>JARQZJ010000126.1:0-2400000 GCA_030704895.1 Henosepilachna vigintioctopunctata
AAAGCTCGAATTTAAGAGATTTCGAAATAATGCACATTTCAGACATTGAGTCTTCTATCTATTCTATTATTTTGCATCATTTGGTATAAATTGGCTCTTCACTTATTTGATACAGTATTTTCAGATCTAGGCTATAGGAACGAATGTACCTCGAAAAGTGATATTTTGTACGTGATGAAGTAACACCTATTCAAAATAAAATTAAAATTCGATATCGACGTAAAACGTGGCTGTCTATGGAATGAATGAATTCGACCAAAAATTCACGAAATCATACAGGACTGAACAAAAAACATTTGTTTCGGAAAACTTGCCAATATGACGGAAAACAAGTTAGCGGATTCTTAATTAATTTTTATTTGTTTTATTAATTTTTTCATTTTTTTCAATTTTTTTTTCATTTTTTTGTCCTGATGAAAGGAAACTCTTCAATCTTCTAGAAGATTGAAAATAATTACGATGTATACATAGAAACTCGAAATGTTCTGTGAGTGGTACTTTGTTTTGTCTCAAACGTTTAATTGGCAACCGAAATAATTCTTTTTTGTAGGTTTCCTTTAATATTTTCATAAATGAGTGATCACTCAAAAATACATTTTTTCGAAATTTTCATTGATATCCTGTTATAATAAATAATGATAGATAAATGAATAAATAACAACGTTTTCGTAGTAGGCCAAGATGAAAAATCTGAGTACATAGATATCGGTCTTGAGAACATGTGTTCAGTTCAACTTCTGGGAATGGGCTAATGAAACGGAAAAATTGACCAGCAATTAATATAATTCTGTGAAATTTAGTCAAGTGTTTTTTATTCAATTGTTTCATCGACATTGTTTTATCAAATGATTACCGAATATTTAATCAGGTTTATCATTAACGTTTCGCCCATTACTCGGGAAGTGTGGAACTACGTTAAATAGCCCTAATTCTATTGCGTTTTTATTGATTCCTTGAGCAATCATTCATATTTAATGATAAATTCTCGGCTTTCTAGCTTCGCCTTCATTTTCACGCTGGCTGTACGTCTGAGCAAAGCCAAATTTGAAACTTCATCAATTTTTCATGGAGAATTTCTTATTTTTGTTCTTTGTTTTTTGCCTCCATTATTTCTTTTACTCGGAGTGCCGAAAAATAGAAAACGAATCTCAACAGTTCTATATCTACGTTGTATGAGAAACCGAGGTTCTCTTCGAAATTGAATCCATTATTCAGACAAATTCGATGGAATTTGCGAGTGGAAATGAAAAATTCTTCATTTTCAGTCTGTTTGATTTCAATTCCGCTGATATACATAGAAACTCGAAATGTTCTATGAGTGGTACTTTGTTTTAAACGTCTAATTCGTAACCACGAGAATTTTTTTCTTGTGGGTTTTCTATAATATTTTCATGGATGAATGAGTACTCAAGAATAGTTTTTCGAAATTTTCATTGATCTCCTGTTTGAATGTTTATTTCTGAACACCCAAAAGATATCCGTAATAATTCTTAGAATGACTGAGATTGAATTATCACTGAACACTCGGTGAAACCTGATTGTATATTAAATTAAATCAAACAATTGACTGAATGTTTCACGATTATATTTAACAATATCAAAAAGTCAACATATTTTGAGCGTGAGCTCATCTTCAAGACTGAACTACTAAGAAGTTTATTCATTGTAGTTTTATTGAATTAAATTAAGCTCTTGGCTTAATGTTTCACGATTATATTTAACAACATGAATCAGTCAACATGTTTCAAGCGTGAGCTCATTTTTTTCAAGACTAAACTGTCTCCACTTAAGAAGACTGAACTGACTTAAAGACTTAACTGAAACTTCAGTTTAGTCTTGAAGATGAGCTCACGCTCGAAACATGTTGACTGATTTATGTTGTTAAATATAATCGTGAAAAATTAAGTCAAGAGTTTAATTTGATATTCAATTATGTTTCACCAAGAGTTAAGCGAGAATTCAATCTCAGTCATTGTAGTTTAGTCTTGAAGACGAGTTCACGCTCGAAACATGTTGACTATTTGATATTGTTAGATATAATTCTGGAACACTGAGCCGATTGTTTAATCTAAGTTAATATTTGAAATTCTTGAAATGAAAATGTTTTAAAATCTCGAGAAATGTTCGAGTGAAACAGCTGAAAATTGGTCTGAAATAATTTGATTTAGTATCAAGAATTCCTCAGGTGTGAGTCGGAAAAGTTTCGGGCAGATTTCCCATATAACCCGGTTATACCTGTCAGAAATGTTTTCATCAAATACGAATAACAAAATGACAAAAGAAAAAGGTATATCAAATTTGACAATGTCCACAATAGCCAACCTCAAGAGCTTGAAATATGGCATTATGTCACTGCGGCTTTTCTTCCTGCAATTCCTACACACTGCATCAATTGTTGTGAATGAAAACACAGCGGAAATTTCCGATCCGAAGTCACGTACCGAACAGTTGAAACGAGATAATGAGGGGTTGAAATGAATGGATGATCAATTATTATGGATAACAAGTATTTTGTAATTACGTGGCGTATAATTGCGATGAAATTTGAATATGAAATGCGATGAATTCTTTGTGTCTGTGATTGATACCAGTTAGAATTTTCATCAAAATCAATAATAGAATGCTGCTTCCAGATATCTCTATTGCAATTACTTAAAATATTACAATTATATTCCAAATTATATTACAATTATATTCCAAACATCAAGTATCGTATATGTCCACGCGTCTTTTTCACAATAACTTCATCTCTCGTTTTTATCTCTTTCCAAACATTCTTCTGCATCTCCAAAATACAGAACTATGTGGTAATGCATCGATTTTTTAAAAATCCATCTATCGAACCAGTGGAGAATCATGGATACATCAAGCATTTTTGTTCAAAAGACTATTGATGTTTATTTATGTCACTAGGTGGGGCTAGCAGTGCGCTCGTAATTTTCCTGTATTCTTGGCTAAATTTGGCACTAAAAAGTAAATATGAACGAACCCCAACAATAAATCAGTCATTGAGTGAACTCGTACCATCAAGTTGAACATAATTGATGATATTCATCAATGAAATGAAACGAAAAAAGCAGGATACTCAATGAATTGGTATAAATGGCACGACTTTCATACATTGAGATATAATTCGAAGAAGAAAAGATTACCGTTCTCAACCTGCCACGAGTATTTGTGATGTGTCATCAATCCACTTTCATCTTCATCATTTTTTTCACGTCGGCGGTTTATTTAACAAATATGTTTATCGACCGTGGTTGAAAATTATCAAACTACTAATACAGCTACAGAAAATAGGGGTTGGTGGTGAGAGAGTGAAAATATAGGTTTGTATGTATTTAGTTCATCATAAACAATTGAAGAATGGAAATGTTTTTTGAAAGCGGTGAAAATTTATTTCTGGGGAACAACCTTCATCATTAAGGGGTGTTAACAAACGATTCTCAGATCGACTAATTATATGAAATTTTATCTAAATAGAGGAGTTTTGGAGGAGTATGTCAACTAAATTCTCGAGAGTTTCATATTTCATATGTAAATAGTAGGTACGTAACATGGTCTAAAGTCCATTTCGTACGAAAATTACTGAATTTCCGTTCCACACCGAAAATGAAACTCTGAAAGAAAAGTTTTTCGGTCAATTTCGGCGGATCAACGTCGCTGCAATGTAACGACAACGTAGTTCGAAATCTGACGATGCTCCAATGGAAAACATTCGAACAAATATCTTCTTGGACCGAATCCCTCATCTGAATGCGAAGGATGTAGAACATCAAGTCCTCGAGGCATTAAAAAACTTCCAGTAAGCTTTCAATTTTTGCGGAAAAACCAGCACAGAAGAGTTTTCCTCTCATATTCCGGGATCATTTCAATATTCTCCCGATGTGAAATCATCGAAGGGTGAAAATTTCCGGGGTAAATAAATATTTCCTGGTACACATTGTACACTTAACGGTCAACAAACATTTGCTCAATCGTTTTTTTTCACCAAAAATATATATAATCGTGCGTGTTGTATGAGTTTGAGTGGCAGTTGTATAGACCTCGATTTCGTATTTTCAATCCAGTGTTGTCATGTGAATATTTGGTAAAGTAGTTAAGTGTTTCTACAAAAAACGAGGCCCAATTTAATATTGAATTTGATTGATTTGAATGAAAATAAATTTTCGTAAAAAATACAAGAACAAAGAACGAATCATAAACGAAACACTTATTAAGCGATTCGATATATTTCAGCTATTTACAACCAAGTATTGTTTTCGGCTCTTCTATTGAAAATTCGTCGTTTCCATCGAGAGAAAAGCTTCGTCAGGTAGTCGTCTTTGTCCATCGTAAAATGAATGAGTCTGGATGCTGTTAAAACTTTTATATTCATAGTTTCATGTTAAATTTCTTATTTAAACCAGCCAAGTGTTTTTTATACTTGGCTAGGTTTTACAAAATTTATAATGAATAAGTAATTGACAATTGTTTCGGGGTGTTATGTCATTTTCAAAAATTAGACTGAAGAACATTTTTCGACCAACATTCTTATATAAATGAGAAATAATAATAAAAACTTGTCTAAAAATCACTGACTGACCAATTTTTTATTCGACTAGTTTCGCCTTCTACAGCATTATCAAGAATGAATACATATTACAAAGACAACCTATAAATATTTTGCAGATCTGTTCGGACCACAGAATACACCTTAAATTCTGTCATAGAGGTGGGGGTTTCCAAATTATCAGAGATTTAACAGTGGGGAGTGGTTTAGGTCTAACTGGGCATTGAGAAGGTTGTATTTATCGGATTTATGAACTTTATTTATTTCCATGGCTTCCAGATTGCTCATTTTAATTCCTTTTTCACAGTAATGAAGAATGATGTCCTGTCGACTCTAGATGTTCCCGAAAAGCAGATTGTCCGTTTTTTACGTGTTCTTTTAGACTAGTTTCAAAACATTTTCCGGTCTGGCCAACATATGACGACTTACAACCTTCACAGTCTAATCTATAAATTCTAGACTTCTCCATTGGCTCGGATTGCGAAGGTCAACAAGAAGTTCAAACATGTTTGGGCTTCCGCAAGAATCTTTGTAGTAAATCTCCTAAGTCTCAAAATTTTTCGGCTCCTGATTTTCAAACAAAAGACAGCAGATAAATCTGGCGTACACTTTACGAAACGTTATTTTTACAGTTCTACTCATTCATGATGAGCCGAACTGTGACGTCTGTCAAGAAATTTATTGATTCTGATCCGGAATCAAGAAATTTTAGGCCATTTTCAGACGTTTTAGACTTTTCTCGAAGGATTTATGACAAACAAATCCATTTGTTCTAGACCATCAGTTATCGAAGAAAGTGATTTCAGACATTCCAGAGCTGAAAACTTTAGATCTTCTCTTCTTTGCTAAGATCGCGAGAGACGTCAAGTAGAAAGTGGAGTCCACTATAATGTTAAACATTCATTCGATTTCGAAGTAAAAAATTTGGAAAATATTATTTTCAAGAATCTATTTCGATTAATTACGATCCTTTTCAATATGCAGGAAATCAGCATTATAGTTGAAATCTTCCTATCTATTATTCGACGAGAAAATTCAAATTCTTATAATTTTTAATTATCTTCTATATTCAAGCGGTTTAATTTGAAGGAAGTATTACAGAATTACGAATCTCCATAATTACGAACGAAATCAGGAAAAAATCAGAGTTGTCTCTGTTTGATATTGATCTCAACTTTGACATCCGACTAACGAGGCTACTTTTGAGGCTCAATGTGGAGAGAACTTGATCTTTGGAAGTCTACATCGAATTGCCGAAAGAGGATTGATGAAATTAAAACTGCCAGATGAATTCCACTAACTATCTCCACTGGGAAATCAAAAGCACACTGCATTCTGCGTCTACAGAACACCGGCCATATAGAATGATTCCCTTTGGCATAGGATACATTCCCTCCGTTTATAGCGTTATTGGTAGACGGAACACGGCCTGAAACCAAGAATCTAATTAGATTTAATCGATAATAGTAAACAGGAAAATGCGAAATTAATGATGGAAATATAATGAAACCGAACGAAATTCTACATTGTACAAAAGTTCATTACTATTTATTGGCTCAATTTCTCAAGATATTCGTCGAACTATAATAATCGTTTTGATTATCGAATTTCAAATTGATTTATCGAAAGCGACGTGGCCTTCTGTAGAAATGTTGCAGGTTATGAAAATGGAATGCAAGTAGACTTGACGTCATCATCACGCTTTTATTGTCACGCTCTGTCACAGAAAGTGCAAGGTGGTTCTGAATGCTAAATATTGAATACTATTTGCATTGGAATCACTCATCACGTTGGAAATAAAACATTGTAAAATGTCGAGAGAATTATACAATGTCCTTTCATATTTAATCTGAAATAGCTTCACTCTCAAAATGTTCGATAATTGTTGAATAAAACATAAGTAATTGAGGACTGATGATAGATCCAATGTGTTTTTCTTGGTATTGTATTTGTTTCATCAATTTTCATTAAATTTTCATCAATTTGATTCATCAATGTATTTTTCCATTGCATCATTCTTTATCTTACCATTTTCTGGTTGTATTCATGTGGAATGAAGAAACTTCTCACTTCTGAAATACAGTCCTACGACGTCATGAACTCTCAGGATTGGGAGAATTGATTTCCTTTCACAATTGATCCTTCCGGAACTGAAACAATTCGTTTCGGTTTTTTCACATTTTCATCGAATGGGGAATCCGTTTCAATGTTATTGAAATCTCTAGAAGGATGGTTCGCATGCTAGATCGTACATACCAACTCAAATAGCCAGCTCCGTTACAATATTATTTGATTAATTTCAATTTTTTCGAACAAATAAAGGGTGTTTTTTTAGAGGTAGAGAATTTTATGTTGGCATTACTGTTGAAGATGGCGACCGATTTTAACAGCTGAGAAGTGATTTATTCCCAGTTTGGTTTGGCAATTCATCATGAATAAAACACTTACGCCTGAACAACGCTGGCAAATAGTGCAAAATAGGCCCAAAACGAGATTTCCGTTGTTCCCGATTTTCATAAGCGAATTTTGTTTAGCGCTGAAGCGCACCTTTCGTTGAATGGCTAAGTCAACAAACAAAACTGCCGCATTTGGAGTGAAGATAATCGTCAAGTGTATGTCAGAACACCGTTACATCCAGAAAAACTGACTGTTTGGTGGGCTTTATGGGCTGGTGGAGTCATTGGTCCATACTTCTTCAAAAACCATGATAGCCAGAACGTTACAGTCAATGGTGATCGGTATAGAGCCATGATTACTAACGTTTCCATTCCTGAATTGAACAACCATGATGTCCAGGAGCTGGGGTTTCAACAAGACGGCGCAACATGTCACACAACTCGTGCTACAATCGATTTATTGAAGGACACGTTTGGTGACCGCCTAATTTCACGTTTTGGACTTGTGAATTGGCCTTCAAGATCTTGTGATTTAACACCGCTAGACTACAGTTTCTGTGGGGCTATGTAAAGTCATTGGTCTATGCGGATAAGCCACAAACGCTTGATCATTTGGAAGACAATATTCGCCATGTTATATGGCCACAAATGTTGGAAAAAGTCATCGAAAATTGGACGTCCAGATTGAACTACATCCGAGCCAGCCGTGGCGGTCATATGCCAGAAATCATATGTGAAAAGTAATGCCAAAAGATTATCTTTCGAATTAGAATGAATGCTTGTCAGTCGAATGATCCATCGTTGTTTTATTGCAATTTGAAGTTCTATGCCTCTAAAAAACACCCTTCATAAACCTAGTCAAGTGTATAGTTGACTCCGAAGAGTAGGCAGGTTGAGACTTCGTAGTTAACTATTAGAAACGATTTGGCTCGTGGAGTAGGCAGATTGAGGCCACGCAACCGAATCATTTCTTATTGTTTCTATTTTCCCTCATTTGGTTCGTGGAGTAGGCAGATTGAGGCCACGTAACCAGGTAACCTTTCCTCATTTTCTTTCATTCAGTTCGTGGAGTAGGCAGATTGAGGCCACGTAACTGAGTCACCCTTTCCTTTACTAATTTATTCCAACTCCTGAAGATGGCTTCACAACGGAAGCCGAAACGTCGAGATTATATAAATCTAGAACGCGGCTCATTCCGAGAACCAAGTTTTATATATATATATATATATATATATATATATATATATATATATATATATATATATATATATATAACAAAAGATTGTTAGGTTATCGGCGATTTAGGCAATTAAATTAATACAAGACTAATCGTCAGTAATTCTATATTTCGAACTCAAGTTTCAGTTTTTCATCAGGAATGCTGGAATTTTTTACTAGGTGTTGAATAAATATAAATGGTAGTGAAAAAAACCTACATCTGACTTAAGTTGTTAAACTAACAAAAAACAATACAGAGGTCATCCAATGATAATTAAATAGAATGCAGTAAAATTGTTTCAGAATAAGTATAACCATGTAAACATGAATAATATAGTAGTGACGTTTTTCATGAAATAGGTTACTCTTTGAATGACACATACATAAGTTGCGGCGTCCCCTGTACGTGATGACATAAGTCTGAGCGTTGGTCTTAGTCATTATTAATTATGCCAGTCTCATCTAAAGAGAATAAAAAGAATCTCAATGTCCGTTCTTTTATTAATGTTGTTGGGGATGTTATTAATGTAACACATCTCCAAGAATATTCTTTTGTTATAATTCGTCTCTATTGAGAGAACTTTTGGTTTGCTGAGGTTAAAGTTATGATTCAAAGAAGAAGCATGGCCTGCGAGTGCGCATATTTTTGTCTGCAGACGGATGTCATTGCCATGCACTCCTTTTCAAGGAGGTTGGCGATTCTTATATATATATATATATATATATATATATATATATATATATATATATATATATATATATATATATATATATATATATATATATATAAAAAGGTATTTACTAAAAATCCATCAACGTATAATACAGTAAAAGAATCTGGCTTTTACAAAATTGATATAGGAATCGAATTTCACGTCATTTCCACACACACACCCCATCAAATTATGAGTGAAAATCACGAGATTTTCACTGAATACTGCTGCTTTCAAATATATCGAGGTGAATTGTCAGGTGTCACGTTATGACTATCGTAAAATAGAAATCCAGCACTGTGCGATTGGCAATCGATTTGTAGCCGATCACTGATTGAATTAACGTAAACAATTTCCAAGAACTCGTACTGTGCGCTCGTTTCACAGAGCTATAGAATGTATCAGAAAATTTGGACGAGATTTTGAAGAGGTTTTTTGTGCTCGGATTGCTCATAGCGTGTGAAAATTAATCATCTAATTGAAGGAAGTGAGAAAATATGTTTTCAATGGGGCATCTGTTTGCTAGCTCAATGTTTCTTCCACTCATTTGATATAAAATAATATCCATTCAACAGAGCTTTACAAAATCTCACTTATTTCGAAGAACCGAATATTTTAGTTCAATATAGCTTCTGATCCAAAATACACTATCTATACTAACCCTTGAATATCTCATGACTAGTAGTTTTCGAAAACTCAAGTTTTTTATTGTATCCATTCAATGGTCCATGAAATATACATGTTGAAGGTTGAATTTGGTGAGCAGCTTATCTCACGGAATTGCTCTGTGAATTGGCCGCCAAGATCATGCGATTTGACGCCTCTGGATTATTTATAGTGGGGTTATGTAAAGTCGTTAGTGGGATACAGGCCGAAATGCTCGAAAAAGTGACGCAAAATTGGACCTTCCAAATGGACCATTTGATACGCAGCTGCGAAAAACATTTATATGAAGTTATCTTTAACATGTGAATGGCAAATGCCAAGTTATCAATTTCAATAAAAATTCTGAATATATGATGCAAATTGAGTGTTTTATTCGATTCAAAACCTACATCTAAAAAATGACCCATTATGATAGTATTATATGCCAATTTTGGATGTTATCGTGAATGATCAACTGCAGCAGCTGGTACTCCTTATTTCTCATTTGAGTTCCTGACTGTGTCTAAGATACACAGATTCTGTTCCAAATTCGTCTATGATCTCCTTCTCTTCCACTTTGTGATGATGCTACAGTGTCCACTGTAGAGTACTCATGGTGATTTTATTCTGCAGCCAAAGCATAAATCCAATATTTCCTATTCCGAAACATGCATATGACATCACGAAAATATGTCGATCTGAAATTTGCGAAAAACGCGGTCAACAACAATATTTCAACGAATTCAATTTTCCCTCGACATTATAACCAAGTGAAAAACGCATTGTGGGAAATAAATCACTCGGAAATATTTTCGACGTTCCATTCCATCGGGCGTTAACGTAATTCGGCAAAAGTTAAAGTGCAACAAATAATCCAACAAACACATCCGCAGTTTATCCTGGAACTAGCCCGATGGCCTGTATATCCATTGAACCATGGCCCGTACACTTCGTAGTATTCCGCAAAGCTACATCATTCAGCTGAATACAGATTACATCATTGCTTCGGTATCGGAAGCGAACTATAATATGTGGATTTCGGATGGGCTTATGGTCTGGAAACGATTTGAGGTTTGACGATTTCAATTGATGCACTGTAACCATAACTTAACGTATTATCGATTTGACATACATTTCCATATCCAGTTCGAACGACGCGACTGCAGTGTAGAAATCAAGCTATCGAAAATAATGAGTTCTTTATTCTCAACAGATATAACATTAATTGATTGGGCCGATACTTGATGAAAATCTGAATACATAATTTGAACAAAACTGAGTAGTTTTTCTATTTTCACCATAATTAATTCAAAACATGACAATATCGTTTCGCCAACACAGTGGCTTCATCAGATGTTGATGATGTAGTGAGCTATTACATTGTGGACTGCTTGTATTTATCCTGAATTGCGTGGGAATGACCATGAAACACTGTTCTTCTTTTGTAGGGGAATCACTATAGAACATATTTCTTCTGAATTGTGGGGGATGACCATAGAAAACTTTTCTTCGATTGCATTTTTATTAGAATATATTTAATAGCGGAGAATTATTGATTAAAACTTGATCATTCAATAAACTGTTTGATATCTTTCTCTTATTAATTTCCATGCTGGCTTCTAACAGGGCTAGTTTATAACCGTTACGCTATGTATGCAATACTCTAGTGAAAATGCAATGGAAGAAATGTATTCTATGGCCATCCCCCACAATTCAGAAGAGATATGTTCTATAGTCATTCCCCCACTTCAAAAGAACAGTGTTCTATGGACATTCCCACGCACTTCAGGATAAATACAAGCAGTCCACAATGTAATAGCTCAGTTTATCATCAACATCTGATGAAGCCACTGTGTTGGCAAAACAATATTGTTATGTGTTTGAATCAATTATAGTGAAAATCGAAAAACTACTTAGTTTTATTTAAATTAGGTATAATACCCAATTACAGAAAATAATAACATAATGTTGAATAATAAATAAATAATGGAATGAATGAAAATTAATGAAACGAGGAGCTCAAGCAAACCTGAAAAACTAAAGAAGTAACTAATGAATAAATAATAAAATTAAATGAAAAATCACAAAGTACTCAATCTAATTCAAATCATTTTAGTCTATTTCTCTTGTTCACATAACTCCTAATAATAACTGCTATGGAGTCAAAGTGAACGTCACATTTATTAGCAAATGTATTGAACTCCATTAACCCAATGGGGGTTGGTATTAGCGAGTTTGGTCCTTGGAGTCGCTAGGTGAAATAATTCTGTGGTACGAGAATTTTGCCTAGGAACACGAAATATCAAAGCGGACAAAAGAGGAGGACAATCAATATTATTGTGCAGTAATTTCTACAAAAATTTTACACGAACACAACTATAGAAACACAAGAATTTCATTTGCACTTTTATTGTCATAACTATTCATATTCGCTATACTATTCTGAAGTCGTCTGAAGAAGAAGGTTATCAACAAAGCGCTTAACATTGTGACACAGAAAGTGTGAGTCAAATGAAAGAGTTTGAAATATCCTTAAATTATTAATCCTGATTCAGAATCTTTCATTGATGTTATTCACGTCTTACATTCGTCGAATGTAAGTCACTGTATTATGTTACCCACTTAAAAAAACTCTCATAAATACATATATGAAAATACATATTTAATTGTGTTGGCGTTTACTTGATATAAATCCATAATTATTGAATATAAACTCAAATTCAAACACTTGAACTTATGATTTACACTTTATTGACTACATAGCATGACGCGTTTTGTCGTTAGACGCGTTTCGTCGTTAGACTTCACAATCACAAGTTCAAATAATAAATTCGATTTTTCTATATTCCATAAGCCTTCCCATACGGATACGGATACATAATCCATAACTCCTCATGCTACCCATATCCACATAAAATGGCAGCGTTTCGAAGTATGATACACAGATTAACCAATATACCTTTATCAGAAGAAAATTTCGATAAAGAACTGAATATCATTAAACAGATTGCAGTTAGTAATAATTATGAAAGCGAACTTGTGTCAAAAATTCTTGACAAAAAACTCTATCGGAAAGCTCTACGATAAGTATTTAAGTAAAAGAAACTTACGTTGAAAACCTACACATTTTTCTATATAACAGCCGTTTACATATGTTTCAAGTTTATTGCCAAGGTTATAGGCAATAACCTTGAAACATATGTAAACGGCTGTTATATAGAAAAATGTGTAGGTTTTCAACGTAAGTTTCTTCTACTTAATTTTAGTTTACCTGCATTAAATATAATTCTTAGAATAATTCTTTTATCGATAAATATTTCCTTATCAGTCGGATAGAAATCGTAAATACAATAGTTTAACAAACTTTGGAAACGCCAGTCAAGAAGTCAAAACCTTTTTAAGTAAACATAATTTTAATATTTCATTTGAATTTATCGAGACACAATAAGAACAATAAAAACAAAATTAAAAGAGAAGACAAATCAGGTGTTTACCAATTGAATTGTGGAACATGTCTCGGTATATATATATATAGGTAAAACTAGTAGAAATTTCGGTACTAGAATACAGGAACATAAATATAGCTTCGCCCATAATAAAAGTAATTCGAATTATGCTATCCATTTATTAACAGAAAAAAATACTTTCGATATGAATTTCAAAATTTTACACAATATAGAGAGAAGTTGTCAATTATATTATTCGGAAAAAGTGGAAATAAATCGGCTTAAAACTTCTGGAAATTTGCTCAATGAACAGATAGAATTAAAAATTCACCCTTGTTAAACCTTTTCAGGAAATAGAAATTATTTTACAGAATGGAATATTTTAGGTAAAACCGAAACCAAAGAATCCCAAAATTCTCTGATTTTTATACCTTTGTTTTTCAAAATGTCGTTATTATTCTGTCAGCATCTGAAGAATCGTTTGTAAGGACGAAGCGCGTCATGCTATGTAGTGAATAAAGTGTAAATCATAAGTTCAAGTGTTCAAGTGTAATTCAAACATTATTGCCTACATCCGAATCATCGAAGTACTCTGACACACTATAGTACGCCTTTGTTGAGAGCAGAGATTTAACTCTCCCCTTAAACAAATGAGCTTTCAGTACTTTCAGATTCGATGGTAAATGGTTGAAAATTTTAATGCTCTGACAATAGAGAGAGTGCTCAAATTTAGCTGTTTTATGCATAGGAATAAGTAGCACATCCCTGTTTCTTGTTGAATACTCATGATTACTATTCAATTTCATAAACCTATCTTCATTTTCTTCAACATATAACAAACATCTATAAATATATAAACACGGCAAGGTGAGTATGTAATTATTAATGAAGATAGGTTTACAAGATGTTCGCTGATGAATATTGAATATTAATCGAAGTATTTGCTTCTGTGTAATAAACACCCTATTTATTTCTGTAGAGCAACCCCACAGCAGAATATTATAATTTAGATGACTATATACAAGACTGTAATACACATTCATAACACAGTTTCTAGGTACGATGTTCATCGTACTCACGACGGTGAGAAGTGGCCTTTTCTGCATTAGACATTGAAATGTCTTTGATTTAAGTCAAACTGAATTATTATTATAATTAATTGAAAAGGGCAAGCGTTTTGATCTGGGCATTATTTTAATAAGCGCAGTCCTAAAAAAAATCCATTTCAAATTACGTATATAATCATACCATGGAAATTGAACCTCTCCTCCTTTATTGATTCCATGAAAATGACTGGTAATATTATTCTATAACTGTGTTGATAATGAGTTCGAAACTCAACACTTGGCAACTGTTTTATTTTTTTTGAACGCATATGTTATTTAAATACAGGAAAAGTATGAACCAAACGCGTTTTGTTTTCAATTTTATTTTCGTTTATATTTCATCAAGTGATATGCAGGAATTCAGTCACATAAAACAATTGATCCATAAATTTTCTTTTGATACGTTTTCGTTTGATGAAATTTCTTCAATTTTTCCAGGGTGTTACTTCTTTTTTATGAAATTAAGGTGTAATATTTTACGATATAAAAAATTCATTGTAAAACTCTGTGACGTTATGGGAGTTTTAATAACTCTATGAACAAATATAAAACGAAATGTGTCATTTTCTCTTATAGGAATGACAAACACATTGTCAATTGAAAGAAAAGTGCCATCTGGGAGATCCAAATGTCTTTACTTATTAGATCCCGGCGAATGTCGCAACTTTGGTAAACACATTTAGGATTATGGAATGTTTCTAAAGTATTATTTGGGAAAATAATGCTTACCATCTGAAACTTTTCTCGGCGGAACGAGTGCCGGGAAATTTTGAAGACCTTCACTCCGCAATATGCTCTTACACTTTTCAACCGTCTCTAACAAGATAACTTGCGCCAACATCACTTTCGGAACATCCAGGAACTTGTTAAAACTTTGTCAGATATTTCAATTTTTTCATCCTTATGCATCTGAACTTCATGCCGCTATCTCGAGATCTGAAATCCGAGCTTAATATGCATTTTCATGGGATAAAAATTGTTGAAGTTTGAGCTGGGTTTAAAATTTCAAGTAGACATTTACAGGATATGGAGGGAGAGAATTTGATGCCTCAGTTTCAGATCGTTGTCATCTAGTGTCTGAATTTTCGAACATTTTCCTAAATTTTAATTCCGAAAAATTCTGATTCTAATCGGAAAAGTCTTTGGGAAAAAACAATTTCATATTTTATGCCGCCGTTCACTCGTGTTTCGAGCTTGTTGGCTTCCATCAGACCGACGTAGGAAAGTTCTTGATATATGATCTTGGGGATGAAAGAAAACAGACGAAA
This sequence comes from Henosepilachna vigintioctopunctata, assembly GCA_030704895.1. Classification (NCBI taxonomy): domain Eukaryota; kingdom Metazoa; phylum Arthropoda; class Insecta; order Coleoptera; family Coccinellidae; genus Henosepilachna; species Henosepilachna vigintioctopunctata. The sequence goes on from JARQZJ010000126.1 coordinate 15,345, forward strand.
ACTACTCCAAAAGAAATGACCACTTTCGGGCTTCTGCATGAGCTCTCCGAGTTGAGGGATTTCATTGATTGCTTCGCCTTTGAGGCGACTATTTATCCTTCATGGAATTTCTCAGCGAGCGTTGAATACGTTATTTATATATAAAAACGTTGAATTTGGGAGGAAGTATGAACACAAGTAAGATTAATGGCATAGCTCACAATTGGGAGCCGCCGGTTGACAAGTGTTTTGAGCTTGTTGGCTCTCATAAGAACGACGTAGCCAAGTTCGAATTAAACGAACTTAAAAATGAAAAAAAACAGACAGAGACTACTTCAAAGGAAATGATCACTCTCGGCTTCCGCAATAGCTTTTCGGGTTGAGAGATTTCATCAATTGCTTCGCTTTTTAGGCGATTATTCATCTTTCATGGAATTGATAGATACTCACCGATAGTTGATTATCTAATATATGAAAAGATTGAATGTGGGAAAAACTACGAACACAAGTAAAATTTGATGGTTTAGCTAGCAATTCGGAGCCGACGTTGACAGGTGTTTCGAGCTGGTTGGCTCTCATCAGAACCAGTTCAAGGTGTACAAACACTGTGATGAAAGAAAACAGATGATGACTGCTGCAAATAAAATGACCACTTTCTGACTTCTGCATGAGCTCTTCTGGTTGGTAAACTTTATCAATTGCTTTGCCTCTGCTGCAACTATTTATCCTTCATGGAATTTTCAACTGAGTTTTGGAATATCTAATCATGTTGAAGGCAGGACAAAATACCAACAAGAGTAAAAATAAACGGTATAGCTCGCAAATTAAAGCATCCTTTGACAGGTGTTTCGATTTTGTTGGCTCTCATTAGAACGCCGGCGCCGTAGCTGAGCTCAAGGTATACTGTTATTTTGCTCTTTTTCATCTTCTAGTTTGATGTTTTTTGTTCGTGTTTCTTTACCTTGGTATTTGTTTTCAACTCCTCTCATTACGTACCTTTTTTGTGAACACAATTGAGTGTGATTGATTCATAGAATAATTCGAGATATTATCTATGATTTTCTTCTTCAATATGGTGTTTCTATTTCATAGTCAATGACTTATTCAACAGACGATTTCAGTCGAAAGTGTCTTATAAAAAGCACTTATTATAAATGTGAGTTTACGATTTAACACATTGGTGCATACATTGTCTTATTAATCCAGAATAAAATATACTCCTAATGGAAAAGATGGAAAAAATAAGGAAAAAATTCAGAAAATAAAGAAACTTATAGAAAAAATGAATGAGTGAATACACTGACACATCCATTCCAGTTCAAAATAAGAATACATTAATATATGCATAATGAAGCAGTAATTATTTCATTCTCATCCTCTATATAAACTCATTCATGAATGTTTTTTGTACGAAAACAAATAAGGTGAACTGTCTACACAAATGTTGCCAATAAAACACGAGAACATACAACTCATTGGAGATATCATACAACTCTGTGTACGTCTATTCAGGGGTACTAAATATGATTTATTCATTACCCGCATGAAATTTAATATAAATACAGTATCAGATTTATATATATATATATATATATATATATATATATATATATATATATATATATAATATATATATATATATATATTATATATATATATATATATATATATATATATATTACGTAGACTGTTTCAATAGTAAAATTTTCAAATATTGCGCTTCCTACACAAAATCACAAACTTTCCACTGTTTTATACTGTTTAGTTTTCGATTTAAGATGCTTCATCGAGGATTCGTATAATCAGATGCAAATAGTATATCATTATCTTCATGAGGTCGACATGACAAGGGAGACGATCCGTGTTGTATAATGCTACAAGCTTCCTTCGGAGACGTAATCTATCGCCCAATCACGGACGTGCCCCAAATACTGAAAATGGAGAAGCAGAAGCTGTCGAATTATCGATGTTATTGGCTTACGTATGTTTCCTATGAGGAAGAGATTCTGCTCTAACAGACAAGCCTCGCAATGTGAATAATAGATATCCAAAGATGATCCTCTAGGAAAATTGGTCCCATGATTTGTTCTTTTATCTTACCTTATGCAAATCATTTGATTAATGAAAATCATATATTCAATTCTGATTTTGAAATTTTGAATACCGTAAACAAGGGAACGAAGTTTAATTTGTTAGAATCACTTCAAATTAATGAATACAAATATTCTGGCAACCTTTTGAACAACCAAATCGATCATACTTCAAGCAACCTTCTCAATCTCTTCAAAATTACTTAAATTACTTAGTTTACTATATAGTAGTTCAGTATGAATTGATCCCTTCTACCTGTTTTCTCTGTATTAATAATTTAAGTTTACCTATTGTATGTATTCGAGAAATGTCATTAGTCTGCACGTAGCATTTGAAAGAGGTGAATCTCATCGAAACTTACGTCATGAAGTATTTTCTTTTTAATATATGTGTAAATCTTTGTTTAACAATTGCTTTATTATTGTTTATCGATTTACATCAAGTATCGGCCTCATCAATCATTAATTTGTTCTTTTAGCATATTCTTTTTTTTACTTGATGGTAGAAACGATTTTTGAAGTTCACTTCGTAGTGATAGATTTATAATAGTACTGTGATACGAAATCGAGATCTACCTAATGAGTAATCACTCTAATTTCGAAGGAATTATCGTTCGTTATTTAGTTTTGAACGTTCTTCAATCTTTCTTCTTCCATTCTGAGTTATATGTTTCACTACATTTCCCAAGAATACGTTTTATGCGTGATTGATAATCTAGTCTATATCTAGCTGAATATAATAATGATAATAATAATAATACAATTATTGTGAAAAAAGATCTACAATTTCCTTAGAAAATAATAAATAAGCATTAAACTAAAATTATTCCATTCACAATAAGTAAGATCACTTAAAACTGATCTTCCATACGACCCTTTCACCATAAATCAATCGAGTTAGAATGAGAAATTCTTCAAATCTAATACTCATTATACAGCAACAACAAAAAAGAAACCAAAAAAAGAAAATTGACAAAAATATCATTGCCACCGTGCTCCATTCGCTAGTTGTGTTGGCTATGAGACAAATAGCTCTTCAGTTCTGCAGCAAATATAACTAAGATGAGCTCACTTGAAATTTTTGTAACGATACATTCATAATCTTGCAAATGTCGTATGAAAAGCGTCTCTGAAATATGGTAGTACGGTATTATATGGACTCAAGTACGAAAATACATGTAACTTCTTAAAGAAACAAATTTGTGTACGTGAAATATTTTTTCAATATTCTTTTTCAGTGAAAATTCTTGATCACAGAGCTTGAAACAATTTTTTAATCAAATAAGTGAAATATTCGTAGTATCTACGATAACCTGAGTGTTTTTTTTTAAGTCACCTTTCTATAATATTTTCCCTATGATACTTTCGATACTGGTTTTCTCATTTTCACCAAACAACTCTTTTTAACGTTGTTTATTCGTCATAAAAATTGGTGATTAAGAGCAGAATTTAAAAATGCACAATTTATTACAGTAGTGACTGTGAAACTTGAATTTAGTTTTTTCGTTTCGAACGTTCTGGTCATTTCCAATTCGAACTTTCCGTTAATATAACTCCAAATTGATTTATACTCCTCATTAAAATCGATATGGCCGATAAATTTTATTTATGAACACATCAATATCATTCGAACTATTGAAGTGAATTGCATATTGAAGTGAGGAATTGTTGAAACTATATATATATATATATATATATATATATATATATATATATATATATATATATATATATATATCTGTATATATCTTTACCTGAAACTATATATATCGAAATATTTCAAAAAAACTCTCAGGAGGTGTCTACACAAATGTCTACATGAACGAATTCATCGTTTTCGAGTGTGAACATTTATTGATTTTCAAAAAATCATCAAACTTGTCGAATGAATTCAACGATTGTTTCATCCTTATTTATAATAATCAGTGATACCTATTTAATCAATCAGTCCAAAAATCGATGACTTTAAAAATGTCCCCATGTCCTATAACTGAATGAGGACAACATTACTTCGTGAACTAATCACAGTAGCTCCCTCTATCGAAGAAAAGACGTTAAATTGGCTCTCGAATGTGGAAGGTTCGTTCTCGTTGAAAAAATTTCTGTAGACAGCTCCCTGAGAGTATTAGTTGAAATATTTCGATAAAAAGAACAATTATAAGATAACAAATTTCGATAATGAGAAACAGAAAATATGTTTGAGTATATATACACAAACAAAAATCGATTGAAGCATACACACAAATGTATATTTTTTGTGCTGATGATAGCCTTGAATGAAATATTGAAGCAAATACTAGAAAATATTTTCGGAAAATTTTAATTACTCGAAAGAAAGTCATAGCCGAACAATGTATGTGAACAGATGCAATAAGATGTATCTAAAATACTCTGAGAGATAAATGTTACAGAATATTGAAATCGATGCAAGACTTGATGGAAGCACAAGACATACTGTTCTGTTTCAAAAGGAACTCATCAGTTATGTTACTTCCATCTCCAAGTGAGGTAACGACTTGCATTCCCAAACATTATTTTATGATATGAGAGTGAAGAACAGTTGAGTATTGAGTAGTTCACAATTCCATCTATCGGATTGAATAGAAAACATCTCCTTGATCATAGATATACCAAGCACCGAATATTCTCACTTTTATACACGTTTGTCTATATTAAGAGACTATGTTCGAAATTTGAGAATTCATTTGTGTTTGAGGACTAATCCTACATCTATAAGTAGATTCAATTGTGGTTCAGTTGTATAATATTGTTATAATTGTCTTGCGTATTTTTCGCTTGATGGAACAGCAATAATCAATAAAAAAACAAAAAGAATGAACGGGATTGTATTCAGTCCAATTTTCGCAAAACAGAAAAAGTAATTCTAATTTCAGTCTACCCATTTATCTGTATTTTTTATTTCAATATACTTTGAATAGTTTTCCTGAAACATATCTGACGTTCTCGAATGTCAATTGAGGGAAGGAACCACGGAAGTGGAGCGCCGACAAAATAAATCGTGGTTTCAAATAACGCAGTTTTTTCCTCATTTCGGGCGCCACTTCATCTTTGTTTTCGCCACCAGAATACCTCTGAAATGCGAACTCGGCGATTCACCGAACAGAAATCCCTTGCGATAGTAAAAAAGATCCTTTATAATGCAGGTTTTTTTCCTCACCTGACTTTATCCAACCACCGTAAATATATGAGTTTTCACGGTGGCGGGGGTATGTGGAAAAGGAAGTGGAAGGCGATTCGTGAAAAAACACAATAATGAAAACGCCTGAAAACATTTCATTAAAATCTGTTCTCATTACTGCGAAACTTGAAATTCTAAATAGGTCAGAAAATATTTCACGCAAATTCCCAAACGAAAATCTCGTTCGTTTTCTGTTAACTCAGACCTATTTTGGAATTTCTGAATTTTTATCATTTTCGTTTCATGCACTACTCAAAATTTATTTTTATTATTCCCGTTCTGCATTTCAATTTGAAGATTGAAAGTGAAGATTTCAATCTTCACTTTCAAACGTATTGAAGGAGGAAAAGAACTGAAGGAAAATTTATGAACGAGAGATTTCTGGTCGGAAAGTGAAAGGAGGTGAGTTTTCAAGATTTTTTAAGATTCATCTCGATTTTCACCAAAATTACAAGTAATAGAAATTTATTTCCGGTTAAATCATTTCTGGTTTTATTTCCATCTTTCAGAAGAAAAAATGTTTTTCACGAAATTTTTTGAAAATTTATCATTTTATGTCCCAAAATTTTTCAATTTTTTCAATGCAAAATGTCGATTTTTTCTTTTTTTTTGACTCAATATCGAAAAAGCGGTCCTTGCTGAGTTACTTCGAAGGAATCGTGACAAATGTTTTGCATTCGCTGAGAAAATTCTCATCTTGATCTTTTCTACATAGCTGAAAATAAATTTGTGTAAGTAGTTTCATGTTTCGGTGAAAAGTTTTACAAAACTCGATTCAATTGCATCTAACTCCTTTAATTTTGTATACTTCAAAAGTGCATTTAAACTTTCATTTACAATATATGCATTATATTTATATATTAATTTTATTTATTTAGCATACACTATTTTACAAGACAGGTACCAGTTACGAAACAGGAAAGACAACAGGTACTTAAAAAAAAATTGGTAGTACAAAAGTTCGAGAGTTTAAATTTCGAATTTAAAAGTTCAATTTTAAGAGAAGGAGTTTGTGATATGAAATAACAACTGATGAAATGTAATACGATTATAGGAATAAAAAAAACTTAAATGCTGACCAAACTTAACTTATATATAGAAACATAAACACACACATATGTACATATACATTCACATATTAACATATATACACACATAAAAGTATATTCGTGAATAGAATTGATACTGTACGTGAATAAACATATATGATTGTTCTATCAAAGACTGTGCCTATCAGGGAAACTTGCCTTAATATCAGTAACAGAACAGTTGAAAATAGCCACCTTGGCTCCCAGAATATTACATGGTTCACACATCGTGAGCAATAGATAAAATTCCAAACCACCTTTTTACATATACATGTTACATAAACCGAAATAATAATGTTTTTTCATGATATATCAACATTTTAATATTATAACAGCTTTTATAATTTGAGCTCTATTTGAATATGATTGGAACAGAAAAATATTTGAAATAATTCAGCTGACTAAATAGAGTATACACATAAATATGAAGAGATGAAAAACGAGAAGAGAAAAATGGAAGAAAAAAATCTTAAAACAACATAATCTGGAAACACTTAAATATTTAAACGATTAAGATGATAAAAACAATATATACATACATACACAGAAAGAAGAAAGATCTATGAAGGGCCTTAATCGAAGTGTTGAACATACCGATATCTACATCCTCTTTGCATATATTGCACAAGTTATGTACTGGAGAGAATTTCAAAACGTTTGTGTGGGTGTCTGGAAATGAAAAAGAACTTCAAAACTCTCAAGAACGAACTTAAAAAATACACTTATCGAAATGAAATTATTCGTTGAATTGAGAAAATTAATTATAGATACCCACATTCAGTAAAAGAATTTCATTCTTGATTTCACCGATAACATTTTGCATAACAGTTTTTCACTGTAAAATATGCAATGACAATAATTCAGCGAAATATGAGGCTGCCACAGGTGCATTTGCGATAATTTCGAATTTAGTTTTCGACTTGGCGACATTCCACCGCGGAGAAATGAACACCTGAATGCTTACGTGACAGTGAAATGGGTTTCTCAGTCACCCCAAGATATCTCGCACTCCCATACACCCTAACATTTATCATGTCAAATTGTAATTGCTAACGTAAATTTTTAATCTTCATTTATGCCAGCATTTCCAGATTGTCGCAGTTACTCAGATTACAGAGATTATTTGAATATCATAACTGTTTTATTATGGTTCGAATTACTCACCCTATTCAAGGGGTTTATTTTGAGTATAATTTATGAGGATGAAGAAAACAGAAATTTTGTTTAATGATGTTGCATTGGATGAACTGAGGGTAATTTTTCGAATGAATCAAGTCTTTTTTCTATGTATTGATACATCTTTTATATTGAATAAGATTGAATTCTCTTTACTCTTGGTGAAACATATTTGAATATTAAATCTAGTCTAGCTAGTCTTGAAGATGAGATAACGCTCGAAACATGTTGACGAATTGATATTGTTAAATATAATCGTGAAACATTTGGCCAAGTGTTCGATTCAATTTAATATCTTTTATATTATTCATTCATTATATTGAGTGAATTTGTTTACAAAGTTATAACAAACGTCGGATTTGAATTCGATGCATTCAATTCAAACTTGGGGATTGGAAAGAAGTAAAACTTGACTTCCTTCAAAGAAAAGTTCAACAATTTTCAAAGCCAACAACTATCCTGAAAGATGAAATTCAAGTTTCAAACCATATGAGTGAATGGTCTCCTCATTATGATAGAAAATATGCTAATTTGAAGATTACTCTTTCAGATTTCATTATAAGAACTTTGAAGATGAAGCCTTTTCTGAAGAAATATTTCCTTTCCAACAATTGTATATATTGTATATATTGTGCTACACATTATTTATGTATGCCTTTGAACCCCTCGATAAGTTCAGAAGCTGGTGATTTCATGAATTTGATTATGAAAAGGTTAGTTTGTTTCATCTCTTTGAGAATACTTGTCTCATACAGTTTCCTCAATTTTATCACCATTAAGTTCTCCTCAATTTCCCACGATTGAGTTATTTTCAGAACTTAGTTTGTTGAATTCGTGAAGCTGTAGGTCTATCTAGATATCGTGTCGATTTCGTTCCTCAGTGACATCCTCAGAGAGGTGGAAGACGAAAGAGTAGATGTGCTTAAGACGACTTGTGATTTCAAATATACAATTGTCTAGTGAAGTTCATGAAATGTTATTTATTTTATATGCATAAAAATGTATTTTCATATTGGAATGTCAAAATTCGGATGAATTTTCATATTGATGTAAATTTGGTAGCTTGTTGTTATTGTTGAGAAATATTTATGATGGACACTGCAAAATAATATGCCTCGATGGAATAAACAAGGTTTAATATTTTGTAGAATTTATAATTGAAAATGAAATGGCCCGCAGTCAAAACCGATATTCGGAATATTTGGAATTAACTGATATAGACACAACAATGCATATACTTTTTAAATATAATATAGTAATATATATATATATATATATATATATATATATATATATATATATATATATATATATATATATATATATATATATATATATATATAAGAAAATGAACACTAGAACATTCATTTGAAAAATTCAAATTAATCGAGAGAATATTATAGTAGAGCTAGATAGTGAGCGCAATCAGCGCTCATCACACACGAACGAACACTCTGAACCGCCCCACCCACCACATATAAAGACAGGCACGAGACGATCGAACGCCAGTTGACTCCGAAGAGTAGGCAGGTTGAGACTTCGGAGTTAACTATTAGAAACGATTTGGCTCGTGGAGTAGGCAGATTGAGGCCACGCAACCGAATTATTTCTTATCGTGCCTAGTTTCGCTCATTTGGTTCGTGGAGTAGGCAGATTGAAGCCACGTAACCAGGTAACCTTTCCTCATTTTCCTTCATTCAGTTCGTGGAGTAGGCAGATTGAGGCCACGTAACCGAGTAACCCTTACCTTTAATAATTTATTCCAACTCCTGAAGATGGCTTCACAACGGAAGCCGAAACGTCGGGATTATATAAATCTAGAACGCGGCTCATTCCGAGAACCAAGTTTTATACATACTTCTGACCGCGGAAATATATATATTTATATATATATATATATATATATATATATATATATATATATATATATATATATATATATATATATATATATATATATATATATATATATATATACTCGTATATATACATATATTCACCTATATAACATTATTGAACGATATTTAGAATTTTCTCATGATTTAGTAAAAACACACATGACGCCTTTCGAAGTACTACTTCTTTATCAAATGCTAAAGAGCAACGTTCACATATATAACAATGACATAATAACAATATCATTGTTATTAACATTTAATAAAGAAGTAGTACTCCGAAACGCGTCATGCGTATTTTTATTAAATGATAAGAAAATTCTAAATATTGTTTCATTATGGATATTAATTTTCTCCAAGTATCGGCATTCTTGAACATAACACAGTTAGAAGGAATGAAGACTGAAGAATCGATAAACACGTAACCTTTGCAGGTTTTCAGAGTAGGTTTCGACATTCTTTCCTTTTTCTTATTTCTGATTTCCTGTAGAACTCAACAGGCGGAGTTCACATATTGGTTCCTCATAGAAAAGATCTCAACTGAATTAATATTGGCAACAATTTAACACTCACTATTGTGATTGGATCTATTCTAGTTTTCGAGAGATTCAACTGATTTAGCTCGAAGGTTTGATACAAACTATTCAAATAGAGAGAATAAATGTAATTAGTTTCTATCTGCCGGCATAAGTAGAGTGAATCAGCTAACTTTCGAGTTGTTCATTGACGCTGATGCTGAAACCCTACTTGCTCTATACTTTAGCGTGTAGACGTTACGGTGTTGTTTTAATTAGATCTAAGAAGGCTTTATGTTTCTTCGGAGTGAAGTTGTTCTCTCTAAACGAGAAGATATTGTTGCTAGAACCTTTACATTTGTTTGAATGGCGTATATTACGACGAGAATTCATTTGCAAACTAATTTGGAATATCTGTCATCTACCTTTCCACTTCCTGTGCTGAGTGTCTATGAAATATGACGCGAAGGTCGCAATAAGAAGATTTTTTTGTTGATATGTTTTGAAATTCAGTCTCATACCGAAAAAACATGGACATAGGTAGGGGGTAAAAATAGCAAAAAACTCCTACAGCAGATGCATCATTCCCTCTCGCTCCCACCCTACCTCTGTTTCCTTCTAGTGCGTTTCAGAAACTGTTAGTTTGGAACTTTGATAGACGAGCGCGGTTTTTATCAGGTGCGGTCTGTGAAGGTAACCGTTAGTTGAAGTTTTGACCGCTACGTATTCAAAGCGCTGATGATAATTTTTTCGGTAGTGAGGGGGCGCGATAATATTTACATTGTTAAAGAGAAAGGTTGAGAAGCCCTGGCCTATTATTTATTCACTATTCGGATTAGATAAGTCACCTATTTCGATTTAGGAAGTCGAGAAATTTCCAATACTTTAAATGGGGTCTAAATTTCTATTGGAATAAGATGAATTAATGATTCACTTTAGTCCCATTTCAAATCATCGGGTCGCCATGTTGAGTGCACCGGCACAGTTCATGAAATATTACGGCGTGTGATTTATTTATTTCGATATGCTTGACTTATCGATTGGTAGGTTACAGTAGAATGCGTAGTAGCTACTCTTATCGTTTTTCGTTCGTTCCAATTTCATTCTCAACAAAATGGAATAATAGTTTCAAGTATTTAGAAAATTGAACATTGTTGATGGTTATTTCTACCATTAAATGTAGAGAAGTGGTCGACAAATCGAAAATTATTGAATTCAAGTGGATACAGAATTATTATGAGCATAGGATGATGTGGAAATGTGAGAAATATCAGCAAAATTAATTTACACTGGATTGCCAACAATTTATTCCACATATGTTTTGAGTTGCAGCATCATACCTGTAAATACATTGTCACGGAAACTGTATTCAATGAACCCAGTTCAATTTCAAATTGATGCTCCAGAATGTAGGATATTTCGATACATTGTTGTTGTAATTAACTATTTCAAATACCGTGAGTCTTGCATCTGTATGTATTATTGTATAGAAATATAGCGACTGTGGTGTATTATTCTTTGAGAGAAAATACTAAACGACAGTATTATTGAGAATTATTTATTTTTGATTATATACTAAGAGTGAACACTTCGTTGTTGTTGTTGTTACTCGATGGGAGCGAGAGTGACAGATTGTTGAGCATAGAAATGACAGTCGGAGAAGAGCTTTGAGTGAGAGAAATGGTATGTTGGTAGCCCATTGATATGTTTACAGTTGATGGTGGAGCGTCTTAATGTGATCACAGAATAGTGATATTATTCTGTGATATGTCTTCTTCTATTGAATCACATTGGCAATATCCCTACAGATATATGAGATAACCCAAAGATACAATAAAATCGATTGAACTACTTCAACGGAAGATGACCAAAAAGCAGAAATACCTCGAATAATGGGTTCGCAAAATTAGGTTCTACAAGAATAAAGATATGTTTACAACCTTGAAACAAACTCGAGCAAGAGATTGGCATATTCCTATTCGACACATAGGGGCTGGAAACAATGAACCTCATGAAAGAAGCCTTAAAATGACTTTCATTTACATGAGAAGGAGAGGACAAGCGTTGGTTATTACACTGGGAGATCATATAAAAGAGAGGTATACAAAGAATGACTTGTATTCCAGATATAACACAGAGTGTGGCCAGAATAAACTCAAAATGAGGAGTACACTTGATCATGATGGACAACGACAGATGTTGAATTGGGATTTTGTAATGGATAGCCTAGGAACATGAATGTAGAATGAACAGACCACTGAAGAGATGGGATGATCTTCGATCCACAGCGAGAAGAAATCAACTAGAAATAGCTCAGAACAGAGATATCTAGAGAGGACCTGATGATTAAGATATCTCCAGCAGTGGAGCATTTAATTGGTACAGCAGTTGAAAATAAACATAGACGTAGTTTCAAGTATTTCATTGTACCATCTTCTATCGATTCAGACGATGTGAACCTATGGCCAGTGACGTGAGTTTTTGATCTAGGATGTACTTCGTTTATCAACACTGATACTCTTTGAACCTTGTTCTTTCATTTAACTGCAGCAGCTTGTACTTCGTCTTTGTCATTATATATCCGATCATACAAAGCGTTTTGTGAAATGAAAAATCTTTTTTATGTAAATATGTATGTACTTAAGTATTTTAATACAGAAACATAGTAATTACTAAATTTGTAAACATACATATTAAATCAAAATCAAAATTGCACGTAATCAGCACATTATAACACATACAAGTGTATTTTTTACTGTAAGTAATCTGTAATTTTTGTCTGCTTTTGTTTTTTCATTTTATTGTAAAAACAGTCTCTAATACTATTGTGTATATAAGACATAGCTATGGTCAAATTATCATTTTCAATATTGCTGTGAACAAATCGTGATAATAATTCTGCAGCTTTTAATGCCTCTTCTGCAGTAGGTAATGGTGCTTCCTCGACTTCCTCTTCCCCATCACTTTCGAGTTGTTCCTTAGCACTAATGTTCTGTACGATATTTTCATCGGTGGGTTCTTCGGATGTGAGGAGAGCGCTATCGATGTCAACATATTCTTCCCACATTTCTGGTGCTGCTAAAGAATCTGAATGTAGGTTTCGTGACCACAAAGATAAAGGAATGTCATCTTCTTCTTCGAATTCATGTTCTGATATTTTAATAGGTAAACCGTCGTGGCTTTCAATAAATCCTGCATGTTTAAAACAGTTATGAATGGTACTTTGTGACATTTTATTCCAGGCATCATTAACCATCAGAATTGCATCTAGCACCGTTATTTTTGTAGAAGAGTCGTTTTCATTAGCATCAAGACAATTAATCATTTTGAGCACAAGGTTCTTCCTAAAATTCGTTTTGAGTGATCGTATTATTCCCTGATCCATTGGCTGTAGTACTGATGTTGTATTCGGCGGAAGGAAAGCAAGTGTTATAGACTTTAAATCAGGAACATTTGGATGCGCCGGGCAATTATCAACCAGCAATAGAATCTTTTTCTTCTTCTTTACCAAATCATGATCCCAATCACGAAGCCATTTTTCAAAAAGTGCTGACGTCATCCAAGCTTTACGATTGTTAGCATAATCAACAGGTAATGATTTGACACTTCTAAAACATCTTGGTTTTTGTGACTTTCCAATAATGAGCAATTTCTTCTTCTCTGTGCCACTCATATTCGCTGCTACCATGACAGTTATTCTTTCTTTCGACAACTTACCTCCACTACAATTTTCACCTTTAAATTTTAAAGTTTTATCCGGCATCAATTTGTAAAAAAGTCCAGTTTCATCAGCATTAAATATCTCATCATCAGAAAATTGTCTTCGTAAATTCGGCCACACAGATATCAACCAGTTTGTTGTTGAATTTTGATCAACAGACGAAGATTCACCGACAATTTTTCCCGCCACAATGTTATGTCGAACTTTAAAACGACTGATCCAGCTTGCAGAACAATTGAAGTCGAGAATACCAAAACGCGCGGCAAAACCATTTGCCTTTTCCTGTAGCATAGGGCCGCTGACAGGTATTCCTTTGTTTCTCATGTTTTTAAACCACTGAATTAATGCTTGATCAACATTTTCTTGTCGTGATTTTCGAAGCCTCTTCGGTTTCAAAACATTTGAATTGAACGACTGCTTAATGCGGTTCTTGTTTTTGAAAATCATTGAGATTGTCGAATGACCCACGCCAAATTCCTTTGCGAGACATGAGTTAGATTCACCATTTTCTAATCTGCATATTATTGCACCTTTCTCCTCAATTGTAAATGCTTTACGTCGTTGAGACGACATTTTTTTCACAGTAACAAACGAAAAACAATGCGTGACCTTCAAGCGTCAATTACTCACTGAGATTCAAAACAAAAACGAGCCACGTGCCGAACGTCGTCCGTCGGGAATCAACGAACATTACCGGAGGTGTGAAGAATCATGTCGGTCATTATAACCGGACATAATTTATTAAAAATGGGTCATAATAAGCGACATGTCACTGTAAAGAAAGTCATTATATCCGACTTTTTTATAAAGAATTTTATATGAAAACCAAACTTCGTAGTGTAATTACGGTAATTACGTCATAATAACCGGTTGGTCAATATAGGCGGAGTCATAATAAACGGATTCTACTGTACTTGCAATACTTCTGTTTTCTTGTGTACTCTCTATTATAATTCCTTCCTCAGTTTGTCTCTCCAGAAAATTCTTAATATTATCCTGCATATTCAAATATTTCCTTCATTTGGCATTTGTGAGTGTCACTCCTCAAATCGCACAGAAGAATGGAAAATACTGAACAGCCTATTAAATTTGATATAAATCCTTCAGTTTTAGTTTTTATTGACATATCTTCAATATCTGCAATTTTCATTTCATTCCTGGTTTAAATCGAACCTTTTTTTCAAATGGAACTGCCACAAAAACCTGCATCCTTTGATGGGTATGCGGTGCACGGAAGTGTTTGTATTGGCGGTAAGAAAATGCATGAATGTTGTTTTCAAACAAATTTATTTTACTACCAGTTGGATCCGATTGAAAGGCGCCGCTGGCATTTCAGTCCGGCCAATATTCTCGAGTGAAGCGATGCGTGCTAAAGGATGGACCTGTGTTCGAATTTTGAGGTCATGTTATTTCTTGCTCGACTTGATACGCGCTGCTTCTCTTAACACCTCGATGCGCCGTTGATACATCTGATTGAAACTGCGGTCTTTATTCCACCCTTCGAATATAGAAATTGAAAACCGAGCTCTCATGAAAAGTGACACCTTCGTGAAACAAATATTCTGTTTCGTTCACACCTCACAGGCTACACATACATATACATATATATATATATATATATATATATATATATATATATATATATATATATATATATATATATATATATATATATATATATATATATATATATATATATATATATATAGATTTAATTTTTTTTTATTTGAATTTACCCGCATCAACCACAGAGGGTTATTAGCGGTGGTACAATCAGAGACACATACAAACATTAATTTTGAATTTTTTGTTTTCTCGGAAAGTATTTATTCATTCATCAATATCCATTTTGTCCTCATCGAAGTAATCACCCTCATATATAATCCAATCATACTTCTTAGAAGTTATGTGTGAATACTTCAACACATAACTTCTTGAACTTGAAAAGGCGAGTGAGTTATACACCGAGAGGCTCATTACAATTCAAGATTGGCCCTACTTCAGGTTTAAGTCATCTACGTCAGGATGTATCTAAAGAGGATACTGAAATTCCTACTCAAGGTCAATTCAAATCAAAACCAACTACTGCGTTGAGGTCAAGGTCGTTCAATATCGTGCCATTCTTTATCTGTTTTCTGGTTCGTGTTATCAGAATAAACACAATATTGATGTAACTAAATGTAACGTTGTCTCATTCACTAAAAAGAAACCGTTTTTAGTTGGTTTCTTTTGAGTGAATGTACTGAATTCACTAAATTTAGTACATTTTAGTAATTGTGTAGGCTATAAAATTTGATTACACAATTAACGAAACCATTCTGACCAGAGTCTCTGAAATTCCTCGCTATAATATTCGATCAGAAATTCACTTTTGTACCTTATATAAATAAAACAATTTCAACAGCATTCAAATCTTGAATGCATTTATTGTGCGTACTGCTGGACATCTATCGAATACAAAAACGCTTACACCATTATTTAATGCGCTTGTAAAGAGCAATTTAGTTTTCGGATGTATGATTTGGCGTCCCATTTACGGATAAAAATCATTTATAGTAGATAAAACGACAATTCCTCAAATATCTAATTTGGAGGGAAGATCACGTTTATCCGGCCAGAGGATATAGCCAAACTGATCTGTTAAACATGTTTGGAGCTAAATCACTCGAAGTTGGCAGGAACTTGTTGTCTCTGGAGTTTCTGTTCAACCTCTTACATGGTTATATAGACTGTCCTACCTATTGGCTCTATTTATTTTCATGTTCCTATACAATGTTCACGTTCAAGTCAATTTTTTTCATTGAATACTCGCTATGTGTTCGCTATTCGAGGAAGTGTCTGAAGAATGCGATATTAACAGTGACTCATTTGCTTTTATTAATCGAGTTTTCTTGGACTCCTTTCATGTATAGCGAATTGTGAAGTGATCCATATTCTTATTGTCTATTATTTATTATAATTACTTTTTTATTGATAATAATTTTTTGAACATTTGTCATTATAGCATTAGTGTTAATACTGCGTATATTTTTTTGAATATTTCCTATAACTGTGTGTGTTTACCTTTATAGGAAAATAAAGACTCAATATTATTATTATTATCTACTTGCTTTGAACAGTTGAGGAGTATATAACTATAGGAGAATATAACTTTAACTTGTTCTTTCAACGAAAGTGATTTTCCATTTTTATAGACATATTACACTATTGTTTTGAATAAATAATATATTCAGTTAATTTTTGTTTAATTTTCTATCCGATATAACCCACGATAATTTGAATCATAGCACGCAGAATATATCGTTCCTATAACAGCACATATTCCGAATCCCGTTGGCTGTCAGATATAATTTGTCACAAGTTGATTTCGATATTTGTTTTTATTGTTTGCAATTAATTGCGAAATCTGAATACCCAGTGATACGGCAGTTTACGTATGGGTTGATGTTTGCATAAATCCATCTGTCGGTTCTAAATTACATATTGTGGTGAATTGACTCGGAATATTGATTTAAGTCTATACTAACCCTAGTGTGATATTACACAACGATGTGCGAAAATTGTTTATTCAAACAAGTTCTTGACCTCTGGAATGTTGCATAGATAAATTGAACTACTAGTATTTCGAACATGAACCTTCCTTTTAAAAAAGAAACCCCTTTTTTTACTCAATATAGAAGGGGTTTGCCGTTACCCTTTGAGTTTAAAATCAGATGAAAAATTTTTTTAAATGACAAAAATTGTGTGCATCTGAAGGTCCCAAAAAAAAATAAGACAAATTTTTCCATCAAGTCGTGAAATATAAATAAATATTTGATTTGCAACTGTTACTATTGTCCTTTTTCAAGGAGCGAACTTGGAGCTTTCGTATAGTGTTCTCAATATCCAGATTTATATACGTTGTTTATAATTCGCATTTCACATTTTTTAATACATGTGAAATACGAAAAAGTTATGAAAACTTGACGAAAAGAAGAATTATCTTATGAGTCACATTGTCTTCAGTTACAAGAAAAGTTATTTCAAGAAAATGTTACATTCTATTAAATTTTTGTGAATTATTATGGCCCAAAGTCGTGTTTTTATGTGAGGAGAGGATATTTATTTCAATTTAGTGTTTTCTTTTGGATATTATATGAAAAATTCTTAGTAATGGCTACATAGAGTTCAATCTAGTAGAAGATCATTATCTGAAGATGATAGAATTTTCGAAATGCAGCCCTGATGGAAATATATTTGTATAAAGATAATTTCAACGGTGCTGTATATACAAATATAGTTATTTCATTCAAATTCAATCTTAGTACCTTTATCAAACACTGAATTTTCTAAAAAACAAACATTTTGAAGTACTCGTTTGCAAAAAATTACAAGAATTTTGAAATACTTACTGTTGCAAAATATTGTGTACTAACAACGTAGTATGGAAAGAATTTTCGAAATGCAGCCCTGATGAGAATATATTTGTATAAAGATCATTTCAACGATGAGGTATATACAAATATAGTTATTTCATTCAAATTCAATCTCAGTACCTTCATCCAACACTGAATCTTCTAAGAACCATTTTGAAGTAGACGTTTGCAAGAAATTACAAGAATTTTGAAATACTTACTGTTGCAAAATATTGTGTACTAACAACGTAGTATGCAAGAAAAACGACTAAAATTTGTTTCGAGAGTAATGGCGATGATAATTGAAAAAGATTCCGCGAATTTCGGAAGAGAAAATAAATGAGAACCAAATAAGTTACACCAGTCCATACTGGCGTAGTAGGGTTATTGGGACATATAAGTTTTTGGAATATTTACATTCGAAACAGATGAACTTCCAGTCTGCAGCTGTGCGAATTTGCGGGAATATTTCTCGCCAGAATGATTGGACTGAAACTCGAACATCTGCCGCTACTCCTATTTAAATAGCTTTTTTTTTTCGGGTTTCGGAATTTTTCACATGTCCGAAGCAAATGGAAACTTTCACCAGAAATACCAACGTTGAAAATGAAAACATTCTTTAATTAATCGAAGCATTTGAATGTTTTATTTGATTTTCGACAAGGTTTTCATTCCGTTTTTGTAATATAGAAACGTGTATTCAAGAAAACGTGTATTCGAAATTCGATGTTAGCGTCGCTTCGAAAATAATTTTGTTTTTATTTTTTTTTATGGTTTTTCCTTATTTTTACATAAAAGGGCTCACCCAACAGACAGTTTAAAACTGTAAGATTATATAGGAGCACATTTAACAAATGTTTATTACTCATAAACTAAAGTTTTTGATATGTACATCTTATAGACATTTTTATACATCTTATTAGAAACATCTCATATAAATAAAGTTTTCGATGCATTTATTTCGACTATTTAGATCATTTGATCACAAAATACTCGATTTTACTGAAAAAGATTAAAGGAATACATCGTTAAAGGATTTCTCTTTATGAGTTGATAATTTTATTATTATGGTCTTTCAAATAAACTATTATTCAAATGTCTTTTAAAACAAATTGGTTGAGGCTTTCGCGGCCAGTCGTTGAACTAGTGTTGTCCTGGTTCGGGTCTAAGGGCCGTCGTCGGTTGGAATTTCTTCCTAACGTTTCGCTAGCACGAGTGGCGAGCTTCTTCAGAGGTCGTTCCATTTCTGATTCTGGAAGTCTACTTCCAGAACTTCTACGGTTAACAACGTCCATTTTGTAATTCCAATTTTCAATGACGCGTATGAGCATTTAGAGTAGTATTTGACCAATTACTCGAGTAATATTGGCCTCCAATGCCTCAATTGTAGCCGGCTTATCCATGTAGACTTTGGACTTTACATAGCCTCAACTGAAGAAGTCAAGAGGTGTGATGTCACACCTCTAAGTCTGGTTCACATGGCTTCACATGGCTAAGTCTTTCCATTATGAACTGTCAAACACAACTGAACAAGAATGTTACTTCAGTTGACACGAGGCATGCGCAATCTGCAATTAAATCCCCACCACAAAAAGGACCTCTAATGAATCACCCTTTATAATATATACAATGTGAATTGTATTGAACTCTTGATAAAATGGATTGAAAGCTGGAACAAAGGTGTATGAAGACTTTACTGTGAATATGCATGAAATTCAGTACAATAATTCGATTATATGATACCTTTCAAGTATTATGGAGGGAATGATATCGACACAGGTCTGATGACAGGTTTGATACCAAGTGCAGAAGATGCAGAATTTTACATCGAACTTGCATATCAGTGTAAGTTTTGTTTCTCTATCATTTTTTGCGAATTCTCCCCCAGTGCCTGTGCTTATAGTCTTGAAAAGGTTCCTTTGAACATAAAAACAAATTGAATATTCCTCAATTGGTACTTCCACTTCCAATGTTGGTTGGTATTTAGATTGGACCTCTCGAATTCTGATAAAGAGAAATATATTCAAACCCTAAGTGCTTTTCAGGAACTTAATGAATGTTCTGCCATGTTTTAAATTCATTTAATAATTCAGACTATTCATTCGTTTTGAAAAATGTCAACATGACCTAGTGCAATGAGAATGAAAAACAATCCATACTTGAAAAATAATTAATATTCATTTCTGAAATGTGTAAATGAAGAAGATGCGAAAAGGAGCTTCATAGAAGGAACTACAAGGAGAATTCCAGAAATGACGCTTCAGACATACTTCGTGAAGGTTCATATTTCCTGTTTTAATTAAAGTTCCTCAAGAGCCCGTTAAAGGATTAATTCGAACTTGTTCTGTGTAGTTTCGTAAATTTAAAAGGAAATAACTGTGGGTGAAATACTGGAAATCCGTAGACTTCTGAATAAAATAACTTCTGGCAGTTCAAAGGAATTGAAATATTTGTAAAATGGCATAGCACAATCTTGTTTCAGTTTTTGTCAACTCATTCTTCTACTCAGTATAATTCGAAACCAAGAAAATAGTTATAAAACAACCACGAGTTATAATGGCAAATTTTCACGTTGATATAATTTGGAAATATCTATGGATAATGAAACGATATTTAGAATTTTCTCTTAATTTCAATACAAATACGCATGACGACGTTTCGAAGTACTACTTCTTCATCAAATTCTGGATTAATACCTATATATATATATATATATATATATATATATATATATATATATATATATATAATAATAATGTATAAATCCAGTATTTGATAAAGAAGCAGTACCTACTTCGGAACGTCGTCATGCGTATTTGTATTAAAATTATGAGAAAATTGTAAATACTGTTTCATTATGGATATTAATTTTTCCCAAGTATCGGCATCATGAATCATCAAATATATATCGCTTTTCATTGGCTGTGCGAAATAAAAACCAGTTATCTCTTTACAGTTCACGATACGAAGAAACATAAATATATTAATAATTCTTTATGAATAAATGAATAATATTCTTTAAGATATTGCATTACTATCTGGGGTGGATGCTATAAAAACGCTTTAGATGCTCTTATAAAAGCTCAAAATAGTACTTTCAGGATAGTTCTGAGAAAAAACCGTGTAGACTCTACGTGTTATTTTTACGAAGAGCCAAATGTTTCACCTGTAAGGAAATTGTGCATATATCAGTGGATACCAATATATCAATATATACTGTGGATAAGGAAACAGAACAACAAGAAAACAGGCAAGTAAATTACTTCGAAACCCCTTCATACACGAAGAATTTTACACAAAAAAGTATATTTTACTATGCTTCAAAACTGTATAATCTATTACTTAGGAATTTATTCAACTAATATCTCAGAAACAGTTCAAAATTAATGTGAAAAAATACATCAACACATATGACGAGTTTTCGAAATTTTTTTAACGAATTTGTGTATTACTGAGCATTGTTGCTTATTTGTGTGGTACCTTAGTCTCTGTTCCCTTCTGCATCACAGGTTTGCTTCAACTCAATGCTGATAATTGTTGTGTTGTCTTGGGTTTGGTGGTTTGTTGAATGTCACCTTCAGTCATCAGTTACATAAGTAACTTGAATCTTGGAGGTTTGTTCATACACAAACTTCTCGATTAGGTGACAAACTATGTAATAGTAAAAATTTAATAGTGTTGGCGTTTACTTGATGCAAATCCATTATAATTCAATATAAACTTAAATTCAAACACTTGAACTTTAGATTTACACTTTATTGACTACATAGCATGACGCGTTTCGTCGTTACAAACGATTTCTTCAGATATAACGACGAATTAGGTCATGCTATGTTGTTAATAAAGTTTGAATCAAAAGTTAAACTGTTTGAATTTTAATTTATATTCAATAATAGTAAATAATTGTAAAATGTTTGAGGAAATCATTTTCCCAGATTTAGGTTCGGTTGAGATATAAATTTTCTTTACACACTCTTTCAACTTGTGATAAGTGTGTTTTGTGTTAGGTTTTGTTATGTAATTTGTTTTTTCAAATAAAAAAAATATAAAGGTGTATGAAGACTTTACTGTGAATATGCATGAAATTCAGTACAATAATTCGATTATATGATACCTTTCAAGTATTATGGAGGGAATGATATCGACACAGGTCTGATGACAGGTTTGATACCAAGTGCAGAAGATGCAGAATTTTACATCGAACTTGCATATCAGTGTAAGTTTTGTTTCTCTATCATTTTTTGCGAATTCTCCCCCAGTGCCTGTGCTTATAGTCTTGAAAAGGTTCCTTTGAACATAAAAACAAATTGAATATTCCTCAATTGGTACTTCCACTTCCAATGTTGGTTGGTATTTAGATTGGACCTCTCGAATTCTGATAAAGAGAAATATATTCGAACCCTAAGTGCTTTTCAGGAACTTAATGAATGTTCTGCCATGTTTTAAATTCATTTAATAATTCAGACTATTCATTCGTTTTGAAAAATGTCAACATGACCTAGTGCAATGAGAATGAAAAACAATCCATACTTGAAAAATAATTAATATTCATTTCTGAAATGTGTAAATGAAGTAGATGCCAAAAGGAGCTTCATAGAAGGAACTACAAGGAGAATTCTAGAAATGACGCTTCAGACATACTTCGTGAAGGTTCATATTTCCTGTTTTAATTAAAGTTCCTCAAGAGTCCGTTAAAGGATTAATTCGAACTTCTTCTGTGTAGTTTCGTGAATTTAAAAGGAAATAACTGTGGGTGAAATACTGGAAATCCGTAGACTTCTGAATAAAATAACTTCTGGCAGTTCAAAGGAATTGAAATATTTGTAAAATGGCATAGTACAGTCTTGTTTCAGTTTTTGTCAACTCATTCTTCTACTCAGTATAATTCGAAACCAAGAAAATAGTTATAAAAGAACCACGAGTTATAATGGCAAATTTTCACGTTGAGATAATGTGGAAATATCTATCGATAATGAAACGATATTTGGAATTTTCTCTTAATTTCAATACAAATACGCATGACGACGTTTCGAAGTACTACTTCTTCATCAAATTCTGGATTAATAACTATTATATATATATATATATATATATATATATATATATATATATATATATATATATATATATATATATATATATATATATATAATAATAATAATGTATTAATCCAGTATTTGATAAAGAAGCAGTACCTACTTCGGAACGTCGTCATGCGTATTTGTATTAAAATTATGAGAAAATTGTAAATACTGTTTCATTATGCATATTAATTTTCTCCAAGTATCGGCATCATGAATCATCAAATATATATATCGCTTTTCATTGGCTGGGCGAAATAAAAACCAGTTATCTCTTCACAGTTTACGATACGAAGAAACATAAATATAATAATAATTCTTTATGAATAAATGAATAATATTCTTTAAGATATTGCATTACTATCTGGGGTGGATGCTATAAAAACGCTTTAGATGCTCTTATAAAAGCTCAAAATAGTACTTTCAGGATAGTTCTGAGAAAAAACCGTGTAGACTCTACGTGTTATTTTTACGAAGAGCCAAATGTTTCACCTGTAAGGAAATTGTGCATATATCAGTGGATACCAATATATCAATATATACTGTGGATAAGGAAACAGAACAACAAGAAAACAGGCAAGTAAATTACTTCGAAACCCCTTCATACACGAAGAATTTTACACAAAAAAGTATATTTTACTATGCTTCAAAACTGTATAATCTATTACTTAGGAATTTATTCAACTAATATCTCAGAAACAGTTCAAAATTAATGTGAAAAAATACATCAACACATATGACGAGTTTTCGAAATTTTTTTTAACGAATTTGTGTATTACTGAGCATTGTTGCTTATTTGTGTGGTACCTTAGTCTCTGTTCCCTTCTGCATCACAGGTTTGCTTCAACTCAATGCTGATAATTGTTGTGTTGTCTTGGGTTTGGTGGTTTGTTGAATGTCACCTTCAGTCATCAGTTACATAAGTAACTTGAATCTTGGAGGTTTGTTCATACACAAACTTCTCGATTAGGTGACAAACTATGTAATAGTAAAAATTTAATAGTGTTGGCGTTTACTTGATGCAAATCCATTATAATTCAATATAAACTTAAATTCAAACACTTGAACTTTAGATTTACACTTTATTGACTACATAGCATGACGCGTTTCGTCGTTACAAACGATTTCTTCAGATATAACGACGAATTAGGTCATGCTATGTTGTTAATAAAGTTTGAATCAAAAGTTAAACTGTTTGAATTTTAATTTATATTCAATAATAGTAAATAATTGTAAAATTTTGAGGAAATCATTTTCCCAGATTTAGGTTCGGTTGAGATATAAATTTTCTTTACACACTCTTTCAACTTGTGACAAGTGTGTTTTGTGTTAGGTTTTGTTATGTAATTTGTTTTTTCAAATAAAAAAAATATAGAACTTTATTAGTACTGCATTACAAAATTCATACATACTTGTATTGCTAATATTGTTGAACATACCTATTCTAAATTGTATTGATATAACTATAAAGTACTAAGAGGTGGGGTGGGATACAGCAAGCTGATCAATTCAACAAAAAACAGAAAAAAAAATTACTATGAAATTTGTTTTTCAGGCTCTTCACTCATACGACTCGAGGGTTCACTTTCTAGGTGAGTTTTGGTTTCTATTATGTGTTTATCTGTTTATTTCATCAAATTTTTCCCGGAAATGGTACCGGAAACTGTGCAAAGACTTTCTGAATGATTACGATAATTCAGTTTATTTTCATATTTTTTTCATACTTCGTCAAAATTTTTCTTGTATATCGAAGATGATGCTACGTTTCTGTTTCATTATTCGTATCATAAATCATAAAACTCTGTTTCAATGTAGACCTAGATATTTGTTCCGTTAGTTCTTAACTCTAGTGGTGCGACTTTCGTTTTGTTGATTGCATCTGAACTATAAAATCATCAAAAATATTCATTTTGTTTTGAGTGATTTCAATCAATAATTTTTAATTACTACAGTTAATAAGATAAATATAGATTGGAAAGCATCATACTTAAGACACATATAGACTGAAATTTTCAGTTTTCTATATGAAAATGTGCAGAAACAGCAATTTCACAATATGTTGTTGTATTGTTTTACTTACTGAAGAAATGAGTGGAAAAAATTAAAACAAAAATAAGCGTAAAAATAACGATTAATTAAGCATGCAGAAATACCTACTTGATGTTTCATCTCTTTTGCTTCTCATCAAATCGTTTAATCAATTATCCTTCCATTTCCTTTGCATTATGGATTACCAAAGAAGGTTAATTTGACTCAAAAATTAGTCGAATAAAACACCCCAAACTTCCAAGGTCTCAAGACGTTCAGTTCACTCTCAAGTATCATGGAATGCTTCTAATTGAAGAAATTCATTCGTTTTGGAGTCTCTCGTCCCGATAGAACTCGTTCGCTCCATATAATCAAGTGTTTGAACATCGCTCGAACCCTTTGATAGGCGTCTTGAAAATTCAAATCGGTCGTTGTAGAATTTGGGTCATGAGGACTTGCAGAAACACATAAAATAGATTTTATCGTTTAGCCTATCTCAACCCCTGACGACTGAGACTATCGATTTGGACCCCCGAATTTGAATACATTTGAATAATTGAAATGAGGAAATGTCCTCGTGTTCTACCTTCTGCAAGAAGAATAAAACTTTATATCTGGTGCATTGCGTGGGACTCGTTTATTTTGAATGGACGTTTGTTTTATCGGCGATAAAAACTCTTAATGAAAAGTTTGTTGATATATGATTTAAATTTCAGATTTAATTTCATTATCAAACTCTGACGGATATATTTCGAATTGAGAATCGTGAAGGTTGAAGTCAGGTTTTGTTATCTTCAGTGATTTGAAGATACTGTTAGCACTTGTATGAGAAAGTGGTCTGTATTTGTAAATTTATGTGGAAGTGGAGTGTATTTGTATATTTAAAAATGGCTTACATTAGGAACTGCATCAAAAACCCTTTTGACACTCACCTTCGATATTTCCTCCGCTTGTTCTTCCTGGGGATCCTCTTCTGCTTGGCAGAAAGGGATCCCCAATCTCCAGTGTCTCACCACGAAGAACGTCGTGGTGGGGCCAAGAAGATAAGAAAAGTAACTAGTATATAGTTCACCAGTATCGTCACTGTCGCATCGTTGTCTCTCAACTTTTCACGAATGAATGACCGGTGCACATCTTCTGCGCTAAGTGTTTTATTTGTATTTTGTTGCATATATTATTACTAATATGAGAAAAATGGAAAGAGAGAGAGAAAAAGGAAATTTTAATTAACTAATTTGAAAGTTGTGCTAACATATACATATTTTACTTTCAATTATAAGTTCTTTGCATATATTCATCATTCATTGAAAGTTGACTGACTACGTTGACGATGTTATAGAATCGAATATTCTATGCAGTCGATTCTCTATGACCCTCTGTTTAATATTCCGTAGATTCATAGCTTTATTTGCCCCTTTTATTTCTGTGGGTACCATTAAAGATCATAATTGAAAGTCTCGTTTCATGTCTTTGCAATTTTCAACTGTCTCTTAGGATTTTATCTTTTGTGTTAACTGCTTCTATGAGTCTCTCAGCTGTTCTGAAAGTTTCTACTGAATCGAAATTCAAGTGCTCTTCAATTTGAATCTGACCACTGAAGACGTGTATCTCAGCTGAGCATTCAACAATGGGTGGCAAATTCTTTGAACCTAAAATAATATAACCATTCTCGGATGAATCATGTTGTTTTAATATATATTAAAAATCTTGGTTGGGTGATGAGCCTTAAAATCCACCTCTTGCATAACCACCTTGGTTTTGTCCCTGAAAACTTAGACGATTTCTGTGAAGAGTAAGGGAAACGGTTTCATCAGGACATTAAAGAGATGGAGAAACGATACCAAGGACGATGGAATGTCAATATGATGGGTGATTACTGTTGGTCTCTTCACAAAGAACAACAAAATGTATCACATCGGAGAAAAAGCTATGCAAGAAATTTTACAGAAAAAAGGGCGGGAAAATATAGAAAAATGAGCTTTATATTCGCACCTTGATAATTTGATATTATTCTAAGTGAAAATCGTAATTTTATGGAAAAAAGCCTGATTTTCAATTTTCATATAGGGTGGATTTTTAAGCTTAGTTTTTTTCTAAATCGAATAAAAGACTCAATTTGCATCACATATTAAAAATTTGTATCGAAATCGATAACTTAGCCTTTGCAATTTACATTTTAATGATAACTGCATTTGAATGTTGTCCGAGGCTGTGTATCAAATGGTCCATTCGGAAAGTTGAATTTTGCGTCACTTTTTCGAGCATTTCGCCCTGTATTCCACGAATTACGCGTGTTATGTTATCCTGTAAGGCTTCAATCATGTTCGGTTTGCCCACATAAACTAACGACTTCACATAACCGCACAAGAAATAATCCAGAGGCGTCAAATCGCATGATTTTGGCGGCCAATTCACAAGGTCATTTCGAGAGATGAGCTGCTCACCAAATTCATCCTTCAAATTGTCCATTGTTTCGCAAACTGTGTGACATGTGGCACCGTCTTGATGAAACCACATGTCAACCAAGTTCAACTCGGCCAACTGGAGCAAAAAAAGTTGCGTATCATGGCTCGATATCGTTTGCCGTTGACGGTAACGTTTCTTCTACGGTCGGTCGTCTTTGAAGAAAAATGGACTGATGATGGCCGCAGGCCGTAAACCACACGAAACTATCGTTTTTTCGGCATGCATCGGTAATTCTTGTATGGCATGTGGCTGTTTATCACTCCAGATGCGACAGTTTTGTTTATTTACATATCCGTTAAGCCAGAAATGAGCCTCATCGCGTAACAAACGATACACATTTCTCTCTTTGACACATGACTTTTTTCTCAGAAACTTAACTCTTAAAAAAAATCACG
This sequence comes from Henosepilachna vigintioctopunctata, assembly GCA_030704895.1. Taxonomy (NCBI): domain Eukaryota; kingdom Metazoa; phylum Arthropoda; class Insecta; order Coleoptera; family Coccinellidae; genus Henosepilachna; species Henosepilachna vigintioctopunctata. The sequence goes on from JARQZJ010000126.1 coordinate 43,372, forward strand.
CGTTATATCAAATTTTCTTATTTTTACATGTCCTTTTTATGGATGTCGTATTGTAAAAAAATTGTGGGTGATAAAAAAACCTACAACCAAATACGGTTTCAGCATCCAAAAATAATTAAGATTCAGGTTAATCAGTTGGAAAGGTTTTGACAATCACTTTTTCATTGGCCTCTCTATTTAGTTTAAAGTACCTTTAATTTTCTGTGTCACATTTGCTTGAATTTTAAAGGGTATAACAAGTTCATTAATATTTTTTGTATTCGAATTATTATTATTCGAATTGATACGTACTGAATCGTTTTTTTTTCAGAGAAAATACTTTCTGTAAAAGGGGTAGAAAGTTGAATCTGCCTTTAAAAAGAATTGTGGGTGGTAATATTGAATTATTTCAAGATATTTTTCTGTGAGAAAACAAATCATTCTTTTAGATGAGTCGTCAGTGATGAGGTTCATAGTTCTCTTTGACTGATTTCACGAAACTTGAATAATCTGTAGAGAATTTTTCTGATGCACATATCCACATTACATAGACGCAGAAAAATTGTTTGATTTGGATTTGTGAATTTTAGGTTTGAATATTTCATCTTTTTCGAGCTTTTTTAGTTATTGCTCCGAAATCTTGTTCGATTTTCTTGAAGAAGTGGGACAAGGGTATAAACCTATTGTGACATCTTCATAAGTTGTAACTTCTCTTTTAGTTCGCAGAATTATTCATTGGAAAGCGTTTTTCAACTGAACAATAAATGATTGTGATGACAAATATATCATCACATATAAATATATATGTGATGACTTTCAAATATAAATATATATGCATGTACATATGCCTCCGTAGAACAGTCGTATTCAAATAGTAATCTCCCAACGATAGCGAACAAATCCCCTTGTATAAACGTATCTGTTCTCCGTCATCGACATCCTTCGCAAAACTAAAAGAAACCACATTAAATATTTCTCCTATCTATCCCTTATCCTCAGTTTAAAAGCGGAGACCCTGAGAAAAACGGAAAGGTATAAGCTGGTGAATTATATGCGTTCAGGACCCTGTTTAAAAATTTAAACACCTAGAAAAGCGTATTTTACCTCTTTATGCTACTTAGGTTCAGCAGCAAACTTGGCGCCGTAGGGATTTTCAATATATGCCTTTAATTTCATTTGGGCTACCCCTATAAATAATCCAGATTCTCTCTCATTAGGTACCCTTTCTTTCAGTGTTTAATGCATGAAATCAGCGTATATGCTGGCTAAAAAGGAACAGAATCATAAAATATCAGAATATGAAGAGATATTAAATAATTATTATATGTAGTTCATTTTTTAATCTTTGAGTCCCTTTTAAGGTAAGACCATGTCATTTGGGGCAGCAAGCTTTTTGTGCTACAAAAATATGCTTTGACAGTAACGAGGGGTCTGAAATATCGTGAATCATGTAGGAGACATTTGAAGAGACATAATATTCAAACTTTTCCTGACCTGTATATTATGAAGTGTTTACTCTTCATTATTATTTGATGATCTCATTATTTTGATGATTTTTTAAACCGAAACACGACGAGGTGTACTGTTCGTTTCCACTTTCCGATAAATGGTCTGACTTTAACCGAAAAAAACGCAAAATAATTGTGCATAAGACCTTTCAATAATTTCACCGAAGGTTTTAATCAATATCTCTGATATAAATGTAATCAAATCTAAAATTTTTAATATGCCTATTGAAATTGAACCTTATTCGGTGAAAGAATTATTGGAATATCGTTTCTGTTGATTTATAATTGATATGAGTTGAGATAATGTTGGATTTATGTTTTTGACTTTTTTTCTTTTCTTTTGTATGACATTTAATTTTGATACTAAACATTAATATCCCAGATTTCAAGCCATCGGCTTCACACTCCTTCACACGGCGACTTTCACTCATCCTACGCATTATATATCAGGGGGATTGAGCTCTGTAGGGGCCCTTTCCAATTATCAGACCCGTGGCGGCGGTCCTCATAGCGGTAATCTTCTCGGCGGCAACCTTGATGGCGTTGATTTCCTTTTCCTTCATACCCTAGAATGGTTTTAGCAGAATTTGCTGTGGCAAGTAGCACGGATTTCTATCATTCCTCATAGAGATGTTGGCCTAGTTCTAGATCTCTGATATTTTTCATGAGATTTTTCGGGATCGCATCAGTGAATCTCAAGATAATTGAAACTGTCTCTGCATTCTCACTTCAAGTTCTCGATATATTGATATTTTTTTCAATTTTTTCAACAATATTTGATATAATATGAATATATTTCTTCAATATAATTTGTTTTGAAAAAAGTGGAATGATGAAACAATAAAAAATCTTGAAGAATCAAATTGTGAAGAAATCAATGTTTTCTAGATTTACCACTATCATCAATTAATCTCAACTTACGTTTCGAAATAGCTCAATAAAGAATTTTGTCTCAGTCTGTAAAAAAGTGTTTTCTTCGTTATTTCAATTTCGTAATCTGTTCACTCAAATGGCTAACGCAAACATTGAAACTTTCCAAGAATTGAAAATAATAGATTCATGGGATATATTGATCACTGAAAAAATCTGTACGAATTCAGAGAAACTTGATCCAAAATTTTATTTGAAAAACAATAAATTAAATTAAACACACCTCACTTGAGTTTCACTGAATATATTAAAAACTATGCGTATGTTCCGGGTGGTTAACCTATTATCAAGAGTATACAATGTAACCACCCGAAACATATGTAGAGTTTTTAATATATTCATTGAAACGTCAAGTGTGTTAATTTTGATTTATTGTTTCCAACATAATGTTTCACTAAGAGATAAGCGAAGCCTTTCGTTGTTATTTATTTTATTTTAATTGTCCTTTTTGAATGAAATGGAAATTTTGTTGTTGTTTTATGCCTTCATGTCTTCGTAATCAAAATCTGATTGGATAATTTTGTTCTTGGTTTTAGGATTTTCTATGTTAGTGGTGTAGATATCTCCACATTCTATAGAGGAGTCTGTATTTGTAATATTTTTGTTGTTTTAATATACGACTTTAATTTTCTCTTATAATATTAACTGTTTCTTTCTCGAGTGAAGGCTACATTGATCTGAACTTAGCTGAAACACGTTACACACAAGTGAGATTTCAAGTCTACAAAGGATTTTGTAATCGAATGAATACTCATCAAATACCAATGAATATTTGTAACTCATGAATGAAACTACTCATAATGGGAACAGCTGAAATCGATAGATATGCGGAAATTTTCTGTAGAATTTGACGTAAGATATTTCCTCAAAGAAAGTAGCGTTGAATCATCCCCTATTCCTCCAGACATCTCTGTAATAACGATGTTAGGGGCGCCAGTCTGCCGTTTGTTAGTTTCTCGTTCTCAATTTACGAAGTAATGTACAACTCTTTATGAATATGTGCACAATTTCATTGTATTGGATTTCCGTAATCCAGTTCCCGATGTGAAGATTTAATATGCATTTAGCTCGCTGGGAAAGCGTAAAAATATTTTCATTTTATGCATGTGGGGTATGAATTTAGTTTTCTGAATAAGCGATGAGATTATATCCTTCTTTATTTATCAAAATTAGGAGGTTTTTAAATATTTCAACTATACCCTGATGTTAATTCTGGGAAATTGAAATGATTTTCTCTGCAGGAGGATTTTGTTGTTTTGTTTTTGCATCTGAGTATATAACGTTATAATTTTGTTTAGTTTCATATGTTTTCGTCAGAAAGTGCAAGAGGAGTGAGTTTAGTTTTGTAAGGTTAGGTTGGCATTCTTTCGTCTTACTGTTAAGTAGGTCTGCTTGTCATGTGTTATTGATGGTCGTTGAATTCTTCAGGTATTTGTGAATTGTGAACAGAAGAAGTACCCTTCAGCGATCAAAGCACGTGTTCTTGATACACAGTAAACCGCACACTACATCTATGCGTAAGTCCAAGTATTTTCAGTTTTGATTGTTTGATGGAGGTTTTCATGTTTCAGGGTTTTCATTTTCATTTCAAATTTTTTACGTTTCCTTCTTTTGGGTTTCTTCTCCTTTGTAGTCCCCTTAGCTGAGAGCGAACTAATTTACCCTTTATGTGTTTCAATTTTTTTTAGTATTTAAAATTATTAATTATATTCAATTATTATATATATATATATATATATATATATATATATATATATATATATATATGTTGTTTGCTATACCAGAAAACTCTCAGAATTGTACCGAGAGTTTTCAAACCTCTGGCGCCTGGCATAACATTTTTCTTTCTCAATTAAACCACCCCATCTTCACTGAAGCTAACTGTGGTGAGGTACAAATCAGTAACTTTTAGTTCTCGCTCAGCAGTCACTCACGTTTTGAACCAGAGGCTAATGCCAGTTATACATCTTGTGTGTGTGAGATGGAAGATGCATACAAATCTAAGACTAAATAGCAAAAGTAGGTTATAAGTATTCGAATATATACAATGTACAAAAATTGAGACGCTCCAAAATGAAGTAGGTTATTTTGAGTGTCGGATTAAATGCAAAATATACTTCGAAAAATTCATTTCTTTCAGTACGAATATTCGATTCCTTAGAACTGACGAAATACTCATCCAGAACCGAAAAAATGCCCTAATATTCATTTCGTTCATGATTGTGTATAAGGGATGAACGGCAGTTTCTTTCCGCCCTGAAAATAAGCTAAGAGAAAATAACATTTATTACATTTTCCCCCTTTCCATCGATGTTTTCATTGGGTTCGTTGTATTTGATTCAAATTTCGGCTCAAATTCTTTACATTCAATTCTTATTTGGAAACTTCGGATTTATGTTCAAGACTGATGTCTTGTACATAAATCCGAAGATGGAAAAATATGGAGCTACAGAAAGAGTTCGAATTCAGTCGAATGGAATAAATAGGAGGAATGAAAACAGTTAATGCTCAAATAATCCTCATATTTGATATACGAACGCATGACACGTGTTTCGAATTTCTTAAATGGAAAAATCTCGAATACGAATATGTATAATCTATAAATGGAGGTGTTGAACTGCTCAAAATAGAAACAGTTTGTCCTTGAAAATGGGGTAAGACCCCTCAATAATTGCCAAGAAACAATACCATTTTGTGAAATTTTTCAATTAAATATAATGAACGAGATTTCACGAAAATATCAGCAAATATTCAATTCAGAGTATCAAGTCTTGGCGATCGCGAAATGCACATCAATATTGTGGGGGAGGTTGAAAAGAGAATGGTCTTAACCTATATAGCAGGACGCTCGACTACAAAAGAAGTTCTATAACAACTAGAAAAAAGTGAAATAAAGTCGTTAGAGCTGGTAAGGTCATATCCGATATTGTTGAAAGCATTCAATATACCAAATTCGATCAGGGAGAGAGGTCACCGGCCACTCAGTGGTGAGACATTAGGGAGGAGATGAACCTTCCTTTTCAGACCCTCCATAACAGATTCCTCTGTCGAAATGTACAGGGAGACCTGACCTCGTATAAACTGGGAACATGTGTTGGACGAAGAAGAAGCAGAAGAATATGAGATCAGCGAATATTCAGTTCCAAATATCAAACTTTTGAGATATCAAAATGCCCAGCATTATCATGGGTAAGGTGTACAAAACAGTGGTGCGACCAGTGTTGTCCTATAGAGCAGAATTGCGGGACTACGAAAAGAGTCCACGATAAAAAATTATACGCGAACAAGTTGAGGAGGTTGGGATGATTGGGTGGTGTGAGACGCTTGGATGGGGTACTTAGAGAGTACATTAGTTTCTTTCGAAATAGCTCCTATCGTAGAAAAATTGCGGCCGAAACTAAGAGAAAAATTCCCACTGGTATGATCATATCTGAAGACGACAATGTTACTTAAAGAATACCCAACATACCCAACACGAACGGGAAAGAGGCAGTCTACCCTCCACTGGTGAAACAACCAAGGAGGATGAGATGGAGAGGTTGAAAAGGAGATGGAAAACGACCACCCGACTATTCAGACCACCCAGAGTTATCTGGACGCAGTTGATTTTGGAACATGGGCTGCAGTGAGAAGAACCAGAAGACATCAGCTGAGATTCAATTAACCTCATTGAGTTTTCTCTATTCTTCATGAAGGAATGTTGATGCCTGAAAACCAGTGGCAAATTCTTGTCTATGTTTCTCAACACTCGTCACGTTTGAGCTGTAGGTAACATTTCTTTTTTTATGTTTCGAATTTTTATTTGAAGCGTTTTGTAATCTTGTTGGATAGAGTCTGTATAGAGTGCATTAGGTTCTTTCGAAATTGCTCCCATCCTAGTTAGGAACAAATATTGGGAAAAATTCATATATCAAACCCGAACAGGGTAAGAGGCAGTCTTCCATCCACTTGGTGGAACAAGATTGAAAGAGAAATGGACCAGGATAACCTGACTATTCAGACCTGCCATAACAGAGTTTTTGACTGCAGATGAATTGGGTTGGAGCAAAGAGAAGAGAAGATATCACCGAAGATTCAATCAACTTCATTCAGTTTTCTCTGAGCATCATAAAGGAATGTTGATGCCATTGAAAACTGGTTGCGAATTTCTGTCTATATTTTCAACACTCATCACGACTAAGCTTTTGGGGCTATGTATTTTTTATATTTTGAACTCTTTTCTTCAACTTTGAGTAATCAACTTAGATTTTCTGGATTTTCTGAATATCTTTCGTACTGAGACAGCTGGTCTTCTATGAACACTTGAATTCTTCTCCGATATTTCATCTAGTGAATGAAAGAAGAATTACTCGAGTGGATACGAAATTGAAATGAGCAAAGGTAATTGCATCATTTCGAAATTTCGTCTACGCCCATCTCTTTTGTCAGAAACGCGGCATACGTCACTCAATAAAACGAATAAAAATTGAAAATTGCCTTCTCGTTTGTGACTTTGTTCCGTCGTCGAAGTAAAATGGAGCCAGTTGTCTGAGCTAGGCGAGCATTCCACGAACATTTTATGTCGATAACTCTCGTTTTTCATTTCACATCTGTTACAGGGCCCGAATAGAATCGAAGAAATGAGGTTAAGTGCTCCCCATTTATATTCTCATTATCTTCTGGGGGTGCTTTCTGCGAAAGATTTATTTGATGAAGTCTTCGTAACAAGGGAGTCGTTATTAAAACGGGTTGATCAATATTGCGTACATCTGTGGGATGTACACCGCCGCATGACCGATGAAGCAATTCCGTAGTTTGATCGAAAAACTAATCGTTGAATTTATTTCGTTCTGCGGTTCAATGAATACATAATGAACGATCAAAATTAGTGGAATCCTCAATAAATTTTTTTCGGAGAGTAACAGAAGTGTGATTTAAATATTTTAGTCTGCAGTGGTTAGATTTCACCGTTTAAGGTTGTTTTGATCGTTGAAAAATGGGAAAACAATAACAAGAGTAAAACATTTCAGATGTCCAAGTCATGGAAACAGAGAATAAGTATCGAGGGTGCAGTTAGAATATACAAAATCATATTTAGACCTATAGTAGATATGCACACACAATATATGCAAACTATAAAATGTCGTCGCTAAATATATAGAGCAGCTTTGGGGACTATTTCAAGAATAAGACATTGAACAGAACTACACAACCCCGTTAATGAGCTTATGTATTCAAAAACAAACATAGAACCAAAAAACAATCGGTTTCAGAAATTTAACTGAAAGTTCCATACAAAACTCAACTAAGTTGACGATATTTCGATAAATTGGTGTGATCTCAACAAATTGAAGTTCAACAGCTCCAAATGTCATGTAATGTCGTTCTTCACCAAATAATTTGATTAATTTCAACTGGGAAATTGGGGATAATATTTTGGGAAGCCCCGATACATTTATTGACCTTGGCGTAACCTTTGATTTTCAACTAACTTTCGTGCCTCATATCAATGCTATATATATATATATATATATATATATATATATATATATATATATATATATATATATATATATATATATATATATATATATATATATATATTGTAGCCCCAATATAAACGTATTGAGGCTACAAACTGAAGTCTTGACACTCATTCAAGCTGTAATTCCCAGAAGGATGTTCTGGGCATAATACGTGTGTAAGAGGAGTTCGTTTCTCAATTGCTGAATTTTTTGTCTAAGAACAAGAGCGTGATCCTGGAATAGCCGCAATATTCACCTGATTCAGGTCCATGTGACTTTTTCTGTTTGAAGTGAAAACTCAGCGTTGCACAACTATTGGTGTTATAAAGAGCATATAGCTGGATAAGCTGGAAGATATATATTGTATTTTTGGGAAGTTATGTTGAAGGAAACAAAAAGAATATTGAATGATTAAATTAACATTTTCTGATGAAAATGAAGCTATCATTAATTAATTCATTCATTAGTTTTGACAAAGTTGCGATATACAACGAAAGTAGAGTTTTTAACATTGAAATAATCCTGATATTGCTGAAAACATTGAAAATAAACTATCTCAAACAGGCAATAAATCAATATATATATATATATATATATATATATATATATATATATATATATATATATATATATATATATATATGTATAGTAAATACTGAGACTCTCAATCGAAATATTTCAAATAAAACTCTCAGGGAACTGTCTACACAAATATTGTCAACAAGAACGAACCCATGACTTTCGAGAGTGAATATTAAGTGCGTTTCGAAAAATTCATCGATCTTGTTGAATGATAATAGAATATAATTGTTTCTTCATTATTATGAACCATCAGTCCATATTTAATCATCTATCAATCAAGAATCGATGACTTTTAAAACGCTGATAGTCCTATACCAGCATGAGGGGAATAGTTCTCAGTGAAAATTCATGTGAGCTCCCTCTATTGGAGAAAAGACGTAATATATACATATATATATATATATATATATATATATATATATATATATATATATATATATATATATATATATATATATAATGGTATATTGTTCCGGGAATACATCCGTTGGTTTGTTGAGTGCCTGTTGGGAACTGGCAGACGTTTCGTCAAGGTCTCACTTGACATTATCAATGCTTCAAATGATGGTTATCGATTACTCGGAGTCTGGTGACTGAAAGAGTCTCTTTCTGAAAGAGACATACATATATATATATATATATATATATATATATATATATATATATATATATATATATATATATATATATATATATATATATATATATATGTATATATATATATATATATATATATATATATATATATATATATATATATATATATATATATATATATATATATTTGTTGACAGTAGTGGAAATTTTGAACATTTTCACGAATAGTAGGTAAGTACATTGTGAAATGAAATGATCAAATGTACCGAAATGAAAAAAAAACTGTTTTTGCTCGAATGAATCATCAACAGTTGGACAACGATATAAACGTTTAGACGTCCTCTGTGATGTGAACAGTGTTCCTGCTTTGAGTTACATGAAACTCCGCATTAGGGTCGGATGTAGATACACAGAAACATCCATGAAATAGCTCAACCAGCCATTTTCTATATCGATATATAGCATCGAAACATGCGAGACAACATGGTGTTCATCTTCGTACGTACTGTTGAAACTCCCTATCGCTTTCCTTTATTACTGACTGTTATCTGCAGTAACAATCCCCAATGAAACGGGTCTACTGTTAAATTTAGTTTAGTCGGCAATTTCCTTTCCAAATATTTGTCTTTGTGATTCGGTGTATACCTGGCTCCTTTCTATACGTGAAAGTGAAACCCTGGCCAGATTGCTGATGATCGGAGGTATTTTTATGACGTTCTACGCTTCCTGTAGATGGATGATACGCTACAATGTTTAGATTTTGAAGATTGTGTGTTTTTTAGTTCAATGAATGAGTGAACAGGACGTTTCTGGGCCTACAGCCTATTCTATGAGTGTTTTCCATCAGTACGTTTTGAGTAATTCATTTCAGGAGATGATAATTTTCATACCTCAATCTTGGGGAAATTTGAATTATATGGTGGTACCAAGCCAAGTGCCATTGTTACTGGTTACTGTTACTGGTAGTTTCAAGGTGTTTTATTGGATAATTGTGTGATTCAATGAATTTTTCTGTTCATTGTTTAGTTGTCTCATGCCTTGCGATTTGTTGTTGCAGAAATTTCTTAAAATTCCGACATCTGAACCTCTAGAAAAGAGATTCCTCTGAAGATTAACTTTGCGTAGTTCACAGTGTCTGCTTGAACCAGTTATATTCTATGAAACGATATTTTTCTGAGATATGAAATAATTGAAATCAAAATGTTGTTGATCATGAGACTCTAAAAATCGTCCATTTCAATAATAGCAGTCTTTCACACGATTCTTTTCATGCAGTGATTCGTCAAAAACTTGTAATAGTATTTCCTTTTTTATAATAATAAGTTCATTATTCACAACGGGTATAATACCCAATTACAGAAAATAATAACATAATATCAAATTAAATTAATTTCTTGGCTTAATGTTTCACGATTATATTTAACAACATGAATTAGTCAACATGTTTCGAGCGTTAGCTCATTTTCAAGACTCAACACTCGAAACATGTTGACTAACTCATGTTGTTAAATATAATCGTGAAACATCAAGCTGAGAGTTTTATTCAATTTTATATTTAATTATGTTTCACCAAGAGCTAAATGAGAATTCAATCTCAATCATCAGAACATAATGTTGAATGATAAGTAAATGAATAAAATGAGAGATAAAACAAAGAGCCTTATCTAAAAAATCTGAAATAGTAACTGGTAACTGATAATAATTCATGATTGATGAGGTCGATACTTGGAGAAAATTAATATCCACAATGAAACAATATTTCTAATTTTCTCATAATTTAATACAAATATGCATGACGACGTTTCGAAGTACTACTTCTCTATCAAATACTGAATTAATACCAATAGCTAATAATTAATATCTAATAGAACTAAATGAATTATCACGAAAAAAGTCAATCTAAATCAATTCATTTCAGTTAATTTCCTTAGTTTACATATCTCAAAATAATAACTTCTATGGAGTCGAAGTGAATGTCACAATTATTGGCAACTCTATTGCATATAGAGTCTATAAACCAAATAGGAGATTGTATTAGCGAGTTGTTCTTTGGAGTCTCTAGGTAGAATAATTCTGTAGAACGAGAATATTTGCCTAGGAACACGAAATTTCAGAACGGACAAGAGAGGAGGACAATCAATTCGTTGTGCAGTAATTTGTGCAAAAATTTGAGTGAAAAAGTTTCTCTCCTGCCCTGAAATGAGATTAAACTAAATCGACTCAATAATTCGTAATGATCGACTCCTCTCTGTGGATAAACTATATCCTCTCTCCAAACTAAGAATTTCAAGAACCTTCTCTGAATAGCCTCAAGTCGGCGTTGATGACAAGTGTAAATAGGATGCCAGATCATGCTGCTATACTCCAACTTGCTACGAATTAGGGCATTGAATAGTCTTATGAATGTTGAGTAATTATTGAAATATTTGCCATTGCGCATAACGAATCCATATATTTTTGAGGCAGATGAAATGACTTGAGCAATGTGTGGAATTTCGAATAATGTTTCAATTGATTATTGAAAAGTGATAAACTCATACATTTATTTACGTCTGAATAAGCAGCAATAATTGTCAAATCAATCGTAGTCAATTCTGAAACTCTGGCTATTGCCGAAATCTTTCGAAAATTGCAATAAAATAGGAACATCGCTGATCTCTGAGTGAAACATTGTTCAATATATTGAATAAAAACACTTGCCTTCACAACATTTATAATGACATCTTGACAATTGTTGCGGGGTGTTTCCCCATTGTTAGCTTTTGAAACTGGGGTAACACCCCGAAGCAATTGTCACGTTTTCATTATAAATCTTGTGAAACTAAGCCAAGTGTTTTTATTCAATATAAATATTCTTTTAAATTTGTCACAATGATCTTTCTTCCAAATTTAACGAAATAATTGTTGAATTGGGGATTACTCCAAAATCCGAAGATGGGATAGAAAATATTGAGCCATTTCCTGGCAATTATCTGTCACTTAAAAATATATTTTTAGATCTCGCATTGTTACATCATCCATAAATTTTACAAACTACATCGAATCGTCTAACGAAATTAAAACGGTCTTTTGTGATTTCGAAAACTGGATGATTTAGAGAAACGTCTGAAATTTCGTATTTGAGTTTCCTTTGAATTTTCTATCTTTTATATTCTCATTCGTTTTCAAGGAAATATATAGGACTCTAATTGAAAATTACTTCGTTTGGTGTTTTCTTCTGACTTATGTTGAGCCTACTAATTTTGTTTGAATATAATTTATTCGGATATTTTATTTTGTGGTGTTGAGGTAATTGTTACAAACTGGTCATTGAAATGTGAAATTGTTTGATCTATTTCGAGAAAAATACCGACTCAGTATTCCCCTGATTCCTTGTGTTTTAATGTAGACAAAGTTATACAATATACTTTCGATTTTTTATATCTACGTTCCGTGTATTTGTGTATAATAACTGTATTTGTGTATATAATTACAAAATAATAACAATGAGTTATTATTATGTAATGATTGTTGTATGTTGTTTAAAGTGGCGTTGTTCATACATTGAACTCAGTTTGTTTATGTATACCCTAGCATAGATCCTGTATGGACCTATATAATAATAACTTAAATTTTCCTACATGTTTTCTTCTTTACTCGAATTACTGAACTGTCATAGTTAAATTATATTAGAAAAAACCTAAAACGCCAAATTCGAATGATTATTTTGTTTTTGTTTTTATTACTGTCAAGTGATGAATACTATTCATTCAAAAAGTTTAACAAACCTTCAAGATATATCGAAATGTGAACTAGAAATGAATTTTTGGAATTTTTAAGTGTGCTATTACTGAAAATATAAATTTTTATGTTTTCATTATATATGTTAAAATCTTTGGATCTAATATTTTCTGTATATTCTCTTTTTTCTCGTAATAATAATTCAAATATTATCCATAATATTCAGTTCATATATATTTTTCGTTCTTCATTTATATTCACTGTTTTCATTGTGTTTTCAATAGTCTAGGCCCAATGGAGAATTTTGAAAATGTTGTGAATCTATATACTGCGCTATTTACTGCTGTGTCACCTCATTATGCTCAGATTTGACTTAAAAGATTGGTAATCGTAGAACGTGGAGTTATATCCCTGATTTCCCAGATCCTCAACAACAAAATATGAATAATGTACCTCTTATTTCAATTGGGAATGCCGTTTCGAGTAATTTTTGTCCCGAAATCGACTCCTGTTCGTTCCAGAACGAATTGACACATTATTCATCGGAATTATTCTCGTTTGTGACAGTTTGAAGGATGGCCGATTATTTTCCTCCTTTCTTTGGTAAATATCGTTCTCTCTCAATGCGACGTAACGATTAAGTTGAAGCTCAAGGAAATAGGGCTCAGGTGCGAAAAGAGTACGAGTTATCAAATTTGTATCTACTCCCCCGTTTACAAGGAACGAAATTTATGATTTTCTGCCCCGATGGCAGTCATAAGAAATGTTTGATGTCAACCTTGTCGTTTCCGTTCTAGTGAAGGGATATTCGTTATTTGGAAGAATCGAGTCCTTCAGGAGTTCGAGCTTTGAATTGTTGAGTTTTGCTTTCTATATGATAGATATTGCGAATTTTAGGTTTTGACTGATTTTCTGGATCGTAGCTACATCAATACTTGTTCCTATGCGACCATATGTTCTCTCAGAATAGAAATGTTGAGGTTTGCTATTGAGTGAGGTCACACACAAAGTTTTGAAGTACGTATAATAATATCAACGAAGTTAGCAACAATAAATTACAGAGATTTACAGAAAAACCTTTGCACCGAACTCACATTTATGGAGAAAAATAACGACAAAGAAGCGCCCAACTACTGGTTGGTCCCAGGCAGAATGTTTCTCGAAACTGAAGTCAAACTCCTAGCTATCCAATACCAGGTATGGCCCAGCAGTGAGGAACGTTAGGTGCGGATGCCAAATATTGGGGGCAATCGGGTACATAACAGAGGGATGTTTAATATTGTCACCTATGGAATACAAAAAGAACCATGACGCTTCAGCAAAGATTGTCCATCAGGAACTAGCACTAGAATAACATCCACTACAGAAGGAAAAGGTGCTTACGACAACTACCTTATGGACTCAGTTTTATAGATTAACCAGTTCAGAATCTTGCCGGATGAAATAGTTGCCCAGAATATGCCTGACCTTGTCCTAGTACACGACAGTGCCAAAGAAACTAATTATATCGAGGAAGCAGTTCCAAATGCAAACAACCTAATTGAGAGAAATGCCGATGAAGGGTATGAACATTAAAAATTTCAACTGCGAGTACAGTTGCTGGCATATCAACTTCGTCAAACTGTTCCAATCATTTAAGGGTCCTCTCATATGATCGCAAAAACTTTTTTTCAAACAGATAACTAGAATTTGGCGAACTCCTCTATAAGGAGTAGCACAGAAATCGGTGCTACTTGCAACCGCAAAGTCTGACAGGAGATTATCTATTTTTTAGTGGAAATATGATATATTTTTATTTGATGCAAATTGATAGTAACAAGTTCGAATTCGAATATCTAGTCTGAAGAACAAAACAATATTAGCTTCCTTGTTTATGACGAAGAGAAGAAACATTTCAAAATTATCAGTGATCAATGAGACATAAAACTCTGGGAAATGATTTTATAGTATGATGCCAAATATTGAACAGAATGATTGATGTTTTATAGAATTTATTTTCGTCTCTCAACAAATTCCTGCTCTAATTATATTCTGTTATCCGCAATAATCGAAAATTTGGATGACCTCAAATATTGGAGTAATACAAATATTCATAGAATCAGCAAACCGAATCAGTTCCTATAATTTGGATGTTGTGTTTCATTAATGACTTTCCATGTCCATTTATCCAATATAAAAGATTGAATTTTCGTTTGATTCATTGAACACGAAGCTAACTCTCAGACATTTAATTTAAGAAGAGTGAGTTTTCATTTAATGCGAAAGAAGAATATTGCCCTCGGGTGAAATTTCAACAGTTTTCGAGGGTGGAAAATTATCTTTTTTGTAATTTTATCTCGTCATATTCATTATAAATATTTCTGAATCATTTAGAGATGAGGTACCTAATTATTTCATTTCGTTATGGCTGCTCTTCGTTTCTCTTTGTCGAGTGGTTGTCTTGAAGTAATAACAACCAGGCATGAGGTTTGTCGTCACTGAAATAATTATGATGTTTTTAAAATATTTGAAAACGCAAGGAATGGTTCTTTAGGTAAATGAAAAATTGTCAAGTTTGGCAGTTTGAAACATTAAAAAATACATTTAGAGCATACCTTCGTGTAATCTACTAATGAAGCGTCCACTTCAGACTCTGCACCCATGAGAACGAAGAAGAAGGGATTTCGAATCTTGATAATAAGAGAGATTTATATCAGTTGTACTAATGAAATATTGTTAACGTTACCTATATAAATATAAATTTTCATTTATGAAAGCATATTATGTTTAGTTGAGGGCCATCAATTTCGAACGGAAGTAAATTGCAGGAAAATTATTCTTTTCCATTAACCGTAGGTTAATGTCATGAGACTAAATGAAATTTCGCTATATGCTACAATATAAAGTATATTATCAATATTTCAATATAAAGTAAATTTATTTCTGCTTTCATACAAAATATTCCTGCACTAAACATTTCTCATACGTTATAACCTGCTGATTGCTCTTCTTCTCTTCGTATATAACACAGTTTTTCTGTGATTTCAATAAATTTTTATTCCATATATAGATCTTTCTCGCAGCCGTTTCCGATTGTATCGCAACATGAAAATAGAAAATATAAATTACTCCACACTCGTCCTCGGTCAACGCCTGAGGGAACTGTTGAATTTGAAATTCAACAGTTTATTCTGAAATTGAATTTTGAGGCTTAAGTCCTCTGAAATATCGCAAACATGAGGAATTTATATGTACGCTTTAATTTATTGGTCCACTCTCAAGTATAACACGATGACGAAGATAGTGGATGAAAACAGATTTTTGAGTTGAATTTGACGAATAAGTGAATGGATGACCACATTTTTTATTTTTTACATGGTACGACTTACTTTTTTTATAGCGTTCGAACCTGTATTTTTGATAATGTGAATTGATGAGAAGACCACAGACAGCCGCTGGCTTTGTGGTTTCGATGCATTTATATTGGGAACTGTAAAATTTATGATATTAATGATATTGAATTCTCGCTTAACTCTTGGTGAAACATAATTGAATATTAAAATAAATTAAACTCTTGGCTTAATGTTTCACGATTTATTTAACAATATGTATAGTCAACATGTTTCGAGCGTTAGCTCATTTTCAGGACTAACTGTTCCACAGTCTTGAAAATGAGCTAACGCTCGAAACATGTTGACTATACATATTGTTAAATAAATCGTGAAACATTAAGCCAAGAGTTTAATTCATTTTAATAATAATTTATGATATGTTTAGCTTGATTTAATAGTATTTTTTTTTGTGAAATACTATTGTTTTTATATTGGGTGCATCTTATGGTTTTTTTTGTCATAGAATAATTTCACTTTGTTGAAATCTGTAAAACTACTGTTTGTTGTTTGTCATAACAAATAAACTTATTATTATTATTATTTATATCATAAAAGTATCAAAACTTGCGTAAGAGAAATAGAGGAATAAAACTCAAACTACTAATT
The DNA here is from genome assembly GCA_030704895.1 of Henosepilachna vigintioctopunctata. Lineage (NCBI taxonomy): Eukaryota > Metazoa > Arthropoda > Insecta > Coleoptera > Coccinellidae > Henosepilachna > Henosepilachna vigintioctopunctata. The sequence goes on from JARQZJ010000126.1 coordinate 60,169, forward strand.
CAATTGTTTCAATGTTTTTTTCAGAAAAAATGGTGGTAATAAGCGTTTCGATATTTTTTCTACATTTATTGATATTCATAACTAGTTCCTGAATGTAATTTATCCAAAACACTTCCGTTATTAAACTCAAATTCAATTAAAAGTGCAACAAAATTTTGCTAAACATAATTAGGGATACGATTTTGCTGCTGTTTTACGATTGCTGTGTTAATTGCCCTTTAATCAGGACTGGTGTAAATTTAGTAGTCGGGCGTTTTCGCCATAAAATAGGGCGCCGAAATCAGCGTATAATAATCTTCTAGTTTCGCAAATGCCTTCATATTTAAAGTTAATAGTCGAGTGCGAGTTAGCGATTTTACGAAACAATAGGTGTAGGTTTTGATGGAGATGGAGGTGGAGTAGCTTTCGTGCCTGCCATAAATCCGTATATTGAGAACTTACATTCGCGGTAACATGAAATCGTTTGATTTTGCTACAGTGCTGCCATCTGCTGCCCGAATTGTTCATTCAAAATTAATTAGTTTACCTCATTTGTCAGTGGATGTTGAGTATTTGAAAAAATGCTTAATTATTTTGTTAATTGAGTTTTTCGTATGAAAATTATATCTCTTGTAATGTGAATTTTTCATCATTGAATTTTTTGAACGCAAAAACTTCTACATAGAAACACTAAATCTCATTACACAAACCATTGGTAGATCATTTTTTTTCTTTTCTCAGCCAGGTGTCATCTAATAAATAAATAAAAGGCAGTAATAAATAGATAAAGGCTGTTTTCACTTGGTCGAAAATTGTTATGAAATAATTGTTCTTGCTTTTTTTTTTCGTTACAAGATCATTGAAAGAAATTTTATGATTTTACTGAAGTTATACCGGTCTGTCGAGATAAATTGCTAGCCGGAAACTAATGTCCAGTGACATAGGGTGATTTTTCAAGCGTTAGGTTTTTCAGGTTGGCGGTACTAGTTGGTAATGGCATCCAAACGTCATCTGTCGAAGTGATGTTTTCAGTATACTCTGCCATTGCATCATGAAAAGACTTACACACGAGCAACGATTGCAAATTGTTGAAATATACTATCAAAATTCGTGTTCTGTGAAAAATATGTATCGTTTGTTACAACCCTATTATGGTCGTTATAATCGACCTGGTGAATCAACAATTCGTGCTGTTATCACCAAATTTCGCACCAAGCTTACTTTGTTGGACATTAAACCATTGTCTCGCATGCGTACAGTGCGTACTGAAGAGGCTATTGCAGCCGTAGCGTAAAGTGTTAATAAGGATCGTGAAATGCCAATTCGTCGCCGTCCTCAGCAATTGGACGTGAGTTACTCAACCACATGGAAAATTTTACGTGTTAATTTTGATTTGAAAGTCTATAAAATTCAACTTCTGCAAAAAATGAAGCCGAATAACCTGCAACAACGTCTAATTTTTGGTGAATGGGCCTTAGAACAGCTTATTGAAAATCCGCTGTTTTATCGAAAAATTGTGTTCAGCGATGAGGCTCATTTCTGGCTTAACGAATATGTAAATAAACAAAACTGTCGCATATGGAGTGAAGAACAGCCACATGCCATACAACAATTAGAGATGCGTTCCGAAAAAACGACAGTTTGGTGTGGTTTATTAGCTGGTGGCATTTTTCTTCAAAGACGACCGTGGAAGAAACGTTACCGTCAACGGCGAACGATATCGAGCCAAGATATGCAACTTTTTTTGCCCCAGTTGGCCAAGTTGAACTTGGTTGACATGTGGTTTCATCAAGATGGTGCCACATGCCACACAGCTCGTGAAACAATAGACATGTTGAAGGATGAATTTGGTGAGCAGCTTATCTCTCGAAATGGCCCTGTGAATTAGCCGCCAAGACCATGCGATGTGACTTATCTGGATTATTTCTTGTAGGGTTATGTAAAGTCGTTATTGTATGTGGACAAGCTAAACACGATTGAAGCCTTTTACATGATTGAGACAATTTTACCTGGTGAGAGACATTCGTGGTTAATAAATAAGAAACATATCATACAAAATATTGATTGATACATTATTGCCTACATTCGAATAATCGAAGTACTCTGCCACACTATAGTACCTATGCCTTTGTTAACATCAATGACTAAACTCTCTTCTTAAACGAATGAGCTTTCAGTAATTTATGACTTGACGGTAAATGGTTGAAGATTTTGAAATCTGATTGGAGGGTGAGTGCTCAAATTAAGATGTTTTATGCTTAGGAATGACTAGCACATCACTGTTCCTTGTTGAGAGCTCAAATATTGGTACTATTTTTGTATCAGTTCGTAATTTTTTAAAAGTTGAAATTTCCCAATATTCGGAACTTTTCGTTGGAATAAGCGTAATTCTTCCCGAATATTCACTCGAGAAAATTGTTCATCCTCAGAATAACATCAATTATATTCGTAGATGTATAGTGAGATCGTTTCGTGAAAAATGTGAGAAAAATTCGTTTCAAAATTGAAATATAATTGTGCCGAAATGAAATATCTCTCTTCTGTTTCGATTCGACCCTTCGCAGCATGATTCTCTACCAAGACGATGAAATTACCCTAGGATTTATTAGGGCATATTTTATACCCGGAAAGGCTAGGCCGCAATATCAACTATAAATTGGCTCGGTCGGTGGGACATAAATTGAAATAAGTGCAGGCCCAGATGCTTTCCAATTACTTTCGAATTACAAAAATATAGTTGTGTTCTATTATTTCCTTCGCGAAACTTTATCGCTTTCCAGTTTATGATATAATTGGTTTCAGGCCACTAGTGAGTGGGGGACCTTTCGGAGCCGATGTCCAAGCCGCACGAATACACCCAATTATTAATGGGGCTTTTGCCGAGCTTGATCGCAGGGACCGTTGTTTATATGGGACGTTTTGCTTCCTATTTACGTTACGTGATCTTGCAATTAACCCTGTGAAATTACCAAAAAGGATAACGATGTGTAACATTTGCCACAGATACGAGGTTCGTTCAAAATATATGGTGAATATTGAATTTTTTCGGAGAGTATTCATTCATGCATCAATATCCATTTTGTCTCCCTCAAAGTTATCTCTGCAGATGCAATGCACTTATGCCAGCGCTTCTTCAAATCCTCGAGGCAGTTCTGAAATGTGCTTCTCAATATGATCATCAGCTCGTTCTTCGATTTCAACTTCATCTAGTCAATTGTGACGAAACGCTTCTTTTCATTGATTTCTTCAGTTTTGGAAAAGCAAAAAATCGCAGGAAGCCAATACTGGTGAATACGGTGGTTGAGACCTGATAATGGTGTTGTTTCGGGTCACAAAATCACGAACAAGCATCAATGTGTGAGATGGTACATTATCGTGATGCAGAATCATGCATTGTTTTTCATACTTCTGATAGTTTGAGCCGTATTGCTTCACGAAAACGTGGTATAATTGCCTTGTACTGTTCTTCATTGGCTGTACGATCTGTTGGCAGGAGCTCATGGCATATCACGTCGTGGTAATCGAGGAAAACAGTGACCAGCACATTCACATTTGATCGAACGTGGCGAGCCTTTTTCGGTGTTGGCTCTTCTGGCCGCTTCCATTGGAATGATGCGCCTTGGTTTCGACGTCATAACCATATAACCACGTTTCTTTACAAGTTATGACCTTTTTGAGCAAATCTGGATAGTTTTTGGCGTCATTGAACAACTCCTGAGCGATAGTCTTGCGACGTTGGTTTTGCTCAAATTTTGCAATTTCATGCCCAGAATATCCGAGAAAATTGCATGGCATGAGCGCTTATATGCCAACATCGTCTGCAACTTCCCTAATAGTGATTCGACAATTTTTCCAAACCATTTTCTTCATTTTTTCCATATTGTCTTCGCTTGTTAACGTGGTTGCAACTCCAGGACGCTCCTTGTCATTAACATCTTCTCGGCCTTCTGTAAAGCGTTTGTAGCACTTATCAACAGTTTTTTGAGACGAAGTAGAATCGCCTATTGCCACAGTTAACACTTCGAGTGCGTTGGAGCACTCTATTTAATTTTTAACGCAAAATCTGATACATATTCTTCGATCAATTTTTTTTGAAAGTAAGAAATCGAAGGATACATAAACGTAATAAACTTTTTCATTCGTCAAAAACAAACTTCCGATTCCAAATGTCTGATAATTTCAACACTAGAGAAACCTTTGTTTACCATTATAACGAAAAAACGATTTCGATAATTGAATGTGACAGGCAGCAAAATTTGAAAATTTATCTCTTCTTTTTAACAGATCTCGAACATTCAACTTCTGCAGTGTTTTTATTGATCTAGCGTTTTTCAAATTTCGAGGATTTCGATAATAACGAAATTTTGATAGTTCGTCATCTAAGAATAACGATATGGTGATTTATCAGAAGAAACTAAAAGCTGTTAACATTCAGCGTTTCGGTCATTTCAGGGTTGGAGTTGCGATGAAAACAGATTTTTTTTCGATTTGCTCTGCATTTTACTTGGGAATAGTACGTCTTTCACCTAACGTAATGACTACAATCATCTTCGACGTCTCTGAATGTTTTTTCATCTCAAAAATAGTGCAGAAGGGATACACAACATTGAGTTTCAATTAACTTTCGAGAATGAATTTTTAGTAGCAGTATAATCTGATAGTTCTATGTGAAACGACGTTTTATACTTCTCTTCATGTTAATTGCTCTGAAAATGCTTTAAATTTATTTCAAATACATTTAATCATTCCGTATTTCGGAAAAACTCCTGACATTGGTTTGCAAAAGAGAGGAGTTAATACAGAAGTATCAACGTCTGCCGATTTTTCATGGCATGCGAATTTACAAGGATGATTAGAACAGCAGAAGGTGATTAGAACAGATACCAAAGCAGTGTGTGCTGCGGACTTTTGAATATAAGTGAGAACGAGAACATCTTCCTCTTCTCTCGTGTACACGAGAGAAGAGGAAGATTGGTTAGTAGTTCCAAATGAAGGCCACGTGAATTTTTATCGCATACAAACGAGTGCTTCGCATGCTTTTTGCAATGAGTATATGTTTTCAGCACTTTTAAGACGCGGTGGTGTTTTTGATTCAGAACTTGTTTCATACGATTCGATTTTCAATCCATCATGTGAATCCAGGAAATCATACCTTTTCGTGCCTTTTTCACTTGAATTTCCACATCCTTACTAGACGGTGAACGAATAGAAGAAGTAATCGAGTAATCACTCTTTGATTTATTAGGTCCCGATCTGTGACAAATTCGCCATTCATAGTAAAGCCCTCGATCATATATAGTCAAACTGTTATTTCGACTTAGTTATTGGAGATTTTCTCGAAATATTGGTTGAAAGTTCGTACGTCATTAATTTATGACTATGTATGATATAAATGTGAAAAAACTGACACGGAGGTAACTTCAAAACGTAACACATTTCAAACAATATGTAGGGAACATATTGTTCTTGGAAAAATGAGGAAAAAACTTCATATTCCATATTTTGACTATTATCATACGATAAAATAATTATTCTAAGAATTATATTCAATGCAGGCAAACTAAAATTAAGTAAAAGAAGAAACTTACGTTGAAAACCTACACATTTTTTTTTTTTTTTTTTTTTTTTTTATATAACAGCGTACATTTACATTTAAAGCGTATTATCATACGCTTTGAATGATGAAATATATCAAGTTTAATTTCATTGAAGATGTCAGTCATCTAATCAAAGAATAATTCAACAATTTCAAAACAGTTCATACCTGAATATACGAAAGTCGTAATTTAGTTTTTGCTAGGAGTGAAACTCTTTCTTACTTACTAACGAACGTATAGATAAAAAAATTGGGAACATCAGGATCAGGACATTCTAACGGCAAAAGAAATATATTACAATTATGGTAGATGAAAAATTGATCAATGTCAATGAATCACAATCAAGTCAATGATCACATTGACTTCATATCGTCTGGACTATTCTCAAATCTTCAAAATAATGAACTTACTCAGACGAATTGGTGAAAATCTCACGGTATGTGGAGAGTAATTGCTGTTGAAGTTAATCCTAATGCCACACTTTGAATATTGGTCCACTCTGTTATTCTGTTTGAGGACGAAATTCACGAAAAATGCAGGATACGGTAGTCAAATATTTCATTATGCAAAAGTTACACTCGAACTGAGAGAGTTGTGGAATAGGTCAAAAGTGATGCTAGTTGAACAGAGAATGCCCTTTTTATATATTCGTTTATTCATTTATTTATTTAACATACATTTATTTATTAATTCTCTAACTCAGCGGTGATTTTTTTTGTCAGTGTTAAAATCCTATAATGCATATCTAGTTCTTCAACACAATTGTTCAATTTCAATATACAAATTACTACGTTCATATATTGAAATAAATTAAACTCTTGGCTTAATGTTTCACGATTTATTTAACAATATGTATAGTCAACATGTTTCGAGCGGTAGCTCATTTTCAAGACTAAACTACTACAAGAAACGTACAACAAATTTATATTTACAAAATGGATGTGAGTAGGAGGATAATTGAAAATCTACTTGTTCATTTACGATTTCTTCTCTTTTCCTCCAAGAACTGCTTATTTCAATTGCTTCCAAAAGGTCTAAACGTTTCGCTCGAGCGAAAAAATTTGCGGAAGATTGAAGAAGTGAGAAATAAAAAGCAAACAAAAAGTAAAACAAAAGAAATATTGAGTAACTTTTAGTAAATAATAAAGAAAACACAAATGTTGAAGACAAAAGCGGGATTTATAAAATGTTTTGTAATGAATGTCCAGCGTTTTATATCAGCCAAACAGGTAGAAAAATAAAAACTCGGGTTGACGAACATAAAATGTCGATTTTGTATAATGTTGATAAAACCGGATTCTCAGAACATTGCATTAACTGTAATCACTTCATAGACTTTGAGAAAACGGAATGCCTACACGCAGGTAATAAAGGGAAATGTTTAGACCTTTTCGAAGCAATTGAAATAAGCAGTTCTTCGAAGAGAAAAAAAGAAATCGTAAATGAACAAGTAGATTTTCAATTATCCTCCCTACTCACATCCATTGTATAGATATAAATTTGTTGTACGTTCCTTATAGTATTTTAGTCTTGAAAATGAGCTAACGCTCGAAACATGTTGACTATTCATATTGTTAAATAAATCGTGAAACATTAAGCCAAGAGTTTAATTTATTTTAATATTCAATTATGTTTCACCAAGAGTTAAGCGAGAATTCAATCTCAGTGATAATTTCATATACCTTTTGGCTGAATTTCCTATGAATTGTTTGTGTTTTCTTGTTGTGTTTATGTTTTGCTGAATGTTTGGAATTATATTTTCCAAAATGTTCCAATTTCTAGAAGATAATAAACATTTTTTGTTCAGTTTATCACTGGAAATGTCTGTAGCAGAAAAGTCCCACGTTGAAATCTTGCGATATTCTATTTATTCTCCCCTCCCACATGAAACAAAACGAGAGATTTCGTTCGGCTTCATTATCTACAATTGGAGTATCGGACATGGTATTCGACAGTAGAAACTCCCAACTTTATTCAATTATTATCGTTTTGAGATGTTCTTTGTTTGTGTTGTCTACTTGGTTAACCGATCGAGCTTTGTACTGCTCACGGATCAGATCCAGTTGGCACATAATTCAATTTCCAACAGAATTAACTGTCCGAATGCGTATGAACGAAGCTTTATTCGACTTGACAAGTCTGATGAACATTCAAATAATTTTCATTCCGTTTATTCAATTCCTAGAAAATATTGCGCAATATGGAATTTAACAGCTGGAACTGTATGTTGAAATTATCTCTGAAATTATTTTATATCATGCGTGAATTGAAATGATCAATTATTTGAGTTGATTATCATCGAAACGAAATAATATTGTGTCCGATAGATTGTTTGGTTTGTTCAAATCGTCATTTTTTTCAACGCATTTTCATTTCTATAGAAAAATTTCCCATATTTGTTTTTCAGAATTTCACGAAAAATTTTTCTATTTATTGATGACTTACTGTCAACAAACAAAGTTCACTAAAATCAATTTGTATCATCTGAATATGTTTCTATTCTTCTTCGCAAATTATATTCTAATTTTTTATGAATAGAATATAAATATTTGCAATCTTGTTGAATCAGTATTAATGATGTTATTTTCGACATAGGTGTTTCTAATTTTGTTGAAATCCTATTTTTTCTCTCACACTCGATCTGAAGGACCCAACACTGAGCCTTGAGATACACCTAAAGTTGGTGGATGTTTACCGAAGATTTCACTTTGTCGTTTACTACTCTACTTGGTCAATGTGCTTGAATCAATTATTGATTCAAGCACATTGATCAAACTGATCACTGAAATCGAGAAAACTAATTCTTGATTAGAATTAGTTTTTTCGATATCAGTGTTTTTCATACTGTAGACATCCAGATTTTTTTTCTACACTTGAACTGAAGCCCGTCCAAGTCCTTGGGGATAACACTAAAGACGTGTCGTGGGCGAACATGAGGAACGATTCAGCTAGGACATATTCAGGAACGTCATTATATGCTGACGAACATTAACATAATCAAAGAACTTAACACTGAGCCTTGAGGTACACCTAAAGTAAGTGGACGTTTCGCAGATTTCACGTTCGGTTTATTTATCTACCTGTGATGAACTGTGATGTCTTAAATAAATATTATAATTGAAACTCATTCAAGTCCCTGGGTGATACCACTTAAGTCCTGTCGTGAGCAAACATGAGGAATGATACGGCTAGGACATGTTCAGGAACGTCATGGCATTTTGACGTACAGCAACATAATTAAAGGACCCAACACTAAGCCTTTAGGTACTTCTAAAGTAAGTGAACGTTTCGCAGATTTCGCGTTCGCGTTTGCTAGTCTACTTGTAATGTTCTTGAATGAGTATTAGAGTTGGTTTTTTGGATATCGGTATATTTCACACTGAAGACATCCATATTTTTCCACCCACATTCGATCTGAAGCCCATCCAAGTCCTTAGGTGATACCAATAAAGACGTGAAGTGAGCGAACATGAGGAATGATTCAGCTAGGATATGTTCAGAAACGTCATGGCATTTTGACGAACACCAAAATAATCAAAGGACCCAACACTGAACCTTGAGGTGCACCTAAAGTAAATGGATTCTTCGCAGATTTAACGGTCTCGTTTGCTAGTCTATTTGTGATGTTCTTGAATGAGTATTATAATTGCTACTTTGGATATCCGTGTTTTTTATACTGTAGACATCCAGATTTTTTCACCCACGTTCGATCTAAAGCCCATCCAAGTCCTTGAGTGATACCGTTGAACACGTGTCGTGAGCGAATATGGAGAATTAATCAGCTAGGACTCGTTCTGTAACGTCATAATGTGTTGAACAGCAATATAATCAGTGGACCCATTACTGAGCCTTGAGGTACACCTAAAGTTACAGGATGTTTCGTTCTGTTTGTTATTCTTCTTGGTCAATGTTCTTGAATCAGTATGCAAATTGGTATTTTTGAAATCATTGTTTTTAATACTATAGACATATTGATTTTTTCAACTACACTCGATCTGAAGCCCATCCAAGTCATTGGGTGATGTCACTTGGGACGTGTCGTCAGCGAATAAGGGAATTGAATCAGCAAGGACGTGTTCAGAAACGTTTTGACTTGTTGACGAAGAGCAAAAATTCAAAGAACCGAACACTGAGTCTTGAAGTACATCCAAACGATCCAATAGGAAGCCAGTATCCAATTACAGACTGTGAAAAAGAAAAAATTATTTCTTCGGTACATTTTCCTTCAGATTGTGAATTTCGAATTAATTCTCTCAATGAAAGTACTGATGACAGAAACAAATATATCATCAATGATTATTCGCAGCGGAACGTGAAAAAAAATGCTCGAAATGTTATTAATCAGTGGTGCCTCGTCCAATTAAATGCAGAAATGTTTGAAGTAATATTTAAGGATATTTAAGTAATATTTATATCCTCAAAAATTCCACAAAACAATAAATAATATAATGAGAAAAAGAATTTTATGAAAGGAATGCGAGTTGTAAACTTCTAGCGTTACCTTCGATAAGGGTGGAACTTGAACAAGTCGTAATCTTTGAGTTCAGAAATTTTATTCCCATTTTTTATGGTATGATATGATCGTAATTGTTATATCTGTATAATATTACTCAAACAACATCTACAATATAGAGGGAAAGTTTTATTATCGTCTTGTTTGGTCATTATCATGAATTCTGAAAGGATTTATGATTTTCGTCAACATAAGGAAAATACTGAAAGGAAAGATCAGAATATAAAATGTTTATAGATCATAAACTGCGGAGTTTTGTAGTATTTTCCGAATTATCTGCTTATAGTGAGCTGGCTATTACGCCACAAATCTGGTAGTAATTAATACATATCATTACCTCGTTGTTTTCACAGAAGAGAATAACAATTTTTGGATTTATGTGGGGAAGAAAGTATGCATCATAAAATATTTATGTAATAGAGGCTTTTAATTTATATTTTTCATTCAGTTGTTCAATCTTTCACTTTTTAATAGTAGAGCTGTTACACCTTCGGATGTTTTCATGTACAAACCGTCATAGGAATTCATATATATATATATATATATATATATATATATATATATATATATATATATATATATATATATATTATTTTATTTCGAAAGTTTTTAGCAATAACAGGCTTTTTTTGATATGAAAAAGTTTATTTTTGTTGACGTTTCGTTGTTATATTACAACTTTGTCAAAACTTTTTGGAAAAAAAAAAAAAACTTTGTCGAAAGTTTTGACAAAGTTGTAATATAACAAGGAAACGTCAACAAAAATGCTAAAAACTTCCGAAATGAAATATTTTAAACAGGCAATAAATCAATTTCAAGAAATTGCAATTACAGACTGAAAAAGCTGAACCTCAATTTTCGTCAAGATTTAGCAATTGAATTTTTAGAAAACTTTTCAGTTTCACAAACAACATGAAAATGAGGAAAAGTGAGTTCATAGCTCTTCAATCGATTCATAAGTTTTTTTAATTAGTAAGCCCTATGATGAAGTTTCAATCAAATCCGTATATTGAGCCGAATGATGAAGATTTTTGCAAATATGATTTCATTTTCAAAGATTTTCATGAAAATTTCACATTTGATTTCATTTTGATCTTACATGATCGATGATATTATTCAATTTAAATAAAACTGAGTAGGTTTTTTGATGCTCACTATATTGAATTAAATTGAACTCTTGGCTCAGTGTTTCACGATTTATTTGACAATATGAATAGTCAACATGTTTCGAGCGTTAGCTCATTTTCAAGACTGTGGGACAGTCAGTCCTGAAAATGAGCTAACGCTCGATACATGTTGACTCTTCATATCGTTAAATGAATCGTGAAACATTAAGCCAAGAGTTTAATTTAATTTAATATTCAATTATGTTTCACCAAGAGTTAAGCGAGAATTCAATCTAAGCGATTCTCACTATAATTAAATCAAACATAACAATATTCCGCCAAAACAGTGGCGTCATCAGATTTAGATATTAAACTGCTTATAAATTGAGGATAAACTGTTAATCATCTACAACTGATGAAGCCACTGTGTTGGCGAAACAATATTGTTACCTTCAACTTAATTATAGTGAAAATCATAAACTACTTAGTTTCGTTTGAATTATGTATTTAAATTTTCATCCAGTAACCGCCCAATCGATCAATGATGATATTATTGTTTTTAATTGTGTTGTTCTGTTATAATAAGTTTTTTTTTTTTTTTTATGTTTCATATTTTTAAAAACAATAAATAGAAAATTGAAACAGTTGAGTTAAGTTTCACTGAATATTTTACAAACTCTACATATGTTTCGGATGGTTAGTTCATCATCAAGACTATTCTCTTGATTGAGTACTCTTTAATGGTTTAACCATCCGAATTATATGTAGAGTTTGTAATATATTCAGTGAAACTTAAGTCAAGTGTTTCAATTTTTGATTTATTGTTTTTTACATAATGCTTCACCAAGAGATATGCGAAACCTCCGTGCCATTTAATTCATATGTTGTTATTGAGAAAACTTTCAAACTTGTCATGAAAATAAAACATTTCTAAAATTTCCGTACTTTTTGTCGTGCGTAGTTGCACTAATATTTGTATCATCACAAATGGATCCCAGAACAAAATCGAGAATCATAATCAACGATTACTTTAGATCATGTCATTCGTTTTTGTAACGAATTCGAAAAGTCTTGAGACAATAGAAAGAATAATAGCAATAAAATAATAAGGACAGTACAGATGAACAGCATGAAATGATATACGAGACCATCAGGACTTTCCATGCTTCCATGACATATTATTTGCATGAAATGTCGCGCATTCCCGTTTTGCCCCAGAGTCGTCAACCCCTACGGACTCGTTGATCTTAAAAATGGGGTTGTTTGGACGCCACGTCGGTGCCACTAACTGAGACTACTGACCTAAAATGGCGTCACATGATAAACATTCATCACCTTGTGGAAGAATTTTCATAATAACATAAACGACGAAGTTTGTATATATCGTCATTTGAAGATATCGCTTGAAGTGTGTATAACTTCAGGGAAGAATCTAGTTTTTTCATAAAATTGGGAGCGATTTATTTGTTCTCATGTTTTTAGAGTCTCACTGTTGAGACTCCAATAGTCATTATGTCTATGTAGGTAATTAATTGATGTTTTTAGTTATTTTATAATTGGAAGCACTCGTCAAATTCTCAAAAATTTGTCAGATTATGTTTCGGGCTTCTTTTCTATCATCAGTCATATGATAGAACTCTCAATAATGAGTCAGTAACTTGTCGATAGTACTCGATTTCGCTATTATACTAATTTAAATTTCCATTGTGGAAAACATGAGACATTTCCGAGTTTTTCTTCGTTGTAGGGGGAAATAATGGCAGAGCAAACAGTATATAAATGAATACAGAAACCTTTAACGTTTTCATGGGGTATAATGGATTATTCGACATGATCGCCGTTAAGACATCCAGAATGTTTCTTCATCTTCATTCACAAAAAAAAATTCGATATTTCCATGAACTTTCAAGTTTTTCAGAGTTTGTGATCATTCTGAATGAATCTTTTTATCGTTTATGATTATTGTTATTGATTATCATGCATAATCGTCAACTTTTATATTTTAATCAATGAATGAATCTTCAATTTCATTGTATTCTCTTCCCTTTGAGAACCTATTTTCCGAATGCTGGAACTGTTGGTCATGTATACTACATAAAATTCAATCTCTGAACTTCTTATCTTTGTTATGAAATTCCATTTTGAATATCAAGTTTGAAACCTTAATGAATAATCTGAATATATAACCATATTACACTGATAAAACAAGGATTAGAAGTCTTTTGAAGCTTGTATGTGTCAATATACAATCAGAGTTCATTTTTGTATGGATTGTTTTCTGTATATTAATATTCATCAAGAAATTCCTAATTGATTTCAGAATATAGTGAAAGGAAAATGTTGTTTTGTGGATGCTAACTTATTTCAGCACTACAAAGTTCTCCACTCATTATTATTTCACACAAATAACAAATGCATTATGGCGGTGACAAAATGAACAGGAATTCATTAACTTATGTAAATGTTAACACAAAGTTTAACTATATTCCAATTAGCAGAGACGTTTATTTCCGCTGAGTTTAGAACACAAATATTGTTTTTCGGTCGTCACTCAATTATTTATGAATTATTTCCCAGAGTTGTTTATTTCAGTACGGAATCGTGACAAAAGTCGTCTCTTTTTCTTCGATAGAAGATACGTACCACAAGATGAAAATTCTCTCCCGGTTGATCACGAAGAAATGATTATTACAGTTCTTGAAGTATGTCAATTGCATCCTTTGAATTTTGACAGCTCCTCGTGTTTTGATAATTTGATGGAGTTTTGACAGATTTGTCTTTCGATGGCATAGTGTTGATGAGAATTGAAATAAAGGGTATTTTTTTAGAGGTATAGAAATTTATATTGCAATAAAACAACGATGGATCATTCGATTGACAAGAATTGTTTTTTATTCGAAAGATAATCTTGTGGCATTACATTTAAAATATGATTTCTGTCATATGATAGCCACGACTAGCTTGGATGTAGTCCAATTTGGACGTCCAATTTTTGATGACTTTTTCCAACATTTGTGGCCGTATATCGGCAATAAAACGGCGAATATTGTCTGCCAAATGGTCAAGCGTTTGTGGCTTATCCGTATAGACCAATGACTTCACATAGCCCCACAGAAAGTAGTCTAATGGTGTTAAATCACAAGATATTGGAGGCCAATTCACAGGTCCAAAACGTGAAATTAGGCGGTCACCAAACGTGTCTTTCAATAAATCGATTGTGGCACGAGCTGTGTGACATGTTGCGCCGTCTTGTTGTAATCACAACTCCTGGACATAATGTGTTCAATTCAGGAGTGTAAAAGTTAATAATCATGTCTCTAAGGCGTGCAAGTATCTGTTCGTATGTGTAGGTTTTCTGTACACCGTATGGCCTGGCTTGTTTACTCACTAGGACGTCCAGAAAAGGTATATCACCATTGACTGTAACGTTCTGGCCATCATCGTTTTTGAAGTAGTCAATGATTCCACCAGCCCATAAAGCGCACCAAACAGTCAATTTTTCAGGATGTGACGGTGTTTTGACATACACTTCAGGATTATTGTCACTCCAAATGCGGCAGTTTTGTTTGTTGACGTAGCCAATCAACCAGAAGGGCGCTTCACCGCGAAACAAAATATACGTAAAATTTACATTATACTGTACATTATATACAAAAATATACATTATTTTTGAAATAAAATTGCAATCGTTGCAGGCATTGTTCAAGCTATGATGAATAGCCAAACCAAACTGAGAATAAATCACTTCTCAGCTGTTAAATCGGTCGCCATCTTCAACAATAATGCCAACTTAGAGTTCTATACCTCTGAAAAAATACCCGTTATAATATGCATTCACAACTGGCTATAAATATATTCTAGAAAATCATTCTGGATAATGCACTTATTACAATATGTCATACGTTTACGGGTTATCAAACCATTAAAAAGAGTTATAATAACAAATTAATTGAAAAAATAACGATTTGACTGTTTGATAGTGTGAGCATTTGTTAGACTCTTTCTTTTTCTTCATAAGTCGTGTTAAATAAATATTTTTAATGATGTGTTAGTGATTCACAACGTTTTCTACATGTTTGAGTATATTTGAATAATTTGACCTAGTATTTTGAATTTCAGTCGTAATTCTGGCGATTTTCTAATCAGTCGATTGCCTGGATTTTTTTTCAGAACGATGCAATTTCAATTTGTCATTCCGTTTCATGTTTTATTCGATTCTGGATATATTTTCATCCTCTCTGAATAATCCTCTATATAATGGAATTTTCGAATTCGCTGAAATAACCCGTCCTTTAGTCAGCCCTTTCAAACTGGTTTTTATCGAGAATTTCCAATACTATTTCGAAATGTGGCATTTTTGTTAAAATTATAGGAATTTCATTCAACATCATCATTTTCAAATTTCTGTATGAAAACTTAGCAGAACATACACAGAATTAATTGTTTCTATTGAAAATATGAGGATTTTCGTATACTTAACTTCAAATTCGAATGAAAAAAATCAATATTGCCGTCTGCCTATTTGTCGTGGTTCGTGTAAATTCTCTTCATTCGCTTATTACTCGCCCTGTTCAAATATTTTCGAGATATACAAAGAAATGAAGAAATTGACCTTTGTTTTTCACGAGAGATCTATTTTGGAGGCCATGCAGTAAACAGATTACGTATCTCATTAAAATTCCAATTTTTGTTCGTTGGTTTCGAATCATCGTCAAGAATCGAATTAAAATTGATAATTTGGCAGAAAACACCCCATAATGCCAGAAACTTGAAAAATATACTGAAATTAGGTATGAGCACAATGTTGAAACTTATATCCTCTTTCTTCAACATTTGTCAAGTGTGAAGGAAGAGATTTATTTCTATTGGCGCTGTCAAATTCCTGTACCGGCCTTTGTTACTTAGTTGGGAAAACACCCGACTATAGTGCGGTAGGATTCGGGATCGAGCCCCGATGAAGGCATGGGTGTGTATAATTGTCTATGATTCGATTAGTTAATTGAAGATAATTGTTGGGTAATATACAGTGATAACAAGCCTATTGGCCGTTCGGAACCAGCATAAAACTGTAGGTCCATTGAATTAAAAATAATCCCGTCGAAAAGTGTCTCAATATCTATGTATTTCAGAATATTTTGAATACCGCTGGAAATCTTTCAACGAATGTTGAATATAAACTAAAATTCGAAATAATTTGAAATTTTCATTTACGCTCTTTCAGATAACATAGCATGAGTATAGCATAGACATAGCATAGTGTTCTGGTGAAGATATATTGATGATATAATCACTTGTTTCACTAGTACCGATTTCTTCTCCAAAAACTTTGGAAATTTCATTAACGCAGTTCATCCGAATATGAAATATGCAACGGAAAGAATGTCTAATAGGTCTCAATTTTTTAGATTTGACAATCACAAGATCAAATAATAAATTTGTGTTATCAATTTTCCATAACGGATACCTAAATACACAACAGCTCATGTCAACCTTATTCACACAAAATGACAGCTTTCTACAGTGTGATACATAGACTAATAAATATTCCGTTATCATGAGAAAACTTCAATAAAGAAGTCATCATCATTAAAGAGATTGCGGTTAATAATAATTATGAGAGCGATCTAGTGACAAAAATTCTTCAGAAAAACCTTTATCAGAAAGCTGTACGATTACTATTTCCTTATCAGTCTGATAGAAGTCGTAAATATAAAAGTTTAGCATACTTTGGAACACCAAGTCAAAAAGTCTGAACCTTTTTACAGAAACATAATTTCAGTATTTCATTCAGAACAAGCAATAATTCATTGAGACACATCAAAAAAATAAAAGCAGAATTAAAAGAGAAGATAATTCTAGTGTTAACCAATTGAATTGTGGCACATGTTCCGGTATATACATAGGTAAAACAAGCAGATATTTCGGGACTAGAATCCATGAACATTAATACAGTTTCACATATAATGAAAGCAATTTTTAAAATGCAAACCATTTTTTGACAAGCAAACCACGTTTTGATGCGAATTTCGAAATGTTACACATATACAGAAAAGTCAATTAGATTTTTGTGAAACAGTTGAAATAAATCGCCACAAAATTCTGGAAATTTGCCTAATGAACAATTGAACAATTCACCGTTGTTAAATATTTTCATGCAATAAAAACATAAAATTCCCTCATTAATTATACCTGTTTTGACAAATTTTGTTGTTAGTCAGTATGCTTGTGGTATCTGAAGAAGTCGTTTGTAACGACGAACCGCGTCATGCAACGTCATATAATAAAAGTGTAACTAAAAATTCAAGTGTTTGAATTTTAGTAAATATTAAACAATAATGGATTTACATCAAGTAAACGGCAACACTATTCAATATTTCAATAAATGTGAATTTGAACGTGTTAAATAACAATATACTAGTATATTGGGAAAAATAACGAAGTTTTCGATACAATAGACATTCTTCAAGAGCCGAAGAAAACTTAGAGTCCGCGAATGTGTCTGAATAAGCAATTCAAAAGTGATTCGAAATGAAGTATCCATGGTGATTTGAGTATTTCAACCCAGCTGGAATGAAGAATGAACATATAATATATATTCATCTACGGTGAGATTACGAATTTCATCCTCCAATATGGTTTCAACGATCTGTCAGCTTTCTTTTGTCACGTGAAACATTTCACTCTATTAGGTACGACACTGTTAAATAAATTTTCATGAAATGACAACTCTATGATTAAAGTGGAGCCACAAAGCAGATAAGAGGCTCGAAATTTTGCGTAGACAAATGGAAAACACCTTTTACACAAATTTATCACCCACGTTCCATTGCGGGAAAATGCTCGATGAATTATAAAACTGTTTCTTTAACAGCCGTTGAAAGTGTGAATATATTCCATCTTTATGGAATATAGATTCGGTACACGTGTGTTCACCTCGAGGCTGATGAGGTAAACGAAGGTGAAGAGAAACGTTCTCAATGCGAGGGGATGTTTTTCCGGAGTTTGCCGTGGAAATTAATTTATTCACCATTTGTTCACTCTTTCACTCTAGTTATTCAACGTCCCTAACTCGAAATATGTTTGAACCAGCACAAAGATCATAGAATATAGCTAACGGGAAATGGAAAACCGAAATACACTTTTCAATCGCCTCGGGAATCGTGGCATGTGAAATGAAAATGATATTTATTTCGTAGCGCCCTTCACAGTAAGATGAGTTGATTCCATAAGCATTCAGTCATCATATATATACGTCAGTATTGCACGACAGGAATATTTAACACTTGAGAGAATATTCATCTTTTTACACAATGTTATATTGCTTGGACGTTTCCATTTTGGACGCTTTTCTTCCGTTTTGGGAATGAGAATTGGGGGGTGTCCAAATAATTGATTCGCAGCGGTTTTCGGTGGCACACATAACTGAATTTGAAAATTTCAATTGAACTGTCAAACAAATGATTTGAAAACATACCCAATCTATTGACATAACGAATGAATGGTTCATAAACATTTAAAATCTTCAAAACAAGTGTCTAGTAAATATGAAAACCATAACCGAAGTGAATCAAGATATAATCAATCATTTTATGAGTACAATTTATTTCTGATCATATTTTCATGTTTTCATATATTTTTGATCATTTCATTCAAAAATGTTATAAAAAGGCACAAATTTCGTGTTCCAAAATTGACGCAAGTTTCGAAGTGAATAGAAAAAACAGTTTGCAATCTTTTGATCGTAATTTTTCTATCGAATCATTATAAAAATAATGAAAATAAGTTCTTTATTCTCAACAGTTATAACACTCAATTACAGAAAATAATAACAATGTTGAATACATAACTAAATAATTAAAATAAAAAGATATAACAAAGAGCTTAATCTAATCTAAAAATAGTAACTTATAACTACATTATGGCATTCAATGTATTACAAAGAACTCAATCTAAATCAATTCATTTCAGTCAATTTTCGTTGTTCACATAACTCCTGATAATCAATTCTATGGAGTCAAAGTGAATGTAACAATTATTGGCAACTCTATTGAATGTAGACTCCATAAACCAAATGGGGGATTGTATCAGAGAGTGGGTCCTCGGAGTCTCTAGGTGGAATGATTCTGTATTACGAGAATTTTGTTTAGGAGCACGAAATTTCAAAGCAGACAAAAGAAGAGGACAATCAACACTATTGTGCAGTAATTAGTAGAAAAATTTGAGTGAAAAAGTTTCTCAACTGTTCTGCAATGAGATTAAACTGAATCGACTCAATAATCTCGTTATGATGACTCCTCTTTGTGAGAATTTCAAGAACCTTCTCTGAATAGCCTTAAGATGGCGTTGATGGCAAGTGTAAATGGGATGCCAGATCATGATGGCATACTCCAAGTTGCTACGGATTATGGTATTAAATAGTCCTATGAATGTTGGAGAATCATTGAAATACTTGTCATTACGTATAACGAATCCATATTTTTCGCAGCAGATGAAACAAGTTGGGTGATGTGTGGGACAAAGGAAAGCTTCTGGTCGAAGACTACACCAAGATCTCTCACCTCATTAGAACGTATCATAAAGTACATAGGATATGGTTACCGCTAGAATTGGGCAAATGTTCCTACGGTTTTGTATACAAATACACAATCGTTGTGTTGAAATTTTCAATGACCATTCTGTATAAATGTCGCTGAATTTCGTTGATGCAACGTTGAGATCTTCCTAAATACATACGTAGCTGTAGGCTTGTTGACATAGAGCTGAAATTTTGAACAACCCCATCAAAAAAATCTAATGGTGTTAAATCACACGATATAGGGGTCCAATTTTTATCATCGAGTATGTCTCATGCAGTAATTGAAGTGTTTTACAGGCTGTATGACATGTGGCATTGCCTTATTGAATCAACATATTGACCACATCAATATCATCCAATTTCGGCAAAACGAAGTTTGTTATCAAGTCGCATAAATGTCGGAAAATTTAAGTCTATTGATCTGTTGATAATGATCTATTTGATATTGAGAGTAATTTGAATCGACCCCTTAACTGAACGTCGCCCTTACAGAGTTTCGTGAATTGAAAATCTGAATTCGAATTCGGAGTACGAGTGCTGTAGTACAGCGGTGCGTAACATCTGCCTCAAATTGGACGTTGAATTTATTTGAACTTCAATTATTACAAATAGAGGGAATAATGAGAGAGTCAGAGAAATACTGCAAGTGAGTAAATTGATAATTTGAGAGGGATACGCTCTTTGCACACAGTAGATTATTTGATTAGATACTGTGGTTCACGAGTGTTGAAATGAACTGTAACCTATGAAATTAATTCAATCCTTTTATTTCATTCTTGAATTCAGAAGATTCGAAATTTGATTGAAGAAATTCGATAATTTCGAACTTTTCGTTTTCTACTTCAACTAATTCGATAATGTCAATACTCCTAATAATTTATCAAGAGTGAACAACTATAAACACTTGTGCTATATTATTCTATAAGTGGAAATATTGAACGATACTAGTATTGAGAATTCTATTTATGAATATTTACCAAGAGCTAACTGTTGAACACGTGGTTGTTCTTGTTGTTATTCGATCGAAGAGAGAGCGACAGATCGCTGAACATAGAAATGACTGTCCGAGAAGAACTCTCTGGTCGTGCCTACAACGGTTATCAACAGTCTCGTCGTTTCTCGGAACTTCCATAAACCATAGAGGCTGCTCCAGGGCAAATCTGTCACAATATTTTCAATTCAGATATCCTATATTGGATAGTGACACACTGTTCTACCTTCTCCCTAATTTGAGCTGGAACATTTATTCCACCTGATGAAGAATTGCTGAACGAGATACCTCCTACTATCTTTCATATATGAATTGTTTTGACTTTTGCTATCCTAGGCAAATGCTTTCTTTGTCAATGAGAATATTGCAATGTGAATTTTTTCACGAAAATAAATATGAATTAAATGAATGATTGATGTATTTGTAACTTCTTGCAAATTTTGCCTCGACTCATGGTAATTAATTAGTAGGAGTAGATGTATTTAGTGTATGATGAAGTATTCATATGAGTAGTTTATAATATAAACTAAGTATTTGAATGAGTAATCATATATATATATATATATATATATATATATATATATTATATATATATATATATATATATATATATATATATATATATATATATATATATATATATATATCATTTTAGATACTTCATGTCTTCTCATATTAAATAGTGAAGGCGGTTACTTGATGTAAATCCATCATATTTGAATTTGAGCTAAAAATCAAGAACTCTTTGAGTTTCAATGATCATGTCGACTTTTGAGATTTCGAGAAAATCAACTTTCTCAAAATAATTGGGAAAAATCTGACGACATATATGAAGTTATTCATCTATAACTCATTATCAATGCCACACTTTCAATATTGTTCCACTCTGTTATTGGGATTGAGTAAAAAAAAACTCAACAGTTACAAAAGTTACAGAAAAGAGCTATGCGAACAATTTTGAAATGTAATAGATATACTTCACTCCCAAGCAAATTGTTAGTTGAATTGTTTAGAACTAATGTCATTTGAACAGACATTAGTTCACAAACGTTTCGCTACATAATGGGTGTTTTTTAGAGGTATAGAACTTCAAATTGCAATAAAACAACGATGGATCATTTGATTGACTATTTTTTTTTATTCGAAAGGTAATATTGTGGCCTTACATTTTAAATATGATTTCTGGCATATGAACGCCACGGCTAGCTCGGATGTAGTCCAATCTGGACGTCCAATTTTCGATGACTATTTCCAACATTTGTGGCCGTATATCGGCAACAACACGGCGAATATTGTCTTCCAAATGGTCAAGCGTTTGTGGCTTATCCGCATAAACCGATGACTTTACACAGCTCCACAGAAAGTAGTCTAGCGGTGTTAAAGCACAAGACCTTGGAGGCCGACTCACAGGCCCAAAACGTGAAATTAGGCGGTCACCAAACGTGTCTTTCAATAAATCGATTGTGGCACGAGCTGTGTGACCTTTTGCGCCGTCTTGTCGA
This sequence comes from Henosepilachna vigintioctopunctata, assembly GCA_030704895.1. NCBI lineage: Eukaryota > Metazoa > Arthropoda > Insecta > Coleoptera > Coccinellidae > Henosepilachna > Henosepilachna vigintioctopunctata. The sequence continues at coordinate 82,432 of JARQZJ010000126.1, forward strand.
AACCACAGCTCCTGGACATCATGGTTGTACAATTCAAGAAGAAAAATTTGTAATGATGGCTCTATAACAACCACCATTGACTGTTACCTTCTGGCCATCATCGTTTTTGAAGAAGTACGGACCAATGATTCCACCAGCCCATAAAGCGCACCAATCAGTCAGTTTTTCTGGATGTAACGGTGTTTTGACATACACTTGAGGATTATCTTCACTCCAAATGCGGCAGTTTTGTTTGTTGATGTAGCCATTCAACCAGAAGTGCGCTTCATCGCTGAAGAAAATTCGCTTATGAAAATCGGGAACAACGGCAATCTCGTTTTGGGCCCATTCGACGAATATACGCCTTCTTTGATGATCGTGAATCTATTCATGATGAATTGACTGATGAATTGACAAATCAAACTGGGAATAAATCACTTCTCTGCTATTGAATCTGTCGCCATCTTCAACAGTAATGCCAACTTAAAGTTCTATACCTCTGAGGAAAACACCCGTTATATACTTAAATTTGAAGTTGAAAACGAATTGTTTCCATATAGTCATGAAAAATGTAATATGAATAAGTGATATGCACGCTTATAATACAAGAAATGCTGACAATTCATACATACAAGTTTGTAAGCTTCCGAAATTTAAAAATATTATATTTTATGAAGGTTTCAATGCATTTAATTAATTGCCTTGCACCATAAAAAATCTTAGTGACCTTAAGGTATTCAAGCGTTAATTAGCTAAGTTCGTTTTAAACGTGTAATTCTAAACAATATATTCTGAACCTAAATGTATATATGTTTTCGTAATAGCTATTGCTCAATAAATATTATCATTATTATTTACACTTTTATTGACAGCATGACGCGTTTAGTCGTTTCAAACGACTTCTTCAGATGCTAATATAATACTGACTAATATCGACGACGAAACGCGTCATGCTATGTTGTCAATAAAAGTTAAGTCAATGGTTCAAGTGTTTGAATTTTAGCTTATGTTCAATCATAACTTCTATGTTCATATTTTTCATGAAACCTTTGTGGTTACAAAATTTGTGAAATATGTCCGTATAATTCAATAATTAAATGAATAAATGAGTGTTGTAGATGCTTTTTCAAGTTCAATAATGAATACTCCTGTTGAGTATTTACTTATCATTCATTCAAATAAACAACTGCTAAGGTATTCAGTGTGAATAGTTCGGCTTTTCAGAACGTTTGCAGGTCATTATGTCGATGTTAGCAAGGCAATTACTGAAACAATAAAATAAAACGTACCTGCTTCGCAGACGAAACGATATTATTTCCAACGTCTTCATTTATATGTAGATTAAACTCGTTTTCAATTCCAAGTATTTCCGAAGAACGTTGAAGACGAAATATCCAATAAATTTCCATACTTGTACGAGATATTTGTCATATTTCATTTATTCTGAGCGTGATACGATGAAAAGACATCATTAATTTATATTAATAAGCGTATAATTAAGCGTATTAACAATACGCTTGATGCGCGTTTCGCAGTACGACTTTTTTAAAATGCTAAATCAGCAGTGTTAATTGAGTATCTGTGAAAGAAGTTGTACTTCGAAACGGCGTCATGTGTTCATATATTTAAATATGAAGTTTCAATTGGGGATACATGAGGAATATTAGAATATGTCGACAGCTTTGTTTGAACTCGTTGTCTTTTATTTCTAGTAACTTAAGCAGTTAAAGTATTATAAGAACAGTAAATCGATTAAATAAAAAACACTCGGCTAGGTTTCACAAAATTTATAATGAATAAATACTACCTCAGCGAATACTCAGTCAACTTCATCAAAAACAGTAAATATGGTTATTCAGTTTATAATAACACACATCTTGTACAGGTTGTTTGCTCAGTTCAAATTCTCGTTAATTTCAAAAGAACTGGCAACTGGCAGGTAGTGAGAAGCTCTGAAGTCTCCAGCAAACTTCTTTAGAGACAACTGACAAGTTGAACCCTGCGTGGCCGTATTTATACGTGGTGGTTTTGAAGTTATCCGAGCTGCGCGTTCGGCAGTTATAATTCTATTTCTGCAGTTTCTGTGGAAATTCGAGATTCGATATACCGAAATGGAACAGTATTTTTAAAACACATTGAATCTAGTGATTGATGAGGTCGTTACTTGGACAAAATTGATATTCACAATGAAACACACTTATAAGTGTTCAATATATTCAAGACAGTGCTACTTCATTGTCGAATAACGATGTTATTTGACGACATTAAAATCGAATAACGCGGATACATATAGTTATATTTGATTTGAAGCAACAAAATACTATGAGTATGGATTAATTGGAAGAAAGAAAAGAATTGAAAACTACAAAATATATCGAATAATAAACACTTGGATTGGTTTGAATTGAATTGTTTCGGGGTGTTACCCCATTTTCTGAAAAAAAGATTCGAAAAAAAAATTATTTTTTTTCATTTTCAATTTTTTTCATCTAATATATTGAACAGTGTTTCACTTAGAGATTGGCGAACATTTATAACAGATTATCTCGAATATAGATGAAATGAAAAACTGGTTTAAAAACTTCAAAAAAATATATTAGTTTATTAGGAAATCTAAATTATCCTGATGTAAATATGCATATTTTCAGGGAGGAGACCTGACTTGGCCTGGTCTTCATATTCACGAATATCTCAATTGTTCTCATAATGTGAAATAAAAATTATGTTTGATCAGATGTAGATTGTGACATCTATGACACAAGAAAAAAACAAGGCCTTCAAGTATGATACTACATGGTAGATGTCATAAAATTGTTTGAATTCCGATCGTTTGTTTCATAACAAGCTCAACTTTATAAGCGACTATAGCAAAAGCTACAAGTCATTTGAATACACCAGAGTTTTTTCCTGGAGATTCATTTATCGTTTTTGATTTTTACTTTCTTGTTCGACATATGATTCGGTATGTATTATGATGTAATTATTCGAATTGTATCAATAAATATCTCTATCTATTCATATTTAATACTCGCAGATTCTTTTCAAATATCGTCTTCATCAATTAGGAATGTAATCATACAATAAGGTGAAGAAAACTGGTAAGATAAATGCGAACGGTTCTTTCAATATCGGTGGAAACTGGTATAATTTTACAGGGTTACATGGTGACAATCTTCAAGGCTGCATCTTCCATTTATATATTAAATAAAAATACTATGTAGTGTGCGTCACAATCAGCAAGTATCCATAATTAAGCAATTAGCAAAAAAGAACGGTTACTCGGAATCGATGATTGACAAATTAATCATTAAAAAGCGCGCCATACACGACTAATAGAATTCATTTTTCCATTTACAAATGCGGAAGATGATAAATAAATAAATTGATAAATAAATAATAAATCATGAATAAAAAAATTCCACAGCAATAATCACATACCAAATCCCACGAATGAAATTGAAAATAGATTGATAAAGCATAATATTAAAACTATTATCACGAAAAGAAGAAATTTAAGATCATTTTCTGTTAATAGTAAACAGAAACAGACTACAACAGATAAATGTGGACTATAACACAAGATTGATTGTGCTGATTATGACGCATGCTACATAGGTCGAACTGAAAGGCATCGAAACCAGAATAGAAAATATAAATTCTCCATATTAGATAACAATTCTACTGGAGTTCCAATACATTGCATTCATAAACGCCATTTCATAGATTTAAACTCATTGAAATTGCTGCACCTACAGATGAAAAATAAAACTCTGGATCTTCTGAAACAACTGTAAATTTCTGATTCGCACCGAAGGAAAAGACCAATCTCAAATGATCAACTTACCTTCAGTTTTCACAAGCGTTACTTTCCTCAATTTCTTAATTTAAGACCTTCTTTATTATACGATAATTCTCAGATTAAATTTAATACTTCTACCTATATAATCACTTGTCCCTCTACTTCGGAGACATCGATATTAGTTAAGTCTATTGGTAAAGATGTAAGGTATATAAGAATGTTGCCCAGTATTTATTTTAAATTTTGTGGAACCAAGCGAAGTGTTTTCTATTTAATATTTTAAACAATGTTTCAACATTCAATGAACTTAATCTTCCATTTATTCTATATTGTGAAACTAGTCAATATTTCCACATATTGAAGGCAGTTGTGTAACAGCTAATGAAAGTTGAATCGATAGCGGTAGAAAATGAACTCGAAATTTCTTCGAGATCGCAGTGGCATCCTCAGAAACTAATTTTCGCAACAAAATTGCATCCGAAGTCACATATGCATCTCTTCTCAAGATCGAAACATCCGTTACTTTGTTTCGTAGAAAAAAAGGATAAGACTTCACAACGTCTTCTCGTCTTCACGTACGTCGCGCAGGAAAAGCGACATCCATCGATCATGTTATTGTGCATTCCCCTTTCTATACGTTTCTTCTTCGGTTGCCTGCAAATCTGATTTGAGTGCAAAAGCGTGTCGCACTCTTGAATGATGTTTTTGTGAAAGACTATATTTATTTTTCCGTTTTTATATGAAGTACTCTTTGTTGATATGGTTTATCATAATTTAGGGCTTGGAATTAAAATATTGGTGATTGAGCTATTGCTTCAATGCAAAAATTATTGAGAAAATGAACATACAAAATATTCAACAGATTCATCAGTAAATAACACCAAATTATTCAGTAACTGGGTTGACAGAGTTCACAAAATGACCTGGATGAAGGAAAGTGAAGTATTAAAATATAAATCAATAATTGGAATTCGATTAACACTTCGTGACTTTATGACGTGACCCGTTTCGTCGAGTTATCAACTCCTTTAGGCGCTAAAAGAATACATTTCATAGAAAATCTTAGTACACGTCAAGTATTTATGAACATAAACAAGTCTACGAGAATAAAAATAATCATAGAGTTATTCTCGAAGTCCTTCCATACTGTATTGACCAAAGAATCTATAATTATATATTCCTTATCCGACAAAGATCAACAAGGGCGATTTCTTCAAATCAATTGCTCATTTGGTAAATATTCGGAATTCTTGTGACTTTTGATATCCACTGTTTCCCATAGATCTTAGCAAGGGGTGAACACAGTTTCCCAAATTTCTGAAATTCTGATGTTTTGTTATGTTGTATTCGTAATAATATAGAAACTTGAGGTCATATTGTGCACAATCATCGAGGTTCCGCTCCTCTTCAATAGCTTTATGTGGACTAAGGGTGCAGCAATAACTACAATTAACCTCTATATTTCGTTTCTTTCATACTGTTATTGTGTTCTGTGTGCTGGTTGTTTTTTATTCGGTTCTGTTATTTGTAACATGAACCGTTTATAATATTCCTTTACGGTATTGACATAACGCAATCCATGTTTCGCTATAGGACACAGCTACTGCCATCATTTATGATCTCATGGATCAAGTGGATAAGAAAATTCCTCGTTTCTTCTTGGGCAAGTTTCTTGTACATCCAGAAACAAGTACATATGATACAACCAATTTAAAACAATGAAATGTCTACAACTCAATTTACCTAGCGCATTCGCCATTATGCATACAGGTTTCAATTTTTATCTTTTCATTATTGACAACTACATGAGTATTATAATGATGTGAATCGGTTATAGGTCAGCAGATTTCTTTCCTTTCGTTATGGCGTACAATACTCTATTGGGATTTTTCCATGATATTATTGCAGGCAACTAGCATGTGAGGTCACTTAAAAATAACTTCTAATTATTGCGTTTCCATTCCAGCTAACAAATCCTGTAGGGGCGACGTAGAGAGACTCCAAAGAAACGTCGCATCATTATTCCAGTTCATTGATTTCAGATATGTTAAGGAAAATGAGAATTTCCGTTTTTAGTTTTTTGTGACAAATTTCTGAATCGTATTAAAGAGTTTTCGATATAGTTTTCGAATAAGCAAGCTGTTTACGGACTTTTCAAGGTCGACTTCTTCTCTGAAACCACGAAGGAAGGTTGATATTCAGTTGCAGTTAAGGGAGCGAGATTTTCATGGCAAGGCAGAAATTTGTGTAAGCACCACTCACACATAGACACATTCATTCATAAAATTATATATATATATACATATATATATATATATATATATATATATATATATATATATATATATATATATATATATATATATATATATATATATATCTGATCATGTAAGGGATGACGGACTTTCCACAGATCGATTTAGTTACGCCACGTTACCCTCTATTAATAATTTGACATCCAGAATAACTTCAGTTTCACCAATGGATGGCATTAGAATTACTACAAGGAACGTAAAAAAGGTCGGAAAATTTTTTCAAGATTGAAGGACAACACACCTATCCTTAATCAAAGCCAAGTAGTTTATGAGATTCCCTGCTGTGATTGTGAGCTGGTGTATGTGGGCCAAACAACAACAACCCTATCACAGAGGATTACTTCGCATAGGAGTAATATTAGGACAAGCAAACAAAATTGTGCTCTGACCAAACATTGTCTGGACAACGGACATCACCCTTATTACAATTCAGTCAAAGTATTGGATAAAGAGAAAATACCAAGAGAAGACTGTTTCTGGAAATGGTGCGTATATACCAGAATAAGAACAGCATGAACTCTCGTAGAGACATTGACTGTCTGAGTTCAATATTTTCCTACCTGATTGACTACGATGCCAAGAGACATAACAGTTGTCCCAGTCTGAATACTGTCAATGTCAGTAGTTAAACATGTCACTCGGTTTGATTTGTTGTGTTTGTGGTTGTGTGTGTTGGTTGTACTGGCCATGTGTGGTTCTGTGAATGATGGAGACATCGCGTATTTCACGATTTTTCTATGATGGAAGCTTAACCTATAAGTGTCATTCTTTGTTTTCAGGGTCTAATTAAATTTTGTCTAGATATTTTTTGTTGCTCCATCCCTACATGTTGTGCGTTTTGTTCATTTTGAGTATCTTTTACATGATTTTTCAGTAAATTTCTTTTTATTCTTTCTTTTGCAACATCTTTTTAATACAACCTCAGTTCGTGATTTACCACATATCTGTGTATATTTGACATTTTCTCACTTCCAATCTTCTAGTTGTTCCTGATGAAGAGATAAATATAATTCTCGAAAGCTTGAGATACAAGGAAAAGAGTACACTTATTTCAACCTGAAGAATGCAATCCCAAATACATATTTTGTATTTTATATATATATATATATATATATATATATATATATATATATATATATATATATATATATATATATATATATATATATATATATATATATATATATATATATATATATATATATATATATATATATATATATATATATATATATATATATATATATATATATATATATATATATATATATATATATATATATATATATAAAATCTGTATTGGAAAATTTGCATATAGACTACAATTCGGCAAAGTAGCAAACTCAAACACAGAAATCAAGCGAAATAAATTTGGAGTAGAAATATTTCGAAAGCCAAAGCTAATGACTTGTAACACGCTTTAATCAACAAAGAGCATAAATTATATGTTGCGAAACAATAATAGATGGAATTGTGCGGCTGATTACGAATGCAACATTATATGTTCAATATATCACATAGAATTAGCTACCAGAAACTCGTTCTGGTCGGTACTCGTCCGTTTGAGTTGAAATTGCCGTATATTTTCTGCGTTAATGATCTGAAAATTTTCCGAATACTCGAAAATCCTAACAGTTCGACAGTTTTTGCGGTTTACTAGTACAAAATATGAACTGAACATTCAGGACTGGAATAATACAAATTTACCACCCATATGAATCCTATATTTCATTTTAAATATATAATTTATCTGATCATTTTCAAGTGCATTTCGAAAAACATCGAGCTTGGTGTTTTCTGTTAAATATCGTTTAATACTGGAAATTATTCAACGGTACAAGCCTCTGTATTTAATTGTATTCATTCGTTGACAAATATAATTTATATTTAATCATTTATCGTTTCACTTATTAGGGATATTTTTGTTTCAGATAACCAGTTACAATGGCGGCCTTTGTAGCTAAACAAATGGTGGGGAATAAGTTGAATGCTGTTAAAGGTGAGTTAGTTGAAGGGATATTCTCGGAATATTCTATATTGAAAAATGAACTTGGTTGCAATAATCTAACGAAGATAACCAGAAACTCAGAATATTATAAGATTCATGAGATTCACCTTTTTCAAATGCTACGTGCAGACTAATGACATTTCTCGAATATATACAATATATAAACTTAAATTATGAATACAGAGAAAACAGGTAGATAACAGGTAGGAGGGATCAATTCATGCTGAACTACTATATAGTAAACTAAGTAATTTTGAACCAATTTCAACACCGAGAATAATTTAATCAAACAAATAGCCGTGAATAATAATTATAGTCCTGAAATAATAGATAATATGATATTAAAGAAAAACTTCAAAAAGGCGATTGGTTTGGTTTATCCCCTAGTCAAAAACAATATCAACTATAACAGTCTCACATACATCGGTAAGTCCAGTGAAAAACTCAAATCTCTTCTTTTCAAGTATAACATCAACATTGCTTACCGTACTGGAAATAACTTAGGAAAACATATCAATATCAAATCTAAGGTCAACAAAAATAAAAAATCAGGTGTATATAGAATCAACTGTGGTAGTTGTGATAAGTTTTATATTGGTAGAACGTTTAGAAGTTTTCCAATAAGAATTTCGGAACATAAACGTAGCTTTGATAATCAGAAGACAAATTCTCATTATGCAAATCATTTGATTAATGAAAATCATATATTCAATTCCGATTTTGAAATTTTGAATACCGCAAACAAGGGAATGAAGCTTAATTTGTTAGAATCACTTCAAATTAATAAATACAAATATTCTGGCAACCTTCTGAACAGCCAAATCGATCACACCTCAAGCCCCCTTCTCAATCTTTGCAAAATTACTTAGTTTTCCATTTAGTAGTTCAGCATGAATTGATCCCTTCTACCTGTTATCTACCTGTTTTTTCTGTATTCATAATTTAAGTTTATAAATCGTATGTATTCGAGAAATGTCATTAGTCTGCACGTAGCATTTGAAAAAGGTGAATCTCATCGAAACGTACGTCATGCAGTATTTTTTTTAATATATGTGTAAATCAGTTTAACAATTGTTTTGTTATGTTCATTGTTTCTTCTGATTTGAACTCATTTTATATATATGCTAAAAGTGTAACGATATGAATTGCATCAATAAATACCTATATATATATATATATATATATATATATATATATATATATATATATATATATATATATATATAATATCAAATCTAAGGTCAACAAAAATAAAAAATCAGGTGTATATAGAATCAACTGTGGTAGTTGTGATAAGTTTTATATTGGTAGAACGTTTAGAAGTTTTCCAATAAGAATTTCGGAACATAAACGTAGCTTTGATAATCAGAAGACAAATTCTCATTATGCAAATCATTTGATTAATGAAAATCATATATTCAATTCCGATTTTGAAATTTTGAATACCGCAAACAAGGGAATGAAGCTTAATTTGTTAGAATCACTTCAAATTAATAAATACAAATATTCTGGCAACCTTCTGAACAGCCAAATCGATCACACCTCAAGCCCCCTTCTCAATCTTTGCAAAATTACTTAGTTTTCTATTTAGTAGTTCAGTATGAATTGATCCCTTCTACCTGTTATCTACCTGTTTTTTCTGTATTCATAATTTAAGTTTATAAATTGTATGTATTCGAGAAATGTCATTAGTCTGCACGTAGCATTTGAAAAAGGTGAATCTCATCGAAACGTACGTCATGCAGTATTTTTTTAATATATGTGTAAATCAGTTTAACAATTGTTTTGTTATGTTCATTGTTTCTTCTGATTTGAACTCATTTTATATATATGCTAAAAGTGTAACGATATGAATTGCATCATTAAATTATTTGGATCAATATATATATATATATATATATATATATATATATATATATATATATATATATATATATATATATATATATATATATATATATATCTATCAACGTCATTCTGTGAATGAATAACTTTTTGTTCCATTCATTTAACTCGTTAACGATGATGACTTACGTAAATAGAAAATACGTCAAAGTTTGAATATCACAATATGTCCTTCGTTTCAAGTTTCTGTCGTTGAATTTCAGTTATGTGTTCACTGTGGCTGTAACTGGAATAGTACGAGAAGTTTCATGGAAAGTTTCATGTCTGTTTCGAAATTAATAGTCCGCCCCTTCGTCTAACTTCTGCGGATCACATTCTCACGACAGTAACGAAGCACTTCCCCATAACATGAAATTTAATATTCTTCAAACTACTACATTTCACTGCTACTGATCGATTCGTTGATGAATGAAAGAGCTGTGTTAGTTATGACAGGTCTGGTAGGGAAAACTGATTACAATCTGGTTAACACGCGAAAATCTTGTTACAGACAACTAGCCTGCTCTTTCTATGCACGAAGCATATTTTGATGTTATATTGAGGTTCTTATTTGTATAAGGTGCCATAAAAGTGTTCATTTCATTTTGGAAGTTCATATCATCTTGAATTTAATATTTTTTATAGATTATTGTTTTCGTAGAATTCATTCTAGATCAATTCCGAAATTTGACTTTTTCACTGATGATATGTTTATTTCGTCTATTGAAGGATTTCTTCATGAATTTACTTACTCGCAATAATATGTCAATGAAGTGTTGATGAAAAAATGAACAATAATATTCGAACACAATAAATTAAAATTAAAACACTAGGCTTAAGTTTCAACGAATATATTCAAAACTATACGTATGTTTCGGGTAGTTAACCCTTTATCAACAGTATAATGGATTAACCACCCCGAAAATACGTTTATTATTTAGTGAAACTTGAGCCAAGTGTGTTTATTTATATTATTGTTTCCAACATAATGTTAATGTTTGAATATTTCACATAGAGATAAGCGGCATCTAATAATATTTAGATGAAGAAATTCTCGCTTTGTGTACAAATAATCGGTACCTCCAGCTTGAGAATCAGTTCATTTCTGTTGTCAAGACTGGTGAAATTCTTCAACGTTTTGTTTTATTTGATCAATAAATAGTTAGCTATTGAAGTAAATGGATCAGATGTTTATATATTTGGAAATTGAGATTCTTTTTGAAAGTACCTTCTTTCAAGTGATATTTTTTTGATAGATTAATGTTAGCTGTGTTATTCTCGAATTTTTGAATTCTAACGAAAGTTCATTACTCAAGTAAAAAATATTTATATATTTGTCTTTCTTTCGGACAATTTAAATTGAACACATTTTTATAATTTCACAGAGATTATATATACTGTCCATTACAAAATTGTTTCGGTATATAATACGTTCATCAGGTATCTGAACACTAAAACTGAACACGGAACACTTAATATGAATAATATTCTCGAAATTCTGAAAAGTTGATGATTTATTAGAGTTTGACATGAAATTTCAACACGTTTATCCCACCCTCACCAACTATATTTTTCTATTTATACTTTTTGTCGACATTACAAACTCTTTTCTGTTGGAATCACTTTCAAATTCCTGTGGTTATCTACTTTCCGTTCGTTATGTAAAGTACTAATTCGGATTGAATATTTGCTAATCTATGGGTTGAAAAAAGTTCAATGTACTGAATAAAAACCACTCGGACTAATTTCACGAAATAATGTTATTTCTTGAAAATTGTTTCGGAGGTGTAACTCTATCTTCAAAAATAAATTTGCAATTCGACGGTCATTTTTTTCATTCAACTTTTTTTCAATTTTATTTGAGAACTGTGATGAAGTGTTGAGAATTTGAGTGTTTAAAATACCGAAGGGCACAAAGGCCACATGTGGACGAGAATCTCAAAAAAATCGATATAAGCAAGTGAAACTAATGAAGTGTGCGGAGTAAGAAACAGCAAGCCTAAACCGAACACTTATTCTAATAACAGACGTTTTCGATCTGAATATCACCCATTTTGTATTCTTGTAGCCTAATTTTGTATCTTCTTTCGATATATACATTGAATCAAACTGGAAAAATAAAAAAGATGGTCACTGATTGCCTGACAATATCGCGAGAGATATATAAAATTGATGAAAATGGTAATAATGCTCACTTTGTTGTTTCATAATTTTTGTATGAATATCTCAAATGATATCTTAAATGACTACCCTCAGTTCAAAATGCAGGTAAATATGATACAACATCTCTTTAAGAACATCGAGAGTATCGAGCACTCGTTTTAATCAATGGACTCATAAATGAATCAACTCTTTCCAAAATATAGTCATTAAGCCTCCGGTGTGGCAATCGTTGATGGGCTATCAGCTAATCGCCCGAAACGTTATAAAGCTATTAAGCTGGTCGGCATAACGGTAACGGCACCCTTTCGCGAAATCGATAGCAACTGTTTCCATTGGAATCGGTTCTCGTGCCAAGTTCGTTTCGAGTGCGAAATTACTCCGTTTCGACGTTTTGGAGATCACCAGGAAATCATCCGAAAGTGATCACCAATGTATCAGCAATCAGTTTCATACGCAATCATTTTACGGAGTTATTCAAAGTTTTCACTTTTATATAAAATAGATCTACTACTTTTGAGCAACTCTGATTCAATATAACTTAAATTCAAACACTTGGACTTTCGTCGTTACAAACGACTTCTTCAGATGCTTACAGAATAATTCTGTAACTATGTAGTCAATGAAGTGTAAATCATAAGTTCAAGTGTTTGAATTTAAGTTATATTCAATTATAATGGATTTACATCAAGAAAACGCCAACACTAATGAATTAAAAAAAAAAAAAAAAAAAAAAAACTCTGATCCAATTGGAATGTCTTGTTTCATATCTTACCCTGAGATTATATCAGTTAGTGTTAACCATCTCGGAGGACCATCTTGATTTCCAGTTCAAAGTATATATTTCTGCGTTTCCTTAAACAATTAGGGAGATCTAGCACAAACTCTCATTCTTGTGAACGAGATGCTCGTTTTCAGCCATAAATAATAACAAAGTCTCGCAATTTTAATCTGAGACTCAATTAAAATTTTGTAGAGATCGATAATTCATTTTCGAGACGAAAAACTCCGAAAGAAAGAACGATCTAAATTTGCTAGATATTTAATTGATTCAATTCTCAGAATTATACGTGAAATATTCATAGAAAACGTTTTGTTTCACTGTACAACGCAAATAAAGCATACTGGGTAAATTTGTAATTGAAATCTTTCATTGCCAGTTTTCCTAGTAATAGTTTTTCAAGAGATGTGAATTAGATGTTGAATTTACTGAATTATATGAAACATCTTCGTTATTCACAGGAATTGGAAAATATAACACATAAAGGAGTGATTTTTATGGCGAATGCATTCTGTGCATTTGAAATTAATATTGGATAATTCCAGAGCAATATTTCTCAATGTACTTCTTCGATAGGACAAATGATGCAAAAATGAGACATTCAAAAATTGAGAAAGAAACAACCTTGAGAGATCAGGTTTTGCTGAGAAAATATCATTTCTCAAGAATGTATAGTGTGAGCAATGTGTCACTTTCCCATTTTTTTTTCATATTTAATACTGTTGGCGATTACTTGATGAAAATACATTATAACTGAATTTAAACTTAAATTCAAACACTTGAACTTATGATTTACACTTTATTGACTACATAGCATGACGCGTTTCGTCGTTACAAACGACTTCTTCAGATTACAGATAATTAATAGATGCTTAATAATGATTATTCTGTAAGCATCTGAAGAAGTCGTTTCGAAACGAAGTAAGACGACGAAACGCGTCATGCTATGTAGTCAATAAGTGTAAATCATAAGTTCAAGTGTTTAAATTTGAGTTTATGTTCAATTATAATGGATTTACATCAAGTAAACGCCAACGCTATTAAATATAATTTGTTTTCTCTTCCCTAAAACAAGTGTTGTACGACTTCTAACTACATGTGGAGAAATATAACGGTTTATAAGGCTTGTACGTACAGCAGAATCTATTAAACCATCAAGTAATCTCTAGGAGAAATATATATCGAAGTACTCACATTCAAACTCGAACATTCCAATCTATAAAATTTCAGATTTCTCTCAAATAAGAATCCATTACGGTTGTATCGTTAAAGACTGAATTTTAGCTTTGGAGAAGCTGACTCTGTAATTTTAGATATCATCAAAAATAAAATTAATTACAGTTAGAAAATATAAGCCAAAGAAAAAGAAAATGAAACAACTACCAATTTTCATAAAATTTAACAGTGAGACTTACCAGGTATACAGGCTGTAAGGAAAATGACGGAAGGAGATGATTTCACTGCCACAAGTCTGAGTTTTCTTCAAACCGTTTTGGTTATCACAATTTTTGATGTAGTCCGGTACCGGACGAAGTATTCAATATAGTATTCAATTATAGTCTTAAAGTAATGTATAAACTGCAGTCCGAGATATAGTAAACAAGAAAAAGTATATTAACTGTCGCACTAGAAAAATTAGAATGTCGCCGTCTTGATGCACTATCTTCAACGGCCTTGTTTTTCCTCTCGCTCTCTGTTGCACGTTTCTTCTCCGTCCTTTGGAAACAGGTGGTGATGAGGATATGGAAAGAATACATGCAGGGAGCGTAAAAGGTGTAAAAGTATGGAAAATCTCTATATTACAGTGAAAGATTCAAGAAAAATAAAAGTAATGTAAAAATGTTAAGACGTAATGAAGCAAAATAAATATGTATGATGAATACCTTGTAAATTAAGATTGCATCGAGTAAGATAAAGTTTGTAAGTAAGATAAGTAAGTAAGTAATTAAGTTACGAAAATTTATGTTATTATATATATATAAAATAAATGTTATTATTTCATGTATGAAATGAATTAATGAAAAAATGTAAATTTGTGTATAAAAATTAAAATTTAAAGAGAAAACTGAACAACGGTGCTTGTTAAAACGGAAGTTACGAGCATTAATGAAATTCCGTTGAACATTTTCTAGTCTATTCGTGTATTTATCATAATTTGGTATCTAGACGACCAACGCGTACTGCAACATGGATCTCACAATAAAATTATACAAAGCAATAACAGACTCATGAAAACCAGATTTTTGCATGTTGGATGATTCCTTCAATATGAGATTCAAAGCTCAGTTTCTTATCAAGCTTAACACGCAAATCATTCACTGAATTGACTTCAGTCAAAAATTGACACGACAATGTCAAGTTACAAGAGATAGGATTTTTTCTTCTGGAGAAAAAAATATGATGACATTTGTTCAAGTTCAGCTACAACTTATTGAGTCTGCAGTAGTCAGAGAATGGGTTGAGATCGGACTGTAAAAGAGAATAGTCGTTGTTGGATTTTATTTCCTTCGATATTTTGAGTAAAAGATATTCTCATCTATTATTCAACGAAATGATAAGCAAAACTTTCTTGTTATTTATTTTAATATTTCATTTTATACCAAAAAGAAAATTCATTTTCTAAATGGATACAAGTTCTATATCATCCAAGTTGGAGTTGAAGTGAAACGAAAAATGAAAAAAATGTATAATATTCCGAATACTTTTGAATAGTACCATGTCAAACGAGATATTCTGTTCAAACGCCCATCAATCTTGTAATTAACAAAGTCATTGCTCCTAAAGAGCTCCTGTTTAAGCCGCATTATTATTCGAACAAGTTATATGACGAAAATTTCTGACATGGTCTTATTTTCGTCTAATCAAGATGAATGAAGTTATGAATAATTCAAATTTATTTTAATATTCATGGCAGTTTTTCTAAATCGGTGGGCTCATGCTTATTACCCCGTGTTAGCTCTTTAGTACAATTCAGCGAGAAAAGTAAATTACGTACAGCTTCAATAATACAGGATTTCGTATAATTACGCTGAAATATTTTGTTTAGGCTTGAAAATGTTAACGCAAACTTTTGAGAAATTGTTGCTGACAAATAGAGCGTATCGAATAAATATTCAGAGAAATTTCTCAAATTGTCAATGATCAGGGTCGATAATTTTGAAAACGGTGAAAAGTGAAAAAAATAATGGTGGGATGAAACCTATTGAAAAAGAACGAGAATATAACAAAAATGAAAGAAAAAATAATTTACGGGCGAGCTGAGGTCGAGAAGTGCAAGGGGTGAGTTTTTAGGGTAAAAAACGGTGTACCTGGATTTCCGGAAAACTACAAGTCCTATGGAAAAAAATTGAATGACAGAGTTATAGGTAATGAAGAGACCTACAACTTTTCTCATCACATGTTTTTCATACAACCTCAAAATTTATGTGGAAAATTCAAATAATCAAGTTTTTGGTTTTTATCTTATGCAAAAAAACATTTTTTTTCTCAAAATTTTATGAAAACTAACGTTTCTATGTCCTATAGACACTGTAATTCTTTTGATTTGAAATATTGATTTTTTCACCTTATTTTGACTCAATATCGAAAAAACATCCTGATTTTCAATCGAAAATTTTCGCGTCAAAATATCAGCTTTTCAAAAAAAGTCTGAGAACTTTTTATTCGTTCAAATCTCTTCTTTCTGATAATGTAAAATTCTAATTCTGTCTTAACATTCACCATTCAAATTATCAGAAAGAAGAGATTTCAACGAACAGAAAACTCCCCTCGATTTTTTGAAAAGCTGATATTTGTACGCCACAAGTTTCGATTGAAAATTAGGGTGTTTTTTCGATATTATGTCAAAATAAAGTGAAAAAATAAATATTTTATATAAAAAAAATTACAGTGTCTTCAGGACATAGAAAGGTAAGTTTCAACCAAATTTCGAAGAATTGAAAAAATTTATATATAAGATAAAAATAAGAAACAAAAAACTTGATTTATTTGAATCTTTTATATATATTTAAACCTATATAAAAGTTGTAGGTCTCTTTATTACCTAAAACTTTGTCATTTAATTTTTTCTATAGGACTTGTAGTTTTGTCGGAAATCGAGGTACACTGTTTTTTACCCTTAAAAACTCACTTCCTTTCACTTCCCGATTTCTGATCGCCGTAAATTATTTTTCCTTTCATTTTTGTTTTATTCTCGTCCTTTTTTAACGGGTTTCATCCTATTATAATTTTTTTTGGTTTCAAAAATTATCGACCCTGGTCTAAATTATTTTATATCTTTTTACTTCATTTTATATCTCTTCCGTGATTTGTTGAATAATAAAAGTGCATAAGAGTTTGCAGTTTCAAGCATCAATTCATTCACATTCAAACCATATGATCAATTCTTTTATTAGATGAAGAGGAATACTTGTATATCTGAGATCTAAAAAACAAAAATATTGAGTATATATCAACTTTTTGTCTGAAAATATATATATAATTTCAACACCGCTACTTCGAAGGGTTTTTGTCGGAGGTTGTCCATTGAAGCTCTTATCAATAACTCCAAAGAAAAGATCCAATTCCAAATATCTCAAACAGCTGATTAAACTACCAACTTCGTTTTGGAATGATTAACTGTCGAATATATTAGTTGATGTTTATATAATTTCGTGGTATTTTCTCTAATGCTATCATCATTAAATATCCTATCTTTCATCAACTCAATATTCCAAATTGAGTTTCATTTATATCCGTGCTTTGACCGAAGATTCATCCCTTGACCAGTAGAGCATAACGGTACAGGACTCTGGAACGGAGGGTTTCCATTACTTTAATAGATATAAATCACATTACTGGCTACTCGCACAACAGCAAATTAATGATATAAGAATTAGGTTTCGTACGCGTTTTGCAAGCAGAGAGCGATAGCACTCTGTGATAGCAAACTGTGAACGTTTACGATATTACAAGAATGATTCTGTAGAATTTTTTACGTTAATACTGAGTGTAGAACTTTTGTCACGATATCATCGATAGACTTGATGATTCAATGTATTGAAACATCAAACTTCATTTTCAGGAAAGTTTTTCAGTTTTTTTGATGTTCGCGATGTATTTTTTGCACATCTGAAATATCACTGTCGATCAGATTCTTCAGTAGGATATTTATCATTAGGTGTCTGATTGAGTGTCTATACCAGTGGTTTCTAACTTCTAACATAATGAATCATATTTTTTCATGTATATATTTACAGAATATTATTTTGTCACCCATTCTATATATATTATAAAATCAATTGGATATTCATGAAATTGGATTGTTTGAAGGGGGGCGCAAGTACAAAAAGGTACGAAACGACTGGTCTATATATTTTAAGGGCTACGTATGGCAAACAGTTCGAAATATGGAGAATCTGTGAAATATGAATTTGTTTCATGAAATTCGATCTTAGTTTTAACTATCAGTCAAGATGTCATAAATATTAATGGATAGTTTCACAAAGTACACTAAAATCTTATTGATTTCTCTGAATCATCATGTCAGCTACAGTTTTTCCTCTAAATGGAGCTTAACGTTCTGATAATTTAAGGATATTTTCACGCATTTGAAGGAACGAAACATGATTGAATTCACAGAACTGTACGTTGTTGTCGTTGATTTCCGAACTATTTCGGGTTTAGATATATCGATAAAATTAGGGAGTTCCAGAATCGGTGCAAAATTGAAATGATAATGATATTTTTAATACATGGAGTTGACCAAATAGTTCACGCTCTCATAATATAACCCAGAGAGTGTGGTAAGTTATCTCATCAGATATGAACAAAGTATGACTACAGATTCATCCTTTTGAATCATTTATTTTAACGGGGAATGAACGTTGACTTGGATTATCGCTGAGATATCGTAAATTGTCTGACGAAAGTTGGAGAAGAAGCGATTGGGTTTTGGAGTTAGTGAAAACAGGTATTTTCCTGGAGAACACAGTCTTGATCTATCGTATTCAACACTAAGGCCATCATATCGTGTTTATATAGTTTTACACTCCATTTGAAAATGACCAAAGCAGAAACTTCCTTAATTTGCATGCGACCTCTTGAACTTCATGTATTTCAAGGCCTTTATGTTTCATTTGCTAGCGCTATTGAATGTGACAGAGGTGGAGCTCCCAGATCGGTCTCAACTTTAGAATGGAGCACTTCGATGAGGTCAAAATTGGCACCTTTTTATTGAATAAAATACACTTGTGTATCTTCAACTGCACTTGCAGCAGAAAAAAATCGAGAACTTGATGTGGAATAAGACCGAATAAATACCTACATCAGAATGACGAATAGTGCACATAGGACAGTCATAAACTAAAAAAAACTTCTGCTTGAAGACTAATATCACTAATCGGAAACGTTTCAACAAATTAATCGAATGCTGTCATCTCCTCTGCAAGAATTTTATCGTCAATTTTGAGGCAGTTCAGAGAAAGTGTTGGAAATTTATGTATTTCATACTTCGGAAGGTTTCGACCATTCCGTTCCCACCAAAAGTGCTGTAATTGAAGTACTGAAATTGATATGTGAGCGGTTCACTTTGTGTCGTTCATGTGTCGTTTCTACATAAAATTGCGCAGAAATCAATTGATTCGCCACGTTTTACAAGCAGAATAAATACTCGTGTAACAAGGCCTCAGATGCAATCATACATCAACGGACCATCAACAGCGGCTATTACATAGCCTTATTGGATTGTTCGAAGGACGAAATCGCCGAAGAAAAGTCGCATTTGAAGAAAAAGAAGGTGTTGCTTTACCAAGACAATGTACCGTGTCACGGGTCAGGGAAAACGATGGCAAAAATCCATGAGTTGTGCGTCGAATTGCTTGCTCATACACTGTATTCTCCAGATCTGGTCCCCAACGACTATTTCTTGTTCTTAGATCTCAAACGAATGCTCGCTGGTAAGAAATTTTATACTGAGGCCTACTTTGAATCAAAGATGAAATCGTACTACAAAAATGGTATCGAAAATTTAGAGGGTTGCTATAATCAGTGTATCACCCTTGAAGGGAATAAATATGTCGAATAAAAAAAACTGATTATGTCAAAAAATTATGTTTTTCTATGGTAATCGTGGACTTTTCAATTGACTTCATTTTGATAAACAGTTGGTGATTTAGCCACAGAACAGCTTAATTTCGTATAGTGATAAAACCATTTACTTCTTTTGTATACATGGGATTGAACGTATTTCCTTTTTTATTTTTATCGTATTCCATTTGCCTATCAAATTTTGCTATTTTATCTTATTCATTCGACTATCAATCTCATTCTGTGATTTAAAGGGCATACAAGTGTGTATCTAAAAAGAAAATCGAATTAATGTCAAATGTCTCGCCTTAGCAGACGATATTGCATAACAGACAACAGATCTGAAGGTATTCTAGTCGTAGAAAAACTCCATCAAATTGCGCAGAAAAGCGGGGTACAAATTTTTTATGATAAAACCAAATACATGAAAATAAAACCAAGAAATAAATCTTCGCCAATAACAAAACAAAAATTCTGCAAGTCGCCCATTTTAAATATCTCTGAGAAATTATACAGTCCTCAGGTTTCGCTATAAACCTATCGCTAATGGACAAAGAATCGCCAGGCTCCAAAGGGCTTACAAACTAACATGGGCGAACTATAATGAAAAGTGCATCTCGAGGTGCCAAATTACGGCATTATAATAACACAACGATTTTTCCAGATGCAATCCACGTTATTCACATATGTACTCCTCCTTCATTCGTTTTAACATTCGATTGTGAATCTCATCCTTTCATTGAGTGTAAATCTTTCAGGAATAAATTCAACAATATTTTTAT
Organism: Henosepilachna vigintioctopunctata; assembly: GCA_030704895.1. Taxonomy (NCBI): domain Eukaryota; kingdom Metazoa; phylum Arthropoda; class Insecta; order Coleoptera; family Coccinellidae; genus Henosepilachna; species Henosepilachna vigintioctopunctata. The sequence continues at coordinate 103,205 of JARQZJ010000126.1, forward strand.
TAGTTTCTTCCTTCGCAGTTTCCTGAATGTAGTTTTATGTTTTCCATACTTAATTCGAAGCCTATATAAAGAGACGGCTTAGCTATTTCACGCTTCACACTTCCCGATAGATCTCATTGAATTTCTTACTTGAAGCAATAATTTTTCAATTTCAAATTGGATACGGCAGCAGCTCTCATTACGACTGGATAAAAGCTCGTCTGCAGTGTTAAATTACGAAATCAATGTGTCTCTTTTACGGCCGCCAGCCCCGTATACACTTTCCCAAATTGTATTTGCCTTTCTTATTGGCAACTCGGAGAAATGGAGACAAGTAGCTCGGAAAATCCGCCGAAACGAATGTGGCTATTTGTTTTCGTTCAATTCAGCAGGCATTTTGTCAACATTCATCCTGTATTGAGTTTCGCTTCGGGGTGTATTTGATTATTTTCACAGCCGATGGTCGATCTGACGAGGATAAGCGTTCTTCTTGTTTTACAGTCAATAAAACAAAATGAACTAATAATCGAATGGCGAATTGTTCGTAGAACCTTCAACGAATTGTAATTGGAAAATTTCAATCTTAGCCGGACTTGGAATTCGATACAATTCTTCTGGTTTTGAATGAAAGGAATTGGCCGAAAAGGCATTCGATGATAAAAAAGGGAATTACGTTTCGCCAGATGAGGCCAGCAAATACATTCCCTCCTATAAAAGTAATCTTTTATAAACCGATTTCGATAAAACTTTTCAATTTGAATATTTTAAACTTTTATCAGATCTTCTTATAGGAAAATTTGTCATTGGAACTGATTGAATTACAATAAATAATCTTGCGAGAGAGAAGATTTTATGAATCTTCTATTCATTTTCTCAAATTTCGAGTGGTATCTTGAACGGAAACTGATGAAGAACCACTATTTTCAATAATTCAAAGTCACTTCTCGTACATAATTTTTCTCAACACCAAGATCTCTCAACTTCTGATGAGGTGAGAGATCTTGGTGTAATCTTCGACGAGAAGATTTCCTTTGTCCCAGAACAGAACTCATTTCATCTGCTGCGAAAATATATGGATTCGTTATACGTAATGGCAAATTTTTTAATAGTTCCTCAACATTCATAGGACTATTAAATACCCTAATCCGTAGCAAGTTGGAGTATGACAGCATGGAGGATGACAGCAATCCTATTTACGCTTGCCATCAACGCCATCTTGAGGCTATTCAGAGAAGGATTTTGAAATTCTTAGTTTGGAGGGAGGATAAGGTTTATCCACAGAGAGGAGTTAATCAAAACGAATTATTGAGTCAATTCAGGTAAATCTCATTGCAGAGCAGGAGAGAAACTTTATCACTCAAATTTTTGTACAAATTACTGCACAATAGTATTGATTGTCCTCCTCTCTTGTCCGCTTTGAAATTTCGTGTCCCTATGCAAAATTCTCGTATTACAGAATTATTCCACCTAAAGACTCCCAGGACCAACTCCCTAATACAATCCTCCATTCGTTTTATAAAGTCTACATTCCATAGAGTTGCCAATAATTGTGACATTCACAATTATTGGACTCCATGGAATTTATTATCAGGAGTTATGTGAACAAAGAAAATTTACTAAAATGAATTGATTTAGATTGAGTTCTTTGTAATATTTCATTAAATGCTATAATGTAGTTTTATTTTCAGCTATTGTTGCCATACGTTACTATTTTTTTTTATTATATTGAGCTCTGTTTTATTTCAATTATTCAGTTATGTATTCTTTATTATTATTTTCTGTAATTCGGTGTTATTCCTGTTAAGAATGAAGAACTTTTATTATTATTATTATTATTGAACAGTTTTTATTATGTATTATTATTCATTATGGATATTAATTTTCTCGAAGTATCGGCCCCATCAATCAAAATCTAATCGATACGTCTAAAATCAACTACGAATGTCTTCAGGCTTTCGAGTCGAAAATATTCGAATTTCCGACAAAATATATTCTGTTTTATGTATATATCGATGTGGAACGAACTATTTTCTTATTTTCTGTGCTGAATTAGCCACAACTGATTTTTAATTCCAAATGAAATGATTTCAAATTTGGACCATATTCATCCAAACGCTAAATAATGTCAACAATGCTCGGAACCATTTCTATAGCTCAAATCAATCGAAGACGAAGTGGATATCAAATTTCTGAACATGACATTTCATATACAACGGGTATTTTTTAGGGGTACAGAACTCAAATTGCAATAAAACAACGATGGATCATACGATTGACACGAATTATTTTTTTATTCGAAAGATAATATTGTGGCATTATATTTTAAATATGATTTCTGGCATTTGACGGCCCCGGCTGGCTCGGATGTAGTCCAATCTGGACGTCCAATTTTCTATGACTTTTTCCAACATTTGTGGCCGTATATCAGCAATAACATGGCGAATGTTGTCTAACAAATGGTCAAGCGTTTGTGGCTTATCCGCATAGATCAATGACTTTACATAGCCCGACAGAAAGTAGTCTAGCGATGTTCAATCACAAGATCTTGGAGGCCAATTCACAGGTCCAAAACGTGAAATTAGGCGGTCACCAAACGTGTCTTCCAATAAATCGATTGTGGCACGAGCTGTGTGACATGTTGCGCGTCTTGTTGAAACCACTGCTTCTGGACATCATAGTTGTTCAATTCAGGAATGAAAAAGTTAGTAATCATGGCTCTATACTGATCACCATTGACTGTAACGTTCTGGCCATCATCGTTTTTGAAGAAGTACGGACCAATGATTTCACCAGCCCATAAAGCGCACCAGTCAGTTTTTCTGGATGTAACGGTGTTTTGACGTACACCTGAGGATTATCTTTATTCCAAATGCGTCAGTTTTGTTTGTTGACGTAGCCATTCAACCAGAAGTGCGCTTCATCGCTGAACAAAATTCGCTTATGAAAATCGGGAACAACGGCAATCTCGTTTTAGGCTCATTCGACGAATCTACGCCTTGCGTGATCTATTCATTATGAATTGCCAAACCAACTGAGAATAAATCACTTCTCAGCTGTTAAATCGGTCGCCTTCTTCAACAGTAATGCCAACTTGAAGTTCTATAGCTCTAAAAAAAGCACCCTATAGATTCCTCTACGCCTCTACAGAATTGTCCGTTACCCTCAGAAAATTCGAAGGCCGAAAGTAACCCTTAAATTCCCCGAGGTGTCTTTAGTCTTCACGTATAGCCCTTTCATGCACGACAATGCTCGGTAAGGGTTTCTTTATGGGTTAGCGAATTAGTGAAACCTTGCTAATACGTTGATTTCGTAGAAGGACCGGCCCATAAATAAAATGCGTTCGTTGAAGTTTTCTCAGGAAAAGAAGTCGATAATTCCTATTAGTGATGTTGAAGGATGGATATATACTTAATACCATGTTTCATTTCCCACTAGTTTTATCTAAACTATCTACCTAAACGTCATAATAAATTTATATTACTTGAATCAATATTGCTGAATAGTCAGTTCATCTCCTCGAGTAGTTTCAATGAAATACATCAAACTACTTTCTCATTTTCCCATTTAGAATCTGGTCTAAGTTCAGCTTCACATATAGAGATAATAAACGTCAGAAACGAACTATTTTCTCTTTGACGGCGACCAAGTTTCAGATGTAACTTGGTCTTTGCCTGCACTCACAAAGACATTAATGAAGTTCCGAGAGGACAATAAGAAGAGATAGATATCTTGTCAGAAAGCGTAACAGAACATTGAGATATATATATTCGAAATTCTTGCGCGGGAAGAGCTATTGTTGTGGCAGCGCTTTTGTCATCTTCATTATCTTGTTCCTTTTATTAAGTTGTGTATAATGACATGGCAAAAATTCTGGAATATTCCGTGTTGCCCTGGAATAATTATCACGGTTTTACCTTCGTTGCATTCGAAACGAAATTTCACGTTTCTCTGCTACTAGAAAATGTGAATTATGTCTTCTGGTGGTCGGACGGTGTAGAAATAGCCTTGAAACAATGAAATCTTTTTTGAAATGTTTCGTTTGATATCATAAATAAAGCAGACTGAAGTAATTGATAACATGAACTTCAAGTTGCTCCTTTTCATCAAGTAGAAATATAAATATGATCAATTTAAGGTGTTCAACTCGAAAGATATTCGTTTTGAATTTTTGGTGCACGAAACAAGTTTTCCGTAGTTGTGATATATAATTCCAAGGTTTTCTACTGTATAAAATTAGTACTCTTAAGGAATTATCTCTAAGTACTTCAGGGCACTTCTACTTCATATAATTCAATTAAATTTCTTGATGTTTCCATTGATGTTTTTGACAAGGCACATGTGAGTCAAAACCAACAAGCTCCTAGAGAGTATATTTGTCATCCAAAACTTATCTGGCTCCATGTTTTACATAGTATACCATAATAATAATAATAATATGATATACAGCAGAACCCACTTAATACGAGTTCTCGTATAATACGCCATTTTGCGCCAGTCCCAGCAAATTCAGACAAGTTTTCAAACATTTCTTAACGCTTTATACGATTTTTCATCCCCTTTAATACGCCAACATGTGCTCCACATACTCGTATTACTGTTTGCGGCCAGCGACTGCCGACGACAGAGTGGACATTCTGTCATTTGTTTGCTTACACTTACGTCGCGCTTGCGCTCTGTATTTTTCTGTTTTGTGCATCATTTGTTTGTCATAAAATGGCTAGAATTAAGTAAATGATATCCAAAAAAGAATTAAGATATTGATTCTGATGAAACATCTCAAACCATAATTGAAACTAAATAGCTTCTGAGCTTCAGATACCAGTGTCTTTGTTACCATTTACGAGAATAGAAAAAAAATCAAGGGAAACTACAGATAAGAAGTATACAGAAGTGTGCAGAGAAAAAACATAAGGTAGGAAATTTGATAAATTAGAATAAGTTTTGGTGAAATAGCTTCATCAAATACGAGCTTTAAAACTGCCTATATGTGTCTCCATAATATGCGAAAAAGCTGCAAAAGTCAAATTACGTTCGGAATCTTGTAATTTCTAATGCCTCAAAATTTCATTGTCAAACTAAAATGAGTGATTACTACAATTAACGTAATTTCTTGATGTACAATTGAATATTTACATCTGAAATAATAATACAGCATAATAAGTTGTAATAGTATGTTTTATTTCCATATTCCGCATAATACGCCTTTCCGCTCAAGACCCATTTCTGGTTGAGTCCTTGTCAAATCGTATTAAGTGGGTTTTAGTGTATTACTGTTGACTATAACACCAAGTACTTCGAATTGTCAGAGCGATTTGAAACTAATACGAAACTTCAACACAAAACATTTAAAACACAATGATATTCAGAAAAGAACCAGACTAGCAATCAAGTGTAACTACAAGAGCATTCACTTGTAGAGTAGAATACCCGCTTCTAGAGGAAATACCGAGCTCAATCTTAAATCTTTGCTCGCTTCCCATCTCTCTGATCCTACGTGGCAGATGGTTTTAGATTCTAATATTTATAATATTAGTGCTTCCCTACGTCTGCGACAATCGGATGAAAGGAGTACGGACAAGATTAGAAGAAACCGCTCTCGTAGCGTATGAACCAACATCAGTGAATGTTCTTATTTTTGGCGAATTATTTTTATATGGATAGCATAGCTTAGCATGAAGAGGGAGGGCATCGTTAGGAATTCCTGAAGTATTCACGGCAAGACTCCGTTTTCGGGAGAACAAATATTGTTCTTATCTTCTTTCGAACCTAGAGAACTCAATTCGATTCCGTGCTAACACCGCAACTCAGAATTCCGTATTTGATTATGAAATTCATTTTACTGTGATAATACTTCTTGGTAACATACCCGTCCCAACAGTTTCTAAGCTAATAATCTGCAACGTTTTGAGCTGCCAGTTTTTCGAACAATGTGGACAAATGTACCTTCCAATCTGTATGAGTATCCAGGAATTTAAATGTGTCAGATATCCTCAAGGTGCTACGATCCACTGCAGTCACAAGTGGGCTCAACCACTCCATTCGGCGTAAATGTTAGAAGCCCCGTTTGATCTTCATTAAGAACAAGACCATTCATAGAGCAATACCATCTCATTCTAGACAATCATTAAAGCGAATCGCTAAAGTACTAACATCTTCAGCTGCCACAAAAACAGAGCTGTCATCTGCGTAAATGGTGTCGTCACCATATTCTGCCAAGTAACCATATAACACTCACTCATAGCTATACCATATAAAACTCACTGAGGCAATGAGTTCCAAGAAGATGTATGAGATTATCTGGAAATCTAGACTACCGATTGTGCTACGGAAATGCCTTTGCACAGCCAGAAATCCTGACTTCATCTTGTCTTTTCATTAACCATTGCATAATTTATTGTCACGAACTGCAAAAAAATCACAATGTTAGATCAAATGCAGATTCTCACATATATGACACGAGAAGTGAACAAGATAAGTCTGGTTCAAGATCTTCGGGCAGATCTTAGTGCAGACTGGGCAAAGGACATCAAAGGACATCGCACAGGATGGTCAGAATTTATCTTGTCTTAAATTCCATCACAAATTACCTCGTCATATGGTGATCGCAGATTTACCAAAATTTGAGCGACATATCGAAGGGTTTGGGTTTTCATTGCGAAAAAGCTACTACTTCTGTGATGAATTTTCAACAGATTCTGTACTGAATATTTAATCACCTATTTTAATTTGACTTTTATTGTTCCTTCTTATATTAACTCCTTTTGTCTATATGCTGAAAATATAGCAATTTTTAACATCAATGAATATCTATCTATCCATACGCTGAAGAAAATAAGGTAAAATCAAATGCAACCAAAATAATTCTTTCCGAATTTAGTTTCGAACTAACACGATCACGATACAACACTAAATATTTTAATGTTACTGCATCGCATCAGAATTGTTCCTGTGAAATGATGTATGTTTCTTCCAACGAAATACTAGAGGTAATAAGAGTTTATAATCCTCATATTTCAACGAATAATTCTTAGTAATAATAATATTTGCCAAGAGTACTTGAAATTGCTCAAGGCTCCACTCGTATTTCGCACGAAATTATATTCAAATATGTCTAATATCTATGAAAACAGCAATTATACTTAGGTAATTTCATGTTAACTCATAAGCTTGGCTGAAGTGAGATAGTAACCCTTGTTTCTCCTCAACAAGTGTGCAAAATGGCGTATGCACCGGTGTAACAAAATTATGACAAGATGAATATTTAACATATAATCCTTCCACCTACAATTTTCTTACAAGCAATCGCTTCGAAATTGTGTAAAATTTCCTCTCTAGTACAGATATATGTGTATAAAACCTTCAATTAAATTCCCACCTTAAAAACACTGGATTATTGTACTGAATATTGAAAAAACTGCAAAGTCTGCTAGGAGCGGTAATAATATTCGTAACTCGTAGTAAAAGATTAATTTTCATTATTAGGTTTTATTGTCAAAAATTAGGTAATATAATATCGATCCACATTTAACAGACTGTTCTTTATGGTTGTGATACATCACCTTCGTGAAATATTGCTTAGTCATAATAAGAAATCTGAAGTTGGTATGTAAAATATTCATCGTTAAATAGTCGTTAAGAAAGCTAAGCTGACAGGCTGGACACACCTTCGAATGTTCTACGTTATTTCCATTATTTATGTTTTCCTATTCGTAATTATTCGGAAGAAATGCTTTGATGTTATATTAAGGTTGAAAAATTCTAATTGTAGGTACTCTTGGAAAATTCAAATTTGGTTGAATTTCACACTAAAATTCACAGAAGTTCTGAAGACTACGCCAACTAGTAAATCATACGTTATGAATATTATTTTGTAACCACATAAAACAGAAACATGAAAAAATCAACGCTCCAACTGGGATTCGAACCTGGATCTTATGGACAATTCTCTACCCTAAATTATTCTACTCAAGACAAGTTTAATACTTCTGAATTTCTAGCTATTTTTTATTCAAGTCACATTTTTTAATTTCTGTGGATTTCCGATAGAGATTAATGGTTTTCAATTTTTATAACTAGAGTTTCGAATCAGTTCAATGTCACGCGGAGGATATAAAGCTGTGAACTTTTTTCGAGCAGCTTTGCAACCTGATCTATCTTCCAATCAGTGAAGGATCCCAAAGCGATCGTTGACTGAAATTTGAAATCTCATGAGTAATCCAATATAACTTGACCCATTTTCTGTGATGTATTAGATTATAGGATCGGATAGTTTAACGAACTCACCTTACATTTTCACTTGAACTTTTCAGTCTCCTAAGCGTTTGTTTGTGAAATTTTGCTATAACTTCTTCAGAAATTTTTTCTGAATGTTGATTGAATTGAGTGAGTCGTCTCTTCTTCGAGAATGTGTTAATAAATGTAACAGTCTGTGATAATTGATGAGGCCGATACTTGGATAAAATTATTATCCATAATGAAACCATATTTAGAATTTTCTCATAATTTAATTCAAATACGCATGACGACGTTACGAAGTACTACTTCTTTATCGAATGCTGAATTAATACTGGGTGTAATTTCACAAACTCTTTACTTATATCTATTGTCACAGAACATAGCAGGTATGTTCTATGACTAACTTGGAATGAGGACCATAGAATACAACTGATATTTACCAAATGAAGAATCGTAAACCTGGAAATGAACACAGAAAATCAATTTCTCAAGTCAGGATACCAACTAAATGTAGGAAAACATACAAATAATATACAACTACTATATATTCAAAAGTCTATGTTATTTCTGATATATTTGATAATAAATTCTTTATTCAAATGTTGAATGTATTTTTTTAAAATTACTCATTGTTCATTTTTAGCAGTATTTCTGCCTAATTGTAGTAATTCTCTCAATGGATTGTAAATGTTTTTGATTGTGTTTCATTGACAATAGGTCATTATTTTTGTGTGAATGAACTAATGTGAGTTAACTTCATTTTTCCAGAAGTTTAATTATTTTTTATTGAACAGGTGAATGTGAAAAACCTTTATTTCTGAAATAATTTACATTTTGTTTTTTTTACATTTTTCAATTTTTTTTCGCAGTGTTTTCGTTCGATTCATGTAGCTTTCTCACTCTTATCTCTGTGAATAAATTTTATCCTCCCTCCAAACTAAGAATTTCAAGAACTTTCTCTGATTGGTCTCAAGATGGCGTTGATGGCAAATATAAGTAAGATGCGAGATTTTGCTGCCGTAGTCCAATTGCTACGGATTAGGGCATTAAATAGCCTTATGAATGTTGAGGAATTATTGAAATATTTAACATTGCGTTCAACGAATCCATTTATTTTCGAGGAAGATGAAATAAGTTGGGTGATGTATGTAATGAAGGAAAGTTTTTAATCGACGACTATACCAAGATTTCTCACCGTATTACACGAGAAAGAACTTGAGATAAGAACGAGAAATATATCGAATAATGCATTAAATGTATTAATCGACATGTTTCGAGCGGTGAGCTACAATCAAGACTAGCTGATACAAAAACAAGACTGATTTGAATTATCATTTAATTATGTTTCACCAAGAGGTGGGAAAGAATTCAATCTCTGTTATTCGGTTCTTTTCTAATACCTGCATTACTTTGCGCTAAGTTAAAATTCAATTACCCTTTCCGGAATCAATACGAAACTTTTTTCATTTTATATCAAATTATGAACAAAGCGCAAGATCGAATATCGCTAAAATGATCGAGTTTGGGAATTCAATAACCGCGTGTCGTTTCAAAATCACATACTTGACTGACTACAATTTCAACGCGGCGGTAAAATGCTCGCAAACGTCTCTTCTACGAACAGTCCGACGTGTCTGATTCGAAAGCGACACAGCCGTATGTATTTCGAGAGATCTCCGAATCTCATCCCGACACGGATAATTCGATGAAATTACTAAGGGTTATTTAATACAATATACCGGCGATGTTCGGGTAACGGCTCTCGAAATTGCAACTTGGAAGAGGAACGTTCGAAGGAGGAAGCGATGTGCAATACTAACTTCGTTATGTGCAAATTACTTGTCAGATGAAGTGATGATTAGTCCTTTGATTACAGCCCACGGCCTTTCTCCTGTGTCTTTCAGTTAACTTATATTATACGGTTCCTGGGATGATTAAAAAGGGATTGAATTACCGAAGTGAAAGAATCGCTCCGTTCACTTCCTGCCGATCCTGCCAACTAGCTAATGAAGATGGGTTTTTCCAAAAAAAAACTAACGTATACAGATAATAATATATAATGATACAATTCATTGAGAAACATTCCTCACATTGTAAAATTACATTCAATTATATTCAATAATTACCACAAAGACGAATGCTCAAAAAAGGACTGAATTCAGTTTCGAGTCTGATCCCTCATTCGGTCCTCGAAACAAAAATATTGGATCAAACATGAATATTGGTTCAATTTTAAAAGAAAAGAAATAAATTACCTCAGAAATATTAAACATTCGAGACATTTTCACATGGTAAGGAACATTCGTTGTGACAATTAGTACTTTGTCACACTCTTTCTCAGTCGCTCACTCTTGGCAGAGTGGTCGTGGTCGTGTCTCGGTCTTGTGCCACTGCGTTTCAAGCGATACGGCGCCACACTCTTCGATGCTTAGCGCGTCTAGAGTTTCAATTGATGCTGAAATACGTCACATATTTTATCAGATCTGTCCAGCTTGTTGGAAAGCGCCCACGCGATCTTTTGCCCTCGACTTTCCCTTGGACCACCAATCGTTCAATAGAGTGTTAGTTTCGAGTTATATGTCCAAAGAGTTCAAGAATTCGCAGCTGCACACTCGGCGATAACGTCTCTTTGATGTTTAGCTCCTTCAGATTCGAGACGTTGGTTCGATGTGCAGTCCACGGGATACTGAGCAAGCGCCTCCAGCACCACATTTCTAACGCAACGTCCATGTCTCAGCTCCGTACAAGAACATTGAAAAGACCAGGCATTTCGTTAGTCGAACTTTTGTGTTTTTGGTTATTCTGCGGTCTCTTAAAATCTTTGTGGGTGACACTATAGTATGCCTTTGTTAACATCAATGACTCAAATCTCTTCTTAAACAAATGAGCTTTCAGTTATTTCAAATTTTACGGTAAATGGTTGAAGTTTTTAATACTCTATTAATGGAGTGATTGCTCTAATTAAGCTGTTTTATGTGTAGAAATAAGTAGAACAACACTGTTGTTCGTTGAATACTCGTGATTACTATTCAATTCAATAAACCTATCTTCATTTTCTCCAACATATAGCTAACATCATAAATAGATAAACAAGATAGAGTGAGTATGTAATTATTCATAAAGATAGGTTTACAAGATGATAGTTGATGAAAATATATATATATATATATATATATATATATATATATATATATATATATATATATATATATATATATATATATATATATATATATATATATACATAAAATTTGAATCAAACTCTTTGTTTGATCTAAAATACATTTGTGGAACATTAAGCGAATAATTCAATTCAAATATTAATTTAATCATGTTTTACCAAGAGGAAAGCTAGAATTCTAACTCAGATATATTTAAGTTAATTTTTTATCAATTTTTGAGTTTTGTGGACTATCAATATTTCAATTAACAATCGTCGTTCCCAGCAATAATTCACAAAAACGAAAAAGAAAGTTTATTTTGTTGAAATATTGTTTTTCTACAAATTGTAGCCCCGTTTAGTCAAAGCGCATACATAGATAAAATATTTCGACTGATCCACAATTCGAAAGTGACAGAACATTATACAGTAATACCCCGAGTTACGTTACCTCGATTTACGCGAATTCGGAGTTACGCGATTTTCGGTTGACGCAGGTCATCCTCCTGCCACTTTAACTAGTTTCGACCCACGTGTGAAAGTTGAATTTTTGCCACCAAATACAACCAGCTTGCTTCAACCGATGGACCAGGGAGTTATCAAAACATGCAAAGCTTATTACACGAAACGAGCGTTTGCACATCTGCATGATGCTATGAGACAAAACAACGAACTCTCTGTTAAAGATTTTTGGAAACAATTTAACGTTTTAGCAGTGAGAATAATTAGAGAATCTTGGAATGAAATTTCCCAAAAATTTTCGAATGACGTCTGGAAAAAACTCTGCCTTTTTTTTCTCCACTGAGACTATGAAATTTGAAATGTGATCAAAGACATTGTCGAACTTGGTAGACAAATAAATTTAAAATTGGATAGTGATGATGTTCAAGAGCTGTTGGCTTCACACAATTGATGAGCTTATAACAATGCGTGAACAAGAGGAAGAAATTGATAATCATGATTCTTCGGATCCAGTTCAATTGGAAGATCAAATGACAGTTGGAAACTTGACAGAAGCCCTAAGTTCGATTGAAAAAGCGTTAACAATTTAGGAAAGCATAGACTCCAATGAAGAGCGCATTTTTGTTACAAAACATGAGATAAAATAATTACTAGGAGATATTATGGGAGAAGAAGAAATCATTGACTCGTCAGACGACTTTGTTACAATTTATGAAACCTTCTACATCAAAATAACTTCGGATTGTGTTGATACACTCTATTAATATAGCTTGTCATATTATCTAGAATTGGATACTAATTATTTCCTAAATTATTGTTTTATTCAGTCTCCAGTCCCAATTGAACATACTTTGTATGTCTTTATATGCGAAATTGTACCCCGACTTACGCGAATTCGACTTCGACTTCACAAATCGCGTAAGTCCGGGGTATTACTGTAGTTATTGAATACCCTGTTATTATTCGTGAAATAATGTGATTTTTTCGATTTGATTATCTCACTTTTGTTCAGTTTGCTTTCGTTTGAGAAGGAGGTGAAGATTTCCGTAGGATGAAGGTGCCCCCAAAATCAACGAAATATATAGGCATAGATTTCTTGGCTTCCGCATTGCCACCTTTTCCCAAGTCACGTATTATATCGAACTCTATCTGACCCACGGCATTCTAACTTTGCATCAGAATAGGCTAAATGTAAAAGAATCACGTTTCTTATCCCAGCAATCTGGAAAAATATCGCATCGCATCGACTGCGGGGCGTCATCTATTTGTATATCTCACGGGAAAGTGAAATCGAAGACACGGCATTATAATTCCTTCAGCGCAGATTTTCGCGAACTTTGCGACGACGAAGTTTGTGCGGCAGCATAAAAACAAACCCAAAAAGCAGATTTTGTCGATGGAGATTATTGGTCAAATTTGGGAGATACGGTGTTTCTTAGGATTGATGGAATCGATATTGGCAAGCTTGAAGTTTCCAAAGTATGAGGTGTTTGTAAAGTTATGAAATGAACTTCACAAAACTAAGATAAATGACTCTGAAAATTATGAACATGGATGCCCAATTTTTTATATATACGAATATATGATCGTTTCTCAAATTATCGAAACAAGGAAACCATTAAATGTATCGTCAGAAATTGGGTTGAATGTGTGAAACATGTTCAGTGAAAATACGATGAAAACTAGAGAATATATGAGTTTTTCGTGAATTTTATGATTACTTTTTTCCTTTGGTCAAACAGAATAAATCTTCTTAGAGTAACATTTTTTACCCAGTTTCAATTTTGACGAATATTCAAAATCATTGCCAATCTGAATCAAATACTTCGTTTGAATTTTCTAACAAACTATATTCTTATATTATTGGAATTATGATGTTTATTGTGACTTCTTAAATGAATGAATAATTCAGCGCATATGGTTTTACAATGCAAATTCCGTGGAGAATGTCCTTTCGTATTTTTTAATATCGAATACAGATATTGAAAATATAGAATATCAGGGAAAAATTTTTGTCATACAAAAATGTTCATTGAATAATGAATTACCCAAAAATTTTGCTGATGAATTAAATTGGCATGAAACCAATGTTAACAACAAAAAGAAAATTCTCAGGAGTTGTCAGAATAAATACCTCGAAAACAACTCCACAAATTCAAAGCATAAAAAGTGAATGGAAGAAATTAAGGTTTCCTCTTTATCATTAATATGAACCATATCCCCAAGCAAAAAAAACATCACAATTATATAAAACACACAATCATTCACATACACACACATTTATATATATATATATATATATATATATATATATATATATATATATATATATATATATATATATATATATATATATTATATATATATATATATATATATATATATATATATATATATATATATTTTTTTTTCATTAGTTTTGACAAAGTTGTGATATACAACGAAACGCCAACGAAAATAATGTTTTTCACATTGAAATAAGCCTGTTAGTGCTGAAAACATTGAAAATAATCTATCTTAAACAGGCAATGAATCAATTTTAAAAAAATACACATATATACATATAAATTATTTTGAATGTTTTAGGCAAAATATATACATATATATCTAAGTGTGTAAGGGAAACTCAAATCAATACAAAGTTGAAAATGCATTTATCATAATAATGGTGATATTCATTCGCAAAATCAATTTCGAATGTTATCGTTAACATAAATATTTTGTTTTTTCTGGTTCCACTTTTCTAACGTTCGGTGTTTTAATTCAAATGGAAATATATGATAAAATCCATTTTCATAACAGTTTTATGCAAATATTAAGAGCGTTACAGCTAACTGTCCAATATTGGATAATAATTTAAACGGTAGAGGGAAAATTCAGTTGCGAAATGAATATGCTTTCATTATCAGCCGACAAAAAGGGATGTGGGGTGATTATTTGAATTATGGTGAATCTGAAGAGAGTAGAGAACCATACCAAAAAGTAAAGTTCAAGTAATTTAAGACTCTATGAACAACAACCTACACGCGTAGTAGTTAATTGGTTACGTTGGTAGTATGCCTCCTCATTCAATATCCGTATATTGGTAACCCTGATATCACTGAATAAAAATCGAATTGTTCAAGACAGAATATTGTTTAATATCAGTTATAAGCTATCTATCAGCGACCCTGTTGAAAGCAGAATGTTATTTTAATGACATAGGATTATGTTTTTGAAGGTAAAAATATGAACGTAATGAAAGGCTTATATAAATTCTCTCATATATTCAATGATATTTATGAAGCACGTTTCGAAGTACAATTTTTTCTGAAGATGTTCATTTTACACTGCTCCTTTTAAGTGTTAATTCACCATCCGAAGAAGAAGTTGTACTACAAAACGAACTCCATAAGCATTCAATTTGAAATTCTAAATATTGTTTCATTATAGATATTGATTTTCTCAAATATCGGCCTTATCAATCATCCAAATATGGACGAGCTGAATTCAATATCAAACAATGATCAACTGAAGATTTTGAGATGAATGCAACATTGTAACTGATAAAAATTGTCGATACTGTATGTATTGAGATTCTCCAGCTCTGCCGATCTTACTGAAAGGAAGCAGGAAAGTATTTCAATTTGGGTTTTATGAATTTCTTAGTAACTTCGCTACTACAATAGCGTATTCAGCCGTCACCAGGACAAGTTGTTCCAGTTGCGTGAGAGGTCAGAGCTTTGGAGGAAAGTGCACCTACTTTGCTATAAATACACATGAGAACGGATATGAGTGAACCACATTATGTAAGAACGTGTAGAGTAACGTGCACAACCTAAATTAAAATAGAAAATGCTCTCATGCCCTGAGGACTTTCCACTCGTAATTGGCTGCTTTGAGCATGAGTATTTCAAAGTGGAAAGTGAGTATTTTTCGTTCTTTCAACTTTCAGGTCGGAATACCTTTACAGTTTTCTCATATATTACAGCGATGGACATGTGCGAGATTTAAGGTTGAAACTGTGCTTTGTGAACTCGAATATTGTTACAACTGTTCTGGAGGAATAATTTTTCGACGAAGTATGCTCTATTTGGAAAAGGTTACTGAACTTAGAGATTATCTGCTACAATAATTTCATAGAATCAAATACGGTTCAGTTAGAACGAGTGAGAATTCTTAGAGAATACTTTCAGAAAATTTTTGTTTCGAGATTTTCAATATTTCGTGAAATGTTTTTGAGTGTTATTGATGAAAACTTCAAATCGCGTGCTCCATCTAGAGATGGAACAAATGGACATAATATTTCAAACTTGATCGATACGATGATTTCTAGACAAAGAAATTCTTGAATATTGAATAGTATTGGCATTTACTTTCTGCAAATCCATTATAACTTCAGGATAATTCCAACACTCAATATTGTTTTCAAATCATATTCTGTTAACGTCTAAAGGAGTCGATTTTACCGACGAAACTCGTAACGCTTCGTCAATAAAAGTTCAAATCAAATTGAATCGTTTGAATTGTACCATAAAAAGAATTTCTCCACTAAAATGGTGTTCCTAGGTTCCATAAGATATATAGTAATTTACGAAAACGATTTCATGAATCTGTACTCCAGCGAAACGGTTTTTTGTTTTCTTTGTCATGAATTCAAATGGACAGTTGGTTCCATTTTGTCAATCACAGAAGCACAATGGGATGGAAAAGTTGTTTATATATCGAATGGACAAAAAAATATTCAGATATTACGCCTTAGAAAGGCCAAAAAGCCTATAAACATAGAATAATAATAATAATAATACCTTATTACAATAAAAATAATAAGTTCCTCATTTGCAACAGGTATATTACCCAATTACAGAAAATGATAACATAATATTGAATACTGACTAAATAATTAAAATGAAAGAGATATACCAAAGAGTTCAATCTAATCTAAAAAAAACTAAAATAATAACTGATATCTTAATATTAACATTGAATGAAATATTACAAAGAACTCAATCTAAATCAATTCATTTCAGTCAATTCTCTTTGTTCACATAACTCCTAATAACTTCTATGCAGTCAAAGTGATTGTCACAATATTGGCCACTCTATTGAATGTAGACTCCATAAAGCAAATGGGGGATTGTATTAGGGACTTGGTCGTCGGAGTCTCCAGGTGGAATAATTCTGTTTTACGAGAATTTTGCCTAGGAACACGACATTTCAAAGTGGACAAGAGAGGAGGACAATCAATACTGTTGTGCAGTAATTTGTACAAAAATTTGAGTGATAAAGTTTCTCTCCTGCTCTGCAATGAGATTAAACTAAATCGACTCAATAATTCGTTATGATTGTCTCCTCTCTGTGGATAAACTTTATCCTCCCTCCAAACTAAGAATATCAAGGACCTTCTCTGAATAGCCTCAAGATGGCGTTGATGCAAAGTGTAAATGGGATGCCAGATCGTGCTGCCATGCTCCAACTTGCTACGGATTAGGGTGTCAAAAAGTCCTATGAATGTTGTGGAAATATAGAAATATTTGCTATTTCGTATAACGAATCCATATATTTCCGAAGCAGATGAAATAAGTTGGGTGATGTGTGTAACAAAAGAAAGCTTCTGATCGATTACTTCACCTAGATCTCTCACCTCATCAGAACGAGAAAGACCTGACCACCGACGCTATAATCACAATCAATTCGGTCTCTTTTCCTTGTGAAAGAGACAACATTACACTTTGACACATTCAAACTCAAATAATTGTCCCCACACCAACTAGCAACATGGTCCAGCGCGAGCTGAATTTGAACACAGTTGCCCTGTGATCCAACTTCATGATATAGTTTCAAATCGTCTGCGAACAAATGTGGAGAGTGAGTATTATCCATCATATCATTTACGAACAGAATAAATAACATTGGTCCATGATTAGACCCTTGAGGTATTCCAGAGGTAGGTATGAACTCTGTAGTATGTGTGATAGAGAACACATAACATGGTTTCACAAGATATTTATCAACTGCAGGATAATTATTTCAAAGTGGTATACCAATTTCAAAAGCTAAACAAAGTTCAGGTCAGTTTTCAACTTAAGCTCATGAAAATGGGGATCTCATCCCGAAACAATTGTCAAGCAATTGAATTATTATCCATTTTTCTTGACAATAAGATAGATGTTTTTCATTTGATATATTAAAAATGTTTCACCAAGAGAACAACAAACAATCAATTTATTTTATAATAAAATATTCTTCATTCTCGTTTCTCAGTCAGTACTATTTTTATTGATGCTTCTTTATGCTTAGCAAATGTAGCAAAAATAATTGCAAAAACTTAAAGAAATAGAATAAGGTTCTTTGAAAAGAATTCGATATTTTGATTTCGAGATCTTCCGAAAAGAGGCAAATGTGGGTACAATTCTGATATACAAAAGTCAACTAAATTATGTAATTGAATTAAATTAAATTTTGAGGTTTATTCGTGATGTACGAATGAAATCGAAGAATGAAGATTATGATCGCTATCATTTGATGATAACCATCACATCTGACACTTTGCTTCAATTGGCATAATGATCACTAGAGGATCATGTCCTCATCAAACTCAATTTTAATCGAAATTGTCATTCATCTCGTTCATTGATTTTCGAGATAATTATAAACATGGAGATTTTGAACTTTCATTCTCGAATACCGTTAGTAGATGTCTTCTGGCTTCAGAGGACCACTATTTGGAATTTTCTGCATATTTCAAGACCTTCTCCACTCACAAAAAAGTTTTCGTCAAACTCTTCCAGAATGCGGTCATTGTCAGTTCTAATTTATAACCTCCTGGAGTTCTTGAAGTTCTCAACTCTCAAAGTCGAAATGAATTCTGTTGGAAGACTTGAGCTTCAGGATATGATGGCTTTGAAGAATTTCACTAAAAATGAATATTTTTCGCATCATACTACGAGAATTTATTGTTTGAAGTATATTCAAAGTATTTTCTCAATCTTGAATTGCAGATCAAATTCAAGATGATATGTACCAGTATTCTCTATTTGAATAATTCCACGATCTTTTATTATCCAAGGCAATATTTACCAAGTTGTTAATATCCTTTCATTGTATTCTAACGAGTGAAATTTCCTGAATTCGTTTCCGCTAGTGCACGTTCTATCTGCAAACGGTTTGCTCGGGAGGTCGAAGAGCCACATGCGTGTTTAATTAGCAGATATTTAAACAATTCAGTGCCAACTCGCCCTCTCGTATCCTTTTGGCTCGGCTCTCTTGGAGGGAGAAATACTAAGAGTTAATTAATTCTCACAATAAGGTCTCGTTTATCTCGTTTGGTAGTAGTTCAAACATGCTCTTTGTTGAACAGACAAGATTATTCATTGAAATTCTGCTGGTTGTGGAATATCATCGAACGCTTACTTTAGGTTGAATGCTGCAAGGAAATGATATTAGACGAAGGTATAAATTGAATAAGACGCAAACATTCATCCAATTTCCTGGAGAACGCACATCAATATCGGTTTCGAAACGTAGAGATTGGAATGTTTCATTTTGGAGTAATGCAATCGCGAAGTACGTTTGTATAAATTTGAAAGGCATGTTCTGTTGTATATATTTCCATCTTTTTAGAAATGGGAGTAGCTGTAGTGAGTTTGCTTCATTTTTCGCCAATTTGCCAATTCTTGCTTTTACTATTAATGAATTTGTTCCTTGTACAACAATTTCTGGACTTGTGGAAAGATAGGTAGTTGAAAAACATCTAAACTGAAAATAAATTGAGAAAAACAATTTGTATCCTTCGTCAAATAGTGAAATTCTCACTCATTAACTAAGAAGAAATATCCCTAATATTCTCTATCGTTCTTTTCTGTTTTTCCAATTTTTTAGTACTCATACTTTAAAGTCGGTTATGTAAGTTTTCCAGGTACTGAAGAATATTTTCAGTAATCAGATCCTCTTTTCACCCACTGAAAATTAGGCCTTATTTCCATCAATATCACTCGCCAAATGTTTAAGGCTGCTATGGCACTTGATATTGGTATCTGATATCTTAATATTGGTTCAATGGCCCGAAGCCTTTGTCTAATGAATTGAAAGATGCGTGTGCAAGTTATGCAAGCATAGACCTAAAATTGCTCTGATAAAACCTTTAATAAATGTCAGGAGTTCTTCAATATTTTACTTTCGTAATTGAATAATAATTTTAATAAAATAAATAATATTTGATCTTAATCGAAAACAATCTGGGAAGTTTGCACAAAAAAAAGTTATCATTAATTGTTATTGATACTGCCAATCTCATAATGATTATCGAAACATTGAACTCATAATAGTATAATTTTACAAACGACCGACGTTAGTAGATATGAATCTCATTCGGTAGAATAAGGTATTTTCTTCGTAGATGAAAACAGATTTACACTGTCTGTTGAGTTAGCCCTTGTATTTAAAAATAAAAAAAAAAGAACGGAATGGAAGAACTACAACGAAATATAAGGACACGAAATTGCACCCTGCGAAAAAAAAGTGTTATTGCTATTTGTTCATTGTATCAAAAGTAACTTTTGTTAGATTATGTTATTTCTGAAACATTACATTCCTTCGTTCCAAGCTGAAGGAATCGATAAAGATCAAATCAGATATTTTGTGTTGTATGAAATATTTTAGATAATTGTAATTATTCAAGGCTATATAGCATTCTATGGACTCCATAAAATAGTACTGTCAATTTGTTGAATGGTTGAAATGATAACAGAGCATGACGAAACGCGTCGCGCAATGTAGTCAATAAAGTGTAAATCATAAGTTCAAGTGTTCGAATTTAAGTGTATATTTAATTATTGTTTTCTCCGAAAATTTCTATGTGAGTCTGAAATATCTTGTCTTTTGCTTTCCGAAGCTGAAAGTAATATGAAATAAGCTGATTGGAAGATCAGACTCAAAACTGAATTCAGTCCTTTCGTGACCATTCTTCTTGATTGTTATTATTGTATCAATTGAATTAGTGTAATTTCACAATGTAAGGAATGTTTCTGAATAAATTTTATTCATTATTATTGAAATTGATAATATTATTATAGTATATTATAATTATATTAATACATTAATATTATTATTAATATCTTCGAATCAGATTCTTCCAGATACAGATAATGTCCACATATTATAAATCGAAAGGCAAAAAAACTAGTTATTCCGGACTTAAAGGAATCTATGAACATGAGTAGTAGTTCAGAAACTCACAGACTTGAGCGAAGTATTTTTTGAAAAATGTTCCAAAAACTATTGTGAAAAATTGAGAAATCAATTGACAACATTGAGTTCGTATCGCATGGTTTTACTCCACATTTATCTCTGTGTATTGCTCAGGCTAGTTGGTCATGTACATTCATCCGTATCATATTGATCTGTGCTGTTTGTTCGATTCCTATGACATCTGGCCAATTCACATCGATTCCAAGAACTTCACTGAAATTCAAATATTTGAACTATTTCGTAATAAATCGTGGGTGGTATTCATAATTAAATCATAGAGGATACCATAACAGATTG
Source organism: Henosepilachna vigintioctopunctata (assembly GCA_030704895.1). Lineage (NCBI taxonomy): Eukaryota > Metazoa > Arthropoda > Insecta > Coleoptera > Coccinellidae > Henosepilachna > Henosepilachna vigintioctopunctata. Next base: position 124,566 of record JARQZJ010000126.1, read on the forward strand.
TCGCACGGTATATAGACAAATTATGTCATCAATATGTCGTCCATACATAGTAGCAATCCATCAGTACCTAGGTCGAGTAATCAGTTACATTGACGATCGATGATGAAGTTATCAGCGGCAAGCTACACGTGTCGGTGTCGAATTAACATTCAATAATCAACTTGCTACACCAATTAAGGCCGTACATGAAGAACCGATGGCGATGTTTCTTGAAACTCCAGATGTTCATGACGGAGTTAGGGTTGCTATCTGACCCATCGCCGCCCTAGAAGCGCAGATTTAATTATAATTATCGCTCGTTATGAATCAAAAGCAGAAGAGAATTTTTTTAATAACGAATTATTGAAGAAAGTAGTTGTGAGTGGATAATAATGAGGACTACGTTTCTTTGAAAATCTATGAGCCTTCAGTAGAAAAAAAAACACTACTACACAAAGTGACATTTACAATATTTGATAGCTTTATCTGTTACTTTGTGATAGAGGAAAATACTTTTTGTTTCTCATGACTTTACATATTATATTGTGAATGTAGTTTCGAACTTTTATCACATCTTCAAGCATATTCTTTTGAATTTTTTTTTGTAGAATGCAATGTGATGAATATAGTGATGAAAAACGTAATAAATTGAAATAAAATTCGTGGCTCAATCGTTCACAAATATTTGTGGAATATCAAGCCAAGAGTTTGATTTAAATAGAAATTTAATCATGTTTTACCAAGAGGTAAGCGAGAATTCAACCTCAGTTATTCGAAAACGAAATGAAGAACTGAAGAATAATTGTTCTCTCATTATAATGAGTGTTTTTATAAACCTTTCCACTAGCGCTATAAAATTTCTAAGTTTAAAATAACACAGAATTTGTTGAACATTTTCGAGTTTTTCTCACTCGTGATAGATTTAAAAAATTCAAAAAAAAAATATTGAACGAAATTGCAAATTTGCTCTTATTGAATATGATCTCTTTGGTATGTACCTTTTATTTTCACAGAAGTGAGTTATTCATGTTTTCAATTTGTTGTAATCTTGTTTTATAAAGGTATTCTTATACTCATAATATTTTTCATAACTCATGATATTGCCGTATTAGTATGTCAAGAAAATTTCCATATAATATTTCACCATTTCATGAAATATGCTTATATGAAACAATGAGAAAATAATTGATTTTGTTTTTGTTCCAGGTGAGTCTAGTTTCATGTCTTCTCGAAGTGGTGAGTAACTGAAGTGAAATCTTCAGGCTGATTCATTGAGAAAACATCGTGAAATACGCATTCAAATATTTATTTCTTCAAATGAAAAACTACATTGATAAGAAAACTTTCAATGAATATTTCACTACTTTTTATAAAAGAAAATTTGGGGAAATAATTTATATACAGTCTATCAAGAATATAATCAATGAACTAGTGTTCAATAACCTGGTTCGGGTCTAAGGGCCGTCACCGATTGGAATTTCTTCCTAACGTTTCGCTAGCACGAGTGGCGAGCTTCTTCAGAGGTCGTTCGTATGGAAGTCCACCTCCAGAATCATAAATGGAATGACCTCTGAAGAAGCTCGCCACTCCTGCTAGCGAAACGTTAGGAAGAAATTCCAATCGACGATGGCCCTTAGACCCGAACCAGGACAACACTAGTTCAACGACTGGCCACGAAAGTCTCAATCAATTTGTCATAATCAATGAATATCCATAGGGAAGATTAACAATATATTTCTCAGCTGTTGAAATTTGTTATAGCTTCTGATGATTTTTCATAATATTTTCAAATAGTTCATAATGATCTTTTCAAAGTACTACCTACATCTTTCTCAGATGCTATGATATAAGTGACTTCCCAATTTTGGAAATATTGTAACTGTTGTCTTCAATATTTCATTATGAATAAATTTTGAGCGTCTTGAAAGTACTCGTATATAACTCAGAACACTAAGATTGATTTCAGAATTTCGGAAAAATTGTTTGATTCACTGGACACTTCTTATCGACGTCTACTTTCTTGAAGAAATGAATACAGTAAATACGAGTATATTATTCAATTTCATAATCCATTCTGTATAATTTGATGAAATTTTGCCAACTATTTCGAAATAGGTACTTCTCAAAAAAGTTTCATCAAGAGAGACGGTATAGAAACGTGAAATCTATGCAATTATAGTAAATGAGAATTATCTACAATTTTTGGCAACTCGAAACTATTTTATCAATACCAATTCAAGTCAGTGATTAATGTTTATGAAAATGAAATTGAAAAAATCTGGTGTAAATTCTTTCTACCAGGCAATTCGTGTTTACTCGCTGAACGTCCCAAATACTTTAGATTCACAAGATTCGACTGCATAACGAAAAAAAAAGAGTTAATGAAAATTTCTGCTAGATTCCTCGCCATCCTCGATTCACAAAATATTCCGAATGCGGTTGGTGTTTTAACGTTTCCTTCATTTCACGATTACGAACTTGAGGAATGAATCTTGCCGAGCGGAAACTTGACTATCTCAAAGTCTCGCTAGCTAGACTATTCCCGAAATGAATACAACCTTTCGCCGTTCTTGGCCTTCGAAATCAGAGAATCAATTTGGGAACTATACAGGAATCGTTCGCATTCAATTCGGGTAAATATTGACGTAACTTCACTGTCAGTTCGCTTAATAAATACTAAGTCGTTTGTTCCCAATTCTAAGTTGAGTGGAATGTAAACATATCTCGAGCATGGTAATCAAAAAGGATATCGAGTTAATATGTCCTTGGATGGTTTTAACGCTCTGAGCTCGAAAGGTGATTCCAATTTCGATTTCTCACTGAAAGACGACGGATATATTCGAAGTAATAGCTAGATTTCGAGATTCACGAAAATTTTTTTTTATTATCTTGAATTTATGTTTTTGTTATTTATTCATTCATCACTGGCACAGAGATCTTTATCACCATAAAAAACGAGTTTACTCATCCACAAAAACAAGAAATCAATGTTCTCAATAATGTTTCAATCATGTTTATTGGCTTTGGGGGTATTAATGGTATTCTTTGAGAGATATCGGGTGGTCTTTGGATATCACTTCTAAATCCTACGTATAAATATCCTGATAGATTGTGCATTTTCAATTTTCAAGGCAATGCGTTGAATATTTCCAAACCATCATAGAAAAGATACATTTCGAAAAATACATCGAAGTGCATTTCAGATATCAGATATCTGATATCTGAGTTCTATCCACTGAGTATCACTGCAAATATTCCAACAAAATTTTTTTATATTTGAAAATAATTGAAACTACTCAGTTATATGCTTCGCTATATCGATCACAGTGTTTTGACACTATATATATATATATATATATATATATATATATATATATATATATATATATATATATATATATATATATATATATATATATATATATAGTTGACTGTTTCACGGTTGTAGATATGTATTTTCAGTGTTTGATTGGGATTGCAGTCCAGGACAGGAAAATAAGTTACCTCTGTAGTATTTTCAAGCTTTCGAAAATATTTATTTTCTTCTTCAGGGCTGAAATAGTACAATATCAACAGTTCATACAACAGGGCACTATTAAGTGAAGTTAGTCCGAAAGTACATTTGTTTCTTGAATTTTGAAAAAAATAAGTACGAGTATTCCCAAATGCATTGGGTTCGAATATTATTGCATTCTACGTGTTTAGTAGTTGAAGGAAGCAACGACACTAACTGTATTTCTCAATTCTCCTTTTCAAGTGGGTTCATTCCAGATGTTTCCAAGGGCGTTTCTCAAACTGCATAACGTTGGCCGAAGTTTTATTATTAAGGGAAATAGAATGAATTTATTTTGTGTATTTGGAGTGGATTTTTCGATAGATAGGATATCAGAATATGAGCTTTTATTCAGAAGAACCAATCAGATATATATATATATATATATATATATATATATATATATATATATATATATATGTTGCTTAGATTAGATTTTTCGTTAATACCATTTTTCTGTCTTTTTATATCTTTATATGAACCATTTCTAGAATGAGGTGTTTGTTGTTATTATTTGTCATAGTCATAGCAATTAGTCTGTCATAGCAATTTACATTTCATAATTAATATTTATTGCCCAGCACCACATATTTAGGTTTATTATTATTAATTTTCAAATTGTTATCACACAACCATAAAATAATTCATTCAAATCTTTTGAACCAAACATTAAATCAGGAAGCATTTGGAAGAATACAGAACACATTAAAGGCATATCTGTAGCTAGTTTTGATTATTTCACATTGATGGAACCTCCAGTTCTGTTTAAAAATCATATTCTGAAATTAAATTATTTCGTTATTCAAACTTTCCGTTCGATAAATAATATAACCATGAAATAAATAATTTTTTATCATCCCATTCTTCTTCTGAAGGTTATCAACGGCTTCAATCTGGGAAAACTGACGAGAATAACATGAGTTAGTCTCCGTAAAAAGCTCGAGAGGGTGATCTCATCTCATCTACGATCACTAAAACCTGATTGACTATTATCTCGCAGAATTTTTTTCCATTCTTTCCCGAGTTCATAAAAGGCCAAGAGAATGGCGATGGTAGTAGGTCTAAATGGATCTTCAGGAGATAATGCTCAAGCTGTGTCCATTACTTCTCATTTTATTAGAAATCCGCACCCTTACCAATCTGTATATAACCATGATGCGAAACGCCATTGAAATATAATTAATTTCGTGATACATATGAGAATATTTGGATTTATTAATTGCTTAAAAGGGGTGAACTTGTTGATGATACCAAACTTACGATTATATTTGTATATTTGTATGAAATATTACACTATCTTACATACCTTTGTATCGTTTTTGTACAATTTAAGCAGTATAGCTTGAAAGATGAGAATTATGGCAGCCATCCTCAGAGATATAGTTGTGCTGATGAAGATGGAGACGACTTCTTGTCAATTTCTTCGCAATTGATGTCACCATTGCAGATTGAACATTAGAGAATTCTGATTGATGACAAATTTCTTTGGAAATGGCTAGATCTAAATGAAGTGATGAATCGTCAAACATTATGTTGGTGCTGACATAATCTATAATATAAAAATGAATAGCAAAATGTGTTGGTAAGCTCATAACTCAACAACGCCTGGACCAATTTTACCAATTCTTTTCTAAAAATGTTCGTTGAAGTCAACAGCCCATTTCTTTTTGCCATACAAACGTTTTCTAACTAAAATTTGGAGTCAACGGCTGGACCGTTTTCATTTTTTTGTTGTTGTGTTTGTTATTGTCAGGAAAAAGAATTAACAAATACCGTGTGAAATAAGAATACCTTATATATTGAATATTCAAGAATACTTAATCAATGATATAAGTCAGAAATAATTATTAATTCTCGAAAAAAATATGTAAGAAAACTGAATATCTTTTCACACATTTTGGTTAGTTTAGAGCTATCGTGACTAATATTAGAACTTCAATTTGATATAAAGATGTATTATAAATTAAATTAATTTTTCGTGTCGGTAAGTCTGAATAGACTAACATATCACGTGGTATATTTGATTATTAAAAAGAAAACATAGTTTTCTTTAATTTACAATTGAAATTTCGTTTTCAAAAATGAAAGCTATTAGATGTACAAACTTAAGTCGCAAAACTCGCAATGCAGCAAGTCAAATATATAAAAGAGCAAGTCAAACTGATGAGCAACGCGAAGCTCGGAATGAAGTTGAACGGAATCGATGGAATCGAAACTACCAAGATGAAAAGGTTGCGTTTAACTCCTATCGACTTGCATTACATTATAACGTTGACATAGATTAAAGTTCACAGCAAATTGTTGCTATTGGACCAATAAACGTTGTGTGTCAATATTGCAAGGCAAAGTTTAATTGTTATTGATAAGAAAATACTACCAATGTTGCGACAAAATATTGTGCGAATAGTCAATTCAAATAGACGCTATTGGTACATCCACCAGAACTACTATATTCACTGGTTTCCGGTAATGACTTAATTCTACATTTTTTGACTCTTATTCAGCAAATATCTCATATAATTAATGATGAGATATAAAGGCACAAGTACTTGATACGAAATTAGAGCATGCCGTTTAACTATAGAACGGACAATTCAATAACTTTCAATACATCAAACGTGTAAATATAGAAATTTTCTAATAATTTGACTGATTTGAAATAACAGGCAGTATGTCAGTGTCTTCGTAAGTGAGTAGGTCCCTGGCTTCACACGGGATAAATATTAAAAACAAGATAGTGTACAACAAATAGTAAAATATGCCTTTCCGGCTTTTTGAAAAATATTCAGATAAAAATAAATGGACGTAGAATGTACGCTGGGTCAGCTGGTTGTTGATATAAGTTTCATAAAAACATCCATATAATCCTGTTGACCATCTTTGCAGTCCGTAACCTTTTGAAATCCAAAACTGCGTAGGTCCTAGTGAGATTTTTGTATTTAGCATTCGCGGATTTCAGTGATAGTAATCGCTTTCTATGCAAAATAGTTGTTTTTTCACTGTATTTTCTCCTGTGTTTGGATGGCTCTGATTGAATTCGATTTCATTGTAAAATCACTAACAATCCTTTAATTTCGCATGTGCGTAACTACAAAGACTGACTTTCGGTTCGAGTTCAATTAATTTCAGCTGTGTTGAAAATTTATTCAATCAGTGATGCAATTTACATTGTGTTTGAAACATTATTCGAAGAACTCTTTGACAATCAATCGGGATGAATTGATAAACACAATTGTGAGAATTATGAATGGTACTGCAAAATGGGTTGATAGAAAATGGTGAATGATTCAAATTTTAGGAGTGGACAAAATAATGATTTTCTTGAATTTTTATTTTCAACTAGTAGGAAGGAGGAATCATTAGTCGATTTCAATTTGTTCATTTATAACGACAAATAAATTTTACATTACGAAATATGTACTCTAGCTTCTATGTATGTAGTTCAATGTGTTTTTACTCAATTTTAATCAATTTGTATGATGTAGTTTTGTGAACTAGTTTCAGAAACAGTTTGTTTCCGAAATTATTCGAAATATTCTCACAGCAAACTCAATTTGAATTAAAGTCTTGGCATCTGCTTATATTGCGTATATAATTGGATATATTCTATTCATATAGTCTGAAATTCTCATTCGAAATATCGAATTAATTCGAATGAATTTATCTGCACCTATGCTGTGAACAAAAACACAAACAATCAACTTGTAAAAGTGATTATTCAATGCTCTCCGAGGTACACCGATTCTGTTAGAAATACCATACAGCGCTGTTTCATCCTATTATGGAAATCATCAGTGATATGCATCCTAACAATCGAAATTCGATGTTTTTTCTAATTGGGTCAATTTTTTTTATATAAAAACAAGATGAACTAGCTCGAGTATGGTAAAGTGCAATCGTGGCAGTATGTGTAATTTTCTGAGCGTAATTCCATTCGGCATCCATTTAGTACTATATGTTGACGCATTTCCGACTAGTTGAGAGTAATCTAGAAGAATTTTGAGCAGAGGTTATTGCGAATGTTACTTATTCCACATTCTTTTTGAGTTTTTCTTCTTTTCGTCTTTTTTCTTCCTTTTTATCTTCTTGTATTGATTCATTTTCACATTCTATATTCCTCAGGAATTCAACTTGATACCTTGCTTGAAACATTAGTTGATTTTAGATATCAATTGATTGTTATCAACCTGTGCGCTATTTCGAGAAAAAAAACGTCATCAAAGGGCTATCAGAGATTTATTCGATTCAATTAAAATCCAATCGATGAATGATTCATAATCTAACTTCTTAATGTCTTTTCTCAGCCCTATATACTATTTCCTGCTTCGTCTCATTCCACGGTATAAACCCTCGGTACGGAGACATTTCCAGCAGAATTTTCATCCGTAGAACAATCGGAATTCATTAGAGTGCCGTCTCTATACTTCTTCTCTAATTTTCCGCCATTAAAGACACGTGAATATAAAAAACGTTCGGGGCGCCCGGATCGAGCGTCCGGGTCGCATGCAATAATCCGGCACGTCGAACTATGCGGCATCAATAAGGAACATTCCATCCCGTACGACCCCAGGAATTTCACTCACCGACTCCGATGCTCTGAATTAACGCCAAAAATGCGCCCAAGAATTTTCATCTTTCGGCATTTCATAACCATTTCAGCGCCGGCGGCCGCTTTAATTTCGAATTTTGCAGCCTTCGCGCCGTCCTGCAAATTATGGTTAGGCGACGTCTGGAATTATATTCCACCGGATTCGGATCATCGATGAAATAATAAATTCGAAATTGATTGAGAATGGAGAATGAGGTATCTTTGAGATGGAATTCGTCGGTGTTACGGATCGAAAAATATACGAGCTGAAGATTCGCAGATAATTTTCATGGAAAAAATTCGAAAAATCGCATTCATTGAACGTTTTTCCTCAATAATTCAAATTATGTAACACGGTCACATTGCAAAATTGTTGGTCGTAATAATTTCCTAATGAGTAAGGTGTACCACATGGGTCAATACTTGGTCTTCTTCTGTTTTTGATATTTAAGAACACATTACTCAATTACCAAACAATTGGTGGAGTGTTATTCAGAGGCCCTTCCAGCAACGAACTCGTTCATATCGATTCTCAGGAATCGGAAGAATAAGGGCTCAAATTTGTTGTTCATCATTCGGCAACTTATAAACACCTGACAAGGAGTAGGCAGATTGAGGTCTTGTTAGCACTGGGCCGTTTCAAACCGAATCTGAGGAATGGGAATTTAGTAATATTCATCTTTTTATTCATAGGTTTTGGGTAAGATAAAAACACTCCACATTTCAATACGTGCAAAAAATTGATAATGTGATATTATTATGAGAAAATATTATACTTTCATGAAGATATTTGATATTTATCGTTATTCAAATACCCTTAAAGTCAATATTGGAGGAACAGAATGCATCAATTTTGGTCTGAAGCATGGTGGTGTTCGATCGAAATAGAAATGTTTGGATACATCTATTTTTCAAGAAAGTCTATAAAATATATAATCACAATGATATAACAAATAATAAACTGCAAGAATTAAAGTTACACTTTCGATCTTTCATGTCAGAAATGTGAATTATAGCCTTCTATAAACTTTTTCATTCTACAATATTCTGATGTTGGCTACTATACAGCTATAAATCAGGTGTTTAATTTAATAAGCGAATAGTTGTTTAATATTCGTGAATCATGGACGAACATCTTGAGAGTCTATCATAAATACGTAATATTCTCACTCTTTGTTTTTTGTACATTTATATACATTTATTGTATGTGGAGCAAAATTAAAATCCATTTGTTAAATTGAATTGAACAAACCCGCGATGGGAGAAATAGATTGTTGAAAACCAGAACTACTTTAACGGGACTCTTAGGACTTCATTTCTCTTCAATATGTTTGTATTAATATATAATATTCCTTGAATATTTACGAGTATGAATGAGATTGAATTCTCGCTTAACTCTTGGTGAAACATAATTGAATATTAAAATAAATTAAACTCTTGGCTTAATGTTTCACGATTTATTTAACAATATGCATAGCCAACATGTTTCGAGCATTAGCTCATTTTCAAGACAAAAAAAAACCTTCTTTTAGTCTTGAAAATGAGCTAACGCTCGAAACATGTTGACTATACATATTGTTGAATAAATCGTGAAACATTAAGCCAAGAGTTTAATTTATTTTAATATTTACGAGTAAATCTTCTTGTTTGATCAATCTATCTTCCCAAACTTCATCGTTTTTCCAATGAAGTAGTCTTCTCGACCTCTTGAAACCCCTCTAAATATTTTTCGTGAAAACGTTGAAGAAAACTGCATTGAAGTAAATAACTTTTCGCGAAATAGTTTGTGTTGCGAAATTGTTAGCAACCCTTACGAAACCTTCGGAAAGGTAGAAACCGGGTAAAAATGGGTAGAATGGAACGTATAAATCTGAATGTATGAAAAGGTGTACCGTAAAGCTGAAAATGTTTCAGAAAATCCTTTTCAAACGTTACTGAAAACGGAAAATTTGATTTTCGCGTAACGTGCATTATACGAAACGCGAAAACGGCCTTGCAACCGGAGTTATTCATCAATCGATCAATATGTTGTGTTGTCGACCCTTCAATTTCAACTATATCCGTTGAAATTGGAGGGTTAGACGTGATTGATGATCAGTTTTTCAATAGAACTAGGTCTCGGCAAAGTTGAGTACGTGATTTGATAGGACGGAAACTACAGTTGACGATGCTAACATTTTGCCGTGTTTACGTCTTGCCGATTTGATAGTAAACATGCACGGAACTATTCACAATTTATGCGGATTCACGACAGAATATATTTAGCGTTATTACAGGGAGGGTATTCGTCTGTTGTTTGTCGTCGGTTGCGTGTTTTTGGGATGTTAGCAATTAAGTACATGAAGCTACTTGTGATGACTATGTGAGATACATAAAGTGCTTATTTTATATCAGTGAAAATACCTTACAGAAAACTCCTTCTTTTTCTGTTCATCATAAGAATTGGTGAAAAATTAAACCATCAAATGCATTACTGATTTTCATTAGTTTCAAGGTTATTTCATTTTTTTGAGTTGAAGTGTTATTTATAATTTTTTAATATATATACATATATATATATATATATATATATATATATATATATATATATATATATATATATATAAATGTAATTGTATAGGTTATAGGCAAATGAAAGGCCACTATGAATAGGTTTTATTCAATTTGGATGCCTGGTCTATATTTCGATTGTGATTACAATCTTCATCAGGACTCTGAAAAATATTTACATACAATTATACTTGTAAAAATTATGTTTGACAACTTACGGCAAACTAAGAATAAAAGGTATGGCCAACAACCATCCAACAGGAATATGTTATTTAAAAATAATAATAATATATATATATATATATATATATATATATATATATATATATATATATATATATATATATATATTTTAAATTGATTTATTGAATGTTCGAGATAGTTTATTTTCGATGTTTTCAGCAATAACAAGCTTATTTCAATGTTTTAGTTTAGATGTTTCGTTTTATATCACAAAGTTTCATATTTCATATAGTTTTACAAAGTTGTGATATACAACGGAACGTCAACGAATATAAAGTTTTTAACATTAAAATGAGCCTGTTATTGCTAAAAACATATATGTACATATTGAAAGAAAATGAACCCTAGAAAATTGTTAGAAAGAATAGTAGAGCTAGATATGTGAACGTATACGATGCCTCCATCATCCTTCAAGAATTTAATTTTCAATTTTTTGATGAATGTTCCAGTGTTCATTTTCTCGAATAATTTATTCAGTGCGATAAACAAAAAAACTTCATTTTTTGCTCATAATTTACATATATATATATATATATATATATATATATATATATATATATATATATATATATATATATATATATATATATATATATATATATATATATATATATATATATATATATATATATATATATATATATATATATGTAAATATGTATATAAAACCTGTAAATAGAATTTTTTGTAGAAATAAAATTATTTTCAAATCAAAAGTCTCCACAAAATGAAACTGATCTGAATGAAAAGCAAATATTTCACCATAATCAATATGAAATTAATTGCGACTTCTAATTACTGAGCTATTTGTTCAAAAGCTCACTACACACGTTTCTAGGAAACGAGTTCAAATTCTTTTGATTAATTAGTGCGTTATTGCCCGAACGAATCCACCCTTGCTTCCAGCACATTCCAGAGGACCGATTTTTATAATGAAAATTATATATAAAGACCAGAGTGGTTTGAATACCCTCACTTTAAATTTTGTAGTTCGGGCGAATCTGTTCCACATTCACGTTCTACTAGCACTCAGGGACATTCCAGTGTGTACATAAGGGATGATTAACTTTAACATAACGTAGCGCCAGACTTGTTATTTACTTTTTTTGAAGCCATTCTGCTCTTATAACAGCACAAAGCCACTAAAACCTTTACCGCGTTTGCCAGACGACCAATTCGACTCTCAGTATAATCAAAACGACCTTTAGTTAATGCCACATGTTTCTATGTTGTAGTGTTAGTAATTTCATTTCTTGGATTTCAGACTGTCGTATTAGTCATCCTCTTTTTGTGATTGTGGGTACGCTTTAATCCGAATTACTTTCAAGTCGAATCGTCAGATGTTGCTAATTCTTCTTCCTAAGGTACTGAATACAAATATTTGCAATGAACTTCGCCCAGTTAATACAGTGCCTATATATGAAAAATTATTAGAATCCTGCGTGAGGGAACAGCTCCATGATTACTGCTATAAAAATAATATAATTGTTTTTAACCAATCCGGATTTCGCGAGCAACACTCCTGCGAGTCTATGATTGTTAGTATCACTGATGATTTTTTATCAGCTGTTGACAATGGCAGTTATGTATTAGCGGTGTTTTCAGACTTTGAAAGAGCCTTTGAAACAGTAGACATTGAAATATCACTGAAAAAGTTAGAGAATATAGGCTTAAGGAATAAAGTACTGAACTGGTTCAGGTCGTATATGTCTAACAGAGTACAGAGAGTACTGTATAAAAACTGTATGTCTAAGATATTAAAAGTAAATCACGGTGTACCACAGGAAACAGTTATGGGTCCGTTACTATTTTCAATATATATTAATGACATAGTACAGGTACCCATAAAATCTAAAATAACTTTGTTTGCTGATGATACAATGATGTATCATCATAGTGGGGGAAGATTTATGGTGTCAGATATGAACATTGAAATGAACAAGTTATTGGCATGGCTGTGTGATAAAAGATTAAGTTTGAATGCAGGAAAATCTAAATTTAGTATATTCGGCAAGAAATCACGAATGGTAAATGTGCAGGTTAATAATATGTATATTTCTGTAAACGGAGAAGCCATTGTTCACGATGAACATATCAAATACTTGGGTACAATTTTGAATTAGAATTTAAACTTTCACGCACACGCAGATTATATTACGAGAAAATTTTCGAAAAAAAGGATTCTTATCACGAAGGGGCTAATCTTTGTCTATGAGTACAAAGTTGTTACTTTATAAAGCCATTGCACTTCCTCATTTATAATTCTGTTGTTACTTATTGTTTAATTGTCCTCAATATCAAATAAGTCGATTAGAAAAATACAAAATAGGGCTATGAGATCTATATTGAAATGTAATAGATATACACCCGTCAAGTCCATGCTTGATGTGTTGAATATGTTATCTGTTAGCCGAAGAGTTTTAGTTTGATGTACAGGTGTTCATTTTTAAACTGATAAGAAATATGTTACCATCCTACATTAGTAATAGAGTTCGATTATTCAAAGATGTACATAATTATAATACGAGATTCAAAACAGACTTTATCCTTGGAAAATGTAACACTACACAAAAGCTAAAATCTATTTTGTATAAAGGTTTAATTGAATTTAATGGACTACCTGCACATATAACAAACTGTGAAAGTTTAAAAGTATTCCAAAGACTTTTGAGAACGTTCATCTCAACCAAATGCAATACAATTTAAAATAACTCTAATTCAATTGGGCTTTGTTTCTGCTAGTACTCTAATGGTTGTTCATCATGTAATATCAGTTAGGTGCTAAGTATAACGTTTTTGTTTTTCTACTATATTAAGTTATTTACATATATTGGTACTTTCCTTAATTCACAGTATTTTACTCTTCATCATTTTAATTTTCAAATAACTTCTTGTTACTTCATTTTGTAATACGATGTAGCAATTCTGCTAAATGAATAAATTATTATTATTATTATTATTATATCTCAAGGGATGTTTTCAAATAGTACCAACCGATTCTTTGACCTAACTCTGATTCTTATTGAATAATATTGAATATTCGCTCGTCTCTTGGTGGAACATCGTTTGATATATTGAAGAAAAGCTGTTTGGCTCAGTTTCATAAAATCATATTGTTCCAGAATTTAGAAATTTCATAGAAAGTTGAACATAGTTAAACTTCTTAAGTCAGCTATGTACCGACACTTCTTGGTTCATGAGTTCATTTGGAAAACTATATTTCAAACCATTAATGATATTGATTTTCATATTCTGAAGAAGAAACCATAATTCTCGATGATTATAAGAACTCTAAATTGACAGTTTCTCATCTCTCCATCGTCTAAACTCACACACATATATAATGGAATTATCACATCCATTCTTCTGCATATGGAATGAAATTCTTGATGGAAGAAGCTATCTCTATACTTGCATAGAATGGGTTATTTTAAGCAGGTGAGAAATTCACGGTTTGAAAAATCACCATTTAGACCAAAATAGGGTTCTCGCATATCTGATACTTTTAGAACAGGAGATTAATGACCTCAGATCAGAAGAGAAGCTTTTATCTTGATGTGGGTACGGAGTTAGATGTACAAAACGAATTCAAATTTTCCACGTATTTCTTTCAAGGTATAAATCTCGTTTTGGTCTGACATGAATGATCGAATATAAAGATAGGGTAGTACCTTCGAACGGGAAAATGTGTATGGAGAGACTGAGAGCCTCCTCGTTTACCGTTGAGGTGAATTCGTCGTGTGCCAGACTATTTTCAAAATGGTGAATTTTTAGTATATTACGTATCGGATTATAATTATAACCGAAATCGGATTACTCCTAGAACAATATGCATGAAAAACCCTTTCTCCAACATGGCCTTGTTCGAAGGCATTCAAAAAATGAAGTGATATGGAATGTTTTTTTTGCTGCATATTTTGAAAGTAGAAAACAAACATTAGTGTTTTCCAGTAGCGAGCAATCTATCAGTTTGTAGATTTCATCGGAGTACCCCAAGGCTCAATGTTAGGTTCACCTTTCTATTTTCTATATTAACAACCTGCCCACAACGGTTACTCTTGCCAAGGAAATAATATATACACGAGATTATCCAAATAATAGCATGAAATTTTCAAGAATTCATATCGACGGTAAATCGAACTGACAACAACATTCAACGCATTTTTTAGGAAAGATTTGTGGAGTGGTTCATCAAATCCGTGAACTTTAATAAGTGAATTCCATTTGAAATTCCTCTGACACACTCTTTTTCAGACTCTTATAGTCTATTGAATCATTGAGTGGTTCTTCAGTTGGTTGCATAAAGGTTTCCCGGGATTCCAACCCAGATCTCCCTGGTGAAGATCCGTCAGTCCCTCACTACGCTACAGAGACGACTATATAATACTTAAACAGAATAAAACAGTACTATTAGCTTACATACCTCCTGTCATCGATTTCAGAGACCATTCCAGATCTTATGCCATGAAAATCGGATTGCTTTCATTACCAAGTAGGTATCTTCATTTTCCAATGTGACTTTTACGCGAAGGAAAACAATTCGACTAGAAATTCAGATGTTCGTGAATATAAAACAAGAAGTAGGAATTTGCTGACGATACGATTTTAGAGACTGACAAAAACACAGCAACTCACAGTCAAACTTTATAATTACATTTCATTGTATAAGAAAACTTGGAATAGCCTAAATTAGAACGTTGAATGAGTTTTTGGTTGACAAAACTTCATAAAGTATAACGGAATTTATAGAGGCTTCCAAGAAAATTATTCGAAAAAAAATTTTTTCTGCTCATTCATCTGCATGCGTATATAATTTCATATTTATTCATTTAAAGCCAGAGTTATATAGGAACATTTACAGCCAATCTCAAGTACAATTATCAAACAAAATAACAGAACAGAAACAGTTCTGCAAATCCTGCAGAGGAAAATCATATTTCCTGTTCGCAGGTCTGGTTTCCAAAGAAGAAAAATGAAAAAAAAAGGATTAGGAAGAAATAAAATAATAATAACAAAATAATAATGCCGGTTGGATGATTCTTGTGTACCAGCATTCACACAATACCTCTCATACACTAATTATTTTTTCCTTCTCATTCCATTCGGCTTTCTAATAAACATTCAATAAACATATGTAATAGTTGATGGCAGTAAAACTATCACCAACAACATTAAATGAAATATTCTTTTTCATTCTTCATACATAATATTTAATATTCAGTTTAATTAATAACACTATGTTTTCGTATACTCATTTTAATTTCTCATTAGATGATTTTACTTACTATCTTCTTTACTTGCAATCTTTTATTTCTTGCTATCTTTTTTAGTCTTACTATCTTCATTTATATATCATCTTTATTATGGGCCCATCCATTCAACCTATATAGAGTTCAATGAACAACTTCACATCATTTACACAATACCTCTCATACACTTATTCATTTTTTTCTTCCCCATTCCATTAGGATTTCTATACCTTGTTAATAAACATGTAATAGTTGATGGCAGTAAAACTATCACCAACAACATTAATTGAAATATTCTTTTTTATTCTTCATACATAATATTTAATATTCAGTTTAATTAATAACACTCTGTTTTCGTGTACTCATTTTAATTTCTGATGATTTTACTTACTATCTTTTTCACTTACAATCTTTTATTTCTTGCTATCTTTTTTAGTCTTACTATCTTCATTTATATATTATCTTTATTATGGGCCCATCCATTCAACCTATATAACGTTCAATGAACATCTTCAATTGGTATAATTTTCTATCGATTTTTCCAAAATCGCATTACTCAACCATAGAGATAACGATTCCCATCGAAACAAAGCACGTACTTCAATCAATCTCATGAGCCATGACAATGCAAACTGATCATCCCCTAATTTAAGAGGTGTAGCATTGATTCCCGCATTCGACATAAATTTGCTGTATCCATGAAACCCTTTTCATTAACGACAGCGTATATCGTCGTCAAGGGTACAATTTTGGAATTTGTTGCCTAATATATCTTGTATCTTGTTTCTTGCTTATGCAGCTGATTGAACATTTTCGCATGTTGGGATAGGATTGAAAATATCGTATTTAGATGAGGGTAGTGAGTAGAAAGAGAATAATCATTTTTTCATGATTCACAAAAAAATTCCACATTGTTTGTACTCGTCGACACACAATAGTGTGCAACATTCGAAAATGAATAAAAAACATCGTCATACTTGAAATTATCAATTATAAACGTAGGAAAATGACATCAGTTTCAAATATTATACTCTAAAAATTCATTCACATCATAACATGCTGATTGGATCAGAAAGGACTTAACATTTTCAACAAAAGTAAGCATCTCCAAAATCTTATCAGATGGAGGAAGCTCATTAAATATTTTTTTTTACTGGTAAAAATATGTATGCATACTCAGAAAGTTTATACTAATTCTCTTCAACTCACTCATCAAATTCCTGAGAAGAAGAGTAACGTCTTAGTAGTCCATTTCGGATCCTGTCTATGGGAAAAACGTTGAACATTCATCTTCTCTGAGCCTTTTAGTTTCAGTAAAACTCTGTCACTGAAGTAACAGATGCAAGAGTGTGTATTGTTACTTCAGCGAAGAACGTGTCTAGGTTTATGGATGACCATGGTCAAAAGCAACTCTTGAATAGAGGTACTTTTACCAAGGTACTTTTCATTGCACAGGACGCTCACGAATAAGAAGATCTCAGGATTTAAGTAGTTTCGTAACCAACTGGATTGATATGGTTCAAGAGCACAATGAAAACGCTGTACCTTTATTCGCAGTAAACTGGAACATGCGTCGATAATTTGACCACCTTTGTACAATAATTCTTTTGTCGACTTGGACGCAGTTCTTGAAGTATATTTACAACAGGTGATATGGCTAATACCCTTCGAGAGGCTTCGACCATTCCATCGTTTGTTCCGTTAAGTTATTGTTCATTACTATTTTAATTCATTTTAATTTCATTTTCGTTGTGTATATTCTCTTATACTGTTTTTTTTTCGATTTTTTCTTATTTATCACTATTTGTGTACAATGTGTCATTTTTTTACCTGTAATTGGATGGATATATGTTGGGAGTAAATGTATTATTATTATTAAGAGCACCATGCAAGAAGTAGGCCTAGTAAGGCACATGTCTAACAGTAGACTATATGACTAATGACTGAAAGTGCAGTCTTATTCTTTCAAGTTTTCGATCGAAACTCACCCTAATGGTTATCCTTTTTTTATGCATCTACTATTCAACTCCTGGTTCCTTTTGTTATCGAGCTTGAACACTAGTACACTAAGCTGCGTAGACCTTATTGGCTCAACCATCAGGGTGAGGTATATACCCAAAGTTCAAAGGTTCAACCTAGATTGTTCAGGTATCTGGCCTATGTCGCAGTGGGGCTCTAAGGACACAGATTCATTGTTTTATTCAATGACGACAGTTGTTCATCTCTCAAAGTTCTTTGTTCCACTCAAAACTGGATTCGCATCTTTAGAAAAGATGAAAATCGGATGCAGAAATCAATTCATTCAAAACGCTCAGGTTTTCAAATTCTGTTTTGTTTCGTTTTGTGAATTCTACCACTTTCGCTAAAGTGAAATAATAACAGCATTTCAACATGAATTTTTCTCTGAATTCGTTCTGATTCATTGTGGTATTTTCCATTTCGTGTGTGAATTCAGAAGTGGAATAACAACGATCAAGTTTACATTCGATGAAGGGAGACAGATATTTCCAGTGGAAAGTTATAATTAACTTTTCAAAACTAGAGATTGCCTGGGTGTGACAAAGTCACATATTAAATTGCGTAAATCCTGGAAGCGAGCGTAATATTTTATGATGTTTTCGTATCTTGAAATTGTTTATAAATGTCTTTTTGGTGTACTGCCTGTTACGGTTGTCACGTTTTGCAGGTTATGTTTTATTCTTTTGTTTTCTTCGCGCGTATAAATTACATGTTCACGAGCTGGAAAATATAATTATTTCGTATTCTCTCACTAAATCATCGATTTAATGTCTCTTACAACTCCGTCTCATTTTTGGAACTTGATACTTGTTTGTGCTGTTTCATGTTTTATTTTTTATGACATAATTTGTGCCGTTGGGTGTCATATCTATTCTGTCATGTTTCTTCGATATTATATTGAATTTATATTTTTGAATTTATTGATTGCATTTTATGAGTTCTTCAATAAACATAATATTGATAATGAGTCTCCATTATTATTTCATTGTATATTTGTTTTCAAACTACACTGAACATGTAGCTTGAAATATAAATATCGGAAATATGAATAATTGATACGATAAGATTTCAAAACTACATAATATATAAATACAAATATAAAAGTACAAACACCAAAGCACCTTACAACACATCAGACGCCCTTCAAATTCATCTTGCAGTTACAGTTTTTTATACAGCTATGCTGACATCATAAAATTCCCTCTGCTGTCTTAACAAACATGTTTTCATATACTTTTGAACATATTCGTATATTTCTTTTTTCATCTAGGCACAATTGTAAACCCTGTGCCCCAGAAATGCAAACGATCTTTTAGAGACAATAAATTGAAATTAACACACTTGCCTTAAGTTTCACTAAATATATTGAAAACTCTACATATGTTTCGGATTACCCATTATCAAGAGTATACAATTTTACTTAATTTCAAAATGTACAGCTTTCACTTATATATTCTAAACCATTTGAAGAATTCAGCATGGTTTCAAGGAGAAATCCACCTGGTCCTTGCAAATAGGTAATTTTTTTTGACTGGATATTTCCAAGACTTCAAGGATATCTAAGCTTCTGGTAGTAAGGGACTACCTGGATATACTATTTCGGTCTTCTTGGGTTCCAAGAAATGGGTAATTTCAATCCACAAAAACCCGTATAAGGTTTATTCAATAATATTGATCTTCTATGTTCATCGATTCTTTTTTGTATAGAACGTCCAATTTGACATTTGTAAAAACTATCAAATTCGCTGCAAAATATTTTATAAACGCCACTTCTCGAAAATAAATCAAGTTCGTCCTTGTTATCTACCAATAATGAACAGTAATACTTTTTGTTGGTGCATATTGTATTCACGTTATTTTTATGTAATCTTTTACAAATTTTATTGCTGAAGTTAGGTATATAATTAATTGAATGGAATATTTCCGTTATTTTTCTGAATGAATAGACAAAATTCTTTGTAATAGTATTTTTCTCCTCTTATTTTTGATTAGTTTATCAATGAAGAAAGGTTTATAACCATTCGTATTAGCAATTGTTTTCATTATACGAACTTTTTTAAAAAATTATCAGCAGACAACGGAAGAGAAAGTAATCTTTGAACTAATGAATGAAAAGCATTCATTTTCAATTTTTGCGACTGACGACTTGGGTTGTTTTTTGATATGTTTGAATAAGTTGGCTTTCTGTAAATGTCAAAAACTGGGGAATGAATGGAACGACTTATATGTAAATCCGGAAGCTAATAGCTTGGTTGATTTCTTATTCCAGAGTGAAATTAATTGAACGATATATTGAAGTCAAGAATTCCAAAAAGGAAGTTAAAATTACTATCTGTACCAGTTCATATACAAAATATATCGTCATATGTCGCCGTGGATAATGGGTTAACCACCCGAAATATAAGTTGAGTTTTTAATATGTTCAGTGGAACTTAAGCCAAGTGTGTTGTTTTAATTTACTGTTTTTAAATTAATGTTTCACCGAGAGATAAGCCAAACTTCCGTGTCATTTATCAAAAACTGGCGTCTTATAGCGTTCAAAAACAACCCCTTTCGTTTCATCATTAGGTTCGATGAAAATAACACTGAACACAATATTATTCTGAAATTCCTCCGATGAAATTTTGTTGTATTCTTCTACCAGGCGAGATTTTCCTGGTTATGTTATTCCTCCAACCGCCACTTTCGATCGTGTTTACCGTTTCGGATCGTCCATCTCTACGGGCCACGCTTCTTCACATGTGACCTGATAAATTCTCCTAGATTCCGCGTTCTTTCACAAAAGAGTGTCACATAACTCTCCGCCAACGGACATAAACATCGCCAAGTTTGTTATACACATGAGCGCATTCTTTTCCCTGCTTAGCGGAGATAAGGACGACACTGCTACGGCTTAGCCGTCGTAAAAGCCGCATAAGCGTTTTTGCATTTCGGCCGCTTCCCTTCGGGGTGAGATTTTGTCCGGAATTGTCGCACGCAATGTTTAAAAATTCACCATAAAGGAGAACTTTTCACTTTTACGCCTAGTGCGAGCGACAAAAATGGCCAACGATGTTCGTTTGACTGCCTTTTTATTATCATTCATATTTAGAGTTCATCAAAAAATATTATTTCGTTTGCGGAAATGGTATGCGTTGAATTTTATGGTATTCAAACATTAAAACATTGAAATTTGATATATCTATTGAAATTGATAGAATATTCGTTGATCTCTCAGTAAAACATTGTTTAATATGGGAGTATTGAATGAGAAACACTCGGCAATTGCTGGACCATCGTTTGAATTCAATACTGTTACCTCAGTTTCGTATTAGTTCATTACATTTTCAAATATTCTCATGGTAACTAGACTAAATGAGGGGTAATGAGGAATACTCGTCTAAAAATCACAAACTGAATAAGTCTTTATTCGACTACTTTCAGTTTTACGGCATTATCAAGACTGAATACTTATTACAAAGACATGCCTTAAAATATTTATAGATCAGTTCGATCTCTGGAGGTGGTAGAATATTTTAAGGGATGTTTTTGTTATATGTATTCAGTCTTGATTATGCCGTAAAAGTCAGAAGTAGTCGAATAAAGAGTTGTTCAGTCAGTGATTTCTAGACAAGTATTTATTATTACCTCTCATGAAGATATGAAGTATCACAGAGTTGATTCATCGTCCATTGAATTTATTGATAACTACACTTCGATTATCCTTGACTGATTTCATCATAATGTGTGTTTTATTTCGATCTCTGGTTTCCTATGTGAGTGTTTTTTCATCCATTCGAGGTAGGTGTCAAAGCAGTTATTCATTTATTCTTTTAAACTACTCTTTGTCACTTTGTATCTACCCTCTTCCTTGAAGTTTTCATCACTCGGTACAAGTAGTAAAGGAAACAATGTTTTTCATAAAATAATACAAAATAATATAACTTTGCTAACATAAGTTATTCGGCACAATTAGGTTCGTTACAACGATCTTCAATTTAAATCAATTTATTATTCGTTGTTAACAACTGTTGTTAATTCAGCATTTGATAAAGAAGTAGTACCTCGAAACACGTCATGCCTATTTTTGTTAATATATGAGAAAATTCTGATTTTTGTTTCATTATGGATTATTAATTTTCTTCAAGTATCAGCCTCATCAATCATGATATACTCGGCAACTAATCATTTACCTGACAAGGAGTAGGCAGATTGAGGCCTTGTCAGGGGAAAATTTTCTAGTGGAGAAATAGCACTTCACATTTATAAACACGGTCCTTCGAGCTACAGTTGAACCACTACAAGACTAGCAACCAAGAGGGCCATTAGTGTCTATCGAGAGGCAGTAATACACGGAAGGATCCAGAGTCCAGGTCCTTCAACGTGAAAATACAAAGCAAGCAACCAAAAGTACCATCAGTGTCTATCAAGGGGAAGTCATACACGGAAGGATCCACAGTGCAGGTCTTTCAACTAAACTACAAGACTAGCAACCAAGAGGACCATCAGCGTCTATCGAGGGGCAGTCTGTTCAAAATCTTTGTGATTTCAAACAGATTATCTATACACAATCAATCATAGAATCGGGTCAGATTGGAGTTTTTACCACAACCGTCGAGATAAAGCCCTTGTTAGTACCTCGGAGCCTCCCAGCATGTTCAGAATTGAAGATTTTGAACAGATTCATAAAGTTAGAATAGGAAAATATTTTATAATAATACATTAGGCAATAAGTAAGTAGGTTAACGCAACTATTGCATCATCATGGGGCATATAATTGCTTCATTTTAGCGAGTAAGCAGTTTTTATTCTTTGTATAAATACGTTAATATTTTTTCAATAAAATCAATTCTACATCAGTAGTCAACTCATTCATCTGACAAGGAGTAGGCAGATTGAGGCCTTGTCAGCACCGAAACCCTTTCAAACCGATTTCCACTAATCGGGAGAATTGGGCCTCAAATTGGTTGTCCATCAGTGGGCAGCAAATCAAACCCCTGACAAGAAGTAGGCAGATTGAGGCCTTGTTCTTTCCTGGTGAGAAATTGGACTTCATATTTCTAGACACAAATAGTTTTCTAAAATTTCTATAATTTGTTCAGTACTTCTGGAGATAAGCCGTCAAATAACTTGAAACTTCGCGTCTAGATACAAATCGTTTCGATGCCGCGTGTCCTGATCATGCACATTACAATTAAACTCTGATTTTTCGTTCCAATACAAAAGCAGCATTTTATTTTCAGTTTTATGAATAAAATCAAATGTTTTATAAATAATGCTGTGATTACATTCATTAGTCCACAAACATCCAGGATATTTTCGACAAAAGTTGGTTTATTACATTCGAAAACAATTCTCAGGTCCCTATTTCTAAGTTTCTGTAAGCGTTCAATTGAATTTTTTGTAATATAAACAGCCGTGAGGGGTAATATTCGACATGAGACAATATAATAATCTTAAAGAGCCGGAGACTAGTATCCATATTCGATTTTTTTGCTAAGTCTACTTAAATAACCAACTGTTTTTAATATCTCATTGGTGATATATTCACTACGGGATTTGAAGTTCATTCATTTATCTATCATTATAGCCAGATATTTCATTTCACGAACACGTTCTGGAGAGTTATTTCCAAGTTCTAGTTCTATGTTCTCAATATCAGTGTTACTCAATTTAAATTTTATTTCTACTAACATGTATTTCGATTTTTTTTATATTTATTCTCACATTATTGTCACAGAGCCGAATGTAAAAACTGTTTATATCCTGATTAACTTGCATGAACACTGTGTCAATATTTGAGCTATATTCGTCCGCAAATAATGAAAGTTTACAATTCTTAATGTATTTTTCCATATTGTCTATAAAAAGAATGAAGATGACTATCCTCCTTAAGTCTAGAAATTCTTTTTTTAGACTTTTCAATCTCTCGTGACATGTTTTCATTCAAAAAGAGTAAACGAATCACTTTTTGAAGCTGTCAGTCCAAAACAGGCAGTTTAATGAAGTAACTGTCATTACAATTATTCCAGTGTACACAATAAATTCGCATAAAACAATTGAAAAATTCAATCAGACATCATAAAATAGTTTGAAATTTAAGTATTTCCACTACAACATGGACTTCTTCGAATATTTTCGTCATTTTTCAATATGTATTAGTTTGTCATGCCAAGTTTTTCACAATAAAGGTTAGTTTTTCAAGGCACTACGACAATACGTCCAATGAGTAAAGTATTTCAACAACCTTCACGAAAATATCTGAAGTTTGCGATTTAATTTATTATATTAGAAGTTTTATTTCAAAAATCTAGTTACTCGGGCCATTTCCCGAATTTTCGTTCTACTCAAATGACTTCACGATTCTACGATTCTTTCTTTAATTGGTCCATTTAAAAATGGACGATGTATTGTTCGAGCTGCATTGGACTGCCCGAGGCAGTACACTCAATAGAAAAGAGATTTCGCCCGATAAAGAAGAACGGACCTTTTGTTCCTGAACACAATACGTAAATTCAATGAAAGCGCACACGAAGAAACCGAATACTCCTCGACTTGGACGCGTTCCTTACCCTGGCAGTCAATGACGCGTACATACTGCCGTCATCTGCCTAGCGAAACTCAATTAATATCTGCGATGTATTTCTCCCAACTCAAGAAAAAGCGTCTGCGTCCATAATGGATATCATATCCGTGATAATGGCACATCGAGATGAATGTACATTTCCATTTCTCTGTGTTCTCGAGATTTCTTTGTGATGCAAATCGTTTTCTATGGTCGATCGATTCGCAGATGTTCACGTACTTGAACGGGTCGGATATTGAAAATCATGGACGTGCCATCGTGATTATCTTTGGAGTGCTCCGTCATGTGCAGACTTCTCAATTTCCAATTACGATCGAAAATTACCATACCCCAACTGTTTTGCTGTTACTCGAGTGCAGTTCTTGTCCTACGTGCTGTTAGAAAATGATTGAAGTGAAAGGAAGATTTTCATTCAATTTCAAGAAAAGTCATTTCTTCTTGAGGGTGTCGAATTATGATTCGAAACACGTGGTTTAATTTTATGAAAAATATTCAATTCACTTGATATACTTGGGGGTAGCATTTCTATGGCATTCTATAAGGTTATCCTCAATTAATTTTTGTCTACAGGGGGGACCGATTGAAACGTGAAGTCAGTTTGTTTGTAAGCATTCTTCTTAGTTTCAATTGAGTACTAAGCGAATAAATGTAATAGAACAACGTACGGAATGTTTCGCAATAAATATTATTATTATATTAAATAAGAACCACTTGGCTTGGTTTTTAGAGAATTTATAATGAATACTTGACAATTGTTTCGGGGTGTTACCCCATTTTCAAAAGTTTAATTCTTAAACAGCTAAATTCCTTGTATTGTTGTGAAACATTGTATTGTGCTTTCGTGAGATCTGAAACTTGAATACGGATCAACAGTCTGGAATTGGATCATCAGTTGATCAACTGGAGTCTATTCAACGAAAGCTCCTGGAACTTTTGAGCTTCAGTATTGATGGAATATATCCACCTATATTCCTTCTATAAGCATACAACATGAAACGCTTACAAGTCGACATAATGTGGACACACTCAGTGCGCGAAGGAAATGCTATGCAATAATCTTCTTGCGTAAAATAATTAACAATAAAGTGAAATGTCAGGAATTATTGCAAAAGCCTTACTTTATTGTTCCATGAGTTTTTTCCTGAAGCACATTCACGTTCTACCTTCCAGTAGCTAGAACGAATGTTTTAAAATTTTCTCCATTGCACACGATGTGTAAACAATTTAATATTTTGGGAGCTAAGGTGGATATTTTCAACTGTCCTGTTATGATATTAAGGTTTTCTTGAAATGAATAATCTCTGCTAGAACAATCATTTATGTTTATTCACGTACAGGAATTCATATTCACTCATATATTTGTATGTGTGTATAAGTGTTAATACGTGAATGTATATGTATGTATCTGTTTATCTTCATATTTATGTATAAGTTTGGTCAGCATTCAAATTTTTTTATTCTTATAATTATTATATTTCATTTTATCAGTTGTGATTCATATCACAAACGCTTTCATTTCGAATTGGATTTTAAAATTTGAAATTGCAAAAATGAAAATGATGTACTACCAATTTTGATTTTGTTGTGTTTTCTGTTTTGTAATTAAGACCTGTCCTGTAAAACTGTTTATGTTAAATGAATAAATAAATAAATCAATTCTTGAAACACCTCGAAACAATTGTGAAGTAATCATTATAAATTTTGTGAAACCAAAACAAGTGTTTTTTATTCAATATATCAAACAATGTTTCACCAAGCGATCAGCGAACCTTCAATCAACTTTATTATTATTATTATTATTATTATTATTATTATTATTATGTGGTACAGTCCCTGGTTACAATTATGTCATGTTAAATTGAACGTATGGGGGTATAACCTGTAAAAAAAACTTGTAATAACATTCATGGATGTACTTTTACACGTACGCTTTTGTGTTTTAAACGTACACTTTCATAGCCCAAGAGTACTTCCTTGTGGAACTCCCGCAAGGAAATCTTCAGAAAATTGTTTCTCTATGACATACTGATATTAAATTGAAAATCACTGATACAGTTACAGCAAATATTATCACAGGAAGCTTTCCAGAATGTGGAATCGTCATTCTGTATTCATTTGAATACTTTAGACATGATGTATTCAGATAATCAACTTGTGCGTTAGAAAATATTGCCAACGCTTGTAGTATCGAGTGAAAAATGATAAATTCTCTCTACGGTATATTTGCGCGAAAATCGCTTATTTATGTTATTGAAATTTCCAGGCTTAAACGTTCCTTCCTTCCACTCCGTGTGAAATTTTTCACTATATGAATCCGTAAATCATTTTCACTGCCATCTCAGAAGATATTTCATCACATCCCCGTTCTGAGCTGTTTTCAGCTGATATTTCCAATTTACAATCGACAGAACACTTTTCTCGCCGTTCCTGTTGATAAAAGGCTTATGTGTCTCCAAGGGTTCACACTCCGTTGGAGAATAGAAATTGTTGTTTTATATTACATAATACAGTGCCCGATAGGATAACTCCATGCTCATCCAAGCGCAGCAACGTTTACTGTATACTGTTCCACTTTTCCAGGCGTAATGGGCTATATCTCTATGAAGTGAAAATTGTTAATGCTTCCTCATTTCCAGGATGTTCTTGTACATCGTCACTTATTTAACATGTTTTATTCTAGGAGCAATCATTTGTGTTGTTTCAGAAAATGAGGCTATCGCTGTACCTTCAAGGGTTATTTAAACTTTATTTTCGTCATTTGATGAAACTATTTTCAGTTTGGAGACGAAAAGAGCAACTTTTTTTGCTTTCTGGAGAATAATTCAAAGTTTTTGTTCATAACTGCATTTTTGCTTTAGTTATCGATAGTTTTAATCACATTCATCACTGAATATACTCTATCCAACAAGAATCAGAACCATTTCTACCATTGAAAAAGAAGCTGCAGATTTCATTACTCATTTATATGAGTCGAAAAATATGTCTAGTTGAAAGTACTGCTTCATGCAGCATGTAATCTAACACATAGTCTCGTAAATTCAAGTTTAACACCTGCGTAATTCATGCATATTTGCTTCAATTTGAAGAGAACCAAGTTTTTCTGAATGTTATCTAAATTCTGAAATTAGAGACTTTTTCTGATCCCATGATTTTTTTCGTTAGTCTCTTATCTTAAGTGTATATAAAAGGATTTTAGTGAAATTCTATCTTCAGTCTGTTTGAAGAGTTTATTTCATGAAATTGAAAAATCAATGATAGAAATTTATATTCAGGTTTTCTCCATAATTCCTTTTGTATTGTTGAATGTTTCTCGTCAAATAGTATCAGTTGTGTCTATATCGAATATCACATATGGCTACCAATGGAAAATTCGAAGACCAATACTCGAGCATAAGACTGCTGTCTTGAATGACATAAGTTAGAGATTTCAACGCAGAAAATGCTGAAAGAAACAGCTGCAGATAGAACATTTTCCTACATGTGTCTCGAAAAATCCATAAGAAGTTTGCACAGAAAAAAGAAGATATGATCTGAATATGTAGCTGTTGATAATTCCGATTGTCTTAATATTTAGAGAATTTAGTGCATTTGAAATTGATCAGATCCATGCTCTTTTTAATACATCAAACGATGAACTTCTGAGGGAATTCTTTTCATTTAATGCAGTTGATATGTCTTTTTTATTTTTATTACGAGTTCCGACAGCGAAAATATAATTTGAGCTCATAAAATACTTAAATATGTTATTAAGAAAATACTTGAAATTTCTTGAATATTCAAAAGTGAAATTACTTTAAATACTTGAAATTTCACTCAATTGGTATAAAACCCAATTGCAGAAAATAAAACAATGTTGAATAATAACGAGATAAATAAAATAAAAAGAGATATAACAAAGAGCTCAATCTAAACTAAAATAATTGAAAAAGTTACTAATAACTGAATAATTGAATCGAATAAAATATTACGAGGAACTCAATCTTATTTAATTCATTGTAAGCAATTTTTCTTGTTCACAAAACTCCTTATAATAACTTATATGAAATCAAAGAGTGAATGTCACATTCATTATCAACTGTGATGAATGTAGACTCCATAAATCAAATGGGGGATTGTATTAGCGAGGTGGTCCTTGAGTCTTTAGGTGAAATAATTCTGTAGTACGAGAATTTTGCCAAGGATTACGAAATCTCAAAGTGGACAAGAGAATTAATACTGTTGTGCAGTAATTTTTTCAAGATTCTGAACGATAAATTTTCTCTCATGCCCTGCAATGCGATTATGACTGAATCAACTCAATAATTCGTTATGATTGACTCCTCTCTGTGAAGTTCAACTTTCCTCCAAACTAAGTTTTGCTGACGTTTTTTAGTTATTAGTTTTTCCTGTATCTTGTGGGTGAGCTTCAATGTGAGCTTGCCCATAGAGCTTTCGCTCATGTATATTTGTACATTATTGATATTATTTCTTTTATTGTTCTATCGTTTTATTTCTTATTATTGTTTTAATTTTTTATAAGTTGTAAACTATATTGTATTTTCTCTTTCAGTATTTAGTCCAAGTTGAGTGGTGTATTTGTAAATGAATAAATGAATAAATAAATACATTTCAAGAACCTTTTCTGGATTGTCTTAAGATGGAGAGGGATAAAATGCTGGTTTTTACTTCCCTTGCTGTTGCTCACATGTTTCAAAGAGCTCCATTGGAATAGAAGATATGCTTCCAAAGACACATCTTCAGATGAATATTTCTGTCGAGAATATTCTTTAGAATAATCATGAAATTGTTTTGAAATAATCAAACAAGACACTTTTCTTCACGCTTCATGAGGACCTCATGTTAGAAAGTATTCACGCAAAATACCTTTGTCTGTGTCTTTCGTGCTTTGCAGTTTTTTGTTCTGCAATTTGCTGGTAGCACTCTCCTATCATTAAGCTCGAGCTACGGATCTTCGAATGCCAATTACGCTAATTGATATAATTGAGAGCGGCTTAATCTCGTCAAGAGTAGCTTTCTGTCAAGCGGGACCTAAAAATAATTCATCAAGAATGTGCGTATCTGCTTCAACTAAAAACCAATTTGTACAGGAATTGATATCACGTCTCTGGTGTAGTATTAAACTAATGAGAGATATTGTTCGTAACTTGTTTGTGTATAGACGCTATACGGATTCGAAAATTATTAGACTCTAATCTAGATAAATTATTCTAGATGAAACTGTTCTCAAATATTGCGAATGTTGATATTTCCTCCAATCTACTGACCTTCGCAGTTATTGGAGGAAATATAAGTTCCTCCTTCCATCCCATGAACAAGATATACGTATTATATACGAGGTCATTTCGAAAAAATATTTTGATTTTGAACCAGAAGTTGGATTTTGAATTTTCGTGGGTGTGCACATTCGATTATCGAAAATTTTTTTTGTTATGTTGCTATGCATACGTTTCTCATAGATTGATGATATCAACCATTTTGGATGAGTAGTTCGTTTTTGACAACTGAAAAGTTAGTCACGTTTTCTTTTTTTCTTCGATGTTTTACTTCTGAAAAAATGGATCAAAGAATCTGTATTAAATTTATGTGTTAGAAGAGGAATGAAGTGCTCCAACGCACTTAAAATGTCGACTGTGGCATTCAACGAGTCTACTCTGCCTCAGAAAAGTGTTTATAAAATCTACAAGCCCCTTACACAAGGCTCAGAACCTGTTGATGACAATGAACGTCCTGGAGTTGCAACCACACCATCAAACTGGAAACAGTGAAGAAAATGTTTTTGGACAATCGTCGAATCACTATAAGGGAAGTTGCGGAGGATGTTGGCATATCAATCGGCTCGTGCCATGCAATTGTATCTGATGTTCTGGGTATAAAACTTGTGGTAGCGAAGTTTGTTCCGAAATTGCTGAATTTTGAGCAGAAGCAACGTCTCATTAGTATCCCTCAGGCAGAGATGAATGGTCCTCAAACTGAAGCTCGCAATCAGTGATTATTCACACGGTTTTGGGTTTTTTCTCTTATTTCAACTGTCTGCCGTCAATTTTTTTAATAATTCTAATGAAATTTATTGAGAAACATTCCTTACATTGTGAAATTACATTCAGTGAATTGATACAATAATTACAACTATGAAGAATGCTCACAAGGAATGAATTCAGTTTTAAATCTGATCTTCCATTCAGCCCTCGAACAAAAATGTTAGTTCAAACAAAATATTGGTTCAGTTCATATTCACAATGATATATGGGGTGTTTTTTTTAGAGCTATAAAATTTCAAGTTGCAATAAAACAACGATGGATCATTCGATTGACAATAATTTTTTTTTCTTCGAAAGATAATCTTGTGGCATTACATTTTAAATATGATTTCTGGCATATAACCGCCACAGCTGGCTCGGATGTAGTCCAATCTGGACGTCCAACTTTCGATGACGTTTTCCAACATTTGTGGCCGTATCGGCAATAACACGGCGAATATTGTTTTCCAAATGGTCAAGCGTTTGTGGCTTATCAATATATCGATTGTCGCACGAGCTGTGTGACATGTTGCGCCGTCTTGTTGAAACCACAGCTCCTGGACATCATGGTTGCTCAATTCAGGAATGAAAAAGTTAGTAGTCATGGCTCTTTACCGATCACCATTGACCATAACATTCTGGCCATCATCGTTTTCGCAGGAGTACGGACCAATGATTCCACCAGCCCATAAAGCGCACCAAACAGTCAGTTTTTTTGGATGTGACGGTGTTTTAACAATCACTTGAGAATTATCTTCTCTCCAAATGCGGCAGTTTTGTTTGTTGGCGTAGCCATTCAACCAGAAGTGCGCCTTATCGATAAACAAAATTCGCTTATGAAAATCGGTAAGAACTGCAATCTAATAAAAAATAAAATTGCACTATTTGCAAGCGTTGTTCAGGCGTGAGTCTATTCATGATGAATTGCCAAACCAAACTGAGAATAAATCAGCACACAGCTGTTAAATCGGTCGCCTTCTTCAACAGTAATGCCAATTTAAAGTTCTTTACCCCTAAAAAAACACCCTTCACAACTATACTTGGGAAGTAAAGAAAAAATTACCTCAGAAATATTGA
Organism: Henosepilachna vigintioctopunctata; assembly: GCA_030704895.1. Taxonomy (NCBI): domain Eukaryota; kingdom Metazoa; phylum Arthropoda; class Insecta; order Coleoptera; family Coccinellidae; genus Henosepilachna; species Henosepilachna vigintioctopunctata. The sequence goes on from JARQZJ010000126.1 coordinate 156,406, forward strand.
ACATTTGAGACAATTTCACATGGTGAGGGATATTCGCGATGAAAAATAAACAAACATGTGATACAGAAACTTGATTCATACATTATTCGAATCATCGAAGTACTCTGCCACACTATTGTATGCCTTTGCATCAATGACTTAAATGTCTTCTTAAACAAATGAGCTTTCAGTAATTTCAGATTTGACTCTAAATTTTAATACTCTATATCTAATAATAGAGTGAGTGCTCAAATTAAGCTGCTTTTCAATGAAGGAATAAGTATCACATCACTGTTCCTTGTTGAATACTCACTCACGATGACTATTCAATTCAATAAACCTATCTTTATTTACATACATTAATCACTTAAAACATTTTCTTTAACATATAGTAAACATGTATAAATATATAAACAAGGTAGCTAGAGTATGTAATTATTAATGAAGATCAATTTACAAGATTAATTATAATTAGCAAATCATTAACGAATTAATCGTCAGTGATTGGATGAGATGAAGTAATTGAGTAAATAGCAATCGTAGATCAAAAACCTAAGAGAAGAAAATGAGAATATTCGGACAATTTCCTTATCGTTTTTGATAAACGTCGAGATACAGTCGAAACGTGATTGTTAATGCTTCAAAGGTTGCACTAAAATAGAAAGTTCATTTTGCGTTTCTCGATAACTACAGGTTCAATTGAAGTCCCCAAATACTCCGTTTCAATTAAGAAATTTTTCAGAAATCAGAGAAATTAGTAGCAAGCTGGGCGCGGCAGCTATTATTACAACTTGCTTACTTCTACGGTTTACTGTACAACGTTAGAAACAGTTTCCGAAATTGCTGGCTGAAATTTATTGGAGCAATTTCAGGTTCGCTCGTAATAAATAGACATGAATTCAACGGCGTAAATACGTAGTCAAGGCGAACAATTCGAAATCTTACCCAAGGTTCATGAATTTGATATATCGCATAGCAAGGAATTGAATACTAACGCAAGCAATAGAAATACAGTAGCCGTGAATGTATTTTCGAGACTTATGGATATCATAAATTCATCCTTCCTTTCTTTACGGTCAGATGTTTGGAGAAGGTTTTTTGATGTTTGCGAAAAACGCAGTGTGAACGAATTTCCTTCTGCTCTACATACAGTGAGAATTGGATTGTAGGCACACTGAAATATAATAACAATGCTAAGAGATGACTTAATAATAATAATATTTATTGCGTAATAATGATATACATAAATATTACACAAAGGTAAGAGTTCGGCTTTGCCGGTCTTCCACTCTACCTGATACATAGTTATAAAAAAGAAACAGAAGAAATTTGAATCCAACAAATCATACTTCAAGTGAAACATTAAAACAAAGAACAACACAAAATAAAGTAAAGTAACATCATGAGATCACTGATTTAACAGTGACATCCTAACACCTCTCCTGAATGAACTTCAACGAGAGGAAATCAGTCCACCTATTCAAAATATTCGGTGTAAAGTATGCAAAGCTACCCTTGAATTTACTTGTGTGATACTGAGGTATAGTAAAGCCATTTACTCCTATGTTAACACCATGAACATGAGACCTTAAGGTAAGTATTTCGTGCAAATACTTTGGTATTTCACATCTCACTAATTTCAACAACAAGCAAACATTTACATAAACCTTTTATTCAACTTGAGTTCCCCACGTTGCTGCAAGTATGGAGTGACATGATCTCTGTAAGATGAACAACATATAAATCTGACAGCACTATTCTCAATTCATTGGAGCTTTTGAATGTTGGCCTGGGTAAAAAATTACAGTACACAGCACAGCAGTAGTCCTAAGTCGGATATACCAAACTTTGTACTAGTTTCAATTTCGTAGCTTCATTTGAAGATATTTTTTGAGATATTTAACATTTTGAGCCTCATGAAACATAGACTGTATTTTCATATATATTTTCTTCAAAAATATATATGAAATATAAGTATATTATCGGCTCAATTTACTGTCAGATAATTGAGAACACTTGGGAAATTTCCATGAAGTTACCGGAATATATTTTGGGCTACATCAAGAGTTGAATAATTCTAATTTAGAAAAGAACGTAACTTTGATCTATCTGATATAATCAATCGTTAAGTTGTAACTTCTTTAAATTGAAAGTATTGAATTCTTGGCGATAGCTGAGTAGACAGTAATATATGTTGAGTTTTTTCAGGAATATTGTGGAATTTAGCCCAGTGCATATCATTTGACCTGCGGCCTGAGATTGTTTATACGTTATTTCATAATGCCTCACAACTTAAAGAATTCGTTTTATTTTTGTTACTTTTTTGCTGTTATGGAAATAATGTAGGAAAGGCAAATTTCAATTAAGCCCTATTATTATTATTATATTATGTTCCAACACTGAACAAGCGATGAATTTCATAGAACATATCCGATTTAAAAAAAAATATATGATATATATTTGAGTTATATGAGTACGATGTGTGCTGCTGTTTGTTGTAAGACGTCCATTGCCTAAAACATGAAATCGAATTCTGAAACAAAGCTATGATGAATTGAAGAAAATGAATGATAAACCAATCGGAATGTATAGGAAAAACTGAAAAAAGATCAAAAACAGTATCCTGAGAGTTGTAAAAGAACTATGAAATGAAAATGAAATGCAAAGTGTATAAAATAAAAATATGATAGAATTAATATTACCGCTGATGAAGAAACGTATGGTTGTATCAGAAATCGAATTCTCACGACGTTTCGATTATAGGTAGGAATCGCAGTTCTGAATAACAAAAATGTATGCTAGTACCCCTGTGCGGTCTAAGCAGCGAATAAATAGAAAATATATACCTACACAAAACTTTAAAACGAACGAAATGGTTTCTCAGAAAAATTGACACCTGCTTCAGAGTTTTGATAGGAAATAATATATTAAATAAAAAACAGTTGGCTTGGTTTCACAAAATTGTGAATACTTGACAATTGTTTCGTGGTGTTACCAAGAGGAAACCAAGCAAAGTAGTTTCAATTTTAGTAGTTCAGTAGTTTCAACCGTAATATTTCAAATATTTTGAAAACTATTCAAAATTAGCGTCTGGAACGGTTTAATCACCAATAAAAATATCTGGCAATAATAGATTCATGTTGCAAAAAGTTAAATAAGAATATTAAAAAAAAACTTCTTAAAATGATTTGAAAAACCGATATTTTACCTGTACAGGTAGGATGCGCACTGTTGAACGAAACCACTACCGCTAGCCAGATAGCCCGTATGACGTCCGGGAGAGTGAGAGAAATAGCATATCTAAAAACTGGCCAACCTGAAATGCTTTTTTTCCGTTACTAGCTAGCTATCGGACCATAAGGTCGCCTCAAAGACGACCCAATTGATCGAATCTCCCAACTCCCAAAGTTCATGCAAGAGCCTAAATGGACACTTGCTTTGTAGAAGTATTTCGTTTTCTTTCATCACCAGGTTCGTGCACCTTGAACTTTGCAACGACGTCCTGTTGAGAGTTAACAATCTTGAACCACGTGTCAACGGTTAGTTCTCATTGCAGGCTATACCATTCTATAAAACTTCCACTTTTGCTCATATATATATATATATATATATATATATATATATATATATATATATATATATATATATATATATATATATATATATAATGTTTCTCTCCTATTTTTGTTCATATTAAACATCAGATACCGATAAGTAGAATTCTCGAAAAAGATCGTTCGTATGAAAAAAATTGATAGCTTTCATAAAGTTACAGGTGCGTGACATAAGAGAGGGCCGCTGAAGTATTTGACGGCTTATAAACATCTTGACACTGATTGATGATGGGTTGTTACAATCAACACATTATTCATAAAAGTCAATGTGTCCTCGTATCGTCTGTATTTCGTTTTTTATTTCGGAATCAGCTCTTCCAGTCCGTTTAATAACTCGTATCTCTGGCTGTCATAACATTGGCCCATTTTGGATGAAAATCTGTTTGTTCTGATGGATGGTATTAAGGCCGCCGTTGAAGCTTTTCATTTCATTCAATTTGAAAAATACGGAATTAAATGTTGATATATGTCTGTCATCGTCGAAACTTTATCGAAATTGAATTCAAAGCAGAAGCAGCAATATAGGTATGTTCATATATGTAAATATTGGGTCTTTTATAATAATTTTCTTCTATTTTTTTGATTTTTATTCGAAATATCGAACTTATTCCCTTCAAGAGAATCAAACTGTCAGTGAGTTCTTTGCACGAATATTTTCGACGGAAACAAAAACTATCAACTTTCAAAAGTGAATATTCAGTGCATTCCGATGAGCATCGAGTCCATTCGAAATACTGTACAGCGTTATTTTCTTTCTATTTTGAGAAGTTTTCTCTTTATCGACTCTAAATGATTATTATGAGAATTGTAAATTGGACGCCAAATCATACATCTGAAATATAATTTGCTCTTTACAAGCGCGTTAAATAATTGTATAAGTGTTTTTATATTCGAAGAATGTCCAGCATAACGCACAATAAATCCATAAGATTTGAATGCTGTTGAAATTATTTTATTTATATGTGGTACAAATGTGAATAATCTGATCAAATATTATATGTCTCGAATGTCGGAGATCCTGGTCAAAATGGTTTTGTTAATTGTGTACTCAAAGTGTATAGTGTATAGGCCATTTCTTTTTAGTGAATGTGACAACGTTACATTTAGTTACATTAATATTGAGTTTATTGTGGTAACACCAAACTGAAGCGGCGGTGAGGCCATCCTGTGAGCTTACGCAGTCCTCAAAACAAAAAGAAGAAACAAAAGGGGGCCTAAATTAGAGCCTTGTGGTACACCCGAAATGGCTGTACCACCATATTGTATAATCACAATGTATATTGAATAAACATTATGCAATTATATTCTATATATGAATTGAATATATATATACTATATAGGATATTACTTTTCGCGAGGTAATATATATATATATATATTTATAAGAGCAATTTTCGATATATTCTGCTTCTCTGTATATATTTCGAGTGTACATTTCTTGGCAAAGTGATCTGTTTCATTAAATTTGTGCAGTCTATAACGTTATCACTCTTCCTTCATTGTCACTGTTAAATTCAATAATGAATAACGTAGGAAGTTGCTCGACTGGTGAATACGGATCATTAGTTGAAATATCAATTAGCATTCATCTGAAGTTTGAGTCATTCAGTTAAACGTACTCGAGTACAGTATCAACGTATCATAACTGGAAATTAATTTATAGATCTCAAAATATAATTGCGTTAGAAATGCTTTCTACGTCGATATAACTTAATCAAGTTAGCCAAGAAAACAAAACTTTATAGTTGTCGTTTAATTGAATTTCCTCAACTTCCGACTTTGGATGGGGCTTTTCTGAATTGATGAAAAAATCTTTCCTGGTGAAAAATCTTCGACGTTTTTTTTTAATGCGGTGCGTTCTCGTGGTAGACTTTCTTAATTTTGAGTCGCCTTTCCTTTTATCTGGACCTCTCCTTCAATTTTGTTTACCAATGATATTGTTTGTTATATCACGAATTGTGAAATTTTTTGTTTGACTTTGACACGATGTTGTTTTCATTTTATTTCATCAACGATATTGTTGATTTCGTCACGAATTGTGAAATTTCTTTGTTTGACTTTGACGCGATGTTGTTTCCATTTTGTTTATCAATTGTGATGACTTTCGGTTTTGTTTTTATTTTGTTTTCAATGATATTTTGTCACGAATTGTGAAATTTCTTTGATTCGGAATGTGATTTGAATGACATTAGAACGATGAAGTTGTTTTCATCTGGGTATTTGTTTATTCAATGACAGATTATATTGTTTATTTTGTCACATTGTTATTGTTGAATTGTGAAATTTTCATCACTCTTGTTCAATCTCCTGACAAGTTGTGTTTATAAGTTGCAAAAATCCAGAATCGAGGTGTGAGATATTTTGTTGAACGAGCATTTTTGTTTTAATATTCAAGATATTGACCTATATATTCTAGATCAGAGAAATTATGTTACCCAATCATTCTAGAAGAACTTTTTTCGAAAATGATTACAAAACTAGACCTCGTAACGATTTTCGGAATATGTGTAAAATACATTTTATTTGACAGGTTTGATGTTGTCTTTCTTCGCGAATTTTTTTGTCGATTATATTTTCCTCGAAATATTATAAATTATGTGAATGTGATTATTGTTCTTTTCATTTTTATTTCATAGCGCTTTGCCATATGAAAGTGAAACCACTTGACTTGTTAAATTCTATGGTTTAGAATTTCAAAATGAACATCATATAAGTAAACCACAGAAAGCTATACATTTCTTTTGAAATTCAGCAAAAGATTTAATATTGTATATTCTCAGGTGGATTTTTGATAATGGGTTAACCATGATGGGTTAACCACCCGAAACATATGTGGAGTTTTTAATATATTCAGTGAAATTTAATTCAAATTTTCAACATAATATTCCACCAAGAGATAAGCGAAACCTTCGTGTCATCTATCAATTATATTACAACTTCGTCATCTCTCAGGCAATGTTTCTTCATGTCCACCTGGACTTTCGAAACGAAACAACCAAGATATATGTGTTTGGTTGTCCCATCTTCATTTAATCGATCGTTTTCAACCATGTGGTTATCAGATCTTCGTCATACAAACAATGCAAGTCTGGATTTTACGAGTACTTTTTGAGAGAGCTCCTAATGAAAAATGTTGAAATGAGAACTAAATACAATACCCACAGCTTCAATGTTCCACTATATTCCACAATTAATTTCTCAACGTGTTTGGACGTTTTACCTTCTTTGAGTAGATAGTTTTTCTAGTATTCATTTCCAGCCTCCGAAATGAAATGAAACCTAGGACATGTACCTACACAAGTAAAAGTAAATTGTGGAATATGATTAAACTTTACGTGCATTTATTTAAGTCTTCATTGACTGAAGTCATGATCATCTTATGTTTCTCACCCAAACGTATTTTTTTCAGTGATTTTCATTTACTATCTGTGATCTAAATGTATTACGTGAGATCTTTCCAGACATTTCTCCTTCCTCCTACTGTCTTGTAATGAAATTTTAATAAAATAGATGGAATTCCGCCATCTTCTCTGAATAATCCATGTACGTATTTAATATATTAAGCTTATACCGTGTTTAACCAAATTATCAAGACGTCTCCCTTTGACTTTTCGAAGCGTACTTTATGTATTGCGTACGCATATTAGGTACACCGTGGGAAGTCATAAAGTTATCAGAAATTCCCATTTCCTCAATTTATTACCTCAGAAGACACGGTTTCTTCAACACGTTTATTAAACTATCCAATTTTGTATTTAAGAGAATTTCAAAGAATGGATTCATTTGTGGGTGTAAAGTGAAGGATGCTAACAATAATGGATCGTTTTACTAACATTTGGCAAGAACAATAATTTCTTAGAGGTCTTTGGACCTCAGGTTGAAAACACTCTCTTTTTAAGCAAACTATTCAGGTGTTCTCGAGAAATTTTCAGGTGAAGCTTTCATATTTTCAATGACTAGTATATCGTTTATCGTGAATGTATTTTACTATATTCAACATGGTAGTGGAATATTTGAATTAACCCTTCCTTTGTTTCAATCTAGGTTAAACCTATAAATTTTACAGATTATGTGGTTATCATCCAGAACGAAGTTTTCATTTTCCATTCAAAAACATGGGAAAATTATTCCCTTTGAGTTTATCCTAGTGCATATAGCAGAAGAGAAAATATTGACAATTATATGTTTAAAACGAATTTAGCTAATTTACGCTGGATGCTTGAATACCTTGAGGTTACTAATTGTTTTTATGGAGCCAGGCAATTTAAGAAATGCCTAAATATATCCTTCATGACTGAAAAAAATCCTTCATGAAATTCCTGGATTTAGAAAGCTTACAAACTTGCATGTAGAAATTGTCAACATTTCTTGTGTAATAACTGTGCACATCACTAATTGATATTTCATATTATTTCTCGTATTATAATTGTCACATCACTTACACATGTCACATTTTATTACACTATATGGAAACATTTTGTTTTTAGTTTTAAATATAAATATATATGTATCAAAAACTGTTCTTTGTTTGACTGACATTAGTTCTAAACAATTTAGCATGCTTTGGATTGGAGTATATCTATTACATTTCAAAATTGTTCGCATAGCTCATTTCTGTATTTTTTGTAGCTGTTGAGTTGTTTCTTTACTCAATCCCAATAACAGAGTGGAACAATATTCAATTTATTATTGACTTAAAGAGCAATAACTTAATATATACTCGTATATATGTCGTCAGATTTCTTGCAATTCTTATTGAGAAAGTTGATTTTTCTTGAAGATTTTAGACGATATGAAGTCGACATGATCATTGAAATTCAATTTCTCATCCAATATAACGCCTAAGTTTTTAACAAATTTACTCTCTCAATGTTCTAGTTTTCAATTTTAATACTTATATTTTCGTTACTATCTACCTCAAGAATTTTACTTGTACCAAAAACTATAGGTTTAGACTTTGTTACATTCAGCGATAAACTGTTATCGCTTAGTCATTCATTTATTGCTGCCAAGTCTCTATTGATCCATTCTGTCATAGTCTGGATATTTTTACCACTAACATAAATCATTGAATCATCTGCGGATAATCGTATACTATAAATCACTTTATATCAGTGATGTGCATGGGAATAATACTAGACATATATAGTTCCAATGAGATTCCAAAAATGAACTTCAGGTTTAAGTCACAATGATAAGTCCTTATATATGAAATTTCATCTACTTCTTGCTCCAAGTATCTGGCTGATCGAATTATTTTAAGAAATGAATTTTATATTCGAAATATTCGTGCAAAATGTTGATAAATATACTATTATATATTATATAAGAATATAATACCGTAAATTTTCAGGCATAATTTTCGTACTGGATCTCTGAACATATGAGCCAAGTGGATAACGAATACAAAATGATGAAATTGAATATGAATTTAAATTCAAATACTTGAACTTATGATTTACACTTTATTGACCACATATCATGACGCGTTTCGTCGTTACAAACGACTTCTTCAGATGCTTACAGAATAATAACAACATTTTGAAAAACACAGGTATAAATATCAGGGAATTTTGGGATTCTATGGTTTTGGTTTTACGTAAGATATTCCATTCTGAAAAATAATTTCTATTACCTGAAAAGGTTTAACAAGGGTGAATTATTTAATTATATCTGTTCATTGAGCAAATTTCCAGAATTTTTAAGCCGATTTATTACCACTATTTCACAATAATCTAATTGACTACTCCTCCCTATATTGTGTAAAATTTTTTAATTCGTATCAAAAGTATGGTTTTCTGTTAATAAATGGTTAGCATAATTCGAATTACTTTTATTATGGGCGAAGCTATATTTATGTTCCTGTATTCTAGTACGAAATTTCTACTAGTTTTACCTATATATATACCGGGACATGTTCCACAATTCAAGTTAGTTGCTTTTTTGACTTAATGTGTTAGATTCCATAGTCTACACAGTTTCATTAGAAACAAATTCTCCAATCACCTCATTCCAACTGAACTTCACTTCAAAATTGAAACGAGATAGCTACGTTTACATACAAAACGTGCTCTACTATATCGCAATATTCCCAGTACTGCGCCAATAAAAGCCAAAGACTTCCAAACTTTGGAAGTCAAATTTCGTTGCATTCACGTCCTAAAGAACTCCTGCCACGGATAATCCAAAGAATTTCCACATGAAAAGTTGGCATAAATTCTTCCCACAGAATGTCTTGGGCAAGATACGGGGTTTGTTGAAACATTTTATCCGACACAGTTTAGAATCTGAATAAACAGGATCGATTGCAGCTGCGGGGAACGACGCTCGTGAAAGTCAGCGTTTAGGAAGTGGAACCAGGGTTGTAGAGCGTGAAGGGCGCTCAGCGGAAACGGCCAAAAACCCACAGAATTAACGTCAACATGATTAACATAATTAAGATCCTCGATTTTGCATTCTAGGGAGATATTCTGAAATTTTTTTGTTCGAAGCGCGAGACGTGCGCTTACAAAACACAAATTTGTCAAAGTTTTCGATGCAAAAAAGAGTTATGAAAACAATTCCATGCATTCAGAATGATAATTTTTTTCGGGATATGGTTTTTTTTATTCTCGTTCCTCAATTGGAGGGCATTGAGAGTTTATTCAAAAATAAATTCCAACAACTATGAATACAGATTCTCAAAGAATATATCCTATTTATTTGATGTATATTAATTAATTTCATGTATATTATTCTCATATCCAAACTCATTTCATTTTCCAATCCATTAAATAATTCATGGTTTTTGCTGTTTCCAACTCCAATAATTAGAACTGTATTTAAGATTTTTTATCAGATCTTTTCTCTGAATATCAAACATTTTCCTCATGTTCAATTATTGTTTGGTTTTCCACAATTGAAATTTGAAATCTTTCATGAGATTCATTAGTCTCAAAGTTGGATACAGTTACACCCTATGGAGCAAAATTGAGAATTCAACATGAAATGAACTAAATTTTCAAAACGGTGCATTGAACTTTGATCTGAGGATTCCGCATGATCTCTCCGAATTGGAAGGAGATATTCTGAAATGGTTTCGTACGAAGATCAAAACGTATGCTTACAAAACAAAAATTTGTGAGAGTTTTAGATTCAAAAAAGAGTTATGAAAACAATTCCATGCATTCAGAATGATAATTTTTTTCGGGATAAGGATTTTTCCTATTTTCGTTTCTCAATTGGAGGGCATTGGAAGTTTATTCAAAAATAAGTGCAAACAACTACGAATACAAATTCTCCAAGAAAATATCCTGAAAAATTGATGTCATGTTTATTTCATATTCATGTGTATTATTCTCGATATCCAAACTCATTTCTTTTTCGATAGACATTTCATAACAAGAGAATTTTTTCGAAATCCATAAAGTGCATAGTTTTTGTTGTTTTCAACTCTAATAAACAAAACTATGATTGAGATTTCTCATTACATCTTTTTGTCTCAATTCCAAACATTTTCATCATGTTCAATTATTGTGTTGTACAATTGAAATTTGAAATATTTTATGAGTTTTATTCGTCTCAAAGTTGGATACAGTTACAACCTGTGGAGAAAAATTGAGAATTCAATTTGAAATAAAGGAAATCTTTAGAACGGTACATTGCCATGATCTTTTCGGATTGGAAGAACGAATTCCAGCTCTCCTAACAATTTTCATTCCTCACGTCATCTCGAAACAACGAATTTCCTCACAGCTTCACATCTCAGCTCAAGTCGTTCTAATGAGAGCCATCAAGATCGAAACTTGTGACAACGTATGCTGATGAATTATGTTATAAGGATATTTTTTTCGATTTTATAGTTCTTGTTCTAAAACTACAACTTGTACTGAAATATTCGTTAATTATCGAAGATATAACAAGTAAAAGCACCATGTTCGCACAAAAATAATTATGTAAGCAAACTATTCGAATAGAACAATAATTTATCTTTGAAACTTTTCAGAATATATCAAATTATTTCTAGCATTAATATTCATAAGTATTTTTAGCTGTGTAAAGAGCTAGTACAAGAAATGGAAGACTATGCAAAAACCTATAAAAGCGAACGATCCATTGATGTTCAACTTCCTTGCTCATTAGGGGTAATTTTCTATGAAAACGAAGTAGTGGTGTATACAGTATTCACCACCTCTTTTGCTGTTCAATGTGGGCGGTTATAGTGGATGTTCCTCTGAATAGCTGGTGAAATAGCTGTTTTAATGAAAGAGCATTATAAACCGTTAACCAATGTTGTTACCTTATCTAGGAAGCTCAAGTATCACTCCTTTCTGGTGAAATCCAATTCTTCGTATAAATGAGGTATTCAGAAATTCACAAGAATTAGGTTATCTTCAACAGAGAAGCGTTAGAAAAGTCGAAAATTGAACGAATTTCACATAATCCAATTTCATATCCACAGTTCATTTAGAAAACTGTTTTTCTTGAATTCTTATTTGAGTTTGAACATCGTTGCCATATCTTTTTATAGTTGATATTTTTATATTCGCATTTCTTATTGAACTGTCTCACATCAATCAATTCAGAATACGGAAGACACATCGTGTCTTTCTTCGGAATAGTCGGAATTTTCATTTCTTATATGTTCAATTCAAGACGAAATCCCTCTTCGAGGACTTCGTCTTCTTATGTAGCAATTCAACTTCTACTGACGTTTATCAACCGATTTCAATTCAGCTTCATCATACAAAAAGATCGCCTTCGCTCGGCATGTGTTTCGACCTCAAAAATCACCATCAAGAGTCGAATCTATCGAACTCATGACAATGGTTCATCAGTCCAAATCATTCTTCTAACATATTTTCCAATTTTTAAGGTAGACGTGTTTCCTTTCATAAAAAGCTAAGGTCTACTTCTTTTTCGTTCGGGTGCCCAAACACAAAATAATGTTTTTTTATTTGATCATACTTTTATTATACGATTATATTTAGTGAGTTAACCGAGCCGAAAAAACACCTGATGTCCATATTGAAATTTCAAATACGCACGTAATATTCAATGTTATCTAAGCTTAGGATACTTTGAATACCTTTTTAATAGACAGATTTCAGACCTCCTATTTCTAGACGTATTATCTTAGATTGCTTTTACATATAACAAATATAATCAATGCTTACCATATAACAAAGTCCTGGAGAAAATAAAAATCTCATGTCCCTGAAGTGCAAATTCTAAATAACAAAAAATGTGGACACTATCAGTATCTATATTCAAGATAATGGACGTTCGAAATATTCAGTGCCATAATGTGAAAATGTACTGAGGAAATGTACACCGATCATATCTGAAAATAATCCAACCGTGAAAAAGTTTATCAAACAGCTTGCTTCACACAAATGTCCTTTATCAGGCCTCCTTTGATAGATACTACAAACAAATCGTCTATCGATAATTCAATTGAAATCAGATAATAAATATATCAATGCATTTACCATGCACATCTCCAACTGCAGGTATGTACTTCAAAACTACGATACTATCTACGCAATTACTCTACATAATCGTGTATTTGCGTGCATTTCTCCAATGAAGACGATATTTATTTGATATCGGTAATATTACAATTGGATCAATAGTATCAATAGTCGCAGTGATGGTTGGATATAATATTACAGAACAAACAATAACAAGATATATGCGAGCTTGGAGTGCAGGTAGACACTTGAATTACCTACGCCCCTGTAGAGTGGGCCACGCAAACACTACCATGGCCTGTTCGATATCAGACCGGGATATTTTTGGCCAAACGCCAAAGAGATGGGGGGAGAGATCTCGATGTGCTTTGCCGAAAGCAGTTGAAATTGGTCTAGCCGGCTCGGAATCACTGACATACTTTCCACTGTGGAAATATATAGCGTGCATATCGACAACTTGGTAATGGAAGAGTCCTTCAGTTGCATTTTATTGTACAAGAAATAATTAGGTACTTTAGTTCGAATAATAACAGAAAACATTGGAGTTGTGTCCCCATATTTGACATTTTTCAAATGAAAATTTTTCCGTATTTCATTTTTGAATGTGAAATACCTCAGTTAACCCATACGAGGTGGTTAACTTCATGATATTGGAATTTTTTTTTACTCCGTATACTTTTTCAACTTTTAGGTCAATTGGAGTAGCTTTCAGCTAGGCTTTGTCACTATTTTTCTTCGACAATTTAGGAAATTTATGATTATAATCTACGATTTCAAGACTTATGTTTAAGACTTTCACAATTCCTCGCAGGAGACTTTCACTCATCTCGCAAATTATTCATACACAAATATCAGAGAGATTGAGCTCATTCGGACCCTTTCCAAATTATAAGGTCCGTAGTGGTAGTCCCTGTGGTGTCGATCTTCAGGCCGGTGTCCTTATTGGCGTTGATTTTCGTTTTAATAATAATAATAATAATAACACATTCATTCCCAACAGATATACATCCAATTACAGAGTAAATATAACAAAATGTACACAAATTATGATAAATAAGAACACATGAACGGAAAAGAACAAAAAAAGAATAACATTAGAGTATAAGCGAATATATACAACGAGAAAATTAAAATTGAATTAAAATAAATTTGAATAGTATTGAACAATTACCAGATAACTAAAAATAAAATGAAATGTTATCTATTAGAAAGCTACATATGGTCAGCAGAATTTGACCATATATTAACGAACTATATTTGATGAATAAAAATTAAATTAGAATCGATTGCAATAGTACTATATAGTAAACAAATGAAACAACTTAAATTGAAATATTATTAATAACTAAGTCATATGTGGACAACAGAAGTTCATGAAAATATCACGACATCCCATTGCGCTGTTCTGAGTGGCATGCCAAGATAACTGATAACCATCATAAAGATTACATATACAGTTGATAGGAGAGCGTGACACAACATTTGATCTGCTGTAAGTGACATAAAATGTATTATTTCGCCTCAGACCAGGGCCTTGGCACGCGAATATTTATTTTGCTGAGAAGAAATGGTGAGCCAATCGAATTGTGAAAAATTTTGAAGAGAAACGTCAGGCCGAACCGTTCACGCCTCAACTTCAATAATTCAATTCCCAGACTATCGGTTAGAATGGAATGATCCAAGCCTCTAGAAGGATATTGCCCATAACATCTGAAGTACATATACTTCAAACATTTCCTCTGAAATGTCTCCAAGTCGACAATAGAATTAATGTACACAGTAGAACAAATTTTAGATGCATATTCCACTTTACTGCGAATAAAGGAATAGTACAGCGTTTTCATTGTGCCAACATTAACAAAGCTGCCCCAAATAACCAAGCATCCTAAAAGCAGAAGCCGTAATACAAATTATATGTTCAGAGAAGGATAGCTTATAGTCCAAAAATTCCCCCAGATCCTCAAACTCAACACATATATCTATAATTTGACCTTCCAGTTATGACTTCCAGTTATATCCCAGACACTTCCTGACATTCCTTGTTGCTCCAAGTCACAGCCATTTATCTGATATCTCATGTTCCCGACTTCTATTTCTGGTTTCTGGGTTATTTGGTTTCTGACGAAATAACCCAGCATCCTAGAAGCAGAAGCCGTAATACAAATCATATGTTCAGAGAAGGATAGCTTTAGTCGAAAAGTACCCCCAGATCCTCAAACTCAACACATATATCTATAATTTGACCTTCCAGTTATATCCCAGACACTTCCTGACATTCCTTGTTGTTCCAAGTAACAGCGATTTATCTGATATCTTCTATTCCTGTGATATTGCACTGGAGATTTTTTGAGATGATAAAAAAACCCTAGAATGATTGGAACAGTCTTGACAACGTTTATATGTCAGTTTCTCTGCACTTCAAGTTATCGATATTGAGAGATTTAAGCGGCATTCCTCTCAACTAAGTTGTTTGAATTTGGAATTGTTCCCTCGATGAAATTGATGTACATGGTTTCTACTTCTGTAAAAGATGTAATCTTATGATGCACAATCTTTGCTACAGCGTCATGAATATCACAAAATAAGAAAGTATTGAAAAATATTATGAATTTAAGAGAATGATGGATAAGAAAAGAACAATATAATAAATAGACAGAAATGGAAGACTTTCAATGGATGGACTTCTCAACAGCTGCACTAACCGCAGACGCTCATATCTCTTAGACAAACATTGTTTAGTATATGTGAGTTATGAACCATTTGTTAATATTGATGTACAAATTTGTGTGAAATATACGAAAACCCCCCAAAACGTTGTGTAGAAATTAAGTGTGGAGTAATTCAGAAGTGAATTTTCAAGATTTCATCTAATTGATCCAATGAAAAACTAGTTTGTTAGTGAATAATCGAATGAGCAAAAAATCAATTGATGATGAAAATTTTCTGTTATCTACAACCAGATGCAAATTATAATTATTTTCGAATGGAAATGTGGTTTGGCCAAACATTCCTCCTGGTATGCATTCTCGAGATAACGACGAAGTTATATTTTTAATTACAAAAGCTCTCCCGCTATCTGTAATCGTTTTTTATCTCGCAGATTCCTACATCCGAAATCCTCCAAATTATAATGGGAAAACCGAAAAAATTCTCCTAATCTTCCCGGCTGTGCAACAGGTTCCATGGTTCTTTGTAGTGTAAAATATTCATTTATTTCAGATTAAAACTGCTGGAGCTTTTTTAACAGCCGCTTTTTCCCTAATTTCTTTCTATTATCTATCTTTTTCCATTAACACAAGTAATTCGAATCATTTTCGTCCTTATCTAATGAAAACTCCTTACTCATTCAAGAAAAACGTTACGAAGCCGAATAATCACTCGCAGATAAAACCAGAAAAGAAACGGCGGCATAAAGCGAATATAAACTCGAGATGGGATCTTCACAATGAAAATATACTCTTTTCATTGTTAGAAATCTTTTTCATAGGTGGAATATCACGATTGCGAATACAATATGGATGATCATCCATTAAATATTCCTGCATTATACATAATTCAACAAGGCTGCTTCATAGTTTTTGCCTTGCTGCTGCCTTGTATTCATTGACTTTCAGATTATCCAGCCGATGAACGAACGAGGGTTTAGAAGGGGTTGATTTGATGGATTCGTATATTGAAATTTATCTATGCAATGATGATTTCAGTTCCACAGATAGATGACGAGTACTTTTTTCCTCTTTGTTATCAAACTTCCTCATTTTCATCTCCTTTACTTATACTTAAAGGAATGAAAATGAAAATATTTAATACTGACTTACTCATCATTGCTCGATGCATCAATTTCTGTTCCATATTGGATGTTGTTTGCTATTGGTGCTTTGATTTTGATGATGCACAAAGTCCTGGATCGATTGATTCAAATCGTCTGAGACAATTCATATCAGATGAACTCATCATGAAATACAGTTCTCCTATAGCAGATCATGTCATTCTGATTAAGGACAACGAAGCAATTTACTGAAGACAAAGACATATCCATCAACATTAAAACCATGGTCTTTGATAGCTGTTTTTTCCCGGCTCTAAAGTACGGATTAGAAAGAGCACCACTAACGTTTGGAACAGCAAATAAACTCAAAATAACTCAACTCTCAATAGAAAGACCATGTTTGGTATCAGTCTTTATTATCATATAAATCCGTCAATGAACAAAGGTAGATGATATGAGCAGACGAACAGCAACATTGAAATGGCTTGAGCTGTCACATTAGTGTCACGAAATGTATACCATGTTCACAAAAAAAGTGTCTGAAATGAATGAATCAGAAAGGAAGCAACCACAAATTGGTACATAAAGGTACCTGAAAAAGATAAAAGGAGACTCGAGATCTTTTGTTCAGCAGGGGATGGCAGAAGGCTCTTGAAGAACACGATTTCTATAATGGTTTCTCACTCTATTCATTAATCTCAGAGTTTATATGTTTATATATAAAACCATGTACTAATTAAAGAAATTGTTTCTTCGTTGGAACTGTTTTGGTCACTAATAACTCATTCCGGAGATATATAGAAAAGTAATATCAGTTTGTATATTTATAGAAGTTTGAAAATAACCGTCTAAGCGAATAAGTGTGATGTTTCTCTTTGAAAATCTTAGATTGTTTTGAAACTTAGAGGAAAACATTGTATGCTCAGTTATATAAAAAGCATTTGTTCCATATTTTTCATCTAATTCTCTCACTACAAAGTGAATTATATTTCAGTGAACACATGTTTTTCATCTAATTGTATTTGTGAATTATATTCCAGTGAACACATGTCACTAACTCAACCAAAATGCTTGATGTTCACTCTTTCAGATCACATATTCATTCGAGGAAATATGTGATGAATTCGTTTGTTTTCCTTCGTCTTTTTTATACCTCCTTATTGTATATAATTAACAGATTATTTACTCTCTATTTTCACTCCGAGAAACATATTATCACTTCATTGCCATGTTATTCTCTATGTCATTGTTTATTTTTTTTTCCTTTCGTTGTGTTACTCTAGCAGAGAAAAAGTATTGATAGAAAAGCAAGTGAGATGGAATACATATGTTAGATTTAAATACCGGAAAATGGATTCAACAGAACTTAACTAACGTGAATAACTCAGATATTTATTTCAGGCAATGAATAAAGTTTGCACAAAATCATACATTTTGCATGCTTTTGTAGTACTTGGAATATCATGCATTTTCCAATTTATAAAGTATTTGTTAGAAATTCCCCTAAGGTATTTCCCAGCCTTCATTTCAATTACAGCTCTCATACGAATTTGTTTACTATTCTCAACTTGTGTTGGTTGGGTTATCATTTAGATGGACGAATATTTCATGACTTGTTTGGTAGAGTTGCAGATTCTTGCATTTATTTTGAATGCACGTTATCTCCATGTTGAGTTATACCTTTTGTTCGCGTACACATGATTCAAATTCATCCACTTTATTCTGATATGAGCATTGGGCTGAATATTTCGATCAAAGTTATTATACAGAAGATACTCATGCACAATGTATGCTTGGAAAAAATTGAGTTTCATTGTTATCGTAATAATGATAATAATATATATTTATCCTCAAATATAATCTAAAATTCAAGCACTTGAACTCCTGATTTACACTTTATTCATTGACAACATAGCATGATGCGTTTCGTTGTTACAAACGAAGAAGTCGTTCGTAACGACGAAACGCGCCATGCTATGTTGTCAATAAAGTGTAAATCATTCAAGTGCTTGAATTTTAGTTTATATTCAATTATAATAAATTCACATCGAGTAAACGACAACAATATCAGATATATATGTACCCCATCAAATATTACCTTATGAAGAGGACATGTCAACTTATCATCACAATATTAACAAAACTCAGTGAAAAAATAATCACTCAAGCTATGAAAACAGTAATGTAATAACAACTTTTTCACTGAAGATTATTGAATGTTCGCTGATATCTTGGTGAAACATTGTTGGATATATTAAATAAAAACACTCGGCTTGGTTTCACAAACTTTATAATAAATACGTAACACCCAGAAAGAATTGTCAAGTATTTATCATAAATTTTGAGAAACCAAGCAAAGTGTTTTTATTTAATAAAGTTTTCGTACCTCAATTTTGAATTTCGGTTCATTCAATACCTTAATCCCTTCATAATTTAATACCTATATAAGTTTATTGAGGTTGCCCCAATTCAAGATGAACAAATAAAAGACAATTCACAATGTAGATACAACTCAAAGGAAGAATTTTGTATTTTCGGAATGTAGGTCTAGATGATTCCTGAGGTTTTAAAGAAAAAATAATAGGTATACACCTTTATTGAGCTTGAAAAACTCTACCACAGCTTCATGAACAGCTCATCAGAATTATGTTACAATTCATGTGAGAGATTACAAGACCGTAATAAACTGTAATAAGGCTGTCTTGTGGTAAAATGATCTTTAATTACCCATCAACTCAAATACCCAAGAATCTCACACTATCATACCTAAGTCTAAACGGTATGGATTTTCATATAACTCGTGTATACAACAAAAAGGGCACTCTTTTTCATCTCCAGACTGCACGTACAATGTTTAGAAATTCCTTTCAATATATGTTACATAGACATAGTTCTAATTCCAACAAATGTTGCTGTCTTAGCGTTTTTTTGCACAGGAGGTTGTGTTATTTCTCAATATTTTTTCTTTTCTCCTTTTTTGTTTCTCCTTTCTTTGTATGTATGTTTATGTTTTATTTTGGCTTCCAAATTTTTGAATTATTCGAATTTTTATTTTGTTTCATTTATAATCATGATTCATATCATAACTTTTGCCATTTGTGTATCACTTATATTCAATTATACTCTTTAATTGCGTTCATTTATTGACCTGTTTTATTCAACCTGCATCTTAGAAAGATCACCAACATTGTGAGCTTCACACAATTATAATATCTGAATCTTTACTTCCTTTTATTGCTAGAATCTTCAATTCAGCTGTTAAATTCAACAGATGATGAAAGCATACGAAGCATGGGTGAAAAATCTTTATTGAAAGCTTTTCATGCGGTTACATTGTTGGCGTTAATTTAAGGAACGTATTTCGAGACAGTTAACTTATAAAACACTCTGTTTCGAAAAACTCCAATAGCAATGAAACTCCAGAAAAAGATTGTGTTCCTCCTGAATATCCCTATACACTCGAGTATCGTTCCCACGCGTAACAACACTTCATAAATATTTATTGAACCGTATAACTTTGAGACTGTTCCTGAAATTTAAATAGCTCTTCCTATCCTCCCTCAAGTAAAAGAACATATCACCGAAATAAATATTTTATTGGCCGTTTCCAATTTCAGTTCCTTTTGAAAATTCGTTAATAAAAGCTGATCCAAAGAACGGTAACTGAATGAAAGAGAGGAAGAACCCTTTTATTCAAACTGAATTGATTAGTGCTTGGAAAATTTATGAGGCTGCATGTTTTAAAAGTTTCGAACTTTTTATATTTATCTGAAACATCGATCAGGCTCTCTGTGTTTGAACCAGATACGAATATTTGTTTCTTTCATTTAAAGCATTGGCACATTTATTCAGACACATTTCATGAAATCGTTGCAGATGAAATAGAATTATCTACATATAGAACAATTCCTTCTAGACTTACGAAAAGAAATATTTTGAGTTTGTTGCTATCAAAGAACCATTTCACTGAATGAAACAGAAATTCAAAGAGCAAAAACTAAATGCATCAAATTCTCATTGGGAGCTACAATCGTAGCCGTATGCAATTTGATGCCAAGAAGTATTGGTAGCTCATTATGTAACAAAGTCCCAAATGAGCTTGAGCAGCAAAGGAAAAGAAGATCAAGACAGTCGATCAGTTATATCTTGTATGGAATTACTGTAACTAGTGGCTTGAAGACATACAGCTTCTCCTCAACAAACTTGCAGCAATGTAGACACGCGAGACTTGATCAGCCTTGAATAGAATCCTCCTTAGAATCCTATGAATTCCTTGGACCATCACTATCCCAATTGAAGAGGCACAATGACCAATGCATCAGAATAGAATCTGAAGTGAGCCCTAGAAAGATACATATTCATTCACGAAATTGAAAAAACACTGAACGATAGAGATCACTACTGAAGAAGGTGGGAGACTAGGAATGTGCCCTGCAGATCAGGAACTCCGAGAAAAATTACAAGGACTGTCTTGAAAATTTCTTCTCCTGACCGAAAATCAATCTACAGAATATTCAAGTCCTGCTTTACTTACAAGACCTCATTCTGAAAGTTATAGAGCAGAAATCGATTCTTCTAAAATATCACTTACATAGTTTTGGCAGTAAAGATCTTAACAATTAGAAATAAAGCGACGAAACACTTGAAATACTTCAACCGGTTAAACTTCTATGAATTCTATCTTTAATTATATTTTTTGGATGTGGACGCTACAAGAAATAATATTTGTGTTTATGAGGTGAATCTATTGACACTATGATATTCAGTTGATTGCATATTTGCTGATCTTTTGGAGAATTATGTTTCGATAAATTGAATGAAAATACTCCGCGTAGTTTCTAGAAAATTATATTGTTTCTTAACAACTGTTTCATTTGTTACCCATTTTCAAAAGTTGAACTGAACACCTTTTCTCGAAGTACCTTTTTATGTTATTCATTGTTTAACGTTAAAATAAGATATTGTTTTCAGAAAATCACTTTATAGATCCATTTTTAATGGAATTGCAGGACTAGGAGATGGAATTCTAGATCTTCTAGATTGAAGATTTATGATTTGCAGTAACGGCAAGAAACAGTGAAAAATTATCAATTCAAATTCGAGTCGACCTAATCATTACTTCCTTCCTCCTCTCTTTCTCAATTTTAATGCCCTTGTCCATAAATTCGTTTTTTCCTAGTCTGGTGTGTTCATTTTCGAAGACATCGATGCGTATATTTCCTCCCACCATGTGTCTATACCAAGTAAAGGGGTGAAATATAAAAATATTATCAAGCTATTGCATAGCTTTGGGCGCGGCGACCGAATGAAGAAATTTCGTAACGAAAATAAAACCTAACACCCCCCACTTCGCCTACCATGTAGCTCGGTCGAGTGTTCGCTTAACATGTATGTATATGGTACGACTGTACGAAGCTCGCACGAATCGAGATAATAATAATAATAATAATAATAATAATTTTATTCGTACTTAGGCTACAATGAGCGTGTACATGTCATATAATATATAATAATAGTCATAATCATAATAAAAAGATAAAGTAACAAACAATTCAATGTATAAACAGATACATTACACTCACACACAAAAAAACTATGATCAGAATTTATCTATGTTGAATAGAATTCCTGAAGCGTATAAAATGCTCTACAAAATAAAAATAGTTTTAGTTCTTTTTTAAACTTTTTTAGAGTACTGAGGTTAGTAACATAAGCTGGTAATTTGTTGTAAATGGCCACAGATACATACTTGGGACTCTTCTCATATAAGGCACTTTTGTGCTTAGGAAAAAGCAACTTGTTTCCATTTCTGGTGCTATATGATACACCCAGTTTGATGAAATAGTCGAAATTTTGCCTCACATACATGGCTGCCTTGAGGATAAATATAGAGGGCAGAGTCAGTATTTTATTTTCTATAAAATATTTCCTACAGGATTCAGTGGGATGGAGACGAAACAAAAGCCTTATTATCCTCTTTTGCGCAATGAAAACTCTCCTCCAATCAGTCGAAATTCCCCATAACAGCGTATTATAGGATAGGTGTGTATGAATGATTGAATAGTACACACCTATCAGATCATCCTGTGCAATACTACTCCTCAACTGGAGAAGAGCATAGTAGCCTCTACTCAATTTTCTGCAGACATGGTCCACATGAGAGTCCCATCTTAATTCAGAGTCAAGAAAACATCCCAAATATTGGATTTCACGGTTATTGGTATTCACCAACATATTACTAGGTACTCTATAATTATGAAATTGTAGCTGCACCGTTTTACCCTCATTGAGAATCAATCGATTGCGCTGACACCATGCCTCTACTTGGTCACATACTTTTTCGATTTTTACCTGAACTTCTCCAGTTGAGGATCCCCAGAGCACAACCGATATATCGTCCGCATACATAAAAGTAACACCCTCCTGAATATATTCAGGCAGGTCGTTCATAAATAAAACAAACAGTAGCGGTCCAAGTATCGACCCTGCGGGACACCCAAAGCAGCCACACATTCCTCAGACATACACCCATTAACTCGTACTCTTATACTTCTATCTTTCAAATAAGACATCAACCAACTGCAACAAACACCACGCAAGCCGAGATTGTAAAACTTCTCAACAGCAATATCGGAACACATTAGGTCGAATGCCTTACTCAAGTCAAAGAATAGCGTTACAACTATATTTCCCTCGTCTAATTTCTCATAAATTATGTTGAACATCCCGATAGTTGCGGTCTCCGTCGACCGTCCCCGACGAAATCCATGTTGCGAAGATGAAATGAGGTCATTGGTTTCAAGGAAATCAACAACCTGAGTATAGAAGACATACTCCAACACCTTAGAAATTCCACCGAGAACCGAGATCTGTCGATAATTGTCGGGCAATGTTGCATCTCCTTTTTTGAAAACAGGAACCACCACAGCCTGCTTCAAAATATTAGGGAAAATTCCTTCACTAAAGGATCTGTTTATCAAATTAACAAGATGACCGGCGATATCCTCCGAAATGAGCTTAATAATACTGGTACTGAGGCCGTCCAAACCAACCGTGCTGCATGCCTTCATATCATTTATCATACGCATCAGGGATGACTCATTGACGGGCTTCAAGAACATAGATTTACCGGATAAATCGCATGTAGTAGGTGGAAGAATCATATTAGATCCGAAATAATCACACCACATTGTGCGTCCTACAGATACAAAATATTTTACGAAGATATCAGCAACTTTTGAATTCTCAGTTTCCAGGGTTCCTCTCCAGTTCAGATTTATGGAGACTGAATTTCCCCTAAACCCTACCTGCTCACTCACTATCTTCCATAACTCTCTGGTTCTGTTCCTAGAGTTCTCTATTCTAAATTTATGATACAATTGCTTAGACCTCTCGATCTGTAATTTGTGGTCTCTCAGACTTCTTTTATATTCAGACTTCAATTCGGCAGAAGCAGACTGAGAAACCAGCCAGAACAAATTCTTCAAATATCTTGCATTATCAATAATTTCCCTTGTTATCCACGGCTTAGAAATGTTCTTATTTCTAAAATTCCCAGATTGGACTATAGGATTTGTTCTCTCCAGAAAGTCATTTAGGACATCTATCACTCCAACAAATGCCAGTTCAAGACCTGCTGTGTTTATAATCTGATCCCAGTACTCATAGCTCCCAACAAGATATTTGAAGGTCGCAAGGCCTTCATCGGTCCGGCGAAGCCTGCAAACACGCACAGATGCATCCTCAGACAAACAGTTCAGCTGAAACTCCACCAAAACAGAGAAATGATCGGACAGGCACGGGTTCACAACGTGACTTTTGTATTGTCCAGAATTTAAATTAGTCAATATATAATCTAAGCAGGATCTGGAGGTATAACCTGCGTTATTAGTGAAAACCCTGGTATACTCAGATACAGCACTAGACAAAGCAAAACTATCAATAAAATCACACAAAATGTTTCTATTCAGAGAATCAGAAAGGAAATCAACATTTAAATCACCCGCAATAAATAAATAGCTATTGCCATCAACAAGATTCCTCAAAGCAGAAGAGAGGCAGTCTATGAACCGAATGAAATTACCCAAGCATGGCCTATAAACAGACAAAATATTCAGCACCCCAGTACAGTTCTTTGTTCTTACAGATATTCCACATACTTCAACATGACCCTCAATGGAGAAATGTCCCACATTGAGAATATGTGTACATAAAAACAACGAGTCTCTTACATATATACAAGAACCACCATGTATACTATTTTTGCGACTAAAATGTGTAACTAATCTATAATTTGGAATGTTCAGATATAAAATATCCTCGTTTAACATCCAGTGTTCATTTATGCATAAGATATCGATATTATTTGTCACAAGAAACACTTCAAGTACATTTAGTTTATTTCTCAGACCCTGAATATTCAGGTGTATAATTCTGAAGTCATATTTATTTTCACTATAATTCTCTACCGTGATTGTTTCTGAGAAAAAATACCTTTTCACTAGTATTCCTGATGGCCAAAAATCAGGATCGTACAATAGTTCCTTTACGGCCATATCAGCACCTACCTTGAACGAACAGTTCCTACCCTTCGAATTCAGTTTTTCTACCTCGAACTCTTCAACAGAATTGGAAATTTTACTGTTTAGATATCTCCGAATATCATCTTCGGTAGTACTACTTTTACATCTACCCACGTATATCCATATCTTCCGCGGAGATGCAGAAAATTCAGTAGTTACATCAACTGATCGTGTCCCCATAATATGTCCTGTAGATTCGGATGTTTTCTTATCACGCTTAGTCGGAATTAAATTCGATTTTTGATTAGAATCTGCAGATGTCTGCGTGTTGTTGTTTCCTCTCAGCCTTTTTTGTTGGATGGAACTTTCTGTTGGTATACGAGATATGATGATTTCATCAGAGGAACTCGAATCCAATGACTGGCTGATAGTTCCGTTCGAATCCGAAATAACTCTCACCGATTCTTCCACTACAGTTGAATTATTGCATTTCAGTATATCCAGAAGCATTTTATTAGTAGCAGCCAAGTTATCAACTTTTAATTTGAGGTCACTTATTTCTTGTCTGAGTTCCATAGTTGAATTTAAAATCTTCTCCTCTATAAACTTTTTCAGATCATCTACACTGTTTGAACTTTGAACAGACATCACTGTATTATCTTTATTACGAAAATTATAGGCTTTATTTTGGGCCATATTCAATAATATATACTTATAAGAGCGGTAAACCAAACACGTCAGCACACGATGAGAGTCACACAGAGAGAGAGAGTCACAGAGAGTCAACATTAACTTTGCTGATAAAAAATCATAGCTGTTGACAACTTTTCTTCCGAAAAAATTGAATTCGAAACTGAATAATGATCCACAAGAGTCCACAACAAAATATGGAACTTTCCATGTATTTTCCAGATAGAGGCTATCAAGTCTCAAACTTGATACAAAACAAAAAAATTTGTTTTCTTTTCGGTCACCGCTCTCGAAATGTAACTTCGAGAGCTATCGGAAAAACACTTGAATTAATATCAAAGAAAAAAACTGCATAAATAAAAACTAAATAAATTAATATAATTGCATAATAATAATAATAAAAAATGACAGTTACCCGAGTGCCACACATTTTTTTTCGAGAATAAGTGTTCAGTTTGACGTCCAAAAATTAAGAATTTTCGGACGTCAGAACAGTTTTCAACAAACAATATAAATCTGTGAAACTAACCAAGTGATTTATATTGAATTTACCATGATATTTCGTGTTGAAGTAAAATATCGGTCACAAATTCATTTGCAAACATTTACCCTTCAATTAATAGTATCAATATTGAAAAATGTAATGAAGGGTTATCGGCGTGTAAGGCACTCGCATCGCAAATGGAAAAATCTCCGGAATATTTCCCTCTTCATTAGTACGATTGGGGGTATTGTCTGGAATGGCCGTGGAATTTAATATTAATAACCGATGAGAATGAAATAACGCATAGTTCGACGGTCGATCGAGAATCGGAGTGTTAGCATCCAGTAAGCAAATTTCCCCGCTGTTCGAATTCAGTTCAGGATTTCCTTCCTGAATTCAAGTGGTGTACGCGTTTCGAATAACAAATGCCCCTTCAGGTATTCGGTGCGGTTCGAATGTTTGAATATCAACGCGGTAAATTGTTCGTTTGAGATATCAATTATTTGCGCGGTAGTATCGAATGAGAAGCGTGAAAAACAACTCCCGAAAGTATTTTTTCAACGGAGTCGAAATTTTATCGCATAATACGAAAAGCAATCAGGATACGTTGAGGATTTGTTTCGATAATAATGAAAAAAGCAGAGCATTTCCTACATGAAATTGAGTGATTGATTCATTTATCTCATTCTCATGACTCCCACTTATTATTCTTAGATTTCAAGAGGAAATCGCACATTCACTATGAGTTAGAAGAACAAAAAATAAGAAGAATATATGAATATCGGACAAAATAATAGACATAACTTTGTATTATGACCAAATTACGGAATTGTTGAATTCAAAAACGTTGGTTGAATGCCACGATATTCTTCAATGTACTCTTCATGTCTTCCGGGTCAATTAACCATTGTCAAGAGTTCAATACAACACAGGTACTGAATCTAGTGTATTGAACAATGCAAATTAACAAAGTGTTTTCGAATACACGATCCCGAAATGTTCTTTCTGCCTGGTGCAAGGAAAATATTGTCATATCTATTCCTTGAGAATATGTTTCTTGTCAAACTCTTGTGTCAGTAGCCCGAAAAATATGTCAAGCACATTCCAGATGACTTTGAGCCAAATGATGCGAACTCGACTAAAAAAGACTCCAGTATTTGTTGATCCCGTTTTTTTCTCAATTAATTTTTTGTATAATGGATAAAAGTTTTGTGTTATATCGAAATTCGAATATTCACTGAATCTACATATTTGAACACTACTTCAGCAGCCATAATATTGAAAAAAAATGGTTGGAGACTCTTATAATTTGTATTTATGTATCTGAGCTGTCTGCACGTAACATTTGAAAAAGTTGAACCTCATCGAAACGTACGTCATGCAGTATTATTTTTAATATATATGTAAATCATTTCAACAATTGTTTAATTATATAAATAATTCGACTTGAAGCTTCGCCACTTGCTCATCAGATGCTCATCTAAATTCTCAAGAAGACAAGGAATTCTACATTGTGTAATTGGATAATTCAAAAATTATTTTATGTGGTTGAGTGCTTGAGTTCACTTTTTCGGGTTTTGAATAAGCACATGTGAAGCAAATCTACGGAATACAGAACAACCATTCCACTGACCAGCCATTTTTCAGTGGATGAAAATGCAGCATTCAATCCTCCTAGGCGATGGATGTCAGAATTTCCGTAAATGTACATTCTTTATGGTTCTCCAATATGATTTGATTTCCTCCAAGTGATTTATAGAAAATATCTTCAAAATTTTCAGTATCACAATTTGTTTCGTTTCTCAGGGATGTCGTTTTGAAAGAACATGAGCACAATTTCCAGAGGAAGGAAGTTGTAATTATAAGCTCCATTTCAGAGTCACAAGACAAGATTCAAACGTCTCAGAATCATAAAAGGTTATTATACAACTTGTGTAAGATATCTAGACATTATATGCATCATTTCGTCTTCTTATTGTTCGCTATGTAGACAAATTAACCAAGGAAGCAGGTTATACCGAGACGATGTAGTTCTATTGTTCCTCATAGTTCTAAGGTCCAAACTCTACGAACCGAATCAACTCCAGGCTAGACCCACTTGATAAATTGTCCCAACGAATTCAAGCCCCGCTGGTTTCCTAAAGATCCACGACTACGATATCATGAGAGGGACTTTCGAGTGAAAGACCTAACGCAAGACTGATCCACTTTGATATCTTATGCTGCCCAGATAGATGATATAACCATCGAGTCAAGAAGACAAACGGTTTGGCAAGCTCATATTGTATTGTGTTTCAACTATTCGTTACTATCTGGGTGGGCGACTGTTGCTTGTTGTACAAACGTTTATTATCGGTTTTAACCTGAAATGTTGCCATTGTGCGCTAGCTTTGGGTCACTTCATATGCATTGAAACAACGAATTGAAGGAGATTTATGAGGAGGAGAGATTTGAGTCGAGTGTGCTTGTTTGTAGCTGCTGGATACAATCGAAATGCTGGTTATATATTGAAGAGAAGAGGGCGAACATCTCGTATTCTGTAGTTGGATATTGTTTTCAATCATACCATCAGATATTGAATTATTGCTCGAGTCTCTCGATTTATCTCCCATGAACTGTGATTATTAACTAAAAGACTGACGCGTAAGATCAATTCAATCACTAGTAAAACTGAACATAAACTAAAATTCAAACACTTGAACTTTTGATTCACATTTCATTGACAACATAGCATGACGCCTATCGTCGTTACAATCGACTTCTTCAGATGCTAACAGAATATTCTGTTAGTTCTCATATTCAAATTCATATCATATTCTCATAGTTCTCGAATGTTATACTTAAAACAGTCCTCTTCAGTTGACAAAGCTTTAATAAATTGCTTCATGAGACCTTGTTTCATATGCAAAGGAGAAAATATAATGTTTTTTCTGTCGACAAGTGGCTGATTTAGAATGTTTGGATCACCAGGTTTCAGGTCAGATCTTAGCGGCCACTTTGACTACACCCAATGCTTCTCAGGAGTTTTACTGTCCTACATACATGAAAAACAGGGGTTTTTGGTATATCCGCGTTGCTGGTCAAGAAGAAAACCATTTTAAGGTCAACACAGATGATCCATTGGTGTAAGTTATATTGCGTCAAGTCAATAACCTTCTACATGTCTACGTGTTCTCCATGAAAAGAAACTGAATGACATATTTAGACTGAACCATATAAATTTGCGTTGTGAAGGAGAACACACTTCAAGCTTTGTTTTGAGCTATCTATAAGCAATCGCCATTCATTTGCTTCATAGTCTGAAATTCCCAAATCTTTCATCAAACCAGCTGTGGCAATACACAAATGTACCAGCACTCCATAGGTGACTTCAGCTCCTTCTTCTAACAAGTTTTTTTCGTGCAGTCTTGATGCCAAAAATTCTGACGCTTTTTTGGATAGTCTCAAATCCCGTACCAGGTCATTTAACTTAGAAATCTTAAAACAATAGTCCTTGTTTTTTTAATCAAATTTATTCATCAAAATCTCCTACAACCAGAAACTGCCGTATCAGGATTGATCCACCTAATATTATATAATTATTGAGAAGCTGGAGATTGTACTGAAATTGAATTTGTCCACACATATGCTTCTATGGATGATTATTGATGGTAGTTCATTTGTTATCTTTACATATTTTAATAGGATAATAAACTCATATATGTGGGAAATTATCGCACAAGTTGTCAACGCAGCTCTTGTTAACACTCTCGTCATTAGCAGCGAATTATCGCATTGATGACGCCAGAAGTGAATTATCTGCTGTATATTAATAACTAACACGACCAACCAACGTTAAATTATTCCATGCTTCAGAAACTATCATTTTTATCTGAAAGTATGGAAGTTTTATCTGCAGAAATGTACGATTAAAATAAATAATTCTTAAGGGGGATAGTCATAAATTGAAATTCGATGCTTCAACACTGGAAAATCAATTGATTTCAATAGCTGTATGAATTACTGATACGAGTCTATATTCTCAAATATCCCATGTTCGTTATTAGGTTTCTTCTCTGTACTTATTGATACATACTTTGTTGATGTAGGTAAAATTTTATGATGTTCAATATGGCAACACTGTGCGGAAGAACAACATTTATTCCAGGCAATGGTGTGAATATCTGCTCTATTTCATGCTTTATCTCCCTGAAAATTTCAAGGTATCTCATGTTGAAAACATTCTTAAAGTAGTTGTCGCTTTGGAAAATCTATAAAAATTCTCCTTGGTAAGGGATTTCACGTTTTTTGTTTTTCTTACGATGTGAAAATTCGATTGTTACTGTTTTTCAATTTCGAGTATTGTATATGTATATATAGGGCGATTGTTTAGGCGTTGTTGCTTTTTGAACCTGGCTTTTGCCATTCACATTTTAAAGATAACTTCATGTGAATGTTATGCGTGTGTTCCGTATCAAATGGTCCATTCCGAAGGTCCAATTTTACGTCACATTTTCGAGCATTTCGGCCTGTATCCCACATATTACACGTGTTATGTTATCCTGTAAGGCTTCAATCGAGTTCGGCTTGTCCACATACACTAACAACTTTACAGAACCCCACAAAAAATAATCCAGAGGCGTCAAATCGCATTATCTTGGCGGCCAATTGACAGGGCCATTTCGAGAGATAAGCTGCTCACCAAATTCATCCTTCAACATGTCCATTGTTTCACGAGCTGTGTGGCAGGTGGCACCGTCTTGATGAAACCACATGTCAACCAAGTTCAACTCGGCCAACTGGGACAAAAAAAGTTGCGTATCATGGCTCGATATCGTTCGCCGTTGACGGAACGTTTCTTCCACGGTCGTCTTTAAAGAAAAATGGACGGAAAGGGACAAATTCTTGTATGGCATTGATGCGTCAGTTTTGTTTATTTACATATTCGTCAAGCCTGAAATGAGCCTAATCGCTGAACATAATTTTTCGGTCATTTTTCACAGAGCACGAATACACAATACATATTTTTCACAGAGCACGAATTTTGATTATGAAGTTCAACAATTTGCAATCGTTGCTCGTTTATAAGTCTTTTCATGATAAAATGGCAAAGTATACTGAAAACTTTTCACCTTGACAGATGACGTTTGGATGCCATTACCAACCAGTGCCGCCAACCTGAAAAACTGAACTCTTAAAAATTACCCGTTATTTATTACCTCATTCTGCTTATTAATGCTATTATCACTTTCTGTTCCATATATATTTCATATTTATTTCTGATACTGATACTTGTCAGTCGTTTTATTTCATTTCTTCTCATTTCATACTCTTTTTTTCATTTTATTAACTTCTCTTTGTCTATGTAGATATGCCCTACTTGAATTTCTTTCTGTGATTGGATATTTCACCTATCAAAAACTCATCATTTTAACTTGATATTATTGTTTTTGAACCTTTATAACCATAGCATTTCACTACTCTAAAACAAGTTGACTATCGGAAAAATTTTTCAAATTAATATCTCGGTAGAATTTCTGATAAAGAAAATACTTAAACTCTCAAGGAAATGTTAAACGTTCAGCGTTTCCGTCGATATACATTCTGCTCTTGTAGCCGTTAGCTCTTTTCAACTATTGATGTATTCTGATTATTTGAAATCCCCCTGCAGGTAATTCCTCTAGAACGTAACTAAAAGTTTGGTGTAAACAGCAACGTCGATTCCAGATAACTATTATCAAAAGATTTTGCCCTTAGGAACTCATCTACATAGTGTTTCATAATTGATGGAAAGTCTTTTCTATTTTCCGTAAAAAAATTAATTGAAATTTGAAGATGTAGTCGGCTAAGATTGAAAATTTGATTTATTTGGCAACAGAAGAGCTTAAGACAATGAAATATGACGGATAATTGATGTTTTCTAGTTGGCAGTTTTCGAAGCTCTGGTCATCCATCATGATTATACAAGGGTGTTAAATAATCACTTGTTATCATATTTCGCCTCAGAATTCTATAGAAAGGCCACATTTTGATAGTGGTGAAAAAATTTCATTACAATTTATACGCAGTTCGTTTCACATTATGTTTTGGAAATATTTAGGAGGCAGCTTTACCAAGCTGTTAAATCGGTAATTATTCGATGTGACATCTTGAAGATATCTGAGAATACTAAAAACAACTTGCACAAGAAATGGACAGAATATAACGATTCGAATGAATAATTTATTAATTTGATTTTTATCGATAACAATCACGAAAAGAATAATAACACTCCAATACTTGATATCAAGTGAGGAGTTTTCACCTTTGTTGGAAAAAAATTAGTAGTAGGTATTCTTCTTTCATCCACCCGCAGTGTTCCACAACAGAAGGGTATGAACAAGTCACAGATTCAACCCTTGTTTTGAAACAAGTGTTGAGGCAACAAAAGGCAAACATTTATAGGCAAATGTTCATCTTTTTAATTTTTTCTTCGTCTAGTTGTGAAATGCTGCTTCTGTGGTAAACAGATCGTCAAGTATACATTTCACAAAAATAAGGGATATTTTAAAGAATGCATTCAATCGTCAATGATGAAATTAAATTAAGAGCTTTTTGTTTTTTGAATTAACGTGTCTCGACTACTTGGTCTTTGACACATGGTACAATTTTCACAGTTTCATGTGATGACAGTGTTAATGCTACAGATACTCAAACTTAATTAACAATTTTTTGTAGTGAAATCAGATGAAACTGTATTATTTCTAGATGTTTAAACTACACAAGGTTGTATAATTCACATTTCCCGATAAATAAAATTAAGAACTTAATATTGTTGAAACACGATAATATCAAAATGATGATTTCAGTTATTTTATAATATTTAGATAAGAGAGATCAGAATAAAATTTCATTTCTTTAAACTTTCAAATAGAAGATTTTATGAAAACATTTGCTCATAACAGCAGTCCACTATAAAGGTCTGCTGAGATTTAAAATAGTACAAAAAATCTTCTTGGCTACATTCAAGCAAACTAATATTTTGTGGCACAATATTCCTGACTTAGCGATAGTTACATTTCATCAGCGTAGGCGGGTGTCGCTTCGAACATCAGCCGCCTACGATGATTGAAAATAAGTTGCCAAAAGGCTAGTAGACTGAGAAGAACGGCTAAGCTTCAACATCGGTTCTTATCAATGAATATTGTACCAATCAGAAATCGGATTACTGAGATTCATTGCCTCTTTTCATACCCGTACAATCATAAACAGGTTCATATATTTCATTCAAAAATGATTGAATGGTTTTGGCCTTTACTCGATGTAAATCCATTATAGTTGAATATAAGATAAAAGTTGACTTTTCAATTATCACTTTTATTGAATACATAGCACGGCGCGTTTCGTCGTTATAAACGATCTCCTCGCATTCTATTAGCGTCTGAAGAAGTCGTTTATAACGTCGAGATGAGTCATGTTATGTATTCAATAAAAATGTGAATCGAAAGTTCCACTGTTTGAATTTTATCTTCATTCAATTTACAAATGAAACAAAATGTAGGCTGTTTGGTAATTCTCTACTCAATGAATTCGTTGATGGGCATTTCTATTTACCGTATTCGAGGGATGAGTCAACGCATTCCTTTGAGCACTGTTTCTTCATTCAACAGCTAGGTGTATAGAATCATTTAGGATTAGAATGCTACAGAATATTTTCCTACAGTCTGCGTTCTCTTCTCAAAATATCGAAACAGTCATAGAAACTTACGTAGTGATATAAGTATACTCTGAGGATAAGAAATTATGTAATGTCTCACAGTTCCTATTCCTCAAATTTCTTACTGCATTCAATATATCAAGTCTATGAAGTTATGACGCTTTAATTTCGTATTAGTAGTATTAGTAAATTTATTGATGTTATAAACGTATGCTGAACAGCAGTAAAAAGAATACAAATATAAAATTAAATGTTGAACATCGCATTGTCAAGAATTCAGTTTTGACGCACGTCAATAATTCGGAATATAAAATATAATAAGCAATGTAGTTATGGAATGAAATTTTTTTAAACTTGAAATGACCCGCATAACACGAACATAAACACCTACAATACAGAGCGCAAAAACATCCAAAATAAAACTTCAGATGAGGTTAAAGTCATCTTTCAAATAGTTATTCATAGAATTGCTCACTCTGTCTATTAAAAACATCTCAACGTTCTTGAAGTATAAAAGTGGCATCATCTCAAGACAACAAGATCTCTAGTCCAGTCAAGCAAAAACTCTCACCGTGCGATGATAAATCCTTAATATTTTATCTCTGCCACTAGAGTGACCCTAGAGTAATCCATACCTCAGGCGAGACCCGCAAAGCGCAAAATAGGCTGTCCTCATAACAGGTGGAGAGACGGACGATGATTAAGTCCTTAAGACGTATGTACCTCTGCTCAATGCCTGAGATAACTCCTCAACATGAACAGACTATGTAAGCCTGTAATCTAGAGGGATTCCAAGAAACTTTGCAGTATTATAATCTCTATTTTTTAGGCTAAAAGTAATTCTCTTGGTCTTATTCAAGACAAGACCTGTTCAAGTTTCTTACAAGACCGTATGTTCAGCAACATACGGTCTTGTACGAACCAACTCTTTGCCCTGCGTATTGCTTCTTACGAAGACACTTCCACGGCCTAAATGTCTGCCACTCACGGAAAATGAGTGGCAGAGGAATGATGAGGAATAATACAGGTCCCAGAGTACACCCATGTGGTACTCTCAGATTGACCGCTCTATTCTCCGAGAAACAGTCACTCACATGGACAGTCTAAAATCTACTAGTCAAATAGGATGACACGTTCCTAAAGAAGATACTTTAGTTTTACATTCCAAAAATTGTAATACTTTATGTTCCAAAAACAAGGCACAACAGTCATTGACATTTGAATTTCAGAATTTCATTTTAAATGTCAAATGTTTCTTAAATAGTTTGGTGAAAAATATTCATGTGATTTACTGTTCTGAACTCCGTTAAAAATTATTCATTTACTGATGATTTTCGCGTTGCTATCCTAATCTCAGAAGTTTGCTTTATTGGCAATGGCTCAGAAATTCGAGAAACATATGTTAAATGTATTAAATAAAAAACACTTGGCTTGGTTTCACGAATTCTATAATGAATACCTGACAGTTGTTTCAGAGTGTTGTCCCATTTTCAAAAGTTAAACTGAACAACATTTTCAGACCAACATTCTTATCTACCTAGATATTCAGGTATATAAGAATATTGGTCGAAAAATGTTGTTCAGTTTTAGTGTTTCCTATTCAATATATAAACTCTTGGCTTAATGTTTCACGATTTAAACATGTTTCGAGCGTTAGCTCATTTTCAAGACTAAACTACTATAAGAGACGTACAACAAATTTATATCTACAAAATGGATGTGAGTAGGGAGGATAGTTGAAAATCTACTTGCTCATTTACAATTTCTTCTTTTCTCTTCCAAGAACTGCTAATTTCAATTGCTTCCAGAAGGTCTGAACGTTTACCTTTATTACCTGAGTGTAGGCATTTAGTTTTATCAAAATCTATGAAGTGATTAGAGCTAATACAATGTTCTGGGAATCCAGTTTTATTAACATTGTACAAAATCGACCTTTTATGTTCATCAACCCGAGTTTTTATTTTTCTACCTGTTTGGCCGATATAAAATGCTGGACATTCATTACAAAAAATCTTATAAATACCGCTTTTGTCTTCAACATTTGTCTTTTCTTTATTATTTACTAGAAGTGACTTAATATTCCTTTTGTTTGTACAAATGGTTTTAATTTCTCTCTTCTTTAATCTTTCGCAAATTTTTTCACTCAGATGAGGTATGAAATTAATAAAATGATATTTTTGTTCGTTTTTAATAATTTGAGATGGATAAATTGAATCTAAAAGAATTTTTCGTTGTTTTTTTCTTATGAGATTATCTATTATATTTTCGTCGTAACCGTTATTTTTCGCTGAAAGTTTCAAAGTTTTCACTTCTTTGTTGAAATTTTCTTCGTAAAGCGGGATAGTCGTGAGTCTATGTATAAATCGTGAAACATTAAGCCAAGAGTTTAATTTATTTTAATATTCAATTATGTTTCACCAAGAGTTAAGCGAGAATTCAATCTCATTAATAAACAATGTTGCACCAAGAGATCAGTGAACATTCAATCAATTTTATTCGAAATATATTTTGAGTAGGTTTCGAAACGACTCCATTCGTAATTATTTCAATGACTGTTTTCGTGAGTCCTTAACGTTCAATATTTTGAATGATAAATCGTCTTTTCAGAAAAATTCAATCGTCTTTGCTCCATCTGGTAAGGAATATTAATAAAATATATCGCTTACATTGACAAGTCGTATGCCAAACCTGGTAGCAGTATATCGGGCCCTTTTGCAGTAATACCAGTTCGGATAATCAATAACTCACCTTAATTTCGTCTACTCCTGACTGATCTCACACAATATTGATTGTTACCGCACACCGACCTCCCGTAATGCAACGGTAATGTAAGCGGAAAGTGAATAATAATGTTCCTCCAGGATTTTTATGATGAATGGCCGCACCGTCCGGTCCTTGTTGGCCGAGATTGATCTAATTGCCGTTCCAGGGCTCCATAATGGCAACGGCGTAGATTCATTAAATTAACACTAATTAATCATGAGATGATGGACACGCCGACCATGGGCATGGGAATTTCACCCCTCGCAATCTCTGTCAGGACGGAAGCATGTAGGCTAATTAGAAGTGGAAATGTTGTTAGACTATGTTATGGCGCTCTGGGCGCTAACAAGATAATCCAGGATTAAGATGTGCTACCGCCCCATTTGCATCTCGCTCCTTGGTATTAAAGGATTGTTCCGTCCTGAGTCTAGCATTTGTCTGCGACGATGCGATAAAACGATGGTTATGATGAATGTGCATATGTTATTTCTCATGTCGAGCCTATTTATTTCTGTATTCGCTGCGAGTTTAAGACTCGACAAACATGGATTATCATGGCTGATGCGATCGCAATAACCTTATCCTCTTCATCTGTAACTTCTTCTCCTGATCGATTAAACACATTTCATCTCTCTTATTTCTTTCCAGGAAACGATATTTTAAGCAGCCAAAGGTTAGGTGTATTCATCAGTTTAACGTCAACTTGAATGACGGGTTGTGTTAATCCCCATGATATAATCCCCTGTATACTTCAATCACACTCATCATAAGGTTAGATATAAATCGAGATATATTCTCCAGCCTATGCTAGAAATTGGAGAATATTTTTCATTTATCTGAAGGTCTAAACGATTGCAAATTACTTGAGTAGTGAGATGATTATTCTCACCTTCCTTCATCATCTAATCTGCGTCTGGTGTTCGAAGAGTAGTGAGGTAGATTCAGAACTCTTGACAGAGCCAGTACTAAGAAGGAAAGTTTGAAAATAGACTGAATGTAAATAGTTTCATTATTTATCTATGATGTTGGTCGTTGGTACAATGATGTATGAACTCTAATTTTTTCAGTAACCGGTTTCATCGCTTCATAATATGCATATACTGTTACGGATTCCAATACTTACCCACTTACCTCCTGAGGTTATGTTTTTTCATATACTTCCAGAAATTTCTGGAATGTATCAAGGCATCAACTGGAGCTAACTTTTTCTGTAGCTATTATTTCGAATGATTTCTCAAATCTTCCACAGTTTTTTGAGTAAGACACTCCTTCCTGGAGTAGTTTCGCCCCAAAGAGTCTACCTTGACCCTAAAATTATATACCTCCACAAATTACAACTAAGGTCAAGAGAAAGAGATTACTTTCCTCAAGTATCTATTTTTTTGTCTGGCTTAGCAGCAGTTTCTAGCTTAGCAACTGTTAAACTTCTGTACATCCCTTAGGATCTCTCAGGTTTCATGGTTTTTCAGGAATTATGGGGAAGATATCATAGCTACATATTTCTTAGTGTTACTTTCAATGGTATATATAAGATTCAACATAATGTCATTTATTGCTAAATATATCTGAGTGAACTTAAACTTTCTGGTTCAAAACCCATTCATTTTCTTTTCCGAAAGACATATTCAGTGAATAAAGTTTCTTCAACGCTTGTGTAAACTTAATTGAAAGCTTTGATTCAAGTAGATATACATTCTATGAGGACAAAGTTGAGAAAACAGAATATACAAAATCATTACTTTTCACAGCATTCCAAGTACCTACTAGCGATAGTAGATGTAACAGACGAAACTTCAAAAGTTTTTTATTGCATACTGGTAAAAATGTTTTATTGTATAAAATTGTTCTCAATCTGAATGATTTATGGCAAAACGAACAGAAAATATGATAAGGAGAACAACAAAAATATAGTATAAAAACGAATATCATTTCACTATGAATATGAAACAAATACTGAACAATTGAATATGTCCCAATAGACTTTTACACTTTGATGTTAGAGTTGTGGTAAACCAACCCCTTGTGGTAAACCAACCCCACTTTGCTGTGAATTGCCCGTGGCCGTTAAACCAGATAGCATAGTTTGAAAGATAGATGGTAGAGAACTTATTGGTATAAGCAATGCTTGCTGCGTTCCTAGAAGAAGGACTGGAGAAGTACCAATGATACCGTTGCTAACTGCATCTTGAGAGGGGTTCCTATTGGGATTGCTCACTGCCAAACCATTCTGTACAGCTGATTGGGGATTAAAGTTTTCTGCAAATCCTGCTGGAGGATCTACATTATTCTGCGCTGCTTGTAGAGAAGTCAAATTATTCTGTGCTGCTGCTGCTGCTGCTGCGGCATTCACAACGTTCTGTATTTCTGATAAAGGATTCAAATTACTTGAGGACGATAGTTGTCCCCCTTGTGCACCATTAGATGAACCAAGCACAGGGTTGCTGTTTGGTAGAAAATTACCAAAAAGAACTTGATTATTATTCCCAGCATTTACTGAAGGGTTACTGTTAGGCATAAAGTTTGCTGTCATAGATTGTAATGCCGACAGAGGGTTAGTGTTAGATAGTTGTGAATTTTGGTTCATTTGGTTTCTGTTATCGTCGCTTGTACTAATGGAAGGTTTGCTGTTGGGTAAGGCATTTCCGAAAATTATTTGGTTGTTATTAAGTGCTTCAACTGGAACATTCGAATTAGGTAAAACGTTCCCAAACATTCTGGATGATCCTACAATCGATTTCGTTAGTGATGATGATTTGTCATGATCTGTAATAAAAGAATGTGTTGAAGATTTACTAACGAAGTTGTTTTCAATGATTGGTCAGAATAATGAGACATTCAGTAAGAAACAAGATATTTAAATACAGTTGCAAGTGGTCGATACATTAAAATCTCTACAATTCTTTTACATACTGTGATAGTGCGACATGAATGATGTCAAGCCACTAACACTTTCAGTACTTCACAGAAAGACTCAAGTATAGTATAATACACCTTTTAGTTATTATTTCCTGAAAAAAACGCTGTTTATAAACAATCTATTGCTTATAATTCACTCTGACTTGATCTCGTCAATGATAATTTGAAATCAATAGTGCTGGTGTATGTTTTCTATGCTCAGGTTGTTGATTTCCTTGAAACCACTGACCTCATTTCATCTTCGCACAAGGGCAGCTTAACGGAATCTGCAACTATCGAGATGTTCAACATAATTTATGAAAAATTAGATGAAGGAAATATAGTTGTTGCGTTATTTTTGACTCGATTAAGGCATTCGACCTTATGTCTTCGAATATTGCTGTTAAGAAGTTTCACAGTCTCGACTTGCGTGGTGTTTGTTGTGTTTGGTTGATGTCTTATTAGAAAGGAAGAAGTATAAGAGTATACGTTAATGGGTACATGTCTGACGAATGCGTTGGGTGTCCCGCAGTTGTCGATGCTTGGGCCACTATTGTTTGTTTGATTTATGAACGACTTGCCTGAATATATTCGTGGGGGTGTTGCTTTTATGTATGCGGATGATATATTAGTTGTGGTCTAGGGTTCTTCGACTGAAGAAGTTGAGTTAAAAATTGAGAAAGTATATCAATGTAATAGCATGGTGTCATCGCAATCAATTGATTCTCAATGGGGCTAAACCGGTGCAGCTTCAGTTTCATAATATTAGGCTACCTAGTAATATGTTGGTCAATAACAATAACCAGCAGATGCAATATTTGGGATGTTTTCTTCACTCGGAGTTGAGATGGGAGTCTCAAATGGACCATGTTTGCAGAAAACTCAATAGATGTTACTATGGTCTTCTTCAGTTGAGGACTAGTATTGGGGAAGATAACCTTATGGGTGTTTACTGTTCAATTATACATACTTATTTATCCCCTAATACTCTATTATGGGGAATTCCAACTGATTGGAAGAGAGTTTCCATTGCGCAAAAGAGGATTAAATTTCTATAAAAGAGGATATTTTATAGAAAATAAAATACTAACTCTTCCCTGTATATTCATCCTCAAACCAGCTATGTATGTAAGGCCACATTTTGACTATTTTATTAAACTGGGGGTATCATATACTTATTTCTTGATAAAAAATGTATTTGTTTATGCAAATAAATATTATTATTATTATTATTATTATATAGCACTAGAAATAGGAACAAGTTACTTTTTCCCAAGCACAAAAGTGCCTTATATGAGAAGAGTCCTAAGTACCTATGTATCTGTGACCATTCGCAATAAATAACCAGCATATATTTCTAACATCAGTATTTTGAAAAAGTTCAAAAATGAAATAAAATTATTTTTATCTCGTAGATAATTCCATACTCTTCAGGAGTTTTATTCAACATAGGTGAATGCGATACTAGTATTCTTTTTGTGTGAGTGTAATATATCTAAATATTCAATTGTTTCTTATTATATCGATATGACATGTACATGCTCATTGTAGCCTGAGTACGAATAAAATTATTATTATTATTATTATTATTATTAATATCATCAGATTCTACTGAAATAAGTTCGTACGATTTGATAATATCTAGTGTTTACCTTCGTGATCTGTAGACATCAATTCTGTTGTGTCAATCGTATCATCGTTCTTCAAAGGAGCACTCAATGCAGTATGAATATCTTGTAAACAAAATTCAAAATTAGCAACACTCAAAGAAAAATCATATAAAATACTCACTGTGTGAAATAAATAATATCAATATTGTACAAGATATATTCCATGTTTTCCTTTGAATCATTTCTCGTTTTCACTCAAGTTTACCTTATTATTTCACTTCGATAACTTGAACACTCAAACTCGGCACCTTATAAATATTCTCGTTTCTTGCGATAAGACATTTCATTTGAATGAAGTTGTCTTGTAATTAAAATCAATGCCAACAAACTATATATTCAACTGAAAAATATCAATTGTGTCAATTAAGAATATGAAAATTGTATCTTCTTTTAATATTAGGTAACCACTCGAATTGAAAATAGTGAATTTTGAATATTTAGGTGGAATGTGGAATAATATTTATGAATAATCCCAAATTTGAAATCATTTGTGAAAATTAACGAACCGAAAATAATGAAATGGAAATTAAGGACATTGAACTCATATATTTTAACGTCAACGCAAAATTATCTTTCAAAAATATACAATATTCATTAGAGAGCGTATTAAATGTCTGACGGTAGATATGACCAGTTTTCTTGTTGTGTATTTTTCACTTGTTCTAGCAGAGCTTCACTTTTCATATGTGGGTGCAACAATTTGAATGAGTTTAAATCTATAACTATAGATTTAAACTCATTTTAATTGCTGCACTTTATATCTATAATCTTATCTATTAAATCTATGATCTATAGTTATAGATTAAAACTCATTTAGATTGCTGCACCCACAGATGAAAGTTAACACTCTGGACCTTCTAAAGCGAGTGGAAATTTCTGATTCCCATCGAAGGAAAAAACCGATATTAAATAATCAACTTAACCTCAGTTTATCATCAATCTTACTTTCCTCAATTCCTTAATTTAAGACATTTGTAATTCGATAATTCTTATATTTAATTTAATAATTGATGATCTGTAGAATGATCTGTCCCTCTATTTCAGAGACATCGATATCAGCGTTAAGTCTATTGCAGGTAACGATTTATAAG
This sequence comes from Henosepilachna vigintioctopunctata, assembly GCA_030704895.1. Classification (NCBI taxonomy): domain Eukaryota; kingdom Metazoa; phylum Arthropoda; class Insecta; order Coleoptera; family Coccinellidae; genus Henosepilachna; species Henosepilachna vigintioctopunctata. The sequence goes on from JARQZJ010000126.1 coordinate 199,010, forward strand.
AATATAATATAATAGAAGAATATAATATAAGAATGTTGGTCAAAAAATGTGTTCAGTTTTAGTTTTGAAAATGGGTAACACCCCGAATCAATTGTCAAATATTTACTATAAATTTTGTGAGACCAAGCCAAGTGGTCTTATTTAAAATAACAGACACTGGGAACATATAAGAAGGAATTAATAAAGAAGAATATAATAACAGTGCCAAATAAAGCTTGGAAAAAGCCAAGCGGTCTGTAAATTTATCGATGTTTTCAATGTCTAGTTATTTTTATTCGAGATATAATAGTCCTTCGTCCAGATATATAAGGAACTATAAATAGTTCTTCTTGGAGAATTAAAGTTTTGTTCACTCCCCATCTATTTCATTGAAAGAAAGAAGAAAGTTGAAGAAAAGGATCTGATATAATCTGACTGATCTTACTATATTTTCATTCATTTCTCGTAAGATTTGCCCGTTGAATATTAATGATTTTCCAGAACACCTCTCGTATACCTTGATATGGAACTGTGGGAATAATTCATATATCTAAACTTCAGTTGAAGTTCGGGTTATAGATGAGTTTAATCTTAATCTATGGATAGAAGATGCAAATAAGATGCATTATCTGGGTGTTCAGAAATACGCTAGTTAGGTATTTCCCGAGTACTTGTTCCATTTAGTGTCAGTAAATCCGTTGGAGTTGGAGCAATTTGGAATCGAATAGTTCCGGAAAACCGAAACCGGATTCGGAGTCTCCAATTAAGGCAATAAACTCTACAGTATCAATTATTCCGCTTTTCATTGCGGGGCAAGTTCACTGTCAGTTGTGTCAATACTGAGACCGTTACGGGTTCGTTTGAAGAGTGGGCGCTACGATAATCACTTGCTGTAAATTTGGATATTACTATCGTCATTTCTGTAATTTTTCGGGAACTTTATTATCTACGTATGGAAAAAAATTTTATACCGTGTTGAAAAATATCGTTACGTTTTTTCGTTAAGGTCGACTGTCACATAATTGACACTATAACGTTCACCAAATTCAATAGTGACGTTTTTTGGTATCTGAATGTCACACGTCAATTGCACGCTTCAATAATTCTGCCCCAACAGCGCACAAAATCTCAGAAATTACAGGAATCTATAATTACTGTAATTGAAAATTCGTTAGTTTAGTTCCGTGATATACTCGTTTTCAAGCATTTTAATTCGAAGTGAGAGTAACAAAATAATAACGTTGTTTTGTATCTCTTTTCATTCCAGAAATTTCAACTAATACATAGGATATACACGAAAGCTGAGATCTCATTGGAATTTGAATTTGTGAAAACTAAAACGCAGTGTTTGTAAGCAAAGAAACGAATTCTGTGAATTGAATGAAATCACGCAGATTTGAACTTGAAAATACTCAATTGTCAATAGGAACTGACAGAGGATTACACATTTATCGCATATTCTTGAATAATTATGATATTTTTACGTGCAATTCTGTATGCTCCCTGAATGTAAAAACATTTCATATCATGCAGAATTCAATGCATGAAATGAATTATCTAGTTCTACAAAAACTATAAGTAACCTCAAGGTATTTGAGCGTAAATCAAAAGAGAATATTTCGAACCGTATAAAATGATTGATAATTGAATTTAAATTGTGAAAATCAATACTTTTCAATATGTACGAATTTTAAAATGGCTAGAACAAATACGTATTATCATTATTGAAAGAATAGAAATGAAACTGAATTTTTGACTCTCTGCTCTCAATACACTACTGGTGTGGAGAAAATCTTTTTTTCGGTCCATTTCGTGTGAAATTTAAATAAAATAACTAGAGTAAAACCGTTCAAATATCTTGGATCGGTTATCATGGAGGATGGGTCTATATTCGCCGACATAAATCACTGAATTACCGCTGGATGGGATAAATGGCGTGATCTTACTGGAGTCTTATGTGGTACAAAAATGTCTATAAGGACAAAAGGGAAAGTCTAGCCAGCCGTAAAATCCATTTTACTCTATGGTAATAAAAGAGAAGCCTCAAAGAAGATTCATGAACAAAAACTACATACAACAGCAATTCGTATATTGCGATGGACAGGAGGAGTTACAATAAGAGACAAAGTAAGAAATGAATTTATCCGGGGTAGTTTTAAATTTCCACACATCTCGGACAAACTCATCGAGTCTAGGCTAAGATGGTATGGTCACGTGAAGCGACGTTCCGAAGGCCATGTAATAAAAATGTCCTTTCCATGGCTACACCAAAGAGAGGGAGATGTAGACCACCATCTTCTTGGTTGACGAGTGTCCAGAGGGACATGAAGAGGTTGGAGCTCTCGGATGTGGATGCTACTTGCGGACTGAATGGATCCTCAAGATCAAAAAGCCGACCCCGCGTAACGGCACAAGGCGAGGCCAAAGAAGAAGAAGAAGGCCTCGTGTAAAATTTAAATGTGAAAAGATCATGATGAATTTCATGATCTTTTTTCCCTCACAATCTCTTTTTTCCTCAAATAAAATTTCATGAGCTTATTGCATGAGCTTTTACATGTAATAAGATGAGTTATTAACCTGAAATCCTGAAAACGAATGGAAAATTTATTGAGTTCATAAAGAAGAATCATTCAATTCATCTATTTATATATATATATATATATATATATATATATATATATATATATATATATATATATATATATATAAGAGAAAGTCCTTAGGGAGTTCTTCAAGAGTTACTCCACTTATAACTCAAGAACGGCTGTACCGATTTGGCTGAAAATTGGTGGGGAGGTAGCTTAGAGCCAGGAGACGGACATAGGATACTTTTTGTATCGTTCGACAGCGTTCCTGTGTGACTTGACAAGAAACGTCAGTCACTATGAAAGGTTGTATGTGTCGGTTGAATTCGTACTTTTTTAAACCGATATAACAAGCATCAGTATTTCAGTAGTAGAATGCATAACTCTCACGAGGGCAGCCCGGGTTCGGTTCCGGCTATTCCAATTTCAGCTTTTTTCACTTCAATGACAAAAGTTTTCACTAATTTCATTCAATACATATGTATTGAACATAATCATGAAGCAGTCGAATATTCAATTCATTTAAAGAACAATTATTGTATTGAAAACAAAACACATTATATTTTTTCAAAATATTTTCAATTAATTGTTAAATTTAGGTTGATGGCACTTTTGAGGCTGTTCTTTGAAAATTTTCGTAAATTTTATCATTAATATTTCTATATATAAAAGAAATTCGTGTTAGTTACACATTTATAATTCAAGAACGGCTGAACTGATTTGGCTGAAAATTGGTGGGAAGGTAGCTTCGAGCCAGGAGAAGGACATAGGATACTTTTTATCACGTTCCCGTAACGGGACATAATACGTGGTATAACAAAAAGAATATATCACAACAAGGATAATTAGCACAGTTAGGACAGAACGAGATCATTGGTACACTGCATTCTTTCAAATCAATTGTTTGTTCAACAAATAAAGATGAAACCACCAACTATCCAATTGAATTTTTAAACTCCTTGGATGTGCCGGGATTACCACCCCACAATTTACGACTAAAGTTTGGCTCCGTAGTAATCATTCTTCGAAACAAAACCAACCAAAACTGTGGAACGGAACGCGTTTGGTGATAAGGAAACTGATGAAAAATGGATTTACGCGATGATACTCAAAGGAAAATTCGAAGGTGAGGAAGTTCTCATTCCAAGGATCCCGATGATTCCAACCGACATGCCGTTTGGGTTTAAGCGACTTAAATTTCCGATCCGACTTGCATTCGCCATGACATTAAACAAATCACACGACCAATGCTTAAAAGTTTGTGGTCTGAATCTAAAAAATCTATGTTTTCCCATGGTCAATTCCGAGTAAATGTGGCATGTTCACGGGTCGGAGGACCATTTGAGTTTTTTTTCTTGCACCTGATAATAAAACGAAAAATGGCGTCTATCACAAGATGCTTCACTAAACAGTGGAATCCATGCACTAAAATACATAGCCAATCATTAAAATACAATACTTGCATTTTTAATTTACATTAATTATCCAAATAAACAATTGCCCTTGATAAAATCGAAAGTCTGCTCATTCATTGCCGCTTAGGTGGAACAAAGTTCGCCGGGTCAGCTAGTATCACATAAATTCTGAACACAATTCACAAAAATATCGATAATATTCTACGATCACGACATGAAATATTTCGCGAACATTCGCCCAAGTTTTTTGCAACTTTTCTCTCCATTTTTTATCTTCTTGCGTGAGAATAAAATGGAATTATTTTCTTCGCTACTCCTTTTATCGTTTTCCCTATGCAAATGAATATTATCTGCACATGCACAACTGAAAATGTCTAGAAAATCGTCGCTCGTATATTTCCTACCTTAAAAGACACATAACGTATATTATTGTGTGTTTCGAAACAATGGCCTTATCGGAGGCGGCGACGTCTATCGTCTAAAACCCAAACTTGACTGCTATACGGTACAAACGACCTAATGACGTCACGGCACTGTCAGATGTTTCCAACAGAAATCCGATTTTGTCTCCATTTATCACGTCCTCTGACTTGAGGCGCTTATCACGAGGCTTCCGTCTTAATTTATCATTGTTTCAAAAGTTATGTTACTATCTCTATTCCTTCGTTATTTAATACGAAGTGTAACACTTTCCGGATATTTGAGGTGTTCGAGATTACTTGGGGAGAGTTTTTAGGTTGAGGTATGAGCTAAACAGAAGTGCAGAGCTTGTGAGAAAATTTTAATGAGTGAAGCTAAGGGAAGATTTATTGTGGTCATCAACTTTCACCGAGAGTGACACATCTTTTGATTCATTTAACTTACGTTTCACCCCTGAAGTTCCCGAAGGCATTCTGGGGATGGAATAGGTTCCCAGTAATATTACAAATTGATGAAAAATTTGATAGAATAATAAGACTTCATATATTCACGTATGACACCTAGATACAATGAAACTTTTGCCATATATTGTGCAATATCAAAATGGAAATATATATAACGGAATCGAGATGTTTCACGAGGTCAGCTAAATATCAAGACTGACAGGAACACTTTCGAATGTTTCTTGTCTAGATTCCGCAATAGTTTCATTTTCAGTGTATTTCTCGAAATACCTGACATTCGTTTTGACCATTAAGCCATCAAAAAACCGAAAATATTGAACCACTTTCCATGCTTAGAATAACGTCACAACTGTACAATTACGCCTTCTTCATAGGAAAAATTATTCCATCAGTTAATATAATAATAATAACCTTTATTCAAGGTTCTCGGGATACTATTATAAAGGTGAAACGATTTTAAAATCTATCTCATCAATTTTGTTGCCTAAACAAAGGTAATACATTTTCTCACAAGAAACTTAGCCTGTGGTGAGTACGAAGATTGTCTATTTATATTCTGCAATATTTAAATACTTACATACATACACATCAATGTATCTATTTCAATAATTTGAGAAAAAACTTATCAATATGAAATGTTGATGACTGAAATTGAATTCTCGCTCAACTCTTGGTGAAACATAATTGAATATTAAATTGAATTAAACTATTGGCTTAATGTTTCACGGTTATATTCAACAACATTCGAGCTCATTTTCGATGCATAGATATATTCCCTGACATCTCCTTACATTCCTCTACATCCATTGTATCAATATAAATTTGTTGTTCGTTGCTTACTGTAGTTTAGTCCTGAAAATGAGCTCAAGCCCGAAACATGTCAACTAATTCATGTTGTTAAATATAATCGTGAAACATTAAGCCAAGAGTTCAATCTCATTTAATATGAAATGTTGATTGTAGAGAAGTGAATAACAAAATCATGAAAATGTGTAACACCATCATATATTGTTTCACGACCATTTTAGCTTTTCAATATTGACCAGTTGATGAATGATATAATCTGTCCTTTGTTATCATCCATTTCTTTAAGGCACATTTCAATTTTTTGATGTTAGCCATAGTTTTCAATTCAAATGGCAATTCATTATGAATTGTTGGTGCCAAATAGGAGTAGCTACGAAGACATATAGATTCACTGTATTGTGGCATTAATTAAGAGTTTCTGCTATATCGGGTATTCATGCTATGTTCAATAGAGTTTCAAAACTCTCTATCTTTTTTTCTCGAACTTTAGCAGCGATTGCATAAACATCTGACGTATATCCAGTATGTCACCTTCCTTATACAGCAAGTCAGTCGGATATCTGATATCTTTTTTATGAAGGATTTCTAGCGTCCATTTCTGTTGAATTTCGAGCTTTTTCATTACTGCATCATAGACACCACCCCACGCAACAATACCATATCGTGCCAGAGCTTTGTGAATTATTTTCGAATTTTTTACGTCTAGAATAATTGAAAGTTCTTTAAATTTGGGTATTACTCCTCTAAGCTTAACAATTGAGCTTTTGACGTGAAGATCCCATTCAAGGTTCGAATCCAGCATAATTCCAGAGTATTTACATTTGTATGTGGAATTAATGGTAAATGTATTCTCTTCTATTTTAATTATCAGTGGTTCACTGGGTGGAAGTAAGCGCTCATCTACAGCAAGAGGAATTTATTTCGTTTTATTTATATTGGTAGTTGAGAGGTGATGCTTTAACCAATTATAGATATTCACTGTTTTGGCTTTGCTATCGCTCCAGTTTGCTCATGAGTAAACTATCGCAGTATTGTCTGGAAACGGAATATTTTACCTTCAATCTCCGACAACAAAAGTTTATTCATATCGATTGTGAATAGAATTGGAAGTAATAGACATTCTTATATAAATTGACAGTTGATATTTATAAATAATTCTAACCAAATCGCATATATATGTATATTAATCAAATAAAACCAAGTAGTTTTCTGATTTTCACTATAATTATTTCAAAACATGACAATATTGTTTCGCCAACAGAGTGACTTCATCAGATGTTAAACTGTGTATGACATTGTGGACTGCTTGTATTTATTCTGAATTGTGTGGCAATGACCATAGAACACTGTTCTTTTGTAGGGGAATGACTATAGAACATATTTCTTCTTAAATGGGAGGATGACTACAGAATACTTTTCTTCGATTGCCTTTTACTGGAATAGATTTAATAGAGGAGAATTATTGATTAAAACTTGATCATTTAATGAACTATTTGATTTTTTCCTCTTATTATTTCCATGGATTCTAACAGGATTAGTTTATCAACTTTACAATCCGTGTGCAATATTCATTTATTTCATTGAATGATCAAGTTTTAATCAATAATTCTCCTTATTAAATTCATTCCAGTAAAAGGCAATCGAAGAAAAGTATTCTATGGTCATCCCCCACAATTCAGAAGAAATATGTTCTATATTCGTTCCCCTACAAAAGAAGAACAGTGTTCTCTGATGGTCATTTCCACACACTTCAGGATGAATACAAGCAGTCCACAATGTACTAGCTCAGTTTATCGTCAACATCTGATGAAGCCACTCTGTACGCGAAACGATATTGTCATGTTTTGAATTAATTATAGTGAAAATCAGAAATGTACCTAGTTTTATTTGAATTATGTATTTAGATTTTCATCAAGTATCTGCCCAATCGATGTAGTTTTATAATTTCCACATTCAACTAAATACTAGAATTGAATTTCATCTTCTCGTGCGCCTTTAGTTTAAAAAAACAACAGAAATATTAGATTTTTATTTTTTTTTTCGCAGTTCTAACTACATATTTTTTATGAAGGGTAAGATTAGGAGTTTAGATTATGCAGTAATCAATTAAGATGGTATTTATTACCTCCGAATTTATTTTAGCAATTCATAGCTAACCATGGCACGTTCGCGGGGATTATTTCACCGAGATTTTATTAATATTAACGACCGCGAAATCCTGGAATATTTATGCGGTACTCGGTGCTTCGCAAACCCGGAAAATCCCTTTCGATTGCTACTTGAGATTAAGGTGGCCATTTTCGCCGGAAATATATCCGAATGCCAGCGACGACATCTTTCTAACACTAAAAGTACATTTCCACGGTATATGCGACGTCGCGCCAATAATGCGCGGCACTCTAGAGGCAGTTTAAAGGCAACTTCCATTCTTCAGGATATGTCTCCCGTTCCCAGCCACATGATTTAAGATTAAGAGGGCAATGGGGTGTGAGAAGATTAACATTCCCGCACATTTTGGGTCTTTCAGATCTGCGAGGATATCGTCCCAGTAATTTCTAAAATTTATTGCTCGGAATCGGAAGAAATGCCTCTGAGTTATTTCGTGTACGAGATTTGAAAATGATTTTTTTCGGTCGGCTGGTTTCTGGAAGGTTGGTTCAGTTGATAAGTGGCAGGATGCGGCAATTTCTCTTCAGCGATAGAATAGAAAGGATTATGTACGAAATATATACGGAGTTTCTTATGACACCCTGTCACGGTGATGGTTTCCGTGCATTGAACACGCTATTTTGGTAATGGATTTATTGGATTCGCTTTTGACGATATTTCTGTTGAATTATTTCATTTCGACATTCCTCCAGGCGACTTAGAAACTGTGACTTATCAACCAATGATCCAACTTATTTCATCTGCCTCGAAAATATATGGATTCGTTATACACAATTGCAAATATTTTAATAATTCCTCAACATTCATGGGACTATTTAATGCCCTAATCCGTAGCAAGTTGGAGTATGGCAGCATGATCTGGCATCCCATTTACACTTGCCATCAACGCCGTCTTGAGGCTATTCAGAGTAGGTTCTTGAGTTCTTGAATTCTTGAGTTATTGAATTCTTAGTTTGGAGGGAGGATAAAGTTAATCGACAGAGAGAAGCTAATCATAACGAATCGTTGAGTCGATTAAGTTTAATCTCATTTCGAAGCATGACAGAAACTTTATCACTAAAATTTTTGGACAAATTTTTGCACAACAGTATTGATTGTCCTCCTCTTTTGTCCGCTTTGAAATTTCGTGTTCCTAGGCAAAATTCTCGTAATACAGAATTATTCCACCTAGAGACTCCAAGGACCAACTCTTTAATACAATCCCCCATTTGGTTTATGGAGTCTACATTCAATAGAGTTGGAAATAATTGTGACATTCACTTCGACTTCATAGAAGTTATTATTAAAAGTTATTTGAACAAAACAAATTGACTGAAATGAATTGATTTAGATTGTGTTCTTCGTAATATTTCAATGAATGTTATTTCTTAGTTATTAGTTACTATTTCAGTTCTTTTCAGATTAGATTGAGCTCTTTGTTATATCTCTTTCATTTTGATTATTTAGTTAGTATTCAACATTTTGTTATTATTTTCTGTAATTGGGTATTATACCTGTTGAGAATAATGAACTACTATTATTATTATTATGACAGTAGAAGATCTTTCTTATCTCTACATATCGATATATACCTATATATTATAGACTGTAACATGAAACCTTTCAAAACTGAAGTTTATATAATAATAACTCGATGTAAATCCTCGAGCATGTCAGTTTGGCAGTTCAAATATAATTCAACCGGGAAGCTGACAGGCTGTCAACCGCTGAACTGTTAGAGAGGATTGCCGAGATGTTTAACCATACTTATCATGAATAACGCACATTAATTACTAGGATACTGTTTTGGTGAAACTTTGAAAACAATGAATATTTTCATCACATTTCTCGAAACATAATCTGAATTTTTCAGAGTGAATGCTTCTTTCATACTGCACCAGGTATCCCAATGAGAATGCTATCGGCCATATCTCGAGAACCTTTTATAGTACAGCTGAACGAAAAAATGAGACAAATCTGACCTTCAGAAAAACTAGAGGGCGTTATTGAATACCAAAATTGATTAAAAAAGAGTAAAAAATTCAAAAGTGAAATTGAAATAATAATTTATGAATAGAAAAAGGAAATCCTATTTTGAGGAGTCACAATATGTTCAAATTAGTTCAGTAAACCTAAGTAATTTTCATTTCAAGGAAAACTGCTTTATAATTACCTATTCTTTGAGATATCTCGGAATAGGAAAGAGATATTGACATGCGGTTTTCAATCGTACATTGTTAATTTGACACACTTTGATATTCCATAATTGAAGATGCATGTTTCCATTCGATATTACCAACTAGATTCAAAAATCAGATAAGAAAATATACAGAGAAACTAAATAAATTGCGTTCTCTAGCGCATACATTACTCATTACGTTGTTTTTCAATTAAAATTTCTACATTGGTGGAAAAGCGTTCTTCTCAAAAAGAATAAATTCGCGTAAATCAGTTGAGCAAAACCTGAGTTACAGGCGTTTTTTCATGTTGAGGTTCCAACTTTATCTCTCCTCCCATTTGAAAGGAAAGCGTAATTTAACCTAATGTACGCAGAATGCTTAATTGGGCAAAATTTGTAAAAAATTCATTTTTTAATTTATGGTATTCAATTACGCCCTCTAGCGGTGGACCTACATTTCTGTAAATAACTTCCAGGTTCTTCTCGAGGTCACTTTTCTCAAATTTTTCCCCTAACCTAAACGATTCTTGTAGTATGGTCGAGAGCCATTCTCATAGGGACTCCCAGCACATAGTTTCTTACTCATAAGTGTCACATTTTGACGTTTTTGAAATAAATGTGCGACATATTTGATGATTATGGAAATCAGAATGTATTAGAAATTGATCCATCAACGAAGAGTTACACTGATGATAGTCGACAAGCTCGAAACAGTTGACTATTGATCGTCACCGTAGTTCCCAATGCGCCAGACAAAAATGAATTTGTGTATTGATATTTCGATGTTGATGAAATTGTTTTCATTAGGTACCTTGAAATCGCCGTTAATTCAACCTATTTTTTGTTTCAGGTAAATATTGACACCATCACTTTTCGGCAAGAGTATTGGTGAGTGTATTTTTGTTCATTTCTTCTAACTTCGTGTATAACTCTCGAAAATTCATCATGAAATTATTTTTATAACTTCATGTTATATTTTTATAACGATATGAATAGAGTGCTCGATAAAAACATTATATCAGTGTTAATTTGTTTCGATTAGGATCAAGATTGACAATTGAGTGAAATTTTGTCGATTGTTCAAATTATTTCAGTGTTGTGTTTTATTTTCGTTTCAATCAATTTATTTTCGTTTCAGTGAGTTGATACCTATTCTTCCCTTTAAACAAACATATGATACAAAAACTTGATTCATAAATTATTGCCCACATTCGAATCATCAAAGTACTCTTCACACTATAGTATGCTTTTGTTAACAGCAAATACTTAACTCTCTTCTTAAACCAATAAGCCTTAAGTACTTCCAAATGCGGCGGTAAATGGTTGAAGCTTTCAATACTCTAATAATATTATCAATGTTAAAATCATACACAAAATTATTGTTTCTAAGAAATTGGTAGATATAAATTACATATGCTAACAACATTTGAAGTGTGATTGCACTATCATTAATGATATTTTAATTCAGAATTATTCAAAAAAACACTTGCCAGGTGTTTAGCTCTATGAAAAACCAACTGATTTCATTGATCGCGATCTTTTAGCTTTCCTCTTCACAAAAAAACTACATATTTTGAACTGTTAACTTTAAATTACATACCTCTCTCATTATCGTTTAAACAAATGTGAATTCATACTGTTTTATAAAATATATGGCTTGTGTTCATCGGATTATGCTCATCAATAATATGTCTATCACAAATATTTTCCAACGCGTTTCATATCAAATTGAAAATGATATTCGTTTTCAATTCCAAGGCATTGTCGCGTAGTTAACTTGTCTTTCATTTCCGAATTGAATGTTGTGTAAATACCGTCAACTCATGTTTATATTCAATTAGATCTGTATAAGAGATGCGTTTCATTTACAATTAAAATTGGGAACGAAACAAAAGAACGAAGAACTTCTCGGAAATTATAATAAATTCACTGACGGCCGATTCCCAAGTTTAATTCAAGAGTGTACTCGAAAGTTAGTGTGGTCGACGATGTCGCCGTCCCCGGCAGTGATTTAGGCGGGAAAGCTTTTACGTAGAATGAAATGTTTTGACTTTCAAATACGTGTTACCATCGGAAGCTGTTGGATGAATGAGAAATTTACCAAACACAAACGGAGCCAGATTTACATAAGACCGTTTTCGGCATTTTAACGAATAACCCGTTTATAACTAAATAAATTATCGTTTATGCTACTTTTAATCAACTGCGACGTTTGCATCGAGGTCGAGATATCTTCTCTTCAATTCGTTAGTTCTGAGAGGTTACTGTGAACTTGCTCCATCTATTGAGTTTAAATGTTTCTAAACTTTGAAGCATGGTTCGTTTTAGGAATTCTCAGATTTGATTCATGTAAATTGAACGATTCGTTTGACATTTGTAATAACGATAAATATATCTGCGTTCAGCAACGAATTATAGGATAAATAATAATTTTGAAAGAAACAATACTCAAATTCACATAACATTTCATGGAAAAATCAAGGAATTCCGTAACGAAAATAAAACCTAACACCCCCCACTCCACCTACCACGTACTCCGGCTGAGCGATCGCTTAACGTGTATGTATATGGTACGACTGTACAGGAGCTCATTTGTTGAAGATATTTGTGGGTGTTTATGCAAACTCAGAATGGGCCTACACATAGTCATAGTGGCAATTTACATTTCTCCGAATCCAAAATTGGACGATGTAGAGCATTTTATGCATTGCACTTCACTGGAGTACACTGAAGAAGGGTCGAAAATTCTTGGTACAAATGATAATAAATTTCCACTCATCTTGAGTGGCGATTTCAACATCAACTTGATTCATCAACGCTGATAAAAAATCGTTGACAACTTAGAAATCGTTTTTTCTTTCGGAAGAATTCAATTCGAAAATGAGTAATGATCCACAAGAGTCCACAACAAAATATGGGACAACCATTGACGCGGTATTTTCCAAATATTTAGAGTATATCAAGTCCCAAACTTATGTTTCTTATTTCTGTTAACATAAACCTATAGTTTCAATGATGAAAATTCCTGAATAGCCTACATGTATTGTAAGATAATAAAAATATTTTAAACGATATTAACTTTTAATTTATAATCAATAAAGAAAAAAACTTGTTTTCTTGTCGGTCACCACGCTGATGTTACAAAAAATTGTAACATCAATTAATATCAAAGAGAAAACTTGAATTAATATCAAAGAAAAAAATACTGCATATATAAAAAAGGAATAAATAATTAAAATTGCATAAGTTGATAAAAAATACTATTAGAAAATACACATTTTTTTTAAATCTGAAATATATAGCTTAATGTCCTAAACATAATTCTCTGACTAACTCTTATCAATCGTGAAATTTTCTACATGATTTTTATTTGCGTTCGTTTAAAACACTTGAGAATCACTCTAACAGCTCGACTCCGGATTTTGTGTCACCTATCAATCCATTTGTTTGCTGATTGAACAAGAGTGAGGAACAATATTTAGCATGCCGAAAAGCTAGTTATTTAAGCAAGAACAATGTTGTTCGCATATAGAATCTACGTCTTAATCAAGTGATAAAATGAACTTCATTTGACATTTTGTTTGCAATATAATCTTCATGTGCTTTGGAATGGTTATTTTCATCGAACATATACCCCGATATTTCACCTTATCTACTCTTATTATAATGTCTACATTAACTTCTTTCCTAATGTCATTCAATTTTTTTTTCTAATTCTTTTCGTTCCAATATTGACCTACGTATATAGCAATCATCACAATTCAAATCGAAAATATTGAATAAAATTAAACACTTGGCCTAATGTTTCATGATTATGTTTAATAATAAATAGTCAACATGTTTCCAGCGTGACTTCCAGACTATAATTTATTGTTAAATATAATCGTGAAACATTAAACCAAGTGTTTAATTTAACTTGATATTTGATTATGTTTCACCAAGAATTAGACTAGAATTCAATCTCAGTGATCAAATCATAAACACTAAATTCAAATTTCAATTAAATATCCTCATGGTATTTCGAAAAGATCGATGAACATATTTCTGCATTACCGGTATTTCTGTTAATTTCATCTCTTTTATTCGAACCCTATAGATTTTCTTAGTTTAAATGCTCAAGAGTATCATTCAGTTGTCTTCAAGAGATTGAGAATTGATAAGGAACAAGTATATCGCATTTAGGTCGAATGTGGATTATCCAGGATTTTCCAATTTCCTCAGCTCCAATTTTAGCTCAAGTGGTATTACTAGGAATAACGAGAAACTAGACCAATTCAGAAGTGGATGAGTGTATTTTGTTTCGTTCTATCTGAAGGAGGTTCCGCAATATTGAACAGAGTGGACGTGGAATATTTGAATATATAAAGAAAATATATTGGAGAGTCTGGATTTTCGGTGATATATCTTGAATCTATAATATAAAAATGAATCGCAAAATGTATTCATAAGCGCATAACTCAACAGCGCCTGGACCAATTTTGCCAATTATTTTTTTTAAATGTTCGACGAAGTTCAAGGATGATTTCTACGCCGAGAAAAATTCAAATAATAGCATGGAAAACCCTAGAAATAGCCCATTTTTTTCCATACAGACGTTTTCCAACTACAATGTACAGTCAACTGCTGGACCGATTTCACAATTTTTTTTTGTTGTGTTTGTTATTGTCAAAGAAAAAAATTTAAAAAATTGCGTGTAAAATTTGAGAATATTTAATTGATAATATAAGTAAGAAATAATTATTAAATCTCAAAAGAGGATGTAAAAAAAATTAATATCTTATCACACATCACGGTTAGTTCAGAGCTATCACGACTAATATTAAAACTTCAATTTAATATAAAATTTTGGTAAGTTTGAATAGACTAACATACACGTTACTAACATAGCACGTGGTGCATTTGAATATAAAGAGAAATACATAGTTTTCTTTAATATACAGTTGAAATTTCGTTTTTAAAAATAATAGCTATTAGATGTACAAACTCAAGTACGCAGAAGTCGCAATTCAGCAAGTGAAAGATATAAAAAAGCAAGTCCAACTGACGAGCATCGAGAAGCTCGGAATGAAGTTGAACGGAATCGTTGAAGTCAAAATTAAGAATATGAAAAACTTGCGTTTAACTCCCGACCTGCATTAAATTATAACGTTGAAATAGATTATAGTTCGCAGCAAATCGTTGCTATTGGACCAATGAACGTTGTGTGTCAATACTGCAAGGCAAAGTTCAATTGTTATTGATGAGGAAATACTACCAATGATGCGACAAAATATTGCGCGAAGAGTCAATTATGGTGGCTGTACCAATAGCGTCTATTGGTACAGCCACCAGAGACACTATATTTATTGGTTTTCGGGAATGGATTGAATTCTGAACATTTTTTGACTTATATTCAGCAAATATCACATGTAATTAATGATGAGAAATATGGGACAAGTAATTGATACGAAATTAAGAATGCCGTTCAACTATAGAACGGACATGTTAATAACTTTCAATACATCGTGTTAAAAAAAAATTTTTTTGATAATTCGACTGAATTGAATTATCAGGAAATATTGCAGTCCCTTCGTAAGTGAGTTAGTCCCTTGCTTCTCACAGGATAAATATAAAAAACAAGATAGTTTTGCACAAATAGTAGAATATGTCTTTCCGGCGTTTTGAGAAATATTCAGAGAAAAATAAATGGACGTACAAAGTTCGTCAGGTCAGCTATTATGGGTATAAATGAGACATGTATGAGTTTGAGGCAACAGGAATATACAAAATACTGTTGTTGAGTTCTTTTTTAGTTGCTCATGTCTGTATTCCAATTAGAGAGGCATATTTTTGATTATCATTCATTTCTAATACATCAATACTGTTGAACAGTAAACATTAAGTCACCCAGAAGTCAGGAGAACCTTCAATTCGTAGCAGAATGTAAACAAGAAATACGTGTTCTCATTTTCACTGATCCATCGCTAGGAAAAATTGTTCTTAATGAAAGTAATTTTTTTAAAGTAAAAGTTAAAGTAAAGTTTTTTTTTTTTTTTTTTTTTTTTTTTTTTCCTTTTAAGTAATATGCTTTTAGTCATTGCTTTCGTAGAATACTCCGAAACTTGCGGCCGAAATTTTTGTCATTCAGTTGAATCATGAAGATCTTTTTCCAAATATAATAAAATATGTTAGCGAGCATAAAAGGTCAAGTTGAGCTCTATATTTTCACAGAATCTCCTCAAATTATCCGACCAATCGACAGGGCGTACGTTCTCTGAGATTCTTCGACTCCTCCCCTCGTATTAGGATCGAGAGCAAATTACACAGCGACAGTTCTAATCCATCAGACCATAAACCGATCTTGAAGGCATTAGCCTTCTGTTTTCTGAAAAAACAGAAAGACCGGCGACCGTTTTCATCTATGAATCCTCCGATTCGAGAAGTGGATAAGTCCTGCGGTTTCCTCAAAGATAATTGACGGTGTCCCCAAAGCGAAGACAGCTTGAGTTTAGATCTTTTTCGTTCGTTTCATTTCGTGTCTTCACATAGCGATAATTTCATCTCTAAGACGAGCTGAAAGTGTTCGGTTGTTCGATTTTAAACTGCAATGAATTACAATGTTCCTGTTTTGTTTTGTGATGAATAATTTGTCGGAAAATTTTTTCGAATGTTGGTTTTCTCCAGTCTAACAATGTGTGGAAGAAAAAAGATGAAATATTTCAGATGGAAACCTAAACAATGGTTTCCGAACAAATTCATTTATATACGTAACAGATTATGAATATTCATGAAAGTATTATGTAATTCGCATGAAATTTCCGTCATTTTTTGGCAAAAGTATCAGAATTTTCACTGTTGATTTTTTAAGATTGAACTGTAAATATTGAACAATATAAGTCAGTTGTAGTGAAATGTGATCTTCGATAGAGTATTCATAGAACTTTCCTCCACACTAAATGACAAATCTTGATGAAAATGAAAAATAGAGTCTTGAAAATAAGCTCACGCTCGAAACATGTTGACAAATTCATATTGTTAAATATAATCGGGAAACATTAAGCCAAAAGTTTAATTCAATTCAATATTCAAAAGAAAAATTGTTGAATGTATGGTATAATCTAAACCAGTTCTTACACTTTGTCTCTTCAATATCCAAATTTAATTATTGATTCATATAAATTGATTTGATGAAAAAGATGAATTGATTCATATAAAAATTAATTGATACAAGATATTGAAAGGTACTAAATATATTTGCGAATTGTCTAAATGTAGAGACTAACGAATAAATATTAGAATTAATGTTATTCAATATAAAAATATTGCAATGAAAACCAAGACATTGAAAAAGTACAATATGTTTAATATTTGGTCATTACGTTGGATGAGAAATTGTTTTTCAAAGATCACGTTTACTTTACTTTTACTTCATGAAATGAATAGAAAAATATCTTACGATTATATTACATTGTTATATGAAGTAATTGCTGTTCAAGTACAATAATAATCAGTTCATAGCATTAAAAATGCTGACAAATTTGATATGCAAATTTATGAACTTTCCAAACTGGAAACAGTATATTTGATGCAGAATTCAATGCATACAATAAATTTCCTAGCTAAATGAACACATCCTAAAGTATTTAAGCATAATTTAGAATTCATTCAAGACATTAATAAATTATTAATAATGAATGATTCAAACTCAAATGGTGACGTTCAACTTATATAATTTTATTGGTACTCAACTTTAATGAATTCATTTAAGAAAATTCTACAAGGGAGTAGTATTTATCCGGTTCCATTCTCATTCTATCTGTTCACAAGTTGCGTTTCAACGCGTATGTAATAATGTCGATATTAAAACGAATCAATTGAATAATTGTAATCCTACATGCGACGTTCCACATGATAATCGGATTATCATATAGGCTTATCAAGAGCTTATTACGCTTACATAACAAAGGAAAAGAAATTCTGAAAGTGAGTATTGCTCTTCGACGTCGATGTAGGAAAAGCAAATTTTCACTTTGTTCCAAAGCTGTTCTCTAAGTTTTATCGCTGAGTTATGCGATAAAGAGTTTGTATCGTAAACTAACAACTTGCTGAGATAGAACTTCATCTAAAAGTGTGAACAACCTAGCGCAATATGAAGTAGTTCTCTCACGTTTTCCGCAATGTGGACGATATAAATTGCGACAGTGTCAGATTCAAGAAAACTTAAGCCTGAAACACTAAATGAAGTGAAACGAATGATAACTCGGAAAGGTTGAGGAAAAAACTGACGGAAGAATTTTCTCTGAATGTCACACTGTGGCCGCGTTTTCTCGGTCGGTTTTGTTTGGAATGGCTCAAAGGCACACTCGACGTAATTCACTTCGAAATAGATATAACGAAGTTATAATTTTGTCGAAATATATAAGCCGAGAGTTTCTAGAGATTTTTTTGTGTTATGATGAATCCATTTCTTTCTTTAGCTTTTTTACGTACAAGTTTCTGCTCGTGATTTGAGCGTTTTATTCTGCGTCTATTCCCAATTGAATCAAATTTATTATTTCCTCCAGACCCAGTTTAATTGAAAGAAGAAAACCGTACAAGTATGTGAACAAGAGTTTCTGCGTAGTAGTTCCTACAGAACAGGATATCAAATGTTCAATTTTAAATAGTAGAATCGAGATATTTAACCACGAAAACTGAAATCTTGATCGAAGTAACACCTCTAGAAATACATCAAAGTAACAAATAACAAGATTATGTGAAGGTTGAAATTGTTGATTTGTCTTGTGTTCATGAGACACTTCAAATTAGTTTTTCCGTCAATAAATCTGATGTACAGGAATTGTTACAATTTTATTATACGTTTACACATGAATAAGTTTGAAAAAATACTTGTCAAGAAAGTTTTAGAATTTTTAATAGAAATCGTGGAGATGATTCTGGTTTCGTTGAAATTATTTTCTCTATTGTGTCAAAAACTTCATAGTTTCTTCCAATATGGTTCAGTATTGACCCACAATCTATGTTGTTGAAGACTCTCTTGCCTTATTATAGAGAATATTATCACAAAACTAAAACATCGAATGTGATAACAAATCAATTATTATATCTTGCGAAATCAATATATTTTTCTTTAGAATCTGATTTTTTCTCTCGGTATTCAGTACAAATCTTTTGGTTTCTCCAGGAGTTGAAAAACTCAAGGATTGGACAAAATATTTTATATAATACTAATATAATAATTGACACTGAGGTTTCGCTTATCTCTTGGTGAAACATTATGTTATAAACAATGAATTAAAATTAACACACTTGGCTTAAGTTTCACTAATTATATTTAAAAAAAACTCTACATATGTTTCGGGTGGTTAACCCATTATCAAGAGGAGACAATGTAATATTGTATACTATATGAAACATTTGTAAAGTTTTTCAAATATATTTAGTGAAACTTAAGCCAAGTGTGTTAATTTCAATTTTTTTTTTAATACTATATAATATTTATACTTTCTCGAAAAACAACCCAGGGATTTCAGGGATCGCAGTGTATTCAACATCCTTATATGAGAAGAAACAGTATTTCAGAGCATTTTATTCCATCTTGCTACCAACTCGCATATGCACACTACTGAAACTTTGGAGAAAAGTATCAAGACTAATCATTCATTCTCAAATTGTATGAATTTAATGCATTCACGTTCATACATAAAATTAATGTGTGTCAATTGGCGAATGCGCCGGGTTGAACACATCCTGAATTTGAGAAATAATTCTTTATCAAATAGTTACGTATGAATTCATCCTTCAAATAATAAGAATTACTTCAAGTCGTTGTGTGATTAACGCCGGCTACGCTTCACCTTTGAGTAAGAACGAATCACCTTCCTCATAGCCAGTAACATAAAATAATGGAGCATTAATTCAAGCATTCATCAAATCAAAGACACATTCGAAGGCATCGCGTCAGTTCTCGATAGCTGGCTTCATCCCCACTTTCGATTCCGGGTGGGAGGAGCCAGCCGGGATGACGTAACACGCAGTGCGGAACAAAACACTAACTCCGGTAAAACCAGTCTTCTAAATTGTGTGCGTCAGTAGAGATATGAACATTCTAGGTAAGACTCGTATCTTGCCCGAAGACCAAGATTCACTGGTACGGCTGAGTTTTGATAAGTTTAATGTCACTTGCTTGAATTTCTCTCCTTCTCTGACTCTACTATTTACTCAATGTCAAGTCTTTGTATTAAGGGGTGCATGCTAGCCTCTGAATATCGTCTTTGTGTTGTGTTATTTCTCTCAATATTGTGAAGATATCGAATGAAATTTGAAATATTACTGTTTTTTTATTTCTGTTTAATTTATCGTAATATACCGAATAATCATTGATCAAAATTATCGGGAGCATGGTTATCTTTCTCTGTGTGAATTTTCGTGTAAAATAACTGTTTTCTCAATGAAAATGGATTGATTGATCTATGTAGGAGCATATCTTCGAATTTTCCAGGATAATATATCGAGATTGCATGTGAAATATTCTGAGGACAATTTTTTGAGTTCTCAACTGAAGAAATGAGTAACATATCATTCCCGTTCAATAATTTCAATGCTTTATTTATTATGAAAATATTTGATAATCTTTGCAGTGAGTTAATTCTGAAATATGATGATTTTATCGTTTTAACCGTTCGAGTTCGCAATTCTGAAATTAATACATTAATTTGTGAAACATAGTTTTTGTAATATTACTTCGAAACAGTTACGACCACTTTTATATTTTATATCGAAGCGCATGGAGGTATCTGTCATACTCGAAATATGATTTTCGATGTATTATTCATGAATTTTTGTCTACTTTGAGTCTTTTATTCCCTTGAAATTTACATAAAGTTAATACAAATATATAACCCACTAAACTCTGAATACTCGAGTATTTCCGAAGTTTATGATCTTCAAATTCCAGCCATTTTCGACTATTTGCGTAATTTTATGGCTGGCAACTCGTGAATTTTCGACATATGAAATGGCATATATGAGAAAGAAGTGTTATCATAAAAAGTACTCCAAATTGATGTTGTTTGAACAAGAAATGCGACATGAAAATTGAACCAATGTTGTTTATTAGCGAGTACTTGAATGCACTTGAAACTTTTTCATAAATTTGTATTTTTATACTCGTATTTTCTAATAAACGTAGGTATATATATATTTTACGAAAAAGTGCTCGTTTCATAAAAAATGCATTTTCTCTCAATTTTGAAATTATGTTCATCAAAATGAGATCGAACTAAAAATTGTTGCTACGGAATACAGGGTATCTCTTGGTACGAATTCCTTTAGTTCCTTTTTTGAACAACACGTCAATTTCTCTGTAAATAATATTGAAGAGGAGGTTTTTGAAGCAAGCACCGAAATTTCAGATCTTCACAAATACTGTACTTTATTCACAAAATTTCTTCGGATTCTCATGTCGTTCGATTCAATGAAAAAATATTAATTGACTCAAAAATTAATGAGTAACAAGTGCAGGTAAAAAACTGACTGACCTTTATAAACATATGTAAACTATTAATTGATATTGACAGAAAAAATAGACTGTTAGAGTGGAAAATGTAAAGTTCAAAAAGTCGACACAGCTGCAAATTGTAACTGTACCGATTCTCGAAATGAGTATATAATTCGACAGATATGAAAAATCAAAATACTCAAAATTGAA
The DNA here is from genome assembly GCA_030704895.1 of Henosepilachna vigintioctopunctata. Lineage (NCBI taxonomy): Eukaryota > Metazoa > Arthropoda > Insecta > Coleoptera > Coccinellidae > Henosepilachna > Henosepilachna vigintioctopunctata. The sequence goes on from JARQZJ010000126.1 coordinate 220,696, forward strand.
TCTGACATTATTTTGTTTCAATAAGAAAAAGAAACCATTTCCTTTGTCTTCAAATTTTTGCGTATATATGTGTGTGTGAAGTGAAGTCAACAAGAATTCTATGAGTTTTTTCAGATAATTTACTACCTACATTACCTTTAAGTTTATTGGCTTTCAATCATGGCGTTGTTCGAATCTTCCTCTCTATCTCTCCTTCTGTTTTACTGCCCCTATCTCTAACATCTCCGTACAAGCTCTTATTACACTTAGAGAGTCGAGAAGCTCCAAGAAATTTAGACGTATACCTCTTGAGTGAAAATCAGTGTTCTCCAAACTAATCTGATTAAAATGGATGTTGTTTCTCGTCACATTCGTAACAAGAACGTCATTTACCTACTCAAGTCAGCGTTTTAATGGCAATTTTTAGGCGATTTCTCATAATCGGATTTGCCTCCGAATACGAAAGTTGTGTAGGGAAACAACGAAATTACAGCAGCAAATGACAACTTGTGTTATAAGTTTAATAATCGATGTTATCCGTTATAAAATGAATAAAGTTGTATTCTCGATCACTCCCAAGAACGTAAATGACCGTTTCTACTATTTCCTATCTTGTTAGGGTAGAAGTAAGTCTTTCACGGACGCTCCGCCCACTATACCAAACAATTTTAGGGAACGGCTTAAGCTCCAGTTTGAAGTTATATCTAAGCAAATCAAAATTCGCGGTTCGTGAGTATAAAAAGTTGAGTTTAATGGCATGCTGTCAGATAGCACGAAAGTGGATGTAGGCGTACCTCAAGCAACTGTTTTAGGTCCGTTGTTGTTTTCCTTATATATAAACGATATTGTCTCTCATATGTTAAAATTTTCTATACGTTTATTCGCTGATGATACTATGCTCTATATATGGGTCAAAGATATTAAGAATAGGACAGAAGAGATCAATAGAGACCTTTCTGCAATTAATGAATCGATATGTAACAATGGCTTATCTATAAATGTGCAAAAATCTAACTTCATAGTTTTTGATACAAGTAAAACCATCCAAGTTAATAAGAATGAGGATATATTTTTGAAGATTAATGACCAAAAAATTAGAAGAGTAGAAGCAGTAAAATATTAAGGCATTATGTTAGACGAAAAATTGAGTTTCAGTGATCATGTTGATTTCATATCATCTAAAATCTGCGAAAAAAACAATTTTTTAAAGAGAATAGGAAAAATCTGTCGACATAGGTGAACTTATTGTTGTTTAAATCGATAATAATGCCTTATTTTGAATATTGCTCCGCTTTGTTATTTGGTTTGACTAAAAAAAATTCAACAATTACAAAAGTGACAGAATAGTCATGCGAACAATTTTGAAGTGGAATAGGTAAACCCCTGTTAAAATTATGCATAACTCTTAGGAAACAATATCTGTTAAACATAGAATACTCTTTGCGTCATATATTTTCATATTTGGAATCAAAAATCAGTTGTTTCCATGTAATGTAATATAAAATGTAAAATGTCAGTAATGTGCTTGGGTATAATACTAGAAATATTTATAGTTTTCATATCCAAAATTGTAAGCTTTCTAAATCTAAAAATGGCATATATTTTGACGGATTCAAGGCTTTCAATAATTTATCAAGTATATTGAAAACTAGTACTAGTATTAAGAATTACAACCGTGATCTCAGAAAGTATATTTTAAATAATAAGTTTGGTATGTAAATACGTAACAGTTCAAAATATGTAAATTTTTATATAGCTTCAGCTGAATAAATATAATCATTATTATTATAGCAAGCCAACTCATCAGTTTCAATGGGTGAGAGTAGCAGTTCGGTATAGTGGTTAGAAAACTCGTTTCAGTTCGAGCTTTTGAACTGGCTTAGCTGGTATGTTAAGCTTTGAAAACATTCTGGATTGACTGGCTGATGAATGTAGTTTTGGAAATGCTCAAATCATCGATATGTGGAATATTAGAATGGAAAGAAGAATAGAATTATAAAATGAACATAGAGATTATTATTGCTATCCATTTCAAAACGAAGGTGTGACTGTAAAAATCTGAATAAGAATGTTTCATCTCCGAAACGTTGGTGAGAACTTAAAAAATTCTTAAGACTTTTTCTTGCTCTTATTCCATTCATTTCTGAACTGTATACACCAAACTTTGTGGTTTACCTCCACAACTAATTGGTGGTGCTAAGGAAAAAGTGACATAGACCTAACGTAATGTGTTTCGAGCTAACAAACACATAATTTCCCTCAATGTTTGAACATGGAGATGGGTAACACAAGACGTATCTGTGCAGAATCTGCTTGATGCAATGAATGCATAGGTGCTGATAACCACGCTTTTAAGCAAAACTTCATCAGACAGAAGAAATGAAACGTTTTTTGTGACAGCTTAGATAGTTGGAGTAAAACAATCTTAATTTGTATTTCGCCGATAACATTTTCTGTCGTACTGATAAATCATTGATTTATGTTTGTATTAAACTATTCATGTTTTTCCAAATTATTAGTGATAGATTTCATTTTCTTTCCGTAGTTTCGTGTACTAAATGATTTCATTAATGTTTTTCTCAGTTGTCAATTATAGATTATACTGTTTCTTCGTTTGATCTAAGATTTTCGGAAAAATCCATGTCTTGACCTCAAGGGTTTTCGCCCTGCATTTTCCTTTTAAATCTCTACTCAACGAATTTTAAGTATATAATAAGTATTGCAGAAAATATTCAGTTGGTTGGAAAAACGTATTTATTTTCCATTCAAAACTTCTTGTTTGTTCATGGATACGACATTTATACGAAAATGTGTATCCATGATACTGTAGGTGATAATGAGGTGTATCCATGAAACTGTACGAAATATGAAAACCTAGCGTTGAACTACAATAAAAAAAGAAATTTTATCATGAGTAGGCTAAGAATGCGCAGAAAATTTACAATGCCGGGAATTAATCGAATAAAAGCATAAAGAACTGAAAGATATGGTGAAAAGATAAAATATATCTAAATAGATCTGAAGATATGAACAATAGTTAATAGATCAAAAGTATGAACAATTTCGAATTAGAAAGTGCAGAAGATACTCGAGGACTTGTTATAAATAGAGGACATCTTCGAGAACTTCCATCTCAATTTCCCTGTTTTCAATCGATTAGAGAATTCATCAATCCTCTGAAAATTCTGGCATAAAGATTTGAATTGCATCGTTCGCATTTAAATGACAAAGAAATTTCAAAAATCATTTCGCAGGAAAATCGATCTTTTCCGTTCAACTTTTAAAATTCATAAAAACATATTTTGAGGTCGTAAATGCAAAATACTCTCGATGAAAATTTCAGAGATGAGTTACTTAAAGATCTATCAAAACCACCAGGGAATTAAGAGTTCATTATTTAGAGAAATTAGATTCGGGAGACCGGAGGATATAATATTCCAGCAATAATTTTCGAACTAATTTAGGACAGCGCCAGCGGCAAGTTGTAGAAATTGACATAAAACTCCAGAAGGCTGAGATTTTTCGAGACTGGAAATGCCTTTTAATTAAATTCAAAGAGCATTTAGAGGGCAATATGAAAGGGATTGTTCCGTCATTCAAAAAAAAATGATTGCGAGTTCGACTTAATTTAACGGTATTGGATGGGAGGATAGTTTATGTTCGCCTTTACCTATTGTGAAAAAGAGGTCTGTTGAACAGTTCCGGTATTACGAAGCTTCAGGTATTCGAAGTACGATTGTTTCTTATTGTGTTCCTTCAAGTGTTAGATTCAATCATAAAACGCCTTTAGACCGAATATCTCTCAACCTATTTTCTCTTCTTGAGAAGAAATCCTATTCTTGAGGCTTGTCGGCTCCCTGATATTGATATGTGTATGGATATCTTTTCCATTGATGCCGATTTTCATACATCAATAGAACTACAAAAGGTTCTTTCAGTATCGACTAGAAGACCTGACAGACATCAAAGTCTGTATGTACATAACAATTTCAAAGCAATCTAAGATATTCGAAATTCTAATTCTTAGTTAGATATACAGCCTACCCCTCGTATCGTTCTTGTTATTCGTCATTACTGTTTGAAAAATGTAAGGTCATTCATATTTCAAAACTTTTCATTGAACTATATCGCTTTGTTTGAATAACGTCACCCAATTTAACAAAAATTGCTCAGAATTGTGGAATTTCATTTGGTGACAATATTATGTGTTGTATTCAACATGCAACAATTTACAAGATTTAGCTGATTAAATTAATAGTGACCTTAATAGTTTGCATACGGGGTTGTGTGATAGCAATTTTTAATTGATTACTGATGAACCTCAATGTATTATTGCGGGAAACAACGAAAGATTAAATAGATTAGAGTGTGGTATACAAATCAAAGTTAATGATATACCATTGGAACAAGTCAGTGAGATTGAGTACTTAGTTGTATTATAGATTAAAATTTGAGTTTTAAAAATCATTTTAGGTATGTTATGAGTAAAATTTAAATAGAAATAAATTTTTTACCTAGAATAACTAATTATGTTAGTGTCTTTACAACGTCTTTTTTATTGTATAAGTCGATAATATGACCACATAGAAACTTTTGTTCAATTGATATATATCTGTTATGAATACATCTAGCCTCAAAATGATATTCAAAAGTTCCAAAATAGAGCATTTAGGATCATATTGAAGTGCAGTAGGTACACACCTTTGTCACTTATGTTAGAAACACCGAGTTGTTTGAATATTACGCAACATTATAGTATATAAAACTTCGGACTCTATTTATAAAATAAAATATGGCAAGGTCATTAAATGTATCGTTCGTTATCTGTATAAAATACTCTGAAGATGTGCATGGTTACCAAACAAGGTCTAGGGAACAAAATGATTTTTATATTGAAAAGTTCAGAACATCTATATGCCTAAATTATTAATGTGTCAAAGGAATGATTTCATTTAATAGCCTAGATCCGCATCTGAAATTATGTGAGAATAATGATGATTTCAAAACATTTTTCGTCTTATTGTAAAAAATAATATTTGTGGCTGATTTATGTTGTTTGCTGTTTGTATACATAATTTCTCTTTTGTAAAGTTTATTAGCTGTGCTAAATATAGTTACTTACTAGTTCACTCGTTATTTCGTGCTACTTATCCATTACCAAGAGTTCAGTGAAACTGATTCGAGAAAAGGAAGTCTAAATATCATTAATAACTTTCGAATCATATTGATTAACTTTATGTTTCAAATGTCCATAGAATTGCAGATAACTAGTATAACCAGAGAGTTTTCAAATCAATATCGTTAGTAGTTAACTTCTCAGGTTAGTTCAATTGAACTACTTATAATAATGATGCTTTATTCTTTAATAACTCAGAAACTTAGAGAAACGGTGTCAAAGTATAAGATGTCTAACTATTGTAAGAAAATATACAACCAACTATTCTAAGCGAAATCTTGACATATGGCTGGAGATGTATGAAAGTTCATATCAGAACTGTCAGACACTACTTTGAATGAGAAATATATACCTTATTGGCGATTGTATACGACATTCTGTTCCTAGAGTACCCAAGAAAAATTGATCATTAGATTTTGAACATGTCCTAGGCACTGAAAATTCCACTATAGCTCGAAGGCAGTTGATATAACAATATGAAAGATTAAATGAAAATTTCCTAGAGAAATAGTTTTCTGCTTACTTCAAGCGATTACAGCCTGAATACTGCTATAGAAATCATCTAGATTTAATTCACTATCTGGGTGAATACCATTCCGTCTCAATGCTGGTTATTCAAGAAATATCTTCGAATTAATAATAATAATAATATTTATTTAGCTGAAGCCATACAAAAAGCTCACTTGTTTTGAACTGTCGAATATTTCTAGTGTTATACCCATGCTCATCACTGACATATGTTATATGGTTTACATTACATGGACACAACTGCTTTTTGATTTGAAATATGAATGTATAAAAAGCAAAGAGTGTTCTTCGTTAACAGACATTAATTCCAAAGTGTTCAGAATAATTTCAACAGGGATATATATATATATATATATATATATATATATATATATATATATATATATATATATATATATATATATATATATATATTTCAATTATATCATCGATTTCAATATTTCTCTAACATTTATCCCTTGAAGGATAGTGAAGGCATCACATTGTACACGTTCACATACATAGCTCTACTATAACATTCTCTTGATTAATTCGAATTTTTCAAATGAATGTTCTAGTATTCATTTTCTTAAATATTTCATTCAGTGCCATAAGCACAAAAAATTTCATTTCCTTATATATATATATAATAATGATAATAATAATAACATTTATTTCAAAGATTATCACAGATCAGGTACAAATGATAAAGTTGAAATATGTCAGACGAAACCACATCTCAATGCTGGCCAGAACAGTAATTATAATAATCATTTAGATGATAAGGCTCCGCATCCAAGATAAACTTACGAACTCCTGCCACATAGAGACTCACACCATCAATAGCCCAGAAATGTTTTGGGAGAGCGTTGTATAGTTTCATACAAGTGTACATTGTGCTTTTTTGAGCAAGTGTGAGTGATAGCTTTGGTAGTTGATAAGGAATCATTTTACGTGTATTATTTACATTTTTGAAGCCAGAAAACAGTTCTTTGTGTTTATAAATGAATAGCAACGATCTAAAAACAAACAAGCCAGGTACAGTTAAAATATTATGCTTTCTGAATAAACCTCTACACGATTCCCGAAAAAGTAGTCCTAACATCGACCTCAACGTCATTTTCTGAGTAACAAATAGGGTATTAGTATGTGGGCTGTTGCCCCAGAATATTATTCCATATGACAACAACGACTCAAAATTTGCAGAGTAAATTGTCTTCAATACATTTATGCTAACTTGATGCTTCAAAACGTTAATCGAATATAAGACAGACAGCAGTCTCCCATTCAAGTAATCAACATGCTGAGGCCACTTCAAGGTAGCATCAACATGGATACCCAAAAACTTGATAGACTCACTAGATGTTATATAATTATCAATAATATTTACTGACAATGGAAATGAACGACGAGTGATGATAATATAGTAATAATGAGTAATGATATATATATATAATATATATATATATATATATATATATATATATATATATATATATATATATATATATATATATATATATAAGATACTTTTAAATTGGTCGCTTGGCTCTATTCCGTGACTTTTGTAATTGTTGAACTTTTTCTTTAGTCAAACCAATTAACAAAGTGGAGCAATATTCAAAACATGGCATTATCATTGATTTGAACAAAAATAATTTCACATATTACTCAATGTTCCGTCTTACATAATACCTGAATATTTTACTGTTTCTACTCTTCTTATTTTTTGTTGATATTTGTAGTATATCCTCATTTTTATTAATCTTAAGGGTTTCACTTGTACCCAAAGCTATTGATTCAATTGATTCCAAATAATCCGAAATCTAGAAGCAGAAAAAATATTACAGAAGAACTATTGAGTAAAAACATAATTCTGTTATCTGAATAAATAATGTATAATCAAATATTTCAATATTTTCTTGCTTCAACAAAGTCTACACATAATGACCTTGGAATAAAAAATTTCTTCTTACATTTCCTGTGTCGTTTCTTCGTATAGATGATAAAACGAATTTTGCGGCTCACGCAAACATTTAAAGAGACGCAACGAAAAAGTAATAATTCAAACGATGATAATGAAATGATCTGGTAAATCACAAACGTACCGAAAACCCACTCGTTGAATTCAAAGACTTTCCAGAAAATCAGCAACGGCATTTTAAAATGTAAATCATTTTATTCGCTCGATTTTCTGCCTAGTTCACTGAGGCATTTAACATATCGAATTTTCTTTGGCAAAGTAAACATCCGGCGGGGCTTTTCCTCGTTTCGAATTTCCACGAATTTCCTCCACCGAAGCGGAAAATACACCGATTGATCTCTGGATTGTAAATGACTTAACAGACTTACAATATTCCTTTCACATTAATGCAAAATGGCAATTTTTTCACGATATTTCGCAGCAAAATCCCTGCTGAACTTCGCAGAAGATACAATTTTGATGTCATTCACTTGAAAAATCACCCATTGCTTATGAAGTTTTAGTGTCTTTTTGTGATGTCGAAATATCCACACTTCTCTACGACGTTCCTGTACAAACATAACGTAAGTACATACGTTGAAAGTTTCATAATTGTCGATCTCTTAATCTGTTTGTTTGATTAATTTCGTGCCAATTAAACCGATATTGATGGTACTCAAATTTGCCAAAAGTTGATATTCTGGGAAGTAACTGCAGCTACTGTTTCCAATTTCCGCTTGAATGAATTGGAACTCAGAAATTTTATTGAAACAAAAGCGAAGATTCATAAGTAAATAAAAGGGCAAAAGCATTTCCAGAATGAATAAAGGAATGAATTATTGAGTCACAAACAAACCATGACTCGCAAAAACCAATCGAACTTACTATAGGTATTTTTTCATGAGAAATACACAGGTATTGAAATTATTCGAGGAGCCTTTGTTTTGACCAAAAGGCATGCTAAATATTATGTGATTATGCTATCAAGTCCTTTCAAGGAGCCTATCAGTATCTTATATAGATATCAGAATATCGAAGAACCAAACTCAATTCAATTATTTGATAGATTTCATATTGAATGAATATTATTATATTTCGATTATTTTCGTTGTTTAGTTTCGATTTCTCTCAATCATACGGACTGTTGAAAAGACTCACGATGAAAAGGTCATTCTGACAAACAATATGAAAAATTTTTGATTTAATTTCAGATATATCGATAAAAAACAACAAATCACATAACAACAAGACTATTTTAAAGACATAAAAACAAACAGAAATCGTAGATATGATTCGAACAAACGAAAATTATTGAAATTAAACATAACTGCAATGCAAGAAGAAATATTTTCCACATTCATATCCACTATTCTTATAATTTTCCATTCAATGGTTCTATCAATTATTTTATCGAAAATACCTGAAATCTATGTCTGATGACAATGTAGTATGTAGAATGTCTATGTCTATGCCAATGAGTTATGAAGAATAAGATGAACATAAATTTGTGGTGCCTGTAGCCATGTAGAATAATTATAACTGGGTGCTACCACCGAATTCTGAAATGCATTTCAGACTGAAATTGTGGTGGTTTAATCGAATCAAATGACACATTCTCTCATCTCGACCCCTCTCCCTATAACCACGGAATTGAAATAAATGGAATGTACCTATCACAAAGTTCAGACCTCGGTAATAATTAATGATGCTGGCAATACCCACTCAAGTGAAATAACAAGGTAATTAATATTATTGCTCTGCCGCTTCAGGTGTTATTTGAGGTTGTCAGTTCATCTATAAATGGTTGGTCGTTATTGATTACAAAGCGTTTCCCATTATCTGCAGAGGAAAAATTAACAGAAATGATAGGTATCAGGACAAAGAATTTTTATTCAATAGTTACAAGACCAAACAATTATCAAAACTTTCACGGAGCTGTCTTTGCGAATATTGTCTACGTAAACGTAAGAACCTTTCGAGACTGAATATTTGGTGCGTTTTGAAGAACTCGTTGTAAATAACAAAACAGCCCTGTTTCATCCTCTCATGGAAATCATCAGTGGCACGCATCCAAATAATCGAGTATCTGAGTTTTCTTCCAACACACCTAGCGTTATCTTTCTGAAACACGAGAAACATTCAGTTTAGATCTACTAACGTGATCTCCATCTATCGAAGAAACAAGAACACTCTCAAGTTCAGTAGGGAGCGTTGGTGACATTTGTCCTTAGCGATGGCTTTCTCGGACTATCAGTACAAAAGACATTTTCCTTCAATCCAGCGTGCTGTAGTTCCCAGTGTTCCCTAACATCTATATCTAAAAAATTGTATTTTTTTCTAATATAATATTTCGATCAAAGCATGCGAAACTCGATTTAGGTCTATGAACTCGCAGGAAACAAATTCATTCTACAGGGCAATATTTACCTCAAGGGATTGATTAATTCACTCCTATTTAATATCCTTCAGGAGATCCCGAGAGGAGACAAGAACTCAGGTGTGAATAATCAAGAAGGTAAACACCCAATTTCTCTTCGCGCTCTTCCCAGTATGCCCGCAATGGCGCTAATAAACTCGTGATTGTGTTTGAACAAATTACTTTTACAACATCATTCCGCGAATACGTCATCATTTCCTTTTAACATTCAGTAGATAATACTTTACACAACATTGATATATATACTTGAATGTGAAGCGAAGTAGTTTGAATGGTAACTTAAAGAATCAATTATTGCGAGAGGCTCTCTTGGCAAGTGTTTCCAGCTCAATGTTAGTAGGAGGCCAAATCTTCATAAATAAAGAGTTTGTTGGAAGATTTAACTACCAAAAAGCTGATAAGTGGAAAATTTGATTTTCATTTAGTCGACCGATAAGCTTATTGTTCAGATGTAAAGTGTACATCCTTAGTTGGACATCCCTGTGTTATGTTTGCATATTTGAGTGAATCAAACTCTTTGACTGTTTCTTAATTTTATGCTCTCTATTCAGATATGATTTTTAGCACTGAAAAGGGAACGAATGGTTCCCTTTTTCGTGAATATTTAGTTCCTAATTCCTTTTTCCATTGAATATGTTGTTTCGTAGTGAAGTATTTCTCTCATTCAATTTTAAATAGTGAGGTTCTCACAATATTTTATCTTGGTTGAATAATTCAATTGTCATTTTCTTTCTAGTATGTTGCATCATCTGATTGTTTAAAATTGAATTTTGTATCCGAAAAAGTGAATAAGCGACATTGTTTGAACATTCAGAAATGTTTTGCTCATTCTGTATTGTAAATTCACCTATTTCAAACTTATTCTCATATATATTGCACATATTCATTGAAAGAGGAAACCATAGACATAATTATATATCGACGCATTCCTAAACGCAACTAAATATTGCTCTCTATGTTCATTGTTACAGAATTCTTGAGGTCTTCCTGAAAATTACATTTATTCAATTTGTTACTTCAAGATTCTCCAAATTGTTTCTTTTTGAATTTGTTCATTTCTTTCGCGATGAAACTTTCCTATAACTTTGTCCTATGGAATTACAGTAAAATTAATCTTCCTGCAAATCATATAAATTGAATATCTATTAAATAATTCCAGGTATTACTTCTTCATGTCAGAATTCGGTGTAATTCTGAAAAAAATAAGAAACTTCTCCTAGCTGAATATGAAAGGCAAACATATCCGCTCCACATATTGAGGCATATTTACTCCACATATATTATGAACTTATAATTTTTGAGGGTTGTACTGTTAATCGGTTACCATCTCAAAATATTCACAGTGAACTGAAGAGTTTTTGTACATTCAAGCTCAGTGTTTCCGATTATATCATAATATTCTATGAACTATATTCTATCAAGTGTTAGAAAAGAATTCTGTCAACATTTTTGGTATCATTTTTCATAATGCACATTCATAATGAAACATTAATAATAAAACACCACCATATTGGTATACATAAGTTATACAAGTAAACTCCATTACGTTCACAATTTTCTCCGCTTCAGTTTTAGCTCCAAGAAGCTACATTTAATTACTATACGTGTTGGCTGGGTTTCCAGTGACAACCATCTTCAATTACAGCATCCGTCTCTGCCAGAAAGGTTTCAGATAACTTGCTGTGTTAAATGTACATCGCATTTACCAAAACTCACTTCATACTGAATTAAATTAATTTCTCGAGCTCGGAATCGTGAATTAATAGACGCGTTGGCCTATAATTCAATATTGTATACGTGTACTGTGGGACTTTACAGTCGAACAATCAGGAATTGTGCTGAAAATTCAGTTTATATTGATTAGCAACATATTTTTTTCAGTATATCGAGTTTCCCGACATCTCTAAAGTACGCAATGAAGTTTATTACCGACAGCATTGGCCACGCTTGAGAGAGTTGATCCAGTTTGTTCAACAGAGGGCGTCACTCAAGTATTGATACTCAGTTGTCTTCGCCTTTTGACATAGAGCTGTAATGCATTCGGGTAAAACATCGAAACACGATTAATTGTATACATTCCACTGACGATTTCCGTAAAAGGATGGTTGCTAAACATTCTTGGTTGTTCTCTTATTTCGATTATCGTACGTTGATAAACAAATTTTGGATTGAATGATTCAACCACCAATTCTTTCGAATTCCGACGACTACGGTGAGGTTATGTGTGAGTTGTTTTTTAGACGGATATAATTCTTGGGCTTCCTCGTTCTTGTGCCAAACAGTCAACCGTCCGTCCGTCTTGACTTCTTAATTTTTGGTGTTTTTTATTTTCCTCATGGTTTTCTCTGATGAACAAGAGGAATATCGGCATCATCTTTGTGTGCAGTCGTCGCCTCTGCTTTGTTGATTCATTCCTGTTTTAGAGAAAACTTCGCATTCAAATTTTCCTGTTATTTCACATTAAACATAACACCGTTTCTAAAGTATCTGAGATATTTGAATAATCCGAAATAGACCTAAGCATAAAAGCACTCACTTCAATCCTTGCAGAAATTCCAAACCTGTAGGACCGATAGCAATCAGGTCGCACTAACTCCAACGTAGAACCATAAACGCCAAGAATTTTCTCTACGGGAATACCTCGCACAAAGGGTAATCGAGTACAACGCGATATACAGATTTAGCGGAATGCCAAGTAAATTATAAGCTAAGTGGTAATAAAAGGGAAGTTTTCTTGTAGGACTAGAATGACTGCTCTCTAGGCCGTGTAAGTTCTTTATATATAGAAGTCATTTCCTTTTATTAATGACCGCACAAAGTAAATTGGCACGTTAAAGACTAACCGCTATCGATTGATAGCCGTATAAACCGGCGGAATATATCTTTCTGATGTAACCTCGGCAAAATTCGGTCAAGTGGTCATAAAATGAAGTTGTACTGTGGGTATGGCTTGTCCAATAAGCAGAATAAATATAGGAAATCGATTTGATAGCTCGTTTTACGATTCTCCGTAGGAATTGGTTGTGGATGAACAATTAGGTTTGTTAATTTCGTGGAAAATATCAGCTGAAGCATTCACTTCTGTTTTTATCAAAATTCTGTGGAAATCACTTCCTATGTTACATTTGGTGAGAGACTTCTCAAATGAATAATCGTATAATTGGAAAGATTTGGCCAAATTCTTCAATAAAGTTTCAAATTTTCTCAAAAGTTGATAGTTCTTGTGGTGTTCTCAATGATAATATTAGCCCCTGCAAGTTTTCCTTCTTTATTTCTTTCATCTTTGAAATTTCTAGAAGAGATGTGTTGAATTATGTCAAATTATTGCCGACATAAAGTTCACATTCGTATGAATCACGATACTCTTCTAAAATAAAGTATTTCTGTCTAATTGTTATCTTCAAAAACTTCATATAACATGAATAATTCTAGGGCAGAATTGCATATTGAGAATAGGTAATATCTATTTTTTCTAATCTCAGGATGTACTTGAGACTGGTGACATGTTTTCTGCAACTAATTTATCTACATGTATGTATATCGGTAAATGAGGTTTCAGAACATCTGCAAGAGACAATCGTGACTCAACATAACATTGTATAGCAGTACAAAAACAGCTTCTGTTAAATTTACTTTTCGACTGTTGATGTACTGTATATACTAGTGTATAATGTGTTGATGTACATAGCAAAAACACATCCAGTTATAGTATTCTCCAAGATCAACATCTTCCTACGCTGCAGTAAGCTGCGCAGATGAGCTGCTATCACACCACTTCAAACTCAGTTTGGATTTGTATTGTCTTCCATGCGCAAGGTCTGGGGTTCAATGTCTCAAACATTCGACCAAGAGAGTATTCTAGAAGCAGCCTGCTATCATTCGGAAAACAATGGTAAACCATCACGAATACTCTTCTAGTTCCTCTCAATAACTGATTCGTTCTGAAGGAGAGGTCAACTATAAAGGATCGCTCTTATATGAAGAAAATAAAACAAATACAAAATTTTAATTTCAAAGAACATGAACTTTTTGGGCTGCTCGGAACATTGCTTAGGATAAAAAAGGCAACTGTAGTATTCGTAAAAACTCAACATTTTCATTCAGTGCTGTAAGCTGAACAGATACGTTGCTACTACTCCACTTCGAACTCAGTTTGCATTTTTATTGTCTTCTATGCGCAAGGTCTGGAGCTCAATGTTTCAAACATTGGACCAAAAGAGCATTGGACAAGCAGCCTGATATCATTCGAAAAACAATGGAAAACCACCAAGAATACTCTTCTAGTTCTTCTCAATAACTGATTCCTTCCGAACCAGAGGTCAACTATAAAGGATATCTTCTATATATAAAAACGAGAACAAATACAAAACGTTGATTCCAAAGAACATTAACGTTTTGGGCTGCTTATGACATTGCTCAGGAAAAACAACGGCAATTATAGTATTCGTAAAAACTCAACATCTTCATTCGATGCTTTAAGCTGCGCAAATAGGTTGCTATTACTCCACTTCAAACATAGTTTGCATTTGAATTGTCTTTTATGCGCAAGGTCTGGATTTCGATGTCTCAAACATTGAACCAAGATAGCATTGGAGCAGCACCATACTATAATTCGAAAAACAATGGAAAACCACCAGGAATACTCTTCTAGTGCTTCTCAATAACTGATTCGTTCTGAACCATAGTTCAACTATAAAGGACCTCTCTTATATATAGAAACTAAAGCAAAGACAGAACTGGCATTCGAGGAAGTTCACCAGTGGCATAATTCACTCAATAGAGATATTGTCTCCAATTCATAAAACCATAGTGAAGCTACTATATATAATGTAGCGTTCCTATTCATTACTCAAAGTTTAATATTTCATTGAAGTCATAGTCATACGCAATCTTGAGAGACTGCTCCAAATTTCCTGAAACTCACCGAAAGTGTCGAAGTCACGATAATTATTCGGAATATCGGAAGTCGCAAATATATTCCCAAGTTTCGCTGACTGACACCATCACAATTCAGCCATTCATCTTCCTAGGGGTGAATATAACAAACATCCAGAACCTTATCGATAGAACAATAGGTCTATATTTTGGCGTTATTGTGACTTCGTCACTGTTATTTATCAACCGATTGTGTTATTCGAAATAGAATGTCCCTACGGAGCTATATCATGTTAATGGCAATATAGATCGCTATACAATCTCACTATCTATCGCACTTCATTTCAAGTATAATGGGTTATAATATTGAGGTTACGTATGAATTGCGCGGATCGGAAATTATCCTGAAATATGGCAAAACCTTCATTTAGATTAATCCCACAGATTTTCATTTTTGACATCAAATTCATCCAAATAACATTTGAAACTTCAAGTATTATTATATCGAGAAATAATTTAATCACAATGATGCGTATTTTTCGTCGTGTTATTTTTTCTTTTGCAATCCCGTTCATTTGTTACGTGTTCTATCTGCTCTGATCTGTCGAGTCCTGTCAAATTTTTAGAGTTTTCTCCATTGCTTTCGAATATTTATTGGTGTAATATATATATATATATATATATATATATATATATATATATATATATATATATATATATATATATAATATATATATATGGACAATAATCTTATAATATTTTCGGCATGTTCTTCATAAAATGAATAAGGAAAGAATTTCAACTCAATATTCTGTCTATTCAATTGCTGAACTAAGTTCGGTCGTTTTGCTTTTCATCTTAACAAATTTATCAACAGATTTTCATACAATTTTTCCTCCTAATTTCACCAGTTATTTACATAAGGTACTTTGAAATCGAGGTCTGTTGTTTTCGGAGTTTCTTAGATATTGTTTATTAATTTTTTTTCTTATTCATTTAATACTGTTGGCGTTCACTTGATGTTCCTTCACTTGAATCCATTATAATTGAATAAAAACTAAAATTCAAACACTTGAATTTTTGATTTACACTTTATTGTCAATATAGCATGACTTCATATGCTAACAGAATACTTACTGTCAGTAGCATCAAAAGTTATTATAAAAAGCGTAAAAGTTCATTTTATATTCAATCAGATATTGTTGTGAGTTTTGAAGGACATTTTTACAAATATTGAGTATTTCGTGTATCAAATATTTCGATTTGTATGGTTGTGTATGAGGAAATTGTTGTCCAATAACGTTTTCTGCTGATTTTCTTTCATTATACAATTTTTTCTCCTTTGGAGTTTTCATGTTGTTGTTCTTTTGTTGAATGGTGGCAGGCAGGTTGAAAGGCCTACTTGAATGCAGGTTTATTATGATTCATTGAGGATATTTTTGAGGTTAACGTAGAAACAGCCGTTGTTTTCTTTGAAAATAACAATCGATTTTCACATGCTATTTTCCTCTTCATATATCGTCTTGATCGGAAAACGTCATAACATGCAGAAAACTTGATTCATTCTTTCCAACTGTTGGGGAAAAAAATCTTTAATTTTCATCTAAAAGGATATCAAACCTATGTTAAACGAACCATCTTGATGATCGAAATTTCCTCCGTATTCAATGTGATCTAAAAGAAGATCGAACTGATTGTTAATCATGTTACCGACGAAGGCGGCTCGATACTCGATGTGAAAGCCATTTGAATGTGAAAATAAACGAGGAGTGATGAGAAACAGCGCTCTCTTGAAATTTATTTCACGCTCACGTGACGGAATCAACCGCTTGTGTCAGGTTATTCGCGCTTCATTTGTTTCTAGGATATCGATCCGAAAGTCAAATGCTGCTTACGGAAAGGACTTTTTTCATTCTGACAGAAAATATATTCAGATTTGCGCGATTCGAATTCATCTCGTTTTTCCATACTTCATCTTTCTGTCGCAATATATTTTTCTTATACTTTCAAGATTTATTCTGTCGATTTTAAGATTAGAACCATCTATCATTTCCAACAGAAATCGTGACGAAAAAACCATTATAAAAATATAAAATTCGTGAATACACGAAAATCATTTGGATTGATTGGCATTGCAATTTTATTAATGACTGAAGAATTCGTTTACGAGAATAGGGTGAAAAGTTTCCAAAGTGTCCTTTACCAAGAGACACGATGTTTCAAAAATTGTTTTTGCTTTATTTTTCGACATAATCTCCATCAGCACTGATTCATTACTCATAACGGTGTTCTAATTCAGTTATACCAATTTTATACGTAGATTCGTCAAGCTCCTCAAAATAATTATTTATAGTTTCGATAACTTCTTCGTTGCTCTCAAATCTTTTACAGCCAAGCCATTTTGTGTGGTTAGGAAACAGGTAATAGTCGCCGAAGGCTGAGCCTGGAGAGTAAGGAGGATGCGGCATCAATTCAAACTTCAATTCCTGGATTTTGGACGTAGCAACAATCGACGAAGGCGGTGGTGTGTTATCGTGGTGACACAAAAAAAAATTTTTCGCCGAATAAGGTTGTTTAATTTGCTCCTCATCCTTCGAAATTAGCAATAATTCTGCGTTGTATTGATGAGTGATAGTCATACCCTTTTCCAGATAATCAATGTACCCATATAATTCCTCTCGCATCCCAAAAAACAGTAGCCATAACCTTGTGCCGATAAAATTGTTTTTGCCTTCTTTGGAGTTGGTTTCACTTTTCCAACCCACTGTTTTGACTGTTCTTTATTTTCAGGAGTGTAGTGCTGAACCCAAGTCTCATCAACAGTTAGGAATCGACGCGAAAATTCGTTTGGTTTTGGTTTGGTTTTTCGAATCAGTTTTTGGTCGAGCGTTAACAAACACGGAACTAATCTTGCACACAACTTTTCCATGCTCTAATGGTTGTGCAAAATATTTCGCACATGTTCATCTGACATCGTACAGGTCTCAGCTATCTCATGCACTTTCAATCTGCGGTCTTCCAGTATTATTTGATAGATTTTCCCAATAATTTATGAAGTTGTAACCTCAACCGGCCGTCCTGAGTGAGGCTCGTCAGAGATGCTCACACGACCGATTTTGAATTCAAAAACCCACTGCTTAATCGTTGTATATGATGGGAATGAGTCTCCTAGTGTTGAATCCATCTCTTCTTCCATTTGCTTTAGTGTAAAACCTTTCAAATGACAGTATTTGAGCACGTTTCTCCTATTTTTCAATTTTCACAAAAAAAAACGGAAGCGTCTCGCGCAATATGCTCTAAAACGCAAACTAACGTAGCGATTGGGCTGAAACTTTACATAGAAGCTTGGTAGGAATGGTAGTGTAGGACGCCACCCCAATGTTTACTCAGTGGCGCCATCTCGTATTCAGGGCGGAAACTTTTCAACCCACTCTCGTAGATAAACAAACCTTTATTTATGTCATAACATACTTCAAATTTTTGTATGGGTTGTCTTTCAAGTTAAACCTGAAAAATTTCATCATTTGAGGTTGCAAGTCCCAGTTGATATTTATTGGATTCCTGAAGATCTACATCTTGGTCTATGCAACGAAAAACAGCAGTTTCAATTATGGAATTGAAAGAGGAAATCTACTGGTTCTCTGAATGGAAGAACCTCAACCAACTCAGGACTATCATGAAAAGATGCAAACTAGCAAACTCCAAACTAGCAAACTCCACGCATAATATCAGATGCTCAAAACCAACACAAACACAGATGAACTCTACCGAATCATTAGGATTTAAGAGTTAGAATCGTGGCTGCTGAACTTGGGAGTCCAAAGAAGAAGACGGAACCATAACTCACCCTCATCATCGCCATGAACAACCATCTGCACTGTTTCGCAAGCATTGTTCATACATGTATCGTTGAAAATTTATAGATACAACAGAAGAGCTACCAAAATCTCTACCACTTGGTGTGTGGAACGAAGAACACAGCTACAATGATACAATCTTGAGGAAACGACTTACCAGTACAATTGCCCTTTACTGAATGGATGTACTCTAAATGAGTTCCCAATCAAAGTTTCAGGATCAATAAGGAAAGATCCAGAATTACTAACGTCTAATGATCTGCCCAATCTTGATATTTAGATTCACAGACAAAGATTCAATACAAAGATCAATTTCAGCAGATAAGAAAGCAGTACGTGCTGCTGATTCTTGGAGAGTATTTTGAGTCTCTCCGGGCACAAAAGAAAGTAACATTCATTTTCAGTGAACCATTTTACAATTTTTACATTCTCACATTTCTCCTGTAATTTTGTTTTCTCAATTCTGAATTTCTTCTGTTTCGTCGAAAGAAACTAATCATTTTTTTGACAGAAATATAATTCACCTATTCCAAGCCAGATCAAGTTCAGTTAATGATACCAACTGAAAATCAAAATATAAAATGAATTCGTATTGATGATAAACAGTAGAACTCCATTTCATCATAAATGAGAATAAATTCGTCGTCTTACTGATTTATTCATTGAAATATATTTTCAGAAGCCACCATTGGAAAATTATTACGTATATTTTCGTGAAGGAGCCTAATTTTTTTCGTTAAATTTCAAGTGGTATCAAGACTTATCAGGATTCAACTTCCGACATCAATTTCCATCAAGGTTGAAGTGAAAACTTTTTTAATATTGCCTTCATTCAAAGTTATGGACCTTCGTGAATGCGACAGATTTTCTGGGTCCTTGCGCCTTGGTTTTGACACGTTATTATATCGAATTGTGCCTTAAAAGTGAGTTATATCCAAATTGTTTTCAATTGACTCCAAACTTTCTTAATAATGTTTGTTTCGGGGAGGCTCGATACTTCAGCAGTTAGTGCATGCTTATAATGTTTTAAAATAAACTGCTCAAATTATTTATTTCATCATTTTTCGAATTGGAATTGTAGCTTTCTCAAAGTATCTATTACAGTTCAATATATTGAATTTTTGATATAACTGCGTTCCTTGTAGATTTGAAAATTACCAGAACAATTTATGTTCTTACTTTTGATGTATATAGGAATCTTTTATGCACAGATACGTTAATTGATAGCAGACAACCGTTGAAAATAATACTTAGCGATTTCTACTCGTTTGTACAAAATTTTTTCAATCTCTTTCCGAAGAAAATTTTAATAAAAAAGTAAATAGTTTGAAAATATCAGCAAGAAATAACAATTATGAAAGAATTTTAATAGACAAACTTAAACGGAAAAAGATTCAGAATGATCCTTCAAAGTCTATCCCACACCATATATTTAATCGGAACATAAATATTATTCAGTGAACTTTATACCATACCTTAACTACACAATATGTGCAAGATTGGAAAAAAACAACAAATCAAAACAATATGATCGAATCAAAAAAATAATAAGTCACTATAATGAGACAATATTTTTAATTTTCTCATACATTAACAAATATTCATGACGCGTTTCGAATTACTACCAAGTCACTATTAATTGATAATAAGAAAAAGACTGAAGTTAAAGAAAATAGCGACATCTATAAAATTCTTTCTAATTAGTGTTCTGCTTTCTTTATGGGCCTAACGGGTTGAAATATCGCAACACATGTAGATGAACATAAAACTTCAATTTCAAACAACGTGAACATTTTGGGCTGATCAAAACATTGCTTTAGTTCTAAAAATTTCACAGATTTCACTAAAATCAAATGTTTGCACTAAGATAAAATGGAAAACATTCAGAACTAGAGAAGCGAAAAAAATCAGCAGCTCTTAGAGAAAAGAATAATTGCTTCTCAACGAACAAATAGAATTTCAACTATAACCCCTTGTCACCCCTATCTTATACAGTTAAATTTGCCATATTCTCATTCTGTAGTTTGTGTTGATAATGAGCTAACCGCTCGAAACATCTTTACTCAATGTTATACTTTATTTGTATTATTTTTCAATACATTCGTGGAACATTAAGCCAAGAGTTCAATTTAAATTATTTTTCAATCGTGTTTCACCAGCAAAAGAACGAGAATTCAACCTCAGATAATTCTTGGTGTTTTCTTTATCAATATAAAAACAATATTTCGAAAAATTCTTCATGAATAGGATGTATGAAGTCGAGAATGAATTATGTTTGGTGGTTTTACTTTTATATTTGGTGATCATGCAATTTGAAAGTATCAATACAAAGTTATAGTGAACTCTATGATATCGCATTCAAAATAACTTCTTCTTAGTTTGGAGTAAGAGGTATCAACCTCACTTCTCACCCTCATCATCAATCTGTCCTTAGTGGTAAACCATCAAGGGTTGCAGATCGATGTTCCGCCGTATGTTTATTAAGAGGCTTATAAACAATAATCTACCCTACTTAACTGTGCTTTCACGATTGTCTGTCCCATTATATTTGACCAATGGGGGAGTTTCTGATATGAATTGATGGCCACAGTTCTCCTCGGGAAATATATGTTCCAATTGGCAAATTATATCGATTGGATTTACTCCATTGTTCTCTCTTTTAGTATGTATGAATAAAATATGTTTTGTGTGCTTATTCAAAGTCAATAGTTTCTTATTATAATATATATACAAATATCTCAATCATATAAAATCGAAAGTTTTCAATATACCCATATTTGTATGATTCAAACCGTTTTGATTCGAATTGTTGATAAGATTTCCAAAATGGAAATATATTCAATCAAGAACTTCTACATAAAGATATTTTTTTTAGGTTTTTGAATTGGTTTATTATTTTTATACAGAAAATGAATAATGCCTCGCTAAAGAGGGTGTAAAAGGTAAAAGTAGCATTTGAAGAACTTGGAACAGCTCTTTTCATTTTTACTGGCCAATTCAATGAGGAATCAAATAAATTATTACTGAGTAGGTACTACTCAATTTAATACCAATCTTTCTTAGTACATTTTTTCCTTTGATAAGAACACGTTTTTTATGAATTTCAAAGTGAAAAGTCTTGAAAGCATGTACTATAAGATATGTATCACATCTCATCATTGATAATAATCTAATACGATAATAATGATACTTTTCTGATTATAATTTCGAAAACTAGTAGACATGTTTATGTGGATGGGAAACCACATGAGAAACAGAGTTCTCGAAAATTGATGAAAATTTGATTGTCAAAATGTTCGTGAGAATAATCTCTCAAATCTTTTCATATTTTGACTAATCACTTCGTATTATTATCGAGTAATACTTGAATAATTTAATATAAACTTGAATTCAAACACTTGAACTTATAATTTGCACTTTATTGACTACATACGTTTCGTAGTTACAAACGACTTCTTCAGATGCTTACGTTAACAGAATCGTAATACAGAATAAGTGATTCTTCTGTTAGCACCTGAAGAAGTCGTTTGTAACGACGAAACGCGTCATGCTATGTAGTCAATAAAGTGTAAATCATAAGTTCAAGTGTTTGAATTTGAATTTATATTCAATTATTCTGGATTTACATCAAGTAAACGCTATTAAATACTTGAATACGAGTATTTCACAAATTTTGTATAACATACGTTGAAGTATTTTCACGGAAAGAGAAGGACGTTTTTCGGACAAATCTGGCGCTTGAAATTTCGTTAAAATTCGCTAAAAAGTAGTTTCAGCCTTCTAAGGTAGTTGACATTCCTTTAACCGAAATACTACTCGATAGATCTTGTTACATGGTTTCTTCGTTCGTTTTGTTACAGTACAAATTAATAAGATCATTATTTATAGGATCATTCTTATTTCAATTCATGCAAAAATACTTTTTCTATGTATTTTTAAATTCCACCCTGGCAAGCAAATTTTTCAATGTGAACAAAATGAAGGAGTATACTCGAAACTGTAGTAAAAATCAAATCGTTCTAGAGAATGTACAGGTGTGATTTTTTTCGAGTGGAAGCATTAATCTCGCCGTTCGTGTATTTTTACGATTTGGAAGTACATGTGGTGCCAACGATTTGAAGATTATCTCATGACAAATCGCTGCGTTCCTAAAATACAACCCCTGGTTTACTTGCTGTTTGGCTTTCATGCACAAATGGAAAATTCATTCACCGAATTAGAATGTTGCGTGACAAATTTGGTATGCACTTCAGTTTATTCAAATATTTATGTAAATTTTCTTCGACAACATACCTGGAACAAGCATATTTATCCATGGCTTAAACTTTTTCTTTACAGATTTAGTTTGAGTGAATCATAATTCTCAAAACTCGAAGAATTAACAACTTTGACACATGAACATATTTCAACAAATGGGTATACGTTACACTATAATGCAATTTTTGTTACATTGTATAGTGTTGTAGACGAACAGTCGTAGTCTGTAGTTAGCTTCAATCTTTCAAACACTTCTTCGTTGGTACACTTAGTTATAAAATATTGTTCATATAAATTAAACAAACGTTTCCACTCGACTTGCACTACAAAAGTTTTATTTTCTGAGATTATACTTCAAACTTATCAAGAGTTTTATGACTTTAGAATATTTTCAACAACAGTCCATGAGCCTAGAAACGCAATTTCGAAAAATATTAAGTAGTTGTTCTGTTACCTTATGGTTTAAATTTCATTACCAATCGAAAAATTTTACAAGGTTTGTATCTGGTTTGTCAGTATGTTATTCTCGATGATATTCCACTTTTTGAATCAACTGAGTTATTTAACATTCAATTTCTCGTTGAATAATAACATTTAAATTCAAAATTCAATGCTTCACTATCAAACTAACGAGCTGAACATAATAAGAATAATTCATTTACCTATAATTTTTATGCTGACATATTTATATCTAATTGTTCTGCTCATGGTCTTCATGAAAAACTTCTTTTATTAGAAATGTGATAGTTTGGACGATATTTGATGTTTCAAGATGACTTTCGAAGATACGGAGTCGCATGGCGTGACTTATAATTATACATATTAATTTTCATTCTGCTTTTGTTGATTGAAATATATTTGTTCACTATCTACACCTCTGTGATTAGAGTCATTTTAGGTTTGATTACGTTCTTTCAGTTCGATATTTCAGTTCGAGAGCAGTATATGCAATATTCCATCCTCAATTTCATATTTTGGCAAAAACCATGTATATTTTCATCTCAATGAGATACCACGATATTTCGACCAGAAAAAATGAAATGGTATACAAAATTCACTTGAACTTGACTTCATAATAGTCAGAGTGTGTTTCTACATGCAAACTCAAAAGGAGCTTCACTTAGCAACTACAAATCCTTGAAAATTCAGTTCACTCGCTGTTTCAGCTGTGAAAATAACATTGCGCAACAATGAAATTGTCTCTAAATCAGTTCTATCCAATGTCTTCTCGTTCACTGAATGCAAAACTGGCCATTAAAAAAACCGATAAATTTTACGTCTATAGATACAAGCTGCTTGTTATATTTCATAAAAAAAAATTTTCAGTTTTCCGAAAATTTGTTTTTCGAAGTTGGCAACACTGTTAATGGTCAACATACACATGAATTTCATTTGTCAATCTATAATTTGACTGCCTGAAGTTTACCAAGTGTAATATTATCGCGGTAACGCTGACATCTATAGTATTTCGTGCATATCATCTTGTTTTGGAGTGTTTTAAAGAGAGAAATCAACATGACTCGGAAATAAGAGAATTGAGTTAATTATTTCTGTTACATTTGTGGCGAAATAAGGTTTGTTTGTCCTACAAAAACGCAATTCGGTACCTCTTTTAAGACCTTGTTTTTAAATACTTAAGAGACAAATTTCCTAAATTAAGTGATGCCTATGTCAAAGAAGGCATCTTTGTTGGGTCAAAAATATGTCAACTTGTAGAGGACATTGTTTTGGAAGGGAAAGAAAAGAAAGTTTGGTAAGCCCCCAAGAGTTATACATGGATTTTTAGGGAATAAAAGAGATGATAATTACCCTCAATTAGTTACCTAACTTTCATAAAATTACCACCATCCCAACTGCCTTATGTCTCTAAAACTCCATTTTCTCCACTTCCATCTTGATTTTTTCTCATCTAATTGTGGAGATGTCAGTGATGAGTATGGGGAACCGTTCCATCAAGATATTTCTGCGATATAACAAAGATATGGTGGCTAGAATAAAGCAATTCTTGCAGATACTGCTGGTTTAAATTTGGAGATGCTTTAGAGGTCACTTACAAGAGGAAAGCTGAAAGAAGAAGAGCTTTTGTAGAAATTGGAATTAAAATATCATCAATGATACTGCATTCACACTTTAAATGTTGTTAGCATATGTAATTCATATTCATCAACGTCTTAGAAACAATAATTTTCAACATCTACGTATCAAAGAATGTAGAGCTTATAAGTTCTTTTCTTTGTAGAATTCGTTTTTCTCAATCATTAGTAAGAATTGTCTCATGAAGTAAAGCAAACGTTCACCTTTTTCTTTGTAGCGCAGAGTAATTCAATGTTCACTTCAAAAGTAATTTTCTCTGATACATTTTGATGAACATAATAGAGTTTCTACAAATTGAATCTTTTTTAATCAAACTCAATGAAAAATGTGCATAAACCGTACACAGTATTCTCAGTTATCTATTTTCCTTTCCAAGTTAATCCTTCCTTGGTGGTAGACGCCGTTTATATAATGTCGAAAACATAATAGAGAAGATAATAGTTCATTCAAAATAGTTTATGGACATAAGCAAGCTGGTCTTCGGACTGCATTACGCGGAAGACAACGGATAAATGTTTTCCTCTAGGATACGTTCGGTGTTCCTATAATGGAGGAAAATTTTTCAAGGCATAATACGTTTGGTGGTCGGGGTAATGTAGAGAAATATCAGTAACCCGCAATGCAGGCTTCTCGGATGCCGCGAAAGGAAGCGGAAAAATTGTGGCATCGTCTGAATGGCCCCATAAATTCTACGTAACTTTATCAAGAACAGATGATTTTGGGTGGAACAGTGAAAATAGTTTATGATTGAAATGATGGCTGGTAATCCATATAAAACATATGTGGGTGGATTTTCCGTTAGAAGGCTGTTTTCCGGACTAGTATAAAATTTTTCTTTCCGAGAATTCCATCTTCTTTCAATCAATTGGTATATCGAATTCTTAAATTGCTAACAAATCAACATCTGTTCATTATTTAAATGAAACGTAGTTTTCTGATTTTCAATATAATCAATTTCAAACATGACAATATTGTTTCAAGGAATTAAGGAATTTCAAACTTAGAATATCTCAACACCAAATATGCTTTGAAGAAAAAATAAAAACGATTCTACGTATGTAACACATCTTTTAGAAGAGAACCATGTCTTCAAGAACAACTGTAGAATATTCCATACGGAACGAAAAGGTTATAAACTTACCCTGTTAGAAGCCATGGAAATTAATAAGAGGAAGAAATCAAACAGTTTATGGAATGATCAAGTTTCAATCAATAATTCTCCTTCATTAAATTTATTCCAGTAAAAGGCAATTGAAGAAAAATATTCCATGGTCATCTCCCATACTTCAGAATAAATATGTTTTATAGTCATGCCCCTACTTCAAAAGAACAGTGTCCTATGGTAATTTCCACACATTATAGGATAAATGCTGCAAGCAGTCCACAATGTAATAGCTCAGTTTATCATCAACATCTGATGAAGCCACTGTGTTGATGAAACAATATTGTCAAGTTTGATATTAATTATAGTCAAAATCAGAAAACTACTTAGTTTTATTTAAATGATATATTTAAATTCTCAACAAGTATCGGCCAAATCGATTAATGATTCAATAGCTTTTCATATGAAAACTCAGTCGATGACGAGTGAAGATGAAACACTGATTCAATTCAGTATGAAACATTTCAAATTGTTCTATTTGAAGTCGAATTCTACATTCTACATCGAATAGTTGATAGTTAATTTAGTGCCTTCAATTTATATTCATACATGAAGCTCAAAATAAGGTTTTCTTTCCAAACATTACACTGAACATTGTGAATTATTTTCAATCGAAGACTTATTGGAATATCATTCGAAAAATGGAATTATTTCAACTCTGAAAGGGATGCAAAACGGATTAGTTCGTCAACCTGAGCAGATTCTCTGTTTTAACACGTTCTGATGGTTCTTATCAACCTGATGAGAACAAATATAGATAAATAAAATCGTGTAACGGATACGTCCATCAAAAATATTGTGGAAAGTGAACAAAAATACTTTCACATCCAGTGCAAAGCGTTATTGGTCACCAAACCTATGTACCATTCATTCATCATCATCTTTCTTTGCTGCTAAGAAATAGCAAGATCCGAAAATGTACTACCATCCAGAACTTGCATTATCAATATTATTATCCTGATGAAGAATTCTTCAGTCGAGAAAATCATATTATTTTCAAATTATTATGATTTCGGAGCTTGCATGCTCTGCAAATTTCTTTATATCTACAAATCCAATATCTTCATCTAAATCTGCACACAAATAATTGCTCATTTCCGAGTGATTCATGTCCTTGCTTCATCCAAAAACAAAGCGGAAAACTCTTGTTCGCAAAAATCATTGCTTTCTTCTCTAGCTTCCTTGTTGGAAAACCCTATTGTGAAACAAAATTTTCAAATTTGAAGTTCGATGAGACTTTCATTGAGTGAGGATTGTGGTCATCAATTTTGAATGAGTAGTAATGTTTTCTTGTGTGTAAAACTATTGGCGACGGCGTTTTCTTTCTCAACTTTCACTCTTTCGCCACTCACATGGCTCTGCTTCAGTCTCTTGCTAAATTTTAAGTTCTTCGGGAACCTCAGTTGGACCCCTGGGGAACACCAAGGACTCCAAATAAAATATATGGAACTCAACAGCAGTAACATTCACTACAAAGTGAGAATTTTTTCACAGAATGAATTCCGAGCTGTAAAATGAATTTCTGACGATAAAATAATTCATACATATTTTTATTTCAAGCAAAGATATTTTAACCGAATATTACAATTTCGTTCGTGCATTCCGAATGTAATTTTCTTCCGTGGAATATCGTTACGCTAGAAAATAACTAGACGTGCAATTTTAAGTATTCCGTATTCCAATATAACTCGGCTAGTTCTTTCTCCATTTATTACATACACATTCAGCGATATATTTTTCAGAAGGCACAATTCAAAACTTGAACAATATTCCATTTCGCGCGAAAAGAATGATAAAAGAAAAATATCTTGTCTTATCCAAATTATGATGTTTCTGGAATATATCAACGTGGAATATCAATAAATGTTGACAACGAAGGCAATATGTTTTCACTAGAAACACCGTCAAAACATCGAGAAGATCTCATAAAATTTATTGGAAATTCCTGCTATAAAGTATATCGCATTTGAATATTCCCCGTTCGAATAAAAAACTATTCTCTTCGATATTTTCATTGCGAGATTACTCGATGAAACAGTCTCGATGAAAACGAAACAAATGATCAACTATTTCTACTTCCCTAATTCAGAATATCCTGTTTATATTTGCATTCTTCACATTGAAGATACATCTTCCAATATGATGGGAAAGTGAAAATATGAAATTTACACTTGGGTAATGCTGTGTGTTATTGAATTACTAAAAGGTGTTCCACAAGGGGTTGTCTTGGAACAGCTACTGTTTGCGTTATATGCTTCAGATCTGCCTAGAGTACAAAAACACTCTCCAATACTGCTACATTCGAATGTTACTAGCTTCATTCGAAATTTATTCTCATGGAATTATATTTTATTCCGTCTTTGTGATACCAAGTGTTCACATTATGTTATATTCACAAAATATCTAGACAATGAGGATTATCTCAATCATATATAAGAGACATTTGTCACAATTTTAAGGTTTTCTCGTTATTTTCTACTTCTAAATATACCGGATCTCTGTCGCTTCCAGCTTACATCTGTTTTTAAGTTTATGATAACAGATATTCATCGATCACTACGTCCACTATTTGAAAAGAATATAAATTTTGACTAGTCGAATTCCGTAATTGTTATTCTTTCAATGTTTAGAATGAACAATTTTGATTCGAAATTTTCCTCCAGTGTTTTCCTCCGTATTTGTTGATCGATTAAATACGGAAAAATGTTTCCATTTTCGCTCTTTTGTTTGGCAAGAATCATTAAATTAGATCATCGGGAATTTTTATCTTCATAAAAAAATGTAACACAGCTCGGTTATAACGAGTTTTCATGTCGAAATATGGCAGAAACACAAGCGCAATTCTCCGCATGTATAACATATCTGTTGTCGAGCTCGTTTCAAAGCTGTCTATGTTGTTGGTATTTGACAAAGAACTCCTGCTAACAATACTTGCATTAAACTATGCCTATCCGTCAGTTCGTAAATGCTTATCTGTTGGGAAATGTTACTGCCTCTAAACAATGGAATTGTGTTCGGTTTATATCTTCATTGCGCCATAGTTTCAGAGAGGAACATTCACTTGAAAATGGAAGTTTTAGGTCACTATATCTCAATCTGTGTACGTAATTAGGCTTATTGATATATACGTCAAGTGAGGCATTTGACATCAGACTGAAGCACTCATCGAACAGTTTTTCAGGTTCTGGAGATATTCAAATCGCTATATCTTGAAAAATGATATTCATCATTGTCAATGAGAGAATAATAGGTTGAAGGACAAAATCGAGTATTACGTTCCTACTTATTTCAATGATTCCTTTGCAAGAGTTCACGAAATATACCAATTTCTCATTCTATAACATAGATTGAATAACTATAATTTTTTCATTTCATGAGAGTTGTCTTATATCAACTAACAGAATATTTTGAGTTTTTTTCTGCAGATTTTTTGTCACTTCGCCGATTCCTCATTTCAGTTTGTGAGGGTGTTAAGATCTGTTGTTTGCAGTGAACCGAATACAATATTGCAGCTGACTAGCATTTCTGTTCCATCAATACTAAAGGTCATTTTGCATAAAACACTGTTTCTTTTTTATCATTCATTGAATATTAATATCTACGCATCGCCATATTTCAAAACATTGCCCTATATATTCATGAATTCGAAATACTTTGGTAATGTTGCTCAATCCAGATATTTTGCAATGGATATTTCTATTGCTGAGTATTATCATACACGAAATATTCTCATTTGAATAAAACAACTGCATATACATTCATAAGAATTATGTGAGAAGACAACATCTGTACTGCATCATATGATAAATTTTCACGTCTGAATGTTTGTCTGCAAACCCCAGACATGGGGATTCTAGCAAGATTCATATTCTGTCAAAGATCTGGGTATTTTTCAGAGAAATAATTCAAAAACGTAAGAAAATAAAGCATTTTATAAAGAGAATAATCAGCTGAAGAAATTCGAAGATGACTTCAAATCTAATTTTCGAAAAATTTGTACTATCCATTTATGCATTCAGTCGTTTGATTTACCATCTTATTATTTTCTTGCCATCATATTCTTTTCTTGCCATCATATTATTACATCGAAATTGAAAGATATCCAGTGAATGGGAAATATTCATTAGTTGCAGCTAAACTTGAACAAATGCCATCATTTTCTTTTCTCCAGTAAATCCTAAGGAAAAATCTTATCTCTTCCAATTTGACATTGTCAGGTCACTGTTTGACTCAAGCCAGCTCAGTGAATTATTTGGGTTGTTATGCTTAATAAGAAACTAACCTTTGAATTGCATATCGAAGGAATGGACCAACAGGTTCGCAGAAATCTGGGTTCCATATTACGAATGACTAGGCTTTTTGATCGATTTGAGTCTGTTAATCCATTGAATAATTGATATTGCGAGATCCGAGTACGCGTCGGTCGTCTGGAATCCAAATCATGATAAATACACAAATAGATTAGAAAATGTTCAACGGAACTTCATTAATGCTCTTAGTTGCCAATTTAACAGGTACCGTCATGGATTCTCATATGAGAGTAACGTGAAATTTTATAGGTTGGAATGTTTGAGTTTAAGACGTGTGTATCGTTAAGGACTGCATTTTAGCTTTATGAGAAGCTGATTTCTTAATTTTAGATATCATCAAAAATAAAATCAATTCCAATTAGAAAATATAAGCAAAAGAAAAAGAAAATGAAATAACTACCAATTTTCATAAAATTTAACAGTGAGACTTACCAGGTATACAGGCTGTAAGGAAAATGACGGAAGGAGATGATTTCACTGCCACAAGTCTGAGTTTTCTTCAAACCGTTTTGGTTATCACAATTTTTGATATAGTCCGGTACCAGACGGAGTAATATAGAATTCAATTATAGTCTTAAAGTAATGTATAAACTGCAGTCCGAGATATAGTAAACAAGAAAAAGTATATTAACTGTAGCACTAGAAAAATCAGAATGTCACCGTCTTGAAGCATTATCTTCAACGGCCTTGTTTTTCCTCTCACTCTCTGTCGCACGTTTCTTCTCCGTCCTTGGGAAACAGGTGGTGATGAGGATATGGGAAGAATACACACAGGGAGCTTAAAAGGTGTGAAAGTATGGAAAATCTCACTATAGTGCAGTGAAAGATTCAAGAAAAGTAAAAGTAATGTAAAAATGTTAAGACGTAATGAAGCAAAATAAATATGTATGATGAATACCTTGTGAATTAAGATTGCATCAAGATAAAGTTTGTAAGTAAGATACGAAAATTTGTATGTTATTATTTCATGTATGAAAATAATTAATGAAAAAATGTAAATTTGTGTATAAAAATTAAAATTTAAAGAGAAAACTGAACAACGTGAGTACTTTGATGTTTGTTTCTTCTACAAATTACTCAATGGCTTAATAGATTCTGCTGCATGTACGAGCCTTAAAAACTTCAATTGTTCTCAACATGTAGTGAGAAATCGTACAATACCGGTTGAAAAAGACATTTAAGAAAGAGATTATTTAAAGGTGGATAATAGAATAATTGTATCAGTTTTTATAGAGTTATCCTTTCATGATGTATTTATCTAATCTTTTTTAGTAAAATTACGTATTTTATTTGTAGATGAAAATATTTAACTCAATGAATGCATCGAAAACTTTATTTCGATGAGATGTATAAAAAATTTTTAGTTATAAGATTTACATATTAGATAAAACTTAGTTTATAGTTAATTAACATTTGTAATATGTGCTCGTCTATTATACGACAGTTTTAAACTGTCTGTTGAACGAGCCCTTGTATTTCAAAAATATAATAAAATAAAAATTGATTGATGTCTTCATTCAATAATTTGGTTAATCTGTGTTGAATATTAAAATAAAATAATTCAACACTTCAATTTTTTTTGAACAACATTTTTTTCGAAACTATGCTAAATACAACAGTATATATTTGTACTATACAAATAACGGTGAAGACTTAGATGAGAATGTTTTACAATATAAGATAAACTAACTTGTATAGAAAAAACTGTGAAATCACAACATTTATCTCGATAATAAACTAACTCATTCTCAAACAGGACCACTGTATTCAACGTCAGCTCGCGCTGGACCATGTTGCTAGTTGGTGTGAGGATAATTATTTGAGTTTGAATGTGTCGAAGTGTAATGTTGTCTCTTTCTCAAGAAAAAAAGATCGAATTAAGTGTGATTATAGCGTCGGCGGTCAAGTTCTTTCTCGTTCTGATAAGGTGAGAGATCTTGGTATAGTATTCGATCAGAAATTTTCATATATTTCCGTATATGGATAATATTTCAATAACTCCCAAACATTTATAAGACTATTCAATGCCCTAATCTGTAGCAAGTTGGAGCATGGCAGCATGATTTGACATCATATTTTTACTTGCCATCTCGAGGATATTCAAAGAAGGTTCTTCAAATTCTTAGATTGGAGGGTGGATAAAGTTTATCCATAGAGAGGAATCAATCATAACGAATTATTGAGTTGATTTAGTTTAATCTCATTGCAGAGAAACCTTATCACTAAAATTGTCTTGCTCTCTTGTCCTTCTTGAAATTTCTTGTTCTAGGCAAAATTGTCGTACAACAGAATTCTAGAGACTCCAAGTCGCTAATACAGTTCCCTATTTGGTTTATGCAGTCAATATTCAATACTAGTTGCTAACAATTTTGACACTCACTGTGGCTCCATAGAAGTTATTATTAGGACTTATGTGAACAAAAGAAATTGTATGAAATCAATTCATTCAGATTGAGTTCTTTGAAATATTTCATTTAATTCTATTATCTAGTTATTAGTTACTCTTTTATTTTTTTCGAGATCAGATTGAGCTCTTTGTTATATTCATTTCGTTTTATTAATTCAGTTATTATGCAACATATTGTTATTATTTGTAATTATGTATTGTACCTGTTGAAAAAAGAAATTATTATTATCATTATTATTGTTATAAACTGAAACCTCAAAAACTCCTACTTCAGAATGAGGATGTAGCAGCTGATCTCAATAACCTGAACTGTGTTTTAATGTGAATTCGTACCTATTCACATCTTCATTTAAGGGTGTAGGACCCGGTGTGAAATTTCAAGATTACGTCAGTTCTACACAAAGTCCCATCTGCAGGTCTCGAACTAGCGGAAGAGATAATTCGAACTGATATTTCACGGTACACGATTATAAATAAAATCTGTTTAGCGAGCAGACAGTTCGGATCCTTAAAAGCATACTAAAGGCCGTCAGCATATCCCCTATGAGGTTACTTAAGAGGATGTCAGTCCTAGCTTATTGCAGACAGCCGCAGCGGTCTATATTGGAGCTGGCAAACACCTGACATAATCAAAAATAAAGCCTGCGTCTGATAGGTGACAGGTAGTATTATCGAGAGAAATTCATGAGGATTTATGAAGTGTTGAACTATTGGAAAAACTGTGTATCTATGACAGACTCATTTTATCTTCGTAATTTCTTTTCGTTCTCTTCGGATGAGTTTCGAAATTGTTGTCTGTGACGTATCAATTCTATGGTTATTTGACACATTGATATAAACTTCAGAAGTATTTAACATAATATCAACTGCGATTGAATTCTCCCTTGGTAAAACATGATCGAATAAAAATTTTAATCAACTTTTGGGTCAATGTTTATATATTTCTATTTATATACTTCTCAAAGTATATAAATGCCACAATTATCCTGAATATACTCGACATATTTCTGAGGTTATTCAACTAATTGTGAAAAGTTCCATGTAATTTTTGATAATGAGTATCCCAAAAATTTCTCTAATATTTCAAATAATTTTGTAAAATTCAGTAGTATTTCGAAGTAGACTTCAAATTCCAAAATATTCCACCAGTTTTTTCATTGAGATTAAGTTTATCAATTGTCACGACGAAGATACTATGAAGTTTCTTCAATTATTACTCTCAGGTGTTACAAAATACGTGACATATCTTTATTCATCGTGAGACGTTAAACTAGTTGTAATAACGAACACTTTTGTCCAAAGAAACCAGATTCATAATGAAATGAAGAACATTCTCTTTCAATTTCCATTGTATAGAATATGACTGAAATGTCAGGATTGTCATTGTCCATCTGAAAGTATCAAATCGGTGAAATTTTTTCAATTCGCATTGAAACTGTCAAATTTAGTTGACTTCACAACGTTTTACTTGCACACCCAACCAAAAATATTATGGAACTATAAGAGTACTACAAGTCATTAGTATGAGATTCTAGCTATACATCTTCAATTTTCTTCTGGATGTGATATAAAATGGTGAATGCGCATCTAAAATTATAAATTCTTGAAAGTGTCTTCATCATCACACTTTCGTGCTTATATTTATCAATGAATCATAGTTCAAAGTTCATGATATAGTAGTAAAATGCTAGAATGAATTCTTCAACTCATTCAAGACCATTCAATACATACCTATAATTGGACTGTATTCAGACTAAAACACCAAACTACATATTTGTTAGCATGGTGGACGTTAATAAATTGCATCAATATTGTGATTGAATCTTATATGTATTTTAGGAAGAGTGTCATACTAACTCGGTGTCTAACAAACCATCAACAGTTTCAATAGAAATATTTTACATATCAGCAGTGTAATAGAGTTTAGCTTAGGGCACGTACTTCTATAATTTTAGTGGAATTCTTCGGTAATATAGGCCAAATGCAACAGTCTCTTCATCTCAATATCGAAAAGGGAGTTTCTACTCTATTTTATAACTGAATATATATCTTTTCTCTTGATGCTATTCGGATATTCAAATCAATCTCCGCTCATTGAATACTTCACATTTATGTTATTCATTTACCATGCACTGATTTTCTCTTATTACTCGTGAAGTGAAATGGCGAATGCGCGAGAGTTTGATAAGCAAAGATAGTCCCAACTTCACTAGCATATTTTAGTAGTACCGCTGATTTCATAGCGTGTAACATATCAATGCACTTCGTTTGAATCGGTCGAATTCAGCCAAGCTACAGAGATTTCATTTCAAATTATCCGCATTGTGTGCGGTACAAGTTATGTCAGGCTTTTGCTTTGAATCCTCTTCAGATGTACCGCAAACTCCGCTAGCCGATCGGATTACAAAGCGGCCGCCGGATGCCATTGTGTATTCGTATGTTTTCAAGAACAAACGTTTTTTTGATAAACATCATCGTCCGCAGAATAGCACGGCTCTATCGGTAGGAGCTGCGGACGCACAAAAGAACGATGGAGGGCATATTGAAGCGATTTCCTGTCGTGTCGCCGAATAATTAGATCAGACTTCGGACGGAAAACGCCCGCGGCGTCATTTGCAAGCCGTGACGTCACGCACAATGACGCTTCTTTGTCAGAGCGGAGATTGTATATTCGTGATAAGCACGGATTATTTCCTTGTTTATGCGAATGGTTCTGATGGTGGGACGTCCCCTGTGGACTCGACGGGCACGACGATCTGACAGGAGCGTCGAGGCGTTTCCGACTTTGGACGTTATAAATACAGCTCATTTTTGTTCCAAGAGAAATTCAAAGCAGATGATTTGTTTGTGAAATCTACAATCACAAGAGAATTATTTCTCCTGGATATGCCACGATATTTGAGAACTTTTTCATGATCAGGATTCTCTCAATTTCTGCTCAGTTTTTCTCGAATTGGTGACACTAATAAGCCATCACTTTTGCTGGATATAATTCTATAGGAATTATAATATTCTTTTTCTATATTGGCATTTTTACGGAATATCATACATAAATAATTTTATTATATATGTATATATATTTTTTCTTTCAAAGATTTTTCTCACTCCAAACTTTGAGAAATCTCATAAAAAGTTTCATTTTCATGAGTTAATGCAACACTTGAAAATGTCTCACCGTCATAACAAATAAAAGATCCTGGATTATTCTTATGTCACCAAACAATTCGTAAATCATCATTTCTGTTTTATTTCGTGGAAAATACTGCGTTTCATTTCTCCGAAGCGTGTGTTAGTAAATTCCTGCGCCATTCAAACCGTAAAAATTAATCAACGCTTTGAATTTAGACACGACGACTTTTTAATTAACACAGTGATAATCACGATTTCTTCTGATTATACTCTACCATAATTTATTCTCTTTCATCTACCAACTTTCATGAGAATGAAAGATAACACACGCTTCGGAGAAATGAAACGCAGTATTTTCCACGAAATAAAACAGAAATGATGATTTACGAATTGTTTGGTGACATAAGAATAATCCAGGATCTTTTATTTGTTATGACGGTGAGACATTTTCAAGTGTTGCATTAACGTTTTTCACTTGTTTTTTGGATGAAACAGATTAAAAGAGTGAAGTTAGTCAATTATTATGGAAGAGAGGTCTTAATTGGTTCGTTTGCTAAAAGAATCGCATTTTTATCACAAGTGAAGACATATTTTGAGAAGGAAAGTTGCATTTTCACTTTTTACTGGTACTAGGTAGAGTTAGAGTTGCGGAAACTATAAGAGCAAAGGATATGCTCACAAAAATACATCACAAATCATTACAATAATCAGTAAATAGACACTCTACTCAAAAAATTCTTATGTTCGCCCCAATTTCAATGGAACATAATTCATGATTTCAAGGCACTAGAAGTCTTCGAATAATATCAAGAAGAAGAAGACGCAGTATAATAATTACTGAATTCAACATAAAATGTAGCAGCTCAATCAATATGTCCTACCCCCCAAAAAAATGTCATAAATAATTTCACAATTAAGCTAGACTTCTTTCACAAAAAAAATAATCAAAACAACATGCATATTTCTCACGCACTAGTTTTCAGTACTATCTGAGAATTTCACTGATTAAGTCTTCAATTTTTTGATTTTAGTACTACGCTGCGATTCCTGTATGTGACAGGAATATTTCAGGTGAGAACAGTGACAATCATCGAAAGTTCATCTTGTATAGACATTTATTCCACTTCGGTTTGTTGTGTATTTATCGTAATTCTTACTTCAGTTTAAACATGTCATTGCAAACTATAGTATTTATTCATGTTTCAGTTAGAACACGTTCGAGAAATGTCTATTTACCACAATTCAATTAATTTATGG
The DNA here is from genome assembly GCA_030704895.1 of Henosepilachna vigintioctopunctata. Lineage (NCBI taxonomy): Eukaryota > Metazoa > Arthropoda > Insecta > Coleoptera > Coccinellidae > Henosepilachna > Henosepilachna vigintioctopunctata. The sequence continues at coordinate 258,106 of JARQZJ010000126.1, forward strand.
TTGACTATCACGTAGAACCTTGTGTGCTGTAAACTATATTATTGCATTCAAATCAAACAATCTATCCAAAATCACGATTTGTCCTAATTACACTCCACGGCTCTTTCAATTTCAACCTCAGTCCAATTTTGAAACTAATATGTCGATGTGTATGTTATGACCAAAAGTCTAAGCATAGCTGATATAATGATAATCTGAATAACAAGGTGTAAAGATAATTATTTGAGAGGATTATTGAAGTTTTCCAACAATAATAGTATCGAATTTCATCTTTTTCTCCGAACAACATTCTGTTTTCAACTTTATGACGAAAAGAGGCTTTTTCCAAATCTGAATCTCAAGAAGAAAATTGTCAATTGTGAACATGTATCTATTCAAATTTCTATAATCTTCAATTAAGGCTTTTAGATCAACAACAGGCTTTGCGAAACAACATTCATTATCTCAATTTTCTCTGAAATATCACTGTAACGGATTTTGAACTTGAGTTTATTTTATAAACTAGTATCGAAGGACCCGTTTCATTATTCTGGAATATAGAGTAGCATACAGATCATCGAGTAGTAACATGGTAGACCCATCAGTTCTATGATGATCTATGGTCATTCGGTATGAGGTAGTGTATGGTACCTTCGGAATAATTTGAATTCACCTATCAAATATTTAGTCCTCTATGATAATTTGTACACAAAAGATACCTACTCATCTTTTAGACATAATGTATTAAATCATTTATATCAGTAATAATTGATCACTTAAATACTAATAAATAACCGCATAAGTTATTTCTGTCTCCTTAAAATTGCAGTTTCGTGCAGTGTAACCATAACCTCATTCAAGACCCGATATTTGATATGTCTGTTTCTATTTGTGTCACGCAAGGGTCGTGATCCGGGCTGAAAAAGAAAAATTCTTATCTTCAAAGAAACTTCGACAAAAACGAAATTTTCATGTATTTAATCAATATTCCACATTTTCATAATATAACGCCTGTTTGGGTTTTATTTCTATGAAATTTCTACTTGGAAAGTATATATAGTGGAAATACAACTTCTGAGGAAAATTTCTTATTTAACCTCCGCTTCCGAAAGCTATACGGAATATTTCATTATTGGAACCATTTCTTGTAGGTTCTGAATGGAATGTTTCAAAGCTGAAATTCAATTTAAATTGAACATTCGTTATTCGTGTAGGGAATAGAATCATTTATAATGAAATACTCCATATTACGACAAATTTAACCTTTTGTCCGTCTATATTTGAATTGATATTCGGATAATAAATCAGAGATCCGAGTAGACTGTCTTTGAAAAAACCTTTTCCAGCTAGAAACTAATTTCAGTTCATTCGAATATTATTGTTCCCTAAATTGTTATTGGCGACATCTTCTTGAGAATTAATATCCACATATTTCACTTCTTTTGAAAGTCTCAAACTATAGGACGTACAGTAATTGATTTTATTCGAATCTTTATAGAACAGCTTTCTACTTAGTTTCATGAGTATTTTCACAAATATGTTCAAAATATTTGAATTCGAAAGAATATTCTTCTTGAATCAATTATAAATATTCAATTGTGTTCAATCAGTCACACTTTTATATATTCAATAGTGTTGACGTTTACTTGATGTAAATCCATTATAATTGAATATAAACTTAAATTCAAACGCTTGAACCTACGATTTACACTTTATCGACTACATAGCATGACGCGTTTTGTCGTTAGATTATTTTGTTAGCATCTCAAGAAGTCGCTTGTAACGACGAAACGCGTCATGCTGTTTGTTAATAAAGTGTAAGTCATAAGTTCAAGTGTGTGAAGTGTTTGAAGTTTATATTCACACTTCTATACACTGATGATGACTCGTCAAGCATATAAAAGACATTTCTGCTCTTATTTGGCAATTTTGCTTCTAAAATCGAATCATTCGTTTCACGGTACATGTGTAATGTTAAATAAACGTTTGTGTTCACACTTTTCATCAAGAATTACAGATAGTTTTCAGCTACCCAATCAAGAGTGATCTAATACAAGTCGCTGGTGTAATAAAAGCTCTCATTGAGCCTATGCAGGGTGCTAAATCAAAGACTACTAAGTCCATTCATGCATTTAATTGTTGTCAAATGCAGTCAACCATATTCAACAGCAATATATACAAACTGGAGGCAGTATTGTACAGCTATGTCAAATATTGAGAGCAATGTCGAAAATTAAGGGCGACATTCATATACGAACCCTTAAATGTCACATATATATATATATATATATATATATATATATATATATATATATATATATATATATATATATATATATATATATATATATATATATATATTTCAATGAATTTCATTCGGTTGCATTCTCTCATCTGCGTTCCTTCTCTACTTATCACAATTATGTGTGGACAACGTGCTATTTATCCTCACAGGATACGACAACAATTTAATTAGTGTTGGTTGAGGAAGTATTCAGAATTAGGACCCACTTGTTATATGATTTATGGAGGCTCATAACTTACGTAATGTGTACCTAATTTCTCTAATAAGGCATGAGATTTATTATGCTTATGTAGATCACTGAGCGTCAAATACTCCTGGCATAGTTGCTTCAGGATGAATGATCAGAGAGAATTCTTGCGTGGAGTGTCTAATTTCAGTGGTACTCATCAGATCGAGGTTGAAATTCAGAGCTCCCAAATGAAATATTTGGGTTCGAATCTCAGATGAGTTTGCGCTCATATCTTAAGTCAATGGTTGAATAACATTATTTGAATTGGCACTCAAATAAATTAGAAGACGTATCTGATGTTGAACTTCAGTTTCCAGACAATAACTGGTAAATCTTAGTGAAACAGTGGAAATTCGAGCAATTATACGTATTCCTTCAATTGGAGTTTTTTTCGTTTTCCTACTAAAACACCCAAATAACCTCTTTAACAAGCATATTCCACTGCTTTCCATGAATTAATTCGAAGTACCATGAAGTGCAATATTCTAATTCAGTGTACAGTATTTTAGCTTTCAGAGATATACTCATTCTACAACATAAAAACACTTGAACGTTAAATGAGGGTGAAACAAAATATGTTCCAGGTAGGGTGGTTGACCCTTCACTGATTGAAGTGCTAATACTCAAAATAAGCCAAACACATTCACAATAAGTAGGATTATTACCAGTATATCAACTGCAGATGTTGAAAGATTATTTCGTGATATATTTTATACATTTCCATTCCGTTTTAGTAATTCTAATTCCACATAGCAACTGAATTTCGAGTCAAAAAATTAATCATTCAACACACGTTATTCTGATTCTTGATTATACGTAAATTCATTCGGAAAAAGTCATAATCTGCTCGTTGCAATTCTTATTGAAGATTTTCAATGAAAATATCACGAGATAAAGAAAATTTCCTCTAACTTGTCAAGTTCAGTATGAGTTTATTTGAATACGAACACTACAAAGGACTCAAATATATTAATTCCAACGCATTCTGTGTGTTTGTTCTAGATGAGGGTATGTTTAATGTTGTCTCAAGCTTGAAATTGCAGGAATATTTCATCACAAGATTTGCTACTCATTCGTGTTTAATTTACTGCCGAAACAAACAACAAAGATTAAACGGCATACGTTAGGATTCCAAGAACACAGATCCACATACATGATTATGCATATTTGATTTTGTTAATTGCATTCGCTTTTACAGTCATTTGATCAATTCAAAGAATTTTTAATTTTTGCTGTCTAGAAAACTTGTCGTCGTATAAATGAAATGCTAGTATCGATTTCATCAAATGGATGCTTGATAAAATGAAGAAGTGCAAAGTTATGTCCATTAAACTTGCAGCAGTAATTGTAATAATAATAATAAGACTTCATTATCCTACAGGTAAAAATACCCAGTTACAGGAAATATTTCAAAACATATATACAGTATTAACACTTGATAATATAATACAAACATTAAAAAAATAATAATCAATAAAAGAAGTAATTATAATGAGTAATTGTTAATTCTAATTGATATAATATAATATACGTCAAAAGATTATAAGTGAATTTCTATTATAAATAAAATTCAATTTATAAAGAATAACCAATAAATAAATATAAAGAATAATCAACAATAATGAGTAATTATTAACGCTAAAAAAATACAACATCTTATACATCAAAATTATATGAATTATATAATATAATTATATAACATATTATGTATCAATAGATTCTAAGTACACCCGACTAATGACAGCAAATGAGTCACTGTTGATATCACATTTGTCAGACACGTCCTCGAATAAGGAACACAATATCTAATGGGTGATTGTATGAGAGAATTAGACTTCGGATTACCCAATGAAAAAAATTGACTTGATCTTGAACATTGTCTGGGTACGTTAAAATCAATTGAACTAATAAGGCCAGGACAGTCTATATAGCCATGCAAGAGATTATACAGAAACTTCAGAGATAACAGGTTCCTGCCAACTTCAAGTGTTTTAGCGCCAAACCTGTTCAATAGATCCGTTTGGCTATATCCTCTTGCCGGATAAATGAGATCTTCTCTCCAAATTAGATATTTGAGAAATTTTCGTTGTATTGACTCTAAATGTTTTTTATGAGAACTATAAATAGGACGCCAAATCATAAATCCAAAATCCAATTTGCTGTGTTTTTGCTGTGTCAACGAAGTGTTTTTGTATTCGAAAAGTGTTCAGCATTACGCACTATAAATCCATAAGATGCCGATGAAATTGTTTTATTCATATGAGGTACAAAACGGAATTTCTGATCGAATATTATACCTGGGTCTCGAGTTTCGTAGATCCTGGTGAGAATTGTTTCATTAATTGCATAGTCAAACTCTATAGGTCGTTTCTTTTTGGTGAATGTGACAACGTTACATTAAGTTACCTTAATATTAAGTTGATTGCGGAAACACCAATCAGATACAGCGGTGAGGCTATCCTGTAAACTTATGCAGTCCTCATATGTTACAATTTTGCGATATATTTTCAAGTCAGTAATACAATTATTATTATTATATCTGTCTGCATTGGACTTCAATTTCAACCAAATTTCACAAATTCAACTCAATTTTCAATAACATTAGAAGAAGGTTATTGCAATTCTCCATCTAGTTGCTCTTCAGTGCATAGTTATATCGAAATACTTGGACTAACGTTTTTATGAGTCTGAAAATAATTAATATGCAAACAACATCAATGTCAGCTCAGTTTCATAAATATCATCCGCTAATTCCAATACAGGATACATAAAATGTAAATTAAGACGATACCTGAGGGTGTTATCAGATTGATTCAATTAACCCATAATCCTATATTGAAGGAACATAACCGATGAAGACATCGATATTGTATTAAATGTCCTTAGGCTTGGTATCTTGGAAATTTGTTAGATAATATATCGCTGATAGAATATTTTACGCGCAAAATTCACACAAAATTTTGTAGCTGCGATGTAATTCACATAAACGACATATAACGATCTTCAGTGGATCCCTCTCGTGGGAAATTATAAAACCAAATATTTCGTTTTATGAGCATTCGAACATAATTCAATGATATGTTTGGAATTTTTGGTATTGATCAGGTGTATCAGGTTTATCACAACGAATTCACTCACAATTTTACTGTATTTGATGTTGCAAAAGGGATTAAAATATTTTTGAAAACTGGGGATGTTACGCATTTCTCCCTAGCGAGTTTATTATTTCTGCACATTCTAGGAATAATTCATTGAAACATCATTTCAAAACTCCCTTTCATGAATTTAAAATAGAATGGAGTCCCGTCATTTTTCATTATTGCTCAGTTGGATCATACCAGTTCACATCAAATAGAATAATTAATTGAAATGTCATATTCAGTTCGACTGACTCTAGCGTATATGAAAAAACTTTTTCATTTCATCAATCATATTCAATTCACAAAAATCATAGAATTCAGTGTCATCAGAATTTAGTGTATTCTAGAGATTCAACTTAATTCATATATATGTCATCTTATCTGAAAATTATCGCTAAATCTCATCATTTTACCCAAGTGTCATCTGACTAGTGTTTCTCAATACATAAGAGGATTGTTAACTATGAATAAGAACGTAACATGTGCAGAAAAATCCATTTCAACACTTGTAGCGGATATTGCATGAGATAATTGCGAAAATGTCACACAACAGAAATCTCTAAGGTCTTAAAATGATATGTCTACAAAGGTTTACTGTCTAGATGTCTACTGCCATCTTTGTATGTTAGTACGGAATCAGCTTAGCACATAAGGTTTTCGTCGACACTCTAGAGGTTTTATTCTATTTCGTCAATAGAGGGCGACACGTGATTATGTCACTGGGATTATCCTGCCATTCGAAGAGATGAAGGAAATTGGTACTTTTGGCAATAATAATAATCACATCGGCACGATTTGCCGGACGCTGTGTGAATGTTATCAGCCAAGCAGAAAGTGCCGATGTCTTGTCTTGCCCTTAACATTTATCCCTAGAAGGATAATGGGGGCAAAATGGTAAAAAGCAGAACAACGTGTAAATCGATGATGAAGAGGCATATGGAAGTTAATTCCGGTCCTCATTAAAATGCAGTGGATCTCAGTTTTTTGGCAATAACATAAAAAAGTAGGGGTTTACTCTGATCACAGAAATAGAGAACGAAAACCACCTAAAATTATCCACAATGGTCATTCCATTGCGTAGGAGGAGAAAACATAGTACTTAGGAGTAATCATGGACAATAACTTCAAATTCCGAACTCAAATCTCCGAAAATATCAAGAAAGGCAGACAAATGCAGGCCTACCTGTACCCACTTCTGAACGAAGAGAGCAGGATGTCGATCGAGAACAAAATGAAAATAATAAAAACAATTATCATTCCAGGGCTAACTTAGGGAGGTGAAATCTGGGAAATAGACAACTCCGCACGAGTCGACAAGCTTCAAGGTACTCTCAACAGAATAGTGCGAATAGCAGTAGGGGCACCAAGATACATGCCCAACACGCAACTCTACGAGGAACTTAAACTAGACAAAATCTCTGACAGCATGCGAAAAAGAAAGACAACGATGATGGAATAAATGGCAGCACACAAGAATATCCTCATACGACAAACAACAGAAAAAGAGCCCAGAAAAACAGAAGGCAGAACGTCGCTAACCCAGTGGAAAAGATCGGCGGACGAACAAACATCTCCAACGAACAAGAAGAGGAACTACTAATAAAGCACTGAGCAACGACATGTGAGAAATCACAAACCATCATAGTAGAAGAAAGACGAAACAAAGACGAAACAAAGACGAAGAGGCAAAGGATCCAAATCCAGTCCTCATCAAAACCAGTGCAGACCCCCATTTGGCATTAACATCGAAACTCGATTGTTTGGATGCCTGCTACTGATAAATAGGATAAAACAGCGCTGAATTATATTTCCAAAGGGTACGTAGTTCTTCGAAATGTACGAAATGTTAACTCTCGAAAGTTGATAGTTTTTGTAAAACACATTTCATTTGTGCAGGCTGCTCCTGGTCAAATTGAATTCATTAAATCTGGATTACTCGAAATAAATGCTTCTGTTTGAGTTCTTCTTGTACCTTCAGAAAAGAAGAACCCCCTTTGAATATGACATCGAAATATCCATCACCAGTTATCTAATTTCCCAATGCTGCGCTCCCATCAAATTTTCACCGATTATGGGAAATGTTCGTACCTTGAATTAAGTAAGGATTGAATCTGCTGGGATTGTTCCCTTCATACACCCATACTGTAATTATGAATATGAGCGTCGATTATTACTGTGATTAAACGTCTGAAGCTCGAAGTTAACGGCGGGGAAATTATTTAGGCATTACATTGGTTGAATTATGGTATTCAAGACGCGATGCGTTGTCTTATTCATCGGAGCAGAATGAAGCGCAGTTCGTAACAGTATCACAGTATTCAATTCACAGTTTACTCACATTACTCTGAAGCAGTGTGCCTCAAATTGTGGATTTTTCTGGATTGGTGCGGATGAACGAATTTTTGAGAAATTTTTGGAAATTTTGATTTTCCATATGTTGAAAAAACTTGTTATCATGAGCTCGGTACTACTGTTACTCTTGCTCAACTTCTGCTGTCTATTTCACTCTTGAAAATATGTCGATACGACCATCTTCTTATTCTTGTCCTTATCCTCAGTAGATGTTGGCGATTACTATGGCTCTTACGATTTTATTTGCTGCAGCCTGAAATATATCTAATGATGTCATTTCTGTTCACTGTTTTAGATTTCGCAGCCACGATTTTCGTCTTGTTCCAGGAGCTCTTTTGGCTTTAAGCTTGCCCTGCATAATAAGCTGCAGTACCTAGGCGATATTTCTGGTTTCAAATAAACGTCAAAAATATGAAAGTTTGGGTTCGTTGATAACGTTTAAAGCCACTCTCTCTTTTCCCACACGTTGTAGAACAGCTTCGTTGGTTACGTGTTATATCCACGATATTCTAAGCATGAATCGGCAGCACCACATCGCAAATGCTTCCAGAAGTTCACATGCAGCGTCGGTAGAGTACAAGCTTCCACTCCATATGTTAGTATCGAGAAAATATACCATCTACAACTTCTGACTCTTATCAAGACAATTTTTCTGTAGATTGAATAAAAGTGACGAACAATAATCAATGTGAGGTAGTGTCAATGTCTTAAACAATAATAAGGTTGTATTTATATCTATTTTATTTCTTAATCTGTATAAAAGGCTAATTTTTTTAATAATCATTAAAGCTATTCTCCCTTTGAATTCGTATCTCAATTTAATTTCTTTTTGCCCATTTTTTGTTAAAAAATGTGCCTAGGTAGTTTATCGATGTAACCGTTCCATGTTGGGATCCCTAAAATGGCCATTAATATCTTTTTTGCTTATCATAACTTTCGTTTTATTTGGGTTTAGTCACATGTTGTAGGTTTCACAAACCTCTTCTACTCTATGTATTAGTCTCTACAGACCATCTACTGTGTCCGCAATTAGAACTGAACCGTCAGTCTACCTGATCATTAAAGACTATGCCTCAAGTAAAATGCCGTCATTTGTATCCTTTAGAGCAGTCTTTTCCAAACTTTTTTGTACCATGCTTCACCTTGGTGTTCCTAAAATTCTTATGTCTGTCCGAAAAAAGTAAAAAGCCCTTACTCTTCGAAAGGTTAAGATTAGAGAGTGCAGACGGTTTAATCTTCACTTTATAATTGTCCCCCTCAACAATCATTTTGCCCCTTTGAGGGGCGTTGAGAAACACTGCACTAGTGCCTTTCTAAACAGTATCTCCGAATAAACATAGAGAATAGAGGACAGAGCACACCTCCGTGTCGAATTCCTTGGCGTTCTTCAAACTCGCCACATTTTCAAATGTTGTCGAAATGATACAAAAACAATATTTTAAATTATACGATTTCGAATGATTCACCAGACGTTCTGCGATGAATTGATTAATATCATAGCCTTTTTGAGTACCAACGTTTAATCAAATCGCATCGAATGGCCTATCCGATATTGAAAAAATTGCCCACAAATCAATTTGACTTCGAAATTCGCATCCGCTAATGACACAAATGAGCGTGGATCATTTATTCTTGCGAAGAATATCGAAAGGAAATTGATGCCTTCGAGGATTTCGGGCATGCCACGTTTCCGACAACACTTCGCCGAGACGACGTGACAGTCACAATGTGCGAAGATTTATCGACAGATTCTGATAAGGAAATATATTAGGCCATTTTGGTTTCCGCGAGGTTCAAAAAGGGCGTGCGATTATCCTACGGAATAATAAATCAATTCCTCTGATATTCCAAATGATAGTAGGTATTGTGATTTCAGACAATGTCTAATATCAAGGGTAGAGACGTTTCCTTATCATTGATATATATATATATATATATATATATATATATATATATATATATATATATATTTATATAATACTCATATAAGCAATGGCTGATGCGGAAGGAAATTTTCACTTCCATTCGAATTTCCTTTCATTAAAAATTCCTGTCTTAATCAAACATTGTTTATATATTATTCAACGTCTAGGCTTAAAGCATACTTGAAGGATAAATAGTCAGCTCACGGACGAAGTAATTACCAAATCTCCCAATCCGGAGAGAACAAACGCGGTAGCTTGAAATGTGGGGACTTTCTTCAGAGGTTGCCTGTATTTCTTAGGTTTTTTTTTAATTTCCATATTCAGGAAGTACAGCTTGGACTTGGTTACGCCGTTCTGAGGAGAGCCAATAAGCTCGAAACACGTGACAACGGCTGCTACCAATCTTTGGTATATGCCGACAATTTGCACTTTCATATAGTATTTTAGAGTATACTGTACTTTCTTTCGGTAATTGTTCAAGAATTATTTAAAAGAATATTATAGCAAAGCGGGCTCTGTAAAACATGAAAAATGTGATGTCCCCATTACCCTTCAAGGGATTAAATTAGAGAAATTGAAAATGCAAGACGGTCACTGTTTTGTGCTACTAGGCACTCTTCAGTTGAGTCACGTCAAACAAACGAAAGGCATCGACTGCCCACTCGAATTGTCGTATGCATATATAATATATGTCGTTTAGTCGTATGCATATATAATGCATAGATTACATAACATAATTGAATAACTATAATATATACTAATCATAATCTTAGAAATCAATAAATATGAATACATCTAATTGAAAAATGCATACGTCTTCATCAATTTAGATACTACATTTTACAAAGCTACGTAATGAACAATTTCTTGTTAATAAATTCAATGGACGATGAATCTACTCTGTGATAGTTCATAATTAAATGAGAGGTAATAATAAAAACTTGTCTAAAAATCACTGACTGAACAATTCTTTATTCTTAATAAAGAATAAAGAATTGTTCAGTCAGTGATTTTTAGACAAGTTTTTATTATTACCTCTCATTTAATTTCTTGTTATTTGATGAACTAAAGCCATTAAGCTTAGTGGATAGTAGAAACGCTAGGTTTTAGCTTTTAAGGAGTTGGCATGAAAGAGCTACTAAAAACGTGGAAAAAAAGGCTACAAGAAAACGAATTCCATAGTTACCTGGCCATATATTTCATTTGTTTCGCAAAACAAGACTGAATAATTCCTTGTAACACAAAACAACTGTCGTTTCCAATAAATGTAGGCACTGATTTCATTATTTTCTATCTTTCATCTCATGAAAATAAAGGAGACGTCATATTGTTAATTTTTTACATAACCAGCTTTGTTTTAATATTCCTTTGGATATTTCATTGAAAATTATCGAAAGAAAGTTATGTGATACTCTTGATATTGATATTCACAAGCGAGATGATATGAGCACTATTTTTTCATAATATAACGACATGGATGGAGGTTGTAGAATGCTTCAAAGAAAATCATTATATTTGTTTTTGTCATTTTCGTAGACCATACTATTTATACACATTTTTGTCATTCCGCATATATTAAATTCGATGAAACTAGAACCAAACGAATTATTGAAATTGTTCATGATCTTCAATTGTAGTATTGTGCATTTATTTAAACAAGTTTAAAAACATGAAATCTTGGGTAGTTAATATGATAATTTTCCTAATCGTATCTTTCACAGTATTATAAATTGCTATCGATATGTTTCAATGTTGAAGCAGATTCCTCATGAAAATGATAATGAGCGTTATTAATTTCAGTGAGGAGAAATCGTTACATCGAAAACTTTCTGAAGAGCGCGATACAATGAATTTCTTCCAAAGCAATGTAAATGTTAAATGCATAAATTATTGCAATCAAATTATACGTGATAAAACAATATTCTGAAATGAAAGCAGTAAAGGCGATGGACATTGCATACTGTTCCTTTAGGCGAATGATTCTTTATAGCCGCTTTTATGATAGCAAAGGTTGCCTGATCCCACCATATTCATTTATTTACATATATATTTTATGGCTTGCATAGAATTAGCTTCTACACGTAACAAGCTAGTTTTGAGGAAGATATGCAAACCTTAGGCCCGTGATTGTTCATGGATATTTCATTTTGCTATTCAAACAACTTATTACAGGATTATCCGTCCATTTGTTGAACTTTTCAGTGATAGTATCTTCTTCAATAAAGTATATAAGCGATGAGATACAAAGTAAGTTCGAATAGATAACAGTGTTAATTCCACAAATATGTTTCAGTAGGTAGCTCTCATCAGATGTTCCAAATCATTTCAAATTGAACAGAATCACGTGAAAACTTGTAGTTTTCGTCTTTTCTATGGTGTAAATTTGGCTCAACTCCTTTGATAAAATTTGAAAATGACATGGCAGACGTAAAACAGTTTAGCCAAATTCAATTACCACTATTAACAAGACGAAAAGTATAAAGAAGAGAAGGATAACTATGACAACAAATCTGCTACAGAATCACTTAGTCATATCATGTCAGTAAAGAACGATGTAACTCAAGTAAGATAATAAAAAGTTATATTGTGACGCTAACGCGTTTGATTTATTCGATTGATTTTTGTACATTGTTTGAATATTGCCCTGAAGGAGGAAATTATCTGAGAAATTTTCGAAAAGCAGGCACGAAAGTTTATCTCACCAAATGCATTCTCCCAAACTTGAGATAATTGATCTCATTTCATCGATAGAGGGAGACACATGAGTATTAAAACTCAGTTGTTCCTGCTTTTTCAAGTCAAAGATCTTTGGTGGGTTTGGAAAAAGTATGGATTCCTAATTGTTCGTATACATGCCACTGTTTATTTCCAAAATATGATGAAACAGCGCTGTATCTTATTTTAAAGGATTTCGATGTTTTTCGAAATAGACTAAATATTCACTCGCGGAAGTTGCATTTTGTGTTTTAGTTGCTAAAATTAGTGCAGAGAACTCCGTAAACGTTTTGTTTGAATTATTTTCATAGTTCGAATAACAATTTTCGAATAGATAAAAAATATAAATTCAAAGAAAATACGTAATTTCTGGCCGAACCCAATTTCGGTTTTATGTGTTTCCAAGTTCAAGCGGTTCGTCCAATATTCGTCCATTTTCGCCAATCGATTATGAAAGCAGCGAATTCAATCCGTTATCGTAATATCCAGAGCTCCTGCTTCGAAATGACATTTTGTTTATGAGCTGCCGTCGATTTTCCACAATGCACGATTGAATTAATACGAAATCCCCACGGACAAAGCGTGTGAGAAAATCCACTCAGTGGCTTATATCATTCGACCACAATCATGACCACTCACCAGAGGGTTAACGGTACTGTTAATCGGGAAAGCAGACCCCCTACGCACGTTATTACGTGAAAAGTTGGGCTCGGCTTGAGGTCCATTAGGCCGTGGGCTACAAGAAAATGCGTCCAACGCATTTGGAGCCTAACGATTTGAACATTAAAGAACATTTCCAGCTCGGATGTTTCGGACAGTTTCGAACTCGAAATCAATAAATGATAAATATAAATGTATATATTCCTTTTTTGTAAATTCATCATATAAATGGAATGTTTTTCAGTTAGTCTATTCTGAAATTTTCGTTCAGAAGTCCGAAATTATTCAAATGAAACTCTCAAGAGTTGTCTGCACGAATAACAACAAGGACACGAACTATAAGCCTTCGAATTAAATACTCAATGCATTCCGAAGAACATCGAGCTTGTTGGAAATACCATTCGGCGCTGTTTCATCCTCTTTTAGGAATCATCAGTGGCATGCATTGAAACAGTAGAGTTTCGATGCTGTTCTCAAGTTACCAAAGCCCTATCTCTCGAAAAGGCAAAACAACTGAGTTTGAATACTGACGTGTCATCCTCTGTCGAAGATATAAGAGCCACTCTGTCAAGTGTGGTAAGATGCATTTCAAGAAACAAAATGAAAGAATACACAAATGTTGTCAATGAGAACAAACCTATCACTTTACGTGATATATAGGATTGTGATTTCCGTGAATTGTGATTGTGATTTCCGTCAACTTGAGCGCACTTTATTGAATATCAAGTGCGCTTCGAAAAGATCATCGATCTTGTTGAAAAGCGAAATGAGCGTTTCTCAATATTTACTTATATATATATATATATATATATATATATATATATATATATATATATATATATATATATATATATATATATATATATATATATATATATATATATATATATAGCAAATAGTGAGAATCTTAAACGAAATATAGAAATATTTCATATGACGATTTCCTATGGATATTGATTTTCGAGCATGATCGCGCTGTATAAACTGTTCGAACATTTCCAAAACTGATATTATCGCCTGTATTTGCCATTCTGAAATTAATAATTAGTGAAAAACAAATTGAGCAATTTTCAGTTGATGCAAATTAGCAGTTTTCAATTATCAAAAAGTTCAATTAGTTCATAAAATATCGAATATAGTGTATGTAAATGTACTACATATACATATTATTTTGTTGGGGTGTTTCATGGAAGATATATTGGTAATAATAAATTATCTGTATCCATATTATAATAATTGCCCCCCTAGCAATATCGGAATAGTTGTAAAATGAAAGACTGAAATAGAAGAACTTATTCTTCACTAGGAGCCATAAAAATACTTCTATTGCCAACAGATCCCTCTTACCAGAATTAATTTCAATTTAATGGATTGGGTATTTCTTAAGAAAAAGGATGAATTGAATGGTTTCCAAATGAGTTACACTGAAAGAAAAGGGATGTTTTTGTTCCTTTATTATACAAAACTTTTTTCAGATTGTATTTTATCTATACGAACATACACAGATATAGATATAAAACTTGTAAAGCTAACGGTATTGGTTCACCAAATTCTTTTTTTTCCCTTTTTGCAACAATTGTTCAATATTTTACAATTTTATAAATCTCAAAAAACCTATCCTGCTGATTGTTTCCAGAATGGGTTATATAAATATTGAAATTCATGCATAAATTTTCACAAATAAATGGACTGCATACTCAATAACCAAGTTCCCATCATTTTCTTTCTTATATATAGGATAAGCCAGATAACATTGTCTTTTTTTCGATGTCTAAGTGCCAGAAAGAATCAATAACCAAGTTATCTTCATTTTCTTTTTAAATATATAAGATAAGCCAGGTAACATTGTCTTTTTTTTCGATGTCTAAGTCCCAGAAAGTATCTAATGTTTTCCGTGTATCTTACTCATTTCAACTTCAAAGTGAAGCAAATCTTTTCGTATAGATCAACGTCACATTCATCACAGAGATATATTTAGGCTTGACCGTCTGCTGTCACAATTTTCAACTGAAACGTGAAGATTGAGCCATTCTTGTAGAATATGTTGAATTGATGCGCTTCTAGAGCGAATACTTTTATCATTTCGTTTGACGTGGTTGTTTATCTCTTACATTTATCAGGATTTGAAATGGGGAAATTGATCTATGGTTGGATTATGCTTATGTCGTATCAACGGAAGGGTGAATGCCGAACGGGCAGCGCCTAATCTTCTTTGTGTGTCCAGCTGTCGAAATTATGAGAGAACACTTTTTCATTCAAGATTGTTCATGTACTTGTTTTTTCATTTGTAAAATTTATATATAGAATATGAAGATTATTGGAATAAAACTTTACTCTTAGCTCAGGCTTTTCTCATTTAAAAATCAAAATTTGTCAAAAAATCTTCTGGGCTAGTGTTTCTCAACGTGGTGCCCATTTACCACAAGGGGCAATTTAATTGTACAGGGGGCAATCCTAAAATGGACTCGGTGCGTGTTTAGCCCTTTCTCACCTATTATTTTTAATTTTTTCATCTTTCCGGGGGGATGGTCATAAGAATTTTAGACATGGCAGAAAAAAAGGTTGGGAAATACTGATCTGTGCTAATCGAGCTTCTGAAAGCAGCTTAGTAGCATGTGTCTCTAAATAAATTCTGATTATTATTCAAAGTTAAAAACACAATCTTTAAAAAGGAATGGAGATCAACAAACGTAATGAATACAATTGTCATAACCTATAAAACAAGTTTAAGGGATATTGTCATTGTCATTCGATGGAAGAAAACATATCACGAATAGTATCACTATTCTATGATCACATTGTGACGCCCCACCATCATCATCTGTCAACATATAAACGCCTTCCAACATACTATCTCTCTCTTCTCTGACTGTAATTTCTATGTTCAACAATCTTTCACTCTCACTTCCATCGAGTAACAACAATTACAACCACGTGTTCAATAGTTCGTACTTTGTAAATAATCATAAATATAAATTCTATAAAAATACAAGTGTTGTTTAATATTTCCACGTATAGAATAATATAGCAAACTGCTATAAAGTTATATGTCAACCAATCGACGCTGATCAACCTAACCTAAATGCAAATAAGAAAATTAATTATCGACTCATATATGTCACCAATAATTGTATCCCTGAAAAAAAATATCGTCTTTCATTCTCTGAGTTTGTTTTCTTTTTCTTTGTTTGAATGTTTCCATACTTGCGAAACTAGTTGTATAATACCAAATCCAGTGGTTTCAAAACTTGTTGTGTTTATTATTCGAGATTCAGAATGCAATACTACAAACTTGACTATTTTTTTATATGTTCTCACAAACTTTCAGATATTTCATTTACTTTTGATGTATATAGGATTGAGTATTAGTTGCTATTTCGTTTTCATTTCATTTTACTTGTTCGCATTACATATTACCATTTTATTCTATTCTCATCTTATTTTAGCTGTGTATATTATTTACTTAGGTGCCTACTTATGTGCTTTTCTTAATTTGTTGTTTCATTTGATTATTTGTTAATTTTTTCTTGTAATTGAATGTAAGTGTGTTGGGCATTTTCAAGTTGATGTTATTTAAATAGGCAGATATCGTTCCCATTCAAAGTAGAGTAAATAGAGACCACACCTTGAATTTAACCAGTAAATGTTTATCATATCTCGAATTCCAAAACAGAGAGTCAGACCATATTTCTTTCAAATTTTCGTTTCTCGTTACAACTACACGAGTGTTTCATCTTATATATTCACAAATTTGCATTATTCTCATTTCGTTAACATGCATTTCCGCTAAAGCATGTAATGTATTACATTCCCAAGTTCGTCTTCGTTTATATTAATCGGAATTCCTTCCGAGACCAATTATTTCGCGAACCCCCTCGTGCAAAATATACGCATTTCTACGAAAATTCGAAAATTACTCGACATCCTAATTTGGCCTCATTAGAAACAGAGACGCACAACAGCAATATAAGGAAACGTTTCAGAAATCTGAATAATGATATAACATGGTCGCCCCTGCCTCAACCCTTATCAGATCACTAATTACGGGCGTTAGAAGATTCCGCCGGGTCATATTCTCGCGTTAGCTGGCACTTCCGAATTTGACTCAGTCCTCGTATAAATTATATTCAAATGGGGGTAATTTGTGGGGACGAAGAATAATAAACTTCATTCGTTTCGTGAGTTAGATGAGATCTGGCAATTCGTTCGTTGAGAACCCCCCTGTCATATCGAAATATGACTAGCAATTTGAATAAGTTAACGAGGTTCAGTTTAAATAATTCGTTCATCATAAATGTTCGAATTAGCTCACATGGTTCCCTTTGACTAAATACATCGTATCATATAGAAAAAAATCCCTTCTTCCAAAGTTCTCGTTATTTCGTTGATGAACAACATCATCATCAGAAAGAAATGACATTTTAAGACGAAACTACACCTAAATAAACCAGAAGAAGAATGTCGTTGTTCAATAATCAAGTTGGAGTTAAACGAAATTGTGGGTTTCCACTCAAAAACGGCAATTTTTACTGGTACTGAGGACAAAAGGGGCGAAACTGTATTATCAGAAAACAATATGCGTATTGGTTTGAAAGAGACATCGATTGTACTGTAGATATAATAGAGGGTGGCTGAAATATTGATAGAGGGCGGTTTCGGTGATTATGTTTGCGGCAAAGCATTTGGCCCCGACAACTTTGAGCTCCCAGCTCTTTAAAGTGATAAATCACGACGATTATAATATGTAAAGCGCTTAAGGAACGCCTCTTAGAAATAAGTACGGTCTTATTTCGGTTTAACGCCAACTGAAATACTGGTTGGAATGTAAATTGGAAACTCTTTTTGATTTTGTTCTATGGCAAAAACAAAATGACTAAAATAGTTCCTTGATCAACTGTAGTTTGGAACGCAACAATATATATTTTTCTTAGAGGTCTTTAGTACAGGTAATCTAAACTTCAAGTACAGCTTCAAACTCGTCTTGGTCGCGCCATGTTATTTCCCTTCATTGAAACTTCTTTATGTTCGTTGCAGTTTCATTCGATATTTCAATTTATTGATAGGAGCAGTGAAAGCATTCAACTTAAATTTAAATTTTGGAGAAAAGATCACACCTTGCTAAAACAACTGTGTTAGTTTTCCAAAATTTACTTTTCCCATATTGTTTTTCATTCTAAAGCATTTGGTCTGAATGTTCTCTTCCGGAAAGGTGTCCTTCCAGGAGTTGTGCTGCCTTGAACCCTGCTATCTTTCACCATCTCCTTATGTCTACTATCACGTCTTCCTCAAACGTTTTCTAACCACGAATTATTTCCATTAGAGAATATCTTAATTTCGAAGAAAACTGAACTGGTAAAAAATTCAGATGTACCGAGAACCTACGAATATCTTAGTCTCATCTTTGGTGCGGCACCATTGTGGTGTCCTGTAAAAAAAAATCCAGTGTTATAAATGTCTAGTTCAAAGGAATTTTTCAAACAACGGCTTCGAAAATGTACCAAGAAATGTTTGATAGCTCTTATCTTGTCTTGTTAAGAAATAATCTCCCACTAAATAAATATCACTTCTAAATTACAGAGTCAATTGATTCAGTTCTGGACGGAAACTTGTGGACTCACGTTACATAAGTTGTTTTTCAATTGGTTTTCAAAGTTAAACACGATACTGTTGCAGATATAATTCTCCATATAAATTGTACTTCACCTCCTCTCTTAAGCAAGTAGCTATCTGAAACATATTCAAACTTCATTCACGCAATATTCAACTCGAATTAAGTTTAAACGAGTTTACACGATATAATTATATGGTCTACCTTCCCTATATTTTCATCACTTGTGTCTTCAACAATAACTCAAGAACCAATTAGGAGATTCTCGTAAACTTTCACCAACTTCTGATGAATTACTAAACTTCTACACGAGTTAAACCGTCATAAACAAAACATGTCGAAACGATGTTCTAAATGATCCACGAAACAACTTATCACACTTCAATTCAAGGGGCCTCAAAAACCTTGATTTCATCGATATTTAACTTCTTATGATTTCATTTTTAGTTATGTAATCTTCATATTAGGCCAAGAACTTTTTGGTTTGGCCTCGTATACGTGGCAACTCTAAAGACCGCCGCAAATTAGCGCAGAAATAACATTTACAACTAGACACAAAGGAAAACAAACGGGTAAACTGAATATCATTTGACATCGGAGCTCGTTGCGAATATGAAAACGTGATTATGCACCACGTAATAAAAGCCAGAGCTGATAAATGACTATGAATTTCTCGGACTATTAATACGTTAAGGTCCATAAACGTTAGATACGCCCGTAATGAATAACTATTCTGTTTCTCGCTCTTATCTCATGCATTTCTTCTTTTTTAGATACATTTTGAGCAGATATATCTCTATATTCATGTTCACAATATATGAAAATGAAATGGTTACTATTTAATTGTTTTTATTCAAAATCTAACTGGTCTTTATGTTGACTTTTATTTACTGACTTTTTGACTCATCCATCAGATATTTGATCAGATATTTAATGATATTTATTATTTGTTCATTAGGCAGATAATTGTTATGAGTGACTTCAATAACGAAATCAATATTAAGCAACTGGTTTAACATCATAATTTTTTATGTTGATTTCTTCGCACACTTATATTCAGAAGTGAAAAATGTTTCAATTGTAAATGTTGCTGTCGATTTAATTATTTTTTTCGCTTCTCATCTCAAAAAATATCTTAAGCAATTCAGTAACTCTTACCTACTTTTCAAAAGTGGTTTAAGGTTGTTGCTTCGTCACAATATAAACAAAAAATTATTATTTACAGGAGCAGTCGGTGGTGACGATGATGGAGATGACAAAGAGAAGGAGGAAGAAGCCGAAAGGGAAAGATTGGAAGCTATTCGTGAAGCTGAGGAAAGAAGGAAGGAAAAACACAGAAAAATGGAAGAGGAGAGGGAGAAGATGAGACAAGAAATCAGAGATAAGGTAAGAGATAAACAAAAATCCATTCTCATTCGTTTTGCCAAATTGTTTCTGACTTTATAAAACAGAGTTTCTATAGTTTACACGCTTTATTATGAATCGAATGAATGCTCTTTGAAATGTGATTGTTTTACTTCTTCTTGTTCCATCTTCTAGAAAAAGTCGGAAATCATACTTGAGATTTGCACCCATTGAAGCACCTCGAAAGGGTGACCTGGTAGTCCTTTCATACCACTAACGTAAAGTCTTAAACCAGGATGTTCTTCTTCTATCAACACTGCGTTTTCCTTGGATCTTGCTATGAATGATCACCTGCAGATGTTCGTACTTGGTATATAGTTCATGTTCACATTATACGTCCAAGATACTCAAACTTTTTTGTTTTGATTGCTTACAATACTTCTGTGTCCACTTTAGTGTCCCCAGAATATGCTCAACTTTCTCCTGTACACTCACATCTCAAAAGCTCCCACTATCTCACATTGGTCATGTGTGACAGCATTATCAAGAATGATTCTTGATAATGCTGTAAAAGGCGAAACTAGTCGAATAAAGAGTTGTTCAGTCAGTGATTTTTAGACAAGTTTTTATTATTACATCTCATTTAAATATGAACTATCATCACAGGGTAGATTCATCGTCCATTGAATTTATTACTAAAATTGTTTTCAGTGTACAAGTTGAAAACCTTGCACTTAGCTCCGGTTGTAAACTGACGTAACGAAACCAACTCAAGTGGGTTTGTTTAAAACTGCTGATAAAATATCGCAGCACGCAAATTTAACAAACTTATGCTAAGTTATTGCTCCCACATAAATTTTTATGGAAATTGTAGTTGATTATCAACTCGAATTAATTCATGCGACTTTTTGTATCACCTGAAACGATGTTTTATGGCGTACTTCCACTCGCATTATAAAGTTCATATTTGCGGAAACGAGATAAACTTGACAGCTACGTTTCTCATCGCATGCATTGTGCAGTCACCAGGGATGATATAATAAAAACTAACAGATTACTGTATTACATTTCTTGTCATATTGTTTTATGACCCACTTATCTGGATATATGAGTGTCATATGCGGTATTAAACAAGTATTTCGTCGTGCAAAACAACTACGCTCTAGCAATTTTTGAATTTGCCTAGTAAAGTTTAAACAGGATTGATAGACAACATAAAACGAGGGTTCCAGATGGCTCTTAGACGATGTTTTCACTCTATCGTGAGAACAGTTCACTTTGAAATTGAATGATCTCAATTGAATGAATGGTCTCTGAATGATCGATTTTGGTTGTGGTAAGAGGATGATTATATTACATCAAATTCGAATGAGAACAATCAAAGTTTCACATGTTATTAGAGTAAAACCTGTGAGAAAAGAAAAAGTTGGAGATTTTTTGTTCAGATTGCCTAATTTCGAATTTTGTACAATTTCCTCATAGTAATTTTTCGACATTTCTTCGAATTTAACTGCACAACCTTTGAAACATATTAAAAACCGTGGATTTCGAATAGATAGACTGATAATAGATCTTAATCATACCCCAACAATTTTACATTCACTTACACAACAGAATATTTTTTGTAAAGTTGATTGAATGTTCGCTGATCGCTTGGTGAAACATTGTTTAATACATTAAATAAAAAACACTTGGCTAGGTTTCACAAAATTTCCAATGAAAATGAGAGCTAATAATAAAAACTTGTCTAAAAATCACTGACTGAACAATTCTTTATTCGACTAGTTTCGCCTTTTACAGCATTATCAAGATTGAATACATATTACAAAGATAACCTTTAAATATTTGCAGATCTGTTCGGACCACAGAATACACCTTAAATTATTTCAGGTCTAACTGGTCATTGAGAAGATTGTATTTGTCGGATTTTTGAAGTTTATTTATTTCCATGGCTTGCAGGTAGTTCATTTTAATTCCTTTTTCACAGTAATGAAGAATCTTAGGTTTAAAACAACGTGAGATCTTATGTCCTGTCGACTCTAGATATTCTCGAAAAGCAGATTGTCCGTTTTTTACGTGTTCTTTCAGCCTAGTTTCAAAACATCTTTCGATCTGGTCAACATATGACGTCTTACATTCCTCACAGTCCAATCAATAAATTCCAGACTTCTTCATTGGCTCGGATTTGGACAATTTGTTATTAAATCCGAGCCAAATCCGAGCCAATGAAGAAGTCTGCAATTTATAGATTGGACTGTGAAGAATGTAAGTCGTCATATGTTGGCCAGACCGAAAGATGTTTTGAAACTAGGCTAAAAGAACACTCAAAAAACGGACAATCTGCCTTTCGGGAACATCTAGAGTCGACAGGACATAAGATCTCACGCTGTTTTAAACCTAATATTCTCCATTACTTTGAAAAAGGTATGAAAATGAACTACCTGGAAGCCATGGAAATAAATAAACTTCAAAAATCCGATAAATACAATCTTCTCAATGACCAGTTAGACCTGAACCACTCCCCGCTGTTAAATCTCTGATAATTTGGAAACCCCCACCTCAATGACAGAATTTAAGGTGTATTCTGTGGTCCGAACAGATCTGCAAAATATTTATAGGTTGTCTTTGTAATATGTATTCATTCTTGATAATGCTGTAAAAGGCGAAACTAGTCGAATAAAGAATTGTTCAGTCAGTGATTTTTAGACAAGTTTTTATTACTTTCATTTAAATATGAAGTATCACAGAGTAGATTCATCGTCCATTGACTTTATTTATAAATTTTTAATGAATACTTGACAAATTTTTCGGAGTGTTATCCCTTTTTCTAGTGTTAAACTGAGTAAGTCAGTTTCAAAAGTTAAACTGACTGACTAGTTTGACTTTTGAAAATGAGGTAACACCCCAAAACAATTGTCAAGTATTCATTCAATTGATTCATCATTTATTTAATATATAGAATATTTTTTGATTCACAATAGGCATCATTTTCCTCCATGGCGGAGTAAACTAAGTCTCCCATTCGGTGGTTCCAAGGCAAATTTATAAATGTACACTCACCTTTAGTGCAAGATCCCAGTTTATACAATTGAAGCAAGGCGACGCAGTTCTGGTGAGGTACAGATGCCTCTAATCTCATGTTAGCATCTTCTCTGTATGGAAGTCAAACTAATGACTATTTCTGGCCAAATATATTCAAATATTATTCACGAAAATGACTTTTAAGTTAACTGTGTCCAGTGTTTTGTATCTGAAACCTAGAATAGCTTGTTATTTATGCCCAGTATGTAATTATCCTCACATATCAGGTACAATTTATGATGTTCATTAACAAATCAGCTAATAAATCTAGACCTTGTAACATCCTCACTATCACGAATGTGATAAACAATATAATTACCCTTGTCTCCAATAGAAAGACCACGGAGGTCCTGGCAAACTGATTGAAGTACAAATGAACCTATTCAGAAATTCTCCTAGAAATACCACATATCGATTAGCCAACACTGTTTCTCATTTCCATTGGCTTTGGGGATTTTGAATATGGCTCTCAACAGATCGAATAATTATTTGTTGGCATAATTAAGGATAATATCTAATTTGGTTTCGAAATCACTTTGTTCGAATTGCTCTTCTTTCATCTATTTCTTTTTGTTTTCAATTAAAAATGTGTGATGTTGATTTTAAGTCAATCAAAATATATTAGCACATTATTCTCAAGAATCAATTCATGTTGACCAGATATGTTGGTTGAAATGCGATGAAAATCAAACGAATACTCACTGATACAATTATTTTTCTCAATTATTCATAATTTTGAGATAAATCTGTATTTGAGTATATTTATTATTTGTTTGGAATCATTTCACCGAGTATGAGAATAAAATAAAAATAAATGAAATTTCTCACCCTATTTTTCTAGATTGGTTGTGAAATATATACAAACTATGAAATATATACAAACACAAAATGAACTGATTACTTACATGACTTCTCGATCTGAAACACTGAAAAGTTATTGTTGTTTTTACGACAGCCAGTAAAATTTGAGTTGAACATTTCGAGAAAAAGAGTCAAGGTTGTAGTGAAGTCTAGTACTGAAATGCTTCTTTCTGTCTATCTCTACAACTTCAACTTCGAACTTTATTGCCTGCATTGAAATTAGTGTACCCGTAAATAAAAACAAATTAAATATAAATGCATTTCTCGAGTATTTTGGTCAAGTCATTAGTGGATTAAATAGTAAAGTCAAGATAATAGAACAAAATTAATGTTTCAATGTCTTCAATCACGAAATTCCTTTGAAGCGTTTTTCCAAATTTAATAGATATTATTATTTTTTTGAAAATACTGGAATAGTATTTTTCATTCTTTCTTGTTAGTTTCCGTCCTTCTTGAGTTGTTTGCTTTTCTCTCGACCTCTCATGAAAATTAGCAAAGTTGAATTAGTTGTAATATGAGAAAAATATTGAAAAATTACAAAATTGAAAAGTTGTATTACTAAATGTAGCGATGTTTATTTCGAAACAAGTGTCTGGAAATATTCGATGATTTCACTTATTTTAATATTAAGTTTACGGTATTTATACGTTTGTGCTCGTATATTTTGATGAGAAGACTTCTTTTTTAGCATAGTACAGCTACTCATCGAAATTTAATAACGAGTGAATAATTGATAGTATTCTTTTGCACATTGTAATAAAAATGTTAATTGATTGAAAATTCTCAATATAATTCATATTTCAGTTTCTACTCGTATTTATTTGTTAAAATTTTTTCTTTAAGTAATTAAGTAAATAGATTTCGATATTACCTAGATTTTTCATTGATTTTCACGAAACGTTTTGTGGGGCTCATAATGAGAATTTTGTAGAGTACACCCTGCTTGATTTCGAGAGGGTTGAATCATTCAATCTGTTCTGTACCGCATCGTCATATGGACATTGAAAAGTGATTAATAATGATGATTAATAATAATAAAGAGTTCTTTATTCTTAGCAGGTATAATACATAATTACAGAAAATAATAACATAATTTTGAATGTAAGTAAAAGTTAAGCTAAGTAAGTAGAACTAAAGAGATATAACAAAGAGGTCAATCTAATCTAAAAAACCAAAATTGTAACTAATAACTGAATAATAGCATATAAATCAATTCATTTTAGTAAATTTCCTTTTTTCACATAACTCCTAATAATAATTTCTATGGACTCAAAGTTATTGTCACAATTATTGGCAACTCTTTTGAATGTAGACTCCATAAACCAAATGGGGGATTGTATTAGGGAGTTGGTCCTCGGAGTCTCTAGGTGGAATAATTCTGTAGTACGAGAATTTTGCCTAGGAACACGAAATTTCAAAGCGGACCTTCAAAGAGAGGAGAAAATTTCATACTTTTGTGCAGTAATTTGTACAAAAATTTGAGTCATGTAGTTTCTCTCCTGTCCTAGAGTGAGAGTAAACTAAATCAACTCAATAGCTCATCTCTGTGCGTAAACTTTATCCTCCCTCCAAAATGAGAATTTCAAGAACCTTCTCTGAATGGCCTCAAGATGGCGTTGATGGCAAGTGTAAATAGGATGCCAGATCATGCTGTCATACTCCAACTTGCTACGGATTAGGGCATTGAATAGTCCTATGAATGTTGAGGAATTATTGAAATATTTGCCATTGCGTATAATGAATCCATATATTTTCTAGGCAGATGAGATAAGTTGGGTGATGTGTGGAATGAAAGAAAGAAAGCTTCTGATCGAAAACCAAGATCTCTCACCTTATCAGAACGAGAAATAACCTGACCACCTAAGCTATAATCACAGTCAATTCAATCGTTTTTCCTTGTGTAAGAGACAACATTACACCTTGACACATTCGAACACAAATAATTATCCTCACACCAACTGGCAACATAGACCAGTGCGAGCTGAAGTTTAACACAGTTGTCCTGTGATTTCAGGATATAACTTCAATTCGTCCGCGAACATCAAATGTGGAGAGTAAATATTATCCATGAGATCATTCACAAACAGAATTAATAACACTGGTCCAAGATTAGATCCCTGAGGTATTCTAGAGGTAGGTATGAACTCATAGCCTCCAGCTGTACGAATTGATGTCGGTCAACAAGATAAAAATGAAAAAGGTTGGTGAGGCTATAAGAGAATCCAAATTTGTTGGGTAATTTCTGTAAAAGGAGCTTGTGAGCAACTTTAGCAAAGACTTTTTGAAAATCTGTCTAAATCACATCAACTTGACCGGTGGAGTCAAGTACGCGATGAGAAATGTTGACCTAAATGTAGCTCCTCGGTTAAATACATTTGTCATATAACAAATAATGTAGCTGAAACTTAAAATTATCCTATATTAAGCAACCACTTCACCCCAGTTCATGCTACAAGTAATATTCCCTACTAAACTGTATTTTTTTACATCACAACTGGTAGCGTATTATCAGCAAGTATATTTATATCCCCTAAACACGTGAAGTGCATATCAGCCGCATATATCTGGAATTATGTTGATATCGCAATTATTTTGAAGAATTCTGTGAGGTAGAAAGTAGTGTTGTTTTTTAATGAGAGATAATTTACTATACTATAATTCGTAATAGTCGGATAACGTTCAACATTCTTTCATCACGCCATATATAATATGTTACAGGATAAATTCGGTGTAAGATTTTAATTGGACAATTATATTATACGTGGCAATTTTTCATTCGCATCGAAAAATTGGGAGTATTTTATGTCAACATGACCTCCATTCATTCTCATTTGTAAATTGTGAAAGTTGGTAATTGGGCAACTCCCAAGTTAATTCATATATACAATGAAATTTGGCAATAAGTTAATTCGTTCTATTTGTACAGTTCAAGCCCGGTTCGGAGTTGAAGTTTCTATCAAACTTGGAAGCTCGTTCGCTTCAAAGTATGAAATACGTCTGTGAATTCTATTGAATGTTTCAGTAACACAGGATGAGGTATTGTTTTCTTCATTTTATGGCAATTGGTCTCAATTGAATACAACAAAGCAGCCAAGTTTCTACTTGTTCGATTATCTCATTATAAAGGGTGTTCGAAAATTAATGCAAGATTTAAATTTGTTGCTATTCATGCGACATGATAACACTGTTCTTTTGCTGAAGTTGGATGATATTGATGTGGTCAATATGTGCTTTCAACTAGACCTCAACACCTCACGAGACTACTACGGTTTGACTTCCAGCACTTTGAAGAGGAATATAGATTGTCTAGTCGGAACACTCACTTTTTTATTGAATAGATGCATTACTTTGGGTATATATATCCAGACTGCTTAAGGATTTCAAAGACTATTTCACCCTTTAAAAAGGGCGATATTGACGATGCTGCAAGTTGTAGACCCATATCTTTGGTTCCGGTGTTGTCCAAAGTGTTAGAGAGGTTGCTGGTTGGTCAAATTATGACTCACTGTAAGGATGAACATCTTTTTGATGTTAACCAGTTTGGTTTCAGCAGGTGACGCAGCACCACAGATGCAATTGTTGAATTTGTTTCATATACCTTGGAAATGTTTGAACAGGGTTTGGACTCGGTGGCCCTTTTTCTTGACTTGACTAAAGCTTTCGATTGCGTTCCTCACAGGGGACTTCTGGACAAGGTAGGGGCGTACGATTTTTGTGATAGCAGTGTGAAATTGATTGAATCCTTCTTAAAAAATAGGTTTCAACGAGTTTTTCTCAAAAATTAGTGGTCTGACAGTGACCCAATATCGATTGGAGTACCGCAAGGGTCCATTATTGGTCCTTTACTTTTTATTATTTTCATTGAAGGTTTCTCAAGCTGCATGGACTAATTCTTTTCATTACTGTATGATTTAAATGATTCAGCTGTTGCTGTATTCTTATCGGGCTGGCTTGCGCGGAGGCTCGGTGTGGGGAGGCCCTTTCGAGGGCATCCGACTGGTTTGCTGAGAATGGCCTGTGCTTGAATGAAGGTAAGACTAAGAGGGTATTTTTCAGTATGCGAGAAATTAAATGCTCAAGTGTGAAGTTTTTGGGATTGTACCGGAATTCACGGGTCACGTGGGCTTCTCACGTTGACCATTTGTCTAGTATTCTTGCTAGAATTATATATGTTTGCGTAAGCCCCTCTCAATCTGTATCTGGGTGGCTTATTTCGCGTTATGCGAGAGTCTCACATGAGATATGGGGTCTTGCCTATGGGAGATTGTAATGGGACAGAAAGGTTTTTTGGACTTCAGCGGTGGGCTGTCAGGATATGTGCAGGGTTAAAATATCGAGAATCATGTGTTGATATTTTGCCAATCTGGGTTTCTTAACATTTTATGGTTTGTTTATATTTGAATCACTTAAGTATGCTCATAAACATGTTGCATAGTCAAAATTGAGTGGTGATTTTCACCCGTATAAAACCAGAGGCAGGTTTTATATAAGACTGCCTGTTTACAGGTTATGTAGTACTTAGAGGTTCTGGATACCTATCTTTAAACTTCATAATAAGTTACCATTAGTGGTAAGAAATAACTCAACTAACAAATTTAACAATGTGATGAAAAAGTTC
Source organism: Henosepilachna vigintioctopunctata (assembly GCA_030704895.1). NCBI lineage: Eukaryota > Metazoa > Arthropoda > Insecta > Coleoptera > Coccinellidae > Henosepilachna > Henosepilachna vigintioctopunctata. The sequence continues at coordinate 286,923 of JARQZJ010000126.1, forward strand.
CTTATTAAATGTGTTATTGATATTGTATATGACTATTTTAAACTGGATATGCCAAATATGTGACTTTGTACCTTTTATTGTTTTATTTTATCTGTGAATTTTATTGCCTTGACCTGTGTAACTACAATATGTATAACTATCTAGCGCCAATAAACTTACTTACTTACTTACTAGACGGTACCACCTGCCTTACAGCCCGTGAAACACTTCAATTACTGCATGAGACATTTTCGGTTATCAGAACTGACCCCCTAGATCGTGTGATTTAACACTATTAGATTTTTATGGGGTTATTTAAAATAACAGGTCTATGTCAGCAATCCCAAAACCACTCGTGCATTGATGAGGAAGATTCAACGTTGCATCAACGAAATTCAACGACATTTGTGCAAAATGGTCTTGGAGCATTTCGACAAATTTATGTCTATGTGTATGAAAAGCCGTGAAGTTCATATCCCCGATCTGAAATTCCATAAATATCTTCATCATATTTATTTTATATTCCAATAAAAAAAATTACAATCAAGGAACTAAAAACTGTTTTCTATTCAAATCAAATTTAGCGTTAGTTTTGGAACATCCTTTATTTTACAATACCTAATACTGCCGTTTTTTGAGAATACTCCATTGATGATGATTATTATTATTGATACAATAAACCCATGTCCTCAGATTGTATCTATATACGTATGTCAAGAGAAACCTGGTAGTGGCTTTCAACAAAATGCGCGAAATTTGAAATTTTGGTTTCGTTATTGTCAGGACAAGGTCCCTAGGAGAGAAAATTTTTGATCATCGAAAAATTTTAAAATTTCAAAATTTGTAAAGTTGGTGATAAAATTTGGATAAATTGAATATGATTTAATATTCAAGTACCTCTTTTAAGCAACAGCAAAAAGGTGTTTCTTGTGTGTTGATGTGTATTTAGATATTTAGAACGTCGTATTATTCATTCTTATTCATAAGAAAATGCCACAAATTATGGCTCAAAATATTGTGAGCGTGAAGGATGATTTTATGACGACGAAAAATTTATTCGAATTATATTTCTAATGAAGGAAGATCAACAAAATTGCGGACAATGTTCAATACCATATTCCTACAAAATTTCAAACCTTCTCAAATTATAAAATCTCATTATTAATCGCTTTCGATAACCGAACGTACCGATATATGGAATTATTGATTGGATTGGAGATGTTACATTTTTTTCAGTTCATGCATGTACTCCTTGGCTTCAAACAGGATAAATAGTGAAAAAAAATTGTAGCATAAATTTTAGAATTCACGAAAAAATATATAGACGTTCAAAGTTCGCCGGATTGATTTGTCAATATCCAGTGAGTATTCAATAAAAGTTCTTATTGTGGTTGAATGTGGATTATTGAGGACTCCCGACGTCTTGGCCACCCCTGATCTATATTCATGTTGACGTAGAGCGATGTAAATAAGAACAAAGCAATTTGGCGAATCTGCAAAAATATTGCTTTGTTGTGTTTCATCTTAAGGTAAAAAAAAGCAATTCAGCATCACGTGTCGCACAACGACCCGACACTGCTACCAACCGTTATCTGGAGAAATCAGGTTTTGTGACGTCGAAAGATCGAGTTTATGCATTACTTCACCCCGTCGGGTTGTATTATATTCGCCGAATAGCCAGCTCGTACAAAGCTGTCGCGATTAAAATTGCAGTTTTTTTCGTCGAAATGGTCACCGAGCTGAATAAACACGAAACGCGTTGGACGTAATGACCTGAAACATAACAGGGTTATTTGAGTTCACTCCGTGTTCTTTGTAGGTCTAAATTAGATTACGTTACGCACCGTTGGCGTTTATGATTTAACGGTGGAAACATTGTACTTGGAAAAGAACATTCAAATTCATGGGATTCGGCTACAGCTTCGGGCGAACCAGCGCCATTGTTGGAGCTCTCTGTGCAATTCACCTGGAACCGTGAATTGTTCGATGTGAATAGAAAATTGTGCAAGGGTGAATAACGTCATTTTTTCGAGGCAGTATTCGAAAAATTGATGAACTGAAATATGAAATAGACGAGTGTCTATTAGCCCACATTTCAATGTGAGCTAACGCAGCTATCAAATGACACTTTGGTTATCAATGCTGATGCAAATTTTCCGTGCATAATTTTTTTTATTTTAAGTTTACAATAATTGAGAATAATAATAATGCTAATAATAAAGTACTACATAAGAAGAGGCGAAAGAAATCATAATAATAATATTTATGTATTCAGCAATAGCTGTTTCAAAATTCAAATAAACAATTTTCGCTTGAATGCCTTAAAGGCACTAATTGTTTTTATAGAGCTTGGCAATACATTGAATGCATTAAATCCTTCATAAGATATAAAAGGTGTTTTTTTAGAGGTATAGAACTTATATAAAAATTTTTTTCATTCGAAAGACAATCTTGTGGCATTACATTTTAAATATTATTTCTGGCATATGACCGTCACGTCTGGCTCGGATGTAGTCCAATCTGGACGTCCAATTTTCGATGACTTCTTCCAACATTTGTGGCCATATATCGGCAATAACACGTCGACTATTATCTTCCAAATGGTCAAGCGTAGACCAATTACTTTACATAGCCCCACAGAAAGTAGTCGGGGCGGTGTTAAATCACAAGATCTTGGAGGCCAATTCACAGGTCCAAAACGTGAAATTAGGCGGTCACCAAACGTGTCTTTCAATAAATCGATTGTGGCACGAGCTGTGTGACATGTTGCGCCGTCTTGTTGAAACCACAGTTCCTGGACATCATGGTTGTTCAATTCAGGAATGAAAAAGTAAGTAATCATGGCTCTATACCCATTACCATTGACTCTAACGTTCTGGCTATCATCGTTTTTGAAGAAGTACGGACCAATTATTCCACCAGCCAGTTTTTCTGGATGTAACGGTGTTTTGACATACACTTGAGGATTATCTTCACTCCAAATGCGGCAGTTTTGTTTGTTGACGTAGCCATTTAACCAGAAGTGCGCTTCATCGCTAAACAAAATTTTACGACGTAGTGCGCGATACGTATTCCGCACAGAACCATTATTGTTCGCATATATCTATTTTCCAATGTTTGAAGCTGCTGAGTTTTTTCTCTGCTCAATCCGAAAAACGGAGTTGAACAATATTCAAACTGCGGTATTATTTTTAACTTCAAGAGCAATAAGAGAATGTGGTCCCTTCTACACTGATAGAACGAACAGAGCTCTTCCTACGACATTAGGCACATTGGAGATGAGGTATGACTCTGCAAGGTTTATTGTTGTTTCGTCATGGATAAGCACTTGAAGTGGACTTGTCATATTGAGAAACTAAAAAGGAAGTTGAATGTTACATATACTCTGTTTGTGCTGAGGTATCAGGTCGGCTTTGAGAAGTTGAAACTGCTCTACATTTCAAGTTTCCAATCGTTTATGTCCTATGGTATAATATTTTGGGGTAGCTCTACTGAATTTATTGTATTTTTGTCTCACAGAAATGGTCTTTAAGAACTCTACTCAATCTCAACTATCGTCAGTTCTGCCGTCGCCTATTTAAAAAGGCAAACGTCTATACAGCATATCGACTTTACTTACACAGGGTGTTGCTGTTCATTCACAAACACAATCATCTTTTCAGTCTGTATAGAATAGAGTACAGGTTTTTTCGCGAGATGAATCCTCAGTGATTCTATTTGCTTCTATTTTGTTGCATTTTGCGTTTTCAAACTATTTGTTCGTTTACTTGTATAGATATTTTTGAAACAAATATAAATTATTATTATAATTGTTATCATTAACTTCGCATGTCTTCGTTATAAGTTTAGCATAAGCTATTTCGTATAACTTAATCCCTAATAAAGTGAAAATTAAAATCGAAGAAGTATGAATAAAAATTATTTATTTATATATAAAGTGTAAATCATAAGTTCAAGTGTTTGAATTTAAGTTTATATTCAATTATAATGGATCTACATCAAGTAAACGCCAACACTATTAAATATTTAAAAATTAATTCAATTGACGATGAATCAACTCTGTGTTAGTTCATATTTAAATGAGAGTGAATAATAAATATTTTTCTAAAAATCACTGACAGAAAAATTCTTTATTCACTAGATTCGCTTTTTACGGCATTATCAAGAATGAAAAAGGCGAAACTAGTCGAAATTATCAAGAATTGTGAAAGGCGATACTAGTCGAATAAAGAATTGTTCAGTCAGTGATTTTTAGACAAGTATTTGTAATTACCTCTCATTTGAATAAAAAATAGTTCCAACTTACTAAAATCAAATGTTGTCAACACTCTAGTTACCACGATGAGCCACCAGCAAAGAAACTCGGTGAAAACGCTTGAAAGAAAATGAGGTGCCAAATGTCAAACTGGAACGCTATTGAATATTGAAACTGCATTATGAATGAAACATCTTCTAAACCCTTTCAATCGATATTTAGGAATTTTCAACGTGTTTCCATACCTCGTCCTCGAACACTACCACCGTGACAAGCTTATCCCACAAGTGATAAAGGGAAGAATGTAAGATCACATAATACACTGAAGTACCAGTAGACTACTTGAGGAAATTATCTACTCTTAGCCATTGATCTACTCTGCTCAATAATTCCTGTAGACATTCTGTCAGACTTGCGTAATCCAAAAACGAAACGACAACAAGCATTATGTATCCTCTGTCAATTGACCAATGTCAATGAATTTAATTAATACAAAGCGATAATTTCTAATTAATCGACTTACGGATAGGTCTTCGCGAAGCATCAATCTATGCTTCTTGTTTTTCTATCTGACATCTTCGTAGTCTTCTAGGGTAGCTGCCAAGGAGTTCTGGTTGTCGTCTGATTGTCTCTAAAACAACCGATATTCCGGGGTCTTTGGTCGATGGCCATCTGTAGAGATTTATTCTGCACGAATTGGTGCTTTTCAATATGACTTTTTTCAACTTAGCTCTAAACCTTTGAGGCATAGGTTATAGTCGAATCCATTTCATCATACTCGAGAAAGTTCATCTTGTTTCTTCGATAAAGAGAAATAACGCGTTTGGCTCTTTCTTACTCTCCGGAGAGATAGCGTCCTGATGCGCTTGGGAAGAACATCGAAACTTAATTGCAAAACTTAAATGCATGCCACTGATGATTCTCATTGAAGGATGGAACATCTCTTTGTGGTTTTTCTAACGAGTTTGATGTTCTTTGGAATGCACTAAATATTCACTCTCCAATGTATATAGTTTTTAGTTTCGTTGACAACATTCATGCAGGCAACGTCCTTTTAGTTTTATTTGAGTGATTCCGATACTTAGATTGAAAATTTCAGATAGAAATAGTTATATTTAAATTAATTAATTTCGATCACTTTTCATTATAGAATGTTATGCCACTTGTTCGTATTTCGCATTTCGAATCAAGCTTACAAATTATTCTTCTAGTTTACAAATTTTTCTTCGAGTTGATGGCTTTTTCATCATTTATTCACTGACTGTAGTTAGAGTAAGACGTCAAGAAACAACTTTAAAGTTAAATGAGCTAAAAGTAAGTCGGTTCCAAGAAATTAACTTCCGTAAATATCAAAAGGTTAATAAATAAATGTCTCCGTAGAATAACGTTCCTACAGAAATAACTAAATTGAATTTAGTACACGTTCAGTTCCACTCAGTTCTATATAATTGGAGTCGAAACGAGGAATAGTAATTCGCAATCTATTTCAACTTTAATTAAACTGATTCGCAATCTAGTTCGAGTTCAAAGTATCCCTGTCTCGTCTTTCAGGAGAGTTCGGGTAAACCACATATACAAGTACGGCATTGACATACTGCCAGTCCTTAGAAGGACTAGACGGAATTGCCAAACGAGCCTTTCGATTCGGTTCTAATCTTGATTTAACAAACCGAGAAATAGGTTGAAAACCAATTTCTAGATTGATCAATTTCGTGAGACAAAATATAATTACATTATTTCAATGTGAAATAATATAACTAATAATGACATAAAAAGCACAAGGCTCTGTACTCGGGCCTCTTTGATTCATATAAACGGTTTGCCTGCAAAGTTGTCCCTATTTTTGGTAATATTATTTTCCTATGATTCATCGGTGTTGTGACATCGGTGTGTCAAGAGTCAACATTAACATTAACTCTTGAGAATTGAGGGACTTTTGGAGGCATATGAATGCATTGTAAGACAGTTTGTAAATTGTTATCGATTGAACAATTTGATGGTAACGTTGATAAAGCTGTATGTTGGTTTTTGTCGTGAAAGTTAATGGAATCAGTACCTTGAAAATATATATAAAGGCAACACTATCGCATCAGACGGAATACTCACATCGATGATTTATGTAACAATTTGGGTAACTAATTCTTTGCAATCTCTAGAGTTATGAATATTCTACATAGAAACCGTATTATAAATGTAGTAGTGGTAGTAGTAAGCTTTATTTAGCACAGCTAATACACTTTACAAAAAAGAAAAGTTATATATACAACATCAAACAACATATTTCACCCTAGATATTATTTTTTACAAAATGATACAATCATTTTTTCAAATCATTATGATTCTCACATAATTTAAGGTTCGGGTCTAGACTATTGAATAAAATCATTCCTTTCGCGCATAAATTATTTAGGTATTTAGATGTACTGCACTTATCAATATAGAAATCATTTTGTTCCCTAGACCTTGTGTGGTAACCATGTACATCTTCAACGTATTTTACAAGGTCAAAGATATATCTAGGAACCTTGACTTATTTTATTTTATAAACAAAGTCTAGAGTTCTATATACTATTGACAGTAATTTATTTTATTGATACTGAGTGTATTACCGTAGAAGATTTTGTAATTTTCACTATAATTTAGTCGAACAAGACCATATTGATTCGCCAACACAATGACTTCATCAGATGTAGATGATAAACTACATTTGTTATCCAAATCTGATGAAGCCATTGTGGCGAAACCCAGTGGGTTCATCAGATTTTGATTTTGAAAAGTCGCTTTTAGTGACTTCTGTCATGTTCGACTAAACTATAGTAAAAATTACAAAACTACTCAGTGTTATTCAAATTTTATTGTTAGTTTTTCATCAAGTATCGGCTCAATCTAGTATTGTATTAAACTGTTGTATATAAATATCTGTACTATAAAATGATACAATTATTTCCAAAAGATTTCCATCCTATTACAGGAAAAAAATGACAAATCGTACACACAAATCATGATAAATAAGAACAAAATAGAGAGAAAACAAGAAAGAATAGAGTATGAGCGAATATATACAACGAAAATAAAATTAAAATAAATTGAGATAGTAATAAACAATAACTAAATGGAACAAACTGAAAATAAAATGTTTTCGAATTGTATCAAAATTTATTTCATTCATTTAATTAAATAAAATCTATCACAAAGTTACACATAGTCAATAGAAGTTAATAAAATATAGTTAACGTCAACGAAAACGATTCTATAAAATAATAATCATGAGTATTCAACAAGAAACAGTGATGTGCTATTTATCTCTATTCATTCAGTACAATATACGAATAATATTCTTCCAAATTTTGAAAGAGAAGTGATATTTCCAAAATCTAATAATGAATTATTTGTTCATAATATCCATCTCCATTTTTAGTATTCATTTCCTTCGACCTTAGTAATACAATCATTTCCGACTTTTTCTCAAACTCGTTGGTATGAAAATTTGCGTTACCGGTCAAACAAATGTGGCATTGATTTGTGACGTCAGTTAATCATTCGTTTCCTGATTAATAGTAACAAAATAACAGCAAACTTATCAAAATATCATTGATGTGATAATAAATACACATTTGCACAGTAGATTGACTAATGAGATTGGTTTATGTTTAACTGGCGTGGTTCGATAAAAGATAAATTTAAATGCGAAATTGAATTAAATATGAGATATCAATTCCATTTATACTATAACAAAGTTGTCCGTAATGATATGAGGTGACATGTTTTATGCAATCGAAATAAAATTAATGAATATTAGATAAATTGGAATTTCGTTTTATAACATTCATGTACAAAGCAGGCCATTGCAACTCTTTTTCTCATAACTACTAACGTGTATATTTTATGTAGCCGATGTTCGTCCAAAATTTACACCGATGATGAAACAATATGATACTTTTTTCACTTATAACTCTGAAGTTAATGAACCATACTCAAGTTTGCGAGTATTATTTCCTTTTGGGCGATGCTTTTCACCAATTACCATCGATCTGAAGACGAAAAAGTATATCGAAACATGTTTCAGGATTCAATTTCATTAAATATGTGAAAAGGGTATATTTTTCCATTATAAATTGATAGCTTAACATTAATCATCAAAACTCAGGATAAAGTAAGACTTTTCACAATATTCGAATAGATTGGAATAGATTTTGTTACTCTATTAGAATAGAGTATTAATACTCCGATTTAGTTTTAGATGAATACAAAAGTTTTGAATTAATTATAGTCCGTCATTCACACGCCCAGTGAATGTATGAAGTCATAGGTATGAATATGTTGAAAATTTTCTGAATTGGATATTGCCATGTTGGAATTTAATTGAATGTTATTCACAGGACAAGTTACAGAAAATCAGGATACCAGAAAATCGATGAATTTTAGAAATAATTTCGAAATACATATTTGTTTATAATTTTCCTGAAAGAATCTTGTGGAATTTTGATGAATACATCCTATGCTTCTTGAGATTTGCTTCCAAAGTTCATACTTATGTTCGAATTAAACATTATACTGAGAAAAACAATAGAATATGAATGTAATTTCCGATAAATTTTGTATTTTATAATGGATTCGTCACATAATTATATGTGTGGACATGTATAATAAGTAATTGTCTGAATTGAAACACGAAACAATAAATAAACATTGAATCTATTCAATCATTTCAAAAGTTTTCAATTTATATTCTCTTTGTCACATTTATTCTATGGAATAGAAATATATCAATGCAATGCATAATGATAATTATCCTGGTCAAATAATCGATTGATTCCTTCGTTAGTAAGTGATTATTCTATAGGATGAAAACTAATCGATTATACTTTTAATGTGATTATCATCGCAATTAACAGAAATTTTATTGCTATTGCAATTTCGCGAAACAAGACCATCTTCAAGGCCATTCGAGTTGGAAGCTCGAACGAAGAAACGTACAATGAGAAACCTCTGTTACCAATCGTATCGTATTACCTTATAGAAATTATATAGATCTTCTCCTTTCAAAAGTGAACGTTTTCTACGAAATAATGCCGTTTATAAGTCTTTGTAATTATGTTTCATGCCAAAAGGCTTTTTTTCGTGTAATAATATAATAATAATAATAATATAATTTTATTGAGAAACATTCCTTACATAGTAAAATTACATTCATTTCAATTGATAAATAATTACAACTAAGAGAAATGCTCTCAAAAGGACCGAATTCAGTTTGGAGTCTGATCTTCCATTCAGCCCTCGAGCAAAATATTGGTTCATACAAAAATCTTGGTTAAATTCATATTTACAGTAATATACAATTTTGATTGAAAAGAAAAGAAAATAAAAATTTCCTCAGAGATATTAAACATTTGAGACAATTTCACATGGTGAAGAACATTAGTGTTAAAAAATTATACAAATATATGATACAAAAAATTGATTCAAACATTATTGCCTACATCCGAATCATCGAAGTACTCTGTACTCTGTAATAACTTCAATTGTAAAAGAAGATTCTTAAAATTGAAGAAGAATTGTAAAATACGTACGACGTTTAAGAGAATACTCATTGTACGTTCATTGAGTTTTCAACTCGAACCTGAAGATGATCTTGTTACATCAATTACAATAGAAATAAAAACTTTTGGTAATTGTAATAATAAATCGTAATTTCGTAATCGTTTTTTTTTCCTGTTGGTTGATACGCTATTCTTATATGCCGGTTTTACGACCATTCATAATATGCTTTGCACAATCTCTGGTTGTTTTTCGAGAATCAAAATCAGGATTCTCATTATTAAATGAAACATTATTTGTTCTTAGTCAGCGACCTTGAAGTAAGTCTTTTTAAGTTGTCGCAGCGCATTCACCATTTCGTTCAAATTTAGACGAGCTGACCAAACTTGAAAAACTCATAGAAATCATTAGAAAACGAAAAGTCTTTCTCATTGTAGAAATATTTTGTGCATATAAATATATTAACCATCTGGGCCTCTTCCATAATTTCCTCTATCAAATCCAAAGGTATAATCGAGCGTAGCAAAATTACCTAATTGGACTAGTCGAGATATTGCAGAGCAGTTCGATGGGACATAAACACGAAATTACCTAGCGATTGTTTTACTGACAGGAGTAATTATTTCGGACGATGTATAGTGATGTTCAATTAGAAGATGAAACAGTTGATTATTGGGCACTGTTAGGCTCGAAAAGAAGACGCATCGTTGCATTCTGCTAATGAATCAAACGCGGGAAATTTCAATAATGCTGAATGTACAAACGAAAGTAAAGGAAAGCTAATTCGAACTCATTTGTGATAAAATCACATATTTGTATAAATTATGTTTTATATTGACACAAAGTTTCAAATTTGTTCGTTCCATTATTAGTTTTACAGTGAATGTAATTGGTTTTGTTGATTGAATGATACCATCGAAATAAAACGAGTTATAAAAATACACTGAGCGTAAAAGCTATATTTTGCCACGATATTCCATAAACATTATCAGTCAAGTACGAAAATATGAATAAAAGTCACATAAAAAAGTTTGACACCTAAAAAATACTCAACCTTTCAATTCAATTTACCAGTATTTCTGTTTCAGTTCTAGTATTACGTAATTCACATTTTTCTACAACAATAAGTATTATTTGTGTGTTTTATTGTACTAAAATATTATAGAAACAAATTCAGTGTAAGAATGTTTGAAAGAAACTGAATATTAATAGGTGAAGCGATGATTGGGTACCTCTTTTCAAGAATATTGCACAAATTGATGAACTTGAAATTTGATGTTTTCTTTTCTAAAATGCATTATAAATACTCTATATCCATCCAAATAAGCATTATACACAGTACTGCGGTAATTACATGCAACATAAACACACATTCTATACGTTCTATGGTCGATCTATAGGCTAATTGTTGTCTGTATGGCCCTAAATTCAAGCAGCTCAGTGGGAGATGGATATGGCGGCCCTATTGGTTCTCGGTTTACTGATGATGGTGGGTTCGATCCTCCCGTAACTTTGGTCAGTTTGGAATCGGCGTGAAACGGTAGAATAGGTCTCCGACTTCTGCTCTGAGAACAATGATTATAACAATAATTATTATTATTATACTCTCTCTAATCTTATTGAATGTTAACCAATCAAAAAAAATTGAACACTGAAAATATTTTTACTAGTATATTCATTTATAATTTTCGAAATACAACTCGCTAAAAACCATGAGCGGAATCATAAAGGAAGGAAGATATGAAAGTGTCATCTTCGATCAAAAAACCATAATAAAGTACAAGCATAACAATCGATTGAATTATGTCTGAATTTTTACGGTTAATGACACGAATCTTGTAGAGTTAATGACACGGTATCTTTGTTCTTGAGATAGTGAAATGCGAATAATTATCAATTTTGAGTTTCAGTTATCAGGATACAAGATTTTTTCAGATGTATTTTCAGAGTTACTCATCCTAAAGAATTTATAGAATGATTTTTGGTGACGGTTATCTTGAGTCATGCAGACCTTTCTCTATAACGAATAGTTTAATCACTGTGCCTTGTATATAGATTCTCAAGTGACTTTTATTCATGAAAAAAAATATGTCTAGATTCATTTAATTGTAATTATACGATACAGATTCTAATTATACGATACAATTACAATTATGGTACGAAACATGGATCTCAACTGCTTGTCATTAAACATGTATTATGCAAACTTCTCGATTCTCCCGTCAGTGAGATTGTGTTATAAATTACCGACCAATATTAGAAGCCTCATTCACAAGAAGTGTCTGAAATGATAAAGGTTTTTGAAGTATGACCTACTATAGTATCAAGGAATTTTTGGAAGAATCTATAAATGGCAGTAAGTATATTTAGATGCGTAGTATGAATCTTGTCACGTTGTTAATTTAGTTGTTTTCGGATTCTCAGAATTACTTAATTATAACATCATTGTATTCATGATCTTACTTTCTGTAACAAATTCGCGTATCTGCAGCTTACTTGTATTTAAATTAATTACATTTTTTCATGCGTCACGACAGTTATCATAGCAAGAATTCTAGACATGTTAGTTATCAATACTGATTCGCAACCCCAAGTTCTGAATCTTATTTCGTACCATTCTCACAAACGGTGCGGAAACTCCAAAAATTAATCTTGTAAGAGTTCCCATAAATCCTTTTTTCGTGGAAAGTAGAGCGTAAATTACAGATAAGATATAGTACGCGGGCCACTAAAGGAAAAAAAGACATTTATCTTTTTTATTCGCAAACACTACCAGCAAATCATTAATTGCCGGAAAAAGTTATGAAGCCGGCTCGGATTTTCTGCAATTAAGTATACAGTGACAGGCACCAAAAGTTACAACTAAGTTTAGGTTTGCTTTTGCAGTGTTTCCCAAACAACTTCTCGAGGTATAACTCAATCGAAATTTGCGTTTTGGTCACGTTCAAAGCAAATAAATTCGAGAAAATAGTCGCGAATATTTCTCTCTGTGAGAGATTATCTGGTGCTCATATTTCAAACAATAAATACAAGAGTTCTTGAAACGTTTCATAGAAACTCTCGATAATAGATTAGGAAACCGAAACATTCATTGAAAAATATCGAGAATTTTAGGTGGAATAACGAAAGCAATCTTTTTTTGACGATTGGTTCTGATTCCAATTCTCCAGAGCGGTATATCGAGTGGATTATAAAATTTTTCCATATATCTCCACTATCTCGAAAGTTTTATATAACATACAAATCTAACGATACGTTCAATTGCCAAATTCCTTCGGTTCCATTTTTGCGACCACTGGACCACAACGAAATAACGTCGCTGCTCGCAAAATGCAATAAATATCTTCCTGAGAAAACCAGGCTGGTCTCTGCCTGAGCTATGACGCGTAATGGTTTCTCGACATTCGCGAAAGTACGCCTCGAAATTATAGCATTTTTGATAAGGAATGCGGATGGTGAATCATTCGAAATATTACAGGCGTAACGCCACGGAATAAATTCGTTTATATCGCGTCAAAATGTTGCGGTACGTATAAAAGTTAAACGAAGATTCTTCCATAAATTCGGAGATTCTATCTGGTTCTGTACGATTATTTTAGTTCAATTTCGTCAAAGTGCCTATTTTCGCAAACTTCAAGTTCGAATATATAAAAGGTCTTATACGAGCAAAGTTTCGTTCGTTAAATTCAACTTCAAGCTCTAGAGTACTTGTATAACTCTAGATATAAAAATAGTATTCAGACAAAGTAGCAAATCAGAATGGGATCACAAAATATATATATTTTTCAATTATATACTTCTAATTTGACCCAATCTTCAGGTTTCAGAATGAATACTTTTTATTTTTCTTTCATCAGTATATTTAATAATGTATTTGTGACTACAGTTAAGTAGTAATAATACATTTTCAAGCGTATGAATGCCGAAATTGGTATTATTTGACAACAAATACAGAATTAACAAGGCAGTTGAATTTGCCTCCTTCTTATTCGAGGCATGTTCTTCGCCATGGTGATTTCTTCTCCATAGAGTGGGATACTTACATCTATTCGATCAACTAATCAATGATTGAATATAAACTGAAATTCAAACACTTGTACTTTTGATTTACACTTTATTGACTACATAGCATGACGCGTTTCGTCCTTACAACAACTTCTTCAGATGCTAACACAATACTCTTCGGAATATTCTGTAAGCATCGCTCTATTGAAGTATTCTATTAGAGAATACTCTATCGGAGTATTCTGTTAGCATCTGAAGAAGTCGTTTGTAACGACGAAAAGTGTCATGCTATGTTGTCAATAAAGTGTAAATCAAAAGTTCAAGTGTTTGAATTTAAGTTTATATTCAATTATAATGGATTTACACCAAGTAAACGCCAACACTATTAAATACAACTAATTTATTTCAGCAAATGGATGGTGGTATTTTTCTTGCGTTTGAAGATTTCTATGAAATCTAAACATCTAGGTTTTTTCCTCTCGAAACTGTATGTCATATATTCAAATTATATGTGAATGTAAAATTAAATAAATGACAATTTTGTCCTTCCAAGAGCTCCATGTGTCTCTTCTTTCGTCTGTCCTTCTATCTAGTATGACCTCTCAGTTTCTTTCTATCTACCCGATGACAAATCAGAACTGTGATGTACAAATACAAACGACCATCTACATGAAAGTTGAGATATCAAAATCCTAGAAAAAACAAAAAATACTCATAAACAAACATTCAATGATGATAATAACAGTGTTCATTCAAAAAGTGCTTCGAGCAGTATAACTGAAACTTATTCTCGGAAATCGTTTGTTAACCTGTGAGTTTCTTTCTATCTCACTAAAGACAAATCAGAACTGTAATGTACATGTACCAGCGTCATCTACAGAATTGTTGAGTTATCAGAACCCTAGAAAATACAAGAAGTACTCATAGACGCGCATTTATGATGACAATGACAGTATTCATTTAAAACATGCTTCGAGCAGTATAACTGAAACAAGTCCTCGGAAGTCGTTTGATAACCCTTGACTTTCTTTCTATCTCAATAAATACAAATCAGAATTGTGATGTACAACCACCAGCGGCATCTACAGAATAGTTGAGGTATCAAAATCCTAGAAAATACAAGTAATACGCTTAGACAAACATCTAGTTATAATAATAACAATTGAAAAAATGCTTCGAGCAATATAACTAAAAGAGATTCTCGGAAGTCGTTCCCAAACAGTTAAAGTTTCTGAATATTTTTTCGCTGCTGCTGAACTTGAAAACCACAGAACATTGTGTAGATATTTTCAATGAATTCGTTACGATGAATAAGAAATAAGTAACTGTTAAATGAGAAATTTCCTACTTGGTGTTATATTACGGCCCCCTTGGTTTTATTAAACTCATTTTGTGTTCGTCTACAGTGCCCTCGGAGGACCATAATACAACACACTCTGGCACTTCCGCAGAGTGCGATTAAAACTTTGTTCGCCAGGATGGGGCGTGAGCATTTCATAATTAATTTTTTGCAGCATATTTGTGAGTTGCATATAAATGTAGAAAAATTGCCGCCTGGGGCTTGCACCAAAGTGACAGAGATTTATACTGCGATTAATATTCTTCAAAGGACTCAACTTTCTAGTTATAAATTTGAAATTAGACCTACGTTCGTTTTAGCAGAGAGATAAGTGCTCGAATCCCTTGATGTTTCTCGTTAATTATTCCATCTGTTAAAGCGACATTTCAAGAGAATTGTATCGATTTTAGTACCCTGCAAAGTTCAAGATTACGTATTTGTTTTGCTCTCTAAATCCTTTTTAAGGAGATAATTTTCTTGAGTTCACTGCAATCAATTTCAGCAAATCTGATGCGAAATTGAAGCAATGAAACACCATGATCAACAAATAACAAGCAACAACAAGTTTGCAACATAGTTTCACAGGTTCTCAACCATACCTTTTCTCAATTCATAGCTATACAAAAAAAGAAATTTTTGGATACGAGTTTACATCTCGTAGATGCTTCTCGTATAACGCAGCGGCAGTTCGTTTTGTTCAGCTGAATATTAAAAGAAAATCTACGCAGAGTTTTGGAGAATTATTGAAAGAATAGTTTAATTGGTAGGTTTTGTCTTTTGATTGTTACTCAAGCACATTATTTGTTATTCTTATGTTCCTTTTGTTATACTCCATTCCTGTTTTGATAATTATTTTCTGTTTCTAATTTTCTATTTTGAATACTGATAATTCAGTTGTAGTTTCAATGTTTTGTTTGTAACTCCCAATTTCAGGTAGTAATTTTGATTTTATTGGTGTGCTTTTTGTCTAGTTTTCTATTCATTTGAATGAGCTTTTTCGTGTTGTTTTGTGATTTCTGAAAGTCGTAATTCTGAATTATTTTCAACTGGAAGGCGATTTTAGATAAAGTATTCAATTATCCTAATGTTGGCTTCATCCAGTTGGTTGAATTGAAATGGAAATTCAATTTCACGTCATAATTTTGATTCATTAGATGGGAATTTTCCCCTACCTATTGGTGAAACATGATTGAAAAATTAACAAGACTAACTACGAAAACAGAGCATAGCAAATTTACATCTATAAGATACAGTTAACAAGGAGGGATAGTTGCAATTCTCTTTGTTCGTTAACAATCAGTTCTTTTTTTCAGAAGGTGCTGATTTCTAATGCTTCTTAAAGGTCTTAACGTTTCCCTTTATTACCTACGTGCAAACATTTAGTTTCATTAAAATCTATGAAGTTCTGAGAAACCCGTAATATTCTTATTGAGTGAAATCGACCTTTTATGTTCATCTACTCAAGTTTTGATATGTCTACCTGTTTGGTCGATATAGAAAACGACAATCATTACAGAACATTTTATAGATAGCGTTATTTTATTCAATATGAGTCCTTTTGTCATTATTCACTAAAAGTTACTTAATATTTGTTTTAATCGTACAAATTGTTTCAATTTGTTTTTTCTCACGTTTTTACATATATTCTCTCTAAGGTGATGTATAAAGTTTATGAAATAATATTTATGTTTCAATTTAATATCTTGTGTGGAATAGATTGATTTTGAAAGATTATTCTGACGCTTTTTCTGTACAAGTTTTTCTATTAAGAGGTTTTGGTAACCGTTTTTTTTGCCAGTATTTTCAAAGTATTGACTTCTTCACTGAAATTTCTTAAAAAAGAGGAGTGGGCAAAAGTCTCTATACAAGCGAGTGAAAAGTATTAATTTTCATTGAACCATGTCGATTAAACGTTGTTATTTTATTATGTTATTATTCAATGTATTTGTGAAACATTAGGCCAAGAGTTTGATTCAAATTATTATTTCAATTTATATGAAGTATCTATAATTTATAATAAATCCATTTCACGGACTTCAATAATCCGAAAGTGCAACACTCAAAGATTTAAACCGAATTTCCTTCTACTTCTCCTTCTCGAGTTGTTTTTGTATGTAATTATAATAATAATTCGTTGAAGGAGTCAAGCGGTGGACTCAAATCGTTGTTCAATTTTTGATGCTTCCAGCTCGAATCGAAAATTCAAATATATTCACCCTCGTCTGTCGCAAATGGAAACAATTTCCGATAATGTAGAAAGATTATGTATTAAATTACTGGGCCATTATGTCACTTCAGCGCCACTAACGACGCAGTTTCTTTCTCATTTTCTCCGGGAAGAAAGTTGAAGTTTTGGAGTGAGTGACTGAGTAATTTCCATCAACTCTGATGGGAACAAGTTTCATCGACAATTACAGACAGGAATAAAAATGAAAAGGATAATTTTGTGTTGTTAATTCTCATTCAATGTTTTATCGAGGGAAGCTTTCCAGAATATTTTGAAGATTGTTCATCTGAAAGTTTGAAGAGTGCAATTAAATTGAGTCTTTTAATTGTTAAGCAGTTGTTGGCATCTTCTTCGTAGTCTTCAAGAGTGGCTGGTAGGAGGTTCGAGTTGTCTGGAAGGGCTGCAAACAATCAATCAAAAAGCGTTTATCTTTTATTTTAGTTTTGGGGTACATATTAATGTTAATTACAGTAATATCAGGATCTGACTGCTCTGGACTTGTTTTTCAGTTGCTCAGTTTATTAGTATTAACATTGAGGACTGCTACCAGAACTTCTTGTATTGAAAATGTTTAGCAATAGACTATTTTTCAAATATAACAGATTATCAAGTAAAGACCTGAATTGACAGTTGACATGAACTCAACGTAGTAATAACTCTTTAATTTCTTGCGATGGCCTCCACTTTTTAAACTCATTATAGATAATACTGAAATACATTTAAATTACTCATGCGCTCCTTATAAAGAAATTATAACTGATTGTCTCACCAATCTTTTTCATTCTTATCTGGTTGACCTACGTTCAGTTCGTACAGCTGTGTGGTACGGTCGTCTGAGTTCATAGCGACTTCTGGAATACTTCAGGGGTCTAATCTTGGTTCACTGTTAGTCATTCTGTTTGTGATTGACCTGATAATAACTCACTACTAAAATTAGATAACCGCAGGACTGTGTCTAACTTCAGCTCGCGCTTGTTGCCAGGTGGTGTGAGGATAATTATTTTAGTTTGGATGTGTCAACGTGTAATAATAATAAGCATATATTTCCAACAGGTATCTACCCAATTACAGGAAAATACATAATGAATACATATGGTTACTAAAAATATCAATAACAACATAGATATACAATATTAAGAAATAATTATAATAATAAAAAACATTATCAAATATAATAATCTAAATCTATAATGAACTCCATTCGGAGGAAACCAAGATACCTCACTGTTCAGATTTAAATACACATTTGTGATAAAGGTATAGAGGTATAGAACTTTAAAACAAGGATCATGCGATTGACAAGAATTGTTTTTAATTCGAAAGATAATCTTGTGGCATTACATTTTTAAATATGTTTTCTGGCATATGACCGCCACGGCTGGCTCGGGTGTAGTCCAATCTGGATGTCCAATTTTCCATGACTTTTTCCAACATTTGTGGCCGTATATCGGCAATAACACGGCGAATATTGTCTTCCAAATGGTCAAGCGTTTGTGGCTTAACCTCATAGATCAATGACATCAGATCTTGGAGGCCAATTCACAGGTCCAAAACGTGAAAATAGGGGGTCACCAAACGTGTCGTTCAATAAATCTATTGTGGCATGAGCTGTGTGGCATGTTGCGCCGTTTTGTTGAAACCACCGCTCCTGGACATCATGGTTGTTCAATTCAGGAATGAAAAGTTAGTATTCATAGCTCTATACCGATCACCATTGACTGTAACGTTCTGGCCATCATCGTTTTGAAGAAGTACTAACCAATGATTCCACCAACCCATAAAGCGCACCAGTCAACCAGAAGTGCACTTCATCGCTAAACAAAATTCGCTTATGAAAGTCATCGAAAATTGGACGTCCAGATTGGACTACATCCGAGCCATCCGTGGCGGTCATATGCCAGAAATCATATTTGAAGTGTAATGCCACAAGATTATCTTTCGAATAAAAAAAATTCTTGTCAATCGAATGATCCATCGTTGTTTGATTGCAATTTAAAGTTCTATACCTCTAAAAAACACCCGTTATTTATACTTGCCATCAAATCCATCTTGAAGCCATTCAGAGAGGAGTCAATTTATCCTCAGAGAGGAGTCAATCATGGCGAATTTTTGAGTTGATTTAGTTTGTATTAATTTCTAATTAATGTGTCATTCACTTTGACACCATAGAAGTTACTACTAGGAATTATGTGAACAAAGGAAATTGACTGAAATTAAATGAATTCATTGAATTGAATTTAATTAATTGAAACTTAAATTTTGTCCGTATAGCTACGTTGTCATTTTCATTTTGAACATTTTTGATGACCTTATGACATTAAATTGACCTACATTAGTCTGTCATAACATTTATGTTGCCATTACTTTTTGTCTGCAAAAAATCCGCCATTTATTTCAGAGTAACCTATATGTCAACATTTTCTAATGTCCATTGAAATTTTGTTTCTGGTGAAATTAATTTTCCAATCTATATACATTGACATATAAAAGTTAATTTTTGTATGAAAACAATATGTGAAATTAGCTAACAGAATATAACAAACAGAAATGTTCGCACCAAATTCCTTACGTATTTTAGAATATTTATATCCCTGTCAGTTCCAACTGTTCTTACTGTAGAAATTCCACCGTTTTCAGAGAATGGGGAATTGAAAATCGATGTATCAATTAGCTGTATGCGTCGAATGCAGCTGCATCAGCACGTTTAGATAACGAGGTTTTCTATTTGTGGACAGAAATAAATTAACTTGTCATTAAATTTGTCCATTTGGGGAATTTTTTTATGAGAGAGATATTCATGAATCAGATTTATTTCATCTGTATTTATATCAACAAAGTTTTCTTCATTGGACGAATTCACTCTAAATCTTATCTGATGATCGACTTGAAAATTTTGAAATCATGGAAAATAATTCAGAAAAAATTATTGATTTATATGTAATAGCTTTTTGTATATAATTAATTACTATTATAGTAAACACTAAAATTTTCGGAAAGTATATTTCTACTTTCTACTTGTTTGCCTATCGCAGGAGAATTTTCCAAACTTTTCTTTGGCATTGCCTCATTGAAATTTTGCATCCCAATTTCTGTTACAAGATAATCCTTTCGATAAATGTTCAGTTCTTCAATGACATATTTCCGATGTAAGATTTTTACCGAATATTGAAATTCTCTCCTAAACTGTCATCTGTCATCTGAATACGGATAATGTATATTCAGTCAATCAACACACGAAAAGTTAAGGTGTTTAAGAAACATTATTACTGTAATTTCCGCGATTACTGTGATTGCTATAGTTGTCACATTTCCAAATTATTTCAAATCATATTTTCGAAAAACACTTGGAAATAATTGAATGTAAGATTAAATTCTAACACTTGAACTTTTGCGTTACATTTTATTGAAAACATAGCACGACGCGTTTCGTCGTTACAAACGACTTCTTCAAATGCTAATAGAATACTGATTACTAGTATTACTAGTAGAAGAAATCGTTTGTATCGACGAAACGCGTCATGCTATGTTTTCAATAAAAGTGTAAATCAAAAGTTCAAGTGTTTGAATTTTATCTTATATTCAATTATAATGGAATTACATCAAGTAAACGCCAATACTATTCAATATTGGAAGTGAGTCATTAAAAATCATCGTTGTTTTCAGAAGCATAAATCTCAAACATCAGAGTTTCATAAGCTAAATATGACTGCAGATTTTTCTGCAAAATCGACAACCATCAAGGGGTTGTCATCGAACCCTTGTAGTAAATACCACTAGAAGAATGCGCAATCCCCTCAAATAACTATTAATTCTCAAAAAATAGCCTATCCAAATATAGTATTCACCAATGGTATAAACACTCAACTCCAAGGAATCTTGAATTGAGTTCTCAAGCCAATATTGGAATTTATCAGAAGAAAATTTCAATGAAGAACTGAATTTCATAAAACAGATTGCGGTTAATAATAATTATGAGTTGACAAAAAACTCATCGGAAAGCTCTACGATTAGTATTTCCTTATCAGTCGGATAGAAATCGTAAATATAATAGTTTAACATACTTTGGAACCGTCTGTCAAAAAGTAAAAACCTTTTTAAGTAAACATAATTTTAATATTTCATTTAAAACCAACAATAATTTATCGAGACACATTAAGAACAATAAAAACAAAATTAAAAGAGAATACAAATCAGGTGTTTACCAATTGAATTGTGGAACATGTCCCGGTATATATATATATATAGGTAAAACTAGTAGAAATTTCGGTACTAGAATACAGGAACATAAATATAGCTTCGCCCATAATAGAAGTAATTCGAATTATGCTAACCATTTATTAACAGAAAATCATACTTTTGATACGAATTTCAAAATTTTACACAATATAGAGAGAAGTAGTCGATTAGATTATTGGGAAATAGTGGGAATAAATCGGCTTAAAAATTCTGGAAATTTGCTCAATGAACAGATAGAATTAAACAATTCACCCTTGTTAAACCTTTTCAAGTAATGGAAATTATTTTTCCGAATGGAATATCTTAGGTAAAACCAAAACCATAGAATCCCAAAATTTCCTGATATTTATACCTGTGTTTTTCAAAATGTTGTTATTATTCTGTAAGCATATGAAGAAGTCGTTTGTAACGACGAAACGCGTCATACTATGTAGTCAATAAAGTGTAAATCATAAGTGCAAGTGTTTGAATTTGAGTTTATATTCAATAATATTGGAATTGTTAATTGAAACTTAAAATTATCATTCAACAGCATTCAAATGGTTGTGTGTAATTTAATCAGATCGTTTAAAATGATTTTTCGATTAGTATTCTCCAAAATGAGATCGGCCGAGCATACTCCACCAAATATTACATTCAATTCGATAATAAAATCAATCATATCTCAACGCTTCACGAATGAATGAAAATGTCCACACCGCGGGATAATTACAAAAAGGGGGACGGTTTCGGTTTTCCATAAATCAGACGATCCAAAAAATGACTACCAGGTTTGGGACGTTTTACTCGGACCAGGCACGGAAACAACTGCCTGAACGTGTAGCATTTATTCAAATTTCCACCGATAAATCACTAGATCCCTAGCAGATTACAATATGCAAATGGCGTGCTATTATCTACATAAATTGCGATAAAAGATATCGGATGTAATACCTGACTTTAGAGCCTGGTCCTGGAATGGATGCACTACTCAATCTTTTATAGACTCCCGGGTCAAGGTTGTAAGTCTTGTGTAATATTGATTCCATTCTTTTCACTTTACTTCATATTGAAATGATGTTTATGGGAGCTGAAGCCGTCTCTTCTAGACATCTCGCCTTTGGAAAACTGTTTCATTCACTTACTGGAAATTTTTGCCAGGTAGTGGTAATATAGAAAATCCAGTCGAATGTTCTTTTATATTCTGAGTGGAAATTGACGTCAAATCTGTGAAAGTGTCTGCCTCTCTTTATAACATAAATATATAATATATTTTCACATAAAGGTAGCCACGTTTTGGGAAGAACTATGAAAGCAATTTCTTGAAAATCAAGAACTTGAAGGAAACTAATATGTGGAATGTGTTATCTTAGGTTCTAAGATAAAAAGGGTGATTTTTTAAGCGTAGTTTTTTTTAAATCGAATAAAACACTCAATTTGCTTGATATATTCACAATTTTTATTGATAACTTGACCTTTGCCATTTACATTTTAAAGATAACTTCTTGTAAATGTTGTCCGCAGTTCCTTATCAAATGGTCCATTCGTAAGGTCCAATTTTGCGTCACTTTTTCGAGTATTTCGGCCTGTATACCACGAATTACGCGTGTTATATTATCTTGTAAGGCTTCAATCGTGTTCGGCTTGTCCACATACACTAACAACTTTACATAACCCCACAAGAAATAATCCAGAGGCGTCAAATCGCATGATCTTGGCGGCCAATTCACAGGATCATTTCGAGAGAGAAGCTGCTCACTTAATTCATCCTCAACATGAAACCACATGTCAACCAAGTTCTGCTCGGCCAACTGGGGCAAAAAAAAATTGCGTATGATGGCTCGATATCATTCGCCGTTGGTGGTAACGTTTCTTCCACGGTCGTCTTTAGCCCATAAACGACAACAAACTGTCGTTTTCTCGGATGCATCGGTAATTCTTGTACGGCATGTGGCTGTTCATCACTCCAGATGCGACAGTTTTGTTTATTTACATATCAGTTAAACCAGAAATGAAGCTAATCGCTGAACACAATTTTTTGATAAAACAGCGGATTTTATGGTCGTAATAAACGATATATATTTTTCACAGAGCACGAATTTTGATAGTAAATTTCAACAATTTGCAATCGCTGCTCGTTTGTAAGTCTTTCCATGATGAAATGGCAGAGTATACTGAAAACTTTTCACTTTGAGAGATGACGTTTGGATGCTATTACCAACCAGTGCTGCCAACCTGAAAAACTAAACTCTCATGAACTCACCCGTTATAAACGCCATATTAACACAAACTTCAAAGAAAAGAAAGCTTTACATTCATTATATACTATTTGATAGTTAGTATTTATCTCCTAGAATATGGTAAATTCTTGCTGTCATAAAATCGTCGATATTGCAAAAAGAGAGTGTTAGAATAGACCCTAGAAGAAGACTCATCGACTTATATGAACACAAGACGAAATAAAAACATCATCGTAATTTTTCAAACACTTACTGGAAGATAAGCATTTATCCGCGTTGTTGACATTCTATCTTTTTTCTCTGAGATTGTCAACACGGCTACGAGTGTTTTTCACAATAACAATAACAGGGAAATATCTTCGTACAGTTCAGCTGCATCTATAAAGAATACCTCTGCATTTAACAGTTTCAGAGCCCAAATATTAAGTGATATATGTTCTCATATATTTTCTGACTAAACGTTTTCTACAAGAAATAAAAGAAATATATAACGTCGACTCGGATGGGCAGTTCGAATAACGACTATGAAGAGTCCATATCTATAATTAAATTAATTAAAAGTTGTGCTATTTAACTTCTCGAGTTCGAGATCCTTATAAAGTTTCTGAGATTCTTGATTTTAATTTGCAACGAGTTCCTTCTGAATTGGCTTATATCCTGTCATCCTAATGAAATAATCTTGGAAAGGATATTCTCGCTTCTGTTTAAAGTCAAATTATATCTATTGTTGAACACGAAATCTACCATTACGTTTTCTGGAGTTTTTTAAGTGACTCTACATTTTAACGTATCAAGAGTGCTTGTATGTTAATTCTGAAACTCCTATGGTGATAATTTTATGTATGCGGTGAGTATTTATTCACTATGTTTCAATATTTCTTATATCCAGCTTATCAATATTACTTATTTAAGATATCAGTGTAATTTTCTACAGTTTTTGTCACATTATTATCAATGTCTAGCATAAATTTTAATGAATCGGTTTTTTCAAAGTGTTTAGTTATCTTTGAGGTTAGTTTTATAGTTTTATAATTTCGAAAAACTCAGTAAAATACATCAAAAATTGATTTTTCTAATTTTTTCTCAGCATTTCTGCCATATTGAACATATCAAGTTATGTAATGGTTCAATTCTGTTTTATTTTTCAGGAGAGAATCAGAAAAAGTATTACACAACGTGAGTTCTTCAAGGAGAACTTAATCGGGGTCAAATTGACTCTAGTAGGGAGTCCGTTAATTTGTAGCGACTCCCTAACGGAGTCAGGTTGACTCCCTTTGAGGGAAATCTGCACCGGAGGACAGCGAAAAATTGTAGAAGTGAATGTGACAGCATCTACGGAGTTCTAATTATTTTCACAAACTAATTTGATATGTATAATGTTATTATATCATTTAAGTTTACAAAAGTTATTACATAACAGAGTGAATAAGGTATCGATCTCAGCTACCACGACTATTTTGCCGTGCAGATACTTTTTTATATTGTCCATTCTTCAATCAAGTATGACGACCACCAAGATTCTTCTCAACTAGCTTATACCATAGGAAAACACATCTTGATTGTAAGATGGAATCGTAAACGCCATCTGCCGAATGAGCAAGAAATCGCGACCCATGGAAATAAAAGAACTCTACGTCAACTAACAACTTTAGCACTTCAGAATGTAAATCCAAAGGAATCGAACTGTTTGTGAGGCGTTGAACCTAGAGATAAGTGTATATCAAGTATTCCTATTTAATGCCCTAATCCGAAGGACGTTGGAGTATGGCGGCATGCTCTGGCATCATATTTATTACACTTGCCATCAACGCCATCTTGAGGCCATTCAGAGAAAGTCATTGAAATTCTTAGTTTGGAGGGAGGATAAAGTTTATCCACAGAGAGGAGTCAAGAGCAGGGAAGAAACTTTATCACTCAAATTTTTGTACAAATTTCTTTGAAACTTCGTATTCCTAGGCAAAATTCTCGTTCTACGGAATTATTCCACCTAGAGACTCCAAGGACCAACTTCCTGATACAGTCCTCCATTTGATTTATAGAGTCTACATTCAAAAGAGTTGCCAATAATTGTTACATTCACTTTGACTCCATAGAATTTAGTATTAGGAGAAATGTGAACAAAGGAAATTGACTAAAATGAATTGATTTTGATTGAGTTCCTTGTAATAATTCATTAAATTGTATTATTTAGTTGCTAGTTACTATTTCAGTTTTTTTAGATTAGATTGAGCTCATGGTTATAGGTTATATCTTCATTTCAGTTATATAGTTATTATTCAACATTATATTATTTTTTTCTGTAATTGCGTATTATACCTGTTGTGAATAAAGAACTTATCATTAGTAGTATTATTATTATTATCAAAAGTGAAACAAATACATTTATTCGAAAATGTCGACTAATATAGGCATAGAAACGCACAAGGACATCTTGAAATACTTATATGAGGAATAATAATCGTTATTCAAATATCTTAATAACCGAATTGCACATACAATTCAAATTTTATTATACAAAACTCGAATTAATCAAATTTCAAAAATGACTCAACATCTAACAGAGCAATCGTTGACATTTGCTTCGAGCTTGTTTGCTATCATCAAAATGGCGTACTCAAACTTTAAATTTACTGATTTGGAGATGAACAAACAAACGAAATTCTCGAGAAGGAACCCTTTATGGTTTCCAATAGGAGGCTTTACCATTATTTAGTATTTTTGTTCTTACCAGCGGTAAAACTTTCAGTATTGTTTATAATTATACGAAGTTCAATTTCTGGAAATACGTTGTAAATGTTCTGGGAATAATATTGGACCAAAAGTCACTTACTGGTGACCTTTATCGCGGTCCAAGACCCCGAGGGCAGTAACAAATTTGAACTCATTATGATATAAGCTATTCGTTTCTCTAAATTTATACCATTCTACGGAAACTATGTCCATATTTCTAATACAATATGGTAATTCTATCCGGATGCCTAAAGAAAGGCCCAATAATAAACCCGGAACTGAATTTCATTTCCGGAGGGTTGTTTGTTGACAATATAGAATCTTTCTCGCATGGGCTGAATTTCGCATTATTGCATTGTCTCAAATGAGGTTTAGCATAACACGAAAATTCAACTTGAAGTTGAAAAAGTGTTGCTATTAATTCTCTTAGAAAATTAAATCGGCCGGCTTTTAATTCGATCTTAATTCTCAATTTTCGAGTTCAAAGACCATGTAAACTAATTGAAAGCTGAGACTGTTATACAGTAATTCGTTTGAAACAAAGAAATTTCCCTTAATTTCTGGTTAATTATAGATACCTACTACAGTCCTTTCATCAAGAATGAAATGTGAATCTTGACATAAGGGCGATGAAGTTTTCAATTTGAAGCATTTTCGGATGAAGATACAAAAAGAGAATTTTTAATGATAATTGCCTTATAAAAATGTTCCAATCTATCAACCAATTCAATTCATTTATGAAGAGACTGTTGAATAAAATCTAAAAACATACAAGACAAGATGCCTTGAACACCAATCCAAATTATGGACATTGAGATATATATTCAAGATAAGAAAAAATATGTTACCAAATTAGTTTAGAGAAAATTTACATTTTGTAAGGTAATCTAATGAATAGAATAGAATAAGCTTCATTTTCATAAATAGAGACAAAAATAAGATACATTTCACCCTTTTAAGAAAAACGTCCAAAAAGATAAATATGTGCCACTATATGGGTGGCTTACAAAAATAAAAAATTCGTTCAACAAATACGGGCCACAACTTAATTTTAATACATACAATTTTTTCTTGAATACTCTATATTCACTAATTTTTCCAGATAGATAATTGAACAGTTTCATGGTTATGTAAAGTGAATTTTGTTCATATAAACTACTGCTATGAATAGGATACATACACGAAAAAACTTTCCGGGTATTATTTCGGTTTACTAATAATTGCAGTAGGAATATCGATATTTTACCGTCCTTGAGTGAATAATATACACTTAGTCTTACTTTCATTCAATACTAATCCACTTGAGTGAAAGTATTCAGAACAAAGGTGCATTACTGGAGGAAAATGAGAAATTAGTGTTGTTGGCCATACATTATTGGTTAAAAAAGTTGCCAAATCTGCCAGAGAACACCGTACATCGTTAATATATAACACGAATTAAAGAGGACCCAATATGCTTTCCTGTGGGACGCCAGCTGTAATTTTACGCAAAGGAGTTTCGAAATTGTCAATGATTACAAATCTAAATATCGAAACGATTTTCGAGTGAAGAAGAGTAATATTTATTTTACGTATAAATATTAAATTAATTTAGGTTTTATGTGTTTAATAATATGCCAATGTCTATAAAGTACTGTGCGAATTATAGAGTTTCCAGAATATCTATGATATATTTCAGAAAATTTCACTTGGAATGTTATGTGTTTTATGAATGTGAATGTTTCTTTTGTTATTATTTTTTATAGCTCATTGATAAATGAAGTTATTATTACTATTAGTATCATCATAAGATGCCACTTGTATGCAATATGTAACAAAAGGTTGTAGTATCATAACACCAAAGTCCTAAAGTTGTCTTTTATCTTGTCGTTTGATTTTTTCAAAATATTATTCGAATAAATTACTGAACACTTCTGATTCTCGAGTAGAAGTATTAACCAATTCATTTGGTTGCAGTATAACATCAAGAAAAAGGAAGAAATAGTAGATCCCGTTCAAGAAGAACCAAATCCTCTGATGCGCAAGAAGAAAACTCCGGAGGAGTTGGCGCGGGAGGCTGAAGAAGCAGATGAAGATGAATTCACAAGTGAGTGCTTAGCCAGAATCAACCGACTTAAGAAAAGATGTATTATTTTGTAGTCCAAACTCTACAGAAACGAATTCCTCTCCTATTGAATTATATAACCAATACAAATAACGCCTAATTTTCACTAAATGTTCAAATTTATTTTCAACATTAATCAGCATGTCCATTTCTCTTCATTTCGTCGAAATTTAGAGCAGCTGTCTAGTTCATTCTCTACAGAAACACTTAATATAAAATATTCTAATAATTATGTTTCAGGAATTCATTCATAATTTCACGATATTCACTTAAAAATATTTTTTCCATTCTGTAGTTTCATCAACTTCAATGGAAATTCTTGAAAGTTTTCCATTTCAAACGAAGTCTTCCAATTTGAAAAGTTTTTCATCGAGTTAAAGATCACTAATAAATTAGAAATCATCATGCATAATATATCAATGCTGTAATATTTTATTGGATTCATATTTTCTGTAGTTAATTCTGATATTTAACTTTGTGAAATGACAATAACAGATAAGAAATAATTAAAATAAATTTATATACGTACATTTTCTTCATGGTGATATTTATCAACTTTTTAATATTTTGTATACTGGACCGAAATACTTAGCGTTCATTTATATATTATCAGTTTTTGTTTTCATGTTTCTTTTTGTATTTATTGTTTGAGTAGTAGTTTTTTTCAATATCTAGAAGCTTCTATTCCTCTAAAAAAAAGCCATGTCACGTAGGTTTTTAGTAGATTTAGTTTTGTGTTATTGTTATTTTATTGTTGTTTTGTTCAATCGTCCATTTTAAATATGATTTGTAGTTAAATCTATTAATTTTTGATTGATTACTTTTTATATAAGTTTATTCAATTTTGTTGTAAGAAAAAGTATTATACATACAAAACATCAGATTATTATTTATTTTCAATATTTCCTTTCCTTTTGAATTTTAGACATAGCATGTGATAATTTCAAATTGCACCATTGGTCAAAATAAAGTGGTCCAATGATTGACAAGTGGAACAATTTTCAAATGGAAAAAAAAAGTTTCTATTTTGTATGTATTATTGATATATGGTTTCAGAACGTCCCCGACAATATCTGGATTGTATATTTGAGTAGCTTTAACAAATTACTTTACCACAAAAAAAAACAATCATTAAATTTACGAATCAAAACTTTTCATTCTAAATCCAAATAGTCATGAGGTGATAACATTTTAAACCCTTTTCAATAATATATATATATATATATATATATATATATATATATATATATATATATATATATATATATATATATATATATATATATATGTATTTTACTTAGAAGCGGCACAATATTATTTCGAAAGAAATTGAATTTAAATTCAAAATTCAACGAAATTTTGAAAAACTGTTAAACTTTCAATCATAACACAAAATAGGTATGATGAATTGGACACATTATTCTGATAAAGTATAAAAACATTTAGATATTTGCAGGGTATTAACAACTCACTTTTCTGCATATGTGAGCAAGGAATGCAACAAATTCTTGAATTACATCCTTCCAACTAAGTTCCCGATGTATCTTTCCTTCAATTGCTCCGTTATTCGATTTTAACAAGCAGTCTTTGAAACGTGTTCCGTGCTTGTTGACATTCATCAAAACTACGTAGACAATTTTCAGTCACACAAATTGGGAGAAAAAATGATCTGAATCCTGATCTGATCTGAATGAACTGAATTCCCCGGACTAGAGAATGTTATTTCTGTTTGGCCATGGAAACGAATTTTTTCTTTCAGAATTCAATGAAATGGGCGCTACTTCACTGCAAAAGATTCAATTTGCTCATTTCATTTTCCAGTTTTCACAAATCCTAACAAGGCCCCTTATAATAGAATATGAATATGATAAATATACATATATATTACCAATAATAAGTGAAATTTTTCATTCATAGAATGTTAGTATTTAGCTATTAATGCCATTCTCCTCAAGTGCGAATAAATAATGAAAAATTATACTGAAAAAGTCAAAAATTGTAAGAGAAAATGAACTTGCACATTCGGAAAAAGTATTTCGGCAAAACAATCTGAAATATCAGAAATAATAAACAACCGATATAATTCGAGTTAATAAACTCAACTCATAATTGATGAGTTTATAACTCCAAAACATATCCTGTTGAGCTTATAACTCCAAAACTTTTCCTTTTTGTTAAACAATAATTTTAATACAGTGAACTATAAGACGAATGTAAATTGCTGTCTTTAACAGATGTAAAGAATTCGAGTTATGAACTTAACTCATAACTAGTATTTATGATGAGTTCATAACACGAAAGATAACGACTGTTCATGACTGTTGAGTACATCAAATATTAACTAACACTACGACAAGTGTTAGTTGCTGTGTTTATCGGATAATATAATCGACATGTTTTGAGTTATGAACTCATCACCAAGATAGATTATGAGTTTAGTTCACAACTCGAAAAATGTGTATTATTTTGTATGTTGAACACAGCAATTAACACTAGTCTCACAGTTTTACTGTATTCAAAAAATTGATTTGTTCAACAGACATGATCACTCGAGGAATTTCGTTTTATGAACTCAATTCATAACTTAAAATTATGATGAGTTTACAGCTCGAAACATATCGACTGTTTATGTATGTTGAACACATCAATTATTTGAATACTGTGAAACTGTAAGACAAGTGTTAATTGCTATGTTCAGATAGATAATCGACATGTTTCAAGTTATGAACTCATCAACAAGACAGGTTATGAGTTTAGTTCATAACTCAAAGAATGCCGATTATTAGATCTGTTAAACAGAGCAATTAGGAATAATAACAATAATATTTCTAACACTTGTCTCATAGTATAATATATAGTATAATATCTCGATTTAATATTATTTCAAATAATTGATGTGTTCAACAGAAATAAACAATCGACATGTTTCGAGTTATGAACTCGGCAGAAGACAAATTATGAGTTTAGTTCATAACTAGAAACATGTCGATTATTTTATCTTATTATTTTTTGAGTTGAGTTGATAACTCGAAACTTGTGGGCCATTTTTCGTGTTAAACACAGCAATCAAGACATGACTTATCAATTCACTGTATTCCAATAATTGACACAGTCAACAAGTTTCGAGTTATGAATTCAACTCATAATCAGTTTTGGTGATGAGTCCTCATAACTCGAAACATGTCGACTGTTCATTTCTGTTGAAATAAAATATAAATTATGTCAATATGTTGAAATTATTTCAATAAACTCGTTTATAAGTTTGTTTGTATTTAAATCTAAAACTTCTTTCTCATCGATAAACTCGTCTAATATCATTAATAGTCACTCAATGCAGATCTATGAATTATGAGCAATTTCCTTGAAATCAACCCCTCTCCCAACCTAAAAACATCAATGAAAATTTTCACTTTACAGTTAATTTTACACAGTTTTCTCGCTTAGTTATAAGGCAAAGTGTCTGAAATGTAAAGTGACTCATTATCACTGAAAGTATTACAGCGAAACATTAATTCTAGCAGACGCCGATTCCAGTTTCCCGGGCGGCCCCTTTCTGCAGGGTAAGTCAAGGAACACTTTACATTTCATACGAGCTGCAGTGTAGACGACTTCAGATCTTCTCTTCTTCCTTGTCTTGAATGAGTCTTATGGTGGAGACCCTGTGAATGTTTGTTTTTTGTGCTCAAGAATCTGTTGCATTCTACCCCATCCCGAATGTACTTAAAATTGTTACCCTTTGAATTCTAATTGATGTATTTCAATACCTTTGATATTTCTTTTTATTCAGTAGAAATGAAAACGTGTTTGATCTTTCTCTCTCCTCTTATTGTATGTAGTCTCTTATAAAATAATACTTATGGGTTTTTCTATGCTTTCATCAATAATTTCGTTAGATGATATTATGTATTAACTCATAATTTTTTTTTACTTTGGTAGTTCGTTTCTACCAAAGTTCTTCGTTCAAGTTCTATCATCTGCAAGAAAAATAATTGTAAGATTTAGTGTAGTTGATCACCTGCTTCATACAACTTCTATTTACAATTTCATCAGTTTTCAATCACAAAATTTCACAAGAATTTAGTATTTTCCACTTTTTTCCGAGGTTTTTCAGTAATTTATAGTATTAATGCTTGACTTAGTAATTAATTGAGGCTTGCAACTAATTTTCAATATAAAATCATGATTATTCGTGAAAAACCATTATATTTAAATCTTGAACATTTTATGGATGGAATTCAATTCATTAAATAGTTCAAGTATAATTTCAAACAAACCTTTCAAGTTGCAATAGAATCAACATGTAAAAACATGAAATACATTACTTTTCTTTCTAGATTTCATCGTTCTCTTGTTTGGAGCGGAAAAGTCAACAAAAGATTCATTTCTACTTTTCTCTTCACCCAACCTGATGTGAAACTCAATTTATCTTTGTTGTTTTCTATTTCAGAATTGAAGAACACGATAGAGACACAAGTAAATGAACTGAAGTCTCAGATAGAAAGTAAATGTGTTATGCAATGAATTTCGATCATTCTGCAAGGCATTATCGTCGGCCCCTCCTACAATAAGATCATCCAAAACGAACATTTAACTCGCTAGGTGCCATTTTATTTCAGAAGTTGTTACCTGTGATCGAATCTTTAGTGTTTTAGAATAATTTTACTCATTTGCCCGAATATCTTCGAGAAATATCACAATTCTTAGCGCTACAGTCTCCTCAATTACAATACGACGGTATTTTCTGATTTCGGTATTTGTAGCCACCTCAGAAAAACGAATGTTTCGACCTCAATTTGCACGAGGATTAAAATAAGCAATAATATTTGTATAGTTTTTGTACGAATAATGCCTAGAAACAAGGTTGAATATGGGCGTCTATTACAAAGTATTTTAGTGTAAAGAACACTGATATTGTTAATATGGAGATTATAGCGCTGGTCTTTTTACATCAATGAATATAAATATGTTGTAATATATTTTAAATTCACCTTTTTCCTAAAAACTTTGATTTATATTTGAGTGTGTTGAAAGAAGATATTTCAATGGTTTTTGGGTAGATCAGTTAATAAAAATTCTCACTCTGCTATTATTTTCCAAAAAACTTCAAAACTACCAAGTTTTACGTATAAAATCTAAACATTAAAACAACATTTTATACATTCCAATATTCAATTTTCTTTGTACATTTTGAGAGATGATATTATCCGAATTTTGCATTTCACTGCCTGTTAGAGGAATTCAAATAACTTAGCAGAGTGAGAATTGAATTCGATTGGGAAATTTCTTTGTATTAGCTGGCCGATAAAGAATAAGCCGAAAAATAAGAGACTGCGATAACATTAACAAACAACAAAAATATTATGATGACAAAACGTAAAATGATGATATACACTTTATCATGATACTTTTGTATTAGAGTAAAAATTGTTACCAGGTTTTGTAGATATATAGTTGAACCTATTTTTTTGTAACAAAAGTATTATGTGCAAAGGGGTTCAGTTCTGGGATATTTATAAGAAAACGTGAACTTCATTAGAAAATTGGAATGTTTACACTTCAATGTTCAAACACAACAGTGACGTATACTTGAGCCTCTTGTTTCCAATTCTTACGTAGATCATTTTATTACAACCCAATTTTGTACACTCACGTGAGTCACCCTTGTTGACGTTAAACGTACCCGAAAAAATACTCACTTGATACGCCACTGTTAGTTTTGTTTTTTACGTGCACATACTAAAATGTCATCCAAATTCCTGCATTTTAATCAGTAATTTGACTATGAAATCCAGTAAATTTCCATAATGTTTTAAATTTTTAATGACTGAGATTGAATTCTCGCTTAACTCCTGGTGAAACATAAGTAAATATTAAATTAAATTAAACTCTCGACATAATGTTTCACGATTATATTTAACAACATGAATTAGTCAACATGTTTCGAGCGTAAGCTCACTTTCAAGACCTACTCTCAGTCCTCAGACTCAGTTCAAGACTCATTCTTGAAAATGAGCTCACGCTCGAAACATGTTGACTAATTCATGTTGTTAAATATAGTCGTGAAACATTAAGACAAGAGTTTAATTTAATTTAATTTTTAATGTTTTAAATTTATATTTTACTCGAAAAAAAGATCGATTATGTTTTTTCAAGTGTTTAGTTTAATATATATATATATATATATATATATATATATATATATATATATATATATATATATATATATATATATATATATATATATTAATTATCATTTTCAATGTGATGTCCTCATGAATTTCACAATAATTTCAACATTTAATCATTTATTTCATTAATTATCATTTTTCTTTGAAAAAATTATTAGAGTAAGTATTAAAGTGAAATAGAGTCACAGAAATAATATGCATAAAGATAATGGAAATGTAGAAGAAAATCACATAGAGGAAATACTTAAATTTTTCATAGTCAAATTACGATCTATTCTGAACTTGTCTTTGCTACTGCTGATCATTTTCTTCTCAGATTTTCAAGGTGAACAACATACTGGAAATCTGCAGTATGAGCTTGTCAGTCTCAGCTTTGAATTCTACTTTATGTGAAAATAGTTCTGAAACAAAACAAATTGCATGTATTGAACAAAATAAGGATCTAAATTGTGAAATATTACCCAGGTTTCAACGATTCGTTGTTATTTCCCCTAGCGATCGAGGTTAAATCTAGCGGAAAATTAAGGAATTAATTGATTTTTGGAAAAAGCGTCGTTCAATCGAACAAAGAATCTCTACCATTTAAAAGGCTGCGAGCCATTCAAATTTTCTTGAATTGTTTCCAATATCCTGAATGATATTAATTATCGGAATTTGGTGTCCCTCTTGAACGATAACTGAAAATGGTAATTAATATTGAATCGGTAAATTACTTTCAGTTGATATCGGATGCCGTTTGAGCTCTTTTGTTTTCTTCAGGTCCATTAGGAAATTTATTATTTTTACTGGAATATCTGTTGAAATTCAGGATTCATTTGTATATACAGGGTTGTATTCTACTAATTGATATTATTTCAACTATTGAATCATGTGTAAACAATACGAAAATTTTCTAAATATACGAAGAAATATCTAAATTTTATGTCTGCAGAATCACACTTATAACAATGTTTCTCTCTTTCTTGGTAGCGTTAACGTCATAATTTCTCGAGTGGAGATTTTGAGTTAAAAATCGAAATGCACAATTATTTTTATTTTCAATAAATGACACCGAGGTTTCGCATTTCTCTTGGTGAAACGTTACGGTTAAAAACAATAAATTGAAATTACCACACTAAGTTTCACTGAATTTATTAAAAACTCCACATATGTTTCGGGTGGTTAACCCATTATCAAGAGTATACAATATTACTGAATTCATTCTTCAGTAATATTGTATATTCTTGATGATGGGTTAACTACCCGAAACATATATAGAGTTTTCAATATATTCAGTAAAACTTAAGTCAAGTGTGTTAATTTAGTTCATTATTTTTATTTTCAGTAATTATGTTTCAATTTCGGTACATATAATAGAATTATAACGCAAATGGAACTATAAATCATGTTTTAAATATTTAATTAAACTCTTGGTTTAATGTTTCACGATTATATACAACAATATCAAATAGTCAACATGTTTCGAGCGTGAGCTCGTTTTCAAGACTCAAAACATGTTCTCACACACGCTCGAAACATGTTGACTTATTCATGTTGTTAAATATAATCGTGAAAGATTAAGCCAAGTGTTTAATTTAATTTGATATTTAATTATGTTTCACCAAGAGTTAATCGAAAATTTAATTTCAGTCATAAATCATGTTACCAAAAAAATAAATGCTAGTTATCCAAATTACTAAATTTCTAAGTAAAACATTTACATAGAAAATGTTTATTCTCAGAAATAGTTCAAGAAATTTTCGTATTTTTAGCTCAGTTTTCTATAGTTGAAGTATTTTCAATTGGTAAGTTTATTACCTCTCAAGTATTTATAGCTATTTACTTAGATTCTTTGCAATAACAGATTTCTGTTATTCAAGGAATACTTATTTTCTGATAACTTTACAATAAAATTTGTAAGTACTAAAAAATTGTTCAAAAAATTTCGAAGAATGAACATCCAGGAAGAATTCCTTTAATTTCGGCAGCCTTTTATTCATAAAATAACTTGACGGAGCAGTGCACTGTTTTTGAAATTTTTTAACATAAATTCAAGAAATTGATAATTTTCGCTGTCATAATATCACTTTGAATAAAATTATTACACATCCCCATGAGGTATTTTATTTTTGACGTTTCTAATGTCACCAAATCATATTTTCATTGAGGTACAAAATGTAATTGTGATACTTTTACCTATAAAGAAAATTAAATATACAAAGTTGTAGATTTCAACCTAATTATCCATGTTAAATTAAATTTGCTGCATTAGATATATAACTTATCGAATTTCGTGTTCAGCAAGTGTAAAATAAAATACCTACTTTTCAGTGGGGCATCAGACAATCAGAAATAAAATAATACTTGCCATATCTCTTCGTTATTATGAATATCTGATGGATTGACGTTAGTTGTACTATGACACAGTTATAATTTTTCAATCGATTAGATAGTCATAATAACCCCTGTGAAATTTTATACCAGAAATTCGAAGAAGTCATAGATATGCATTCAAATTTAGTCGAATATCTGTGATTGTATCATGAAATTTATGCACCTGGGTGGTATTTCTATGTTTTTAGCATGTCATTGATTATTGTTAATGTTTATTGTTGTTGCTCGTCTCTGTGCGATCTAACTGTCTATCTCTATGTATGACCTATAACTACTCTACATGACCAAAGTTCTAACACCAGGATAATAAACCGTTTATCCCTATTCAACCTCGTTTCCCAGTAAAACTAGCTGTGTGATTCACTTACGGTTGCAACTCTCTATTTCTCTTCAGTTTTAAACCTTAGTTAGATGTTACAGTAATTGCTTCGATCCCGCACTAAAAAATTAATTTTAAAATCGCACTCTCGACAAATTTTCCGAGGAAATATTTGTTTCTTCGAAAATTTAGATAGAGTTCGAGTTTAGTTAATTAGTTCTTCTCCTTACCCAAATATCTGTGTGTCAATTAATTCTATATCAACAACTTTCTTAGCACTTAACCTATATCTATTCTCAGAAACATAGAAGATGTAGAACTAGACTGTATTCGATGTTATTTATTAATATAAGTGTCGTTGCTCAAGTATTTTCTGACATCGGTGTCTTCATGGTAATGCTTAATGTCTATTTGGAATTTGGGTGAAATTTCCAATTCACTTGGCTCATCAGAAAGCAAAAATATCAACAGTTTAATTTTGTAATCAACAATTAATTTCAATTATAGGTTATTAATTTTCTTTTTCATTCATGAAAAAATTGTAGTTGTTAATCATTAAAGAAAAAAATACAATAAGGAGCATTAACAAAATTACAAGATCTCGACAATTGTTTCAGGTTGTTAACCCATTTTCATAGAAGTTAAACAAACTTTTGAAAATTGGGAATCCCCAAAACAATTTTGTGGAACTTACCCTACTGTTTTCATTTATTGTATTTGAAATTCTGTTATCCGCTTTGAATTAGTGATCGTGAATTCACTAACGTAAAAAAATATGGTCATTAAATCGAAAAAAAATTGTTTTCTTATGAGCCTATTCTACAACACATTTAAATAAACGATCCAAACAATGCAAAATCAATGCAACTCGAGTAGTAGGTTTTTTAAACTTAAATCAACACAAGACAAAATATTTGAATAGCAATAAAATATTATGAAGTCGTAAAAACCACTTTAACCAACCTTTTTCAGATGTGAAATATATATTGTGTATAAACGTTCTCTAAATAAATATTTTGTGATGATTCGAGTTGAAAAAACCGTTAGAATTTAAATTTTTAGGACTGTTAACCCGGTTAACAAGGTTGTTCTATTATATTCAATGAATGTTTATATTGAACTTCATGTTGAAATTTAAATAACTAGTTGTTTCTATCAAAATCATGGTTGTAGACCTAAATCGATGTTGTAGACAGATATTAACTGAATTTGTTTCAACACAGACACGGTTTCAAGCTTATTTTTTTGTGGAATAAGACACATCCATTGAATTCATGCATCAAATAAGTGACAACGACACATATAAATATCTAGATACATACTATTATCTTTTATCTTCAATACACATGTAACTCTTAAATGCACATTTAATATAGAAAATTCTTCCTCTCTATTTAGATGCCTGAAATTTTCAGTTTTTCTATCATTTACCCTTGAGGCTTCAAATATTCAACAATTAGGATTCATTTTGATTAAATCATTTCAAGAAAAACAAATTTACACTTCACAAAAAATATATCTCCGAATCCCCATGAACGAATTTTTTATATTAAATAAATATTATACCCAGGGTAAGACAAATATATATATATATATATATATATATATATATATATATATATATATATATATATATATAGATACAGTGCGAACTCCGGAAACTTGTACACATGTTATTAAATAAATACCCAAGATTTCCTATTTTAACAGAAAAAAGTATCAAATGATGTGCAAAGGCTACCTCCGCCAGGTTCAGATCACGTTTGAGAGTACATTTTTATGCGAAGAATAAAGAGACACGATGGGACTGTGCAATTGCAATAATGCTGTTTGAATTTATGAGACTAGACCGAATCGCGTCAACATGTTTACGCGACGTTGCTCTCTCAGAGTTGGGTTGCCAAACGTTCATCAATTTCCTAAATATCAAGAATGTTCGAAATGTTTGTTTTGGCATAAATGATAAAATCATAATTAATGATTTTTGGCAACAGACATATTATGGGTGGTTAACAACACATTTTCTTCTTATGTCAAGGAAAAATTTCTCAGAATAAGGGAAATTCTCCTCAAGAGGGAAATAGCAGGTTGTAAGCTATTAGCATATACAGTTTGAAAACTACAAAACATTTACTAACAGTGTGTACACATTTTCATAGTTTGCACAAAAAGTAAACACATGAAAGAGTTATGGAAAATTCAGTAAGTCTTGAACAGACTTATTTGAATTTTTGGGTAGAGCTTTCGCTTAAGTATAATCGAAAAGCTAGTGATAATTTTCTGCGAAAATTAAGAGAAAAACGTACAGATTATGATCGATGTTGTATTGTTATTTAAATCAATGATACTTATTCGCAGTATGATAAACATGTAGATATTGTTGTTATTCATTCCCTTATTTCTATGAAAATTTTTTAGTTCCTGAATTGACCATAACAAAACTCATGGTATATACACATCTTTGAAATAGTAAGCATGAATATAATAAAACTTTTACGTAGTACCGTTGGAAACCTAAAATGTATATCAATTATTATTATTGTACTTTAACTTATTGGTCAAGTTGGCCGCTGAAAAATTTTCAATAATAATCTAGATCTTTTGTGTTATCACACCTTCTGTTTCATGAAAAATAATGAAACGAACATATTTGTAGATGCCTCATTACCTATAGATAGTTAAGGCTGTTCACGTTGTTATATGATAATAATAAATAATAATGATAAATTTTAGTCGATTGACTTTGTTGTTAGTTGTAAAACACCTGCAACGTTATTGTGGAAAATGGACTTAATAAAATATTACCGTTTAGATATTGTATTGTGTTCTTATTAAACGAAACGATTTATTTATTTGATTGTTATTATGCTTTTCACAACCATTTGTACAGGGGTAGAACCATTCGAAAAAGTGAATAACGAATTGTTTCAGAAACAAATATGATAATAAATAGAGAAATTTAATGGATATTTTTCTAGTTTTATTTTCGAGTTGTTTAATTATTTCAGAAAATTTATATATACCTCTTCATTCCGTACCTCGGGAAGAGCAAGAATTTTAGCGAAAAGATCAACATTACATATATTTTCAAATTATAAAATTTACTCCAATTCAAAAAATATATTTTAAACTAAATTTTTAAAAATGCTCCATATTTTCCTGAAAAAAATACTCAGTAATCCCAATATACGAAATCACAAAGTTTGATAAGGGATTAATGTTACCTATTCACAAAAAGTGTAAGTGATTCAATAATAAACTGAAGAAATGAATTAGAAATCCAAAATAATGAAAACAAATACAAACCCGTACTCATGAATTTATTAAGAAAAATATCAGGTTTGAATCTATGACAAACAGACTGAAGGCTATTTGAGTTACAGAACCCGTAACCGAACGATACGTGCGTTGGTTTTAAGCAGGGATGTAACGGGGTTAAATTTATCGGAACCGAAGTCGGAGTATTTAAATTTGATTTATCGGAGTCGGCAACGGAGTCGGAGTAGGAGGCAGAGGCAGAAGTGGTGTCAAGAGAGTGTTCATTAAAGGACAAAAAAAACCTTATCTAGTCAACCTTGTTTTTATTTTAATTATAAAATAATAAATTTACACAGACAAAAATAAAATATCAACATGTTTCTAATTAAAAAAAAATTAAATGAAATGAATTATTTGAATCCTAAAGGATGCTATTATATTTTATAAACAAAAGTTTTGAAACCTATTAACTCAAATGCTTTGACTCCAAAAGTTTTTTATTATACTTCACGGACAAAAGCTTTGAAGCTTTGTCTCCATCCAATCTATTTCTTAACGCGTCGTAGATGAGGCCAGCGCCACTAAAAAGTTGTTCGCTAGCTACCGACACTTCGAGAAGCTACCGAAGTGTCGAGCTTCGATGAACACGACAAATATTGGCGGGCAATTGATTTAAGAGGCTAGAATTTTGTATTTCCATTTACTTTCACAATAAGGGATCATCACTAATATTAATAAGTTTTTCTTTATTTTACTCATTTAGTATAAAGGGTATTTTTTTCAGAGGTATAGAACTTTAATTTGGCATTACTGATGAAGATGGCGACCGATTTAACAGCTGAGAAATGATTTATTCTCAGTTTGGTTTGGCAATTCATCATGAATAGACTCACACCTGAACAACGCTTGCAAATAGTGCAATTTTATTTCGAAAATAATGGTTCTGTGCGGAATACGTATCGCGCACTACGACCATTTTATCGTCTGGTTGAATGGCTACGTCAACAAACAAAACTACCGCATTTGGAGTGAAGATAGTCCTCAAGTGTATGTCAAAACACTGTTATATCCAGAAAAACTGACTGGTTGGTGCGCTTTATGGGCTGGTGGAATCATTGGTCCGTACTTCTTCAAAAACGATGATGGTCAGAACGTTACAATCAATGGTGATCGGTATAGAGCCATGATTACTAATTTTTTCATTCCTGAATTGAACAACCATGATGTCCAGCAGCTGTGGTTTCAACAAGACGGCGCAACATGTCACACAGCTCGTGCCACAATCGATTTATTGAAACGACACGTTTGGTGACCGCCTAATTTCATGTTTTGGACCTGTGAATAGGCCTCCAAGATCTTGTGATTTAATTCCGCTAGACTACTTTCTGTGGGGCTATGTAAAGTCATTGGTCTATGCGGATAAGCCAAAAACGCTTGACCATTCGGAAGACAATATTCGCCGTGTTATTGCCGATATACGGCCACAAATGTTGGAAAAAGTCTGTAAAATTATAAACAAGTTAAAACTAAATAGTAAAAAACATTAGACGTTATCATTCCGAGTTTGAAATAATATGAAATTTCAGTAAAAAAGTATTACAATTATTGATTGCTCTGTGATTTGGAACTACTATGATATGTAACTTAATACATAATGTTTTTCGAATGAGTTAACATTTTAAGTTTGCCTAAATACCATTGCAATTTTCAATGTGTCCCATTAATGTGTAATTTGTAGTTACTAAATTACAAATTAATTGAAAATGTTCATTTTTCTTCATTTCGTAGATAAAATATAACAAAATCGTGAACTACACGTTTTACTGACCTAGTATAATCTACATTTCGTCACTATTTTGTGACTTATTCGAGAGAAATAAAGCACAAAGTTAGTCACATAGAATGAAACAAAATCAAGCTAAATCAGATATAACTACAATAAAAAATATTATCATGAAGAGCAACATGTCCAAATGACAAGAAACGATGTTTGTTGACATAGACGTAAGATACGTCATAATATACATGTGATGACGTGCTTGGTTATAAAATGATTCGTTTTGGTGATCCAGCAATTCCTAATTCTGGAATTTCCGATGTTTTTGAAGTAAAAGTTCAAACATTCACGGGGTAAAAATTCAAAATTTCTATACTCGTAAAAATCATTTTTATTTTAAGAGATAAGACAGTTATATAAAGTATAAATAAACTTATAAATACGAAACTAGCTTTTTTCGATCACTTCATTAAATCACTGAAATAATTTCTAATTTTATTCCCCATTTGACCAAAAAATGATGTTATTTGTTGTAACATCTTCTGAAACGGCGACTCCTCGGATTTCTTCAAAATTTGTTGAATATTAGACGACTTTTTATTCGTTTTAGAATTTACAGATGTTTCAACAAGTGCCGTTATGTTTAATATACTGTTATTGCCCAAATTTAACCTATTTTCTATAGTGAACTTACTACCATTGTCATCTTTGTTCAATTCTTGTGAATCCTGCTTTAGAAAAACTTCTTTGTGATCTGTTTTGTTTTTATTCGTTAACGAATCCAAGAGAGTATCTTTTTCAATTTTGTTATTTATATTTTTGTTTTCACCAGAGTCATATGAAATTTCATTATCTTGTATGCTTCTTTTCATGTTACCATGTAATAAATGTTCGTATAACGGTAAGTCATTTATATACGAATCATGAGATTTTGGGGATGTTGAAGATTGTTTGCCCAACGACATCAAATCTTGTGGGCTCCATTCTTGAATACATTCGTGTAAAGGTGTGTAATTCAAAAGTGCATCTTCATCAGGAACAGATCTTCTAACCTTTTGTTTCTGGTTTTCTCGATTTTCTGCATCTAATCTTTTACTCAGAGAATCCGCCAATTCCGTATACTTCTCTGAATTCTCTTCGAAAAAA
Source organism: Henosepilachna vigintioctopunctata (assembly GCA_030704895.1). Lineage (NCBI taxonomy): Eukaryota > Metazoa > Arthropoda > Insecta > Coleoptera > Coccinellidae > Henosepilachna > Henosepilachna vigintioctopunctata. Next base: position 330,616 of record JARQZJ010000126.1, read on the forward strand.
TGCTGTAAATTATCATGACTTACATTTCCGAAAAAAGGCTGGACAACATTCATTATTTCCTGCAGCAGTTCTGTTTTACAACATTCACACTTTCCGCCATTTTTGCAGTTACAATTATGCTTTTCACAATTGCACTCTGTGTTTCTTTTATCGATGTCATGTCTCTTTAATCTTGTTAGTTTTTCATCACTGTCAAAATTTCCATAATCACTTTCGTCGGAAAAATCTATATCATCGAACTTTTCTTGAAATTCCTTAGCGTTTCGGAAATAGTCGTCTAATCTGGTAAATTTCTTGAAATCGTCATCAATCTATAATAATAATAATAATAATAGGTTCTTTATTCTCAACAGGTATAATACCCAATTACAGAAAATAATAACATAATATTGAATACTAACTAAATAATTAAAATGAAAGAGATATAACAAAGAGTTCAATATACTCTAACAAAACTAAAATAGTAACTAATAACTAAATAAAAAATTATCTAGCATTTAATGAAATATTACAAAGAACTCAATCTAAGTCCTTTCGTTTTAGTCAATTTACTTTGTTCACATAACTCCTAATAATAACTTCTATGGAGTCAAAGTGAATGTCACAACTATTGGCAACTCTATTGAATGTAGACTCCTTAACCAAATGAGGGATTGTATTAGCTGAGGTAGTCCTTGGAGTTTCTAGGTGGACTAATTCTGTATTACGAAAATTTTGCCTAGGAACACAAAATTTCAAAGCGGACAAGAGAGGAGGACAATCAATACTATTGTGCAATAATTTGTACAAAAATTTGAGTCATAAAGTTTCTCTCCTGCTCTGCGATGAGATAAAACTAAAATGACTCAATAATGCGTAAAGATTGACTCCTCTCTGTGGGTAAACTTTATCTTCCCTCCAAACTAAGAATTTCAAGAACCTTCTCGGAATGTCCTCGAGATAGCGTTGATAGCAAGTGTAAATGGGATGCCAGATCATGCTGCCATACTCCAACTTGCTACGGATTAGGGTATTAAATAGTCCTATGAATGTTGAGGAATTATCAAAATATTTGACATTGCGTATAACGAATCTATATATTTTCGAGGCAGATGAAATGAGTTGGGTGATATGTGGAACAAAGGGAAGCTTCTGATCGAAGACTCTCACCTTATCACAACGAGAAAGAACCTGACAACCGAAGCTATAATCACACTCAATTCGGTCTCTTTTCCTTGTGAAAGAGACAACATTACACTTTGACACATTCAAGCTCAAATAATTGTCCTCACACCAACTAGCAACATGGTCTAGCGCTAGCTGAAGTTGAACACAGTTGTCCTGTAATCTTATTTCATGATAAGTTTCAAATCGTCTGCCAACATCAAATGTGAAGAGTGAATATTATTCATTAGATCATTCACGAACAGAATAAGTAACAGTGGTCCAAGATTAGACCCTTGAGGTATTCCAGAAGTAGATATGAGCTCAGACGACTGTATACCCTCCAGCTATACGAATTGACGCCGGTCAACCAGGTAGGAATGAAAAAGGTTGGTGAGGCTATCAGAGAATCCAAATTTGTTACGTAATTTTGTACAAGTAGCGGATGAACAATTTTATCAAAAGCTTTCTGAAAATCTGTGTAAATACATGAACTTGACAGGTAGAGTCGAGTACTTCAGAAACGTACTGAGAAAACAGCATTAGATTGCTTGAACAAGATCTCATTGACATGAATTAATGTTGCTCAATCTTGATGCTATTTCTGACGCATCAAGATTGGCTGGATATATAGCATTATAGACTACAATTTCAAAAAGTTTGGAAAAGTTTGAAAAGATGGATATTGGCCTGTAGTTGTTTACAACAGAAGGATAACCTTTTTTCAAGACAGGTACTATCTTGGCGGATTTCCATATTTTAGGAAAAGTGGCTTTGCTTATTATGAGATTAAATATATGTTATCTATGAAGGAACAAACAATATCTACTTGAAATATTCATTTCTACTTCGCCAAAGGTTTATTTTCAACTCAGAGTCGGTCATAATAACACAAATAATAGCCTTTTTCTAGATGTCGACAATTTTAAATTTAAGTGGAAAACAGTCTTTTCGGAGCCTTCATTTCAAAAACAAGACTATGGTATCAATAAGTGAAAATTAAACAATCTTGTCTGGAACACCTTCATTCCTCAATCTTAAACACAATTTGAAATTGGAAACGCTGACAAGCTTGACACGGCTGTATATGCCAGAAACATTTGGGTATTTTAGGTTAAAAATTGAAATTAAAACTTAACTTGTTTCAGGAAGAGTAATCAATTAGGAAAAAATTAGAACACAAAACGAAAGATAAAAGCTAGAGAAATGACTGGCATCAGAAGTCACTTGGTGTCTTTCAGTCACAATTCATCAAAAATTGAAAACAAATACTAAAACATACTCACTTCATCAAGATCGCTGGTTCTGGTTTTTAATTCTGGTATATGTTTCTTTTTCTTTTTTCCAATGTCTAAACTAATAGGTACTTTGAATTTTTCTAATTTACTAGTGGTTGATTTAAATTCAGGAACATGCCGTACACTTGCTAGTTCTTCATGATCATCTTCATCCGAAAAATAATCAAAGTCATCTTCAATATCGAGATCAGAATTTTTACTATGTTTCAACTTAAATTTTGTTCGATCTTTCGATATTTCGCTGAAAGGACTTACGATAACTTTTTTAGAATCTCTGAAAATTTTAGGTTTGCTAGATTTCTCTGGAATAGCTTCATCGGATTCTTTAGATGCATCATAGATATTTCGAGTTTTCTTTCCAAAACTTTGATGTTTAGTAACTTCGTTCAATAATTTCATGTTTATATCTTTTTTTATACGCGCAGATTGTGTTTCCCTCCGTCTTCGAGTTCTTTGCTTCAAAATGTTAGCGTGCTTTAGTCTAGTGGTAGCTTTTTTCATAATATTCACCAATTCTTCGTTGGTAAAACGAATGTTCGTCCTAGCAGCCCTTGACTTAACACGGTCCATAAGAACTTTTTTCACTTCTGCGCTACTCAATTCTAATTCTACTTCAGGCGATTTGTCATAGTTTTTATCATCTAAGGAGTGCTTTAAATGAAAGTTTGATTTTGGTTTCTCCAAAATTTCCTTCAGTTGATCATTCAAAGTTTTATGGTGATGAGATAATTTCGAATGAATTTCGTGTTGAAGATTCTTGCTAAAATCAAATGGTGTCAATTTTAGTTTGGGTTTGATAGCTAGAAGATCTTTTATTTTATCCATTCTAGATTTAGGCATGTTCAAAAGATGGGACTTTGGTTCTGATTTGTCAATATCATTAGTTGGTGACATAATTTCTTCGGAGTTATTTGTCGTTTCTTCGTGACTCTTAGGAAGACTTCTCGATTTAGTTTTAAATAATTTTCCAAGGTCCAGTAACCTTTGCTCCGATTCGGTAATTTTTTTTTGAGCTTGGGACAATCTTGCTCTCTCCAAAATTATTTTCCTAGTCTCTTCGTCAAGTTTGAATTGTAATTTATCCAGGTGTTCTTCGTTATCGTATTTATCTTTCAAATTATCCAGTACGTCATCCAATTTCTCACTGGCCTTTCCTTTTCTGCGTTTACGATAAAACTTCTCGTCTGCCTCCAATTCATCTTCCAAATTTTTCTGCATCTCTTTCAAACTTAAGTTACGTGAAGATAATCTTGATTTCAAATCAACAGCTATCTCATCGGAAAACGAAATTTCCTGATCTTCTTTAATTTCTTCCATTAAAAGGGTCATCTCTTCATTTTCTTCCGCACATGTAGGTACTTTAGCACCAGGTAGAACGAAAAATGCAATCGAATTTTCCGGTACAGAAAATGATATTCCATTGGTAGGTTTAGCTCTTCGCAATTTAGGAGTGAAGACAACTCTTTCCGATTCTAACATATCAAGGCGTAATCGTTCATTGTTCAAATATACTGTTCTAAAAAATATGATTAAGTTAACAATTTAAAAACTTAATTAGTTATTTTTCTACCTCATGTCTGATTTTGTTGTTAAAACATAAGATTGGACTTCTGTATTCGAAGGAAGAGACATCATCTTAAGATGAACATTACATTCAGTATCGTCTTGATTAATTACCATCAGAGTCATAGCTCCCCTTTGGATGAAATTGTTCTGATTCTTTGCACAATATGCAAAAGCATCCGAGTTGGTTTGAGTTCCAGTTGATTTTAAATCCAAGACAATATTACCCACTAATGTTTTGTACAAAAGAGAGAACCAAAAAACCTGAAATAAAAATTTTGACAGAGCTGTAACATGAAAGTAAATTACGTGTAAAAAAAATTGTTACAAATGTCTAAATTACATAAGTATACGCTAACAATTAGTACCACCAATCATTAAAAAACATAATATATTTCTTTGTTTGATCTGATAACCCTGTGGGAGGGCTAAATTTGTAAGTTTGTCTGTGTGAAAGAAACGAGAAGCGTTTTAAGGTTCCATTTAAATGCAGTGAAAAGTTCTATATTGTAAATAATAAAATGGAGATATCAGACGACAAGAAAAAGTAGGCTATGTACTCGGAACTATGGCTGAGGTTTGAACAATATAAACATCATGAAAAGATTTCGTATTTCAAAATGTAGGTATTTACATTTTATCCCCGACATTGGCATATATTTTCATAATTCAACCACCAACTTACTGGAGTGTCAACAAAAAACTCATGAATCCTCGGCTGTCTCAAAATGACATTAAATCCTTGCCTTGAAGCCTCTCCTACTTCCATCGCCCATTCAAGGGCACTCTGGAAAGTACAAGCATGACGACTTTTCTTTCCAGTAGTCCAAACTTTAGGATTATTTCTTCCCAGCGTAATTAATGGCCTTACAAGTTCGTCTCGAATTTTATTAACATCAATTTCGTTCTCTGAACTGAAATAATATAAGTATAATAAAGAATTATGACCCTATAAATTAAGTACAAACATACTTTTCCCACATTACAACATCTGCAATTCCTTTAACATCATTTATAATTCTTCTTGAATCATAAAAATTCGCACATTCTCTTATATTGCTACCCACAATTTTCCAGGACTCCCTTTTATCTTGAAAAGCATCCAAAATATGCCGCAGTATCCTTAAGTCTTCGATATATTGCCCACTCGTCTTATTTGAGCAGTCTGTAAGTGGTAAATGAAAAACATACACAACTCATAGTTAATTGACATTTTCTTTATTGATGTTTTCTATTTTTATTGCATGGTTTAATTGTATACGCTTCAAAATAAATACGCTCCAGAAAGGAAAAAATAAAGCAGTACCTTCGTATTATTTTTCAAGATGCAGTAAATATACCCTCAGAAACACAATATTGAATAATACAAATTTAATACAAAACGTAAAACAGATTATAACTCTCAACAAAATGTTTCTTCTATTTGTAATGTTACACCAAATACTACCAACACATCTATTTAATAAATATAGATTTGTAAGTTATATAAATGATTTCAACACTGGATCCAGATATAAATTTTTATTTGAAAACCTAGTAAAAATCTTCTGAGAAAATCTTTTTTATAGTAGTTTGAAATCATATAATCAGCTGTCCATTATTATTATATTCAATATTTTGAATCATTCAATAACCTTTCTAGTTTTGAATTTTAATGAAAGATGTATGTATATATTAGGTAAGTCAAATATCAAGTCCATATTATCAGATATAGAAGTTGACGCGAATTCTTTTGAGGCAGAAAAACTTTCAATATTCAATTTAAACAACTGAAGGAATCAAAATTCAGCAAACATCTATGCAGGAGGGAATACTAACCATATCCCAACTGCCACAAGCAGGATACATTAAACTTGTCGGATAACTCGAATAAAGGCAGGATTGATTTCGGATTCCAGACGCCCATGACGGTTTCCGCGTCGTTGATTCCAAAAACGGGAGTTAAATTGGCCATAGCAAACCATTCGTTGATGGCAAACCATACCGAAGGGGTCACAGTAACACTGTCCACATCGGCGTGTTCGATTTCAACAGATTTGTCATCAGTATCGACGTATTTGACAAATTCGGTGGATGGACCAGCTATTCTCACATAGGCCGGACTCATATGGCTTGCAATTTGCAACGAGATATTGCTAAAGAGTAAAGTATAAATCTTAATTGATTAATATTAAGGTAAATTCAATACAACAGATAAAAATGGAACATCACATGTCTGAAAATAATTATATTAGTAAAAACACAAGTAGTACTATTTTTTCAGTAAATTACCTTTTTATATATCAGCAAGAGTTTGAAAATAAGGTTTTATTGGCAAATTTTTTGAATCTCTTGTATCAAATATGATCTTTCAAAAAAATTCCATTCATAAAAAATTAAAATAGTACAAAATGTTGACGCAATACTGTTAAATAGTTACTTGTAGTATTCTGAAATTTCAACCTTGTAGATACGTATTATTATCAGCATATTAACATTCATATCTCTGTTATAAGTCCTAGAGAACAAAATTTGTAATAATAACTGAGAACTAAAATAATCATAGAAAAAAATTATTCGAATAAAAGCTAAACATTTGCTTTTCAACGGTTAATAGAATTAAATTGACTTTTGCTTTCTTACCTTAGATTAATATTAGTTAATAAAATCGCTGGATCAATAGAGACACTCAAAAATTTATCACTAACAACATTCAAAGGTTTATGATTTAACACGTAAATATTCTCATCTGTCCAAACGAAAATAGGGTGCAATAGAATCATACAAATTAAAAACAACATATTATATTAAAGCTGATATCAATTTTGGTAACCTTTGTGTATGTTCTGTGAAGTTATGACACAGTAATATAGTTGGAGTTGACATACCATAAACTCTCACCTTGATTAATTAATTTTCTGCAATTCAGCAATATTTTGGTTAAATGTTTTTGTTAGATGAGTGTACAAATAAACAAAGACATTTTTCTCATTTCACTTGACTCAAATCGGAAGGTCAAAAATCGTGTTCTACCTCTATCAGAAACAAGCGGGCGATATATTATAGAGAAATATTGTAAAGAAAATAGAAGATTTGTTACGAAAGATGTATTTAATTAATAGTTCTCAAATTGTGTTTTTATGTAAACGAATAACTTTCTACAATTTTCGGTAGTAACATCTAAATCTTCAACTTTGCTGTACTAAAGTCAAACTACAAGACTACGAGAAAATATATTTTTAAGTAACTTCTTACAAAAATAATCATGAAATCGCAGTTGAAGAATAACTATACTTTTTATACCTTCTCTTAATTTATAAATTGAATATTTTATGTGACATATTTGTGCTCAATGTCACAGATTTCTTTAATAAATTTATCCAAGAAAATCTTGCCTATGCAAGAAAGCACAATATTCTGAAATTTGCCCGACTTTTTACTAGCTTTTTATGTATTAACATTGAATTGAGTTTTTTTTCAGTCCTCATTTATAATGAGCTTTTTTAACTTGATGCTTACCTCTTTACACACCTAAGACGGCAAATAGAGTAGTTTGTTGTGAAATAATAGAGGATATAAGTTAAAATATTGAACACATAAAGTTTTTCGTTCGCATTCACTTCAACTCAAGCAAAATTATGAGCATTCTAGTAAGGATTGACATACCTCCAGAATGTCCAACTAAAGAATTTGAGAATTTTAGTGTTAGAGAGAATTTCATTAGCACTTAATTTGTTTTTTAATTGATATGTCATTTCAAAGTACCATCTTCATATCAACACTCTGGAGCTGAAATCTAAATTATTTTAAATTGATTCTAAATTTGAGAAAAACAAATTAGACCATTGTTAGTACTTTTCACATACAAATCATAACCATTTAAATTTTGAATTAAATCATTCTCACTTGGAATGTATTTTGAAAGAAGCCTTGGCAGATTTGTTCATTATTAGCTGAAAATATAATGAAGGTAATATTACACTGAACCAACAAAGCGAATAAGTTTATTCATTTCGATTTTACATGAGTAATATTTTTATCAATAAAACCAATTGAATAGTATTATGAATATTCACTTTATTGTAAGACGTATTTTGGCTCAACACAATTTTTAGATTTCATTTTCGTACTAGACTAGCTACTTTAAAAATCACAGTTTCATAATCCAAATAACATCAAAATATTCTGGTGTAAATTGTCAAGTTGTAAACATCTGATAAAGTCAATACAGTAATACAAAAAAGCAGCATGTAAAATTATATCAAAAACAATAATTTTAAGCAATAAAATCTTTAAAATTTTAATAGTTTTACGAGCAAAATCAGCAAGAAAACAAAATAATAATAACATATGCAATATATATATATATATATAGCATAGCACATTTTCAAATATACAAACACATCGAAGAATTCGTAAATCTACATTTGTACTCCACCAGGAAACTAAAATTCTATTCCTGAGAAAAAATCAATTTAAGGAGGAACTGTTAAACTGTTTGTCCTTAATTTTTTTATTCCTTAGTTTTCCTTAATTTGGTATCATAATTGCACTAGCCAAATCAACATTTTAATTTAAACCTACGATAAAACGAACCTAAGGTTCATTCTTTCTTTAAAATAGTTCATGAAATATATTAAATAATTATCTTCATTCCTCGTTCAAGGTTTCACATCAAACAACTCAATTAACAGAGGTTCTAATTGTGATGGATTCACGTCTAAATATATGTTGACCACTTCATCATTGAATGTATGAAGTTCAGATATTGTCTGCATCAGTTTCAAGAATGTAGATTTAGCTTCACAACCAGGAAAAGTGCACTCAAGATATCTCCTCAATAGATAGTAATATGAATTCTGTAAACAAGAAAAAATCTTTTCATTAAAAAATATTTTTTCAAATATTTTTTTTTCTACACTACTATCTTACATATTTATTGAATTTTAAAGAGTATAAGATTTATTCTGATTGATTAATTCCAAGAAATATGTCTGATACAAAAGTGAGCAAAAAGAACAAAATCATAATTTACATATTTTTTGTAACAAAGTGTGATGTTATTATTATCACCAGTGTAGATAAAAATTGAGGTAATTTAATACAATATAAATTTAAAAATTTATCATTTCAGAAACATACCTGTTCTAATTTAATAACATCCTTATGCACAACTTTAGGTCTATCAGGAGTGAACAGAGCAATGGCACACATTATAAGGATAATATTCTCATCAGTCCCCCAACTATTATCAAAAGCTTTCATGAATTTCTCTATTATTTGATATGCATTATTTTTTGCTAATTTCAACACATCCATATTTATATGAAAAGTCTGATGCTGTTTTGGTATCTTAAAAATAACAATTTATGTCAACTTTTCTATTAGCTATTCATAATTCAAACAAATCATTTTTACTGACTTTCTAGAAAAACTTTATCTGCAAGATGCATACAAACTATAGGCTCATAAATTTAGCAGTTTTCTTTTAAATAGATAATTTTGAATATTTTTCGCCGTTACTTGATGTGAATCCATTTCAGAAATAAAATGGTAACAAAACAGGTTTTCATTACTATTTCGATCTTAAAAATAGATATGTATATGTGATGAATAGATATTCATATGAACAAATTGTATATGTTTTATTTAAAAACAACTGTCATCTTCAGTGCCAATTTATTGTTTATATAATTTATTATTTAGTCATTTTATATTTAATATTTTATATTTAGTCATTTCATATTTATAATTCATTATTTGTTATTCAGTTTTCATTTAATGAAAAATTCCTGAATTATCAAATCAAATTTTGATCCTTAAAATTTGTTAACTATTTAAATTCAAGAAAATTAAATATATACATTTAATATCAAATTTAATATAAATTTAATATCAAACAAGATATTAAGTCGCTGAATTGGATCTTAAGACAACACATGTATTTTTCACCAAGAGTATGTCCTCTTAATTTCCATCATGCATACTTCTCTCAATAACTAACCTGCCATGTATGACTGTTTGAATTATAATGAATGGCACTCCTTAGAATCATAATTTCTGTACTTCCACCTTTCAATAGAGCTACCTGATCTTCCTGACACAGGTTTTTGAAGGCATTAATTTTTTTTGCCATCTTAATTAGCCTTCTGATGACAATGGCTGTGAAATTTATAATGTCCAAAAGCGATTGGTCTGTTACTAACTTTGGTTGAGGATCCTGAAAATTATTACAAGCATTAACAATTTTTGTTCCACAAACACAACATATTTAATGGGCAGCAACTACTTATAACTAGCAAGAATCAATTAAAATTATCATATAAAGCAAGTAAAATGCAGAACTATATGACTAACATAATCATTATAAGAGATTAAGGGCACAAATAGGAAATCTAGATTTCTTTTTAATCTTACCGCAGTATGACTAGCTATACTTTCCATAACATCTTCATCCATAGGTGCTGTCACAACTTTGTTTGCCACTATAAGTTCATTTAGTTTAGCTCTTTCTGCATCGTTGAGTTCCTTAGAATGATTTCGATCAATTGGACAGAATGTCTGGAATTCCAATTTTATTGCTTCACATAATATGGATTCAAGAGGATTTGAGTCCATCGAAGGCCTGTTCAGAAATTTTTATCTTTAATCAATGAGTAATCCACATCTCATATTTTGAACTAAATTTTAACTAAATGGTGTCAATTTTATTTGCAGGTTCATACAAATGATCAATCATTCACCTTATAATTAAGCTAATATAGAGTAATTTAAGTCATGAGAAAATCTCACATCAATGTCCAACCTTTGAATTTAAACCCAATACCTCCATTGTTGGTGAATAAATATAAATGTATTTCTATGTTTACATTCATTAGATCAGTGAGAAATAAAAAGTTTAGGAACACTAATCTAATAAAATCAATCACATAAGCCACAACTAGATTATTCAGTGATTGAAATTATTTCAGTTGTAGTATCCAAAAATCTGGCATATCATACGAAATGTATAATTAATTGAGACCAAATTACTTTTGAAAAATAATTTCTTCTTCAAATTATAGATAAATTCATGAAACATAAATACTTACACAGATAAGTAAAAAAGCTATTATATGAAAAAGGAGATAGAAATCTTTTTGCAACTAAAAACAAATAAATACCTACTTTCAGACTGTTAGAAAACTGTTCAAAATTCCAATCACATTTTAAGGGAAATTTCCCAGTTGCCTTTCTATATTACCAAAACTTCCTTGACTTTATCTTAAACATATACAGCAAACAATCTTGATTTTATCAATTTTTCTTGATTTTATTGCTAAAATTTTCTAAAAATTATTTGACATCACATTCTGAGAAATATCAAAAATTAAGAAACCTTTCTCTCACTTTCACTGTTTTCAACCGTTATTATATAATATATTTATATCATTAGTACTCACATATGGTTATCTCCAATAACATATCTTGTGAGATCTGATAAATGAACTGATGATGAAATATTTACAGATTCACTAGATTCCTCTAATGCTGCATTTATATTGTTAATATTCTCATTTTGTATTAAGGATCTAGACATAGTAGATTCACATTCAGTTTTACCAAAAGTTCTATCAATAACCATTTGAGCTTTATGAGCTTTAGTCAACATATTAATCACAGAAACATCGCTAGAAGATGTAACTAATATATCATTTGATGAGATAAGTTCAATTTCTTTACTTATTACATTACTTCCATTTTCATTTTTATCATCTGTACAGATTAAATTACCAGATATACTAGAGGCAGAAATTGAATTATCCTCAATAGTTCCATAATCTTGAAGTGATTCATCTGTTGAATGTGATGAATAATCTCCTTTCTTAATTTTTCTAAAACCTTTTTTGAAAGCATTAAACCCCTTTAGTTTTCGACTCTGATTCTCCAATATTTTCTTTCTTTTCACTTTTCTTTCTTCTTCAGAGAGTATCAAATTTTTGCACATTCCTATTGAAAAGCATTTATCCAATCTACATTTTTGACAGAACCTTCGGGTAATAGGAGTTATTTCACAATGATCACTGAAAGGGCATTTGAAGTCTTTTGCCAATAAAGCATTTCTTCTGAAAAAAGCCTTGCAACTTTCACACGTAACAGCATTGAAATTGCATCCTAAGGCTTTATCGCCACATACACCACATATTTTATTATTAATTTTATTCCTCATTTTTCAGTAAAAATGAACTATTATTGCACGATAAAATAATCATTCACTTTCAGAGTACGTATTAGGTACTTCAGATATTATAATTAGATATTCATTAAGCTGCTGCCATAGACAATAATTAATATAAAAAAACTACTAAATTCCTCAGAAATTATTTTTTATTTATGTAACCAATTGAAGTTAATTCTGTGTTCAAAATCAAAACAATGCAATATTTTGAAGCTTCAAAATATTTGACATTACACTGATGCGTAATGTCAAATATGACTATCAGGTATGAATACCTCGATGTCCTCGATGGAGCACGAAATATAGAGACAATACGTCGTGAGCTAAAGCATCTACAGCTTTCGTAACATTCTGTCATAGTACACATTCTTAAATACAGCTGAAATTGCACCAAATCATTTTCTAGTTTTGAAAATTAACTGAATTATATACAACAAGAAGTAATACAACATGACCTGAAATCATTTAACCCTTTTTACTTCAAAATCCAATTGAACCGAGGATGAAATTATTTGGTTGCATATAAAGTCAGGAAGATGCAGACACAGCCTAACTTTACTTACAAGCCATGCAACGTCGCATCGGCTCATCGTAGTCTGTGACATGAATTTGAAACTCCCGCCTGTCGTAAACGTCAATTCCGCCATATTTATTTTCATATCAAATGCACCGAGTTTGCATTTTTATTAAGGTATGTTCTCTGAGCCTAACTTTACTCACATAACATACCCTTAATTTTTTGTTAAATGTTTTGTACTAAACATTTGTATTTCTAACTTAAGCAAATAAAGTTAGTCTGTGGTTGGCGTTTTGCAAGATTCGTGCCTTGACATTTGTAGAGAAATTTGTTGGGGATTTAAAATATTGGTTATTTGAAAAATGTCCCGAGCTTTTTTTTGTATGGAAATTTATTCATTTTTACAAATACATTTATAATATGGAAGTGCTAAATAGGAAGAAATAAAGATATATACAAAAGGAATGCAATATTTCATTTAATATGTAAATATAACAAAATCAAAAAAGGTGTATAAATAAAAATACTTTTTTCACATAATTAAACAATGTAGGTAGGTATATATACATCAAAATATGGATACCTGTAAATTCAAAAGAAACTTAAATTTGGTTTATATCTTTACTAGTCACTACTTTTCAAACTTTTGGACATCTTTTTTCGAGAAGTGTTTTCCTTTCTCCCTAAAATTGGACTTCCTCCTGTACCCATATTTCTAATTAAATTTCTCAGTCCTCTTCCCTGATTGTCAATAATGTTGTTTTCTTGAGCTATGATATAAAAATCATCTAACAAATGCGGTGGCGGTTCAACTTGACAAGATGTTACAGATTCTGGGCCTTTATCCAAAAGTAAAGCTAAACGATTTTTGAGTGATTGATTCCTCTCCTCCAGTTTACTAATTTTAAGAGCATCTTCTTCAAAATTCATTATTATGGGAGTTGGCATATACTGAAATTCAAAAAATTAGTAATGTTCATACACAATTTTGAAATACAATTACCTGAAAAATAGATGCAAGGAAATTATGTAACGACAGTAATAAAGTATCTTGCCAGTGTTTTGTAAAATGAAGTGAAAAATTTGGGTTTTCATCAGGATTTTTCAAATGTGGTAGTACTGAAAAATTCATAATTATTTTAAATCTTGTAATTGTTATAAACAATTATAACTGAATTAATGAAGCCCTCCATTTTAATTGAAAATTAGGTCTCATTCAATAATTAATGCCAGCATCTTACTAAAAATCAACACAACAGTTATGAATTGAAGCATGATATATAATGGTAAATTACTTTATAAAATCATTATTGAAACATTCAAATGAAAAACAATTCCTTTATGTCCAATGTGGTCATAGTAACTATGATATTAAACTGAAATTAAATAACCAAGGTAGGTACTTATTGTGAAAGTCTCTATATCTGTTTATCAATGAACTGAATTGTGTTTGAGTCAGTTTATTTAACCATTTGTAAAATATTTAGGAAGACATGTCTTCCAATTCTACTGATGATAGATTTTATCTGAAACGATAAATAGAAACAACTTACCAAACCATTCTTTCCATTCACTTTGATTTTGAAGATCGGGGGTCATTTTAATGAAGAACTCTGCTACTTTATCAGTTTTGTTGTTTGTAACACAGTTTACCAAATATAATTTCCACACAGCATTCTCTAATTTCTTCACACCTAAATAGTATCATGCAAGAATATTATAGTTTGTACTGTACTGTTTCAATCAATATAAAACTAGAATAAGATTGATACAAATTAGTAAATCAATATGAAGCTCAAAATTAATATAAAGGAGAAATAACAATTTTATTTACTCTCCTTCTATGCAATGTTCATTAAAAACTAAAGGTTTATTCAGCGTATACGAACTGTTTTCATAAAAATTCGGAAATCCATGTACAATATTGAACAAAATCTGAAAATTCTCACTATACCTGGCATAAATTGGGTCTCAAGTTTTGAGAACATATGTGTGTCTAAATGATTCCACAATTCTTTCAAAGAGTTTAGATCATAACTTGAAATGAATTGAAGAAGTTGTTCAATAATTTTATCCACTCTAAAACTTTTCTCTTTATCTGCTTTCAAATCTGCATCGAAAGCTTTCAAAGTTGATCCGAATCCTCGATAAAGAAGGTATTCTTTAATAATTTCATCTATGAATTGTGCGTGAGCCATTCTGAATTGCAATTTGCCTTTCTGTGTTAAGTTTAAAATAACGTCCACTTAGTAAAACGTTTTTGAAGTGACATTAAATAAAAACTACATATTAATATAATAGTAAAAGCTTTCCAAGCGTTTGTTGTGACAGTTTTGTTACTAACCTACCAACTGTCAATGTAAGGAAACCTTCTGTTGGAATGCACCGACATAGAATTTTGAAAACAAGATCAAAATATGGAGTTCTCTAATTGAGTTTAATATCATGAAGTATATATATAGAATACTTCGTGTTTAATATGAAAGACTTCAATTTTATAGAACCGATATCAATATTCATGGAATAAAAAAGTCTTCAAGTCTTCTTTTATATTTCATAAAAATCGAACCGTAAAAAAATTAACCAAAAGACTATTCATAATATAATTTAATCTTATCATTGTAAATACATCTGTAAAATATTGTAACCTTAAACAATAAATGCGATTTAAAATTATACGTAATTATATATATATAAGAAACATGATTACCTCATTACTTAAGTAAAAAAATCAGTTCCGTTGATGTATCTTGTTACAAGACAAAAATTAATTTACAAGTATATTAAGTTAAACATACATTATTAAATCAATGTTTCTCCTAATTCAGCTTAAGCAATACTCGACTACCTAATCAAACAAAAAAGTAATTTCAACAATTCAACAAACTTGTCAATCAAAATAATAGCTATATTTCAATCTAAATAAATTTCAATCACACATCATATAATTGAATATGTAACTTTACCGTTAATTATAATAGTTCTCTGATAAAATATTAAGATTTTACAATTACTGAAGGAAATAGAATTTGTTGAAAAAAATCATAACCTGAAAATGAGGGTATTGTATAGTTGTAGAAGGAAAAGATACATATTTCAAATTTATCACAAAATCAAATTATTCCAATGTTATTTCGATAAACGAACATTCATATACAATCTTTTTTTAATTAAAAGCATTTATATCTTTACATGATGAGCGAGCAGAAATCTATTACATTCTTACAAACCTAGTACAGAAACTTTCTATGGAATGCATCAAAATGTAATAGATGTCTAAAAATTTTCAATAACAGCATCTACATATGAGAGTATGTATCACTACAGTCAATAAATTATTGATGTTTAAATAAAAACCATTGCACTAAATGACACTTTAGGAATTAGGGTAATAAGACTGTGGAGCAGACGTGGGAGGGGCCTGATGTATAGCAGAAGATTGATTGGACTGCAAGGTGGTATTGGGCTGGGCATTACCCATTTGCTGATATTGATAATCAGGATAAGGGGCATTGGGTGGGGCTTGGGGAGGGGGATACATAGCTTGATGTGGAGGTACCGGAGGAGGATACTGCTGTGGGGGATAAGGATTGTATGGGGGATAGATTGACTGTGGTTGGGGTGGAGTAGTGTAATCGTAACTATTTTGGTGTGGGGGTCCGTGATATGGTTGTGGCGGCGGAGGATAACCTTGATAACCATAATTGTACTGTGGCTGTGGGGGTGGTTGCTGAGGAGGGTAACCTCCAATCACATCATATTGTTGTGGCTGAGGATAAGAATAACTTTGTGGAGGAGGAGGATAAGGCTGATAGTTATAATAATTGAAGGGGTAATCTTGCTGCGGTTGTTCCACCTTGATTTCACCTGACGTTTGAGGAGTTTGCTGCTGATTTTGTATGTTAGTATATTGTGGAGGTTGTTCAGAAACATATGTAACCTCATCGCTATGGTCACTAACATCACTTGCACTTTGTTTCATATTCATATCAACAGAAGAATTGCCCGATTCAGGCTCATCTTCAATATTGTCATCTTTAAAGCCGCCACTAGTTATGCTATCCAACGAGTCCTTCAAAAAATTTTTCTGCAATTATTTTAAACTCAGTTAAAAAAGAATGTACAATAAACAATTCCATTATACTTTTATTATTATACTTCTGAACTGATATTATGCAAAAATTATATTCAATTTCTATATCATTCGATAAGAGTTATATTTATGAGTAATTTATAAAGAACAAAATCGAGTCTTTGAAAAATTGGCCATATATTTTATGTTTTCTTAAAGGTGGTTATTATTTTGAAGCTACAAGATAGTATATTTCCTGCTTCTTTTATATTTATAGATTTCTAAATTGCGGAAATTACAAAAACCTTCATTAAAATTTCTGTAATTTTTTTTATATAATTTGTTTTAAACTAATTATATCTTTTCATTCATCCTTACCTGAAATGGCAAATTGTCAGTTAATGCCAATGAAGTAGTCTGTTCCAATTTCTCCAAGACTGAAGGATTAACTTTTCTCATCTGAGGTTTTGGGGCTGGTGCAGGAACAGGAGTCCTTTTTATTGAAATCTGATTTTTCAACATTGAAATATGTCTTTCGATCTCGCTCATTTCCTCTGACATATTGTCTTTTTCTGTTTTCATTTTACCGTCTTCTTTACGAGGCATTTTTTCCGTCGCTGTTGTTGGCATGTGTTCTTCATCGCTACTCGAAGGAAAAGATTCCTCTTGATGACTGTGAGTAATAGATTTGGCGATTTCACTACCAATGTTATACGGGCGAGTTTTGACCAACTGTGCTTTCTTTGATATATTCTGTATACTGGATACTAAATTTGGAACTGTTTGCCTGATGCTTCGTACGTTCATTTTTGCTATACCTGGAGCAAAGGGTTTCACTATCTTCTTCTGAGGTATTGTTGGAAGTGCTTGATTAACTTTAATACTAGGTGGTAGTATTGATTTCTTTGTGTGATCATTATTATCCTCAGCTTTACCTTTTACTTTAATTGCAGTCTTGATAGCAACAATTTTACCACTTTCTAACTGCATATAGACTCCCTTAGGTGATTTTAATACCAATACTTTCTGTCCAGCCTTTAATACTATATTACCTTTCTCAGGTTGATTGGTAGGGATGACTACATCAAGTGGCAGTGTCATTTCTTGTGCAGTCATTCCTTGTCTTTGCCAATGTTCTGCAGGAATCCACCTTGAAGGCCTTTCATTTCCTAGAACAAGTCTTTGGTTAAATGAAGGCCTTTGATTTCCTGCAAAAATATATTTGATTTTTTGTAGAAAAAAAAGGAAAAACAAAAATGAATTAAAAATTAATAACAGAAACATAAAATAAAATCATACAGTAACTCATTATATTTTATGTTTCACTCAGTTTTTTGTTTAAGTTTCTATCATTACTAAATGAAACATGATTTTCTATTCATTTCTTTGGAAATGAACAGGAAACTAGATATGTCGAAAAAAAAATCTGAAGATATATATATTTTGTAGAAAGTTTTTTTTTAACTTTAATCCAGTTCAATTGAGATAAAGTTTTGATTTCAATAACATGTAAGTTATTTTACCTTGTTGCATTGGTCTCACTGATGCAACTGGTCTATGACCTCTAGCAATATTGCCTGCGTTATAAGTGGGTTGTCTAGAAGCCAATTTTTCTCTTTCATAACTCTTCTTTGCTAGCCTTTTCTCCTGTTGTGATAACTGTTTTTCTTTTCTATCTACCAAGAGTGATTCGTGTTGAAATGGTTCACAATTGAGCCGTCTGCCATGTCTTTCCAAAACTTTTTGGAGAACAACATCGATGTAGTTATCCTTAACATGCGACCAGTCTTTTTCTTCTCCTTCATCGTATTTGTTATCCCAACAAAGCGTACTTACATCCTTCATGGTCAAATGAGCATCCGGATTACATTCATCCACGACTCTATCAGACATTCCTGTACAAATATTATTCTAAATTGTAACCATGAATTTTTAAAAAGTTATGCACTCAAAATTTTCGAAATTAGAGAAATAAAGTTTTCAATTTATAAAATTTATAATTCGTAAAAATAAAGCAATCTATTTTGAGTTAAAGCTCATTTAATAATTTGAAGAGGGGTTCCTAACATATCTGTATAAAATATATATGCTTTATTTATTTCTCACCTTGCTTGTTTATTTGTCTATCATAAATCTTTTTTTCCAAACAATTATCTACAACCAAACGATATACAAAACAAGGTTTCCTCTGGCCATAGCGGTATACCCGACATACAGCTTGAGTATCGTGGCAAGGATTCCATGATGCATCCAAGACAACCACTCTATTGGCGCCAACAAGATTAATACCTAAAGAACCTGCCCTAGTAGAAACCAGAAAAAGATGAATTTTCGGATTTGAATTGAATTCGTTGATGAGTTTTTCACGTTCAAGCGCACTAGTACTTCCATCTAGTCCTGCAAACATAAAATACATACGAATTAGCAACTAAACTTATCAATTTATTTCATATAAAACTTACGATAATAACTAGTGTTTCTGCACCAGTTAACATTTTCTCCAGGGATAACACTTGACTGAAGAAATTGCTCAATTAAATCCAAAGTAATGAGTGACTGACTGAAGACCAATATTCTATCCCCTAGTGACAGACTCTCCTTTATTATGCAAAATAGAATTTCTATTTTAGCAGAATTTTCTATACGGCCAGGTATATAATCCTTAAGCAGATCCACAGCCTAAAATTATTTTTAAATAGTACAATAAACGAAATGTTCAATGATTACTGTAATACATTTAGTTCCTAACATTGAAAGATTGAAGAAGAAATATACAAAAAATCTTTTGAAGAGATGTTTTGCAAATATGTAGTTCCATTGAGTTTATGTTTTATTTCTACTGCACAGAGGTGTTCAAGAATTATAAAACAATATATTCTGAAATTGTGTTTTTTTTTCTCAATAAAAATATTTAAAAATTTGTGTAATCAAATCACGCCAATCAGTTCAATTATAATTCAAAACATACCCAGTCATATGGAATTCCACAGTCTTCTTTATCTTTAAGATTGAGAAAATTATTCTTTGCTATAACAGGAGACTCAGGAGGAGGTAACTTCATTTCTTCATTTTCCACTTTCACTTCTTCTTTTATTTGTGAAACTGGAACAGGCTCGGCACTAGGAGGAGTAGGTAATGAAATATCTTTCATTTCTGTTTTAAACTCCTCTTTAATGTTTTCTTCCAATTTTGGTTCAATTTTTATGTCGCTAATAATTTTGATTTTTTTGTCACAGCTTGAGCTGCTGGTACTACTCAGATTGAGGTTAGTATTAAACATTGAAGGTAATTTTATGTCACTTATAATGTTGATTTTTGGTTTAGCTTCATTACTAGATTCACTCTTAGCAGGACTGCTAACAGAAGGGTTGGCTGCCACAGCTTTATCGTCCTTTTTTATCCAAGACGAATTGGAGTTGCTATTGCTATTATAATTCATATTGAATGGCGAGTTGAAATATTCGTTTGATTCATTCTGATTATTCCAAATGTGCTGTTGCTGAAAGTTTTGCTGGTTACAGAAATTAGTCTGGAAATTTTCATTATTTGCAAAATTAGGTTGATTGAAAGTGAAAGCTTGATTATTCCCTTCTGGATTTCCAAAACTTTGAGAAAATTGATTTCCTTTAGCAAATATTTCTACAGGTTTGCTACTCAAATTACTTATGTCCAAGTAGCTCTTTGTGTCTGTTGGGTTGGAGTCTTGTGATGTATCCATGAAATTGTTCGAATCTGCTCGAATAGGATTTTGAGACATGTCAAAATTGCAATTGGTATTTTCGTTGAAATTTGCACTGTTAGAATTTTCAGGGTATGTATTATTCGGGAAATTAGTTTGAAATTGTGGTACATTATTAGATGATTTATTTTGCAAACTAGGAGGAAACTGCGCGTTCGATTGTTCAAAAAAGGGAGGTGGTGGAGGAAAATTACTAACATTCTGACCCACAGGAGGCTGAGCGGTTGGAGCATTATTCTGTTGTAATTGTGAAAAATTTCCTTTATTTTTATTTTGTGTATCAATCGGGTTGGGTTGTGTTGAAGTAGGATTACTGTTTTGTGCTTCAAATCCACTATTATATGGTGTGACAGAAGCTGCTGGCTTATTGGCAGATCCGGGTGGTCTTCCTCTAGCTGATGGCTTTTTACCTTTTGGCACTGAAGCCTTTTTTGATTTTGGAGTTACAGGTGATGGAATTTCACCTGGCCCATCTAAAATTTGAAAAATTATATAGATTATTAACACAATAATATTATAAAATAACTAAACTGAAATATATTTCTTGAAAATATCATTTAATTAACAGTAAAATAATGAAATAACTGGTTTGATACCAATTTACGAAAATATTTGAACAGTTCAGCCTCTTTGGGTATATAAAAAAAGGTACAGTAGGATGTATTTCAATGAAATGTCACACTTGAGAGTACAATCTGAATTTTACATTTAAGAGGGTTTAATTATGTATTGGTACTTGTTGCTTGTTTAATTTAACAGCATTATATTTGAAGAAATAATATTTAAACATAACGTTTTCAAATGAATTTATTATGCTAAAAGAGATATGAGCCACCATTTACAAGAACATTATCAGGTGGAAATGTTGACAATTATTATCAAGCAATATGGTATAATGCTAGGTTGTATTTTCATATTAAGGACATAACTCAACTTTATTGATTTAAGGTGAAATCAGCAAATTGTAAGGTATTCTTCTCTCCCTATGTGATATTGTAGGTTAAGAGTTAGAGTACCTCTGAACTAATCTTCGCCTTACTGGTGCAATTATTATTTATACATATATGTTTAATAAAGGCGTTTTATTATTATTATATTCTATTTGATTTTTATAGCTATATGTCCCAGTAAGTTATATAACCATATAGTATTAGAGACATGGGGCATATTAAGAAATAGTGTAATAGCCATATTTAAAACTGAAATATTCAAACTGAAATGATTTTGATACACATACATAAGAATTATAGCATTTTGAAAATTGTATTGTAATTTTACAATAATTAGACTGGAACAGTTTCTATCTTCACAGATCCCTTTGGAACTTTGGGCTTGTCATCAAAATATATGACATCACGAATTATACCACAACAAATAAAATCAGTAGCACACACAAACACTTGTATCTCTTTCATTGTATCAAAGTTTACTGAATGCCGTCTCAGATCTACTATATGGTAAAGTTTGCTTCCTACACAATAATTTAGTTTCATTTCACAACTAATACAGAAAGTGATATAATTTTTACATTAATACTTGGCTTTATAAACCATTATTAAAATACTAATATGTCACATGTTCAATAATTATACATACATATATAAATATAATTATGAAATAAGTGCAGAATCTATATCTTTATAGTATTTCAGAAAATGATAATTTTTTACCAATTTCAACTCATATTATTTTGATTAGAAATTATTTCAACTTACTTGCTACACTCGCCACTTCTTCCAAGTCTATATCTCTGGCGTATCCTTCTGCCCTCTTAATCAAAAAATTGAACAAAACATCTGGATGGTTCCAAATCTTGCAGCAAACAGCAAATGCCTTCAGGGGATTGGGCACGGCTTGTATTCTAACAACTTCATTCATGAAGGTTTCATATAGATCTCTCTGGAAGTTTGTCATTCTAACCAACAAGACATATTCCTCTTTCTGGGGCAGAGCTGTTTGTAATACTGTATGTGATCTTCTCTGAACAAAACCAGCAAGAAGTGAATGCAAAACATGAGCTCGATACCTAAAGCGATGTTATACAATTTCAAAGTCACCAAAAAAACAAATGTATTACCTCATGAGTTTAATATCAGATTCTGTTGAATCTATACACTGCCCATTCATAATTGGACGTTCAAACATGTTACAAAATTCTGTTTTCGTACCAAGGTAGTTTGGTCTGGCAAAGTCTACCATACACCAGTATTCCATCAAATTATTTTGAAGAGGATAACCGGTGAGAACTATTCTCCTCTTTGTTTTCATTTGCTTCAATGCCTGTGATGTTGAGGCAAGAGAATTTTTTATTCGGTGACCTTCATCACAGATTACTAAATCTGGTCCAGGATCAATTAAAGCTTCATGCACGGCTGAAAAATAACAGTATATGATATGCCACATAAAGCCACATTATTACATTAACTTTATCATCAAGGACTTTTTCTCTTCAGCTTAAGCATTTATATTATATCAAACCTCCCATAGTTTAGTATACTCACCATCAAATAAGATTTTATTCTTAGATTCATCTGGTGGATCATTGGCATTTTTTCTTCTTGTCTTGGGATTTTTTTTCAAGGAGAGCAATCTGAATTGTTCATAACCAATAAGAAGAACACCACCATTACTCCTCCAAGCATTGATAACTTTTGACCTGGCTGTCAATGTTTTGTGACTATCATTTAAAACATGAAGATTGAAATTTCTTGGTCTCACTTCCCCGTGGATTAAGAGAGGGCTTGATGATACATTATCTTCAGTTGGTAACCACATATTATACTCAGCCATCCAGTTCTGAAGAGTATTAATAGGCATTATACAAAGTATTGTTTTAGCAGGAGTGTGCCTAAGAAAAATGTCTGAAAAACAAACAATTTGCAACGTTTTGCCTAGACCCATTGAATGAGCTAGAATACAGCCGAAACCTGCAAAAAAGTGTACTCTTTAAAATAGAACAATATCACATTGGTTTTTAGAGTAAATTGATTCTTAAGTTTCTTGTCATTTTTTTAAATATTGTAAAATTATTCAAGAATTGCTACTTGAAAATATGAATGGCAGTTATTGGAAAATAATTATGCTGATAAATGTGAAATATTATATTATGTTTCAATAAAGTTACAATAGTGTTAAAAATTTAATAGACAATTGGCCTCACCTGCAGAACTCTCAAACCTGCTTGTACTTTCAATAACGTTGTCATAAAGAAACCTAACTCCCCCAATCTGATGAGGCTTTATAATCCTTGCTATCTGAGGAGCCAAAAATAAATCAGGATCATTGTCAGGGTGACCAACATTAATTAGTACTCGTCCTGCTGCATCTGGTTGATTGAATTCATCGTTAGTATGCATACCAGAATTGCTAGGGTCTTCTTCTTCTTCCTCAGCAGTATCTCCTTCAGGTTCGGATACCACTACACAATCATCATCGGAAGATATGTCTATGGTTGCTGTACTTGATGATGGACTATCTTTTACTGTAAACATTGTTATGATAAAATTTGTTTCTGTTGATTATTTTACAGATTTTTGATTCATATTGCGCACATACCTTTTTTCCTAGGCATCATAGCTGGAAGAACTTCTTCCCCTTCACTCTCACTATCACTGTGATGTGGTTTTGTCATAGGCATGTGGTGCTTTTTGCTACCAGCTACTGGAGCAATGCTTACAGATGGTGTTAAATGACTCCCTGGTTTCTTCACTGCCAACAAACTTCTTGGCGGTCTAGGGGCAGGCATTGTCATTCCAGGTATACCTTTGGGAACCCTCATTAGCTCAACAGGTCTCTTGGGTAATCGAGTCATAGGTTTGGTTTGACCGTTTGGTAGTTTCACTAATACTGTATTCCCTATCCGAGCTGTAGAAGGTCCTAAGTAGTTTATGAAGATAAAATCGAATTTAAAATTACATATTCTATGAGTATCTTCTTAAATTTTCTAATAAATATATGTGAAATTTGACTCACCCGGCCTTGAGAAATTACTTCCCTGAAGTAATGATATAACTTTATTTTGCATTCTTTCCTGAGCAGCTTGCTTTTGTAATTCTCTCAGTAACTTCTGTTGTTCTTGTACTCTTTGCAATCTCTCCATTTCAAGCCTCTGAGCTGCCAGGGTAGCTTCGTCCAGTTTTGTTTCATCCATGACCTCTCTAATATTACGACGCATGTTTGAAGAAGCCACACCTTTCCAGTCTATTTCATCACTTTCCCCACCTGACAAATGAAATACATTACACATATATCGTATAGCTTCAGATATTCAAAATCGTAATGAAACAATTAATACTGATTTCATTCATTTACATATGTTAGAGAGGTTCAGTAGACTATTTTGTATAAACAAAAATGCAGAATTAGAAACATCAAATATCAAGGTAGCATTAATGACAACACATAAAGCAATTCTAATTATTGAAAGGCAATAAAGGAAAATTATAAAAGAATAATAACACACTGAGCAAGTATAACAAATGAAAGCCCATTCATTCTGAAATTAATCTAAGAAAAACAGATTTAAATAATTTCAATGCTTTCAAATACCTACTAAATGTACATATATAAATTTGAATTCACGTGACCTAATTTAGTCTTAAAATAGAAATAACCATATACGTAGTTGCAATGTTTTGAATATGTTTCTAATGAGGAAGAGACAAATAAGAAATATACTTTATAAAAAAGAGTTGCTGAATTGATTGTAAAATTAATATATAATACACAAGAAGCATAAGTAGTGTCAATACCAGTAGATTTGATAATTTGAGTTGTAGTTTTTATGAAATAAAAGTATATTAAAAACATAATCATGACAAAATAATTAGTTTACAAATACATGCTAATAAACTTTAACAATCCCCTTTCATTAGATGAATTTATCAATTAGATAAAATTGTTGAGTCAATATCAGCTTGGAAAGAATTAAGTAAGATCTCAAAAAACATATAATAAAATGTGAAGACACAAATCAATGAAAAGGACTTACTTGGTTTTTTTGCAGGTGTGACGACAACTTCATTCTCTACTTTTACTTCTACTTTCTTGGGCTTCTCTCCCTTTTTTACTGTTTCAAAACTAATTTCCCCCATTTCTTTCAATTTTTCCTTAATATCATAATCATAATCCTCTGTATCTGTTTGAAGAGGTTCTGAAGGTTTATTAGTTATATTAGGTGTTCCACTATTATGTGAATTAGGTGACATAAATGGCCCTTCAACCAATTTTTCTAAGAAGGAAGTACTTGTAGATTCTTCATCTTCTTCTTTTATAGCTAATTTTTCTGGCAAGTTTTCGGGAATATGTATGTCCTCATCTGATTCAATTTCAGATTCTGTTCCAAAATCTGAAGGTATATCATCTTCACTAAAGCTATTTAAGATATCATCTCCAAGTTTTTTATCTAATACTCTATTTATCTTTATGTCATTTGGAATACTACTATTCAGGTTCAAAGGATTCAATTTAGCTCTTTTGGTGGCTAATTCAGATTCTAAAGGATACGGCCTTTCAAGGGACCTTTTAATACCAACATGAGGTTCCTCCTCTTCATCTAAACTATCTTCTTCTGGACTACTATAATATTCATCATCTTCATCATCTGACCTTTCTTTTGTCTTGTTTAATAATGCTTCTGGAGTCTGTTGAATAGGTTGAGGAGGAGGAGGTGGAGGAGCAGCTGGTTTAGGCCTTTCAACTCTTTGGATGGTGACATCTCCAAATCTTTGCAAGACTGGTTCCATCTTTACAACAATCTAACACATTTCCATAAGATATTGTTTACAAACGAATTGG
The DNA here is from genome assembly GCA_030704895.1 of Henosepilachna vigintioctopunctata. NCBI lineage: Eukaryota > Metazoa > Arthropoda > Insecta > Coleoptera > Coccinellidae > Henosepilachna > Henosepilachna vigintioctopunctata. The sequence continues at coordinate 356,941 of JARQZJ010000126.1, forward strand.
AATACGGCGCCATAGTTAGAAAACTTTCTGACCGGCGAATGTACGCCCATACTTCGAAATTTGCTGAGATATTATTGCTGGAGCACCAATGTAGGAATACACCTTTACTTAAATAAAATGAAGCACAGAAAAATTAGGGACAGATACGATCTATAAAATTCGGCGTTTATAAGCCAATTGCTTTAAGTGATATTCCAACGATAATACATTCCATAAAAAAGTAAAATATATAAAATTGGGTTCAAACACTACACATTTCCTAATTCGCTTGTATTATGTGAAAATTTGACAGAATCACCTAATCAACACAAAACTAGCATTGTCCGACGGCATTAGTATTTCGCTATAAGTAAGAATTTTAACACTAGAGGCGCTTTAATCGATTGATGAATTGGGATTGGTTTATTTCATTTAATGGATTAGCTATTATTTTGGTTGGAGAAATAATACTTAGTTGTATCTCGAAGCACAGATGAATATCACATATTTCAATAAACTTTGTGATTTTTAGATTCTTTACCTTAATTACAAATTGCAACTATTTCTTGATTATCGATTGTTTTCGAACTGTTCAGGATCTTTTTCTTCTCTTCTCTCTCCGCATGTTACAATGAATTAACATTTTTGTCTTTTTCTTTACATATTGATCTCCCTTGTCTCGTAATCTAGGATAGTACAAATATGTGGTGGAAACTCGACATGTTCGAAATGCTCAAGACATAAATTATTTTATGTCTAACCATTGAAACAATAGCTTTTGAACAAGTATCAAAAGGTTTGACAAGTATCAAAGACGCTTATCAAAGAGTGTTTACTACAAAAGAGCTACTACTCATGTGATAAATTTTTAACAGATTCTGTGCTGGATATTTAATTACTTATTTTATTTCGATATCTATTTTTTTGTTTTTTTTTATGCAGCCCCTTTTTGTATATATGCTAAAAATGTGAAAATTTTAATTGCATCTATAAATATACATCTATCAGATTTGATTTCCTTTGTAAATTTTTTTTCAAAAAATTCGTCTGTATACTCCTAATTAGTAATAGACCTAATTATTAATCATTAGTATAAACAAAATACCTCAATTCCTTTTTACTCCCTTTAATTTTTGAAAAAAATGAATAATCTAATTATAATTATATTGGCCAATTTGGACATAATATTATAGTTTTAATTACGTAGATATTCGATTTTGGATAGTTTATATTTAATTTAATTTTATAATTTTATGAAATATGAAAGCGAACCCTTTACTTCTTCGAGATTCTTGAATTTATATTAATTACACATGAAATTTATATTAATATTGAATACCATTTTTTTCAAGTTTTCATTCTAGATTAAATTTAAGAATTGATATCAGTAAAATATTGTGATTTTTTTTGTTTATATGACTGTTTATATATTGATTTAACAGTTTTATACAGATTTCGTTCATCATTTTGATTAATTTTAGAAAAAATTTTTTCAATTCAATTATCAATAACATGAGGTTATTTAGTCATTTCAATTCATGAAAACGTATTATAGATTACACTGCAATGGGCTGCCTAAGTAGGACGTCATCTGACTCCAAAGAAATGAGTTTATTAGTGTAAAATCCTATAGACAGATGTTGATTTCGTTTTTTCTCGTTTTTGTGATGGAATAAGAACTTCAATTTGTGTATTTTGCCTAGAGAGCCTACCTTTCAAGCAAATCATATCCATTTTTACCCAAGTAAGTTAATTTCATTAAATGAATCGTCTTGAAAACTTTTCCTTTGAAACACCGGAAACAAAACCATATATAGAAGAGAAGATTTTTTGTATCTCAAAAAATACGAAAACACTGAATGAAATATTTCTTGAATGTCTCTGGAACTTTATCGGTATAAACTTTTTGTTGGAGGCAATTATTGGCTCAACCTTTTCTGTGACGTCAAGACCTACACAATCCTAGATATGAAAGCATCCAAATACTTTTGTGTTATACAACATTCCTTGAATTGGAGAAATACTAGAATTTAGGGGGTAGTTCTGTGATGAACATATATATATATATATATATATATATATATATATATATATATATATATATATATATATATATATATATATATATATATATATATTGATCTATTGATTCAAAGGTCGAATGAATTATTACTTATAAAGTCATATAGACATAACTCATAAAGACAAAATAATCATGGTAACTCGTGATGTTAAAAATATTTCTTTCTGCATATCATCCAACAACTACAGTGTTAATTTCTCAACATAATTATGTTGAATTTCTGAAAAGTATGGCTTTTCTCCAAGATTATGGTTTAATATTATTGAGAGTTTTTTCTAAAATTGTTCTCTATTCTGATAACTCATACTTGACTTACCTGTTTTAAGACGTAACTCTTTCAGACGAAACTCCCATTATATACAAAAATTTGTTTGCAGTATTTAAAGAAACAATTATTTTCGGGATAAAATAAAAGATAAATTTTACAACTTTATATTTTAATTTAAAATCGAAATAGCTGATTACAGAAATATTGGATTTACAAATAAAAATTTTGAAAACAATCCTAGAGGTAACTATTTTTATGTGTATGATGTTTAAATAAGCACGGAAAAAGCAACATTTCTATATAAAATTGAAAATAAATGAATAAGATTAACATACAATCATCTGATTCTGATATAGTACATTTCAACAAATAAGTATTGTTTATTCAATAAACATATACAACCTTATGTTACATACATAATTTAGTTCTCTCAGATAATTGTAGGTGTAACAATCATATAATTTATGTTCAATATTAGCACCACGATAGCAGATAAAATTAACTTGTTAAAGCAGAAATAAAAAAATAACTAACATCAAATGTTTCTTATAGCAAAATTACAAGGTAAAATTCGAAGGACAAACAAAAAAGTACGTTTTTGATAAAATTTTGTAGAATGAATAAAATTTGCGAATTTGATATGATGTGGAGAGTCATCATATGCAAGTTCTAATTAAGTCAATTTTATGTTGAAATGAAAAACTCAATCACAGTACTTTGATGAAACAAAGTGTTCCACTCCTTTGCAGTATCGCCATACTGAATTAAAGTTTCCAATAAATTCAGGTTTATTATAAATAATAATATAAAATATAAGGTATAATTCTACAAAATGTGTGCGTCCTCAATATACACATAGAAATCAATTTTTTCGCCACGCTATAAAACTAAGATTAAATCGGTCCAGTCGGTGAAATAGATATCTCTTTAACACAATCTAGTAACAACAACGATAAATAAAGTCATATGTACAAAACATACAAAAATCTTAGGACTAAATTCAAATCCAGCAATTCACTTGACAGCAATTCATTGCCAACTTAAATGAGTGAAACAATAACAGAAATGAACGAGTAAAGCAAATTGGAATGGTTGTAGAAAAATTAGTTGTCGAAGTCAGTTCAAATGGGTGGCGGGCCATGATTATATCTGAGCACCGGAGACAGACTATTCGCTATCGACGTATAGAGGGAGCAAGAGTCATCGTCTTCGGAAAAAGGAACTAGCGAGGCGGCGCCTAACAACAATAACATCATCGCTTGTATTGGAAGCGAGGCACGAAGAACTCTACCCAAGAATCGGTATCCTTTTCTGAGCACACTGGGATTGATTTCAAGCTCGTCATCGATACCATCTCTAAAAAAAAAACACAAAATACACTTGGTAAATAAAAAGCCAACTGTCCAAAAATTGAAATGAATGAAATAATGCAAGTGTATTCGGATTCTGGAATTAATTCACTACACCTTACAAATTCAATTGTAACAGATAAATAAATTACTAACATGAATTTTTCCATTTTTAAAGAATATCTTTCAGTAAATTCATGGTCCCATCCAAGTTATCATTAACAAGCAATTTAATACACGGCAAATTAAAATTTGAATGAGAAGTAATAAGAAATGTTTAAAAATCACTAACTGAACAATTCTTTATTCGAATAGTTCCGCCTTCATTTAAATATGAACTATCACAGAGTTGATTCATCGTCCATTGAATTAATTAAAATTTGGCTGTTTAATTTGTTTCGGAAATATCGGAACAATAGGAATCAATGTCTTGTGCTTTAATGTGTTTTAACTAGTCTTGATTTTATTTACTTATATATTCATATAAAAAAGTTAATTACTTTTGCGAATTTTTAAAAGTTTTTTTTTCTGTAATTTATACACACACACTACAAATCATAGACATTGTCTATGAATTCAAAAATACTCGTGAAATGTGTTGAAAAAAGCAATTTACTTATGTGTATGCAGATATTTGTCCACTCAAATATTTGGATAAGAAATTTTCATATGGCTTGTCGAATTGAGGTTTTTATTTTTTTATTGCAATATTTGAATGGACAAACATTCGGAAAAAAATAATAAAGAAAAAATATTTACGTGTGAAAGGACTCATCATGTGCAGAAGTTGCGGGCTGCTCCTGGCTGGTACCGTCCAAAAGCTGTCCAAAAACGCAAACCAAATGTAAAAAGTGCCTTTATACCAATGAACTTCAACAGATCGTTACTTAAATTTGTGCATAACAATGATGATACTTATATTAAACAACTAAAAAAGCTAAGCAGAAGATATTACAACCATTCCAATGAAATACTGCAATATTTTCACAGCATTTAATGATATCATCTCTGCTGTTTACATAACACTATAAATAATATGTGCAATAGTACAAAATTCTTTCGAATGATGCTAATCTTGATTACAAAACAAAATAAATAATTCTCTGTGCTCGAAAAGTGAACAAATAGTAACAGATCTTACTTTCATAGAATTGCACAACGATTTGTCAAACTTACGTCGAAAGTACTGGAACCTAAAGGAGCGCTTATCACAGAAGAGGTTAAAGGAACACCCAGTTCGCTCGGATCACGACCAATAACAGCACCCAATTTCAGAATATAAACACCGGTTAGTTTAATTAGCGACTGCAACTTAAGACGAAGGTCCGTAAGTTTCCTATAGGTCGTGACGGAGCCTTCGGGAGAATCTTCTTGTTTTAAAAGCTGATTTGCCGCTTCTTGCAGGCTCATTACTCGCGGTTCGCACCTCTCGAGTTCCGATCTCAATTCTCTGAACGCCTGATATTTATTTTCGATGATGGATCTTTCTACGGTCAAATCAACAGGCTCGGATAGTTTAATTTTTTGTTCAGTCTTTTCTAGCCAAGCACACAGCTCGTTTATTATGGAATGGAACTGCTGATTCTGCAAAAAGGGAAAATATGAGTTCAAATTTCAAGTGAAACAATTTTAGTGAATTGATATAACATAACCCCATATGTCACTTGCCACATCATCTTCAAGGTCACACGTACTTGAGCAGTATGATAAAGAGCTTATCAATAAATACCTTTTTTCTTTTGAACAGAAGAAAAAGGTTTTCTTTTGTTATTTTCTCTCTAGAAAATAACAAAAATATAAATTAAATTGCTTGTAAAATCATAGTACCTCTATTAATGCACTTTGAAGAAGTCTCTCCCATGCAGCTGCCCTCCTACAAACTAATTCCCAGAGTTTGTTGTCTTGTTCCAACCGGATCCTCAATTTCTCAGCCTTCTCGCTATCTTCTGAATGATCGGCTAAATGAGTTCCGACGATATTCAACGATCGAATTATACTTTTGTGGCTGTCTAGATCTAATACAAATTCGCGATGATCTTGTATGACATCCTCCAGTTGCTCGATATTCGATGGAGGTTTATTTTGAGTTTTTTGCGTGCCGTCAGCTACCTGCAGCCACTTCTCCAGTCTCCATAGATCGTTGTCTAATTGCGCCCAGTTTCGTTTTGTACATAATGGACAAATTAAACGACCCGCCTCGCTGAAAAATTAGGTTTTCGGTCAAGAAATGCACAAGAGAGGATCTATCGATCTAATATAATTTTTCAAGGGAATTAAGAGGAAACTTTAAAGCAACTTACTGTTTGCATAAGAGATTATAAGCATCAGAGACCGCAGACCTGTGTTAGAGAAGAACAAACACCGTTGTTAATAATTTCAAATGCACAAACATGCAAAATGTAAAGATTATAAGTTTGATTTAAAAATGCTTACCTGAGTTCTTTCATTTCTTGTTGAATTTTCTTAGCCCTGTTTAGTAAAGCTTCATATTTCTGTATGAGAATGGCGATTTCTTCAGACATAACCTCCTCATTTGTTGCTTCACATTCATTCAACAGCACATGATGCAAATGCTTGATAACTTCGATGTTCGACTGACAACTGGCAACTAATTTAACAATTTCTTTACTCCTTGCACTCAATTCAGGTGATCCTTGAGCTGGAACTTCTTTTTTAATCAGAATTTCTAGTTTCCCTTGATTAGATTTGCATTCAGATATCGCAATTGAAAGTTCAACTAAATACGCATCCTTTGCACTGATAGATGTCATTCTTTGTAACTGCGGTGGTAGGGTGTTAACTTGAACTGCAGTATCTTGTTCGAACTTCAAAGTTTCTACTTGAACACTTTCATCAACTTCCTGTGGCATAGACTGCTGGATTAACAGCTGTAGTTCAGATCTAAGAATGATAATTCTCTCTTGTATTTCTTTCCAAAGGATTTGGTATTCGTCTATTAACTCTTGCGTTTCCTGAATCTCCTCCTTAATGCCTTTGTTCATGATTTTCAAACCGAGCTGATCAGCATTTACCAAAATAGCATTCTTAGAATTCAATTCCGATTCTAGATTATTCAGAAGTATTAAGCGCTCTGCTGGAGGTTTTTTCGAATCTGTAAGATGTTGGAGTTCGGTTAATTTCGAATCGATCCCAGCTAATGCTAATATCGAGTCTTCTTGAGCTAACTTGAAATCCTTGAACAAAGCAAATTCATTTTTGAGTGTTTCTAATATCAAGTTGGCTTTAGGTAAAAGATTTTTCCATTTGGTTATTATAATTCTAGTTCTTGAGGTCAGTTCATGAACATTTTCAGGCGAGAGACCTCCAGAAGTGACTAGTTTTGAGTAGGTTTTCTCCAGAATGTTGAAAATTGGGGAATGCGATTCTAGTTCTTCAATCAAAAGTTCTATTTTGAATATGACCTCTTGAAGTTCCTGTTTACTCAGGTCATTTAGAGGAACTTCTAACGCTTTCAGGTGTTTCTCTTCACAATGCAACCATTCTTCTTGCTCATTACTAATTTTAATTAATTCCTGCAGCAACTCCCATATGAAGGCTATCTTTCTCTTTCTCTCAGACGACTGCCCACAAACATTCTTCCATCTTTTTTCGACGTTTTGTACGGCAACTGATAGGTTTTCCATTCTGAAATGAGCTTTCCAAATATCTTCATCATTTAAAAGTAGTTCGCATATATTAAGTATTTGCCCGATATTCCCGCTTTCCGCCTCTATAGATTTTTTCAATTTATCATGTTCTTGCATTTTGTGGTCAATCGCTTCTTTTGTACAGGCTTCGAATATGAGCGGTCTTCCAAGTTGCACTTCAATTTGCGTCAACCAAGCTCTTATTTCGAAAATGCTCTTTTCCAACTGTGTCATAGTATCTAATATATTGTTCAGTTTGGCGGCTCTGAATTTAGCCAAACCTTGGAGTCGATCCCATTTCATTTGAACTTCATTAGTTTTAGAGTGGATGATTTGTCTTGCAGTAACATCACTATATTGTTCCCCACAAGACGAAACAAGTTCATTACCCGTTGCGACGAGCCAATTATATTCGCGTTGTTTTAGAATCATCTCGCCGGCGAATTCAGTCTCCAATTTTCTCAACAACTCTTCAGGGTCATCTATTTGGTTACCACTCTCTTTATCGTGATCTTTTATGATCTTTTTTTCCAAGTAATCCGCCCATTCCATGAATTTCTGCTGCCTCGACTCGAATTTAGACCTCTGTCCTAATTTTTCCTCGATTTCTTGACAAAGCATCAACAGCTCGTGATCCAGTTCAGTTCTTTGGTTTTTGAGCACCCAAATTTTTTGATTAACAGCTTTGATGTCGGATGGACTAAGACATTCTTTCAATTGTTTCTGACTGGCTTCGAGTGCTTCGATGTCTTCGTTGGTGTTGGATAATTTTACTCTTGTCGATTGGAGATGTTCTAAGCGACCGCTCAAACTCAACGCCGACGATAACTCCGTGACGGAATTGGTCAATACGTCTTGAGCGTTGTTGAAGATGTTCTCTATCTTACCGACTTTCTCCTCGTGAGATTGAACCAACTTCAGTATCTTCTCCAGGAATTGTCTCCAAGTCATCAAACTGGCCTGCAGATTCGACAATCTTTGTTCAATTGCTGCATGTTCCATTCTAATCGAAGTCGCTAACGCATCGTCACAAAACTGAACGATTTTCTGCTGTTGTTCCATCAAATCTGTACACTGTTCCTCGCCATAAACAATTTTGCTCAAAAGGTTGTCTATTTGTGACATAACTCTAGAGATTCCTCTGACGTGCAGATATCTTAGCTGCATCTTTTCCTTTTCGCGCTCTAAATCTTTCAACCAAGACAGAAGTCTATTTTGATCGCTTCTGTATCTCTCCCAATCGTTAATACGATTCTGAACTTCCGTACACCTATCGATAATGATACTCAGAGTTTCGTCGTGGAAAGTCGTCAACTTGTTGAACTGATCTAATACGTTCTTTTCGGCTGAAATACTGCGATCTGACAACTGGAGATTCTGCTGGGTTGTTAATAGATTTTTATGAACTTGACAGAGGTGTTGATGGTCAGATAGGCTGTAATAGTCGCCGGGAATGGAACCTTGGAGGAACTGCCGAACGTTAACCAGGTATGCCTCCCATAGTCTAAGAACGGCAACTGCATCTTCGTTTTTCAACAGTCTCGTACTCAGTTTATGATACTGTTGGAAAGTTTCTTGGAATACTTGTTGCCACAGTTCCAAAACTTCCAGAATCGTTGTCTCGGTGTGTACAGTTTCGCTCAATTCTATCGTCTTGTTACGCACTTGTTCGATTTGACTTTCCGCTTTGCTCAATGCCAACAGATTGTCCCTGATGGCGATCAATTTTTGTTCGTCGTTCACCGAGCTCAGAGATATACCATTTGTACTCTGAAACAAAATTCAAATAATTATTTTTTTCTTCATGTAACCCAATTGTTACTTACGGTTTTTACGGAGTTTATCAAGCTTTTGGTACCATTTATTCTCTCCCTGTTTTCCATTTGCGTTTTACTCTGTTCTTCGACGACATCGTTTAGATTCGTCAAAGATTTTCTGACTTTTTGCAGCCGGCTGCCAAGATCTTCGATTTCGTTGTTGAGTAAGGATTTGGCGTCCAAACCAACAGCGTCGGCAATTTCAGATACCATGTTCTTCAGAACGGCGAATTTTTCTACATGTTTGCTGAGAGTTTCCTCGCACACCTTTAACGAATGGTTATGCTTAATTTTTGTTTTCAAGGTTTGGTGAGTATTTGCAGATGTATTTGTCCCTTTCAACATTGAACAATTATAACTTTAATTACATTGCAGCTTTGAAAACCGATGCAAAATTCAGTTCATTTTATGTGAGAATGTATCAAGTTTCGAAAGATTACGTTCAATTACATAAAATTATATACTATACTACAAATTTACAACGAATTGTATTAAAATAGGGAGTTTCCTTTAAATATTCAATCGATATATTGTAATTCAAACAATGGATGTCTTCTTGGGTTAACTTCATTACACTATTTTTCACTAACTTAATTGACTGAAAAACTGTTGAAAAAAACAGTGAAAAAAAAGAAAGAAGAGAACAATGCAATACTTCTATTCTTTTAGACTCATCGAATATATCAATATTATGCTAAATTCTGATTTTACTTCTTGAATAGAAAGATGAATCATCAAATCTTTCTACAATCACTCAAATTGAAAACGTATAGGAATATTTTTACATTATAGTTTCGCTTTGTTATCCAAAGAGTTCAAAAATTAACAAATACCATTTTTTCGTGGTAATTAATCGTTTTTTTTAATAAGTTCATATCCTTCGTGTTTGAGATCATGTGCGAAGATTGTCCACCAATTTATTCATAATATTGGATCAATCCTTTAATGCGTTGGCTGTCCCATTAACCTTGGCCCGTGTTTCAATTAAGTATTTCGGCCTAAAATCGAAAATCAACACTACGACTGGTAATAACCAGAACACGCAAAGTTAATCACTTTCATTCAAGAGATTGCATTCGATTCAAGTTTAATTTCCATAAAATTGATACTCCGTACCATTGCACAATTGAAGATGGAAAAATTATGACGATTGTGTTTGAACAATATTTTGATTCAAAGAAATAAACCATAATTTAAGTGTACTGTGCGCATGTGTAGAAAGTCTTCAGAACTAGGAAGAAATTAATAAATGTAAGACTTGATAATTCAAGCATCAACTAACGTTTCAATGTAACTAGACCTAGCGTCTGCTTCTAGTAAAAACGAAGACAGACTGCGGAAAGTGTATATTTTATTTCGGAATGAAACATATTCCGATTTACTGTGCGAAGAAATGTTGAAATTTTATTACGCAGAAAAAGATAATTCAAGAGACAGTTCAATTTTAGTTGGTTTAGAAAAAATAGGAAAAAACATGGCAAAAATGTAGAAATAACGCAAAACTCAATTAGACTTGACTATTGTCAAGTCGTAAGTCAAACCGTAAGAAACGGCTAAAGAGTAGAGTGGTTTTAGTGGGGGACTTAGTTCCTGTAAAAATGAAAACACATTTCTTTTCGTTCAAGTTTGAAAAATGAATTTTTTTGCCAAATTAATAATATGTTCCAAATCAAATACCGCTTTATTAAAAATTAAAGACATGACTGTAGATCTGTTAATCTGCTTGGTTCTCAAGAAGGTTTATAACTTACTTGGACAATAAAAATGAAGATCAGAGTCTAAAAAGTTCAGGCAAAGAAAAATGTAGATTTATTTCTTAAAAAAACTTTCTTTCTCAAATTTCCACAAGTGATTTATTTTCAAAATATGTTCTTATTCTGTAGGGTTTTTTGAAATAATTTTCGCCTATTATTACTTTATCGGTGACAATTGTTTATGCAAATGGTTATATTACGAAAAACCAGCGCATTAAACAAATGCAAATTCGAATTTATACAAACGTTCAAGTAGGTAACTAACACAAATTACAAAACGTGGCGCTTCTCAAATAACCGCATGGAAGTATTAATACTTGTTATTCGATTAAAACACGCGAACCTTAATTTCCTCCAATGCAGAACTTTTGGCGATAAAAAATAATTTGCAACAGTTCCGGAAATCGCGGTACTCGTTTTATTCGCGGTTGCTGACAGCCCGTTAGAAGGATAATATGTCGACTTGACTTATGAAGGAAGAGCTTTCATTTCATTTCATTTGTTGTATGTGGGGAGCCGAAACTTTTCCTTTAGTGGAATTGTTGATGGAACCTATTTGGCGTTGGATAATTTCGCCATATTTGTACCTCCAAAGCACGAACTATCTGTATTCTGTGTTTTGTTGATGGTTTAAACGATAATAATATAATTACTTTCAATACTTTCTTTCTAATACCGAATTATTTTTTGTAACGATACTGTGACATGAAGTATCCGGTATGTGTACTTGTATTGGTAACTGTACTCCAACTTTACGCTGTTACTTGAATACATTGAGGGATAAATATAGGTAAATTATATATAAACTAATGTATCCTATAAAATTTTAAATATAAGGTGAAAATAAATACTTATTCTATAGTTTATATCGGATACCAATTACGTTTTACATCGAAACTTTTTAATGCAAGTAACGTAAGTAACGATACTGTGTTGTAAAGTAGATACCATATGTTGTAATCATAGAACATTTCAACAATAAAAGCAATTGTTTGAATTATAAGCTTGAAGTCACTGACATATCGATGATCTATTAATTGCTTTATAAAACAATTTCGATAATTTACAAACTATTAGCGATTATCGTAAGATGGAAATATAGAGTATAGAGGAAATATTATCATTTGAAGTATGAATATGAAGTATATTTACGAAGTATGAATAGACTTAGAAGTGGCCTGTACCATTAGGAATGTCAGTTAAAAAATATTATTCGATTGATTTTTTTTAATGTGCGACTTTTATGCAATCAAAGATATTCCAAGATTCAAGAAGGATTTTATTTGAATTTTCGTTACAACTTTCAGAAATTCGTTGAAATAATGGTAAAGCAATTGTTTATATTTAGGTACCGATTGCAAAATTGTTTTTGGAATATCAAGTGTGTTGATTATTCTTAACAATTTTATGAATTTATGTGTTCTATGTACGGTTTTTCACAACTGAGGTAAGCAATTTGATTCGTTACATATTTTTTTTCCTTAATTTTCAAATTCCCAGAAATCCCTATGAGAAAAAAGTTGCCTTAATAAATGTTTTTTAAATTAAAAGATAAAACATTTAATCGAAATGTAAATACATTGAAAATTATTGTAAATCATTTATTGAACAGATTCTTAAAAAAAAATAATTTAGCATAAAAAGTGAACGATTGAAACCACATTATGAAAAGTAAAAAAAAGGAAAAAAAGTATTAAGAAAAAGTGAAATTTGAATAAAAATCTGTAGTCACCCAAAATGTTTAAAAGAGGCAATGGGCACTGGTAAAACAGGACACGTGTTTCTTGGAATAATAAATGTCTCAACAAAGGGTAGGTCTATAGACTCTATAGATTCTCACATTTCACAACGTATTAAATCAGTAACAGATACCCGGGTCTTTTCAAATGACAGTGGGTTATCTTGTCGTAACTCGCAATTATGACTGCCCAGTTCGTCTTAAAATTATACAACCTTTTAATGACCAAAATCGATGCCGGAATTCACAAATATTTTTTTAATTAATGTTTAAATGATAGCTAGCAAATTATGACTGACCAGAGCCCTTGTCCTTGCCATTTACTAATGGCCTGTATAAAACTAAAATCAATAACGAAAATTATGATGATAGGTACCTATATGATATTATGATGGCCACAACTCAATACTTGGAAAAATCGTTTTCAGCACAAGTTTACCGAATACTAACAATATTTGTTTTCAAATGATATCGTAAAATGTAAATTAGTATTTTCAGAAGTTACAAATCAAACTTCGGTTTTGAAAAATGTAGAGAATACCTTAAGAAAAAGAATAAGATTTTACTCATAAAAAGTCCTAATTATTTGTAACTAATTTACGGACACAATGAAAGATAGAAGAAATCTGTATCATGATTTTAAAAAATGCTATATGTATATTTATTAAAATATTTTGCCTCTGTATATTTTATAAAGTTAGGTATTGTCTTTAGAATAACTTATAATAAATAAAATATCGGCCCGATCGATTAGTAGGTAATTATAGTAAATAAACTTTGTATTCAATTGACGTTTACATTGTAAAAGGTGAACTTTACCAAATGATTCAATGAAATTTCGAATAGAAATAGTAAGACTAAACATTGGAGAATTGGTGCATTTGTACAGAAAAAATTTAAAAAGAACACAACACTAATAAAAAATAAATATACACAGTATCTATGAATAGATTTGATATCATTCTCGAAAAGAAAAAGTGATGTTCCTATTTTAAGAAAGTTCCACTATACCATTACAAATTTACAATGTATATATTTACATTGACAACCATCCGAATGTTTATTCTAAATTTGACAAATCTATCTTATCAAGAACGAATGTTAGATCGTTACACTTCTCAAAATATTATTAGATAAATAACTAAATAAATGAATAAAATATCTCCAAATAAATAAACCGGTAAATAAAAAATGTTAAAAAACAGAAAGCGTTAAATTTTTATAGTTTCAAGTCGCTATCTTTTCAAATATTTGCACATGAAATTCCACTAATAGTCGATGTTCTTCAGAAATAATAAACTCTGCAAAACGTTACATTCTATCATTTTAATACTTTCAGCAGTTCTCGATTTCAATAATTGGTAGTTGAGAATTCCGTACTTTTTTTGGCGTTTGTTAAATATTTGAATACTTCTACCTATTTTAGTAATTTGACAAAGATTCTGAATTTCTTTAAACGTTGACGTAAATTAAAATGAAACCTACACAAATGCAAGACATTAATTTGTACATGTTTCGTGTTGTAAACTCAGTGAAAATAATGCAAAGTTATCATTAATTTATATGTTTTGATGTAAGGTATTCCATATATTTTTATTCAAGAAATATAAAATTCATTTAGATGGAATAAAATTTAGATAAAAACCAACATTTCATTCGTTGTTCAGAATTGAATACATTAAATTTAAAAAGCAGCAATTCTTAGTTTCCTTACGTAGTTAACAAATACATCATCCAAATCATCCAAAGTTTGATGAAATTTCAAGGAAATTTGATTAAATTTTTATAGCCTTCTAGTTGAAATGTTTAGTGAAATTTTATTTTATTTTTATGAACGCATAGAATTATTCATCTGAAATATTTTCTCAGTGGTTTTCACCGAGTTTTTTCCGGCTTCATAAGTCGAAATATACTTTCTTTATTATTATTATTTGAACTAAGTAAATTCGGATACCTCAATTTCCTCGCTAGTACATCGCGTCGTTTTTCTTCTTATCATCATCAAAACAAAACTACAAACATTTCACTGAAAGAATTCACTCGCGTTCGGTAAAATTAAACAGTTACGCACGGTTCTACTCTAATAGATTAGAAAATATTCAGACGTTCATTACGAAAACGTACCAATTGCAGCAAACACCTTGTGTGCGCACTTAAAAATAACTGTTACGAACGTATTTCACGCCGAAACAAAAATATAACATTGTTAATAATCGGCGAAATGCTGAATGAACACTAAAAATAAAAATTCGCTCGTTGCCGCAACGCGTTCCACTGATCTAAGCCTATTTACTGACTTTATATTCGATGACCTGAATTATTAACATATAAATCGCTGAGGATTTTCACTCGGGAATGTTTTTATCGCGGGATAGAATTCAACTTAACAAAAGTTCAAGACGAACGAACGCAGTTCGGCGATTCTGAATCATTTGAATAAATATTAAAAATAAAACCGAGTGATAAGATAAGACGTTCGAAATTATACGGTCATTATAAAGAAATTACGTTAAAATAATGAGCGATGGTCTTCATTCACAAGTCCTGTTGTAAGCTACCTACCTACCCTTCGAAGAAATGTTATTATACATTGATGACTTGCATTGAATTCGAATATGGCATCAAAGTTTTTATTTTCCTTTCTTATGATATTGCGTGGTGGTTTATACACTTTGACGTTCGAAAAGAGTTCTAAATTATATCAATTATTATATTCGTTCAATAATAATAACATTAATTTCACGGATATTAGAGTGGAAAAATTTATTCCATAAAAAAATTTTGTTTTTGGAATTATGTGAAAACGTCTGGAAATCTTTCAATATTGCTTTTATCAAGCGGATTATTTAGCGTACTTATATCCAATATATAAAATTCTTGTGCCACATTCGCAGTTGCCCTACTCCTTCGAAACGACTTGACCGATTTCGATGAAAGTTTATACGTATACTCGATAGATCTGCAGATAGATAAGGAATAATTTTTGGGACCCCTGATACGGGGTGTTTATGTTCGCCGATAGTTTGTTTAGCCTAGGATCTGAAGGTTCGTATTCCTGCACGTGTAGTACTTGAAGACCTAGAGATTTCATAGTGAGAATATCGAGATTTATACGTTTATAATATTTTATCGCACTATGTAGTTCTTATTCATTACACAAATAAATCATAATAAATTATTGAAGTCTATATTACGAAAATATAATACGGAAATGCAAAAAGACGTGTCTGATTATTTTAATTTAATACAGGTAGTCCACCTCAAAAAAATTTTCGTTATACCTTACAAAAAGTCTCGTTTCTGTAAGTGAAACGTTACACCATTTATAATTTCAGAACGAATCTTTATGATTTTTGTATTTTTGGATTTATTTTTGTCCGGAATAGAATATTGAGTTAATTTAAAAAAAACTGAGTAATTTTCTAATTTTCACTTTAATTTAGTCACACATGAGAATATTGTTTCCCCAAGTGGCTTCATCAGTAGATGACAAACATTGTCATAAATACTATAATATTGTCATGTTCGACTATATTATAGTGAAAATTAAAAACTACTCAGTTTTATTCAAATTATGTTGTTTAATTTTCATCAAGTATCGGCCCAATCAATTAGTGATACGACATTGAGTATTGAAATATATTCCTCAATGAAACAACTTTAAATCGTTGAAAAAAAAACATTTAACGCGACTAGACTAGGCTCTGACATAGAATGGTAAAATAAGAAAAAGTATGTATTTGCCAAAGAAACTGGCTGGCGTCGTAGTTGAAAGACTGTTCTGACTGTAGATGAAAGTGAATGATGACTCATCACTGACACTCGCGACAAAGTGAGAGAGGTAATCTTTTCTTCTTCGAATTATATTTGACTATATGAGACAGATGCGTGTTATTTACACCAATTTTATGATTATGATTGTACTCATTTTATTAAGTTGATTCAAATCATCAATTGAGTTCAGCTGAAAGCTATCACTTCATTTATTGTCTTCACGAAGTTTGCCAGGCCAAGTATAGAATTATAGAATTGAAAGATCTTGAGACAAGCTGTAAGGTACAAACACGAGATACAATTCGTCCGATTGAAGGCTTCATCGTCACTCTTTCACCAGTATAATTTTTAGAAACAAACGTTAATTAAAATACAAACTTTTATGTATACTTCGTAGAACATATCAATCAGTGCTTTATTAGCATCTTAAGAAGTCGTTTATAACGACGAAACGCGTCATGCTATATTGTCAATAAATAAACTGTAAATCAAAAGTGTTTGAATTTTATCTTATATTTAATTTAACAATCATTCAATCTATTTTTATTCTAAATATGAAAATTCCTTTGAACTCAAATAGTAAGAGGAAATACGTAATAAATAACGAGAAGTAAAATTAGGTATGTTTCGTAATGGGGAATGTTAAGTATATTTATTGTTATTTATAAACTTGTGGAAAAAAAATTATAAACGTTTACCATCCCTAGAATTAAAACGGATTTCTAGTACTTAAATTATAAAACATCAGCATCTATGTTGAAGAATATAGTTAAAATAATCTTTCACTAAAACGTACGATAAAAAAATTCACGTATATAGAGGAAAAAAGTATTTCTTACTTTGACAGCTTCTACGGCTTCTTCGGGTGGTAAATCGGCCACGGAGTCCATATAATTCTCAACCCATTCGCGCACCAGATCGCTGGACTCTCTGTATTGCTTCCAGAGTTCGGCGGCGTGATTATATTTAGTGCAAAGATCTTTCAGGTTGGTACAAGTGGTCGAGTATGCGGTTACGGCTTCCTCCACAGCTGCTTCAACTTTTGCGGACACCTCTGGATTGCACGTTTCTTTCAGGGGCTCGGCGGACGTTTTTAGATCGTCCACAAGGTTCTCACGTTTGATTAGACTAACAGACACATCCTGAAAAGGAAAATAAGGGCGAATTAGTCACCACGGAGAAACCCGAATATTTCGAGTAGTAAACAGTTCAAGTTTTAACAATTTAAATTTGAAACAAGGTTCCGTTTTTGTAAATCAAGAAAATAAATATGACTTCATTTATATATATCACTTATGATATATAGCTTCTCACAACAGAGCAATGGTATGTCGTGATATTTTTGTTGAACTTCTGTTGTGTACATTATGACTTAGGAATATATAATATTTTAATTTCAGTTTGTTTCATTTGGTTACTGTATATTGCAATTGATTTAATTTCGTTTAATTTCATTTTCGTTGACTTTCAAATATATTTCATTAACTTCTGTTGACTACGTGTGACTTGTATAGATAATATTTTATTTTTAGTTTGTTCCATGTGGTTATTGCATATTACTATTTCAATTTATTTAAAAATTGTTTTCTTATTTATTATTAATTGTATTCAATTTGTTATTTTTTACCTGTAATTAGATGTATATACGTTCGGATTAAATGTATTATTATTAATATTATTATATGTATATTTTTTAAAATGCCTCGGTGATATACATATCGAAAATGGATGAAAAACATGAGAAAATTTGGAATTAAAGTAGGTATTGAAATAAAAATTGAATTTTCATTGATTTTTCAGTTTCAGATTTAAAATTAAACACTAACTTCAATCTCTCGAATTCTTTGTCACTTTTGTGTTAAATTTCTTGTTGTTTCGAAAACTTTATAATTTCTCATAAAAAAGCTCAATCAAATTTGTGTTTTTCAAAAAGATAGATCTCAACGAATATACCTGTTCAATTTGCAATTACAAAGTATAAAGCAGTGTATTATTTTTAACTATTGCTAATATATATGGCGTCTCTAAATTAATATGAGGTGCCACTTATTTGGGTTGAAGACGATCAATATGATAGTGACTGTACGTATTTTGAGTTATATTTCTTCAGTTTTGGGAGATGTTATAGCCTTGATGGTTGGAATGAATCGGTTCTTTTTCGTGAATGTGGTGAACTATTCTAAACGGTGTTTCGTTAATATCGGGTTCTACCACTTCACCCAGTACAACTGGTTCGTCACTCCACATATAACATAGGGGTTTCCCCCTAATCAATTGCGCCTAACTCACATTTTGAGGGTCTTGAATTTTTACCATTTTTAGAAACACACGAATTCTCAACAATACCTCTATATATGCTTCTCTTCCATAGTTCTCTTGCAAAATATTTATAAATTCAGAATAAGTTTATAACGGAATTGGCCTTTCTGAAAATCGAAACAGCAAGTTAACTTGGTTAATAATTGGAGAAAGAAATAACTTTCCTTGGAACAATACATATGAAATTTCATTTTCTCTCGATATTGACCTGAATTTTAAGAACCGAATTATATTATTCAAATGTTAATTTAATCACGAATAAAAGAATAATTAAAGGTAACCAGTTTATCTCTGAAGCTATCTGGTATCAAACCTTATTATTTCAATACGTTTTGTTTTGCGTAAAATGAATTAATTCACTAAATATACTAACGAATTTTAGTCGAACATTACTTGGGTTTCATCATTCTTTAGACTTTGAATTTCAAAGGAGATTCAATTTGAAGGAGATTTTCATTTCAAGTAAATAAACGATGAACCCATTCGCAAAAAAAACACTGTATTAGGATGTTTTGATGATGTTATGGAGGTCTCCAGAAATACCAATTAAAAGAACGAAAAACTAATGACATAAAGAGAGATTTTAGACTGAAAGTTTTTCGATCAGGTGTTAACTGAATACTACTGTTTAGCAATGAACAGTTGTTTTATTGTTATATGAATTACTAATTACGTCTTTAACTTATTACTCAAATACGGTATGATTAAATATGTAAATTTTTAGTATTCGAATAAATTACGTATTCGAATTACTACATTTTGAATAAATTCTGAAAAATGCCTTAAAAAAACTGCTCTTTCGGATATGCCTCTATAACCCTGAGTTTTATAAATTGAAAATTCTATAAAGGGCCGTATTGAGTTGCTCTAAGAGCCATAAACCCTGTTGATACGTCACTGTAAAATAATACCGTCACTACACCGTCTTCCAGGGGTGTTACAGATCATGAAAGCTTTATAGTAAACACTTGAAAGTCGGGGTTGATAATTCAATACCAAATATCCTTACGATGTTTTTGAAGCTTGACATTTGAAATTATTTTTCAGCTTCGTGAAATTAGGTACTTTTGAATTAATAAGATCGTTTTTTGGTTAAAATTCACGTCAACTTAAAACCAACACAAATGCTTGATTTAAAAGACTGTAAGACTGTTATAAATGCTACGACTTCAACAGATAGTAAACTATCCAGATTTCTGCAGCTTAATGAAGCTAGATAAATTATATAGATTTACTCTTGATGTGAACTCTTTTATCGAAATTAGTTAGTGGTTCTAATTAAATTCGATGTCACATATTTCAACGCCGCTTCAATATTAATTCGATGATTCACGTTGATAGATTACTAGCCGATTGATGCACTTGAAAATATCCGATCAATTGGTTATGGAAGGTCGTTAGCACGCTGTTAACATCCGGAATTTATCGGGATATTTTAAGACATCTCGCGATGAAGTTTCAACACGTAGCGACCATTCTGAATCGTTGTGGTCTTTGAAATATTCGTCATTGAAAAGGCAAACTGATTAAAACACAAAAAATAATAACACTGTAATAATTCTAGGTGTACGAGGGTTACTCATTATATTTTTGGCCGTGACAACCTTTGTTTCGATTGAAAATATTGATTTTTTAAGGACATTCCTAACAAATGTTGTGTATGTGTTTGTAATATTTGCATTTCCTGCAAAAAAATTATGAAAATTATTATATTATTAAATTAATTATAATTTCTAAGGCTTGATACAATATCTACGTAGGAAAGGAATCTTTGAACTTCCAAGCCTTTCAAACACAACAAAAGTTCCCCTTAAAACACACAAAAGTGAGTGTTTGTCAATTTGTTTGAACTTATTTATAGATTGAAGTATAAATAGTAACCCCTGTACATTATATCTCTCTCGATGTTTCTCGTTCTATCTCGCTGTCTCATCTTATTATCTTGTACATCGATAAACAAACATGCTTTAAATTTGAAACAAAGCATACCTATCAACATTTTGAGAGCATTGAATCAAGTATGTATATGTAACGAATTCTTACGAACAAGATCATAGTTCAATAACAATTCTGCGATAACATACCATAACATTTTTTCTGTTTGAAAACATAATTAAACTTTTTAAATTTTATCGAAACTGACTTATGAACCATAAAAATTAACACAAGAATTAATTCTGAAGTTTTTTAAACTGATAATCGCAAGAATGTTGAAACATTATGTTACTTAAGGAGAATAATGAATATTTAGATTGAACTGTCACAGAAAATTAACCGCTTAATTTTATTCAAGAAATTTGAACTTATGGAAAATTTTCTCATTCAACAGCTCTAAGTAATAATGTTCAAATTCATTTTTGGAATTATTTGATTCTTCTTTCATTTCGAAGAATGATGACATGAATTTATTTCTTTATATTCTTCCACATTTTCGAAGAGTAACAATACAAAATATATATTGAATAAAAAATATTAACTTCTCGTAGTTTCTGGAAAATTTCTCAATATATCGAACAATATTTCACCAATATATCACCGAATATTCAATCAACTTTAATATTTTAATAATTAGCAAGTCACAACGAATCTTTTTCAGATAGATGAAAGATCTTTAGAAGGAAGAACTGTATACATATACAGATTCTTATGAAACGTCAACTGTAAATGAATAATTCTTTGATTTTTATGAGCCTTTTATAGCAGACAACTTGAAGAATGCCCCAAATGCGTGACTTAATGAAAAAACATATATAGATATACACTGTATGTATTTAATACAATATGTATATAAATTTTAAAAAATCAAAAACCATCTTCATAAAAGATCTACCGTAATTTATAAAACTTTTAGTTAGAAAAGTTAGAAAATTTCTTTCGAATCTAGGACGAGGAAAAATATTTCATTTAATGTAAATGGAATCAATCTTTTTGAGCGTCATATTGTAAAAGAGCAGTGAATAAAACGAAATATACCTGAAAATAAGAAAATTCCTGAATAAACAACCGCAACTAGACTGCAAAATTTTCACAACCGTAACGTTCAGCTAAAAAACACGTCTCCGAATCGGGCACGAACAGCGCGATCGTATTCGCAGTCGAGAGGAAAATTCAAAGTGTCTAATTTAAAAACGACAGCGGAAAGCGATAAGGATTGTTCATGGTTTTCCGTCCCGAATAGCGATACTTCCTTCGAGATATTTTGCCGACTACTGAACGCGAACCGAACACGAAACGGCGTTTTGACGAAAACGCAGATTTGTTCTTGCCGGGAAAGGTGCCGTTGCGATAAAGTCGCTCCGGTAGGCGAAGGAAATGGAAAAACTTCCCGTAGCCATCGACGAATAACATCTACAAGAGTCGATTTAACAGTTCGCGTTATCAGTGCTAATAATAATCAACTTGGTGATGTTGATTAAATATTTGTCGAGTACGGCATAGTTTTCTCTGTACACCACGTGCAAGGAAGTATATAACGGTAAAAAATGCGTATGGTTTTTCATGTCACCGATTCTGGATCATCGTAAACGCGAATTAAAGGCGCCACACGCCACACTATCTGCAGTACAGCAAATCTGCAACGAATCCCGATGGAGGTTATATCAAGAGAACGACCTAGATTTTGAAGGATAGTTTTGAAAATCATTGAAATTGTTTCATATTTTATTGACGTTTAGAGAAATTTACTTTTATTGGAAGATGAAAGAAATAACAAAATATTTCAAGAGCGTGTTCATTATTCGAAGCGATTCATTTCTGTAAACGAAAGAAAAAATATCATTTACAATACTACTTCTTCCATCTTTTCATCCATGTTTTTGATTAAAATAACGTATTCGAGTCAGTAGTCGATTTTTGTTCATTATCTTCAACTTTATAAGTCACAATCTTCAAAATGCAAAAAGTGTTTCATTAGTCTTTCAAAATCAAAACATTTTGATTGGATCAAAAAAATATAAAATTT
This sequence comes from Henosepilachna vigintioctopunctata, assembly GCA_030704895.1. Lineage (NCBI taxonomy): Eukaryota > Metazoa > Arthropoda > Insecta > Coleoptera > Coccinellidae > Henosepilachna > Henosepilachna vigintioctopunctata. The sequence goes on from JARQZJ010000126.1 coordinate 379,630, forward strand.
ATCAAAATTTGAGTATACATAAACACATTCCGTAGAGTTTTTCGAAAATCATTATACACTTCGCTTTTTCTAACTAAGAATTGTATCTTAATATATAATACATATCTCAGTACAATAAATATCTTGTCCGAATGCAACGCACGCAGGATTAAAACGATATTGAATTCGAATAATGTTGGATTGATTGGTTGTTTATTAGATTCAATCACCAATACATTTAATTATTTTTTTCGTATAGAGAGAGACAAAACAAGTTGATAACAGACATAACACGATTGTTAAGAGGTTATCGAAGATGTATAAACTCATTAAATCACGAAACTTATTCATAGCTGTTAACTTCAAATGTCATCGCAATCCGGCTTATCCAGTCTTTGCATATTTAGAAATGCAGTTAATTAATATTTACCAAAACTCAGGATTTTTTTATGAGTTGGCAACTATGTATACTTTTTCAATTATGCAACTATGCATACTTTTGAAACAATGACAATTTTTTTTTGAAAACAATTTTCAAATCGAATATAAAGAATTGAGAAACATATATTTGTGAATCTTTATCAAAGACAATCTATTACATCTGTCAATGCAAATTGAAACGCTAATTTCGTAATACATTAATTTTCAATATTTCGCAACTGAAATAATTAATTTCAAATAACGTAATTTCATTTGTTCACCATCAACATGTTAACATGGCGGATGCGCCTTCTTATAGTACGTTTGATCCTGCAAACTAACTGATTTTTATCGATAAAGCATCTTGATTTTGTCTATTTCGACAGACGTTCATTGTCAGGAATAATATACGAACGTTTTGAACGAATTTAATCAATTTTGGAAGTGTGTGTTCTGTCTGAGAATCTTAAATAATTAAGGAACAGTGACTTCAAGTTACACATTTCTTAAGCACCATCATTCCATTGATAATGGTACAACTACTCTTTAGGTACATTTATCGTATTTGCATATTATACCTTCTATAAATTTTTTCAATATTCCTTATATTTTTTTGTTTGATTATTATATCACTGTTCCTTCAATTTTTTCATTGTATGTTATTTGTTAGAAACAACCAACCCCATAAAAATTGCATAAAAAACTAAATAACAAACAAGTAAAGTAATAAATTGAATTAATTTTAATTTCAGGAATATTAAAATTTTTATTTCGAATTCTTCTTGCAAGAAGTATTAATTTGATAATATTCACTCACCTCAAGTCTTTCAGTAGCTTTTCTCAACCTCTCGTAGTCAACAGTGCCTTGTATAGTTAGAAGATCCATCATAAAATCAGCTTCTTGAACGCTTTCTTGAACCAGTTCCAATTGCCTCTCGAAACGTTGCCATAAATTCAACCTGCTTCTCAACAATCCCAAAAGTTGACCACACCTCCTCTCCAAGGAAGTATGTTCGTCTTGAATCTGAGAAATATCCCGTTCTACTTTCACCGGCGACACAGTCACCCTAAGTCTCATGGGAAGAGTATGTAGAAGTTGTCTTAACGCCATAACTTCCTGCCAAAGAGTCACCAATGTTTCGTCTACTTTGTAACAATCATCAAAAGCTTTTTGAACTTCGGCACTACCCATCTTCTCCGCGCTCTCGCATTGATCTAAAGTTCTACTTAACTGATCGTATTTCTTCTTCAAACCGCCGAGGCCTTTCTGAATAGCTTGCAGAGAACTCATCAGTACAGTGGCTCCTTCCGATTCCTCTGTGATCTGAATTTCCAGTCTTTTGGACAGAGCCAACAGAACGCTTACCGTATCCGAATCTTGTGCGGATAGAAGACCTAATTTACCCAATTCATTCTGAATAGTGTCTAATCTCGATAACATTATTTGTAAACGCTCCGAATAGAGGTTCAATTCTTCTTCGTTTTTAATTACACCCTGCATCTGATCGAAATCTACTTTGAGATCTTCCAGTTCTTGTTGAAGGGTATTCAACTTTTCGTGAATTGGTATATCGGACGCCGAAATGTTTTGTATTATAGACTGTTCGATATTTTTTATTCTAGACGAAACGGAGTTCCATTGAGAGAGGAGTTCTGAATGAAACTTACGCTGTGTCATTTCATCGGATATTGGTACTATCCTCAGGGAAGTTTCGAAACTAGTAGTGGCGTTTTGTCTTAGTGTATTGTTAACTTCATATTGCGCCTTCAGTTCCTAAAACGTTCAATGGTCGACATAAGAAAAAATAACAATTTGAATACAAAGACAGTCAAAAAATCAACAACTAAACAGTAACATTAAAATTAAATAACTACTACAATTAGACATCTATCTGACAACTACAAATATCAGTAACGGTACTTCATTGACGTTAAAATTATACTTGGATCGAGTATACTCTTCCTTAAATAATTGATTAAGAAATATTTGAAAAAACTTACCCAGAATTGCCTCATATGGCTCCTTTGAGTGGTAGGTTTCTCTATGGCATTCAGCTCCTTTTCTGTATTCTTCAGCCAAATTTCGAGTTTGTTACTCTGGACATTGTACACGTTCCAATTTTCTTTGAACGCCTCCAGACGCTGGATATTCGTTTGAACGCCTTCTTGTAAATTTCTAGTAATTTCCAATGAATCCGAATAGGCCTGTTCCAATCCCGAACACACAATCAACTCTTGGACTTTGATCGCCAGATTGTTGAGATGTGATATGGTCGTGTAATGATTTCCTATGTCGAAGCCAAGAGCTTTGTAATGGTCGATGTATCTATCGTACTCTGACGAAGTGACATTTGTTATGTCTGGCACGCGTTCTTGAGCTACCTGCAACCATTTCTCTTCCTCTTTCATGCCTTGTTCCAAAGTTGTCCACTTTGATGCCGCAGAGAACATCAACTGGAACCTTCCGGTGGCTTTATCAAGTATTATATTCGCTCTGTCATATAGACTGTAATGAAGAACCTGATGTTTACTCTTAGTTTCAGAATCTAAATTCTCTTCTAGCGATTCTAATATTGCTCTGCAATGGCTAAGATTAACGAAGAATTTCCGATGATTTTGCATTTCATTTTCGAGGTGCTCAAGATTCCTTACTGTTAAAGAGCTTTCTACTATAGCCTCGGCAATATCAACAATCTTGCAGAATTCATTGAGCGTTTGTTCGTACTCATCTGCCAAAGATAGCAGTTGGAAGGCCTTATCTCGTTCAGATAATATTTGCTGCTCAATCTGCTTAACTTGCGTTTGATTTCTATGTAATTCATCAGGTATTTTTCTTGCAGGAAAGTCTCTCAATAAACCTTTCGCAGTTCCCAATAGCTGGACAACTCTCACTGAATGCGTTTTGTTGTCATTGTCTAACTTATCTAACTCGTTCAGTTTTGTCTGAGGAGAAGCATCTGATTCCTTTAACTCATTTAGAGCTTCGTAATTTTCAAGTATTAACTGATTAATAGTTGCTAGTTCTGCAATGAACTCGTTCCATCTCTGGAGGTCACCGGCAGCTAACTGGCCATTTTCTTCGGTGACAGTTTCGATTATTTTCACTTGTTGCTGTAACGAATCAACGTAGCTCTTCATACGATCGCGGTCGTCTTCGTTATATATATCGTCAACCTTGTCGAGTTCTGTTTGAAGCTGGCCAATTTTATCTTCGATATTGACAATCTCATTTTTGAGATTATGAAACTCTTCAACTCGTTCTTCGGATGGTCCTTCTGATGTTTGCTGTCTGCTCACGTAAATTCTATATTCGATTGTTTCCAACCAAGTGGTAATAGTCTCGACTGTTGTAATGATTGTTTGTTGAATTATTTGAACATCTCTTTTTTCGACAGCTTCTTGTAACAATTTCAATTGCTTCTCCACGTTATTACTACGTTGTTCAATAGACTCCTCCGTTACAACTTCACTCAACGTAGCGAGATATAAAACATCGCTCAAATGGGTTGTCCTTTGGGCATTTTGTAGATTTTTTATTCGTTCCAATGTTTGTGTGCGAGACCAGTTGATATTTACATTCTGTACAACTCCAGATCCACGACTTTCATTGTCAATCAGTTCTTGAGAATCTAGCTTGGGGAAATTGGGTTCGGCATGTGACCAATGAGTAACGTTATATTCAGGTGGCGACATAGGGACATCTTCGCTAGGAGTAAGAGGAGTATCTACTGCAACACGAGGTGACTCTACTTCTTCTATCGTCACAGAGGTAATGTGCTTATTTCTAGATTTCAATTTTGGCGAAGAAATTTTACTCTTCTGGATCGTCTGTTCAGAAGCAAAAGATATTTCAGCAATTGGTACTTCGGAATTTTTGTTATCATCTAGATTGATTTGCTTTGTTGTTTCAGTAATAATAGATTCGACTTTGAATGAATCGTCATTAGATGGAGTTGCCTCTTCTAATGATTTAGAGTTTTCACTGGAAGTAGAAGATATATTCTGCTCCATGGATAACATAATTTGGACTTCTGTTTCTTCGGGTTGCTCTATATTTTTATATTTAGTTTTCATTTCATTAACTTTGTCCTCGCTTATATCTGTGACTACCGAAGAGACTACCACATTTTCTGTAGGTTTCTCAACGTGCTGATTTTCTGATGCCATCCTCTCTTGATCTAGGAAACCTGTTATGGTCGAATATTTCTTGAGAACTAAATCATCCACAGACACTTTTACATCGACATTTTCAGGCGCCTGAGACTGTTGATACGCAATCTTCCTAGATTTATTTGAGTTATCCGTACCAGACGATGATTGTATGGATTCCTGATCGTTACCTGCAATGCTTATAGATGCTTGGACCAACAATTCGAACTCGGAACTACTCGGACTACTAGGTGGTGTCAATTGGATCGTATCTGTTGGAAATGGTGAAGTTTGTGTTACAGTTTCTGAAGTCTCTATATTTTTGCCTGCTTCAGGAAGAGCACCTATATGTTCTGTTGCTACGCAAGCATCCTCAGTAGATACACCTGGAAGAGGAGATGTTTGGACATAATGTTCTTCTGCTACAGGTTGTGCTTGAATAGCTGTTTCTGTAGTTTCTAAGATAGGGACTATAATCGAGCTTTCACTGGCGGACAAAGTTGAATCTGCTTCATCATTGGAATTTTGCTGTACTATTACGTTTTGTAATGACATAACCTCCGTTGTATCTGTTTCAGGAAGATGGATTGAAGGTGTTACGTCATCTGTGGGGCAAGTATCATCAACGGCCGGTAAAGTATCAACTGCCGTGAAAGTATCATCAACTACCGGGCAAGCATCATCAGCTGCTGTTTCATAGACTGGTTCTGGAAATACTTCTTGTACCAAGTGAGTTATTTCAGGCTGTGAATCAAGAACTGCAACAATATTGATATCTGATTGAACAACAGTTTCCTCAATTTCACTCATATCTCTCGGTGTAACGGGTCGCTCCTGTACAAACTGAGGTACATCTGGTACTTCAGTTTCCTTAAGTTCCAGAGGCAATTCCTGATCAACGGATTCACAAGTTTCAGTTTCAGTGATTTCAGGTCCATGTGGAGTTGGAATATTTTCGTGGCATGGAAGTTGAATAGGCGTTTCAACGATTTCTGATACAGAAACCTGGGATGGAAATTCTTCAAGTACCGAAGTAGAATGTACGGTTTCAATGTGAGTTTCTGTTGAAACATCTTCCATGGTAGGTGCTGAAGGTAAAGGCGAAGTCTGAACGGAATGAATATCTAGAGTTGGGATTGCTTGCAACTCTACCTCCACTGTTTCCACTTCCGTTGTTTCAATTGGACTCGTTTGGCTTCCAGACTCTTCTCTGATGAATTGTACGGTCTGCATAGCTATATCTGAATGTTCAACAGTTGGAGGAACCTTGAGATTTGATTCCTCAGTTTGAGCAAATTCCTCCTGGACTTCTTTTACGTCTGGACTAACAGTCTGAATGGAAGTTTCTATTTTTGCGACATCAGGCACAACAGGGGATGTTATCTCGGGCGTGGTTTGTGTATCGATTTCAGATAATGACAATTCTACCTGACTGAATGATTCAGTTACTGGTAATTTTTCTGATTCACGATTTTCATCTGTTTGAATAGCGAATTCGATAGTTTCAACTGGAATCTCTGGTGATGTTTGTACTGACGTTAGTTTAGTCTCCACTTCTAAAGAATGCCTCTCGTGGGAAATGAATTCAGCATCAGGTGATGTTTGAGATAATTCTTCTTTGACAGTTACAGTTTCCATAACAGGAACTGTAGCTACAATATTTGCAGATATATCTTTCACATCTTCAGTTATTGGCGTGACAATTTTTTCTTCAACGATTTTAACGGTACCCAGATCTGATATAGTGGAAATGGTGTGATATGAATCATTCATGGATTCGATTTCCTCATCTTGAGCTTGTGATGGTATTGGCGAGGAAAGATCTTCTTCTCTTTCTGAAGTTTCAATTTTTTCCTCCTTTCTTCCTCTCTTTTTCTTTTTTTTCTTAGTTTCTTTAACTTCTGGTAAGTCAGTTTTTTCTATTGGTTCATCATCTGTGAACCGGACAGTGTCTTCAGAAGGATAGAACTCGGAAATGGATTGAGGTATAAAAGATTCTTCAGAATCCTTAGTTTTTACTTTCTGTCGCTTCTTTTTCTTTTTACGTTTCTGTTTATCTTGATGATCGTCTTCAATTAAGCTTTCATCCACGGTTGTTTTGTCAGCATCATATCCTGTATCTTTTTCTTCGTTGCCTTGCTCTGATTCCGATAAAGATTCGAAAACTTCGATTGTCGGTTTAGGACTTTCATCTAATTCTTGAGATTCAGGTGGTATCGTGATATCGGTAGATTCGGCTAGTGACGTTTCCACAGAAATTTCTTCAGACATGGTTTTTTCGTCTAATTTTTCGGGAGATTCAATCGGTGTAACTATTGGTGGTGTTTTAGTTTTCTTTTTTCGTTTACTTTTTCTGCCTCCGTGATCAATATCGCTAGGCGTTTGAGCTGTTTCATGTTGAGATGGTTCAGGTACCTCAACTGCAGATACTACCGTAGACTTCACTACAGGAATATCGTCAATTGTTTTTTGAGTCAGTGAAGGCAAAGCGAAATCGCTATCTCGTTGATATGTCTGGTCTTTGGTATCTTGTTTACCCACCAAAACTGTTGAAGAGATTTTGGCAGATTCAAAGTTCCAATCCATCGGCTTCTCCTCTAGAGAAACTGCGATCTCTACATTTTGTTGTTGCTTCTTTTTAGGAGAGAGTGGAGTGACTTTGTCTGATTTTTCTTTTATTTCACTAAACGTAGGAACTTCAGTTATCTCTTCTATAGAAATTTTATCGATCTTCAGTATTTCCTCTTGCCCCGAGTCAATATTTTCTATTTTACTTTGAAATTCTGCCGGTAGTTGACTAGCGTTCTCGTCAATAACAAATTGTTTTGAAGTTTCACGAGGAACAGTAGAATCCGATTTGAAACAACTTTCCTTCTCTGTTCGAATTATCTCAATTGACGCATTGTCCACCTTAGTTTCATTACATGATGACGGCATCCGTTCCGAAGAAATGATAATATCAGTCTTATCTGATTTGTCAACATCAGTTCCTTGTAATTTTTCAGTACTGGGAGAAGACTCAGACGTTTTGATGTCTTTTGTTTCTGATTGTATATTAGTACTTAATATCGGAGGGGACAAACTCTCAGTAGGATGGCTCTGGGCTCTCTCTGAAGTGAGGAAAGCTTCAATTAGAGAAGGAACATTCTCTCTTTTTGATTCTACTTCAGCACTATGTGACTGGATCGAAATAGCTTCAACAATAGGTGCAGATGCTTCAATTTCTACTTTCTCAGGGACATTGTCTCTATGCAATTCAAAACTTGTTTGTGTTGTGATAGTGGCATGCTGTGCAGATTCAGGTGGGAGAAGATTTTCAACATACCTCTGATCTGCTTTATCAGCTTCTTCAGATACTGATGGGAGTTCGGGTGATTCTGTTTGGTTTGGAGAATCTAGTTTTTGAGGTATATCAGACTTATATTCATGGATCACATTTTCTTGTGGTAATTTATCGTCTGGAGGTTTTTGTGAGGATTCTTGATCACTCACATCGTCATTTGATTTTGGTTGAGATAGGACTTGCACAGTAGATTCGACTTCTGTGACGTCTGAAGTTTTATCCATTCCACTTTGCCTGGTGAGAATTTTCTCTGTAGTTAGAATGTCGCCCATACCTTCTTGAATAATATCTGGTAATTTATCTGATGATAAACCTGAACAAATCTCTGCAGATCTTCTTTCCTCTTCGATATTTTCGATATTCTGATCGAACGAAGGCGGTTGTACACCGATTTGCTGATTTTCAACAACAGTTCCATCTTCAGTTCTTGTGACATTAATGCTCACTCTAGGGACCCCCTCTTCTGTTATCTCGGTTTCTTCAGGTTCTTCCACTACTTCCTCAGTTATTTGTTCCTTGCCGTCAACGATTACTACCCTTCTGATGATTCTTCGAGTTTTTCTTATTATTTTTCGGGTAACTTGCTGTACCACCGCTCTCACGCTCGAACTCGAAGTATGAATTTGGTTATTTTCATACACTACGTTCGTTTTATCACCCGGTATCAAATTATTCGAGCTATCTATAAATGTTACATCACCTTCGTGCAATTTGACGCCTTGAACTTCTACTTCTTTGGGTTCTCGAGACTCGATCACCGTATAGTGGGACTCCGGCTCCGTGTTGAATTCTTGTACATCGATATCTCCGCCGTACGAACCGGAGACAATTTTTCCTCCGAACTGCCGATTGGTAAGGATTTCTCTTCTTCCATCTCCTCTGGCCATAGTGGTACTGCTTTGTTGCCCTTGAAGAGTGACGTGTGAAAATGACTGACTGACAGGCACATTGTCTTGCGTTAATGTACTGAACGAAGTGAGATTTTGTTGTTGTACCGTTTGTTGGTGTCTTACAACAGTTCTGTGCAATTTTTTAACAATTATTCTTTTAGTACCATCAGCGTCGACAATAACTTCAGTAGTCGTTTCATCGGGCTCTACGAAAACAGTCTCGAAAGGCTGATTAGGTCTGGAATTGATGATGTTAAGTTCGGTAGCTTTAGTGTCGGTGTCGACTTTCTTCTGGTAGTTGGCTTCGACGACCAGATCGTCATCCGGTTCTTCGACGATAGGTTGGGGATCTTGAGACGCCATCGGTTTCGTAGCAATTTGGATAGTCTCTTCTCCGCCACTGATTACTTTCGAAATTGTGATACTTTCTCTCTGTTTCACGTCGGCGTCCCAATCGAACGATTCCTGGGAGAGTTGAGCCTGAATCTGCGCATCCACCGGTTGGTTATAAGTAACGTTGAAATCTTTCTTCGAAGGTTCTTTCGATGGAGACTTCAAGCTGTTTCCGGTTTGGGTTTCGATCGTTACGTTTGTATTTTGGATTTTCTGTATTGGTGGTTGTTGCTCAACAGTTGGTTTTACCTCTGCGTGTACAGAAACTTCTTCAATGGGCATGGAAATCGAGTTGAGGGTATTTTCCAAGGAACTGTCAGGTGTTGCTACGTCTTTTCTTTCCCGTAATTCAACTAGACATTTTTCAAGAGTTTCAAGTCTCAGTTCAAAATCAGTTCGAAGTTCGTTGAATGTTAAACTTATTGAATTGAGCTGCGATTTCAATTCATTACAAAGTGAAATTAAATCTTGATCTTTATCTTTTCGCTCCAAAACTTCGGACAATTTCTGTACTTTCGTTTCTTTCTCCAATAATTCACTTTTCAATTCATCCAAACGTAAGATGAAATCGTTTACTTGCGATTCGTTGTCGATTGGTTTGGATTCTTCCAAAGTGTTTTTGGCGGTTTTAATCCAAGTTTCTATTTCGATCAACAGCCTCTGATATTCGGCGAGTTCGTCCCTTCTCTTGGCTTGTTTCTCTTGAACTCTCTGCAAAAAGACATTTAAATGATGAACGTTCTTGTAGCAGTTCTACCTTACGCAACATTCTATTTTCAACGGAAACCTGACGGGTCGTACTAAAAATATAAGCAAGTGGCATGTTCTATTTCTCACTACTTCTGAATGACGAAAAGGATATAATTAAATTGAAGACTTGAAATTGCAAATGAATATTTTCTATTCATCTATAAACGTTAATTCAATGAATTATCGACTTGAGGACAATAACTTATAATCTCATAAGCCATGAATTATTGATTTTGACATATTGATACCCTTTGCGGTACAAATTTTTATTGTGGGAAAACTTACCGTTACTGCAGCACACCCATTTACCGCTTGTGACAAAAGGAAAGCGATTCTAGTTCTTATATCGGCCAAACGATGAACCAAATGTTGCGTGTCCACCTCTGAACTTATTTCCAAAACAAGACTTTCGAGGCGAATTGCCTCTGCTGCATATTTCTTCAAATTTGTAGTGATCGCCTGAAAAAACATGTTATAAATCAAATGTTGATTTCTAAATCGCTTGGGCATATTCGCAAAATGTGATGATACTTCTTATGATCTAGTATTCAGAATTATTTTTCGCAAATGATGCCGAGATTTGTTCGACAAGGAAGACAGCTTTTTTGTGTACAGGTGTGATAGCATTTTGGTAGATTTTTTACTATTTCTTTTCTTCGACACTTTAGAAAAATAGACGAAGCACTATGAGAAAACAGGTGACCAAAAACCAGAAGATTCTTTACTATTGGTTAATGGTGAAAACTGCCGAAAAAATAAATAAATTGTGTAAATAAAAATAACGACAATAAAACTATCATATACATATGATTTTTTCATTGTTCCTCAAGGAACTGTCTTAGGTCCGTTGTTGTCCTCCTTATATACAAACGATATTGTCTCTCATAGGAAAAAATGTTCTATACGTTTATTCGCTGATGATATTATGCTCTATATATGTGGCAGAGATATTAAGAATATGACACAGAGGATCAATAGAGACCTTTCTTCAAAATGAATGGTTATGTGACAATAGCTTAATCCTAAATATGCAAAAATCTAACTTCATAGTTTTGTTTACAAGTAAAACCCTTAAAACCAATAAAAAGGAGGATATAAGTATAAAGATTAATGAACAAAAAATCAAAAGAGACAGTGAAATATTTAGGCAATATGTTAGACGAAAAATTGAGTTTTAATGATCATGTTGATTTCATATCATCTAAGATCTTTTTAAAAATCAATTTTTTTGAAGAGAATATGAAAAACCCTGTCGACATATGTGAAATTATTGTTGTTCAAATCAATAATAATGCCACATTTTGAATATTGCTCCACTTTGTTTTTTGGTTTGACTAATAAAGTGCAATAGGTATGCTGTTAAAATTAAGCTGAACTCTTTGGAACTAATGACTGTTAAACAAAGAATACTCTTCGCTTCATATATATTCATATTTAAAAAAAAAAAACAGTTGCTTCCATGTAATGTAATAAAAAATGTAACATATGTCAGTGATGTGCATGAGCATAAATCTAGAAATACTCATAGTTTTTATATCCAAAGTTGTAAGCTTTCTAAATCTAAAAATAGCATATACTATGACGGATTCAATAATTTACCAAGTATATTGAAAACTAGTATTAAGATATTTAAGCGTGATCTAAGAAAGTATATTTTGAATAATGAGATAGGCATGTAATTAAAAATTGACAGTTCAAAATATGTCGATTTTTTTTGTATATCTCCAACTAAATCAATATTATTATTATTATATTGAAATTGGTACATATTGATAGTGAGTACGTTTGTCACATCAAGTTTAACTGAAGTCCGCTTGACTATTTCATTTTATAATGTTTATTGAGAAATATGTCGATTATATCGTCAAAAAAAAAATATTTGCGAAAATAATTAGAGTTTTTTTGAAAAATTTGCATGAAAAAGTTCTGGATGTCAAACAATATTACAAATGAAAGCTAAAAATACAACGGATTTGATATAATTACAGCACCATAAATCTATAGAAAACTTTCATTTAAATATTGTCAAAATCTACTGAAATTCGGTCAGGTTTTTGTATTCAATCAGAGTAATGAGTGATTCTGTAATACCTTGCTGAACAAAACTACCCTACATGATATTTACAGTTACATACATTGACATCAATTAATTCCCCAGAAAACCCAAGAAAACTTTCGTAAAAATCTCGAACTAATAATGGATTTAAGTGTCTTTATTGAGAGAATGTTGAAGAATCAGATACAGCTCTAAATGGACTTTTAAGACGATAACGAGTTATTTCATTCCACATACGGTTTCTTAGAACGTTTCGCAAGTAACTATCGTGAAGAATAACTTTTAGTCATTGAAATGACGTAATATTTCGAACAATTATAGTGAATCAGTTGATAAAACGATGCAGATTGAAGGATACGGTAAACGGTAATAAATGGAATGTAACGTCGATGAAATACGTAATTTTCAAGATATCGTTATAAATATTAGCTGTGAAAGAATCTGATGCATTTCACTAGTTTTTAAATTTCATTCCTATTATATTATATTGAATAGTCTTGGCGTTTACTTGATGTAAATCTATTATAATTGAATATAAGATAACATTCAAACTTTTGAACTTTTTATTTACACTTTTAATGAAAACATAGCATGAGTTTGTAACGACGAAACGCGTTATGCTATATTTTCATTAGAAGTGTAAATCAAAAAGTTCAAGTGTTTGAATTTTATTTTATATTCAACTATTATATTTTGTTTCATTTTGAGAAATACTGAAAATTAGGATAATTCCGCTATTGTTGCAATTGGTCTGTTAGGGGTCCATAATTTTAATCAATTGGTGCTTTTTTTAATTAAATTGTAATAGGGAAGTTCGAATACGTTCAACCCTTTCATATTGAAATGCTGTTTCGAAGATACCAATATATAAAATTGAATGGAAAATTCGATATTAAATTATTTAAAATACACAAAAACGTCCAGATTCAACATGCAGAACCCAGCTCTTCTGCTTAACAGAAGGCTTATGTTATGGTTATAGTAAGGTTATGTTATGGTATGTTATGTTATGTTATGGTGTGTAATGTTATGTTATGTCATGTTATGTTATGTTATGATGTGTTATGTTATGTTATGTTATGCAATGCTATCTTATGTTATGTTTTGTAATTTTATAAATTCAATGGACGATGAATCTACTCTGTGATAGTTCATAATTAAATGAGAGGTAATAATAAAAACTTGTCTAAAAATCACTGACTGAACAATTCTTTATTCGACTAGTTTCGCCTTGCATTCTTGATAATGCTGTAAAAAGCGAAACTAGTCGAATAAAGAATTGTTCAATCAGTGATTTTTAGACAAGTTTTTATTATTACCTCTCATTTAATTGTAATTTTATGTTATGCTTTGTTATGTTATGTAGTGCTATGTTATGTTATGTAATGTTATGTGATGTTATGTTATTTTATGTTATGTTATGTTTTTCTGCTTAACAAGAGGCTAGGTTTATTTAACTTTATTTATCTAAACTTCTTATCTATTGATATATTTCGATAATTGGGTTGCAAAAACTTTTACGAAAACTTATGAGAATTCCATATTGAAAAACGATTCAGGTCTAGGTATTAGGTAATGCAACTTTCTAAAAAATATTTCGAAAGATGGAAATACTGGATGAGGAATTAATGGTGACAAGATCATTCTTACCTTTCAACACTTATTTTCGATTATCTGGAAATGGAAATAATCATATTTTGATATCTTACTCATTGAGAGAATACATTTATTATCTACCACAACGTATATTATCTTATTAATAATTTTAGTTGATGATATTGTTAATCATTTTGATAATATTGTGTGCTTAATACATGAAAAATCATTAAATTGGTATTAAAGTAGCATTGATTCGTTCAATCTGATCTGTTATAAATCCTGTTTATAAACATAATTTTCGTAAAATGAGATATATCTACTTTTTCCTAATTTTCGACTATATTTTAGTATAATCGTTTCTTTAAAATGAAACTAAAAAAATTTAGGATGATGCTCCCAACTAATCCCTTATTCAATTTCGACTCGAAATTATTAAATATTATTTTCCCCTTCATCCGAAAAATTTCAAAAAATATGTGACAGAATTTGCATATGTCACTGATAAAATCGAAAATTTCGAAAAATATATGCTTATCCGGATTGAATGTAAAAGTTACTCAAAACTTGAAAATGAATTACCTAAATGCCATTTCATTATAAAAGGCTTAAATTTATTTTTATTAAATTTTAAACTGAATGATCGTAAGTTGGAGATAAAAAATAAATTCCAAAGCATAATATTTAATCAGACTACTATGAAAAAATTCGAAGACTTATTGACACAAAAAATAGTAAAACATCAATCTTTTGTTGATAAAACCTTGTAAATGTCACAGTACCTATAGTTGAAGGAATTCGAAAGAAACATCAACGAGCAAGAAAATATTTCTCATCAGAAATTTCCTTATAGATACTTAAATGTCTTCATAAAACTCCGATATATAAAACAAAATCAACTGAAGGATATTTCAATAAGAGTTTTTCATTCCAAAATACACGAATGATTTAATATGTCATTTAATTATAACGTTTTTTATTCTTTTTCATTCAATTTCGGAGGAAATTTCAATTCATAAATTGGATAAATTATCATAACTTTTGTAATTAAACACGCAAACCGGATATGAACAGAATGCAAAAATTCAAAACTCACACTTTATCTTGACCACTGAGCGAAGAACATTCACGTAGTTTACGCAAAACAGCACTAAAAGCCGGTTCGTATATGTTGACAGCTATTAATAATAACAAATTTTACAGGCTATCTATTCGCAGTAGCCAAGCAGGCAGAGCATTTATTTACTATTGCGGCGCAAGCAACGACAGAACATCGTTAAGTGTACCTACTAGCGCTAGCCGCGAGATCAAACTCAGTCGTCGATTTGTTTGGCAACCAATTCGAATTTCGAAGGAGTGATCTGTGAGGAATTTATCAACAGGCTCGTTTCGTCCTTTTTCGTTTTCGATTTGGAAAACCTGCGACGAGTTATTGACATTCGTTTCTAAACTTAGGAGTCGACAATTTCCATTACGAACGGAATGAAGAATGAAATGAGGAACTGTATCCTGAGGCGGAATGACACTCGTACTCTCGGTATATACTATATACCAACAGGAAGTGAATTTCTCGTGTCGTTTTCGGTTTGTTTGGAAAGTGGACAGATAATTTGACGCAACTGAGGAACTAAATAAAAGGGAATCTCTGTGGAACGCAAAACAGTTGAAAAAATCCTGAGTTAGAATGAAACAATTCACAAAAGTCTCTAGTGAAAAGATTTTGAAAGACAATCTTTTTTTGCCAATTCAATGCACCTACACTTTAATGCAAATTTCGAAAGGCCAATAGCTTTCAATCTGTACATTCATTTAAAATTAATCATTCATCAAATTACATGAATTATAAAAAAAATTACATGTATCAGCCGAGGCTCGAACCTGAATATCATAGAACAAATGTCAGACGTTTTTCCAATTACGCCAAACAAGCTACACCAAATTTTTCAATGGCATTCTAATATGACCTGATTTCGAATACTTTCAAGAGATTTAGAAATAAAACATAAAAGCTCATCTTACAAATTCATTGAATACAAATAATTCTTTTGAAATCATCTATTGAATTGAATAAGTATGAGATTAAAGCATCTTCTTGTGAAATAACTGTGTTATTTTCTGAAGTAAGACTCACAAGATCATAGACATTTAATAGATAAATCAATACAAATATGGGTCTGTGACATGATTTAGCTTAGATCCAATCATAATAAAATTTCGAAGAATTGCAAAAGTATCAATTTTCAACAAAATTTCAATAAGTCATAAACGTCAACCGTATTACATAAATATGTAAATTAATTTCAAAGTGACTCGTATTGATGATAGAAAAAGTAAAATCTGTACATTTACACCAACCTGTTAAAAAAAAATTTAGTAATCCTTTCTTTCTTATGTACTTACAGTTGAAAATTAGAATTTGTATTTTCATTATAAATCTTGAAATTCTAGAACTTGAATAAAAATATTGTTTATAAATGAACAAACAATTTGCTACACAAAATATTCTTGTAAATAGAATCATGTTTATATTTAAATAAGATGACCACAGGTTGATATTACATTTGGGAGAAATTTGCTTCGGAAAAATTATGTTTTACACCCATTTTGGATAAGAAATTCTTTCAACTTCTTCCATTCCTATTATATAGAGACATAAGTTATATGTTATATTTTTAAATCTAAGACCCCTTTTATTCCTTTCTTATCAATTATTATTTATCCAATACCAAATGAACCGTAAAAATTTGTAACCCATGTTGTTTATCATAAATATTTACTGAAGATTACAGCACCAAATTTTCTGATATCTAATAATTTGTTAAAAAGCGACTCTAAATATTGTACGACAGATTTTTTTCAAAACTTATGGATGGTTTGTTAGCGCCATTCCGAATAAAAAAGAAAGGAAGTATCACTCATTAAAATTTCATCAAGGGGACCTATGCACCGGTCTGCTCAAAATAAACGTGATACTTTCGAACAGGTTGCCAATTTTGTTGACGATCATCACTAAATATTACGATGATGTAATTCTGCATTCGGAAAAGAGATGGACGAGCGATTTCAACTATTGTAGACGACGTGCTTTGAATAATTAGGTAAATGTAATTTTCTTTCGAAAAAAATTTGCTATTGGCAAACGTTATCGAAATTATTGATCGAAAATTCGTAGATATGCAATATTTGTTTGCAGCAAATATATTTGTTCGATAACATTTAATTAGTAGAGATAATCGATATGTAAATAAACGTAGAATATATATTTATATATTATTTTCATAATTTATATTTTTTCCAGTGTTTAACTGGATTCCAGTCTAAGACAAGAAAATCAGTTACCTTGTTAGTACTTTCCAACCTTTCAAAAATGTTTTTTTTCTTCTTCAGGGCTGAAATTGTAAAATATTGACAGGGTATCTAACAATGCACTATTGAATTGAATTGAATCATTCTTACAATTACTGTATCAAATAAACTGTCAATATTTAACAATTTTAGACCTGAAGAAGAAAATAAACATTCTCGAAAGCCTGGAAAGTACTAAAATGGTAACTCATTTTCCTGTCCTGAACTAAATCCCAGTTAAACATAGAAATAGATATTTACATTCGTGAAACTTTCACTGTGTTTCGTATGTTGCCAACATATTGCCAAAATTATTAGTTTAATGGAAAAATTCGAAGAATTAATTTTAATTAATTGGAATATTCTTTGTGAATTCATTTTTTGTAGAGTTACGGTTTTTAGTGGAACGCGAATAACTCTGTTTAATTTCTGCTATCTCTCATGGATACAAATGACATATTGAGTAACCTATATATTGGATATTCGAATTTTCCGAAAATTTTCGTACAAATTTTTTTTTTCAAATATTTTCCGTTAAGATAATACTAAAATAACCGTATAGTTCTGTTCCTTTCGCCGTCTTCTTTCCTGCGAAATTAGTTTGTCAAACGCTGATGAAAGATATGATTTAGACTCATTGACATTACTTATGTCAAATTTTTTTTTAACAGAGATACGATTTACGAGGTAGCGGAAACTTTCGAAACTTCGAAAATAAAAATTGAAACTTTTCTATTTTTGCAGTACCTTATCGTTAAGAATAAGATATTGAGTATGGAATATTTAAGTTTCGAGGAAATATTTTGGACTATTTCTTTTTCTTCAAATTCACACGTAAAATTCCACTAAAACATCCGTACTAATTATGTTCTTCTCGAAGGCTATAGTGTCCAAATTTAGTTGGTTAAATGCTGCAGAAGAGGCCAATAGCCTCTAACGTACAGAATTCATAATGTAGTTTCATTCAAATTTGGCTCTTGAAAAATTCAACGGAAAGAAATTAGTACAGGAAAATTTCAGATATAAAAATTGAAATGACCTTAAGTACAAAAGAAGGATAAAACGACTTCAAAATCGATGGAAAAATTATTTTACAGAAAATTTATTTTTTTACAAAACTACTTTTACGGTCGAATCCGGTGTAAAAACAATGCGTACTCACCGGATTATATTATTGTTGCTTTCTGACAAGCTGTGTGCGTGACGATTTTCTACCGTATATACTAATACAACCAACAACTTTAATTTAAGTAACCGAAACTCTCGCGAAATCTAATCAGTAAACATATAATTTATTTCTACAGATGCATTAACTCGATGCGATATAAGATGCACCGATTTCAATAAAATGTTATTTTGGTTGGTCCGCTTGAATATTTCTGTTCCACCTCCGGTCGTCCAATGATTATATTTCAATCTATCGCAGCGTCTGACAAACAAGTGCGAATTATTGGTCATGACCTAACAGCAAATATTTACTCGAGATTCCTTGTTCGAAGTGAAGGTTTTCATGTTCGAATTTATTCAATTTCAATAACGTTTATTTATAAATATGACTGCATGCGGTGTCTGCTGATAAAACGAACAATTATGACACTTCTCGATTTATTTTTATACTTCGATAAATTGTTAGGCGTTTAGTAATCCGTTTCTTAAAACAACTCGAAGAAAATGAGTTGGTATTAAAAATATATGACAGATTATCTGTACCGAAATATCAATTATAATTTGGATCTTACTTGGACTCGCGAACACAAAAAGTTAAGTTTAATGGCATGCTGTCGGCTATCACGAAAGTGGATGTAGGCGTACCTCAAGGAACTGTGTTAGGCCCGGTGTTGTTCTCTTTATATATAAACCATATTGTCTCTCATGTGTAAAAATGTTCTATACGTTTATTCGATGATGATACTATGCTCTATATATGTAATAAAGATATTAAGAATATGATAGAAGGGATCAATAGAGACCTTTCCGAAATTAATGAATGGTTTTGTGACAATAGGTTACCACTGAATGAGCAAAAATCTAACTTCATAGTTTTAGGTACAAGTAAAACCTTTGAGACTAATAAAAAAATGAGGATATAACTGTAAAGATTAATGAACAAAAAATCAGAAGAGTGGAAACAGTAAAATATTTAGGCATTATGTTAGACGAAAAATTGAGTTTCAATGATCATGTTGATTTCATATCATCTGAAATTACTCAAAAAATCAAGGTTTTGAAGAGAATAGGAGAAAATCATTCGACATATGTGACATTATTGTTGTTCAAATCAATAATAATGCCACATTCTGAATATTGCTCCATTTTGTTTTTTGGTTTGAGTACTGAAGAAATTCTACAGTTACAAAAGCTACAGAATAGAGCCATGCAAACAATTTTGAAGTGGAATACGTATATCCCCGTTAAAATTATGCTGAAAGCTTTGGAACTGATGTCTGTTAAACACAGAATACTTCCAACCCAATGCATTTTGACTTTATAATATATATATATATATATATATATATATATATATATATATATATATATATATATATATATATATATATTCATATTTGAAATATAAAAAATCAGTTGCTTCCATGTAATGTAATAGAAAATGTAACATATGTCAGTGATGTGCATGGGTATAATACTAGAAATACTGATGTTTTTATCTCCCAAGTTGTAAGCTTTCTAAATCTAAAAATAGCATATACCTACTATGACGGATTTAAGGCTTTCAATAATTTACCAAGTATATTGAAAACTAGTACTAGTATTAAAATATTTAAGCGTGATCTAAAAAGTATATTTTAAATAATGAGATAGGTATCTAATTCAAAATTGACAGTTTGAAATATGTGAATTTTTTGTATAGCTTCAGCTAAGTAAATATTATTTTTATTATTATTGTTTCACTTTCTATTTTTTTTGTATTATACTATTTCAATAAATTGTGCTCAAATTGAAAATACTACCAGAGCATTTAATATGAAGAGTTGTTTCTGAGAAATTTTAAAGAACAGATATTACTTAACGTACCAAGAAATTGGTGAGTATTATAAAAACTAGTTGCAACTTTACCAAAAAAGAATCAACTGATATAATTTTCAAAAGGAATTGTGGCAAATTAATCGTAAACAGTTTCGCAAAAAAAATTATCAAGAAAACTCATAAATCAATCCATTACAGGTTTTCCAACATATAAATCCTCCATAATTATACAGAAATTTTCATATATATTAAATATACTAAATAAAAACACTTGGCTTGGTTTCACAAAATTTATAATAAATACTTGACAATTGTTTCGCGATGTTACCTCATTTCATTAACTTACTTATAACTTTTGAAAATTGGAATAACACCCCGAAACAATTGTCATTGTCAATTTATTTTTTAAATTTATTTATTAATTGACAATTGTCATAATTTATTCATTATAAATTTTGTGAAACCAAGCCGAGTGTTTTTATTTAATATATCAAATAATATTTCACTAAGAGATTACATTCAGTCAACTTAAATTAAATTAAAATAAAATTTAAATTTAAATTAAGAATTTTTCACTCATTACCTGCAAAAAAACTTTTACCATACGTTCTCTCAAACTCTTATAATGAACAATTCTAACAACAGAGTCCTAAATCAATACACAAGCTTTTTATAGTAAATCTGACACTTTTCTATATTTACATATACGTATTTCGAATAACTCACCTCTAGAGCAGCCAGCATTTGCAGTAAATCATCCTGAGGTAAACTGTTTATCGACATTTCCGTAACCTGAACTGACCTTTGAAGATTATCGAAGTCCTCAGATATATTCTGAAAAAGTACAATTTACTTGATGTACATTTTCATCCATTACGAACCGTACGGTCGCACATAAAATTACATATGCCATGCAGAAGTTAGGTATGCAGTTAACATTTACCCAGCACCATCGTTTTCGAAAAAAATGATAGCTTAAAAAAAACCAGAGAAATAAATTTAAAGACGTAAATAATAAAATAAATGATTTTGTTGTTCAATTTTTCTAGTGTGTATTAAACATTAAGTAAGCCACGATTTTAGTGGAACGCGAATAACTGATAAAATGACATATTGAGTAACCTAACCTATATATTGAATATTCGAATTTTTCAAAAATTTACGAATTGATTTTTTTTTCGAATTTTTCAAAAATGTTCGAACTCATTTTTTTTCGAATTTTTTCCGGTAACATAATACTGAAAGAGCCGTAATCGTTCTGTTCCTTTCGACCTCTTGTTTCCTGCGAAATTAGTTCGAAAAATGATCGCTTAGAGAAAAACGAGAGAAACAAATTTGAAGACGTGAATAATAAAATATGTAGTGTTGTCGTTCAAAAAAATTGATATTGTTGTTAAATTTTTCGAGTGTGTATTAAACATTAAGTAAGCTACGATTTTTAGTGGAACGCGAAAAACTAATAAAATGACATATTGAATACCTATATATTGAATATTCGAATTTTTCAGAAAATTTTCGATTTTTTTCCGGTTACATAATACTGATAGAGCCATAATCGTTCTGTTCCTTTCGACATCTTGTTTCCTGCGAAATTAGTTTGAAAAATGATAGCTTAGAGAAAATCCAAAAATCAACCCCATATGATTAATATGGGGGGTTTTCCGTCTCTTAATTTTATTTCTCAGTTGAATACCTCTCTTCATTGTTGAATTAATTCGAACGAAATATATTATACTACAACGAACTTTTCGATTCAATTACACACTTTACAGAAATTACTTGAAGATAGAGCAGTCCAAATCCTCACAAATGTTATATTCCACAAAAATATTTCATATACGTGGTATGTATGACAGAAAATGTAACAAAAGTGAATTGAAATTTCACTCAACATTTCATCTACAAAGACTATAGAAATGAAATTAAACTTCACTGATCTTCTCATATTATAAAAACAAAACGAAGGCTAAAATAAATTCAAACGAATAAATCAAAAATTTAAATTTGAGTGAATATAAATTCTGGGAGAATAAAATTGTTCAATGACGCTTTATTTGCCTACTATTCCGTAATAATCTAAACGTATTTAAGGAATTATTCATTATAGGAAAAATGTCATTTCGATTTTAAATTTCATATACTCAAAACATGAATCAATACGTTTCAGAAAAGCATGGCAATACGTCGTTTTCCAAAAACAACTTTATGACAAAAACAATTCAATATTCAACAATGTTCAATATAAATTGCACCATAAAAATTCAAAACTAAGCAGTTTTCTCAATTTAAATAACTCCACAATAGCATATAATATTTGTATACAATTAGTAAATTATCTTAACTGTAAGGATATACATTGAAAACTCTGCAAAAAACTTCTGTACAAAACAAAATAATTAACTACTTCCAATAGTTTTGAAAATTTAGGTATTCAGTATTTTGATGACCTCTAAAAGCTGTTTACTAGGAGTAAATCGAAAAGCAGCGAAATATTATTTAAATATACAAGAAATTATATAAATTTCTTGAAATTTTTAGAAAATATCGGTGGTAAAACGTCAATTCTCATGAAGTCTCCTCACAGTTTCGATAACATTAAACTATTCGTACATAAAACACACAAATAACACATTTCTGAACGAGCATGTTGTTAATAAAAAGACTTTATTGACAATTCAAAATTCATCATCCCATTACTATGAAAGATCAACCTTAAAACATTTAGGGTTAGTACTTCTTGCGGCATGCATTGAAAGCAACACACATCAACAGATCACATCTACAATCACCTTTTTGTGTTGATGAAATATCGAACTGGTACTACTAGGTGTTGGCGGCTGCTTATTGGGCCCTAAAGGTATGATTAGTTCGGATTGTGTGGGAGAATGAGGAACCTTGTGTAAAGTAAAGTCAGTCTGTGTTTGGTAATTAGTTGCAGAGATCGATTTTGCGTCATCTATAAACGACTCGAACGGTTCTATACCTAAATATGTGCTTTCGTCTTTCCAACCGGCAACTCTTCCTGGAAGAGAATAAATTTTGTAACTGCCTCCATCCGGATTACGTTTATTTTGTGAACCGTGGGCGTGATCGGGGGAACCGCCCCTTGAAGAACCGCTATCGCCGTTATCGGGATCACCGTTATCCGGATCGTAAGTCTTAACGGTGGCATCTCCAGCTGCATTTTCCTTGTTCTTTTTCACTAAATCTGTAAGCCACGCATTTTCTGCCTCTTCGTATACAGATCTAGTTATCCAAAACGGCCCATCTTGGGCCAAATTAATTGAAAGACATCTTAGCTTAACATCTTCTTCACTACAGACACATCCGGTTTTTCCTTTTTTCGAACCATTGATAACTCCGGAAATTTTCGACATTAAATTACTAATTACTCCTGATTTACTTTTCTCAGGTTCTTCATCTGGTTTAGTTCTTTTCTTCTTGGGTGTTTTACTGCGTTTTTTCGATATTTTACTATCAGATTCACTATGCAAAGAAGTCAAATTTGTTGTTTGTGATATAGATTCCT
The DNA here is from genome assembly GCA_030704895.1 of Henosepilachna vigintioctopunctata. Lineage (NCBI taxonomy): Eukaryota > Metazoa > Arthropoda > Insecta > Coleoptera > Coccinellidae > Henosepilachna > Henosepilachna vigintioctopunctata. The sequence goes on from JARQZJ010000126.1 coordinate 403,065, forward strand.
GTTCTTCTAGAGTGTCAGCTGTCAATATTTCGGAACTGTTTTCTAAGGACTCATATTTTTGACTCGGTTCCGTTTTACTTTCCTTAGAGGATTTGTTCAAGCCGAATATATTCTTGAGAAATTTACGTTTTTCGGTGCTTTCTTTTAAATTTGATAAGGCTTCCTGATGAGAAGCATAGTATATTTCATGTTCCAAGAAAATTTCATTAATACTTTTCTTGGAGAGGTCAGTACTTGTATTAGTTCTGAGATCATTACTAGTTTCAGATGGTTCATTTGCCAGATCAACATTGGGATGCTTGTCTTTCTTCTTCTTTTTATTCTTCTTATTAGCCTTTCCAGTCTCATGCACAGGAGATTCTTCTTTATTTTTTCCAGTTAATGATTGTAAAATTTTAGTGCATATTCCCTTCTTTTGTTTCTTCGTAGATTTATTTGGCGACAATTTTTCGAGAATTTCTTCATCTTCTTCATCTAGTGATATTTTTGATAAAATTGGTTTCACGTTTTCTGCCTGAGTATCCTCACTACACAAACTGTCATCTTCTTTTGAAGTTATTCGTTCTTGCTTTTCAGTATCCTCTGAAATATCTCCACTTGAGTCTGTTTTTATGTTGCCTATCACGCTTATAGTCCCCTTTGCTTTTTGTGTTTGAAGTATTGTGTTTTCTCTTGAGTTACTGGATTCCTCGCTTTCTATTTCACTCCTCAGTCTTGCTTCGTCAATCATTCTTTCTGTTGCAACTACTGTGCTCATCTGAATGAAGTCCACTTCATGTTCGTTTGAAGAAACTTTGACAATTTCCTTTTCTATGTTTTCTTTTGGGATGTCACTGATTTCATGAGATATTAATTTCTCACTTCCCAATTTTATATCGGCACTTGAATGGACCAAGCCTGCCATTTCCTTATTATTTTTCGGGAATTGCTCTTTTTTCAGAAGTATACAACCTTGTGGATCTTCAGTAGATACTGGCAAATTTTCAGTAGCTATGTTTTCCATATCATATGAAATAATCTCATCCGTAGAAGTCTGTATGGTTGTTCCTAAATCATTTTCTGGGTTTTCAATCTCGAAATCTAACGTATTTTTTGGTGTGAAACCCTCGGCGAAAAAACAACGATTTCCTGGCAATTCCTCTGGCTCTTTTAAAATAGGTTGTGATATTATTCCACGAATAGGTTCACCTTTTTGAACATTGACATCAGAACTCGGCTCTATTGTATTACTCAAAGTATCAGTAGATCTTTCATTACATTCAATGATTTCCTGATATTCATGAATTTGATTACCTTCACATAAAGGCAATGCTGTTCCCGAGCCTCGAGAATAAGTAAGAAGTGTCTCTGGTGTTGTGTCAATTACTTTTTCATGGGATTCTGAGGTAAGCGAGCTCGATTGAGAATCTTCTCTTCTTTCGAAATTATTTTCGACAACTGATTCTGTTACTTTAATATTTGTTGAATCTACGAATTTACTAAGATCTTTGACTTCATTTTCAGCCAAGTTAAAATCAGGTTCTAAGAAATTTTCGGTATTATTCATATCGAGAACATTATTTTCGATCTCATCTATAGAACTAGGAACTTGATCTTCAACATTCATATCGCTTCTCCATGAATCAAATTGAAGACTCGTATTTTCAGTGATATTAAGTGTATCGGCTGCCTGTCTGAGTGCCAATTCTTCGGTTTTTTGGGAAAATTCGTTGCTGGTGGTCATTGATACCTCGATTCCGGAGGATTTGCTTCTTACGGACATTTCACTTGCAATTTCTTGTTCTGAAATATCATGTTCATCAATTTCCATTTCTTCGTTCGTCCTATCAGCATCTGTAGTTAATAAATCATCAGGAAGTGAAAATATTTTATCTTTCTTGAGGTGTTCCACATTTTCGAAGAAGGCTTCAGAACAATCTGAGATTGGTTGAGTTTCCACTTTCTCTTCAGTACTGGAGACTATTTCTGCTGTTATGAATTTCTCCGTACTATTTTCTTCAATTTCCGCGTCATTTCGAGGAATTTCCGTATTTGCATCAGAAGAAATTTCGATAAGAATTTGGGAACCAAAACCTGATTTCGGATCGTCTGGCAAACTAATGACTTTAGATTCAATTATTTTTTCTTGTTCAGCGGTATTTTCTATTTCGCACACCCCCTCGCAAATATCCTGTACTATTCGAGATACCATTTCCAAAGTATCTGTGTTTGTGACTGTTTTATCATTACATTCATATAGATCGGTTTCCAGTTTAACTTCTGTCATATTTTCTTGTGAAATTGACGAAGTATTTACCACATCTTGAATCACCGGCGCAGATTCTGGTGAAGATATTGAAGCAACATTTGATACTTCTAATTCCACATCACCTTCAGGATTCGGTGATTTTTCATCATGGAGACTAAATTCCGTGATAGGTTTATCATCAGTATCATTATTCTTGATCAAAGTTTCCTCATGTGGCGTTTTTTGTAGCAATTCATCTGGAAGAACCGTCCCTTTAGTAGCTGAATCTCCAGGAGGAACAACTTCAGCAGAAACAGTTTGCGGATTTTGTTGATTGGTACTTGGTGGGTTACTTCCTTTGTAATGTTTTCCCGATTGCGAGGCGTTTGATGTTTCTGAGTCCTCTTTGGTGCGTTTCCGTGGTTTTCTCTTGCCCATCTCTTGTTTAACTGGAGATATGTGTTTTTCTGGTTGCTTTCTTTTCGAAGCTGAACGTGAACGACTTCTGCTTCTCTTAACTTCTATGAAACCTTCAGTATCTACTTGTTTATCAGATTGGGTTTCTCGAGTTTCAGTTACAGTAATTTCCACAATAGGTATTGCAATATTCGACTCTTTAACAGTTTCTGTTGGTTGATTAGATGTTGAGCTGTCTGATTCTTCTGGTAGATTAGATGCCAAAACTTCTGCATATGTTTTATCGGACTGCTTTAGCGATTCCCAAATATTCAATTTTGGTTCACAATCTTTAGAAATTTCATTGACGTTTATTTCTATGTTGTCATTCTTTATGTCAGTCACGTCAACTACCGACGTCTTCGATTTTAATTCATTTATTCCTGCTCCATTAGAATGTGTTTCAACTTTAGTAACAGTCGTTCCTACTTCATTTGTAGTGTTAGGTTTTTTGTTTTTCTTGGAATTTTTCTTTTTAGCCTTCAATTTCGTAACTGAGTGAGTTGTTTGGTGTTGATCTGAACCAGTTGACGTTTCAGTGTTATCCAAACTTGTGTCTTGAATAATCTCTGTTACAATTGGCTTTATTTGATCGATTTCTCTCGTTGGAGAGGAAGATTCTGCTGTTGAAGGAACAGAATCCGTATTGTCGTTCTCTGAGTACTTCTTATTCTTTACAATATTAGCCCAAGATATAGTTCCAATTGCGGTATTGACTGTTTCTATAGCTTTAGTAGGAGAAGCATCAGCTTCATCAACAATTCGTTTACAGAACTTTTCACTTTCGGCAGATTTTGCATCTGGAGTATCTATAGCAGCTTTAGACTTCTTGTGTTTTTTGTGTTTGAGAAGTTTCGTATCAGGAGCAATTAACACTACAGGTTCGTTTTCTAAGTTAGAAGTTCCATCGGAATTTATGATTTGGTTCTTCTGCTCCTCTTCAAATGCACTTCTATGAACTGTTTTGCTAATATCTTCTTCTTCTTTTTCTGTGTATGTAATAATTTCAGCAACAAAGTGAAGATCAAACTTATCTTTGTGAATATCATCACTCAATCCTTTTTGTATTCCTTCTTCAGAGGTGTCAGTTTCGTGTATAATTTCCAATTTTTCCCCAATATTTACCAAAGGTTCGTATGTACCAGAGGTAACTGGCTCCGCAGAAACTTTAGTACTTGATTTAAATGCTTCAACCCGACTATTGGGTACGATTCCAGGGTCAGTTTCATCTCTGAGAATTGTATTATCATTAGTTATTACTGGCAATAAGTCTTTTTCTTGAGATATGCATTCGGAGTCTTCCAAAATCTGATCTATCCACGCATGAGTTGGATGGTCTTGATATGTAAAATCAATTGGGTCACTCCATTCAGAAAGAGCACTCTCTCGTGGAAGTTCACTCGTTTCGTTGTTTATAACACCTGGAACGAATTCGGCCGCATTTGGATTCAGATTCGATACGAATATAGATTCGGATTCATGTTGTTCAGATAGTTCGTTGACAGTTCCGTTTTCATCTGTGCGATCCTCACTTACTATTGCTGAAGATATTTTATCTTTCTCTTCAACACTCAAGTCGCTTATCTGTATTGGTTGGATCAATTCAATATTAGATATGTTGAACTTTTCAGTTCGCCAAATTTCGGCTGGAGACTCTTCTGATTGAATTTCTACAACATCTCTATCAAAAATAGGTCGAGTAGGTTCAACAGTACCAGGACTGTCTACAACTTCGTTGTCACTTTCTTTATCTGGCATTGGTTTCGTTGTGATCTCATTAGCAACATCAGTAACTGGCAACAGTTCTTCCTTCGAATCAAAATCTTCAGCAATTACATCGGTACTTTCCATAGCTTCATTTTTCATGTGGACACCCTCTGGCTTATCAATGATTTCGAAAGTAGATTCAGCTAGATTTTCATGAACTGATGATGTGATATCATGTAGATCCGATAATGTCTTTATATCAGATATGTTGTACTCTAGAATTTGCGAATCGTCATCAAGTTGAATAAGCTTTGAATTTTCTAGAAGTTTCTCATTTACTACCTCTGAAATTTGTTCGATTGAAATCTTTTCTGCAACATCAGTGACGTGTGACATATTTTCACTTAATATTTTCGTACTTTCAGTTGAATCATTTTCGATAGGGACAATTTTTCCTTCAACCCTGTTTTCTGAAATAGATTCATCTTGGATTTCATCGACTTTTGAATTTATTTCACTCACTTTCGATTTGGGCTTTTCAAGTTCGATCGTTTCAGGGACATCTTTGACGAGTTTGAGCTTAGTGCGGTCGTGACTTTGATTCACTAAATACCAACGCAATTCGCTTTTCCACAATTGCGGTACGTCATATCGGACCAATTTCACCAAATCTGGATACATATCCGAATAGTTATATTCCCTGTTATCATCAATTTTACTATCTGAAATTTGTGCGTACACTTCTTTCCTTTCGATATTTTTAGGAGCTTCTTCATTTGAATCGTTTTCTTTGAGATCCGAAACTATCGTACCAGAAATTTTAGTTTCTGACGATTTTCTTTCTTCGAACCACAAATTTTCACTCTCTCTTAAACGGATAGTATCATAAGTGAGCAATTTTATAATATCGTCGTATTCTTTAGGATGCATTGATACTTCGGTTTTTCCTTCCAGAACAGTTATAGACTCTTTATGCTTTTCAGCTAAATAAGTCGATTCAGCTTTAGTGTATTTCCCAACATTGTATTTGATATTATTTTCTGTGAGCATGTATTCGAAATATTGCAGTTCAGTTTCAAGTGGCATAACTCCCTTTTCTATATTTTGCGTTGTATCATGTAGATTTGGTACCATTGAAGAATCGATTTTCATAATTTCCGTGGAGGAGGTTTCACTTATTTGAATTTTCGAAACGTCCACTTTGGGCTTTTCAAGTTTCGATGATGAGGCAGACAAAGTAGAAAGGTCTGAAGCATAATACGTTGTTGTTTTACTGCTTCCATCTTCTCTTATTTCATTTTCGAGAAATTCTCTACTTATATCTTCATTATCTAATGAAGAGTTGTCAGTCCTGTGCAATTGATTCACGTATTTTCCAACTGTCATCTTTGTTTCGGTAGCTTCAACTGGAGAAGCTTCAACTTCGGTTCTCAGTTCAGTATCAATATCTGTGACTGGTTCTTTAACATTCAAGGATGACGAAATAACTGAGATTAACTGTTTAACATCGGAATTTGTCAATGATTCTACTTCAGGTGATTTTTCTACTTGTTCAGGGTGTGTTTCAAGCACCGAAGGAATTTGCTCTTCTCTGAAAGATTCGATTGTGTCTTCCTGAGAAAATTCATGAGTTACCGGAACTGGTACTGAGACGAATGGTACTTTTGACTCGGTGATTACTGAAATATTTGCATCATCCGCTTTTGGTGATTTATTTCTCTTTTTGTTCTTCTTTGATTTCTTTTTCTTCTTTCCGGTCAAATTTGTGTCTGTAGATTCATTAATGTCAGTTGAAGAGACTTGTGGTTTGGAGTCGGTAATACTTTCCACATATTCTGTCGTTTGGAGCTTGTCTTTCATCGATTCTCCCAGTTCTTTCTCTGGAAGTACGGACACTAATTCAGATAATTTTGTATCTCTTTCAGTATTTTTAGGAGTAGTAACTGGTTTTTCGGGTTGTTTAAGCTCTTTGTATTGTAAGGGCTCCACTTCAACGTCCATCTCTTTAGCACTCAAACTTTTATCTCTCTTATCTTTCAACGAATCAGCTTCATTAATATGCTGGTTTCCATCTGAAGATATCTTTTCTTGGAATAGAAATTCACTTCCAGATGAAGTAGATACCGTTTGATTCACAGATTTAGCAATCTCCCGTTGTGTATCTTGAGAATAATGCTCAATAATTTTCGTTTGGTTGGTAGTTTTTGCGAACCATTCCTCAGATTTTTCTTCAGGATTAATTTCTTTTTCCACCCTGATGAAATCTTCAACAGCATGTGAAATATTTTCCAGTTTAGACAGTCCAGCGACTGTTTCACTTTCTATATTATGTTTCAAATCATTGTTTCTCATTGGGGCATTAAATAGAACCTCAGAATATTGCTCATTGGGAGATTCAGAATATATCTCTCCAACATTTTGATGTAATACATTTTTGTGAGAAATTTCTTCTTGTACTTGGTTAGATTCAGTTTTTTCGTTCGGTGAGAAGTCGATTGTGGCCTCAGCTAGTGTTGCCTGTTTAGAGTCATTTTTACCAGTGTTTGTTATGACTTGATCGCTAACAAGGGTTTCACTTGGATATTCGTTTACACCTTCGCTAATGGTTGTTTTAGCTGTTTCATCTGAATCTATTAACTGTATTTTCTCTTTTTCCTCATTCTGTTGCGATATAGGGTGATCAGTAGTTTCTGTACTCTTCTCCTCTTTCACCTCTTGTAATGCTTTATTCTGATGCCACAAAATTTCGCTCTTCCATAATTGCAATTCATTGTAATGAACAAGTTTTACCAAATCATGGTATTGGTCCTTATTGGGAACAGGTCTAGAAATTTGTTCACTTATCAGATCATCTTTTCGTTGTGAATTAACACTTTTATTGCCAAAATCAATCATTTCTTTGAATGAAATCTTATTTCCACTTCTTTGTTTGTCTGATTCCGAAGCTATATTGAAATTTTCTTCTCGTTTCTGTTCCTGATTGGAGATTTGTACAGTTTTTGAAGGAGAGTGCCGTTTTCCAAGGAATCCTAATTTTTTCATTAAGTTTGTAGACGAATCAGGAATATCCGAAATGGTTGGAGATCGCACAGAATCCTTCCTATCGTCTTGTAGAATTGGTTTATTCTTCTCATCATCGCTATCCGATAATTCTAATGGTTCATCAAGTATATCAAAGACGTTCAAGTTTTCATCTATTGGTAATCCGGCATACTGTTTCTCAGATTTTGAAACCTTGGTTACACTTTCTACAATGACACTATTTTCAATAGTATCTGATAATTCTTGTACCCCTTTAACAACATTTGATTGAGTAACTACTTCAATTCTATGTGTCTTAACATTAAATGAAGAGTCTGTGATTTCTTTGTTCCTCTCTGAATCAACTCCAGGTTCTGTATTCACTTGCACAATATTTGTTAGTACCGGTACTTTATTTTCTACATTTGTTTCACCATCATCATTATCTGATAGTTCTATTGCCTCATCCAATAAATCGAAAATGCTCACAGTACTGTCTATGGGTAATCCGGCATATTTCTTCTCTGTTTTTGAAATAATGGCTGAATCGCTTTGATCAACCTCGCAAGCTCCGATAACAGATTTTGGAACTTCATTTGTGGAGATCGAGAGAGGTTCTTCAATTATACGTATTTCAGTATTGGAAATGGAAACAGATTCTTTCACATCTTGATTTCTATTAGGATCAGGTTCGGAATTCTCTTCATTCGAAGAAGGAGTTGGTTTTTCACACATATCAACAACAGTTTCTTCTTCAAGCACTGTCCTAGAGTCAAGTTCTATCTGTGATTCTGTTTCTACTTGAGTAACATTTGTTGCTACCGATAACTCAGGAGATTTATTAGTTTTGTGATCATCTTCACTATCTGATAATTCTATTGGCTCATCTAACAGATCAATTATGTTCATACTGTTATCTACAGGCAATCCGGCATACTTTTTCTCAGATTGTGAGGTGATGGTTGATTCGCTGTGCTGGTCTCCACATTCAATATTGTTAGATATCTCTGGTAATTCGTTGATAGATGATTTTGGAATCTTATTCAATGGAGCTGATTTAGTTTCTTCAATCGAATGTGTTTCTTCATCAGATAGGAAATGATCCTCCGCTTTATGTAGACTTATATTCCTATCAGCACTAGAATTCTCTTCAATTAACGTTGGAGTTGTACCGTCACATTTTTCAACAACAATTTCTTCGATAACGATCGTTTCACAGTCAATCTTTCCTTGAGTTTCAGTTTCAGGTTTCATGTTCATTTGATTAGGACTTGATACTACTGATAGCTGACCTGGTTCAATTGGTTCATCATCATTATCTGATATTTCTATTGGTTCGTCCATTAAATCGAATATGCTCAAGGTATTGTCTATTGGTAATCCGGCATATTTTTTTCTCGGTTGTGAAATTATGGTTGAACTGCTCATCTCAACTTCAATTTCAGTTGGACGCGTACCTTCTGGTACTTTATCGGTAGATGATTTGGTAACTTCATTTAATGAAGTCGATTGATTTTCTTCATTTAAGTGTGCTTCAATAACAGAAACGAACACAACTTTCGATGTTTCCTGGTTGTTATAAGAGACAACTCTCGATTTTTGTTCAGTTAACGATGGCGATGTAACTTCACTAATATCTTGTACATTTTCGTGCGATACACGACAATCAAGTATTTCCTGTGATTTCGATAGAGCTTCTTCATTAACACGAACATTTGCTTTGTCTGATACGTTGCTCGGTTCGATTTTCTCACTGTCATCATTATCTGATAATTCTATTGCCTCATCCAATAAATCTAGTATACTTATGGTATTGTCTATTGGTAGTCCAGCATATTTTTTCTCCGGTTGTGAAATAATGGTGGAACTGCTCTTCTCAACTTTAGTTTCAATGGAAAGCGTTCCTTCTGGTACTTTATCGGTAGATGATTTGGTAACTTCGTTTAATGAAAACGATTGATTTGCTTCATTCAAGTGTGTTTCAACCACAGAAACGGACACTACTTTCGATATTTCCTGGTTGTTATAAGAGATAACGCTTGATTTTCCTTCAGTTAACGATGGCGATGTAATTTCCCTTATATCTTGTACATTTTCTTGCGATGCAAGATAATCAGGTGTTTCCTGTGATTTGGATAGAGCTGCTTCATTAACTTGAACATTAGCTTTGTCTGATACGTTACCCGGTTCGATTTTCTCACTTTCATCATTATCTGATAATTCTATTGGCTCGTCCAATAAATCAAGTATGCTTAAGGTATTGTCTATAGGTAATCCGGCATACTTCTTCTCAGAATGCGAAGTTGCAATCAAATTATCTTCTATATTGTCACCTTCAGAGATAACTAATTTTTCCGTAACTTCGTCAATGGATAGTTCCGAAATTTCACCAATAGACTGAGTTACTTCAACAGAATTGGTTTCTGTTTTGTGAAGTGAAACTTTTTCTGTGACTTCACGATGTATATTCGTAGCAATAACAGAAGTTTTATCCGTTGAGGACGAGGCTGAATCTTCACATATATCGAGAACTTTCTCACTTCTTTCGACTAAGGGGGTGTCAAGGTTTTCTTGCAACTCAGTTGCAGAATCTGCGTTTACTTCAGAAACAATTGCCACTTTCGATTTTTCTGTTTCGTCGTCATTATCTGAGAATTCTATAGGCTCCTCCAATAGATCAAAAATGCTTACTGTATTATCAATTGGTAAACCAGCATACTTTTTGTCAGATTGCAAAATCATGGTCGATTTATCTTCTTCAATTAGTTTTTCAGTGTTGACTGAAGTTTGAGCTGTTGTTTCTTCCTTTGATAGTTCAAGAATTTCATTGAGAGGCAACGTTTGAGTTATTTCAACTGAGTTGGTTTCAGATTTGGAAATAATATCTTCATGAATATTCGAAGCATTTGGAGATAATTTCTGATATACATTTTCTTCTTTTGGAACTCGATCATCATCCTGATTTTGGTCGATTTCTGAAATTGATGCACTGGAAGCGTTATTTACGACTTCAGCTTCTTCAGGTAGGTCTTGATTTTGGTCAATTTCTGATATTAATACTCTGGAAGCATTATTCATGATTTCAGCTTCTTCAGGTAGCTCTGTTTTTTTACTATGTTCCAGAATTTTATCACCATCAACTTCAGTAGTTCCATTTTTACCTCCATCAGAAATTAAAATTGATGATGTTCGAATAGCATTATGACTGACTTTAACAGTGCTTTCTATAACTTTCGTCGTGGAAAAATGACTTGATATTTCTGACGTCGAGAATTCAGAAGACTCGAATCTTTGAGAAACTCCACCCTTAGTGTTTTCATATTTTGAAACGACTTCTGAAGTTGTCGATGAACCGTGCATCTTTTCTTTATTTATAAGAGTATTGATTATATCATTCACACTATTTACTTCCTGATCAACAATTGAGTCAGATCTGGACATTAATTCGATTTCGGGCGTCTTTGCGTTTTCCGCCAAATTGTTAGATATTTCAGATTGTAAGAACAAGTCTACAGGCATTCCTTCGCGTTTCTTTTTGTTCTTCTTTTCGCTGTTGACTTCGGAGGATTGTATTGTTTCCGATGTAATCATATTCACGTTTTTCCTCTTCCCGTGGCGGTCTTTAACTGATCCGAAAATTACTTGTTCTATATCATCAGGAGTCAGTTTTTTATTGTCCTCAACTATTTGGGTTTCACACGGAAGTTGCATTTTCAACGAAATAACTGGTTTAGTTTTGTATTCTTCGTGCGTAATTAGTGTTATTTTCGTGGTACCGTCTGCTTGTTCTTCAGAATATACTTTCGTGTTTTCTGTCGAAATAATTTCTTTCTCGTCCTTTGTTGTTGATGAAGTTTCTCGGCTAAACATCTGTGGATCAGATGTACTTGTACTTGTTGGTGTTTTGTCTTCTAAGGAAACTGACGCATTACTTGTAATAGAATCATTTGCGATACTCATTGTGGTGGTTTTGATTTCGCTTGAAATGACGGAATCATCTCCTGTATAAATCATATCCTTGGACTTGATTTCCTCTGTCGTTACACTAGATGTGTTCTCAAATTGTTCTATTCGTACATCTTCATCCACAACCAGAATTTCGGATGTTTCATCAGCTTCATTTGAAAGAAGTTGACTTGTGTGTAAAACATTAGTTTCAGTTGAATCAATATTTACAGGTATAACTTTTTCGAGTTCTTGTTTTATGGCATTCTTCTTTGATTTATCAGACTTCTTGGTTTTAGTTGCCTTAGTAGTCTCTTGCAGCTCATCATTCAAAACTTTTTGATCATCACCTGATACTTCAATCAATTTCTCTACCAATACTTGATTCGACTCACATGGCAGTTCTTTCTCAAGTTCAGCTTTCCTGATACACTTATTACACTTCCTGGTTTTAATTGGCTTAATAGTCTCTTTCAGTTCATCGTTTGGAGCTTTGGGATTATCAACTGAAGTCCCAATTAATTCCAATATCACTTGTTCTGACGCACATGGTAGTTTATTGTCAAGTTCGGTTTCGTTGATATTCTTCTTCTTATTAGACTTCTTGGTTTTAGTTGGCTCAACAGTCTCTTTCAGTTCATCATTTGAAGCTTTGGGATCATCACATGTCTCAACTAATTTCTGTAATAACATGGTTGACTCACATGGTAGTTTATTTTCGATTTCAGTTTCGTTGATATTCTTCTTTTTATTGGACTTCTTAGATTTAGTTGGCTTAACAGTCTCTTTCACTTCATCGTTTGAAGCTTTGGGATCAACAACTGAAATCTCAATTGATTCCATTTTCACTTGTTTTGATGCACATGATAGTTTATTCTCAGGTTCGGTTTCGATGATATTCTTCTTCTTATTAGACTTCTTGGATTTAGTTGGCTTAATAGTCTCTTTCAGTTCATCGTTTGAAGCTTTGGGATCATCAACTGAAGTCTCAATTGTTTCCATTATCGCTTGTTTTGATGCACATGGTAGTTTACTCTCAGGTTCGGTTTCGATGATATTCTTCTTCTTATTAGACTTCTTGGATTTAGTTGGCTTAATAGTCTCTTTCAGTTCATCGTATGAAGCTTTGGGATCATCAACTGAAGTCTCAAGTGTTTCCATTATCGCTTGTTTTGATGCACTTGGTAGTTTATTCTCAGTTTCGGTTTCGATGATATTCTTCTTCTTATTAGACTTCTTGGATTCAGTTGGCTTAATAATCTCTTTCAGTTCATCGTTTGAAGCTTTGGGATCATCAACTGAAGTCTCAATTGATTCCATTATCTCTTGTTTTGACGCACATGGTAGTTCATTCTTGGTTTTCTTGGACTTCTTGGTTTTAGTTGGCTTAATAGTATCTTTCAGTTCAACACTTGAAGCTTTGGGATCATCACCTGATGTCTCAATTAATTCCTGTACAAAAACTTGTTTTGACTCACATGGTAGTTTAATCCCAAGTTCAGTTTCGTTGATATTCTTCTTCTTATTGGACTTCTTGACTTTAGTAGCCTCAATAGTTTCTTTCATGTCATCCTTTGAAGCTTTGGTATCATCACCTGACGTCTCATTCAATTTTTCTATTATTTCTTTCGACTCACATGGCATTTTATTGTCAAGTTCAGTTCCGTTGACATTTTTCTCCTTTTTGGATTTTTTAGACTTATTTTTCTTCGGAATAGACTTTTCTTCAGCCGTTGGTGGTATAGGAGAAGTTTCATTTTTGGGTACGTTATCTGAATTTTGAATTGTACCAATTTGTTCTAGTTTCATTTCGTCGGCAATATTTTGACATGGTTCATCTACAGAGATCAAGGTGGTGATTGATACTAAAGTTGCATCTGTAACTATCTTCTGCGTTTCGAGAATATTTTCATTGTGTTCCTCTATTTTTGAAATATTAACTTGATCAATATGCGGTGTTTCAATTGAGTTATCACTTTGGTGTTTTTTGGAAGGCTCAACTTCTGCAGCTGCTGATTTTTGCTTTTCGCCTTTTTTCTTTGGTTTTTTAATCTGAGACTCATTTGGAGTCGTATTTATACAATTTGAGTTATCTGAAATACTTCTAGCTTTCTCTTCCATATTTTCTTTGACTTCAATCGATGTACCAGTTCCTTCTGGTTTGGTTTTCTTTTTCTTAGATTTCTTTTTACTTTGGGAGGTAAAGTCATCGATAGGTTTTTCATCGGATTCGTTGTCTTGGATGTGGCTCTTCATTTTGGAAGCTGATGGAATTCCTTCGTCGGTAGGTACTTCAACTATTGGCTTTACTTTCTTGGATTTCTTTTTAGGGCAAGATTCTATCTTGCCTTTTTCTTGATTTATCTCTGATATATTCGCTGAAGATTTCTCTTCAATTACAGATTCTGAATTTTTCGCAGATGATGTGGTTTTTACCTTCTTAGATTTCTTAATCTTCTTCTTCTCTAATTTTTCTGTATTTATTCCACCAGTTACAGGTACATCTTGAACCGTGGAAATATTTTCGATCACAGTAATATTTTCATCAATTTTTTGCAGACCTGCACATGTTTTTTCTTCAATCGTATATTCATTGCCTGAATCTTCCTTGTTTACATTTGCCTTAGATTTCTTTTTCTTCTTCATTTTCGGTTTTTCACTCACAGATTTCTCTATGCTTTGTACAGTAGTAGTTACGTTATCGATGTTTCGATTTAAACGTATCTCTTCATCAGTATTTTTGCGATTTCCGTTGTTGTTCATCTGTTCTTCAACTTTCGTGATTGTGCTAACAGATTTCGTTGATATTTCAACAATTCGTTTTTTATGAGTATTTTGAGATTTATTCATCTTAATTGTAGAGGAACTAACTTCCTCGGATATAAGAGTATCAGATGCCAAGCTATTTTCACTCGAAAATTCTCCACGATAGCTAGGCATATGAGTATTGTTTTCGTTGGCGCGTTTTCGGTTCGCTTTTCTACTCAAATCGTGATGTTGATTGCCAACATGACGGGCATCTTTTTTAATATAATGACCCCTTTGATTTGATTTCAAGTCCCACTCATTCGAGTGAGTTCTGCGATCATCCTTTGGCCTGATATCTTGTTCAGGCGTGGGAGATTTTTCTTTCGATGAAATTTGTAAATTCGTTGTCGGTGAGCTGGATGGCTGGAAAGGTTTATCGAGTCCTTGCGATAAAATATGAGCATAAGAAAAATTTTTCTTCGACGCCTTCACATATTCTTGTTGTGGAGCTTTCTTCTCGACATCTGGTTTAGCATTTGGATTGTGTTGTTGTTCGAAGGCCGTATTATTTTCGGTTGGTACCTTAAAGTGTTTTTCTACTTCTTTAATATCATCGTTCTTTTGGAAGGATTGATACACATCACCCTTTCTCTCGATATCTTCTTGTATGTGCATCCTTGGTACTTCATACTCTTGAGAGGAGTGATAAGTACCCAAGCCAGAATTGATGAGTTCCTGCCCAGAAGCTATGAAACCAATCATTTCTGGTACCGGTATATAATTGTAGTAGGTTGTGCTTTGTGGAAGAGTGTGATAATAGCCGATATTCGTATTTAGTGACGTTATTTGATCTTTGGGATAATCGTTCTCTGTATTATATTGCACCCATTCTGTATTATCAGATGAAGGTAATTCTTCTTTTGTACATACTTCCTTAGATGAACTGGGTAAATTATTCGATTCCTTAGTTTGGTAAGAAATATTCTGTTCTATATTGATAACCTGCTCTTGGTGATGTTTTGTACCATCATCAACTGATATTCGTTCAACTGTTTCGTGAATATCGTAGCTAGGTTTTCCATTTGAGTGGAATCCCTTCAGTACTTCTGCGTACGGAGTCGAACCAGGTTCCCACATCGGACTGAGAGATCGTAATCTTTCGGGTTCTTTGGGAGGAGCTAAGCTCGCTGTTTGAGTTTCGTTAACTTGGTGTTTTCTTTCAATTTTGTGCTTTTCCAATTTTATTTCAGATGATTCGCCTCTACGTCTAGGAGATCTACTTGGTCGAGAAGATTTTTGCACTTCTCTTTTCGCCGCTTTGTTATTTTTATCTCTTTTCGAATTAGCTTTTGGTAAGTCGCCAGTTTGATATTGAGCAGGTCTAACTGATTCTACGTCAGTGATTTCCACTGCGATCGATGTTTTGGCATCGATCGTTTCCGATTTGTCGATACTTGAAGAAGTAGGTTGAACATGGTGTACTTCGATAGGCAGAATCTCATCCGCTTGTTGATTCTGATCGTACCTTTCTCTAGACTTAGAGCGGCCCGCTGCGATATCCGCGTAACTAATATCTAAATTGGTGGTAGGTTGCAGAGGTGACTCGACGTTGTGGTACGGATCGATGCGTTGAATGGATATCGTCAGATTTTTGATCTGTTCGTTGACGCTCCGCACCGTTGACGCCTGTACGCGCGACAAGAATGAAAAAGTAGCATCAGTAAACCGTGAATTGATTGATTCGCGAGGCAAGATGGTTGACGCGATGTCGTCACATCAGGTGTTTGGGTCAAAATCGGTGACTTGTCAGTTTGGGAGTGGTGGAGGGTGGCGGATTCGAGGGTTAAGTGTCGAGATGGCCCGAGTCCGGCGTGCCCCTCTGAGCAATAAGTTTCATCCGTTCGTTGCGAGCGGACATCTTACTCTGCAGAGTACGCAAACGGTCTTTGTACATCTGAACACCCAGAAAGGATTCGTAAAGGACGCAGCAAAATGAAATAGAACAGAGTGAAATCATGAAAATAAGTATACACAAGCGAAATGGCAAAAAAATGTGGATTTAAGTTCGATGTCGGCTCTCTTTTTTCGCAAAATGAACGAAATTAGGTAGTAATGAATGAAATGAAAATGACGTACATACAAAATGAAGTAGAAAAAGAGAATGACATGAACCAATCCTGGTGAAAAACAAATGTGATAATGCCCCTCAAATAAGCATACTCAAGTGAAAAATGGTAAAAAAGCTGAAGCATAAATTAAGCAAAACTATAAACGAAATATCTTGCCCCAATAGTTCTCTAAAAATATTTTGATTTCTGGTTAATTTTAATAATATGAAAATAGTTCTCTAAAAATACTTCGATTTCTGGTTAATTTTAATAATAGGAAAATATTTTTTAAAAATTCACTGAACGATGAATCAGCTCTGTGATAGTTCATTTTCAAATGGGAGATAATGAGAAATATTTGTAGAAAATCACAAATTGCACAACTCTTTATTCGACTAGTTTCAAGACTGATAATGCCGTAAAAGGCGAAACTAGTCAAATGAAGAGTTGTTCAGTTTGTGATTTTTATACAATTATTTTTCATTGCCTCCCATTTAGATCTTTTTTATGTCCGCGTTGTAATTTTCAGTATTATTTTATACTTCGTCGTTGAAAATTGAAAGCCCACAGTATTTTTCTGTTCAAGACAAATTTTTGCAGAGCCATGATTCCAATCTAAAGATGGCATTGAAAATACGCAATAGGTTCATTTGAAAAATTAATCTAACGTTGCCGGTCATCTGGTTCTCAAAATATGCTTCTTTTTTAGAATTTTTCCCGCCTATGTAACTTCGACCTATGGTAAACAATTTCCAATGGTATGAAGTGATTCGTAACGAAAAAACCAAATTTTTATATTTCACAAGTCACGAAGAGGAAGTGAATGTTGCATAAATTTGCACATGTAAATTCATCAATTTTTTACATTAAAAGTATTGAAAATTACGAATGATAGAGGATGCCTTTATGTTTCGGGATTTAGCAGCCCTAGAGTTGAAATCTGGAAACTGACAGCTATATCGTGAAGTTTGACATTTTTGAGGTTATACGTGCTAACGTTTTGACATACGAGCTTTAGTTACGAGCGAGTAACTTAAAAGATTCATCTCGACCCAAA
This sequence comes from Henosepilachna vigintioctopunctata, assembly GCA_030704895.1. Lineage (NCBI taxonomy): Eukaryota > Metazoa > Arthropoda > Insecta > Coleoptera > Coccinellidae > Henosepilachna > Henosepilachna vigintioctopunctata. Next base: position 420,334 of record JARQZJ010000126.1, read on the forward strand.
AATGGAATTAAAACGTGAACATTTTCGTGCGATTATTTTTTACAACTTTCGACGTGGATTAACTCAGCAACAGTGCACGGATGAACTTAATTCAATTATGGCGATGAAGCTCCATCAAGGACGAGTGTTTATCGATGGTATGGTGAATTCAATCGTGGTCGTAGTTCGTTCCAAGACGAATTTCGTGAAGGTCAACCAAAATCAGTTGTTGTTCCGAAAACCATTGATGCTGTGCGCGAACTGATATTGCAAGATCGTCATGCGACCTATCGTGAGATTGAGACAACCTTAGGCGTTAGTGGGACCAGCATACATTAAATATTGCATAAACATTTCACTGTCAAAAAAATTTGTTCGCGTTGGATACGACAGAATTTGTCAATCGCTCAAAAAAAGGCTCGTGTCAATTGGCCGAAAGAAATGCTCAAAAAGTACAATCGCGGTACTTCGAAACACGTCTATGACATCGTGACAGATGATGAATCGCGGATTTACGTGTATGAGCCTGAAAGTAAACAGCATTCGACTGTATGGGTGTTTAAAGATGAGCCAAATCCAACAAAAGTTGTTGGTGCACGAAGCACTTCTAAGCAAATGGTCGCCTGTTTTTCGGAAAAACTGTACATGTCGCAACCGTACCACTGGAACAACGCAGAACAGTTAATTCTGAGTGATACACAAATATTTGTTTGCCAGTTGTCTTCCAAGAAATCAGGAAAACCAACCGCCGAAGACGGATCACTCTTCACCACGACAATGCGAGCTCTCACATATCGGCTCAAACAACTGCCGAGTTGATGAGTCAACAAATTTGATGAGTCTACCGCAGTACAGATCCTGACATGGCACCGAATGACTTCGTTTTATTCCCATACGTAAAAAACAATCTAGGAGATCAATGTTTTTCGACACCTGAAGAAGCGGTTGCTGCATTCAGAATGCATGTTTTGGAGATACCTCAATCAGAGTGGCAAAAGTGCTTCGACAACTGGTTCAAACGCATGCAAAAGTGTATAGATGTTCATGGGGGATATTTTTAAAAACGTTAAAGTGAATCTCGATGATTAATATTTGTTTTTGTTCTCTAATCCCGAAATATAAAAGGCAACCACAAGGAAATAACAAATTCAATGCAACATGAAAATTTTGTGATATTACTTTCTACTATTCGTCAACAAATTTCTTGTTGGAGGTAGTAAAAGGGTGTTTGTTAATGCCTAAACACACCTAATCACTTCTACATAAGTGTCGATTCATAAAAATATATAATTCGATATTTTGAATTCGCAGAATTTGTATTTTGTTCGAAAATATGATTTTTTTCTGAGAACTATTGTGGCAGAAGAGCTCGTCTTAAAACAAACACAATCCCCAGCTGCTAGGCGGAGGGATGAGGATGGAAACACCTTGATGATGATCGGACACGTCAGTCATCTTGACATCTCGCTGGTTACATCAAAATGTTTCCAATTTAACTTCTTCTCAGCGAAGAAATTCGAATTAGATTGTCGTCGACTTTGATCGACTGTTAACTGCCGTTATTTTTGACTAATGATGTCTCATGTACTTATGATGGCTCTATGTTGCATCTGCGGTGCTTTTGGCTCGTGATTATGCGGGCATGACTGTATGGCGAATTGATACTTTTTCTCGATCGATTTGTTATTAGTATCGATAATGAAAGAATTTTATGAAACTATTATGAAAGATGACAATTCGGAATGGAAAAAACGTGAATGTTTTGAACAATTTACTAATTCTGCTAACTTGATTTCAATGCACCACAGCTCCAGGTTTTACGAACCGTCAAACTCACAAATATCAAAAAGACGTCATTCAACCTAGTTTATTTTTATGTTAATTAACAAACATATAAGACACATTTTTATCGGGATGTATGCAATATATGCCGTGCTTTTCGGTCAGTGAATTATTTCGATCGAAATCCGTCGAATTGTTTTCTGATGATCCTTAAAACTGATGTAACGTATAGTAGTTAATCATTGTTGAAAAAATCATTTTCTATTTTATTTATTCATCTTTTGTATTTTTGTGTTTTGTGCTAAGCTTTGTGTTCTGTAGGGGGTCGTCATTAATCACGTGATGTTTTTTGAAATAAATTAATTTTTGAACCCTTATTCTTCACCCCTATAGTGATTTATGGCAGATTTGAGACTACCACTTGCCACCCATATCCGAATTTGACGAGTATTTTTAACGTCTTTTTTTAGTACGAAGTGTTTTGAATTTTTCAGAATATATAATTCAATACACATATATTCTGATCGAATTTGGAGAAATCAATCATGACGATGAAAATTAAAAAGACATTTTTAATTTTCATTTTTCAATTTGTATTCATTTTCTGACCGTCAAGAAAATAATGAAGCAATTTTTCGATTTAAAATTCGTGAGTTTAACGAAAAATTAATACACGTGATGTCCCTCTCTTCCTTGTGATAATTCGTGATTTTTTGTGACCCCTACCCCCTTTCGAGGTACACTTGATTAATAAACGTGCCCTAATTTGAAAACCTAACCCACTTCGATATAAATTTCTGAATACACTATGTTTAATAAATGACACGAAGGTTTCGCTAATCTTGGTGAAACATTATGTTAAAAACAATAAATTAAAATTAACACACTTGATTTCAGTTTCACTGAATAAATTAAAAACTCTACATATATTTTGGGTGGTTAACCCATTAAGATCATTGTATACTATTGATAATGGGTTAACCACCCGAAACATATGTAGAGTTTTTGATATATTCAGTGAAATGTAAACCAAGTGTGTTAATTTTAATTTATTGTTTTTATCACTATGTTTGTATTTTCGGGCTACTACCCCATTATCAAGAGTTATAAAACACTTGACAATGGGATAGTAGCCCCAAATATATTTCGTATTGAACAATTTCCTTGGAATTTTTGCCTAATAATACTCCGAAACATTCGGAGTATTGTGCGAAAAATCGATTGACATAAACACAAAACCTCCTCGAAAGCTTGATTAGAAATTGCCTATTTCACTCGACATATCTTCGGGCTATCAAATCATTACCAAGAGTTTGATACACCAATGGAGTTGTATTTAACTCTTGATATTGGGCCAGTAGCCCGAAGCATATGTCAAGTGTGTCTTGGATTTTCCTGGATTTCAAGCAGATGTTTTCACAAACAATTGTCATTAAAGGAGATAAAAAGGAGAAGGAAATTTCTGTTTGCGTTTGAACTATTGATAATACTTCAGAAACTTAAAACATTTAGAGAATCTTTTGTGGAACTTGGCCAAATATTTCCAATTATTCGATTGATTCAGTATATTCTTCTCGAAATTCAGGTCTTTCTGAAAATTGTGGAGATTACGAAGACATTGTTCCATCTTCATCTGGAAATATTCCAAGAAAATGGTACCCTAATCAACAACGACAACATTCAATTACGTTTCTTAATTTCGATAACCATTTTTATATTTTTTCGAATTATCTGAAAAACACTTCTTCGGAAATAAATATTAAATTTCAATTCGAAAAAATTTTAAAATTTTCGAAAATGTCGATACAATTTACTCGTACAATTTCTGGAGCCGCAGTGCATCGAAAAAACACATAGGTCGGTTAAGAAGTCAATTATACAATTTCCTATCAACATCACCAACACAGTACATGCCACATAATCTCTCGAAACGGTAAAAAATTCGTTATTCCACAAAAACACCTCACCTGTTGTTCTCTGAGAGCTTGCTCTCTATCTTCGGCCAGATGAACGGGAGTAGTCGCAGTTCTGAGCTGTTGTTCCACTTGGACGATCTGTTGACGGAGCTGCTGCACCTCCGACTGATACTGATCCACCTGCGCTATAGCGGTTTCTAATTGTATAGTTTCTTGTTTGATGGTTTCGTTTAAATCGTCCAAATCGGTTAACAGTTCTTGAGCGGACTGCGTGACCTTGGCGTCGCCACTGATGCCAGCTCTGAAATGCAGCTGAAAACCGCAGAAACAAATTGAATAAAGAATTACATCACAAATACCAAATTTCGAAAAGGTTACGGAAGATATTAACCTGTAACTTCTCAACAGACAAAGAAATTTTAGTCTTCTGTATGTGTATATCGGCTAACATCTTTTCCCTGAGAGCATGTTGGTCCCTTAGTGCCTTCTTTTTATTCTGTTGAGATTCTAAGTCTTTTCGAATCTTCTCGATCCAGTTCTTCACGTCTTTCATCTTCTTCTCACATTGTTCCCACTCTTCGGAAGTTTCTTGCAATAGTCCGTTCTGAAAAATATTGACTATAATGGAAAATAATAAATTAGAAACGAAATGTTACTCTTTCAACAATATGAGCCTCGACTTCCACTTTGGCTTCTTCGGCTTCTTCCATTTTCTTTGGTAAATCACCAACGCTCGTAACGTTTCCAATATTTTCCAATTCTTTGACCATATCGCTAAGATTTTTGGAGGCCACTTTACAGCTCTTCACAGCATTCTGGAAAAAATTACAAATTAATCGAGTTAGTAGATTTAGTAGTTCTACGTACATTGTAATCATGTAATTTCTGTTTAGCTTCTTGGAGCGTAGTAATATACAGAGGTTCTTTCAGGAAGACCTTCTTCTCTTCTACCCAAGACATCACAGCCTGATAAAGTGCTAAAAATCTTTGCCAAGCGTCGAGAGTATCTCCAACTTGTTGCCGCTTTTCGTCCAACAAAGACTTAATCTGTTGCATCTGTTCGTACAGTTCGGAGATGGTGGACAAGATCACTTGTTTCTCTTTCTCATCTTTCGTCTTTTCCGCTATGATTTTACCATTCTTCGTTAATTTGTCTAGTTGGTCACTAACGGCAGCTATCTCCGAATGGATCTGTTGCAGATTTTCGTTGAGTTTTTGCGGTTCTACGCTTCTATCTTGTAACTTCAATTCGGCTTCTTTGATCCACAATTGCACTTCTTCCACATCGTTGAGGTAGTCGGTTCTTACAGTACGAGCTTTCTTGAATTCACGATTCTTTTCTTCCATGTTATTCAGGACTGTTTCTCCAAGTAGTTCCAACTGGTTTAATTCTTGAGCAATGTCGGACGGAAGTAGTCCTTGAGCTTTGTACGCGTCCTTGATATCTTGAGATAGAGTCTTACTCGATGAAACCTCAGATTCGATTTTACTCTGTAGACTTGCTAAGAGTTCTTCAGTTTTCGACGTGTTCTGATCGAATACGTAAAATTCTTGACTTCTTCGCGGAGTATATTCAAAATATTCTTTTTCTCAAATATCAGTGCGAGACACTTTTCTATCGCTTCTAAGTCGGCTAAAACCTGCGCTCTCCGGTTCGATAGGTTTTCTTTGAGCCTGTAAGACAGAACGATCGGATTATTATCGGCGATGAGTTTCATTAAGGCGCATTATCAACAGATTTCGCTATTTTCACTATTCGAATCGGCTTTTGCGTCGTTCTATTTTTAAAAATACGTGACCTCCTAGTGTAATAGAGTCGAGCTAATTCGAGCGTTTTCATTTCACTGATCGAGTTCCGGTATGTTTTTCAAGTAGACAATGATTTTGAAAAAACATTCACTACTTTTTCATATATACCTAGGTACTTCACTAAACAGTTGTTCATCGAATAAAACATTCTATTTATATATATATATATATATATATATATATATATATATATATATATATTATTTTCAAACTTATTTATCAACAATCCAATTATAATACAATTATAGAAACAAATAAACAGAAACGCCGTAAAAGCCGAATACTAGAGAAAATAGATCAAAAATTATAATACGTTGCTACTGACTGATTTGAAAATTATTTATCGAAATTAAGGATGAAAATGGATGAACTTCAGATTAGATTTCATATAAGAAATTCAGTAAGAAATTTCAACAATTGCAACAACATATTGAAACAATTTTATCAATCTCTAGCAGCATAAATTGTTGACAATTATAAGAATAGACTTCAATACAAAATCTGAAGAAAGTATATTGTTGATAGGAAATCACGATTTCATAATTTTGAAAGGAAGTTAGAACACCCAGATTGTTGAATGTTGAGAAAAGAAGAGGGAGGAATGTACATTATTCCTCCCTCTGATAAATCAATAACAAAATTTGTTATCAATTAATTGCATTAGCAGTGATTACTTCCAATATTGTGTTGTCATTTTCAGTAAAATCGTATTTTCTATGAAGTCTTGGAAATTATTCGAAAATTTCTTATGACTTTTTCATATTTTTGCGTAATGAAACCTCTTGATTATAAATTTTTACTACAATTTTATTGGTGGAGAAGAAACAAGCGGGAAATTATTTGAAATGATTTCCAAGGCGAATTTAATCAAAAAAATTTTGAAACACAACCTTTCCTAAAAATTTTCATGTTACGAAAATAACAATCGTAGTGCTCAGAAAAAAATTTTCACTAAGAGTTTATATTTACAAAATTTTCACTGTTTTTTCACTGTTTGTTGATATTTGTTAAGTTCCAAAAAATTTATGTTTCGTATATATTGAATTTGATGAAAATAGTTCGACATAAGTTTTAAAAGTACCTTAACGTAAACACTTAATAAATAACATATAAACTTTCAATTCATCAATCAGTCATATTTCATTAATTAAACTTGAACAGTAATCAAGGAAAACTGTTATAGCCCTATCCTTATTATGTCTTTCAAACAACACTTTGAAACAAAAATAACATAGACTTCATAATTTAGCTCTGCCAGTGAAAATGATTTACGTATACTTAGTATTTCAGACTTTATGTTTATTTCACAGATCAAAAGAACCCCACGTTTGAACGAGACATTATTGTGAAGTGTATTTACTGGAATAAATTTATGATATAAAACATTTCTATTTGTCTGAATTGTGCAATCTGTTTATAAAGTGCAACTCATGACTTCAACTCATCTGTTTGTTTTGGCAACGATTTAATAAAGCTTCGACGATAAAATAACGTTCCACAAACGGAATTTCAAGAACGTAAGACGATTGGAACACACTATTTAACATTCTTCCCACTGTAAACAAATTTCACCTTTAAAATTGCTCAAAAATTGTTACGTTACTTCCCGCGCACAAATTCAATCACAGCACTCACAACCGATGACTTTGCGATAAAAATTAACAGCTCAACAAAGACCCTCTTCCTACTAAGCGTCTACAGTAAAAAATTCTAAGGGCGCGTATCGAATCAAGTAATCCGCGATTGCGGAAGCGACCGGCGTCTGTTTCGCTCGTGTTTTGTTTTCGTCGTTTGGGGCGCGTGGTGCAACTGGTACCAGCAAGCACAGTGCGTTCAAAATGATAATTCAACTTTCGTTTTTTCGGGCTCTCCAGCCACCCAGTGGAGTTCGTTAACAGTGTTCGCGAAAATGCCCGCAGGAATCGAAATGCTAAACGACTACGACGACGATATTGACGGGAGGAGAGAGGGAATCGTTATTTTTGGAACTCGGACAACTATGTTAACACACATAAGGCAGTCCGAATGAAATTGTGCATATTATTTTTAGAGTTTTATGCGCGACGGGCGACCGAAAATTATGTCGATGCGATCGAAATGATCGAGGTGGCGCGACATTGAGAAAAATCTGAATCGGTGGCTATTTTTCTCGTCGAAATGTTCGCGATTTTCCGTAACGGTTATTTTCGATGAAAAATTGATTTGTAAATGCTGTATCCTTAAAACAACTGACCAATGATATAAGAGATGATATTAAGTATGACCGTAACGAAAATTATCGAGAATGCCACGAAAATTTCGATATCGCAAAGTCATAAAACACTTCTAAAGCAAAAGTTAGGTGGAATAGGTTGGAAATAATGAAAAGCTTATCCACTGGACATATTTTTGACCTTCTCAACTCATTTTCAAGAGGTCTACAACCTTTTCACTTACAGTACACCTACATACGTCGAAAAAATTAACTTTGAAGTGAAGTGAACCCACACCTTCAACTTATTCTACAAAATATATCGACAACATTTGGCGAGCAATCCACAGACGTTTGTAAATACTGCACAGACTGCAGAACAGTACCTACTTAGAACTTTCACTTTTTAATCGCGATATTCAGAATCGTCGTCATTTTTTTGAAAAGCTATTGTCACATCGTCTATTTAGGAAGGAATATTACTTGATACGTTCATCTATCAACGACGAAGATTACGTCAAAACTATAAACACATCTTTCTATAAATAATGACATCTAAGCTAGATTTTTTCAATTAATACTTCAATTCACTGGGGAACAATTTGTAACAATTGTTTTAGAGGTAAATTGACATGATGATTCCAAAACTTTAAACAGTTTTTTCTATCACGTCAAGTTCTTCTTCTACAGTTGCGGCGCATACTATTACGTTTCGCGAAACTGAACTCAAAGAACCCAAAAGACCACTCCAATGAATGTTTGCTCGTCGCAAAGCAATGAAGATGCTCATTGCAATAATGTAAGAAACCTTCGGATGCAAAAATGGCGGCTACGAAACGCGACAGACCAATCCTCATTCAATTTACTGCATCAAAAGTTGAAGCTAACGCGATAATTATATTGACATCGTCGATTCTGTTGTATTTTCGAAATCATTAAAACTCCCACGAAAATGAATCAATAAGTTAATAATATTGAATAAAGATTATAATTGTTGTTTTTGTGTGCTTACAATAGCCATGTTTATGTCAATATTTTCCTTAAAAATCTACGTTAAACGAATTATGAAATTGTTTTAGGCAGTGGCGTTGTTACCGAATGGTTAAGGGGGTTATGACGCTCTAGAAGAAACTCAACAGGGAGATTTTATGATAGTTTGAACTAATGACATGAAAATATTAAAGTTTCATTTGAAAGAAATCTTACCCTTTATAAGTCTTATCAAGTTGAGCTAATTTTTCGGTTAGTACGTTTGAGGAAGCCTTGGAAACGCCGCTCAAGAAATAGACGACGTTTCTGGAGAGTTCGTCGATTTCTTCCTTGTAACTTTCTAGTGAATCTGCTTCCGATTGCAGTTCCTGAAAATGAGAAATATGACAAATTTGGTTTTCATGAACATCAAAAATAGGGTGACCTGGGAAATAAAAAATCTATGAAAATCTAAAAATATAAAATCTATAAAAAACATGTTTTACTTAACTATTCAAAAATATTTCAGCTTCAACTGAAGAGTGTCAATGAATTTTTACAAGCACTGAAAGTTCGTGTTCCGAATTGTTTTATTTCGAAAACAAAAAATCTCAAACAAATAGGGGAGAAATTCAAAACACATATATCAGGGTTAAAAATTACAAATATGAATTTTAAAAATTACAATGATAGAAATATTCAAAATAAGACGAATATTGATGGATTTTCAAATTTTGATATGAGTACAACTCATAATACTAAAATAAAATTTGAAATTACTGTTATTTTTCGTAACAGTTCAAATAGTTTTTTTGGTAAGTAAAACATTACAATTTCATTGATAGTCTTTTTTTATAATTAAACGAAGGTTAGAATATCTAATATTGTTGTATGTAATAAACAAAATATGAAAATAATTTTTCAGAAGTCTCAAATTCCAAAACAAATTCTATATTCTTTTACAAACTCTGAATTGTCAAATTACCTAAAATATTTTGGAATCACTCAACTCTGCAGTGTTTTCAAGCGAACCCATTTATTCATCCAATAATATTTTCAAAAAAAAAATCAGATAATTGAAAAAATCAAAAAGGATTATGCGGTTCTTGCTTTTCATGAGTAATTCCGAAAAAAATCATTTCTGCAATTTCAATAATCCCAGATGAATTATATTGCAACGACAGTTTACTTTCGAGGTATTTTTCCCTGATAATACGATATCAAAATTTGATAAAATTGCAAACGAGCATATATCCTTTGATTATTTTATGACATTTTATATATTTAATTATTATTTGACTTATATCTTTTTATTACCTCAACGCTGTGTCATATTTCCATGAATAAGTGCATAAAATATCACGAACAACAATGAACTTCCGTGAAAATATATAAAATGAAAAAGTTTTCACAGTTAACAAATTGTTCAAAACTACTGTCTTACAATATTAACTGGTATCTCAAATATTGTACATTTTTAACAGTGTTTAATTAACAGTGTTTCTAATTTTGACATTTACGTACAAAATCACGTTTCAAAATGGTCACAACGAATTGAACCTAAAACAAATGTTTCAGTATGTTGACGAAGAATCAAACTCATTAATTTTCCAGAAAAACTTCCTCATAAATATATATGGGGACCAAAGAAAACCAGGATATCCATTCGAAAAATTGGAATTAATCTTAAGAATGTTATAGTGGAGATATGGTTACATGAGCCGGTACGATGTGAGAGATCCAACATCCTTCAAGAGATAATGAAATCGATGCTACACTTGATGGAGGCACAAGATATACTGTTTCGTTCTATGAGGAACTCATCAGTTATGCTACGTCCACCGTCAAGTTAACCAACGACTTCAATCTCAATTCGCCTTTTCATTACTCACTGGTGAAACTAGCCAAGTAATGAATACTTCACAGCTCCATCTATACCAGTCAATCGGAAACATCTTTCAGTTTATAAAAACTATTTTAATAATAATTTTCTGTCCATGAGAAATGACGATAAATACTCACCTCAATCAGTCTTTTCGTCGATATCACATGTTCCTTATTCCTAACAACAGTCTCGATATGTTTAGCTTTTTCTTCGATACCAGTCAAAAGACTCTCGAAGTTCTGCCAACGGCCCTCGAAGGTCTCCCAAACCTGAGCCAATTTGGTCAGTGTCTCCCTCCTATTTTCCAAATCTGATACCAAAGACGACCATTCGTTGGATACCTCGCGACTTTGAGCTTCTATATTTTTCTTATTATTCGAATCTGCTTGCTGAATTATTTCTGCGACCCGTTGCGAAAGGAGATCTAGCTCGTGTTGTTGATTCTGCAAAAAATAAAGAGAGAATGATTTGGGAACGTCGCAGACAAACTTTGCAACATTGTCGCCCACAAACAAAAGAAGGAATTCACAATTAGTGAAAATTACAAATGGGTTCAATGTTGAATGACTCAGAAATTATTTATTCACCCAAAGATATGTCGGTTGAAAATTTCAAATTAATCCAAAGTGAAATGTAACAGTAATCCAACGGAATAAATGGAGATAATATTAATATTTGTCATCTCAGATAAGAAACTACGGAATTCCAACCATAAATTGTATGTAATTATACCAAAAATATAACCGAAAATTAATTTTAATGAAATAAATGAATATTTCATATTAACTTTAATGATATTCATTTGCGTAGTGGAAAAAAGGACAGTTTTGTGGAAAGGTTCAATATGAACTGATAGAATTTAAATATTACAATTCACGAATTCATTTTCCAAAACAATATGTCGACAACACATTTCATAATTTCATTACACATACCGCTAACTTGATATTCATTTCCTGTTATTATTTCATCAAAGAGTCTAGGTGAATATTATTAACTCGAGAAAAGCAAGAGATAATCAACTCACAGAAACGTTGTGCATATGCGAGGGTGGGGTGAATAGTTGCCGGATTGACCAAAAGGTGGCGCCACATTTGGAGCGGCGTCCTATAGTACCATTCATACTGAGGTTTTATGTAAAGTTTCAGCCCAATCGCTACGTCAGTTTGCGTTTGAGAGCACATTGCATCAGACTTTTTTATTGTTTTCGTGGAAATGGAAAAATTGGAGAAACGTGCAAATAGTTCAATATGAAAGTTTTTACACCAAAACAAATAAAAGACGAGATGGATTCAAAACTAGGAGACTCCTCACCATCAGCGTTTGCTAACGCTCGTCCAAAAATTGATTCGAAAAAACATTTCTACCGAAAATTTGGAGCTGTATAGGCGTAATCCGAACGAAATTTTGCGTCGATTCATAACTGTTCATGAGACTTGGGTTTACCACTACACTCCTGAAAATAAATAATAGTCAGAACAGTGGGTTGGAAAGGGGGAACCAATTCCAAAGAAGGCAAAAGCAATCATTTGGCGAAGAAAAAATTTTGTTTCATCACGATTACGCACGAGCGCATTCGTCGATTGTTGCCATGTCCAAAATCCACGAATTGAAGTTTGAATTAATCCTCCCTACTCTCCAGACTCAGTCCCCAGTGACTATTACCTGCTTTCTGAGATCAAAAAATGGCTTGGTGGTAAAAGATTTGAGATCAACGAAAAAGTTATCGAAACTATAAATCAGTATTCTGAGGAGCTTGACGAATCTACGTTTAAAACTGGTATAACTAAATTAGAACACCGTTATGAAAAATGTATCAGTGTTGATGGAGATTATGCTGAAAAATGAAGAAAAAAAATTTGAAACATCGTTTTTTTTTTTGTCAGGCCGGAATCTTTTCATCCCACCCTCGTAATGTCGTAATGGTTTTTTCAATTTGTTAAATAACTGCATTGTTTATTCATTCTTTATGCAGACATATTTCTTTGTTTTTCTCGAACTTTATGTTTTATTTAACGTACGTTTACCTCATTCAATAATTCCATTTTCTTTTTTACCAATAAAGCTCCAATCATTGAATTTTTTATTTTATTTTCAACCTTCCCAAACGCATTAATCCGATTGAACTCATCATAGAAATAGAAAAAAATGAAAGATCGTTTCTGTTTCCAATCGAATTTCCAGTAAAGAATGTCCGATTCATTAATATACATAAGAAAATAGAAATAATCGATCTGATGTAGAAGATATTGACAACAGTATCAAAGTTGTGATACATGTGTAATATCTAGAGAAAATTATTCTGATATTCTTATATAATTCAGCTTTCAATGTTGTAGGTCATAAATGAATCGTAATAAAAATTCCAACGTTCGCATCAAACAGGAAAATAATGAATATAAACAAAACGTCAATTTTCATGGCTACTATTCAATAGATTTAACTTCGGTAAATAGCAATAAATCTACATGTCTAAGCAAACAATTTATCAAGGAAATGAGGCTTCGCCATCAAGAAGAAATATCGAGATCAATTTAGGTCATTATCTATCTGCATAATAGTTTGTTTTACTATGATTAATTGTTATTTGAAATTAGAATCTGCCAAACAGGAACATTATTGGTGTGTTAGAGAAATAAATTGGGGATGAGACTTTGCAAATTATTCAAATGTTACCTGTTTCTCTATTTTAAAAATGAAATGGAAAAGAATTTTCGGATTTTGAATACTTCGTTTTCAAAATGTTCATTCTTTCATTTGAAAAATATAAATAAAACTCAGTGTACGTTTCACCATTAAAATGCGAGTTCGAAGAAGCTGTTGTAATCATGAAACGTACGTCACAGTTACACATTTTGAAAAAATTGTGTAAATCTGGAAAATAGTTTTTTCCTCGACAGTGCGTGTTATTTTCAATTGTTGATGTCTTTTAATTTGTGCGACGAGATGAAATGAATTGTTAGGGGGCTTGTCTTCAGCCATGAAAATTCAATGAGGAAATTGTTTTTTATTGTTTATATATTTATTATTTTTATTTATATGCTTATTATTTTTTATGAGTGTTTATTTCGGGTTTATAATTCATTTATTTTTATTTTATGTTCCTGAAATAACAATAACTCTACTCACTTATCGAATGAGAACGGTTAGAGACACATTACTAATCGAAACGTCGTGTGAATTCGATTTCTGATTTCAACCATCGGTCTGTACATCGGCGAATTATTTCATTTTATTCCAATATAATTCGATTCATTTTATTTTGTTTAATTTATATCTACGTTTCAGCCCTGGGATATTAATTAATTCATAATCTCTTTCAATTTAATCCATTTAATTTCACCATTTCAATTTTCAATTAATCATAGTTTGTTTCAGAATTGGAAATTGAATCTATAGGCAATAGAAGTACGACAATTGAATGTAGATAATGATGTACCTTATCAAATTTGCGTACTTTGAATTGTTTATGATATTATGATTCATTTTAACTTAATTATTGTCTTTTAATATTGTGTTTTAGTCGAGTCAAGTGGCATTTTCAATGGTTTTCACACAATAGTGTCTGTTGTACGTAATAAATAGTGTATGTTATACTGAATTCAGTCCTTCTGTGATCATTCTTCTTAGTTGTAATATGGTATCAATTGAATGAATTTAATTCTACAATGTAAGGAATGTTTCTCAATAAATGTTATTATTGAATTCAATGGACGATGAATCAACTCTGTGATAGTTCATATTTGAATGAGAGGTAATAATAATTGTCTAAAAATCACTGACTGAATAATTATTCTTGATAATGCCGTAAAAGGCGAAATTAGTCGAATAAATAATTGTTCAGTCAGTGATTTTTAGATAAGTATTTATTATTATCTCATTTAAATATTATTATTATTATAATTCACTCATCAATATGAAATGGGAACAATTTCAGAAAAATTATTTTGCTGGGGTAGGATGAAATGAAAATATTTTATAAAAGCCGTTCGTACGTGAAATTGAAAACACAGAATTTTTGATGTACAAGGTGTATCGTGATAATGAAATCTGAACAAAACGTTGACAAAAATCGTACTCAATTTGACACAATATCGTTGTACCTGATAATTGTTTACAATAATCGCAAATCGAGATCAGATAAACGATAGGAATAAATTCCGAATAGGAAATGAAGATCGCACTAAATTTTTTATCGATTAATTTACACTTTTTATCACCTATTCACCTATAAACTGACCCGCTTGAATAAAAACACTAATTTCGAATACCGAACGAAACTGAAAGTTCAAGAGGTCCAGTTCGTTCACGTACTTTCGTATTCCAGACTAAATTATACCACCGAACTAGATTCTAAGTACTACACGACTAACAGCGCTTTCAACTACTAAGCTGGTTGACTAGAACTATGCCGGCGACCGCCTTGAGCGCTTTTACGTCGAGATGTCGAGGTTGAGGCCTTGCGGCAGGCCAAACGGACGCGTACGGCTAGTCGTCTCTGCCTTATTATCGTCGATGATGCAATTCGATTTAATAACTCCATTCAGAGTATAGAGATGACTTCATCGATCGCGCTCTCGATCTAATGTCAGGGTACTGTAAATTTGTCACCTATCAATTTACGTTTAATACAGGTGCAGAAGTTTAGAAATTGATAAATTATAGAATGTGCACTCTTATTTTTTTCGAAATTGAGAAATGCGTAATAGTAACTTTGAAAAAATTATTACACGTCTTTGAGGAAATTATTGCGAATCTTGCAGAAAAATATGAAGGAGGAAGTTTGAAAAATTTTTGAAAAACAAAAAAATTTTTGAATCTTTAACAGATTCTCGTGCTTATATTTTGTATATTTTGTTTTCTTTAAGTATCATTTTACAGAACTCTAGGTAGGTATTAAATACTGTTCTACATCTCACTTCGTATGATTAACGTCCAAACTGGAACAATTGAAAATTTGGCAAAGGATTTGTTTTTGCAGAACTGAATTCCAAATTTCAAGCAATATTTGACAAACATTTTAGAATTTTCACCTGTCAATTAACGTTTAAGACAAGTGCAGAAGTTTAAAAATCAATAGATTAGAGAATGTAAATTCTTATTCTTCGACATTCTAACTTGAGAAATGCGTAATAGTAACTTTGAAAAAATTATTACACGTCTTTGAGGAAATTATTGCGAATCTTGCAGAAAAATATGAATGAGGAAGTTTGAAAAATTTTTGAAAAACAAAAAAATTTTTGAATCATTAACAGATTCTCGAGGTTATATTTCGTATATTTTGTTTTCTTTAAGTATCATTTTACAGAACTCTAGGTTAGGTATTAAATACTGTTCTACATCTCACTTCGTATGATTAACGTCCAAACTGGAACAATTGAAAATTTGGCAAAGGATTTGTTTTTGCAGAACTGAATTCCAAATTTCAAGCAATATTTGACAAACATTTTAGAATTTTCACCTATCAATTAACGTTTAAGACAAGTGCAGAAGTTTAAAAATCAATAGATTAGAGAATGTAAATTCTTATTTTTCGACATTCTAACTTGAGAAATGCGTAAGAGTAACTTTGAGAAAATTAATACATATCTTTGAGGAAATTATTACAAATCTTATAAATTATAAAAAATATGGTGGAGGAAGTTTGAGTAGATTTTGAATAACGAGAAAATTTTTGAATCATAAAGAGACTTTAAGCCTTTTGATTTTTTTAATTCAGCAAAAAATGAACAAAACTTTAGGATTTAAAAATTGTTATGAGTCTCACTTCGTATTATTTAACGACCAAACTGGAACAATTATAAATTTGGCAAATAATTTGTTTTTGCAGAACTGAATTCGAAATTTCAACATTTAAAGCTAGCAAATTGTTAGGCAATAAAAAATGTTTTATGGAAGAAGAATCTGTCGTAAACATGTCGAAAGAATTTTTAACAAGAAATTTTTATGTAAAAGAATTGATGAATTTTTTCGAAACGAGAAAAATACAAGATTCAGATTTTGAACATTTTTGCAAGTCCGTTCGCATCTACCCGAAATTTACTCATACTTCCTCTTCATTACGTCCAGTGGTGGCATTATCTGCGGTTTTAAGGCAGTAAGAATGGTTTCTACGTAAAATCCGATATGATGAATAACTATAACGTGATCAGTTACTGAAATTTTTACGATTTTTCGGTCTGTTACCGCTAAGGGTCAAAATATTTCCGTAAAATTCAAAGACAATCAGAAGAAATAAATGACACGGAGTTTTCGCATATCTCTTAGTGAAACATTATGTTAAAAACAAACTAAATTAACACACTTGGCTCAAGTTTCACTTAATATATTAAAAACTCTACATACCTATGTTTCGGATAACATTAATTTCGGACTACATGGATTTCGGAACCCATTGTCAAGATTATACAATATTACTCAGTAATATTGTATTCTCTTGATAAAGGGTTAACCACCCGAAACATATGTTTTTAATATATTCAGTGAAACTTAAGCCAAAACTGTTAATTTTAATTTATTGTTTCTAAAAGAAATGAACCTAAATGTTCTCGACATTCTCAATGAGTACATTTCGGAAAATCTTAAGGAAAACTAATCTAATTCTGAGATAGAAATGGGCGTACCTTTTGAAAATTTCAAATTGATCTTATACATGTGATCTATTTGACGCATAACCGTCATAGTTGACAGCAGGTATAACCTACTTTCAGATGTGTCAATTTGACGTTAATGACAGAATTGTGTTTTTATTTTGAATATTTATTAGTTTTATTAAAATATTTGAAATATTTTAATTTTCTACTGATTCTTACGTAAACAACGCACTCTTTTGAAGTAGGTACTGATATTTACATTTTATACAAATTTATACTCAGTAATGAGTACCAGTTAAACAGTTTACAGTTTACCAGTTAAACAGTGTAAAAAGTTCACCAGTAAACAGATTTTCTAAAATTCGGCACTAAATAGGAAAGACCAGTTTTTCTAAAATTTAACACAACCAAATTTTAACACCGGTTTGTGTCCATTCAAGCTTGTAATCTGATCGCATAACCCATCAAATTAATCGTATATTGTCACCTGAAAACTCATAGATATTCACGAACGTCCACACCTAACCTGGGATTCGAACCGAGCACATCTGCTTCATATACCATTAACAGTTCTTTTACTAATCACTCTTTTAAAAAACTTGTAGGATTATTAACATTGCTATCAATTTTTCAACCGAATTTGTAATTACAGAAATTGCGTTAAATAAAAAAGGGTCAACATTTCCGTTGTCTTCACCTTTGCCTTTAGGGAAACACAGAAACTTTATTTCGTGAGTACGTATTCTAATAAATAAACTGAATAGTAATGAAATTTGGTACGAACTAAAAATTATTTCGTTTGTCGTCAATTTACCCATTGAATTTTCGATATTTAAAGCCGCTACCTAATGTAAATACATTTAAAAATGAAGACGTGAAGAAAACACCGTTGTTGAATCGAAGTGTGTAGAAATTTTTACTTCTTGTACCTGTTTTCGTTACCATTTGATTTTCACGCAATGAATGACTTCAATAAATACACTCACCTGAATATCGTTGAGCGCATGGGAAATCTTCTGGATATTAAAATGTAGTCCGGCCAATGTTGAAACAGGTTCATCTACAAACTTGGTTCTTGCAATCACCGATTTCACCTTGTCCAATGACTGCGAATATTCCTTCCAAATTTCGGCACCCTGTTCCAGCTGCGCCCTCTGACTTTTAGCCGAATTCAAGGTGTTCTTCAAAGTCTGAGTGAGGTTCTGTCGTTCCTTGCTCAATTCTTCCTGTTCACTGCTCGTTAAACTCGGCCAAATTTCGTCGGCAGCCTTCTGGATGTGCACAGTCACCAATTCTTTCATGTTGCCTTCGGTGCTGAAAAATATCTTATGTTCCTCTAGGTCGGTCAGAATATTCTGGAAGTCGACGCCTTCCTTGAAAGATTCCAATCTTATATCAGCTTCCTTGATCCAATCGAAGAATTTAGTTTTCAAGGATTCGTACTTTTCTCTTAACTCTCTGTTCAGTAACAGATATTTCTCTCGATCCTCGAGGTCCTGGGGTAGGTGGGTGAGTAAGGAATTTGCTTCAGATAGTTGCTCCAGTAGGGCACTGGGCATGCTGTCGTCATTCTTCGCTGCTTGTTGAATGGTTCGAATTTTGTCGAGAGATTTGAATATCTCTTTGGCAAATCTTTTATGTTCCTCAATCTCTTTATCCACGCTATCAACACTGCGTTTCAATAAAGGTCTTGATTTTGCTTTTCCTTCTTTACTGTGAAGTAAATCTAGGATTTCTTCTAGAGCAGCAGCTAATTTTTTGTGCTCGGCAGCAGTGTTTTCGTGTTCTTGCCTTTGTTTCTCAACTGCGCGTCTTAGAGTAAGAAGAGAATTCTTCAACGATTGTAATTGCTCGGTGATGCTGTTCTGATCTTGTACGCTACAATCTGCAGCAATTTGTTGCCCTTTGTCATAAGCAGAAGCGAGGATCGCTTCGCATTCCTGTATCCTTACTATAACATCGTCATACTTCTTGATTTTGTCTTCGATGGTACCGCCTGTCTTCTCTATATCCCTAATTATCTCAGTATATTTGGTGATGAAAGTCATTATTTCTGTAATAAGAGCGATAAATTGTTCACGCAATAAAAGAAGTTGTCGCAGTCTGGATATTTGATCCTCTATTGATCTGATAAGTTCGTCTTGTGTGGTCAAAATATTGCTCAGTTCTTCACTACTAGGAACATCACTCAGTTTCTCCTTGTTGGCTTTGAGGTCTTTCAGTATATTCTCGTATATAACCAAAACACTTTTCACATCCTCCACTTTCGACCCAATCGGTTTGTTGAGTTCCTTAAGTTGCGCTTCTATATTATTTATGAATTGGATACTTTCCGAAATCTTATTTTTAGCATCTCTAAGTTGGAGAATATTTTGCTTCAAAGCTTCAGTTCTATCCTTGATCAATTCGGCGATTCTTTTGTGCCAATCCTTCATATCTTCCAGAGTTTGGTTCAAACTGTATTTATCGGATTCACTTATAGTTGGAACAATGGCTTTACTTTGTTCTACTATTTTATCTATGTCATTTTGGACTTCGTCTGATTCTCCTAGCAATTTTTGATACTTTGTTAGTTGTTCTTCAAGATTCTCCAGATTAGGAGCACGTATTTCAGATTTTGTAGCTACGTCTGCTTCCTTCAACCAATTGATGCATTTATTAATGTCAAATTCGAATTGTTTTCTACCGTTGAACAAATCGGTTAACGCTTTGATTTTTTGGTTCGATTCTTGCTTGAGATTTTCATAATCATCTTTAATCTCGTCTAATATGGATTGCAAACGTTCTTTGTCTTCTGCGTTACATTCTTTGAGCACGCTGTTTCCTAACTTCAACAAATCGTTTAAGTCGCCGTTACCGAATACTTTTATTTCAGCTTCGTATGCTTGTTGCTGATCTATCTCCCGTTTTATTTCTGAAGACTGCAATTGTAGATACCCACTCAACTTCCTCACCTCGGCGTTTTTCGCTGGTAACCAAGCTTTGGCTTTCTCTATACTCGATTCCAGGTTTCTTCGAGTATTTCCGATGGCAACGGTTCTGTCAATTTCTTTTCTCAAACATTCTATAAGTTCTTCTTGTTCAGTTTTCAAATTTTGAGATCGTTTTCCAAATGTGATTTTTCCGATGGTTCCAGTTCATTTACCATGTTATTGACACGTTTCAGTATCGTATCTCTAAGTACAGTTTTATTATGCGTTTCTTTGAGTAGTGACTTGAGTGCATTCAAACGGTCATCGGCCTTATAAACCTCAAAGCCGATCGGTTCCTGCTTTCGTAGATCAGCCAAATTTATTTTGACCCATTCGCGAGCATTGTTAATTTCCGATTTCATTTCGTCAAGGACCTTCTGCATTATTTCGATAACCTCCAGTTTTCGATGGATCCTTCTCTGAATTTCCGCGTATTTTTTCTCGAGGGATTTCATTTGCTCCTCGATTAGCTGTGAGTCCAAATTGTTAACTATACTTATTATTGTCGCTGCTAATGTCTTCACCTTGTCCATCTTATTTGGACTGTTCTCGTCGAAGTCAGCTTTTATTTCCAACAATGTTGACTGCTTTTGCTGGCAATGCAACCAAAAACCTTTGTCGATCGCTTCAATTTGTTTAGACAAGCTATCGAACCAGTTATTAACACCTTGCAGATTCTGTCTGTAGTCCTCAATCAGTTCTTGGTGCATCTGCCTTTGAGCGATCAACTCGCACAGCTCAACCTCTAAGGCATCGAGGAGATTCTCCAATTCTGAAACGTCGGAACTGTGGAAATCTGTCAATAATTGTTGTTTCCGTTGACCGAAACTTAGCAGAAGTTCATTCATGGTGGCCAAATCTTGTTTTATTCCATCGGGTCGCAATTTGGTCGGTTTATTTTTCCAGTCGTTGATAACAGTTCTTTGCGTTTCGATCCATCGTTTCAGATCTTCCTTCTGTTTTTCTCGTTCTTGTAACTCGCTTATGGTGCTAGTCAGCTGGCCAAGGTATGTTTGGACCTAGTGCGAAACAAGAATCTTATGAAATGCTCTTTTGAACATCTTTACATTGTTCGACACACGAGAACATTTAAGCAGCAGGTGCGTTGTACCTACCTTGTCGATCAATGGATTTAGCTTCGTTATTGATCCAGGTTCTTCGAGATGTTCGAATAGCAAGCTTATTTCGGATGGACTATCTGACTCTGAAGAATCCGCTATGTCCTAAGTGCAGAAGCGAACATGCATAATATTCACACTTGTAACATAAGCAATTTCATTCATTTGTTCATAAGCCAATTGATGATTAATGAATCTAAGTTTTCCAAGACACTATGTTATGTTCTGAGAACTTATTTTCATTTTGTTCTATATTGAATAATGAATTCTCAACGACATAATGCTTTTGTCATGTTTGATTTGGCAATAAAATTATTCATTCAAAGCATAAACCCAATGAAATAGAAGATTTTTAGTGTTATATTCACCTGGTCAATGGCATCACCCAACCTTGCTCTACATTCGAGTTCTTTGGTAGGAACAGCAGGAGCGTGGACATCCCTTGGACTTCCAGGACGACTCATGGAAGTTGCTGACTCACATGCTTGGATTGCCAAAGCAAGACGCGTCTTCTCAGCTTGTAACTTCTCGTGCATATCCTATAAAGTATTTTAACAAATTTACATGAAAGTTATAAAACAAAATCTACTTGAAACAAATGAAACTACTATTCAGGAGTTTTCAAACCTTTCAGTTAGCACAAATAGTAACAACTCTACATTCATAAAATTGGTATCTTCAGAAGTCTGTAACTGTTATTTTATTGTTTATTTGTTAAGTTCATTTGATAAGTAACATTTTCACTTCAAAAGTGATACACTTCAAGAGTTATGATAATCAGTTTTATAGTTTAAAAAAATTAATCTTACCTTCACAATTTCCAAGTGGATTTGACCTTCTTCCAAATCGTTGACAGATTTATCAGTCATTTCTGAAATTTTCGGTTCGTATTCGTCCAAATTTTTCATGATGTCTTCTAACGTTGCTTCGTACTCTTTGAACTTGCTCAGCGATTCGAGTAACCTGTTTTTGATTTGTAACGCAGTTTTAAGCAGAGAATTGAAACTGTCTTGGACGTTATTCAGCTGTTTCCCAATCGTTTCTTCGATAGCAGGCGTTGACGCTATATACTGATTTATCTGCTTCTGACCTTTGGCTCGCACATCGTCCAAATTCATTTGAAATTTCTGTATCTCGTTAATAGTGCTCTCTTGTTCTCTGAGTTGATTTTCCGTTTGTTCTTTGTTCGTTATATAGAGCGCATTTTGATTCATAAGCTTGAAGGATGTCTGCAATAACCATTTTTCCACTTCTTGTAGAGATTGTTGATATATCATATAATCTCTAATTTCAGCTTCAACGTTTTCTTTGTTCCTGTTGCATTTACTCAATAAGTTTTCATATAATGATTGAATTTGATCGGCATCATTAGAGACTGCTGCAATTTTCGACCACTGACCAAGTTCAATGGCTTCGTTCTTAAATCTGTCCAAATTATTACGTTTGTTCGCAATTTCAACACCCAAATTCTTGTATCTCTCTAGAAGTGTTTTCATTTCACTGTATTCACCCCGCGTGCTATGTTTCTCATCTAGTATATCTTCGGTATTGCTCAACCATAACATGAGAGATTGTTTCGAATCGTTGTATTCTTTCCATCTATTCAACGCTGCTTTCAACTGAGCTTGTATGGACGTTAAATCTAGATTAAGTTGGTCCCAACTATTCCTCAAGGCAGATACATCTGTTCGAAGAGATTCCTGTTGATCTATCGGTACAACGTTAATAGCCTTAGCGAAAGCTTCTTGCAAAGCGCTCAATAGTTCTTGACCTTCTCCCATATTTCCTACACTTTGAGCAATTAATTGCAATTTTTCTTCGATAGCCTTCTCATCTCCAACACCAACGCATTCTTGAATGGTACTATGAGCTTTAAATAACCATTGCTCGAGATTAGATTTAGCCAGTAAGAATTCATTATGATCTGATAAACTCTTTTCGATCTTAGAAAGCAGGTCCTGTGTGTTTGTCAGCAGAACTGTGTAATTATTTTGTAATTCTACTGTTTTATCTCTCACCCAGCCAACGGCACTTTGTCCCATTACCAAATCGCAGGCATCGGTCAAAGTTTCCAGATTTTCCTTCTGCTCGTTGATTTCGCTGAGCAAGTCTTGAATTATAGAAAGATCGGTTGTATCGTGCTTTTCTTTTTTATTCAGATCGTCAAGTTTCTTTTGAGAGACTTTTATCCATCTTTCAAACTCATTGTATATTTCGTTGAATTCTATCCAAGCTTCCTTACATCTCACAAGAGATTTCTTAGTTTCAGTGCATAGTACCTGAAAACCTTCCCAAACATTGTTCAATTCGTCGATATCTTGTTTGATTATGTCTTGACCTTCAGCTCCAGTGGATTTGAGTACTAATATACTCATCTCGATCGTTGAATGAACTAAATCTTCACCCTCGGGCAAAATTTGAATAATTTCATCTATGGAGTGTTCTTTGTCTTCGATATCTTCCAATTCAGCATGTAAATTAGTGCAATTTTGTACTGCCGTTTGTCGTTCTTTTATCCAAGCTGTTGTTTTTTCGTACATGTTTTTGTACTGCTGATGTTCTGCAACTTGTTTCTCTAAATTCTGAGTCATTTCCTCAATGTTATTAACCATTTTATCGTATCTTTGAATGCAGTTTCGATAACTCTGATCAACTACATCATTTTCATTCAATTTTGTTTTCAATTTTTCCACTAACTCATTCTGTGCCTTCAATTCTTTATAGAGAGTTTTGAATTTCTCCAAATTACTTTTCTTCTCTCCCAAATCTTGAAGATATTCTTCCTGTGGTTGCGACTGATGGTCTATGTCGTCCAATACCTCGGAAATAATTTTGTATAGTTTTTCTATTTCTTCAAGTTGACTACCTCGCACAGTTAATTTATTACGAGCTTCGTTCAAACTACTCAAAAGTTTCTCGATGTCTTGTTTCAAGTTTTCTGTTACTTCCTCGATTTTCTCAGCACCAGACTGTTCAGTATTCACTATAACACGCTCTTTCAGTTCCAGTATGTATCTGAGTTTGTTCTGACCTTGTTCAATCGATGTTCTGATGTTCTTGAGAATTTGAAGTTTGTTATTTATTTCAGAAAGAATATTAGGAATTTCGTGGCAGCTGTTAAGTTTTTCTTTTGTTCTGTCCAACCAGTCCTGACATTCTTGGCATAATGTACTGTGTTGTTGATGTTCTTGGTAATGAAGCTCCAATCGCCGCATTATTTCTTTAGCGAGAGCTAGTACAGTACCATACTTTGTTGCTAATTGTGTAACACCATTGCTGATTCTAGTATCTGAACAGGTTTCTAATAGTACCTGAGCTTTCATATTCAGTCTGTCCAATTCACTTTGCCAATCGAATAAGGTTTGGAGATGCAATTGGAATTGCTCCAAAACAGCTCGCTTATCTTCCAAACTACTTTGAAGCTTATTGAATACCTTGATTTTCTCTTCTTTTCTACTCAACCATTTCAAAGCCTCTTGGTACTGTTCTTCATATTCCGTCCACTTCACCAAGCCAACTTCTAGTAGCGTTTTGGTGTTTGTTAACATTTCAGAATAGCTATCGAATTCATCTTGTAAAAGACCTACTTCTTCTTCTATTATCTCTCTATCATCATCCTCCGCATACTGACAAGCTTTGTCGCCTTTTTCTAATGCAAATTCAAGCTTATTTTGACCTTCTGGTAGTTCGTTTATTAGTGCTTTAATCTGTGAAAGTTTACTGCCTAAACTTTCTTTGTCGCCAGTGGGATCGAACATTTGCCTAGTCTTTCTCTTGCTGATCGAATCCACTGAACAAAATCATTTCCAGCATCGATGAATGATTGATGTGAATCAATTGTTTCTTTCTGTTTGGCATATATCGCTTGGGCTTGTTTCGAAAGTATTTCATATTTGGACGATATTTCCGAAGCAGGAGCAGCTTGTTTCAAGTCCTCTGCTTTTGAAGTAACAGACTGAATCATTGGTTCGAAGGAGACTATGTCTTGCATAATACTTCCAGTTTCTCTGAGTGTAGCTCTTCGTTCACCAATAGGCAAGGCATCTAAGCCAGATTTTCCAGTTTTCGTCAGTTTGACTTCGGTTACTTTTTGTAGCTTAGCTTCTCTGTCAGTTATCCATTGTTGCAACTGATTATAAGAACTATCGTAATCGGCCCATTGAAGCAATGCAGTTTCCAAGTGGACTTTAGCTGATGACATCTTTTTCACAACTCTTTCCCAATCATTTTGAATTTCTTTGAGTTCAGCGTTAATAACTTCTTTTCCATCAGAACGAGTATTCCTTAGAACTTTTTCTCCACAATTGACGGTTGCATGGATCAAACTTTGACCGTTCTCTCTTTCTTGGAATAAATTCTGTAATTTGTTCAAGTGGCTTTGTAGAACATCTTTGCTCGTCAATGAGCTAGTCTCTGAACAATTTTTAATGAGATCTTTGGCATTGTCAATCCAATTCCTGCTTTTTTCCAAATTTTCGGAATACTCTTTGTGTTGTTTATAATTATTTTCTATTTTCTTAAGGACATCAGCTGCCAGATTAACCTCAACTTCATACCTAGAATTCAGCTGTTGTAGTTGATTATTCACATAAGTTTCTAACGGAGACTTCAATAAGATTTTCGCAGAATCGTTCAATGCATCAATTTGTTCTTTCCCATCTTGAATTTGTTTAAGTAGGTCCTTGACAATTTTAACTTGTTTTTCCTTCTCTTCCAAATTTGGACACAACGCAATTTTTTGATTCTTAATCAAAATGGTTAGTTGCTGCAGCCAGTCGGAAATACGTTCATATTCGTCTTTGTACTCGCGCCAATGTTCTAGAACAACTTCTAACTGCTCGCGTTGCTCTTTGACATCTGAAAAAAATCAAGTAAATGCACGAGTTAAGCAAAATTCAATGGAAATTGATTCCTCACCTTTGAATAGTCGTTCGAATGCTTCTTTCAATGCACGGATATCGTTGTTGATAATCTCTTGACCACTTTCACTAGTATTTGGAAGAATAACCTGTGCCGTATGCTCCAACTGCTCTATGAGGATTTCACCTTGAGCCTTCTTGTTGAGAAGATGGTCTAATGGTCCAGAAAAATTGTCAATGGAAAGCTTGTCGCTCAAAGGTCTTTGTTTAAGTTGAGGAACTTTTTCTTGAGCTCTTGTCATCCATCTTTGTAATTCATCATAAGCTTCTTTGTAAACTTTATGGTCGCGGAATTGACACTCCCTATCTTTGAGTAATTTCTACAAGAAAGAGAAGTATTAAAATGTTATTTCTTACCAAAACCAAAATGTTTCAATCTTACCTGAATTTTTTGCACACATTCGTCGTATTCGTCTAGAATATGTTGACAATTTGAAATGTCTTCGCCTTGTCGTGAATCGAAAATATTACTAGCTGTTTGTCTCAAATTATCAACTTCTATTTTGTCGCATCTTACTTTTTCTTCTATCTGCTTGATGGAATCTAGCTGAGATTTCTTCTCTGACATCGTTCCAGTTAATACAGAATGTTCAGCAATTTGTGCTTTCATCCATTCAATCGCCTTGGACAAGTCTTGAATGTCTTGAATAATACTGGTCCATTTGGAAATTGCGTTATCCAGAATATTCTTTGTTTCAATCATTCTTGACGCTATGGCAGACCAATCTTCCTGCAGCCTGGTAACTTCGTCGTTAATGGTTGTATGCCCACTGGAGGCAGTGTTAGCTAAAACCGTCTGTGCCAGTTCTACCAAAGCTTGAATTTTTTTGAAACCATCGTCCTTCTTCAGAGATATTTCCTGTACTATACCAATTTTCCTCTCAATTTCCCTTCTTGTGGAATTTTTGATATTTTCGCAGTCGGATAATTTAGTTTTCAAATCTTGGAGCCACTCATCTAAAACTACTATTTGTTCGTCAAGATCTTCGTGATCTGCCACAAATTGCTGCCATTTTGCAGTCGTGTCTTTCACTCTTTGGGAAACTTGCTGGTACTTGGCTTCTATTTCGGATATTTGTGAATTTCGTTTGTTCGCACCCTTAGTTAACTGTTGCGCTTTTTCTGTAACTTGATCTATTTCTAACTCTTTCGCTCTTATTTCTCCTTGTAAAACTTTCAGTTTATCTAGTTGATTTCTTTTCTCGGCAGCATTTGATTTAAGATCTATTGCATGAACTTCTGCATCTGCTTTTCTCAACCATTCCAAACAATGATCCCTAAATTTATCATACTCATCCCAGCTGTTGATTTTTGTTTGCAGCTGATCCATGGACACGTCCAAGAATGACACCAATTTGGCCAATTCTGCTTGTAAACGTTCTACTATTGATTGTATATGAGGACGGGCAGTTTCTTTACTCTGATTTATCACCCGATCAGCTAATGACTTCACGGATAAAATTTTCGATTCTTCGTCTCTGAGAGAGGCTTTTATATTCTGCAAAATAAAAAATGTTATTCGAATAAACAAATCATCAAAGTACTAATATTACCTTCAGTTTGTCAAGATTTGTTCGAAGATTGGTATTGTCCAAACTGGAATCATTGCATTTCGAAATGACATTCTGGGTGTTTTCTAACCAACTTTTAGCTTCTGAAACTGCTTTATCAAACTGAACATGATCGTTCACTATCGATTCATAGCTTTCCACAAATTCTTGGGCTCTCTTGAGTAATACTTGGTATTTATCGTTTAATTCTAAGATTTCTGATTCCACAGTCTCCTTAGAGTTTGGTAAGACTGCCAACTTTTCCTTCAATTCGGCTATATTTTCTTTATAACTAACGATTTCGTTGTTAATTTTCTTATATTTTTCTTGTTGCTCTTTCTTTTCATCTAAAGTTGTCCAAAGTTTTAAATCGCTAAGACTATCTTCAATACTTTTCAACCAATCTGTCAATTTCTTCATACTTTCGTCAAAACTAGACCATCTGAAAAAAAATCAGTTAAAATGTTGAACGAATATGAAATTATTTAGTACGTAAATTCAGATTGAAATACCTTGTCAAATTCGATTTTAATTCCCTGTCAGCGGTATTTAAATTGTCAAATAACGTTTCCATAGATTGTTGTAAGTTATTCAGTTGAAGGCTGACGATTTCTTTTCCCTCAGTTGAAGTATTTGGGTATAATTTTTCACCAAGTTCAATTACATTATTTAATAGAAGATTGGCGCTCACTTCTTCTGCCAAAAGTTCTTGGAGAATGTTCGATTCTTTCGAAAGAATATCCCTTGACCCAAATTCTACGCTTTTTTGGTACGTGTGGAACCTAAAATTGAATTGTATTGAATAAATTTTGTGGAATATAAGATGCAACAATGTTTCTTACTTGGCCACAGCTGCTTCAATCCAATCAGCACATTGTCTATACTTCTCATTGAAGAATTTGTGATCAGTATAGGCCTGTTCGCATTTTTTCAAAATTTCTCTGGACGCCAATTGAATGGCTTGAAATCTAGATGTTATTTGTTGTATGTTCACAGATACTCTCGAATCTCCACTATTGTGTACCAGTTCATTTATATCATCGGACAGTTTGTCTATATCTTTTTCAGTTTGCATTAAGTTTGATACCAATGCTTGATATTTCTCCAGCTGCTCCAGTTTTTCCTCAGCTGTAGACTTTGGTATATAATTTTTGAGAACTACTTCATTATCGTTCAGTGAAGATAGAGCCTGTCTAGGTTGTTTTCGAAATCATTCCATTGAGCCAAACGAGCTTCCAGATTGGACTTAACATCAGCAAGAGCTGTTATAAATTTACTTTGATCGTAAGAAAGATTCGAAACATCTCTTTGCATTTGCTCCTGTATTCTGGCTGGTAATATTTCGATTTTGTCCCGAGTAAATGTTTCTAAATCTTTGATTTTGAGACTATTTTCTGTAATGTTATCTTGAAGGTAAGCAAGTTGAATTTCGCGCTCTTGCAATATTTCTTTACCACCAGTTAAGTCATTCAAGTTGTTCAATTTATCCCACTGTTGTTTTTGTAGATCTTGGTGACTCTTTTGCAACTCATAAAATTGATGATAAAGATCTAAACAATCCTCTAACGTTTTTATGTTTATTTGAGAATTCTTCACTAAAATTTCGTAACGTTCGTTGATAGATAATATCTGATCTTCAACTGGACCAACTTTTTCTATATTATTTCCAAATTGCAATAAATTTCGGGCTCTTGAAGTTACATCTGAAAACACCAAATAAATTCCTGTGAAGTAATTAATTTATGTTACAAACCTTCGATAATCTTCCTCTGTCCTAAGATTTCTTGGTTTAAAGTTTTATGTTTCAACAGTTTGGATCGAATTTCTTGTACGCTATTCCATTGAGATGGATTTAACTGAATATTCTTCTCCATGGAGCTCAACCAAGTAAGAGTTTGATGTAAAATGTCTCGGTAACTGCTTAGCTGCTGTGTTTGTACCTCTTGGTTCTTCTGGTAATGTTTCACATCTGAAATATATTGAATAGTATGAATTCCAAATTAATTTTTGGACCATACATACCTTCGAGTAATTTATCCCATCGTTCTCTGATTAGTCTCAGTTCATTTCTGATAGTTTCTCTTCCTTGGGTAGCTGTATCTGGTAGTAATCTTTCTCCAATCAGCGTCAGGTCGTTGACCTTATGCTCACCTTGGTCTTTCTCTGCTAATATCAAAGGTAACCTTTTCAAGGGATCCTCAGTTTTTCCTGATTTCAAGTTCGCCAATCCTTCCTCCAATTGGTTCAACCACGAGTTGGTATCTTGCAGTTTATTATGGTAGTTTTTATGATCATCAGCAATAATTTGCCACCTGTTGACGATGTCTTTAGCCAGTACTTGTAATTGTTGATATCTTGTATTAAGTTGTGAGACCAAAGTTTGAACTCTTTGAACGCCACTATTTTGAGCTAAATTATGTGCAAAATCGATAAATTGATCAACTTCAGCCTCTTTATTGAGAATTATTTCTTTTTTATCCAAAAAACTACGGCATTTTTCGCTTTTATCATTCAATGTATCTTGCAGAGGTTGTTCCCTCAATTCAATTTCGGTTGATTTACACCAGTTGGTTAGTTCGTTATAAGTGTTATCGAAACGTTCCCATTCTTTGTAAGCAGTATTTTGTTTCTCCAGGCAGTGATCTGAAATTGATAAGAATTAGAATCGAAATTTAATGATAGAAATACAAACTTACCAACTTCCGATAAATAATCATCTAGAAGTGCATGGAGCTCTTGGAGCTCTGATTTTATAACCTCTACTCCCGCAGGGGCTGTACTTTTAGCAGCCAGAATCAATTTTTCCTTGATTTTGTTCAATAAACCTTTACCTTCATCTCGATTTCTATCTTTTGTAGTATTAATCACAACTACACGTTTTTCTATATCTTGCTTTGATCCAGAAGTCTCGTAGTACTCTTGCAGTTTCTCTTTCACCCCTCTCAACCAGTCTTTGAATGAATTAACAGAGTCGTTGAAATCTATATGTTTTTTCACACATGCATCGAGGTTATTCAACAACTCTTCGGATTTGTTAACTATATTCACGAAAAGTTGTTTTATAGACTGTAGATAAGCATTCAATGATTTATCTTGTGTTTGATCAACAAGTTTCTGCGCTTTATCGCAAACTGCTTCCACAAGCTGTTGATGTGACATTATTTCTTGATGCATTATTTTATGATTCTGGAACTGGGCTCGCTTTTCTTGCAAGGTAGCTTTCAATTCAGTATGTTGTTGCATGGCCTTTTCCACATCTTTGAGCCATTTAGTCAGTTGTTCTTGCGCCATTGTAAAGTCAGAAAATTGAACCAAACATTGATCCAATTTGTAACTAGTGTTCTGGAGATCATCAGCGAAACTATCCCAAATTGTCCTCAAATTTTTAAGTTGTTGTCGAATTATTTCTCTTCCATCTGGAGAGGTATGTGAGTATAACTTTTCTCCTTTCTGCAGAAGGTTATCGAATTCGGCACTTTTCTTATTTCTATCTTCTATGAGAACTTCTGTGTCCTTATTCCTGTTACGAAGAACTGCCATGTCACCAACAATGTGACTTAGACCTTGTAAATCTTCCACTTTTTCTGTAAGCCAATGAACGAAGGTATTATATTCCTCATTGAAACTCTTATGTTCTTGGACATAATACTCATATTTCTTAATCGCTTCTCTAACTGTATTCTTGAGTGTTTCATATTTACTGTTCAGTGTTGGAATTTTCAGGCTACTATCAATGTTATTATATTCTTTCGCTAAATCTTTAAAATCATTTTCTTTGGAGAGAATTTCTTCGTTCAAATCAATCAATTTCTGTAAATGATCCCTTTTGGTTTCTTCAGAACTTTTCAAACTCTGATCTCTAGCTTGATTATCTTTCAGTTTGAGCCAGTCTTCCAAACTCTCTATGATTTGATCCAATTTCGAATATTGACTAGTTAAATTGTCCAGCTTCTCTTGGGCGTTGGTGCAGAAATTGAGGAATGATTTCCAAGCATTCTCTTGTTCATTGACAGCATTTATGAGGGCAGGGTGGCCTCCTTCTGCTGTCTGTTGCAATGTTACCTCTAGTTCTTTCTTGCAGGTTTCAATGCGTTGATCGCCTTGGTCCTTTTGCGATAGTAGATCATGTATCATAGATGATTTAGAATCTGCTGTATCAGATAGAGATTCGTCCATTAGAAGAAGACTCTCGGAAGTAAGAGCGTTCAGCCAATTTCTACAGTTTTCAATAATCGTATCAAAAGTTTCATGTTGCCTAACAAAAGTATCAGCTTTATTGCGATGCTCTGTAACAACTGATATGAGGTTTTCACACCTGAGGATATTATCTTTCAACGATGTTTGGACTTCGGAGTCATCTAAATCCGATATCCTAGCTTTCAATTTTAGGAGAATTGCCTTGTGAAGGTCTGCATCATGACTTAATATTTTGAAATTATGTAACGTCTCTTTTTTTTCGGCAAGGGTGTTATCCAATTTATATTCATCCCCAATGCGTTGATATGTTTCATCCATCCACATTTTGAATCGATCTAAGCTCTCTTCAAACGAATGCTTTTGCGTTAGTGTAGTTTCGATATTCTTGTATAGGTTATTTACAGTTTCTATCAATTCTTCAGCTTTTCCCCTGAGCACACGCAGCTCATTTCGAATATTTTCTCTATTATCTGGAGTAATACCGGGAAATAATGCTTCCCCACTTTCCAAAGCGTTATTCAACAAAACACGGCCATCTTCTTTCTCCACCATGAAATCTTTGAGTTTCTTCAAAGTGTTTTGATCTGGTTTTGTGCTCAGTTGTGTAAGTTTTGCCACTTTCTCTTCTGTATTTTTCAACCAATCCTCAACGGCTTTGACTGATTGACGATATCTTTGTTTGTAGTTTTGTAATTCATTCATTTTTGCAATATAATTCGATAGAAATTCCTTCAAGGCGACATAACGTGTATTAAGATGTTCCACATATTGTGTTATTCTTTCATCTGTAGATTTTTGCGTGAGTTTTTCACTGATTGGTTTGAGTTGGTCAATTTCTTTGTCGTAGTTAATGACCTCTGTATTCAATATCTTAATGTTTTCTAAACTTTCATTGAGGTCATCAAGATTTAACTGTGCACTGCTCGCTAACTTAACATCATTTTCTTTTTCTTTCAACCAAGTGGAAATGTTTTCAACGATTTCATCGTATCGTTTGTGTAATTCAATGGTGTTTTCGAGTAAACACTTTGTGTTATTGAAGTTGTTTCTCAAGTCATTTATCTCCAAATTCAAATGATCTTTTTCCGCAGCCAGCAATTTGATGACTTCTGGATGTTCAACCTTAGTCAGCAACTGTAAGGAATCTTCAAGCTCTGATTTTTTCTCTTCGCATTCCTCAATTGTGCTTATTATAGGTATCAATGATTTCAGTTTGATTTCTAAACTGTATTTGTCGCATAAATTGTCTGGAGAACACCAGTTTATTTTTTCTTTTTGGGTGAGAATTATCCTTTGTAAAACACCATATTTCTCAGCATGAATTTTCTTCAAGAATCCTAATAACGAATTCTCTATTTTATTTGAATGGGTGATAAGATCGTCGTATCTCTTTTTAATAAGCTGTTGTTCCTTTGGGAACACACCCTCAATAAGATTTGGGTAATGGATTTTAATTTGTTTAATACTGTGTTCAAGGTCTTTGATATCAGCTTCGTATTCCAATAAAGATTTCTTCAGATCTTGTATTTTGAGGACTCTTTCAACTATTTGTTTGTTATCCCCACCAAGATCTTCACATTTTATTATTTGTTCCCGTAAATT
Organism: Henosepilachna vigintioctopunctata; assembly: GCA_030704895.1. Taxonomy (NCBI): domain Eukaryota; kingdom Metazoa; phylum Arthropoda; class Insecta; order Coleoptera; family Coccinellidae; genus Henosepilachna; species Henosepilachna vigintioctopunctata. The sequence continues at coordinate 453,816 of JARQZJ010000126.1, forward strand.
TCCTATTTTACTGTTGATTGTTTTAATTTTTTCTTGGATGTCTACTTTTGCTTGACCAAAGTTTGCCGAAAGCGTGTCCAATTTGTTAGCATTGGTCTCGACCACTTCGAATTGATCGTCTATTATCTGTATCAAAACTTGTATTGGTGAAATTTCTTCATTCGACAATTTTGTTATTTGACCGTATTTTATAGGAAGACTTTGTTTCAACCTGGAGTACAACGGAAGTTCTTCTTTATATTTCTTCAGTTTGAGCTTAGCTTCCTCGACCTCGTTCGGTTTATCTAAAGCTGCAACAAATATGTTATTTTGTTCATTCAACCACTTCATTAGGTCGTTTTTCGTGGTATCAATATCCTTCCAAATTGTAGCTTGAGATTCAGTTTTTTGTACTATAATCAAAATTTTCTCATATATGGAGGACCAACTCTGACTTATTTCTTGAATATCATTCTTTATCTCTCTTGTTAAAACTGGAACATCGCAATTCTTTATAACCGATTGACCCTTGGCTTCTAATTTATCTAACGTTATTTTAAACCTCTTAAAAGCTTCTAACAACTTCTTCGCTTTTTCACAATTAACAGTTGCTTGAAGAAGATCATTGGGTGTGTCGAAATTTCGAATACTCTCATTCAAATCTGATATGTCTTTAGATACACGATTCTTAGCATCTTGGAAATCTTTCCAACCGGAGAGAGCTTGAGAGATCATCAATTTCTGATTTCTGACATGTTCAATCACGTTATTGGATTCAGTTTCAACTTGTGAAAGTGCGTTTTGTACAGTGGACACATTTTGTATGTCTTCTTTTGTAAGATATAATCCTTCTGCTCTCAGATTTTCTTTCAGTATGTTATTTCTTGCTTGTTCTTCTCCCAATTTGTTGATTTGATCTAAAGCAGTAATAAGATCTGTTGGCTGTTGGATAGTAGAAAGAACACCATTCGAACGATCTTTTATGTCCTTCAAGTTTTTCAGTAGGTTCCCTTCAATCTCATGGAATGTTTGCCAATGAATTTTTATATCACTGAATTTCTTTATTCTTTGTTCAATACTAGACTTCAAATGAACGAGTTTAATTTCAATTTCCCTCAGAAGTTTTTCAGCAGAAACTGGTAGCCCCGATTGTTTATCGATAATTGTAACATGTTTCAGGTTATCTATTTCAGGTATTCTATTTTTCCACAACTCGAGTTTGGTGATTGTGGAATTTATTTCGGGAAGAGCTAACTCAAGGGTATTTTGGGGAGTGTTCTCGTTTTCTATTTGGTAGTTGAGATGTTGGAGTTGATTTAAAGATTCTTTATGCCAGTTCATAAACTCCAACCACTTTTCCAGCGTTTTCTTCTTATTCAGTAAGTTTTCGCGTACATCTTCATAGTTTTTAGATAATTTTGTATACTCAGAATTCAATAACTCGCTGTCATCTCCAGTTGTTCTCAGGGCCATTTCTTTTATTTCTTCGTATATATCGTTAAAAACGGTTGATTTTTCCGAATGTTCTTGAAGGAAGACATGCACATCCATCAATGCTGTATCAAGATTATCTGAAGGTACTTCATCCAATTGTGACATATTGTTCTTGAAATCATAAATCCATGTGGCAAAGTTGTTAATTCTGGCTTGTGACTCATGTCTTGCCAATATGGCATCAGAACAAGTGTTTATTCCACCTCTGACTTGCTCAACCAGTCGATTTATCCTAGTCTTCATTTCTTGAAGCTTGACTTTGTTTGAGTTCAATCCTTCTGGAGCTATATAGTAGCTGATAGCGTCTAGATTCTGGGATAGGCTTATAACCTTTGCTTGTTGTTCCGACAGTTCGTTATTGAAAGTTTTGAGTTCTGATAGTTTCTTTTCTAATTTATCGATTTCTGGTGTATTAGCGTTGACGTCGTGTTCGGTGAAATAAAGTTCTCCCTTCTGTATCGATGTCTCAAGACTTTTCAAATTAGAATTGAATGTTTCCCAATTAGCTACGAGTTTATCCAGTTTCCTATCCCACTGATGTGCCATATCATATATGATGGTATGTTTAGTTATCGAGGAATCTATTTCATCCTGTGCAGGAGACTTGGAGCTTAATTGATGGGATAAAGTCAAAACTCCTTGTAACTTCTTCGAATATATTTGACATTCTTTAGCGAACTCATCATTTTCAGCTTTCAGTTTCAAAGCTTCTTCAAGAGTATGGGGTTTTCTCAAACCTTTTTGAATTATTTCTTCAGCTTTTTCAAGCCACGGTTTTGCATCTTGAAGACTAGCGAGACATGCTTCCCAATTTTTCAAATCCTGTGAAATCACTGCTTTCTGACTCTCGGCGTCTTTGTTCACTGCTTCTACTCTTTCTCTCAGTTCTAAAATTTTAGATTGTAACTTTGGTGCTTCTTCTGGATATACTTGTATCTCTTGAACTTCATTGTCTAAACTGTTCAACAGTGTTATATTATGTATGATTTCTTTTTGTAATTTTTCGGTTTTATCGATTTTTTCTTGTGGAGTAATGTCTTCTTGATGAACTGAAGCAAGAAGAACGGGAGCTTTAGAGACTGTCCATTCCTGCAGATTGGATAACTGATTCTGGAAGCTATTCATTTTCACGGTATACTGCTCTAGAGTGATAATATTTTTCTGGGCATTTTCCAAGGTACTGTGGAATTTTTGTTCTATGTCGCGTATTTCTTTTTGCAAAACAGGAGCATGGTCACCTAGATCTACAGAAAACTCGTACAGTCTTCGTAACATTTCTTCTATCTTCTCCCTTAGTTTGATTGCTTCTTCTTGTCTTTTCTTCAATTCCATCGTGAGGGTACTGAGGTTGTACTGACTTGGATGAATATCTTTCAGTTGCTGTTCTGCTTTCAAAAGAAGCATTTGAATTTCCGTCTTTTGATTCTCATATGATGTCCAAGATTGATGAGTTTCTTTCAACTGGTTCAATCGGTCTACAGCACATCTATATGTCTCTGTCCAGTGTTTCTCCAAGTTTTCTACTTCTTCTTGTACAAACTGTGGAGCGTTTATGTCCTTCTCTAATTCTTTGCCTTTTTGCAGAACGGACATTATGCTTGGCCTTTGGGAATCTAAATGACTCAAAGTGCTTTCTTGTATATTTATCAGCTGTGGTAAATTATTAGGTTGGGGTGTTTCTGCCCTTATATCCCTAACTTTCTTGAGTAACTCACAAACTTCACGTACTTCTCTGCGGTATGAATAACATTTTGAGAGGGTATCTGTCTTCGTCATGGTAATTTCCAAAGAAGGTATGAGGTTTTTGTAACGAAGTAGGAGTTGATCAAGGTTTTTCTGTTCAATTTCAGCTTGGCTTGTTGCACACTGTGATACCAGAGAGTCCAACGTCTGTACCAACCATTTCATATCGTGCCTCTTGGAGTCAGCTTGTTCGCAAATTTCCTACAAATAGAGAAAATATTTGTTCACATGTTTCTACTTCTACATTTAGTGCAACTCTAGAATGATATTTATTGATGTAACTTCATTCAGTATTATTATGAGGATTTATATGGCCTTTGACATCTAAAATACCACAAGTTATACCTACAGAGGCAAATGAAATACATAAACATACGAATGCAAAAAAAATCAAAATGTAAAGGTACTAACTCATCAATAAAAGTTTTAATTCTCACCTGAAATTTCAATTTTTGGTCATCAAATTCTTCGAATGACTGACAAGAAGTCAGGATTTGTTTCAATGATTCGTCAACGTGATCCATCCATATGATTATTTCTTCAAATTTCCTGTGATATTCGTCCCATTTTTCAGGAATTTGTTTAAGTTCTTTGTTAAGATTTTCAATTTTCGTGTTGATAATTTTCCATTGTTTCTCAGCATGCTCGAAAGCTTTTTGTATGCTTGTATCATCAGGATTGTTTACTGTATAATGCTGAGCAATAGTCTTCAAATTTTTCAAACATTGTTCAGCTTCGGCGACAGGACCCTGACCTGAGAAGTATTCTTTATTTCTGTTGATGATCGAGCTCACATTCGACTGTTTACTGAATGCCAAATGTTCAGAATGAATCTCTTTCTCTAATTCCTTGACGTAGAAATTGAAAGTAGTTTCGTCCAATCTAAACTCTAATTTCATCAAATGAAGAGGAGCGAACGAAAGAACCTGTTTCCATTTACCTTGCAGTTCACTGACAGAATTCAAAATAGGTTTATGTTGTTCTTTTGGAAGACAGTTGCACAAATCTTGCGAATGTTGAATCAGATCGTGTATCCATTTTTCGTTAACAGACGTGAAGAAGTTTTTGTGCTCTTCTACAATTTCTTTATTATCAATACAACGTTCATCGATCAGTCTTTCAGCTTGTCCTAACCAGTTGGCTATTATTCTGTGGCACTCTGTGAAATTATGAAGGCACCTGATGGTTTCTTGGAACCTCTGTTCCCAAACTTGGGCGTTTTGTGTAACGTATGTAAATCTGTCGTTGAGTTGATCCATCTTTTCAACCATTTGTGCTACATCGCTATTCTTATTCTGATCAACAGTTTTGATTATATTATTCATTACTTTGTTTTTACTGTCTAACATTGATTTGTAATACAAAGTTCGGGTGAAGAAGTGTTTAACTTTCTCTAAATTACTTTTCAAGACATCTCGTTCGCACACCAATGTTAGATTTCCAAGTAAATTCTCCGCATTGTCTAACCAGGAGTTTATTTCTTTCTGTCCATCTTCTAGAGATCTCTGTTGAATCAACAGTTGATTGAACACGTGTATTTGGGCTGGAATTAATGCTCGGATTTTTACCAGAGCTTCTTTTTCTTGTTTCAGTAGTATCATCATTTTTTCAACTTCATCCCGAGATAAATCCTGAATGAGAGTTTGAAACGTTTTGCTGATGGACTTGAACACACTTTCGATGTCTTCAATTTCGCCTTGGAGCTTCACTAATTTTTCTATATGTTCGATAATTCTCTCTGTTGATCCCAGCTGTGGGGAATTTACAATATTTTCCGCTTTTCTCAACCACTGGGACAGCATTTCGATGCCACTTTTGAAATCTTTCCTGTTCCTTAAAAGATCACCACTGTGACTGTATTTATTTACATGAGGAAATATTTTTTCCCATCTTAGTGTGATAGCTTGATATTGGTCCTTTAGTTCTATAGCGATTTTGTCGTTACAAGTGGCAATGAGGAAGCTGACAGTATCTCCAAGTAGCTGGTAGTTGTCTCTCCATACGGTTATGTCTTGGAAAAATTCCATCTTCTCATCTTCTGATAAATTCAAGGCATTCTCGGCTTTGAATAGCCAATTTTCAAATTCCAAGACAAGCGGGTCCCATCGCTTCCAGTACGCTGCCACTTCTTCAAGCATACTTTGAACACATCTCAGTTCCATCGAGACATTCTTCCACTTATCTGCTATTTCCGAGATGAACAAATCAGAGTCTGCTTTTTCTCTTTTACCTGTAAAATAATATCATTAGTCTTCCATATAATAGTTAATATATTTCATTTTTACTTATGTTTCCGTCTTGTTTGTATTCTTGGATAACGGCTTTCATATCGATAAAAGCTTTGTTGAATTCTTGAAAAATATTATTTTTAGAAACGAAATTACGATACTGATCTAATAAGGGCATCACTTTATCCAATCTTCCATATTTTGCAGTCCATAGTTTCAGTTTTGATTCGGTCAGTTGCAAAAATGCAATAAGGCAACACTGAAACAAAATTTGCATTGAAAAATATGTACATGGTGTCAATATTTGAGAGTTTTAAAATGTGCATGTATAATTTAGACATGGAATGTTTTCGCTGCTTTGTTATCGGTATGAAGAACTTGCATGGTTAATTATGATTATTTTCTTTGATTGAAAAAATTATGTCTAGTTTTCATCGTAGTCTGATTTTACCGGAACAGGTTCTGAAATACGAACTCAATTCTTCTTTTGAAGATCAAAATATGAAAAGATACCGAATGTTTTAGAAACATCAATGCTTAACTTGCTATATATAAAATTATTTACCTTATGTTCCAGGAACTTAAGTCTAACTCTTCGCTGGGAGGCTTTAGGTCCTATATCATTCAGTCTAATATTGAGATTATGCAGTTTATCTGAAGGCACTTTTTCCGCTAAAGGAGTACTACAACACTCTACAAATTTCTGTTTTACAGAGGGATAATCTGCGAAGAAACTCTTGTGTTCTTCTAATTTTCTGCTGATCACAGCAGCAGTCTCGTCATTCATAACAGTGGGCAAGTCGTCGCAGTATATTAATTTTTCTGCTGCAGCTAACCATTCCCCAATAAATTTAAAATCTCCTGGTAGATATGAATCTATCAACCACAACCACTGCAATAACTGTCGTTGTAGTTTCTCCCAAAGTGTTATGATGTCTATCCAAGACTCTCTGGTTACTGTAACTAAACTTTGCGATTCGATTAGTTGTTTCAGTTTGGTGTATAATTTCTCCCTTTCGTCTACTTCACTTTTAAACGCCAAATATTCTTTGAAATCTGGAGACAACGAACCGGTTTGTTGCAAATGTTCCAGATATTGGGTTTTTTGTCGCAGCCAAGTCAGGAGTTCTCCGTATTGTTCTTGTATGGTCAGTATGACATCCGGTTGGCCAGAACCAGGTTCAGGATATTTATGCAAAAATTGAGCTACGTAAGTCATAATAGATTTTTCGTCTGGTTTAGGTACGTCTACATCTTCAGGATCTAGAAGCCTAGTGATGCCAAGTTCTGTCTCGGCAACATCGAAGGCTGTTTCGAGTCGAGTTCGGTTGCTTTCTCTCTTCAGGGATGCGATGTCAACTATGTTCTTCTTAATGGCGTCTATGATGGCTAAGAAAGCTATACCGTCTCTCCAACTGGCTCCGAAGTCTCTCACTTCGATACCAGAGTCTCGAGGAAGGGCGTTTGCTACCCAATTGAGAAGAGTTTTCCTCGCTCCCATTTTCCATCTATCTCTGGAAGCAGTAGTGCCGGCGCTTTCTAAGCTACTTTGGCTTCCCCATAACGCAAGGTATTCCAAGGCTCTACTGTTTTCTTCAATCTGGAAACCAAATAAATTTAACATTTGGAAAACAAAATACAAAAATTATTCATTCAAATTTTCTACGAATCCCATCGAAAATCCGATGAACCATGAGAGTTCAGAGAAAAAGTACCCCTTCATTTTCATCCCTTATTCCAAACAGAAGATTGAAAAGTTTCAAAAAATACATCTATTTAGCTGGAGACATGATTTTTAAAGACGATTTTCTTGATGCTTCAAATCGTAATAATGCCATAAGAAGTATTTGAGAACAACTGAACAACGTTTCAGACTCGTTAAATATCATCCATATTCAACAATTCAAAAAAAGCTATTTATAAAGAATTTTCATATTGCCTACTCGTGTTGAAAATGAAACATCCAGGTTTTTGCGAATTATTGCGATTATCAAACTTCATACATTTCAAATTTGATGTTTATGAAGAATTCTTTGTAGCTTTTTTAAGATATGTTGATGCAATTCATCTGAATAATATATTAAAAAATCGATGCTGAATTGTCAAATACATATTTTATGAATTGATAAAACTTATAGAAAGATTTACGAAAAATGTGATTATAAACTTACCGTTCTTCTAAAATCCCATTTACGTAGCTTTTGAAACATAATTATTATATTTTATTATTGTTAAAATACAAATTTGATATACGTCTTTCATTTTCAGAGATGAAAGTTTTCGAACATAAATAAATTGAGTAAATTTCAATGAATAAATGAATGATACGAAACAAATAAAAAATATAAAGATGCATTCATTAACTGCCAAAATATTCAAAATTAATGTGTTTCAACCTATAAATATAAAATATTTATATAGAATATTCCTGATTCACCTAAATTGTTTTTTATAATGTTTATTTTGTTGAATTTTCCAGCTTCTACAGATTCAAGGTCTGTTCAACTAAATTAAATAAATTCTTAAGGCAACATCATTCGAAAAATGTTGAAAATAGGAAATTTAAAAGATGTGTTATATACCTGGAAATATAAAATGATAGTCCAAATGAGGCCAAGGACAACTGGAGGTCGTCCATCTACCAAATCGCTGGCATTAATGTTAACTAATTTTATCCTCTTGTTCTGTAAAAATTGTAGTGCAGTATTGGCATTACTCAAAAAGTGTGGTCTGCGAAGAATTCTACCCCTCTCCACGGGCTAAAATGAAAACCAAGTATTAGATATTATCAAGAATCATTTCAATAACACATACCAGTTTTTCTCCTGCAAGAACTTCTAATAGAGCAAGAAGTTTTGTGCCATCTTTGAGGTCCTCAATTAAATCATCTACCCTAAGCGGTGGAACTCGCTGTAATGAAATGTTGAGTACTTTATAAAGTCAGTACGAAGAAGACTAGTCAAGGTGAAACGTACATCACAGTAATTCTTAAATGAAAGTGTATAAATCTAGAAAACAGTGTTTTATTTCCCATTTCATTTTTGAATTAGGACATCTAGGGATCAAAACAGCTATCGAAGAATTTAAAGAAATATATCTTCGTAGTTTTAAATTCAATGGACGATGAATCAACTCTGTGATAATTCATATTCAAATGAGAGGCAATAATAAATATTGGTCTAAAAGTCACTGACTGAACAATTCTTTATTCGTCCAGTTTCGCCTTTTACGGCATTATCATGAAATTATCATTCTTGAAAATGCCGTAAAAGGCGAAACTAGTCGAATAAAAATTGTTCAGTCAGTTATTTTTAGACAAGTATTCATTATTACCTCTCATCTTCATAGTTTTATTAAAATAATCTATAGAAGCTGTTTAGTCTCCAAATCGACAGGTTACAGATATCATTTCGAGACGATATTGTTAGAATACGACCTTGATACAATTTTTTTCGAATAACAACACTAGGCTAAGAATAGCCACTATGACTAATTCTTGAATTGAGTTCTCTTATCGATCAAGGCAAGTTAGCGATGATATGTAGTGAATACAATCAATTACACACGTCTCTTCACATTTAAATAGTATATCTGTGTAACATAAAAAACGATACGCTCTTATGACTATAGTAAACAGGGCTCTAAACAAGTCGTACGCCTTTGCTTATTGAGTAAATACTACGCAGTGGGATGAAATATTATAAACATATGAATCTTTTTATTCCTACCATGGAGACATCATATCTTCAAGTACTGCACGTGCAGGAATCAGGACCATTGAGTCCTTGACTAAACAAACTATCGGTGACCATAAACGCCTAGTATCGAGTCCCAGAAATAATTCCTTGGAAATATTGATACCCGAAATAATATCTAGATTGAATAAAACTAATTTATCCATTTATTTCAATGTTTCGGAAAAATAGATCCTCCCAAAAAGTTTTTAACAAGAAAAAAGAAACAACATACTGAAATACGTCAGTAATGCGTAAAAATTATAATATATTAATTATAAACATTTATATTTTCGATATATTCTCTTCAATGGGCAAGCTTATGAAGGAATATTCATATTTGAGTTGATATGTACACAGAACTAGGTTAACTCGTGTTAAATAGTAATTAAACTTTTGAGCTTGTTCAGGGTTCAGAATTTTCAATAGTTAATTATTTATAAATCCAAACTAATTGCTTCCCGTTGTTTTAAATCGTTTTAATGGGAAGTTTGACTTCATCTGAGAGTCTGACATTTTGAAATTTCAATTTGCGTGAACTAGAAGTGAAGTGAATAAAACCAGAAAGGTCTATGCTGCCGCGTGCCAAGCACCATCTCTTTTATTAGAAGCATGCATCGGTTGGCCCGAATAATATTCCAAATTTGAGAGAACAGAATTCTTGATAAAACAAATTCATTTTTGTTATTTTCAATTTTTTCCTGCCGAATATATGAAAACAATTTTTCATGCTACAATTTTTTGCAGAAATGCGACTTCCTTCTCCAGAAAATGATCTATGATTTGAAATGGAATGTATATTTAAGAAAATCCCATTATCTACATGTACATTTTTTTTATTGTAAGTTGAATGAATAACGGAACAAATCAGAAAACGACGAGCAATGTTCTATGTGTTCATGTCTAAAATATTCCATTCAGAATGAAACAGTCCTTATATAAAACACCGAATATATATAAACTACTCGATATAATTATGAATAGTTCTAGAATTATACGAACCTGGAGGTTGAAACACTTAAAAGAAAAACTAAGAAAAACAGACAACCTTTGAGGAAGTCGCAACATTTCAGGCTACCGCGTTTGTTCTCTCCGGATTGGGAGATTTGGAAGCTGCTTCGCCCGTGAGGTGACTACTTATCCTTGAAAGGGTAAATCCTTAAACGTGAAGGATAAATTTATCCTTCAAAATTTATCCTAAAATTAGGACTTATTTTCATTTTAATTTAAATTTTTTTTCGCATCAAATATTATTTCTATATAGTTCAACGTCTCGGCTTAGAGCATTCTTGAAGGATCAATAGTCACCTCACGGGCAAAGCAGTTCCAAATCTCCCAATCCGGAGAGAACAATGTTGCGACGTCATTCAGAGGTTGTCTGTTTTTTTTTAGTTTTTCTCTTTGTGTTTCCACCTTCAGGTTCGTACAACTAAAACTTGGCTACACCGTTCTGAAGAAAGCCAATAAGCTCGAAACAGTGTCAACGGCTGCTACCATCTGCGCAATGTGTCGACAATTTTCATTTCGATTATATATATATATATATATATATATATATATATATATATATATATATATATATATATATATATATATATATATATATATATATGCTCGCATATGACAATATATTAATGAGATTGAATTCTCGCTTAACTCTTGGTGAAACATAATTGAATATTAAAATAAATTAAATTCACGTCTATCTCTTGTATTACGATTTATTTAACAATATGTATAGTCAACATGTTTCGAGCGTTAGCTCATTTTCAAGACTGAAAATCTCAAGACTGAATTTCAGTCTTGAAAATGAGCTAACGCTCAAAGAAACATGTTGACTATACATATTGTTAAATAAATCGTGAATTGTTATTAAGCGAAAAGTTTAATTTATTTTCAATATATATATATATATATATATATATATATATATATATATATATATATATATATATATATATTATTTCGAAAGTTTTCAGCAATAACAGGCTTTTTTTGTTGCTAAAAACTTTCGAAATAAAATATCTCAAACAGGCAACGAATCAGATTATCAATATATATATATATATATATATATATATATATATATATATATATATATTCAACATTCTTAAGTCCAACCAGGTCAGGACAACTATTAGAGAGCTTGAAGCTGGTTTGGAAGTGAGTGGGTATGGAATAAAATATGAGAGTCTAGCAGACGTAGTGAAACTGGCTTCGCTTGTATTATTCACGACTGGATATAAATTTGATGTTTCTTTTTTATCGACCAACGCAACTACAACCACGCCTGTCGCCATGCTTTGTCTGTGCCAGAATGTCTACAATCAAATTGTGAAAATACCGAAAATATTGATTCGTAAATTGTTTGCCCGCCATAAATAAACATTAAAGTTGGATTTTTAGCGTGGATAATTTCGATTGCAATAAAACTCATATATCTTGCCCTCAAGGCAGTTATTCTTAACGTAGGCGACATGGCCCCCCAGGGGGCAATGACAACCACGATGAAGGATTTTTGCCAATATAGGGATATCATGTCACTGAAAAAAAAGAAGATTTTTTCATGTATTATTTTCGTGAGATTGATTGAGAACGTGTTTTGAAATATTCAAAAAATTTGAGTAGAGAACGTGTTTTGAAATATTCAAAAAATTTGAGTGTAGATACAAATCATCTTTTCAATTAACGAAGACAAAAAGTTTGAAAAGAAGGTGATAGTTGAAAAACAATGTCCTATAGCAACAAACTTAATACATATAAATGATATACTTGATGTTTCTTAAAATCTGATGAGCATCTGAAATACAATTTCAGTATTTGACGTTTACTTTTTTCAAACATCTAATCAGAGTAAATGTTATTAGGTATTTGATAGTTAAATTTTGAACGATCAAGCTTTCACAGTTCACTATTATAAGAAGAGCTGATTAGTTGATATTATGTCCCCATTATATAATTATATAGATAATTTTCATTCATACTGAAGCATAATAATAATAATTAAGTTAGCTCTCTGGAGGCAAGAGCCTGAGTTACGTAAGGAATGTTTAATATCATTTCGTCAAATAAACACATTGAGTTTCGAATTTACTGCATCTTTAAAACTTTTTTCAAATTATCATTCATCAGATTGTAGGCGTGTACACGATGGAATGTGTTGGATAACATTTTTAATCTCGGAATTTTACTCATATTTTTTAAACAACAAGCAAGTTGAATCTGTAATCATTTCTTACGTAAGATGATTCTCAACCCCCTGCTCCACTTATATAAGACAAAATAAAAATACGTCGACCCCACCCCAGGTGAATATTTATAACGGAAGGACAGGATAAAACAAAACCTGTTTGTTTTTTTCCATCTTTTGGTTTCTCCTTCTTTTGAAAAACAGAAATCAGAAGACTTTCAAGATAATTTGTGCTTCAGGTAATCACTATATAATAGAACATTAATAGAACAATCGCGGATTTGGGAGATTTCTCTTCAAGGAAGTTAAATCTTTACTTCAGAAATTTCTCTGATCTTTTTTAAAAACTATCAATAATGTATCTGCACTCATTGAGAAGAGATATATGAGCAATGATCATCTTTCTACCCCCAAATCGTTTTACGTATTAAAAGAATGACGAATAAAGTATTTACAAATTATAGTACTGATATTTGTTTTTTTCTGAAAACAAAATAAAAGATACAACATATATCTTAACCAATGTTGATGTTTGTGTATATGAATGAGTTGTATTGATTAATTGGTATCTTTTCCTTCTACCTAGCTCCTCATTACGTCTCAAAATATGACAAAATTATACGAATATCTCTTTCAATTCAACTTCATATCTGAGAGAGTAGTTTTTTGACTGATGATACGAGGCGTTTCTGGTCACCGATAGGTTGTTTAATCTAGGATTTAAATGCCAGTATTTCTACACGTTCAATACTGGGAAATCTAAAGATTGAATGGTAGAAATATCAAGATTTATATGCTTATAATATTTCACCTCGCTATGTAGTTCTGTAGTAAATACGAGGGTGGGATGAAAAGTTTCCGGCCTGGAAAGGAGATGGCGCCACTAGGTCTGCTTTTGGAGCTGCGTCCTACAGTACCATTCCTACTTAGCTTGTATGTAAAGTTTCACCCTAATCGTTACGTTCAACGAAGAAGTTATCGAAACTATAAATCAGAATTTTGAGGAGTATAAACTGGTATAACTAAATTAGAACACTTCAAGTTGTAACTTTAACTTTAGTTGAAAAATAAACCAAAAAAAAAATTTTCCACCTGGAAAGACATAAATCCATCATACTTTAGGTTGATGAAGGTTTTATTATATTTATCCCTCTTGAAACCCTTTCTTTTAAATTCCGGTTATTTCATGATTCTTTCAATTTTCATGATTTCGTTCAGCTTTATTGAAAAACGTATATATAATAGATTATCATTATCATTATCACAATTTAATATCTTCATTCTCTAGATTATCATTTATGCTTTAATTTCAGTGTTTCAGTCACCAAATCTGGTTAGTTGAAATTTATATTTATTGTCCAATTTGTATTATTACATATATTTTTTCGTTACTGAATTTGAATTAATGCGATAAAGCCTATTTACAGTCACTTACCTTGGACAGATAAGAATTGATCCAATTGACGAAAGTTTTCTTTTGCACTCGCTCTTGTTCATCTGTAATAAATAAACTTATTTAATAATGAAATTATTATTATGAGTATGATAATTTATACTTAAACAATATCAGTGATTTCGTCAACGAGATTTTCTGTACTAAATTTACAAATCTTGAAGCAATACATCTAACTAAACATTCTTATAATAAATAAAATTTATGTCATTTCTGAATTTCAATCAGGATTCAAAAGGAATTGCTCTTTGGAGACAGAAATATTGAGCATATGATGTACAGTACTAAAGGGGAAACGGTTGTAGTAGTATTATTGGATTTTAAAAGGTCTTTTGAAACGTTATGTAAATCATTATTATTGAAAAAAGTTAATGAACTTGGCTTTGAGGGAGTAGTAAATGATTGTATCGTATCTTACTTGCATTCGCGACACAAAAAGTTAAGTTTAATGGCATACTGTCGGATAGCACGAAAGTGGATGTAGGCGTACCTCAAGAAACTGTCTTAGGTCCGTTGTTGTTGTCCTTATAAACGATATTGTCTCGCATGCGAAAAAATATTCTATAAGTTTATTCGTTGATGATACTATGCTCTTTGTACATGGCAAAGATATTAAGAATATGACAGAGGGGATCAAGAGACCTTTTTATGTGACAATATCTTATTAATGATAAGCTGAAGCTAATGTGCAAAAATCTAACTTCACAGTTAGATAAATTTTTGGAAAAGAATAGGAAAAAATGTGTCGACATATATGAAATTATTGTTGTTCAAATCAATAATAACGCCACATTTTGAATATTGCTCCACTTTGTTATTTCGTTTGACTAAAGAAAGAATTCAAGAATTACAAAAGTCACAGAATAGAGAAATGCGAACAATTTTAAAGTGTAATAGGTATTCCCTTGTTAAAATTATGCTGAATTCTTGGAACTAATGTCTGTTAAACAAAGAATACTCTTTGCTTCATATATATTCATATTTAGAATAAAAAATCAGTTGCTCCCATGTAATGTAACAAAAAATGTAACATATGTCAGTGAGGGGCATGGGTATAATACTAGAAATACTGATAGTTTTTATATCCAAAGTTGTAAGCTTTTATCTATCTAAAAATAGCATATACTATGACGGATTTAAAACTTTCAATAATTTACCGAGTAATTGAATATAAACTTAAATTCAAACACTTGAATTTATGATTTACAATTTATTGACTACATAGCAGGACGCATTTCGTCGTTACAAACGACTTCATCAGATGCTTTCAGAATAATCATATTATAATAATACAATATTCATAATGCATTCTTATGAATATAAATAATACATTAATAATTATTAATGTATTATTATAATAATACATTATTCGGAATCCTCGTGGTAATCAACCACCACTAAAAAGTAGTGTGTTAATGTATGTAAAGGGATGGAATAATTCTAAATCAAATTGCCTTAATTAATTAATGTGCATGTTGCTCTCAGCTAGTGGATAAAATAAAACTAAAATTTTGAGTATATATGTTTTAAAAATACGAAATATTCGTATGTATAAACACTTATTCGTTTTTCTGTAAATGTCTTGATATCTGGATGAAAATAAGAGAAATAGTAGGAGAAGAATTGAAACGTCTGCTTCAGTAAACGATATTGAAATATATTTTCATTTAGCATTGAGATTATCATAATCCTCCAACCGTACTCAAAGCACCGGTATAAATCACGACTTAATACTTATATTTATTATCACAGGTATCATTTCTAAAAATAACCAGTAAATGAATCTCTAAACTATTGGACAATTTCAGTTTTAGAGCACATTTTGCAGAAAAAACCGCAATAAAATTTCGACCTTCAGAAAACGACCTGTTCATATGACATCATTTCTTATTATATTCACTATGTCGACGATTTTCTCCCATTAAATGAATCGGTGACCACATTGTTGCTCAGTAAATTCGCCAATGGACTTTAATTGGCCTATTTATACTCGACAAGTGAATCTAAATTACTATTACAACAATTGCAATATGCATTGAATGATTCAAATCAAGCGAGAAAGATCTAATTGAAAAACTTCATAATGCAACTTGATTGAAGTGGCGTGCGGAGGGATGGGTCATAGGGTGTTTCACCCCGATTAATATCTAGATATTTGTATTTGATAGTGTTGGCGTTTACTTGATGTAAATCCATTATAATTGAATATAAACTTAAATTCAAACACTTGAATTTATTATTTACACTTTATTGACTACATAGCATGACGCGTTTCGTCGTTACAAACGACTTCTTCAAATGCTTACAGAATAATATTATTATAATTAATTATTATTCTGTAAGCACTTGAAGAAGTCGTTTGTAACGACGAAACGCGTCATGCTATGTAGTCAATAAAGTGTGAATCATAAATTCAAGTGTTTGAAGTCAAGTTTATATTCAATCTAGATATTTGTGTTAAGTTTCGCATTTGATGCGAAAATAACCTTTAGTACAATGAAAAAATACAATAATAGGTCACTGTTCAATGATATAAATACATAACAATAACATTAGAACCTGATAACTTTATATATTTTTTCTTTATTTATATTTTCGTTTGATTGTTAGTTTTCCCCTTTAATTAGCAATAAATATTATGGAAATAGATGTATTATTATCATTATACCTCGAGTGTAACTCAAGGATGTATAGCTCACAGAACTTTTCAATTCAGTGTCTTAAATCTTATCTCCTAATTATCTTGATTAGCTATTAAACATTGTTGTCTTATTCTCGATCAGTTCTACTCTTTTATGGATTTTAAATTTGACGAAATTTCCAATAAATAAAGGGCGTTCCAAAACTAACGCAAGATTTTTATTGAATATAAAACATAGTTTAACTGAGAGGTAATAATAAATACTTGTCTAAAACTCACTGACTGAACAATTCTTTATTCGACTAGTTTCGCCTTTTACGGCATTATCAAGAATGAATACATATTACAAAGACAACCTTTAAATATTTGGAGATCTGTTCGGACTACAGAATACACCTTAAATTCGGTCATAGAGGTGGGAATTTCCAATATAGGAAATTGCGGATAGTGGTTTAGGTCTATCTGGTCATTTAAAAGATTGTATTTATCGGATTTTTGGAGTTTATTTATTTCCATGGCTTCCAGGTAGTTCATTTTCATACCTTTTTCACAGTAATTGAGAATATTAAGTTTAAAACAGCGTGAGATCTTATGTCCTGTCGACTCTAGATGTTCTTCTATGTGTTCTTTTAGCCTAGTTTCAAAACATCTTCCGGTCTGGCTAATATATGATGACTTACATTCTTCAAAGTCCAATCTATAAATTCCAGACTTCTTTATTGGGTCGGATCTGGACAATTTGTTATTAAAGATCATTCTATCCAATCTGCTGTGAGTTGATATTATTATTCTTGAAGAATTCAATGATTTTTGAAGAGGGAACGCGTGTATAAGGGATGCTCGCATATCTCAATTCATTTTTATTCTTATTATCATTACAGTTTAAGTCTTTCGATTGTAATTTAATTTTTTCCTGTTTTGTAATTAGGAACTGTCCTGTAAAACAGTGTATGTTAAACAAATAAAATGAATAAATTTCATCGAGTCCACATGACTTAACATGTGCACTCGATTGTAGAAATTTGCCATGATTTTCTGCATAAATGTCGCTGAATTTCGTTGAATCTCCTCCTTTAATGCACGTATACTTGTGTGCTTATTTACATAGACCGATGATTTCAAATAACCACATAAAAAATGTGAAGGTGTTAAATCGCACGACCTAGGGGTCCATTGTGATCACCGAAAATGTTGCACTCAGTAAATGAAGTGTTTCACAGGAAGTACGACATGTAGCACCGTCTTGTTGACCACATAAATATCATGCAATTTAGGCAAAAAGAACTGTGTTATCGTATCTCATATTAAATGGCGGCCAACTCAAATCTCGCGTTAATTTTGGTACACTTTGAAATTTATCATTCTTTCATTTTGGAATTTATCATTCTTTCTAGTTGTGAATAATGAGAAATGTAAGTCTATTAAATCAAACATTAAAATAAAACCATTCAATTTGGCATTAAGAGCAATATTTATACTTACATCAGCGATATTTCCGAATAAAATAGTTGAGTTGAAATTTGAGGACCATAAATTCGAGAGAAACACGATATTTTATTGCTCTGTATTTAAACGAAAAGTTATTCGAAAACAATAAACTTCTGTCATTCTCATAGTCTGATTCATAACCGTTTGTTATCTATTTTTGAAACATAAATCATGTGTTCGAAATCAAGTCACGCATTTCCAGAAAGTTGCACGAATCTGAAAAAACTTCCATATAGAAACTCGCAGTTTATTGCTTCGACATATATATTTAATCATATCATTCTTTTACATAATAAAAATTTAATACAATATCATCATGATAAAACCTTAACTTCTTTCTCAAGAGATATTTTCGCAATAATACTAAGAAGATGATTTCGAAAACTATAAAAAACAGCGCAATAATGTAGTTTCCATAATGCGAAAAAAACAAAAGTTTTTTTATGAGCTGCAAATGGAAAATCATCGAAAGAATCCGAAAAAAGTGGCAAACAATTAAATCTCTAGTGAATGGAGAAAAAGAAATATGGACATCTCAAAAATTCTGATCGAGTTGAATGTCGAAAATAAATTACAGGACGCATTGAACAACTTTTTCGTGGAGAGTGTTGATGAGGTGGTATATAGAGAGTGTTAATGGCGAACTATACCATCACCTGATGTTGATTTTAAAGAAAAAATACAACAATTTGATATTAAGGAAAAATTAAAAAGTTTAAGAAAATTTCAATGAATAAATTGGAAAAGACTATAAGAAATTTGAAGAATAAATCTACAGCGGACGAACAATAAAACTAACAGTTAAATTAGTGGAAGACTTATTTGACATTATAGGATACCCATTATTGAATAATATCAATACATGTATGGAAACAGGACAGATGCCGGAGTTGAAAATAAGTGTTATTGTGCCGGTGCCTAAACTGAACAACCCCACAAAACCTGAAGATTTGAGACCAATAAACTTACTTCCAGTGATTGAAAAGGTAATAGAAATTCTGGTATACGAAGAGCTGTGTCAGTATATTGAAAAAAATAATATACTATACGAGGGCCGGAATAAACATTCTTGTGAAAGTGCATGTCAGTTTATATTAACAAAATGGAGAAGGGATCACGTCAAAATTGAAGATAATTTGTCAGGAGAAGTTGAAGTTGTGAATGGGGTTCCACAGGGTTGTGTGTTGGGACCCTTGTTTCATAGCATTGTATGTAGACGTTACATGTATTTCTGTGTATGGCAAAGATTTTAATGGAACTGTTGAAATAATGAAGAGGAAATTGAAAATGTTAAACAAACAAAAAACTTAAATTAAATTCTAGTAAAACGAAATTTATGGTTTTGGTAGTCGCCATAATATGAAATGATTTAATGAAAACATCTTTGAAGTAGAAATAGACAATTGTAGGAAAAAGTGAGAGTGAAATCAGATACTTAGGGGTTACTTTGGACCAATACTTGAATCTCAGTCAGCATGTGGATTCAATTTGTAAAAAACTGGGTAAAAGAATGGGTTTTTGAGTAGACCATCTTTTAAGTTAACAGGGTGGACCATACGGTTGATCAGTAATGCATTAATTTTTCCCCAATTCATATATTGTATGTCTCTGTTATATTATTGTAATAAGGAAGATATATGTAAATTACAAGACCTGCAGAATAATTTAATAAGAATATTATTAAATTGTTATAGATACACTGCAGTGCAAGATATGTTAAAAAAGACTAAATTTCCTTTTTTTCCTAGCACCAAAATGCTTGTTGGCTGCATTGCTTGAAAAGTCCACTATGATATCATGAATTAATATCCCTCTCCATATCCCTCAATTCATAGTCCACTATGAATTGAGGGATATGGAGAAATATCACATAGAAAACTATAGAACAGGCACACTATATAAATCTCTTTCTGTTGGTGGTCTTATGTTATATAATCAATTACCAGATTATGTTAAGTTATCACAAAATGGGTTCATATTTAAAAAACGATTGAGACATCACTTTTTATTGAGTAAATAGCTGTAAGTACACATAAGAACGCAATATGTAAAATTTTGTAAACACTAGCCAAAAGCTAAAAAGCTATTATTATTATTATTATTATACATTTATAAACATAATACATTTATTTTTACACATGAATAGGTAGTATTAATAATTATTATCACCGGTTTTGTGGATCACAATCTATGTGACAATCGTCTATTTCCAGCAAAAAATTCAATTAGATTATATTCCATTAAATAACATTTGATTTGCAAAATCAGCAATTTCATTTCGAATTATTCTTGAGAGATCGTTCTCGGTTCATTGTTCTATAAACATATTACTCATATAACAGACTAAAATAACCCAGTTTATTATTTCTCAGTATTTTGGAATGTATTAATACACAATTAGCAATTTCGTGATTACTACTACGTTCAATCATTTCAATCGAGAACTTGAAAAACAAACGAAGAAATAAATTAATTCTATAAATACAATTGTTGAAGAATTTCGATATTAGACTCATTGAATTATGTCTTTGTGTGATATTTGATGAAAAAAACAACATATTAGTGGGTTCGTGAGGACTCAAATACCCTGGATGATGAAGACAGTAGTGATTTGAAGAAATCGAAATACAACGGGAACCTCGTTGGCTTATTTTAATAAGAAGTGTTGAAATACATTCATATATAATTCATCGGGTACATTATTGAAGTGAAAAATATTGGAGAACGACAAATTCCGCTAAGATGACAATCTGACAGTGGCGTTCAATTTGGGGAGGGCCAACCAGTCGCCTACCCCATTGATACGCCTTTGGCAGCCGTCAGAAATGTTATTATTTTATGTATTTTTATATTTATATATTTTATTAAATGTTATATTATTTATTATACTTCATTAAAACGTGAAGAATATCAGTCCCTGGTTAACTATCACAATGCGTTAAATAGTTTCAAAGTACTGTAAGTAACTATTTCAAATGTTTTAATAAAACACCCTGTAACTCAGTAAGGAGCCACTTTTTATCTACGTGTTTATGGTTTCTCCTAATTTATTGTCAAGATTCTACTGTTAAGTAATGAATCATTCTTTATGAAAACTTTGGTTGAAAGATAGATGAAACTGAAAAAATAATGTGTTTTCTTTTTTTTTTCTTCTCGTTTTTTTTTAATTTTATTATAGGTAAAACTATAACATAAGTTGCATTGCTTTTAACAAGTGTTCACCAAGAATGAACTAAGACAAGATTGACAATGCATTTACTGCGTTTAAGTTAATGAAAAAATCAATATTCAACATATTACGACGTCGAATATTAACTTTTGCCATAAATTACAACTTGCGGTTTCTATAAGCATATCAGCACTCCCAGGTCCATCAAGGGTAATATTCATAAGTAAACATATGAAAAATTCATTACCAAGACAAGGTCATGCATCTCTAGTCCAAGAGGATCAAGTCACTTTCAACAAGACGTAAAGGTCGACGTTCAAGTCATTCAAATTGCAGCGCGACTTGGTCTATTGAACCGCAAAACAATAATATCCGATTTGCATGCTCAACTAGGACTGAACGTAGAAACTGTTCAGGCAATTGTTTCCTTAAAAATGCGCAACCACCGCCAATGGGTAAATGCCTCAACATCCTTCTATAAATTTGGGATAACTCGGTACCGGGGTCAATGTTCGTTTTATCAATACTCAGTTTATAAGACAGTTCGGAAAACGTACATTTTCCTCCAGTCACGCCATTCTGGATTTAGTCCTTTGACCCAATTCATCAATGATAAATACAAACGAGAAATGACATAATTCCTGTGTTGATATTTGCTTGGGAGAATTAAACGTGCCTTGTTCATTTTGGGGTCAATAAACACAATAACTGAAATATTTCGGTAGTGTTCAATTTAACCTAATACGTAAAAATCGCAATGCACAAATATACTATTGCTATCAAAAATTGGAAAATCAAAGTGCAAAAATAATATTCCATAAAATAAATGCTGAGAAGCTTAGCAAGTGTTTTTTTATTCAATTCAAATTACAAAACGACATAAAGAATAAAAACTTCAAACTGCAGAGTAACATATCTGAGAATCCTTGGAATAACATTAGAAAGTTTTTAGTCAAACTTAGAAAAAAAAAGCTTAAAATATAAAACAACCACGAATGACAAATAATAATAATAATAGTAATAATAAGTTCTTTATTCTTAACAGGTATAATACCCGATTACAGAAAATAATAACATAATGTTGAATAATAACTTAATGAATAAAATGAAAGAGATATAAAAAGAGCTCAATCTAATCTAAAAAAAAAAAACTATAATAACTGAAAAATAGAATTTAATGAAATATTACAAAGAACTCAATCTAAATCAATTCATTTTAGTTAATTTCGTTTGTTCACATAACTCCTAATAATAACTTCTATGGAGTCAAAGTGAATGTCACAATTATTGGCAACTCTATTAAATGTAGACTCCATAAACCAAATGGGGATTGTATTAGCGAGTTGGTTCTTGGAGTCTCTAGGTGGAATAATTATGTAGTAAGAGAATTTTGACAAGAGAGGAGGACAATCAATACTATTGTGCAGTAATTTGAACAAAAATTTTGAGTATTAAAGTTTTTCTACTGCCCTGCAATGAGATTAAACTAAATCGACTCAATAATTCTTTTTTGACTCCTCTCTGCGGATAAACTTTATCCTCCCTCCAAACTAAGAATTTCAAGAACCTTCTCTAAATGGCCTCAAGATGGCGTTGATGGCAAGTGTAAATAGGATGCCAGATCATGCTGCCATACTCCAACTTGCTACGAACTAGGGCATTAAATAGTCCTATTAATTATATTGAGGAATTATTGAAATATTTGCCATTGCGTATAACAAATCCATATATTTTCGAGGCAGATGAAATAAGTTGGGTAATGTGTGGAATGAAGGAAAACTTCTGATCGAAGACTATACCAAGATCTCTCACCTTATCAACGAGAAAGGACCTGACCACCGACGCTATAATCACAATCAATTCGGTCTCTTTTCCTTGTGAAAGAAACAACATTACACTTTGACACATTCAAACTCAAATAATTATCCTCACACCAACTGGCAACATGGTCCAGCGCGAGCTGAAGTTGAACACAGTTGTCCTGTGATCTTATTTCATGATATAGTTTCAAATCGTCCGCGAACTTCAAATCTTCAGAGTGAATATTATCAATCAGATCATTTACGAACAGAAGAAATAACAGCGACCCAAGATAAATATGGTGAAATATCTGCGAATACATGAACTCAGGGTACATTTCGACAATCGTGTACTGAGATCTTCTGGTAAAATAGAAATGAAATAAAAGAATAATGATGTGAACTGTTAAAAATTATTTTTAGGACCCCATTATACGAGGCGTTTATGGTGACCTATAGTTTGTTTAGATGTGATTTAAAGGTACATATTCCTGCACGTACCGCACTTGAAGATCTAGAGATTACTCATTAGAAATATTCAAATGTTCATAACATTTCCATAACATTCATTTCATAATATCCCACTGTGTAGTTCGTATTCATTACAGAAAGAAGTTAGTCTTGTTTGTAGAGTTGTATACGAAAGCCATAAGCGCGTGAATTGTATATTACGTAAATATAGCATTTATAAGTAGGAGACATGTTTAATTATTTTACTAAATACAGAACTATGTCAAATTTCAAATTCACGCAATTTTGTCGAAAAACGGTACAGAGTTTTTGCTTCATCTAGTTCATGCTTCAATAGAGAAAAGAGAAAAAAATTTGTCATCTCTGTTTCTCTACAAATTCTAATTCTTATTACTGTCAATTCATATGATTCAGAATTTTGCATTATCAGATCAAAATGATTATTCGAAAATGCTACATAAGAAATAATAAAATCATTTTAAAATAAAAGTTTTCGGTTGGTAAATTAACTGTGAATCGTTTATTCCCGTTGGAATATTTTATTAAAATCATTAGGTATATATAGTCAAAATATTTATGAAAAATTGAAAAGACCAGAAATCTCTTTAAGAATTTAAGTTTCCATTTCTGTTGAGTTGATGCAAGAATTCAAACAATTCTAACCTAAAACGAACACTCCCGAGCAGAACCGATCGCTTCCTGTCGCCCGATTCAATCCTCACATTCAACAACTTCAGTTCTATCTGAAAAGCTTTCGTTCGCTTCAAACATCAAATTCTAAAACCTTCGTTGCAACTCGCATGCGTTTGTTTTTGACGTTGACAGATTTCCACATTAAAACCTGGAATGTCAGAATATGTATTTACATTTGAAGGTTAAATATCCATTTTTAATGACTTTTCAGTAGAATTTTTTTACAGCCGGCAACATTGTTTGACTGGACATTTACAGCGATCGTTCGAATGAAACTGCAGACTGCATTTTTCTCTTCTTGGCGATTTGAAGATGAATTTACGATTGCTGTTTGTTCCGAAAAATCGTTAATGACTAAGTTGTATGAAATGATATTTGATAATTTTGATATTGTTGCTTAATACGAATAACAATATTATTTGAAATATCAAATATTCTTTTCTCAGAAAAAAGAATGAATTAATTTGGTTTACCCCGATCAATTTGATTTTTGAATGCGAAATGTTTACAATAATTTTGTGTTGAGACTATTCAAATTGAAATATTTTGTTATAGAGAAAATACAGTTTGTTTTCTATTACTTTATTTATTATTTTGCGACTGCAGTTTCGTAATATTACTACATTTTCAAGCATATTGTTAAAAAATTCAAATTGTTTGAATAAATGGACTTGATATGTATAAAAAAGTGAAATTTTTTCTATAATACTTTGCATTATTACAAACTGACTGACGAATCTACAATATTCAAAATATTTTGATAAAAGTAAGATGGAATATTTGGAAAAAGTTTCATAATTGATAACTTATTTTTTTAATCACTTCGGTTCATTAATTTCGATATTCATAAGTTTATTTGTTTCATTGGTAAGTTCATTTAATTTTCAATATACGTCAGACTGTGTTTTCTCTTCTGGAGATGAATTTACGATTGCTGTTTCTTCAGTGTCTAAAGTTTTCGAAAAATTGTAAAAGATATTTGAAAATTTCTCAATGAGCATGGTGTATGAGATGATATATTATAATTTTGATCTTGGTCATCAGTAGGATAATTTGTGTGGAAAACAAAGATAATAATTCCTATAATTAATGTAGGTTTCGATATCTCTCAAGTTAGTATCAAGAACGAAGCTGCTATATACAACTCTACAAACTTCCAACAAGTCGAATTCTTGGCACAAGAAATTCAGCTGTCTTCCGGGTGTTTCATATCCTCGTACTTATTTCATTAAACGGCAGATGTCGCTAATATTTCACATGTCACATAACACTGAATCATTTCTTCAATGACGCGGTTAATTTACGATTTTATACATTCTCGCGAAAATCAATAGTTACACTTCAAACTGAGCTGAATGTTGTAATTAGGAAGGGTGAGAAAAATAGCTGACCACTATATTTGGGGTTGTATCGATCCGAACGTCATTAATGCAATGTCCATTTCCAGCTACACCCTAGGTATACGGTATACCAACACTGGACAAATGAATATTTCCGAATTGAAAGAATTAATAATAAAATCATTATCATTTTCATATTACCATAAAATACACGAATGAGATTGAAAAAAACAAGGGTTTTGAGTAGTTATTACGGTTATTGCAAACATTCGAACATTATAATTGATATTTAATAGTTGATAATTGATGAGGCCGATACTTGGAGAAAATTAATATCCATAATGAAACAATATTTAGAATTTTCTTATAATTTAATACAAATACGCATGACGACGTTTCGAAGTACTACTTCTTCATCAAATGCTGGATTAATACTGATGTTAATACTGTATTAATCCAGCATTTGATAAAGAAGTAGTACTTTGAAACGTCGTCATGCGTATTTGTATTAAATTATGAGAAAATTCTAAATATCGTTTCATTATCATATTTAACAGTGTTGGCGTTTACTTGATGTAAATCCATTATAATTTAATATAAACTTAAATTCAAAAACTTGAACTTCTGATTTACACTTTATTGACTACATAGCATGACGCGTTTCGTCGTTACAAACGACTTCTTCAGATGCTACCAGAAAAGATTTCTGTCTGTTAGAACAGAAAACTGAAGTCGTTTGTAACGACGAAACGCGCCATGCTATGTAATCAATAAAATGTAAATCATAAGTTCAAGTGTTTGAATTTAAGTTTATATTCATTCATTATAATTCAAATTATGACTGTCTAATAATTTCAAATATTGTAAACTGAAATACTGCAAGTGATGTTTTTGTTTTGTTACACTTCAAGATTCAACTTTTCATATTCATTAGTATCCTGATGAGGATATGCGTTGATGTCGAAACTTTTATGGAATATACAGAGTAACTAGTAATATAATGGAGTATACAGAGTAAAAAGTGCCCCTTTCTTTTAGCTGTTTATCAATGCATTAACGTTTTACCAGAACTTATTATTATCCTAACTTATTTCCAATTTATATAACATATACTGAATTTTATTTCATCCCTTGGTGAAAGAAACTTGATTTAATAATAAATTAAATCAAACTGTTGGTTTAATGTTCGACGAAATCCTCTTTGTAAATTAGTTTTTCATTTAAATTATCATTTTGATTATTATTCATATACATATTACTTTTCTCTCTCAACGGAGAAGAAAAGACATATAGTCAACAGACGGTGAAAGTCGAAAATCGTGCTTTTACATCTAACATTTTCATTAATCATTTGTATTTTTGTTCATGTTTTCGAGTCGGTCTCGCTTACCTATAACCTAAATCGTATAAGGCGAATGCAATAACAAGAATTCATAGAAACTATTTCTATGACAGTTTATATATCTTTTATCCATATACGTTTGGATAACCAGCTAATTAAACAACTTCAATGTTTCTGATTTGATATATAGATATAGAATTTATTCATTCAATGTCTCTTTCCAATCTAAAAAATTAAGTTGAATAATAAAAATTCATAACTCGTTTCATTAATCAGATAAATATATGGATATACATTTTTGACATAAATATATCAGATGATATGAACAACATCACAGAAAATTACCTAATAAATATTTAATGAATGACCAAAATAGTAACTACAAGCAGACATGATTGAGGTTTATAATTCATTATACAATATGATCATTGCCTGGAGACATAGAATTTAGAATTTATATTTTTGATGCTTCTGAACTACCACAACATAAGAACTACTTATGTGTCAAGATTTAATACAATACATCTCAAGACTGTCCAATCTTTTTAATGACTCAATTCGAATGAGTATATAGTGAATGAATCGAAATATTATCTCTTCAATTAATAAAAGTTCACTTAATAAACCCGTTTCATATGAAATTATGTCTTAAGTAATTCTCATAATTGTTTCCGTTGATTTTTTTTGAGAAACATGTGTAGAACCAGTTAAATAATTAATTAAAACCAGAATATATATATATATATATATATATATATATATAAGTAGTCATACATTTTTCGTTTCTTAAATTAATTGGGAATTAACGAGGTATTTCCGTCTTCACACCGACTTAAATAACTGCAGATTCTCTCAATATTTTGTGAATGAAAACTGGTTTTAATTATACAGTGACTACCACATTACACCTTGTGATTTGATTTGATTTAAAATTGCTATAATTTAACGAGAATAATTGAGTAATTTATAAGTTATAACACCCCTTTGATTTCATTTATTTCACTCCAGATTCGAATCAACTCCATGAAATCTTTGCAATACATACTTTACATAGAACACAGTCTTTATAATTTTCGAAAATGCAGGTATTTAATTTTTCCTCATGTATTCTGAATTTTCGTTCCACAGAAATTTCGAGTTTAAAATTTTCTGACGACGTATAAAAACTCTAAGAGACATGTGCACAAATGTATGAAACTGATGCCTACAGAAG
Source organism: Henosepilachna vigintioctopunctata (assembly GCA_030704895.1). Classification (NCBI taxonomy): domain Eukaryota; kingdom Metazoa; phylum Arthropoda; class Insecta; order Coleoptera; family Coccinellidae; genus Henosepilachna; species Henosepilachna vigintioctopunctata. The sequence goes on from JARQZJ010000126.1 coordinate 481,793, forward strand.
GAAAAAATTGTTAAAACCTAGAAGAGTATGTTTCGAATAGAACAACAGTCTAGAAAGAACCAGAGAAAGTTGTATATAGCGGGAAAAGACTCGGATGAAATTGAAGAAAAACTCAATGCTGATCTAAAAAATATAACGAAGTGGTTAGTGATTAATAAATTGAAAATAAATGTTACAAAAACCAAAGCAATGATAATAGGTAGCACAAATAATATAAATAAATTCACAAACAGATTTAATGTAGTAATTGAGGGGCAAAAGATTGAAACCGTAAATTCTTTTAAATACTTGGGAATAATGTTGGATCCCAAGTTGAAATTTACTAATCATATTGACTATGTGTGTAAAAAAATTTCAAAGAAGTTGGGGGTATTAAGAAGATCCAGTAAATATTTAACAACATGGACTAGAAAAATAGTATATAATACCATAATACTACCGCATTTTAACTTTGCAGGTAGTGTATTGTACTTAGCGGGAAAAACTGACAAAGAAAGATTACAGCGTCTCCAAAATAAAGGAATGCGTATAATCCTGAGTTGTGACAGGTATACAAGAATTAAAAATATGTTGGAGGAATTAAAGTGGGTGCAAATAAGTGATTATATAGAAATGCTGGCAATGAAGTTCATATATAAATGCATAGTAAAGAAAATGCCCAATTATTGTAATGAAAGACTTACAACATTCCAAGAAGTCCATAACTACGGGACGAGAAATAAAATGAATTTCATTGTTGGACACAGAAACAAGACGACAACTCAGAATTCATTATTTCATGGAGCACTATTGAAGTATAATAGTTTACCAAAAAAAATCAAGGACTGTACTAGCTTTAAATCATTTAACAAACAATTATTTGATTATTATTTAAATAGAATGTAATTACTTTATATACAGTTTATAATATAATATAATACAGTTTAATAGGGTAAATATGCAGGTAAAATATTAAAATATAATTATGTACTTATACATGTAAAGAGAAGAAAATTGTACAGCTACTAGCTAATAAAGATGTTATTATTATTATTATTACATTATATTTTTCACGTATTTTATAAACACAGCAGCCGTTTGGAACTCCACTAAGAGAAGAACAAAATTGTTCGAAAATCACATTGTTGAATGATCCCTTCCAATATCAACTTGTAGTTATGCCACAAGTTGGTAGTATGGTTATGGGTAAATTTGATACTAATTTTAATTGTATAGAATTGAGTTTTCTTATGAGCAAATTCTTCCTTATTTCTCAAAAAATACTGCACGTAACTTAGTATTAACTCCACGAGTTTGAAATAAGTGAAGTAGATATCTTACTCACTTAAAAAAACAGCTAATTAAGTATCACAATTCAACTGTAAATAATGTTTGGACTTCTACAAAGTTGCCAGGGAACAATTATTTAAGTATATATTCATTTGAAATAAATGAATCTTAGTATTCTTTACACGAACAATTGCAATTATTAGCATGTACTTGGGAAAATGTTTTTGTTTGGAATGACATAAAGAACGACACACTGTGATATTTACTGCTCGAGAAATTACAATAGCCAGTTTGTTTAAATAAATTAAAGGACGACGGCTCTGACTTCATATGCCATTAAAATTTTGGAGCTTCAGAACCATTCTGTATAAATTCTGTTAAATATGTGACATAAATTCGAAGTGTTAAATTATATCATGTGATATTATACCGATGCTTTGGAATTGTTCGATTTTTATTATATCAGATTGTGTAGATTGGAATATAATAAGTTCTTTATTCACAGCTATAATACCCAATTACAGAAAATAATAACATAATGTTGAATAATAACTAAATAAATAAAATGAAAGAAATATAACAAAAAGCCGAATCCAATCTAAAAAAAAAAGAAATAAAATAGTAACTAATAACAAATTAATAGAATTTAATGAAATACTACAAAGAACTCAATCTAAAGCAATTCATTTTAGTCAATTTTCTTGATTGACATAACTCCTAATAATAACTTCTATGGAATCAAAGTGAATGTCACAATTATCAGTAACTTTATTGAATGAAAACTCCATAAACCAAATGGGGGTTTGTATTAGGGAGTTGGTCCTTGGAATCTCTAGGTGGAATAATTCTGTAGTACGAGAATTTTGCCTAAAAATGGGAAATTTCAAAGCGGACAGGAGGGTAGGACAATCAATATTGTTGTGCAGTAATTTGTACAAAAATTTGAGTGATAAAGTTTCTTTTCTGCCCTGCAATGAGATTGAACCAAATCGACTCAATAATTCGTTATGATTGACTCCTCTCTGTGGATAAACTTCATCCTCCCTCCAAACTAAGAATTTCAAGAACCTTCTCTGAATAGCCTCAAGATGGCGTTACTGGCTAATGTAAACAAGATGCCAGATCATGCTGCCATACTCCAACTTGCTACGGATTAGGACATCAAATAGTCCTATGAATGTAGAGGAATTATTGAAATATTATATTGCCATATATTTTCGTGGCAGATGAAATAAATTGTTTGATGTGTTGAATGAAGGAAAGCTTTTGATCGAAGACTACACTAAGATCTCTCACCTTAACAGAACGAGAAAGAACCTGACCACCGACACTATAATCACACAAAATTCGATCTTTTTTCCTTGTGAAAGAAACATTACACTTTGACACATTCAAGCTCAATAATTATCCTCACACAATTTAGCAACATGGTCCAGCGCGAACTGAAGTTGAACACAGTTATCCTCTGATCTAATTTCATGATATAGTTTCAAATCGTCAGCGATTGTGAAAGATGTGAAGAGTCAATTTTATCCATCAGATCATTTACGAATAGAATAAATAACAGTGGTCCAAGATTAGATCCCTGGGGTATTCCAGAGTAAGTTATGAACTCAGACGACTTTATACAATCCAGCTGTACGAATTGACGTCAATCAACCAGGTAAAAATGAAAAAGGTTGGTAAAGCTATCAGAGGATCCAAAAAAAAAGATATAACCACATAAGATGGATTACGCAAGGAGTGTCTCAATATTTCAGAAAAAACTCTGATATTGACATAATTTAAGCAATGCGATGATCCATTATATTTCATTGCTTTTGCTTTGATTATAATCAAAACTTATCAACAGCAACACACAACGTTGCTTGCCGGTGAAAGCAATTATGGACAGCTTGATACCCAGACTTAAACCCACTGTATTATTTACCATGAATACAACTGAAAGAACTGTTAATACGTAAAAGAATAGTTAACAATAACAATAACTTGTAAAATCAAATATTCGAAGGATACGATTCAATTAAAAACATGTCTTGTTTGAAAGCATTCAACAAATATAATGGAAAATATCGATAAATTCATTCTACCACAAGAATCTTGAGAATCTTACCACTAGAATTTTTTTGAATAGCCAGCATACAGATCTCCCCAGTAATTTTAAAGTTTTGTGAGTCACCCTGTAAATTTATTCGCTATAATAACATTCATTCCTCCTCAGTTTATTCAGAGCAGTTAGTCATATAGATTCAATCACAAAACACATCAAATTATTCGTTTTAACTGCTTCTGCTAGTGAATTAGTTTTTTTGTTAGCTTCAACCTTACAAACGAATAACTATTCGCATTATACATGGTTTTCACTCAAATAAGAAGCCTAATGTCTATATCATTATATACAAATGGTGCTACCGCAGTCAGGTGGTTATCGGATCAATCAGTTATCGACACCAAATTAAATAGGAATGTTTTTTGATAATTGAATAGAATTATAATTAGGACGTGGTGATATTTCGAACAGCTTGGAATCCGCAGTTCGAAAATTTCATACAAAATATGGTCTCAATAGTGTTTAATAATTAGCTTTAATTTCGTCAATTGTGAAGAGATTAATGGGAAATTCCGCGAGATTTTCACTATAATTCAGTTGAACATAACATTATTTTTCTTCAACACAGTGGCTTCAACAGATGTAAATGATAAACTACTGAGAGATGTAGTACATATCATCTACATCTGATGAAGCCACTGTGTTGGCGAAACAATATTGTTATGTTCAACTGAATTATAGTGAAAATCAGAAAACTACTTAGTTTTATTCAAATTATGCATTTAGATTTTCATCAAGTATCGGCCCAATATGATTTCTGAAGGAAAATGTATGAAAAATACATTCCATTCTTCAAAGTGGAGAAAAACATGAAGAAAACCATTTTTTTAACATGAATTCTTCCTCAATTCTAAAAAGTTTGTTTGTAAAAAGTATTGGGACTCAATAAATATCCTGATATTTAATGGGCAGAAAATTTAACGGAAAGTGTACGGTATTATGCCTTCAATGAAATAACATTATATGACAATAACTAAATGAAGTGCAATTTAGGATTCATCCATTCATTACTCAACACAATTTGCGATTTCCTAAACTGCAAATTTCCCGAATGAATATTAGGAATTTCTTATTAAAAACTCTTATCAAACAGATTAGTATTATCTGATATTCCAACAACTATATAATAAATGTAAGAATGTAAATAATTCGTGAATCTCCATATCTCTATATACTATCCATTGTTCAATCCTTTTATTCAGTTTTATTTATATATTATTCATTTCAAACATTTGTTTTTTCTTTTTGAATAGATAAATATTTTGAACTTTACTTCTACCTATATTCAAAACATAATAAAATCCACCTGTTGTACAACAGCGAACATATTAATTATAAAGGAAAACATTTTGAGCGTCTAGATTAGTTTGTTTTATACCCATAACAATTAGCAGTATGCACATTTGGCTACATATTTCCACGACAGAAGACGATGCTTGCAACATGTCTTGAATATTTGTAATTTTCACATGTCTAATGTAATAAAATGACGTCATTGAAGGTAAACAATGTGTTTCGATCTTTATTTAACTTTACGAAGCTATCGTAGATCACGTTGAAATAAACTTCACATTATATGACTTTTGACGTATGACATTGCAGTGTAATATTTAGGTTATCTTAAGTTGATACTGTCAATATAAAAGTAATAATTGTGCACTTGAGAATTTTGGTTTATACTCGAATTATGAAACAACAACTACATGAGATCATGTTTTATCGATATTTTGAGTGTTTCTGTCGTTAAATTCAGCTTCACTAAGCAAAATTTGAGAAGTAGATTTGTATAAAAAATATATTTTCAATATAATGCATTCAGTACGACTCGTAGGTACTCAAAAATTTCGTACAAATTCTCGAAATCCCATAATTTCATTTTGTAATTGTTTCACAAGTAAAAAACGTTTAAAACTTTCTCTGCATATACTTATATAAGGCGTGGTTGGTTTCGAGGAAAATCACTAATCAACTTTTCTATATCCACAATTTATCCATTTTTATATTCGTATACGAAAAAAATACTGCATTTATTTTTTCTTTTTACATAAAAGTTCTTAACCTAGATTTTTAGGAGTAACATTAAATACTCAATCAGAGTTTTGTAATGAAGCAATAATGAAATTATTTACAGGGTGTCTCATTTCCAGTACATATGGGTAGTTCCTCTAGAAATTATAGGATAAATGTAGAACATTTAATTGTGAGAGCAAAAAAACTGAACATGTATAAGATGTTAAAATAAAATTAAAAATTCGCTGATCCCTTTGTGAAACATAGTTTACCCAATATATTGAATGAAAACGTGGGGTATAATTTCACACAGTTATCCAATTTTCGAAATTCAAGCTGGACACTTGTTCTCTAGACTAACATTTCCATATTTTACATATTTACTTCCTATAGACACATGGTGGGAGAGAAAATAGGGAGAAAACGATTACAGTTCTTAGTATGGATGTCTTCGAGAGGAGAAAACAGGTCAGTATTCAGGAGAAATGAAATTTTAAAAAAGAATTTCGAAAGGATTACAATTAAGAAATTGAGGACGAAAAACGTATCTAAGAGTGGCGACAAACTGAAGGTAACTTGATTATTTGTTGTTGATTTTTGTCGTCGCTTCGAGTCAGAATTGGAAATTCTTCTATTTTTTATTCATATGTATATTTCATCTATTGTCGAATTATGAATAAAAACTTATTGATGGAGTCGATACTTGGAGACAATGAATATTCATAGACAATTAATATTCAAAAGCCACTGAATCAAGAAATTCCGTAACGAAAATAAAACCTAACACCCTCAACTTCGCCTAACATGTAGCTCACCGAGCGTTCGCTTAACGTGTATGTATACCGAAACTTGCATGTTTATTAATGCCTAATTTCAATTGTATTGTTCAATTCAAACGAGATACTGTTACAAAAGGTGGAGTAGCTATTCACCAAAATAATAAAAATGTTATTAATATTATGACTCCGAATATTAAAATAAATATTGCACAAGTTAGCGATGTTGATGTTAGGCGCTCATTTGTTTTAGTAATTTGTGCGTGTTTATACAAACTTAGAAATGGCTTTCACATAGTCATGGTAGCAATTTACATTTCTCGAAATCCAAAATTGGACGAGGTAGAGCATTTTATTCATCGCACTTTACTGGAGTACACTGAAGAAGGGTCGAAAATACTTGGAACAAATGGTAATAAATTTCCACTTATCTTGGCTGGAGATTTCAACATCAACTTCGCTGATAAAAAATCAGAGCGGTTGACAACTTTTCTTTCGGAAAAATTGAATTTGAAAATGAATAATGATCCACAAGAATCCACAACAAAATATGGGACCACCATTGACGCGGTATTTTCCAGATATTCAGAGGATATCAAGTCTCAAACTTATGTTTCTTATTTCAGTTATCATAAACCTATAGTTTCAATGATAAAAATTCCTGAATAAACTTTATGTATTGTAAGTAATAAAAATATTTTAAACGATATTAACTACTTATTTATTCAATAAAAGAAAAAAATTTGTTTTCTTATCGGTCACCACGCTCAAAAAGTGTAACTTGAATTAATATCAAAAAAAAAAATACTGCATAAATAAAAAATAAATAAATAATTATAATTGCATAAGTTCATGAAAAATGCTACGCAATAGCTTTACTGCGGCAGTAACGAGTGCCACACATTTTCTCGTTCATAAGATAACTATTTATAACTCGCGTTTCGGAGTGCAACTTCTTCTGCTGCTGATGTGACTTAATTAACACAGATGAAAGCTGTGTTCGTCAAATCGCGCTAGTACCAATTTAACATCAAAAGAAGGCGTTGTACTTTGAAACCATGAGTGTAAAAGTGTGTCATGCATATTTATTTGATAAACGAGAAATTTTCAATATTTACTATGATTTTCTTCAATTGATTTCGCTACTCTTTCTTCGATTACTTACCTCTTATACTTGCTATATGCTCATCGAATTGAGACTTGGTCCTCACATAATCCAATTTAGACGAGCCACTATGGAAACTTTGAGTTCTGTATTCACTATACCATTCAGAACTTGATGATGTTACTTTGCTACCACTACAACTATCGTCCCAGTCCTCGTGTCCAGATCTTGACACGTCTAAAGACTTAGCCAAATTTTCTTCAGACGAAAATCTTTCGCCCAAAGAAGTAAAACTTGATGTCTGGGAGATGTTTCCGCCATTACCATTGGAATGAGTCAAGTAAGCTGAATCTTCTAACAGTCTTTCTTCGGACGGAGTCCTGCTTGGTGTTTTTCTTGGGAAATTATACCCGCTAGGACTAGTTGGACTTTTAAGTTGTCTAATTGTTTTTCGCACAGTTACTTTTTCGAATTTGATTGTTTTCGTTCCTAAACCTACGTTTTCTTCTTCTTGAGTTGATGTTATGGTTTCCTAAAATTTTTACTGGTTATGCAAAAGGTTTTTCTTTTATTTTGTCACATTTGTCACCGTATTCTTTTCATATATTCGGTTAGTTATTCACCTAGATTGAATTCCTTTTGAATTCGAGGAAAAATTCAGTATTGAATTCATATATTTTTTTTTACATACAAGGGCTCACTCAACAGACAGTTTAAAACTGTCCTATAATAGAAGAGCATATATTACAAATGTTAATTACCTATAAACTAAGTTATTTTTAATATGTATATCTCATATTATGCCCATAATGATGAAAAATCTATCTTTTTCCAATTTTATTGAGCAAGTTCATAAACCTGGATATAGCTTAATTTTATACTTCATCAATTTTTCATCGAATGAATCATAAAAATATAAAATCTTGAGTTTACGTATCGTAAACTCTCAAAGATAAAGAAAGAATCATTCATATGACATATACTTCTAGTTATTTTTCAGAAAACGCCAACAATATTTATTGAAAGTAATTCGTAGCTAATTTTTGTTTATTATATTCGTTGGCGAAAATGTTATATTTGAAATAAATTTTATTGTGAATGCTCATTCATAAAAGAATAAAAATCATTTCAAAACTTCTAGCTAAAGACATAAAATTTGATTGTTAATAAATTTAATATGTAGATAATTGATAACCATGCAGTTAATAAAACTCAAGACTATTCTTGTCATGATTCAAGACAATTAAGTACAAATATTCGATAGGCAAAAAAACATTCCTAAGTGAAAGATTCTAAAGAAATATTACGTGGCAAAAAATCGAATAATTATATTTAGTTAGAGAGAAATCAAATAGAAATAGGATTGTTTTCAAAAATTAACAAAGTTTTCAGTTATAAAATATAAATGAGTTATAATTCAAAAATTCCTAGCAGCGTCCCACTTCATATATTAAAATAATTTTGTGAAATATCATTGAAAATCCTTTAGAATATGTGAAATATATATTTCCTTCACCCAGAATTGGGTAAATTTATGAGAAATATATAGTTCTTCACGAAAGTTTAAAACATCGAGATGATTATCGCACAACTGACATTGAATAGTTAATCGAATCGATTCTTCTTGGTTTATTTTTAACATCAGACAACAATTTCGAAATAGATGTGAATAAATCGCATAGCATAATTCAATTTTAAATTATCTAACTAGGGACACTCAACATAAATATGTTTACATCGACGGCTAAATATGATAATGAATTTGTTTTCGAGAAAATTTAAAATATTAGCACCTATGACTTGTAAGTTCAAACGATGCAATGTCCGTGAAAAATGCTTTTGATTATTTCCAAGGTTTTCTTCGTAGCTGTATACGAAACAGTGAGCAAATTGAACTCTAGACGTGATTAAAATGTTGCTAATTTTAGATCGGTCGATCGAGGTAATCTGTTTGATATGTATCATCTCGAAATTACATTGTCTGGTGGGAAAAGGAACATTGAGTCTTATTTCTTATTCCGGATTTATATATTTAGGTAGTTATATGTATTCGAACGAAAATTGAGAGTTAACAAATCAGAGTGTAAAATGGTGAAATTCATTTCTAATTAACGTTTCGATGAAAATTATAGCTTAGAAAACAAAATTCTCACTAACTGACATTTATATTTATTTTTATATTCATTTTAATGATAAGTATACAAAAACATATTCAGATGCGAAAAAACTCAATAAACATCTCTACCTGGCTTACCACGAGTATTTTCGTGACAAAAACATGAATTAATAAAATATTTCCGAAGCGAATATATATCGATCTATGTGGAAAAGACTAGATCGCCAAATTCTAATAATTAATTTGTTTCTGTCATTAGTACTGTCATTCATTGAAAACTATTTTACCCAAAGTTTTCACATTGAATAGGAAATAAAAAAGTTGTAGTGAAAGAAAATGTAATAATTCGGAAACAATGAATTAAAATTAACACACTTGGCTTTAGTTTAACTAAATATATTTAGAACTACATATGTTTCGGGTGATTAACCCATTATCAAGAGTATACAATGTTATTGAATCTTGATAATGGGTTAACAACCCGAAACATATGTAGAGTTCTTATATATATTTAGTGAAACTTAAGACAAGTGTGTTAATTATAATTAATTTTTTTTAACATAATGTTTCACCAAGATATAACCGAAACCTCCGTGTCATTTAGTAATAATTTGTTTTATTTCAACACTTAATACCTCTCTAATGAATAGAGGAACAAGTTTTCGTTTTATTAATCAACATTTTTCGAAATTTTCAATTTAAAGGAAAATGCGTATGAATATCGATTTATTTTTCTGTTTTACACATAATGATGGCTTATTCATGTATCAATGCAGTCATATGGTCTAATTAAAATAATTTTCAAACATTGAAACTGATTCAATTATTACGGAGTACTTACATTTTTTGGCATAGAGAAGTACAAATGTAATATTTTTAATAAAAAGAAATAAATGATGTATAAATACGTATAATGATGTATAAGAAAAGATGTATAAAAGTATGAATCGAAAGTTCAAGTGTTAGAATTTTAGCTTATATTCAATTCGAAAAAAATAAATATACCGGTTGAAACCCAAATTTTCAAATATAGGAGATTTATTCTTGCCAAATGCAATAACTTAATTATTACTATATTTCATTTTGTTTTCTATTTTTAGTTTTGATTTTCGTTCAGGTTCAGACGGTAATCTAACGAACCATTTTAAACAAACGTTAAGGGATGAACGTCATATAAAAAAGTAATAAATTTTCAATCCAGTTTTTCCACAGTGAATTAACAAAAAAATTAATTTTGGCACTGCATTATGAAATGTTAACGAATATATTAATCATAGGATTTATGCTCCTCCATTATAGGACAGTTTTAAACTGTCTGTTGAGCGACAGTTAAAAAAAGATAGTATATATTTGTGAGAAAAAGTTATATTCGAGAACACTGTAATGAATGATAGTTTCTATATAAGAAAATGAAGATAGGTTTATTAAATTGAATAGTAATCATTCAACAAGGAACAGTGATGTGCTATTATTCTTATGCATAAAACAGCTAAATTTGAGCACTCCTTCTATTATCAGAATATTAAAATCTTCAACCAATTACCATCAAATTTGAAATAACTGAAAACTCATTTGTTTAAGAAGAGTAAGTCATTGCTATTAACAAAGACATACTATAGTGAGGCAAAGTACTTCGATGATTCGAATGTAGGCAATACTGTATGAATCAATTTTTTGTATCATATGTTTATTTTTTTACCACGAATATCCCTCACCATGTGAAATTGTCTCGAATGTTTAATATTTCTGAGATGTTTAATATCTTTTTCTTTTTTGATGTTCAATTTTTTTTGTTTTCAAATATAGTTGTATATTATTGTGAATATAAACTGAACTAATATTTTTGTTTGAACCAATGTTTTTTTTCGAGGGCTGAATGGAAGATCAGACTCAAAACTGAATTCAATCCTTTTGAGAGCATTCTTCTTCAGTTGTAATTATTGTATCAATTGAACGAATGTAATTTTACAATGCAAGGAATGTTTTTCAAAAAATTTTATTATTATATGAACTGCTGATCATCAAACTCCCCAATTTTGTCAAAAGCCCACAAGATTATTCCAAAAAACCACTTTTTTGAAAAATGTTCACAAAAAATTCTCAAAAAAAATTTCTACGAAATTTTTCCTCAAATATCAAAGGTCTACTTCGAGATTATCTCTTTTTAAGCGGTACAAATGTGAAAAATAGTTATAAAAGAACCATGCCTCAACAGTTCCATCATCTAGAACATCCTGACGTTGCACAATATGTCTCGGCGACGATTTTGGGGTAGGTCTGAGACGAACCTCCCCAAATTCCGAGTGCGTCACATTCTTGTTCTTCTCTTCCGCCAACCTCCTCTCAAATTCCTCTACATCCTTCGCAGAAACTGCCGAAGCGGCGCCCTCGCATGTCTGCGAACCGGCCCACACCTTTTCGAAAAACGTAATATTTTCCCGGAGTTTTTTCGATCCCGGACTTTTCGGGGAGTCCGCCTGCCTCTTCGGGTGCTCCCCATGGCCCCTGTCGCGGCCCGTCATGCTGTCATTTCGAAACACCGATCAGTTCACTCAACACATATGTCATTTTCGTCCTGATAAGGTTGAGATACGTGCGCGATTCCGTTCGATACTGGAGTTCGGAATATTTTGGAATTACGTTGCGAACAAGTGGATGGAATGGAATAGCGCAATAGGTTGAAGGAAGGGAATAGTGAGAGAGAGATTGGTAGGGCTTGCGAAGATTGGATTGCGTCGGCCACTTCCGAGGCCTTTTCTGTGTGCGCCTGTCCGGTGTCCCCTTTGGCACTTCGTCGTCGTTTTGTTTTGCACCACATATCGCGACTTGACCGCGAACTTGTTTCTCGTTTATGCAACGCGCAATGAGAAAATATTTGTTTTAACTATGTAATTAATTTAATTGAGTCTGCATGTGAATTATTATCAACCGATTCACAGGAATTGAGATGAAAAACAATAAAACAGAGCCAGTTTATAAAGAAATGTTCACACCAACCAAGCAGATTTGTTATCACTTGTTTACATAAGGATTTAGGTATACATACTTATCCATTGCCTTAATGATCCGACTTTACATTTATCAAAAATCAAAATATGATGACTCAATTTCAAAAATAAATAGAAAGTGATAAGTAGTTTCATAGGTGACAATACAACGACATTTAATTCAATCAAATTTCAAAGGAATGTATTCTCTTCAATTGTTAAAATGCTCTTATTTGACATTTTGCCCTTTACATTTGGGATAAGTATAGGCTTACTTATAGGCTTTCAGGAGATTTTTTAGAGATTTTTCAGAAAATTTCTAAGAAAGATTTCTTAGACTGTTTTCAGTCTTGAAAATGAGCTAACGATCGAAACATGTTGACTATCAATTGTTAAATAAATCGTGAAACATTAAGCCAAGAGTTTAATTTAATCTAATATTCAGATGTTTTTAATGAATAAAAAGTGAATATTTTCTAAATGAAATTCTAAATAGAGCAATGTTGTTAATTGAGAACTAGTGTTGTCTTGGTTCTTTATTTTAATTAATTTTGAAAATTTTAATATCGAATATTTATGTTGTTTTGTGTGCTTTTTTAATGATAATATAATAAACGAAATATACATCACAGTAAAAAGATTTTTATGTCAAATGATAATGCAATAGATATGTATAGACATCATTACATTTCACATAAATGTCATTCTTCATATTTGATATTGTTTTCAGTTGAATTATTGAAAAAACCGAGGAATACTATATAATCCGGATATTTATAATGAAAAGAAGCTCGTAGAGAAAATTTGTCATTCAACAGTGTTGCACTAGGCTTCTGATTTTCCCAATTTGTTGAATGACGTGTTAATAAAATTAATGGACTTATCTAATCTTATTGATCAACTCATAAATATATGAACTCTGTTTTATCCTGCTATACCAGACTATCTGATATTTGATGACAGCAATCAATACATGTTTGGATTTATCTTTATTTTATCCACAAGTGATATATCAGAATTTGCTTAGGCTATTTTGGTTATTCAAATCTGTTTCACTTTCCAACATTTACTCTCATGAAATATTAATGCTCAATTATATCTGTTACATTTTTTATTACCTCACATGGAAGCAACTGATTTTTTTATTTTTAATATGAATGTATATGAAGGCAAGAGTATTCTTTGTTTAACAGACATCAGTTCCAAAGATTTCAGCATAATTTTAACAGGGATACACCTATTGCACTTTAAAATTGTTCGCATGGCTCTATTCTGAAGCTTTTGTAATTGTTGAATTTTTTATTCAGTCAAACCAAATAACAAAGTGGAGCAATATTCAAAATGTGGCATTATTATTGATTTGAACAGCAATGATTTCACATATGTTGGGAGATTTTTTCCTATTTTTTTCAAAAAATTGATTTTTTCAGATTTCAGATCATATGAAATCAACATGATCTTTTAAACAGAATTTTTCGTCTAGCATAAGGCCTAAATATTTTACTGTTTCTACTCTTCCTATTTTTTGTTCATTAATCTTTATTGTTACATCCTCATTTTTATTAATCTTAAGGGTTTTACTTATACCCAAAACTATGAAGTTAGATTTTTGCACATTTAGGAATAAGCTATTCTCACATGACCATTCATTAATTGCACAAATGTCTCTATTGATCCCCTTTGTCACATTCTCAATATCTTTGCCACATATGTAAGGTATAGTATCATCAGCGAATAAACGTATAGAACATTTTTTCACATGATAGACAATATCGTTTATATATAAGGAGAACAACACTGGACCTAAGACAGTTCCTTGAGGTACGCCTACATCCATTTTCGAGCTATCTGACAGCATGCCATGAGAAAAAGTTAGTTTCAAGGATCAAAGTCGAATATTTATGTTGTTTTGTGAGCTACTTTTTCAATGAAAATACAAGAAACGAATTATACATCACAACAAAAAGACTTTTATGTCAAATAGGTGCAATAGGTATATTTTGGTATCATTATATTTCACATGAATGTTATTCTTTATATTTGATAGTGTTTTCAGTTGAATTATTTAAGTAGCCAAGAAATACTAAAAAATCCTGATATTTATAATGCAAAGAATCTCGTAGAGAAAATTCGATATTCGATAGTATTGCATTAGACTTCTAATTTTCCCAATTTGAACAATGGCGCGTTAATAAAATTAACGGACTTATCTAATCTTATTGATCAACTCATAAATATATGAACTCTGTTTTATCCTGCTATACCAGACTACCTGATATTTGAGGACATCAACCAATACATGTTTGGATTTAGCTTTATTTCACCCACAAATAATTCATACACTTAGAGAAAAATTTTCTCATATAAGTGATATATCAGAATTTGATTCAGCTAATTTGGTTATTCAAGTCAGTTTCACTTTCCAACATTTACTTACTCTCATGAAATATTGAATAACGTCTAATATTGAAATGATCAATTTCCGAAATAACACTTGAAAATACATAAGAACTTGAAGATACTCACATAATAGGAAACTTTGGATAACTCGTTTTATTCTGAGAAAAAAATGTGAACACTCTCAATACGTTGCCAATATTAAACCAACATTCGTATCAATTAAATAATACAAAAAACGATTTTTTTTTCAATACAAACTCGAGCATGTGAGACGGTAACGGATATTGAATTTCCATCTAGATTTCTCTGAACGACGTAATTTAATTACGCTGAACTTCTACAAGTTCCATTGTTATTTGCTGTTTTTCCAGGGATATTGAAGAACGTCAACACTTGAGTGAACTTAGAAACGAAATCCATACTCACTTATGTAGTGAGAATGGATTTTTATGTAGTGAGTAAATACTATATTTACGTAACATACAATTCAATCAATTCTTAATACATTCATATACAACGGTCCAAATTACACTAGCTTATTTCATGAATAAGAACTACCCAGTGGAGTAAAATATTATAAACATATATATCTTGATATTCCTACTAAGCAATCTCTGCATCTTCAAGTACTGCGCGTGCAGGTATGCGAACCTTTAAATCCTAAACTAAACAAAATATCGGTGACCATAAACGCCTCGTATCATGGACCAAAAAATAATTACTTTCATTTGGCCATCCTGAAATAAGACTTAGCTTCAGGAATCTTAACTTTGACCTGGGTGAGAGTTATTATCTGATTCTTGTTCTAGTGAAAGAATATAAAAAAAATATATTCTCCCTAGAAATCCCTGCAATTTATATTATACATTACATGCTCGTGACACCACTTCCTAGCGTTACCCTGAAGTCTACTTGCAGTAAAAACAGATGTGAAATCGTAATAATCATTCAATCCATTTTTCATCAACGTGGCCATTCTTAAAGAAATCAAAGACGGAAATCAAAAATTTTTCACCTGGACTCGTCATGCCAGGTGATTCACTAAACATTTAGAGTTTGTTTCACGTCTCGTCCAAGAAACGAAAGGCATCGACTTCAATTCTCAAAAATCCTCTATGAATCTCAAATATTCTGCAAAGTCGAATGCATTAATGCATATATTACTATACTCGTATACCTCCAACCTAAGGAAACAATAGAAACAAATGAATCAATCTAACATTGAAAATTTTGAGGCGCAACTGAGGAGTTACTTGTAGTACGAAACAGTTACTGTATTGCGTATCCAATAAATATAGGCACCAATTTTAATATTCTCTAACTTTTAGCCCTTGAAGGATAATGGAGGCATCACATCGCACATGTTTCACATAGCTGGCATTCAAATAAAATATAATTTTGAGTAATTCGTAAAAAAATTATCGAAAAAAGTTTTTGAAATAAATTTGAGTACTTACTCTATTATTAGAATATTGAATGGTATTGGCGTTTACTTGAAGTAAATCCATTAAAATTCAATATAAGATAAAATTCAACACCTGAACTTCCGGTTTACGCTTTTATTGAATACATAGCATAACGCGTTTCGTCGTTATAAACGACTTCTTCAGATGCTAACAGTTAGTATTCTGTTAATGTTTCATGGGTGAAACATTATGTGTGTTAATTAAAATTAACACACTTGTCTTAGGTTTCACTAAATATATTAAATAGCCGGTCTCCATAGCTTAGTCGGTAGAACTCCCGACTTTGGTGCGGTAGAACTCGGGTTCGAGCCCCGCTGAAGGCATGGGTGTTTGTGTTTGTCTATGATTTAAGTAGTTTAAATAATACAATATGCTGGGTAATGTACATCGATTACAAGCCCAATGGCCGTTCGGAACCGGCGTTAAACTGTAGGTCCACTGAATTAAAAAAATATATATTAAAAACTCTACATATGTTTCGGATTATAAATTTGTACAAATCGGTTTTGTGAAACAATATTATCAAAATTATATATTGTAGTAATTGATCAGTAATATTGTATACTCTTGATAATGGGTTAACGAAACATATGTACAGTTTTTAATATATTCAGTAAAACTTAGTCAAGTGTGTTAATTTTAATTTATTGTTTTTAATTTATTGTTTTTATCATATTATTATATAACATTGGAATTCAGATAAATACAGGAAGGCCCCTTATCCACTATTTTTTTTTTACATTGGAGAATTCACGAGAAAAAGTGCATTATTCGGCAAGCAACTCACCTAACCTAAACTATCCCTTCAACTAATAAATTCATGAAGTATACATATAAGAATAATAATAAACATAGCTTAAAAAATAATCGAAGCTACTCCCTAGTGGGGTTTTCTGGTACAATTTTTATTATTATTTTATACGGATTAAATTATATTATACGGATTCAATTCTTTTTCAATTGAACAATTCATCCCAGGCCTATAAATTAATTATAATCAAACTGTAAAATAGTCAGGTGTTCGTTAAATAACCCAACATGATTTCTAAATCATCAACACACGACACTTGTGATGTTACAGCATCAAAAACGTAGTACTAACATAGAAAGAGAAAGTAATAATTGTGTTGGTTATGGTCGGCTACTCACGAATTCTATGACTGCCGAATTAGTTGAAAAATCGATGTCAAGGTCACAATGGCTATTGGATGACCGTCTATCCAGCAGTTCCCCCGCCCCCGTCTACAATTGATCGTCCTCTACACGGACTTGTTCATCATCAAATAAACAGAGGCCAACGTCCTTCTAGTCTTCTATTAAATTATTTCGTATAGTTTGATATTTCGGAGTAAATATTAGTATATCTAAGAATTTGAAGAAAAAAATTATTACAATATGATATAAATTGAGATGGATATAAAACTTATTTATAAATTGTCTTTTCGATTAATTTTTGCAAAAATTTTAAATATGTTACGATTTTATGAAACGAATGGATGTGACTTTTTAATGTTGATGAATTTTGTCTCAATTCAATAATTTAATCAATAACAATGCATCAGAGAACTCAACGAAAAGCTTTGCAATTCATTAAAATACGATGTTAAACTACTATCGTGAGACATTTTCTGGGACTCGTCGTAAATCAACGTCGTAGGGACCGCCGCCACGGGTCCGGTAACTGATAATTGAGAATAGATATTTGGAATTTTTCATCAATTAATTAAAAAAAAAGGTTTAAATATTTTAGAATAATTTTCATCATTTTCGTCGAAAAAAAAGGTCAAAGAAAACACATTCCTAATCAGATTTCCAAGAGAACATCTAATTTCGAAGTTTTCATTTCGCGTGATTCTGAAATTTTAGTGCAGTTTCCCATCTAGCATCATCATTGCATAGGCTACTATAAAGTTAATGACGAAACTGATGATAAATTCCTGATGATCTGCGCCCCTGACTTAATGATAATAATAATACTTATTTAGCTGAAGCTATACAAAAAAATTAAATATTATGAACTGTCAATTTTGACATACATACCTATCGTATTATTTGAAATATACTTTCTTAGATCACGCTTAAACATCTTAATACTAGTATTAGTTTTCAATATATTCGGTAAATTATTGAAAGCCTTAAAACCGTCATAATGTATGCTATTTTTAGATTTAGAAACCTTACAACTTTGGATATAAAAACTACCAGTATTTCTAGTATTATGCCCATGCACATCACTGACATATGTATAAGCAAACACTATTTTTTGTTCAGCAGACATTTGTTCCCAAGAGTTCAGTATAATTTTAACAGCGTTATACCAATTGCACTTCAAAATTGTTCGCATGGCTCTATTCTGTAACTTGTGTATTTGTTGAATTTTTTCTTTGGTCAAACCAAATAACATAGTGGATCAATATCCAAAATGTGGCATTATTATTGATTTGCACAACAATAATTTCAGATATGTGGACAGGTTGTTTCCTATTCTTTTCAAAAAATTGATTTTTTTCAGAGATTTTGAATGATATGAAATCAACATGATCATTGAAAGTCAATTTTTCGTCTTAATGCCTTAATATTTTTCTGTTGCTACTCTTCTAATTTTTATTCATTAATCTTTATAGTTATATCCTTATCTTTTCAATATTAAGGGTTTTACTTGTGCCCAAAACTATGAAGTTAGATTTTTGCACATTAAGAGATAAGCTATTATCACATTACCATTCATTATTTGCAGAAAGGTCTCTATTCATCCCCTCTGTCATATTCTTAATATCTTTGCCACATATATCAAGCATAGTATCATCAGCGAATAAACGTATAGAACATTTTTTCACATGAGAGACAATATCGTTTATATTGTGAACGTTTATAAGGGGAACAACAACGGACCTAAGACAGTTCCTTGAGGTACGCCTATATCCACTTTCGAGCTATACGAGAGCATGCCATGAGAAAAGTTAACTTCCAAAAAAAGTTTCATACATTTCGGTAAATTTTCATCATTTTCGTCAGAAAAAAAGGTGAAAAGAATTTTTCTTCCGATTTCGAAATGTAATTTATGGCTAAATTGAGTTCGTAAATCACATATTTCTAATCAAATATCGAATAAAACATCTAATTTGGAAGATAACTTCCATTTCACGTAATTCTGAAATTTTGTGCAACTTCCCATCGAGTTCTTAAGAAAACTATAAAGTTTATGGGAAAACTATGATGATAAATTGAAAATCGATAGATATTTGACATCTAGAATAAGGGACTGTTCTTCTTTAAGCAAACACGAAAGCACTAAATATTTTATTTTATGGTAGTCAACAAAAGTAACATTTATGTGTAAAAATTGCAAAAACCTATACCTGAAGCTTTCCAATAACACATTTTCGTTTCAGAGGAGGACATATATTAAAAACAAAGTTATTCGATGAGTTGAAAAATTTTGAAACAGTTATTATAGCCTTAATGTAGCATAAAACATGACATTTTTCACTTTTGACATAGAGCTTAGATTTGTCTTATTCTTCACAACATTAGTCGCAGTATCACATTTCATCAGAATTATAACAATCACATTTTGTTTGAAAATAATGTTATAAAAGTGTTATATAACATTACCACCTATAAAAAAATTTTTATGACAATAGAATTGGTATTTGTTCCCTTCTTTATTTATTTAATGAATCTTCATACGTCATTTTAATGATAAGATAAGATTGCGTTCAGGTGAAACCATAGTATTAGGTATTTTCGTGAGAAACAAGTATGGAAGTTGAAACCATCAAAGAAATCACCATTGAAGATTTAGCTCTTTTCGGAGACGAACTGACAGGTGGAGGATGCGATAATATTGAGGTAAATCAAAGTATTTAATAAAATTCTGAAACGTCGTAATTTTTTTTGTTCGATAGTAGTTCGTCGGAATAATTTCCACTCTCAAAAAATCATTTACTGATGATTTTGTTGTAAATGAAACACTCCTGTGATATGATTCATTGAAATAACAACATGAAAAATTGTTACTTAGTGGAATTTTAAAGCACACTTGAATGTTTTAATTAGTATAGTTTTTCATAGAATGCCTGGTAAGCTATAAAAAATCACGTTCCTGATAAACTAATGATGAATGTAATTTGTGTTTTCTGAAAGATAATATATTTTGGAACAAAAGTTTTGAAATTAATGAAGTTGGAAAACTCGTATATAGGAGTTAATGTATACATTATTATTTTACATGTTCTTGTAAGTATTTTCTAATACTCTATTATTATACACATGCAATAAATAAAATTGAAATATCCACACTTCTTCATTAAAAATTTTTTTTATATTACTGTTATTTACTAACTTTCAATTTTAATAAACTCGAAAATATTCTATCCAATTCGATTACATAAGTAAAATGTATTCAAAATATCTTAAGATTTAAATAAGAATGAGAACCTTCGATCGGTAGTTTCACTGATAAAAACCATAAATAATGGTATTCCACAAAAATCTTCTTCATTATTGAAACAGTCAAAAGGACTCAAAAGCCACATTTTCTACGAATTGTACCTTTCACAAAACTATTGAATTGATTTATGAATTAATTTCTGTCATACTTTCATTTCATTTGAACATAAGTTTTTTTCAAAATTTTGACAAAAGTTTGTAGTGAAACATTAACAGGAAAGAAAATTGCAATTTTCAATTTAATTTAGAACTACGTTTGTTAAATAGTAGAATTTTTAATGAATTTATTCTTATTCTATTTTATATTCAGTTACGAACCAAATAACGTTTTCAACAAATTCTTTTAATAGTATTTACTTCGTTTACAGACAAAAATCTATACAGCAAAAAAAGTAGCCTCTCTTGCAAAAGCATTGGGACCTGAACGAACCAGAGATGAGCTCCTTGAATTTCTTGGTTCCCAAATAGATAATCTAGATGACGAAGTACTATATTGCTTAGCAGAAGAACTAGAAGTGTTCCTACCACTCGTAGGAGGACCAGAGTTCTCTCGAGAACTATTATCAATACTTGTGAGGATTAGCAGGTCAGTTGATGAAACTTTGGTTCGAAATAAAGCCGTAGAAGCGATAAAGACATTACTGCGTGATATAGATGAACATTTAACCGAAGAATATTTAGTGTCTAGCATAATTGACTTAGATGATAGCTTATGGTTCACTGAGAAATGCTCCACCCTGGCTCTTATACCGGTAAGTAAGTTCTGCGACCGCTTTGGTAATCAACTCTCATCAATTAAACCACTTTTTCACATATAATTGATAATTTGCAAACTGAGATTCTAATAGCAGTATTCAGAACGCTTGGTAAGTTCAACACCAACAGATGAAGTCTTCCCAATCATTGGATAGCCCCATCTGCAATTCGAAGGAGTATGACTGCTAGAATTGAAATATTCTGGTAAAAGACAGACCCAACACACGTCCTGCATCACCACCAAAGGCAAACATCAAGTCTCACAGAAGCATTAAAAGAACTGACGAGCTACGAATTCCACCAAGAACTCGGAAAAAACCAACAGGTACAACAATGGAGCCCTAGGGGAAAGGGTTAGGTGATTATCACCTGCCTCTGCCATAGAAAAACTTTTGGTGACTAAAAACTGATACGATCATGCAAATCAAATATCTTCGTGGCTTGAACGCCAGAGATAATTTTGACTACGGAATATCAAGAACTACCAACACCAAATGACTTGCTTAGAGATGAAGCTAGTATGAACAAGAATGGATTTAGTTCAAGCAAAAGTGGAATTTATTTTGATTCTATTGGAGACTTTGAATTTAGCCAAAGCATTTTCAATTAGCATTTAGAGGAAATGGCATCACCACATTACTTCAAGAAATAATATCACATGCAAATATTTGTCAAATTTTCAGGTATGTTACCAAAAAGCGAGTACAGAAAGCAGGAACATCCTGAGGCAGAAATATTATCAAATACTTGAAGATACTGCACCGCTTATTAGAAGACTAGCAGCAGTGGGACTACCAGATTTCATTGAGGTGTTGGAAGAAGAACACGTCTTGAAAGATATCATCCCAATGTTGGAAAAAATTGAAGAAGACCAAGTGAGTTTCAAAATCTAAGTCAACCCCACCCTATTTTCAATTTTGAAGAATATCAAACCTCGAGTTGAAATCAATAACATCAACATCTTAAATTCTCAAATATATTCGAAAGTGTTTAAGTGTTTCTACATGTTCAATATCAATTATCACTGAGATTCGGTAGACTAACCAAATAATATTAAAATTTAATTATATCAATAGCACAGATTGATAAAGAATGGATCTGTTATCGACAATTATGATGGAACATAGCAATCATATGTCGAAATAAACAGTTAGTAATTAAATAATTACGAGAACATGTTGAAAGCTGCAGTTTCTGTTTTATGTATTAAATTTTCAACCTCATAAGAAATAAAATGTGATTCAATGGAAGTTTTAAAACGATACAGTGAATCAGTAAGTCTAATATTTTTCGTGAATCTCTCAATGTTTTCAATTTAACTGTTAATTCCATCTAGAAATGATTAATACTCATGTAGCTCAGTTTTAGAAACCACCTTGAAAATAGAAAATAATTCGAAAACATCATATTTTGTTTTTATGAATCAAACAAATTACGTAAATGTGGAATGACCTAGATAATATAATATTGCGTAGTTACTAATAAATATTTTCTATTTATCACTGAAGATAATCAGTATAAAATAGGGCTGCTAAAGTTTAAGTTATTGTATCTCGTATTAAATGATAATTTATTATTGTTTATAATTTATTATTCTTGATGATTGTAAAATTATTGAAAGATGAAACTATTTTTCTTTGATATTTTTGTAATACAAAAACTCGTAAACGACAAGTTCAATCTCTGATATCTGTGAGAAGTTTCAAGCCACCAAATTGGATGATATTAATTATAATTGAGTGAACAAATTGAATTCATTCTTAATGAAATAAAATGCTCGATAGACCCAAGTTAATGAAGTTCGAAAAAATTCATGTTTTCATTTGAATTTTTCCATCTTTTTTAATTGAGTAGGTACATTTCTTTCTTCTATAATTGAATTTATTGTTTTTCTTAGATCATTTTTTATTTCATCAACGATTAAGAAGTCAAAGAGTTTTTTTGAACGAATCAAAAAATACCTAGAATAATATTGTGGAATATTTTTCAATGTTTCTTGTTTTCGTTGCAAAATACCAACTCAAATATGTCATTTTCAATTTTATTCAATCTTTCTAAGTCTAACACTAACACTTCTCGCAGGCAATCAAAATTAAAATTACTCTACTAACTAACAACTTACGTACGAGGGTGGGGTGGAAAGTTTCTGGCCTGGCCAAGAGATGGCGCCACTAGATCTACTTTTGGACCGGCGTCCTACATTACCATTTCTACTGAGCTTGTATATAAAGTTTCAGCCCAATCGCTGCATTAGGTTCCCTTTGAGAGCACATTGCGCGGGACGCTCCCTCTGTTTTCGTGAAAATGGAAAAGTTGGAGAAACGTGCTGTCATCAAATACTTCAATTTTAAAGGTGTCACACCAAAACAAATAAAAGAAGAGATGGATTCAACACTAGGAGACTCCTCCCCATCATATTCAACTCTTAAGCAGTGGGTTTCTAAATTCAAAATGGATCGTGTGAACACCTCTGACAAGACCGTTGAGTCACAACTTCAGAAATAATTGAGAAAATCTATCAAATAGTATTCGAAGACCGCAGATTGAAAGGATGTAGAATGTCAGCTGAACGTATGCAAAATATTTTGCACAACCATTTAAGCATAGAAAAGCTGTGTTCAAGATGGATGCCGCGTTTGCTAACGCTCACCCAAAAACTGATACGAAAAAACATTTCTACCGAAAATTTAGCGCTGTTTAGGCGTAATCCAAACGAATTTTTGCGTCGATTCATAACTTTTGATGAGACTTGGGTTCACCACTACACTACTGAAAATAAAGAACAGTCAAAACAGTGGTTTGGAAAGGGGGGAACCAACTCCAAAGAAGGCAAAAACAATTTTATCAGCAAACAAGGTTATGTTTACTGTTGTTTGGGATGCGAGAAGAAAATTATCTTGAAAAGGGTAAGACTATCACTGGTCAATACTATGCAGACCTATTGCAACGTTTGAAGAACGAGGAGCAAATTAAACGACCTCATCAGGAGATGAGGTCACCTGATTTGAGAAAAATTTTGTTTCATCACGAAAACGCACCAGAGCATTCGTCGATTGTTGCTATGTCCAAAATCCACGAATTGAAGTTTGAATTGATGCCATATCCTCCCTATTCTCCAGACTTAGCCCCCAGCGACTATAACCTGTTTCCTAACCACAAAAATGACTTAGCGGTAAAATATTTCGGAGCAACGAAGAAGTTATCGAAACTATAAATCAGTATTTTGAGGAGCTTGACGAATCTACGTTTAAAACTGGTACAACTAAATTAAAACACCGTTATGAGAAATATATCAGTATTGATAGAGATAATGTTGAAAAATAAAGAAAAAAAAATTTCAAAACATCGTTTTCTTGGTCAGGCCGGAAACTTTCACCCCACCCTCGTATATACACTCTTACGTCTACACTCCTGATCTTACCGAATGCTTTCGCTATGAGTAGGTTTCTGTATTTATTTATACGCATAGTTCAAAGTACTTTATTTTTTCAGGAATCCGTCCAAATAAATGCCATAGAAATAAGTCTGAGTGTAGCGAATAAATCGGAAAATAAGGACATACGAAATGGCATGCTCGAAATCATCCAAAAAATGAGCAGTGAGAAAAACTCGATATTTTCGTCACAACCAACTATATTATGAATATTTTGCAGAAAA
The DNA here is from genome assembly GCA_030704895.1 of Henosepilachna vigintioctopunctata. Classification (NCBI taxonomy): domain Eukaryota; kingdom Metazoa; phylum Arthropoda; class Insecta; order Coleoptera; family Coccinellidae; genus Henosepilachna; species Henosepilachna vigintioctopunctata. Next base: position 506,897 of record JARQZJ010000126.1, read on the forward strand.
CAAATCTTGGAGAATACGCCAACACATCGCACTGTTGATTGACGTAATCGTTGGGACATTTGAAGAGGAAGAATTTGGACCGGTTCTTTTGGAATTGTATCAGAATTTGATAAACGACGACGAGCGTGGGGTTCGAGTAAATGCTGCACAAAATATCTACAACTTCACGAAAAATTTCAAAGACAACTTCGTGAAATTGTCTAAGACCGATCAGAAGTTCGATGACATTTTCGTTGACAGTTTCTTGCCTCTCATCCGCGAAATAACGAATGACATTTCTGACGAAGTTCAAATCGCGCTGTCATCTGCTATTCTGTCATTTAGTGACATTATTTCGAACGAAAGCTTCAGAAATATCATACTGCCAATAATTGTCGAAGGACTGGAAAAAGAAAAACCACTTATGTATAAAGAAAACCTCTTGATGAATTTGGATCTTCTTCCAGACGACATTGACTTAATAAAATCGCTGAGTTCTTTCGATAATATCATACAGCACATTATTCTTGAGTCGCAAACTTCATGGAGAAGCAGAAGAAGTTTGCTTATAACTTTCATTCACGTGAGTAAATACTGTTCGGAAGAGTTTTTCAAGAAAAATATTTTCGTTTATTACATTAATTTATTAAGGGATAGTGTATATGCTGTTAGAAGAACGGCCACTGTTATTTTACCTGTACTAGTGAAAAAATTCGGTGCAACTTGGTTAATAAAAGAGATAATGCCTCAAATTAATTTAACACTTAAGGATGATAAGTATTTATTCCGATATATAATACTTTTTTGCACTCAAGAACTGATGTATCCCTCAGTGGGTAACACAATCTGGGACAAAAATGAAAAATACCTCGTAGATTTCAAGACATTGATGCAAATCAACAAGGAGAAATATGGAAAAATGTTATATAAAATAACAAAACTACACGCAAGACTTAGGGAAAATCTAACCGATAAACAATTTACCACCATTCTTGGTAGTTTCACAGACCAAAACAGTATAAGCAGAGAAGATATCACCTTATATTCCGAAGAAGTTCTGAATAAAATCATCAAGAATAATAATATTTTCCGTATTGAAATGAACACAAATGACGATGAAATGTGTTACCTTGAGGGTGTATTGATTTTATTGAACACCAAAATCCTCGATGCCGTTAAAATACTCATTAGAGACCCTACGAATAATATTCAAGACAGAGCTAAGTATGTGATAACTGTTATAAAAAGATTTTCAGATGACTTGTATTTTGAAATTTCAAATAGCTGGGTTGAAGGCTATATAACAGATATAGAAGAAGCGATTAAAACAGAGATCGATTCACAAATTATTTCACAATTTACCGAGGTCGAAAACTATTGTAACTGCGTGGAAAAAGTCGACACAAACTTTAAATCAGAAAATGTAAACACAACCCCTTCCGAAAAGATTGTAGATGTTGTTGACATTGTAGAGAAATTGGAAGTTTTTCCAGCTGATACCATACAACCAGAAGTGTTACATATTGATGAAATGGAGAGCTTAGATGAAGAGAAAACTAAGGAATGCAAAGTATGAAATATTTTGTATCGAAAACATTGTTACTATTGGTTTTTGTTGATATTAATAAGTATAAAACAACGTGTTTTATATCTCAAAATTTCCAGTCTTCTAGAGGGTGATTTTTTGAGCGTAGTTTTTTCAAATCGAATAAAACACTCAATTCGCATCATATATTCAAAATTTTTATTGAAATAGATAACTTGGCCTTTGCAATTTACATTTAAAGATAACTTCATGTATATGTTGTCCGCGGCTCCGTATCAAATGGTCCATTCGAAAGGTCTTATTTTGCGTCACTTTTTCGAGCATTTCGGCCTGTTTCCCACGAATTACGCGTGTTATGTTATCCTGTAAGGCTTCAATCATGTTCGTCTTGTCCACATACGCTAACGACTTTACATTACCCCACAAGAAATAATACAGAGGCGTCAAATCGCATGATCTTGGCGGCCAATTCACAGGGCCATTTCGAGAGCTAAGCTGCTCACCAAATTCATCCTTCAACAGTCCATTGCTTCACGAGCTGTGTGGCATGTGGCACCGTCTTGATGAAACCACATGTCAACCAAGTTCAACTCGGCCAACTGGGGCAAAAAAACGTTGCGTATCATGTCTCGATATCGTTCGCCGTTGACGGTAACGTTTCTTCCATGGTCGTCTTTGAAGAAAAATGGACCTATGATGCCACCAACCCATAAACCACACCAAACTGTCGTTTTTTCAGGGTGCATAGGAAATTCTTGTATCTTCTTGTATCTTGTACCTGTTCATCACTCCAGATGCGACAGTTTTGTTTATTTAAATATCCGTTAAGTCAGAAATGAGCCTAGTCGCTGAACACAATTTTTCGATAAAACAGCGGACTTTCATTAAGCTGTTTTAAGGCCCATTCGCCAAAAATTAGACGTTGTGGTAGGTCATTTGGCTTCAATTCCTGCAGAAGTTTATAGGCTTTCAAAACCAAATCAACACGTAAAATTTTCCATATAGTAGAGTAACACATGCACAATTGCTGAGAACGACGACGAATTGACATTTCACTCATTAACACTGTACGCTACGGCTGCAATATTCTCTTCAATACGCACTGTACGCATGCGAGACAATGGTTTAATGTCCAACAAAGTAAACTTGGTGCGAAATTTGGTGATAACAGCACGAATTATGGTCGATTATAACGACCATAATATGGTTGTAACAAACGATACACATTTTTCACAGAGAACGAATTTTGATAGTACATTTTAACAATTTGCATGATGAAATGGCAGAGTATACTGAAAACTTTTCACTTTGACAGATGACGTTTGGATGCCACTACCAACCAGTGCGCTAACCTGAAAAACTTAACTCCTAAAAAATCACCCCTTGCATAGTATTAAACAGTTAGAAATTTTCGTTCTATTCCTATGTATATATTCAACTTTCTTTTGAGCTACTTTTGTCTGCTACTGATCGTTTCAACCTACGTTATTGACACTAATTTCTCACAACACTGTTCAGTTTAAGTTAGATCTTTATCTATTTATTATCCCAAAGGGTAGCATGGTGTTAATAGTCTATGCCAGCGGTTCCCAAACTTTTTTGATGGCGTACCACCTAATATGAAGTCCTCCTTTCATGTATCACCAGTATAAAAATGAGTAGTATAAATGAGTAGTAGAGTATACCAATTTTCGAACTTCACTCGCGTACGCGTACCACCAGTGGTACGCGTACCACAGTTTGGGAACCGCTGGTCTATGCAAATAGCAGGCCATGTTTAAATCTTTCTTTTCCACGTGTTTCGACTCTATCTAGAGGAGACATTGTTTCTCGCAGGCCTGCGCGTCTGTCCTTTAACTGTCTGATTGGTCCTCGGTACTGACTTCGCACCGTTGCATTTCTCTGTTAATTATGGAACAGCGCTGGATACCAAACATTGTCTCTTCATTGTTTTCTTATCGAAACTGTTGAAGTTATTATTCATATCTTAGTAACTTTGCGCTCACGTATTGTATGATATCGATACAAGTTTTCGATATATTAATTCTGAATTATCAACTTTACTGGTGTTATATTTCAAATGAGAAGTATCCGGTAATAAATTTAGCTAAGAAATAGGTTGATAACCTAAATATCGCCAACGACATTGGAAAATATGAAATTGCATGTCAGATATAGATCATGAGCATTAGATTACGTAGGTTGCGAACTAAATTTAAATGAATTTTCGTCCGTACTCCACTCTGATCTAAATATGTTTCAGTTCAAACGAAATTTCACGAATTTTATAGTTTTCTCTTAGATAGGTCATGATCAGAAAATATAATCTGCATAATATGTGTTTAGAAATGCGGATCAGATTTAGGAACTTCGAAAGATTCAACAACGAATTCATGATGGGAAAATTATTCGTTTGAGTAACAAAGTCGACTTGATGGATATTTACACAGTCGCTCATCCTTTAAACATAAATATAATATACATTTTTACCTTTCTATTGATGTTTACTCAACAAGACTGCCATATTGCGAAGATGTTTGCGAATAAGTTCATCGAAATAGGTAAGTTATAAATGTATGTTAGTTCACTACGTAATATAAGTTCACTTTCACTGAATTAGAAAAATCTTCGTCTGCACCAACTTTTTTTAGACAATGATAATAAGTTCTTTATTCTCAACAGGTATAATACCAAATTACAGAAAATAATAACATGATGTTGAATAATAACTCAGTAATTAATAATTTTTTTTGTATTTGATAGTGTTGGCGTTTACTTGATGTAAATCCATTATAATTGAATATAAACTTAAATTCAAATACTTGAACTTATGATTTACACTTTATTGACTACATAGCATGACGCGTTTCGTCGTTACAAACGACTTCTTCAGATGCTTACAGAATAATAAAGAATTATTATTTTGTAGGCATCTAAGAAGAAGTCGTTTGTAACGACGAAACGTATCAATAAAGTGTAAATCATAAGTTCAAGTGTTTGAATTTAAGTTTATATTCAGTAATTAAAATGAAAGAGATATAACAAAGAGCTCAATCTAATAAAAAATAAATAAATAGTAACTAATAACTAAATAATAGCATTTGAAATATTACAAAGAACACAATCTAAATCAATCCATTTTAGTCAATTTCCTTTGTTCACATAACTCCTAATAATAACTTCTATGGAGTCAAAGTTATTGTCACAATTATTGGCAACTCTATTGAATGTAGACTCCATAAACCAAATGGGGGATTGTATTAGGGAGTTGGTCCTCGGAGTCTCTAGGTGGAATAATTCTGTTTTACGAGAATTTTGCCTAAGAACACGAAATTTCAAAGCGGACAAAAGAGGAGGACAATCAATATTATTGTGTAGTAATTTGTAAAAAATTTGAATGATAAAGTTACTCTCCTGCTCTGTAATGAGATTAAATTAAATCGACTCAATAATTTATGATTGTCTCCTCTCTGTGGATAAACTGTATCCTCCCTCCAAACTAAGAATATCAAGGACCTTATCTGAATCGCCTCAAGATGGCGTTGATGGCAAGTTTAAATAGGATGCCAGATCATGCTGCCATACTCCAACTTGCTACGGATTAGGGCATTAAATAGTCCTTTGAGTATTGAGGAATTATTGAAATATTTGCCATTGCGTATAACGAATCCATATATTTTCAAGGCCAATGAAATAAGTTGGGTGGTGTGGAATGAAGGAATGCTTCTGATCGAAGACTACACCAAGATCTTTCACCTTATCAGAACGAGAAAGAACCTGACCACCGACGCTATAATCACAGTCAATTCCGTCTCTTTTCCTTGTGAAAGAGACAACATGACATTTTGACACATTCAAACTCAAATAGTTATCCTCGCAGCTGCTGGCAACATGGTCGAGCGCGAGCTGAAGTTGAACACAGTTGTCCTGTGATCTTATTCCATGGTATAGTTTCAAATCGTCCACGATCATCATATGATAAATAATTATACCGTTACTCCTTCAAAATTTAGTCTAATCTAAGACCACCTTTTATCATTTTGTCGACAATTGTTTCCAATTAATCAAAGTTATACATTGGAAGATCAAATTATAGATATGTGTGATGAGTTTAAGGATCTGGGGATACTTTTCGACTATAAGCTGTCCTTTTTTGAACATATAACGTACTAGCTTTTACCCGCGACTTCGTCCGCATAGGTTTTTTTGTTTTCTCCCGGCTGTAAGTCCCCCTGCAACAATGTACCACTATCGTGTTCCGGTCCTCAACTTCACATCAAAATTTGTTCAAAAGCAACCTAAGCACATAATGGATAGCTCCGAATGTTTCCTTGTATGTATCCCGAATGTAACAGTCAGTTGAATAAAAAATCGTATAAAAATCAGATCAATAGTTTTGGCGTAATGTGATTCTAGACAGAGTTTTAATGTTGTAGATAGGTAACTATGTATAGGTTCCTGTGGGAATGAGATATTTTCCCGAAGTGAAAAGTAGTCTGAATTTTGGTACCTTTCTACCCTATAAGTTAAGTAGTGTGATGGAATGTCGCTAAGTTTCGATCCAAGTAAAACTGTTAAATAAAGACAGTTGCATCAAAATTTTATCATAAATTCCCTAAATTATGGCACCTATCTACCCTCTAAGTTAGAAAAGTGATCAAATACTAACTTGAAGTCTTAAATCACTAACTCAATTTAATTATCTGCCTACTGCTTACCCCCTAAGAACGATGGTGTGATTATTTATAGCCTATAACCATTTCTAGGTTATCGTCTATCACCATACCAAATTTCATCAAAATCCGTTCAGTCGTTTAGGCGTGAAAGAGTAACAGACAGACAGACAGACAGACAGAGTTACTTTCGCATTTATAATATTAGTATGGATTACGGCTTCTGCAACGTATTAGGATGCTGGGATATTTGGTCAGAAATTGGGGTAGCTTTGTTAATCTTGCACAATGAAAACGCTATACTACTCCTTTATTCGCAGTAAACTGGAATTTGCGTCTATAATTTGGTCCCCTGTGCACATTAATTCTATTGTCCACTTGGAGGCAGTTCAGAGGAAATGTTTGAAGTATATGTACTTCAGATGTTATAGGCAATATCCTTCTAGAGGCTTCGACCATTCCATCCTAACCATCGATAGTTTGGGAATTGAATTATTGAAGTTGGGACGTGAACGGCTCCGCCTATCGTTTCTCTTCAAAATTTTGCACAATTCAATTGACTCACCATTTCTTCTCAGCAAAATAAATATTCGCGTACCAAGGCCTGGTCTGAGGCGGAATATTACATTTTATGTCACTTACAGCAGATCAAATGTTACGTCACGTTCTCCTATCAATTGTATATGTAATCTTTATGATGGGTGTTGTGGTCGATGTGATATCTATTTTGATCGGCTATCAGTTATCTTGGCATGCCACTCAGAACAGCGCAATGGGATGTCGTGATAACATCATGATATTCCTGAACTTCTGTTGTCTACATATGACTTAGTTATAAATATTATTTTAATTTTAGTTATTTCATTTGTGTACTAGATAGTACGATTGCAATCGATTTCAATTTTGTTTTTATTCATCAAACATATTTCGTTACTACATGGTCAACTTCTGCTGACCATACGTAACTTTGTAATAGACAATATTTTATTTTAAGTTATCTGGTTATTGTTCAATACTATTTCAATTTATTTTAAATTAATTTTTTCGTTGTATATAGTCGCTTATACTCTCTATTTTTGATTTTTCTCTCGTTCATTTTTTCCTATTTATTACTATTCGTGTAAAATTTGTAATTTTTTGTAAATTGTAATTTTTTGTTATTTTTTCTCTGTAATGGATGTATATCTGATGGGAATAAATGTATTATTATATTTATTATTATTATTATTATTATTATTATCAACTCGAGTTTCTTATAGTATCAAAACCTTCATAATTTATTTAAACGCATAGTAAAAATGAAACTGTTTGTTCGTAAATATATGATTTATGTTTAACGTATCATTAAAATTGTAAGAAAACGAATTATTAGAGTCAAATTCATAAATTTAAAGTGTTTTTGTTTATCATAATTTTCCTACGATTCAAATAAAATCATTAACAAGTCATAAATTCAAGTTTATATTCATTCTTGTGAAAGAAATATATTAACCGTAACTCCAATGACATTATTCCGACAAGAATTAAAATTTAGCTTCAGGATATATGCAGTTACTTATTATAATACAATAATGTCAATAATATCTCCAATTGAAATTCAATTTTCATCCTATATCACATAATTCAATCAATCAATTCATTCCGCTCCATTGGTTATGATCAAAGCTGCCGGCAAATACACTCATTACAATGAGAATCAAGATGTAGATTATTTTTTAGAGTTATTGTCTTCATACAGAGGCAAATAAGAACAACTGAAGGTAAAGAATACTTTCGCAGTTTTGAAAATTTGTCAACATATCTAATTTTACATGTTAATCCCCAAGATAAATCATAATTGCGAAAATTGATGAACCGTAACAATTACAGCAATCAGATTAAATTCACAGGTTGATGTTTTACATATACCATGTCTAAATGTTACATATACAAGACATGTTCTAAAACACATACAACAAAAACTTTCCGGAATAAAATAATAACGACGTTGTTATTCACGTATATGATGAAAAGTAGTGAACCCAAGTGGGAACCCTGCTGGACTCCCGAAGTTGAAGAATTATAACAATATTGTCCATTGTAATTTCACAGTTGTTGTTCTGAACCTACAGTTGATTGTACCAGAATTTAGGCTTATTTTCTAGAGTATGTTAAATCAACTCATATTACCCCTGATTTGCTAGTAAACATAATATCGCTTGGACCTCATCAACCCAATTTTCTCTTGAGATTTTTGGATATTGGTAACCCATTTCTATTATTTAATTGATACATATAAAAATAATTAATGAATTTTAGAAATTTGGTGCTTCACTTGCTCATAAAGCAAAAAATCATCCGCAAAATTCTAATTCAACTTACCTTGTAATTGATATATTGTCATCTGGTATTCCGCCAATTTTTCGTCAATGTAATCTTGAGATTGATTGGCGATAATTTCAGCAGTAGACGGTCCACTCTCTTCCTCGTCAGGGTCGTAGTTATGGGGCAACGGAGGGGGTTCAAGAGGTACACCCACATACTCGTATCCACGAGCAGGGGGACCAGATGGTGAAGGGGACCAAGCATGGACACCCCTGAAGTATTCAGGTGATGCGCATCTATTTGGGGCAGGTGAAGGCTAAAACAAAATTAAAAAATAAATAACAAAAAGGAACAATGATAAAAACAAAAATATCTGTTCAGCCAATAATCATTACTGATTATCTTTAAAAAGAATGAAACTACCTTTCTTGTATTCCCAATTATCAATTATTTCGAATATTTCTTACTTTCTTGTAAGATTAATGTAAGATTTCATCAATTATATTTATAAAACTAGATGGAAAGTTTAATTTATTTCGATTTCTTAAATTGATTTGTGCTGTCACTTCAACAGAGCGTGAATTAAACGGATAAACACGGTCAAGGGAGAGGAATTTATATTTGTTTTCAATGTTTAAAAAACACTGAATATCTGAAACTAGAAAAACATTCATCATATGGGTCAAAATATGAAGCCCTTGATTTCATCAGAAAGAATGAAATTCTATAATCTTTTCATACCGAGTATTAATTTAGACGTCTAAAGTTTAAGAAGTCGAAAATTTTCGAAACCGTCAACGAAATTATAAAATTTCAATATTTTCATTAGTTTCCTCGAACAAAATTTTCTTTTCCGACGTTTCGAATCATAACTGGTCCTTCATCGAATAGTTGAGGTTAATAAAAGCGGTGTATTGGAAAAATATGTAGAAATATAAATTAAGATTGAAAATAATGAAATTTATTATGCCTTGGAGAGATAATTAGTGATGAAGACGAATTATATTTTATTTTCATTTCTCCACAGATATATAGCTAATAATATTCTTCAAATATCTAGCTTTCATTATTCTCAACTATCAGAGCCCTGATGAAGCGTCAGTAATAGTCCGAAACGTCGGTAAAAAAAGCTTGCGAAGAAAGCAGGCCCGGATTTTCACAAATCGTGGTAAAAAATAAAGTATATTCGATATATTCGTTAAACTAATTGGTTGCATATCTTCATAAGTAAAAAAAGTTTAAAGCGAAGTTAAATGTGTTTTCTCCTTAGGATTAAGATCATTAGAATTTCGAAATAGATGAAATGATTAATGAAATGATTTATCGTAAATCTATGATTTTTAATTCTGCTACTTATGTTACGATGACAGATAATTACGATGTAATTCTTGAAACAAATGTATGGACAAGTAATGCTAGGTCAAATTTATATTATTTATGTATATTTAACTTTCTATTACAGTACAGTGTTCGCGTTTTATACAGGTGAAGGTGAGTACGACGATAAATCTAACAAAAATAATCTAATGTATGTGTTCGTATATGGCACAAATCGTTATTTAATGTTTATAAGTCGATATTTTTATTCGTCGATATTTTTATTCGATTGTAACGAGTTTCATTCGATTTCAGTGCATATAGGCGATTATAATAACAAAATTGAAGGAAATAATCCACAATGGAGTAGAAGAAAAAAGATAAATGCTGTATTATTTTTTGCCGAAACAGCAGCAGGTGAAGATTATCATAATTTCTCAGGACTTAGCTGTTTGAAACTCGAGAAGAAACCTGAAATTAAGGTTACTATTCATAATAATCATTCAAAATAGAAAGTTAAGAATTGGATATCCTCAAAATAATATTGATAGAGGATGTTTATAGGCTGCTTTATCCTATAAAGCAGCCTATAAACATATAAGCATATAATCATATATGCTTATTATAATATATAAAATATATAATATCCACTTAAAGCCAACAGTAACGAAAAAAGGTTGCTGCCGTGACCAGGATTCGAACCTGGGTTACTACGGCCACAACGTAGGGTCCTAACCACTAGACGATCACGGCTACGCAACCTGTGTAGCATAGAATGAAATACGTGATATCCATGGTAGTCAATACCTAATATCTAAATATAATCCATATTCTTTTCATATTATAAAAAACTGAAAATTTGTACAAGATATGGCCTAAACTTTACGTATATTGACTTTACAATTAAAAGCATTAACAAATCAATGTAAAAAATTATTAAATTTGTCGAGAAATAATGAATATTAGGTTCACTATGTTTATTCAAAATTCTAGAATGTTTCAGAATTTGAAAACTTCAATACTTATATATGTAACCTATAATATTCATATATAAGGCTATATATTCTATTTTTATTTGTGTTATTGATGCAATACAACAATTTTTATTTTTAAATTTTATATTAAATTATATATTTTCACGTATTGCTTCGTTTTTCAGCATTGTACAGATTATCCAAGGAGTATATTGTCCCGTAAGAAGAGATACTGGCGTTTCAAGAAAGAAACATGCATTTGCTATAGGCGCCTACAAGAAGGATTAATGTCACTGCTGAATTACGCACAAAATGAATTAGGAATGGTGACTGGTAAATAAACCCTGCATTAATAATTCCCAGTAACTATTATTATTGTGGATTCTTATTTACTGGCTCGAAATAAGATAATATAACAGTAAACACGTCTGGGTATCTCGAAAATGATTCATATAGCGCCATCTGTTATACGACAATGATCCTAGCCATAATTCGAATGTGCCTGCAACCATGCTTACTATCATTGAATGAATTTTATACAATTCATATTAATTCGAATCAATAAGAAAGTATACATTAATATTATCTCTTTTCATAATTTCTCAGTGATATATAGCCTTAAATATTTTGGGAATGAATTTTCATCTTGAATACAATAGATCTGTTGGAGTTTGTATATTCTATGGCATAACCTTTTGGCTCCAGACTAGTCTATGGATGAATCTGCTTTTGTAGGTGACTCCAAATTCTCTTCTCGCACCAATCTGTCACTCTTGTACCCTTTGTAACGTTATGGTTTATCGATTGTTCATTAGATTGAATATATTATTTTAAATGAATCCACAAAGTCTCACACTTCTAAGTGCTTTTATGTAGACTCTGTAGAACCACATTCTTGAGGTTTTCTCTTCCATATTGGCTGAGATGCCCTTTAGTAAATAGGAGTAAATATCGTCCCTCAATATAATATTCAACCGAATCTTATATTCGGAATGGGGTCCAAAAGGACCGGTTTGCGACAGTGTGGCTCTACGTGTTATACATACTAATGTTTATATATAACTTATCAAGAGCAGAGAAACAATATTTCAAAATATATGTCGGAGAGATGGAATATCTGAAGAATACAGCTGGTAAAACGAAAGAGGATATAATGAAGAACAAAATAATACGGAAATTGGCAGAGCAAACATCAATATAGAGGAAATAACAATTAATAAAGGAGGAAAAGCTTCAAAAATTACGGATATAGGAAAATCAATGAGAAAGCAAGATCAAGAAGGTAACTAATAGATCTAATATTATGAGAAAGAAATGGAGAAAAATAGTGGAGAAAATGAAATGACTGTCCAGGAATAGTTAAAAATGGAAAATTTCGGTGCAGAAGGGCAAAGAGTCCCTATCAGCATCCTAAATGGGCATGAGGAGCTATCAAAAAGAAGAAGAAAGGGCAACGACAGGGGTGCAATCTGGGGCCACAATTTTCAATCGATGAAACCATCCAGTGATGTTTGTTGTTCTATCCACACAATCTCTTTTCTTATGTGTACTATTGAAGTAATGTAATTTTAAAAAATAAATATTCTATTCAATGTTAAAAATTCTTTTGAATAAACACTATCAAGGTAAAATCTCAAACTACCCATTTCTTTCTAGCTCTGGGTTCTCTGTCGAACAACAGCTTTAGCAATAGCATTCGCTATGGAAACACTGAAATTCAAATGAATGACAGAATCGAAACCAATGAAGAGGAGAGAAAACCTGAATCCGCTCCTTTGGAAGCTAATAAACCAAGTAGACACAACGAAGAACTCTTCGTCGATACCAATTATCCGAGTCTCTCCAGCGCTGAAGAAGAACAATACCGCAAGATACCGCTTCTGAACGTCTTCCCGAAAGATTCCCCGCCGCCTTTCTACGTATTCACCGGCGAAGAAGAGCGAATAAAGAGGTCTCAAGGTCCCTACGTCGAAGGTCCCGAACATACTGAAGTGTTTAAAATCAGAACGAAACGCGATATGCCCGTTAGTAAACCGCAAGAAATAAGCGACGCCACCTATCTCAATCAGGAACCGAAAGTGAAAACGATTTTCGATATTATGGATATTTTGAGTAATTTACAGAGGTCTTTATTTGGTAACATGCTGCAGGATGATTCCGGTTTGTATTGTTATGAGTGAAAGTTCATTTTGAATCGGGCTGTCCAAGGCATGAAATATACAGAATTAATAATACAAATTATTTGATAGATTACAGAGCTAAGTAAACAAATATTTCGATAAATTGGTTGAGGCTTTCGCGGCCAAACGTTGAACTAGTGTTGTCCTGGTTCGGGTCTAAGGGCTGTCGTCGGTTGGAATTTCTTCCTAACGTTTCGCTAACACGAGTGGCGAGCTTCTTCAGAGGTCGTTCGTATGGAAGTCCACTTCCAGAATCAGAAATGGAACGACCTTGAAGAAGCTCGTCACTCGTGCTAGTGAAACGTTAGGAAGAAATTCCAATCGACGACGACCCTTAGACCCTAACCAGGACAACACTAGTTCAGATATTTCGATGATTGAATGTTACTTGATGTGAAACTTGACGTAAACTTGATTCGCAATCAAAAAAATGGAAATGAAAACACTTTTTTCAGACGTATTCCCTTTTTAACTGTTTTTTATTATTTTTTTCAAAAATATTATATAAAATATTTTATAAAATATTATATAAAATATTATAATTATTATTATAATTCGAACACAAATAACTTATTAGGAGTTTTTATGGATGTGTTCTCACACTGGGGGACCCCACATACACTTTCGAATTGATATTTAACAACACAAAATAATTAAATGATTGCACGAGCGCATAGTGTTTATTTTACTCAAACGTGACATCACAAGCGAGGCCATGACCCTGAGAAGCGTTTTAGGTAAAATTAATATTTTAAAATTGCATTTTTTTTTCCTACTAAACTCTTAACTTCTGCAGAAATATCTTATTTATTGTAAATAGTATATATTTCTGGACATTATAGGTCCGTTTTATAAAAACTGTCATCATGCCTATTAAACAATTTCAATTCAAATATTTGATTATAATCTATCTTCCGAAGGAACCACTCTTGCGATATATTGCATAAAGTTTATATCGGTAGAACATTGCCTAATTTTGATATTCGATTAAACGAGCATAAAAATGATTTGCGAAATAATAAAACCAAGCGAAATTAGGAACGACAATCAATATATCAAAAAACCTATTGCAAAATTATCGCAGTTCAGTATTTCGCATAACGTTCGTTGGAAAAAGAATTTAAAAAAACGAATAATGCTTCAAATAATTTCAAACACTTCACACGCAACATAGAATTTTTTGTATGGAACTCTCGATAATATATTAAAAGCCCGAAACATTAAAAGGGTATTAAATAATTTTGTGGAATTTCAATTTTACAGATATGTTTATGCGCGAAAGAGATTCGTGCCCTATGCAGAACAATATGTTCAAGAAAATCAGACAACCTGGCTTATTCGAAGTGGTACAAAAGACTCTCTACAGCGTAATAAACGCATCCGACTCCGGATTTCTAATGGTCATCGTAGGTGGTAATTTATCCGACGTCTCTTCTGCTTACAGCCCCTTGGTGCAAAGTATCAAGCATATATCGGAAAATACTGATGAGGATTCTACCCTTATTGTGTTAACAGCGACCTGCCCCAACAGTCCAGAAGCTCGAGTGAAATTATCCTGCGAGGAATTGAACAAACAAAGCCTGCCCCTTTTCGCCGTTGGTTAGTTTAAACAATGAATAATCATCATACGATTTGAAATGGTCGAAAATTTATTTATTTCTCAAGTTCAACTGAATTTTTAATAATTAAGTTAGCTGAGTTTAAGTAAGGTTAGGTTAGATTTTTTGTCAAGTGGTTCTAATGGGTGATTTTTTAAGCTTAGTTTTTCTTCAATCGAATAAAACACACAATTTGCAGCATATACTCAAAATTTCTATTGAAAATGATAACTTGGCCTTCATTCGTGTTCACTTTGTCCACATACACTAACGATTTTACATAACCCCACAAGAAATAATCCAGAGGCGTCAAATCGCATGATCTTGGCGGCCAATTCACAGGGCGATTTCGAGAGATAAGCTGCTCACCAAATTCATCCTTCAACATATCCATTGTTTCACGAACTGTGTGGCATGTGGCACCGTCATGATGAAACCACATGTCAACCAAGTTCAACTCGGCCAACTGGGGCAAAAAAAAAAGGTGCGTATCATGGCTCGATATCGTTCGCCGTTGACGGTAACGTTCGTTCCACGGTCGTCTTTGAAGAAAAATGGACCGATGATGCCACCATCCCATAAACCACACCAAACTGTCGTTTTTTCGGGATACATCCGTAATTCCTGTATGGCATGTGGCTATTCATCACTCCAGATGCGACAGTTTTGTTTATTTACATATCCGTTAAACCAGAAATGGGCCTCATCGCTGAATACAATTTTTCTATAAAACAGCGGATTTTCATTAAGCTGTTCTAAGGCCCATTCACCAAAAATTAAACGTTGTGGTAGGTCATTCGGCTTCAATTCTTGCAGAAGTTGAATTTTATAGGCTTTCAAAACCAAATCAACACGTAAAATTTTCCATATGGTTGAGTAACACATGCCCAATTGCTGAGAACGACGACGAATTGACATTTCACTCATTAACACTGTACGCTACGGCTGCAATATTCTCTTCAGTGCGCACTGTACGCATGCGAGGCAATGGTTTAATGTCAAACAAAGTAAACTTGGTGCGACATTTGGTAATAACAGCACGAATTATTGATTCACCAAGTCGAATATGGTCGTAACAAACGATACACATTTTTCATAGAGCACGTGAATTTTGATTGTAAATTTCAACAATTTGCAATCGTTGCTCGTTTGTAAGTCTTTCCATGATGAAATGGAAGAGTATACTGAAAACTTTTCATTTTGACGAATGACGTTTGGATGCCATTTTTTTAGATTAGATTGAGCTCTCTGTTGTTATTATTATTACCAACCACTGCCGCCAACCTGAAAAACTTAATTCTTAAAAAATCACCCGTTATAATTCGTTTCACTATTTTGTTGATATATACATTTCGTTATTATATACGAGATTTGTTCCTTTTTTTAAACGTTTGAAAGACGAGGTGCCAATTAAACGACCTCATTTGGCAGTAAAATACAAAATTTTACCACAATAACGCACCAGCGCATTCGTCGATTGTTGCCATGTCCAAAATCCACGAATTGAAGTTTGAATTGATGCCGCATCCTCCCTACTCTCCAGACTTAGCCCCCGGCGACTATTGCCTGTTTCCTAACATCAAAAAATGACTTGGCGGTAACAGATTTGTAAAAAACAAAATATAAATCAATTTTTTAAGAAGCTTGACGAATCTACGTTTAAAACTGGTATAACTAAATTAGAACACCGTTATGAGATATTTATCAATGTTGATGGTGATTATTTTGAAAATTAATGCAAAAAAATTTTTTAAGCATCTGTTTTCTTGGTCAGGCCGGCAACTTTTCATACCACCCTCGTACGACATCATGTCCTCAGCAAATATGGAAATTTCGCATACATTTTTTGTTCAATTTGACAAATTTGATTTGAACCGATGGCTTATTCTCAGAAGAACCACAGGATATTGATAAAGCAAAGAACACATGTTTTAGGACTAACTCAATGCCGAGCCGCCCCTGTATGCGGAGCCCATAGGCGCCAAAACAACAGGGGCGCTGCCATCGAAATTACTTTTGTTACACTACATATTTCTGTTACACAACAACATATTTTTATACATAAGATAGATTGCTAAATTACGACGAATTATCCGTAATATTAATGAATGAACGTTCCGTTTAAACTTCATGCTCATCAAATCAAACGTACCTACACAAAATATCGCGTAAAATTAGTTGGCAATTGACACAATGGGCATTTATCCATCTCTCAAACGAATAATATATTTTAGGTCACATCTACATTGATGATCTATGACACATGCATATTGTTTATTCAAAGGTGTTTGGCAATGTACATTCTTCATATTTTGTCGGGCTTCCATTGCCTATGAATTTAAGTTCAGATTCTGAAGCTATGATTGAATGATCAATTAAATGATAAAACTAGTCGCAGTGAGCTAGAAACAGAAACCTGCTAAGGACAGTTACTGTTTCGTACTATAAGGTACACATCCAGATATCCAGTAAGTCGTATGCATATATAATGCACAGATTAATGTACATCTCAAATCTTAGGAATCAATTAAAAAGCACATTAATACATCTACAACAGTTTCACACGTCCTCATAAATTAAGGTACTACAACTCTAGTTCAAAAACTAGAGTTGAAAAATGTAGTATAATAAAGGATAAGGATTTGTGGAACTTTCAATGTTAGATGTATTCATGTGCTTTTCATTGATTCCTAAGATTTGAGATGTACATTAATCTATGCATACGACTTACTGTATATTTCTATCTTACAATCGATAGGAGGTTATGTGAGGATTGAAGTCGTTGCCGTTCATTTGTTGGACGTGGCGTAACTGATGAGTACCTTGTAGTACGAAACAGTATCTTACGCTTTCAATAAATGTAGGCATCGATTTCAATATTCTCTAACATTTATCTCCAGAAGACATCGCATTGTTTTTGTTTCACATATCCAGCTAGGCTATAATGTTATTTTGAATAATTTGTCAAAAAATTATCGAAAGGAAGTTATAGTATACTTTGATATAGTATAGTATATATACAAGATGGCGCAAAAGCAATGTCATAGATTGAGTTGGCCGCCATTTTTTGCAGATGGCGCCAAATGTCAGTGTGCTTTAAACGAAAACTAAAACTATTAGATGAAGTTTCTCCACTACAAATGTGAGGTAAACGAAAAATAGACTCACTTAAATGTGAGACATAACGTTTAAGGGTATGTAATTACAAAAACCTGAGTTCAACCCTTAAGTATTTAAAAGGTAATTCAGAGAATCATCTGGAATTACTTCCCAAGTATAATCAATGTTGCAGTAATGCTAGATATAACAGCTATAATTGATGTATTGGAATACATAATATATATAATACTTGAATACATAACAGCTATGATTGATGTATTGGAAGTCATTATGGAGGCCTACAATGATGGTGAGGATGTGGAAATGATCTGCATTGACCTCAGTAGGGCTTTTGATACCGTCTGCCACGAAGTTCTCCTAAATAAACTGAGCTACTATGGTATCAGAGGGAAAGCTCATCAGTTGTTCTCGTCCTACCTACAGAATAGGTATCAATCTGTGACGTGGAATGATGGAGTGTCTAATCTTGCGAGTGTCGAGACTGGGGTACCGCAGGGGTCTATTCTGGGGCCACTGCTGTTTATCATTTTTACAAATGATATTTTCCACAGAAAACACAAAGCTTACTATTTACTAACAGGGAATATAACAACTTATCCCTCAGATATCTAGGCTTGGATTTTCAATCATCCCTGAAGTGGAGCAATCATATTGATACATTGAGTAGGAAATTGTCCACAGCAATATTCATGATACGCAGAATAAAGCAAATAGCAACTACTGGTGTAGCTAAACTTACCTACTACTCAGCTTTTCACAGTCTCGCGATTTATGAGAGGAATACTCACAATTCCTTCAGTTTTTATACTCACATGCACATGGAAATCCAAATAAGTTCCCCAGAAACTCTTTCTATCATTCTTATGACACACGAGAGAGAAATAAGTTTGCTTTGCCTTATGCTCGAATAAAGAAAGCTCAGCAGGGGCCAAACTACACCTGCCTTAAGCTCTACAATAAGTTACCGGATCGCCTGAAGAAGTTGACATCCGCAGATTTCAACAGGGAAGTGAAGAATATTTTGTTGGGAAATACATTATATAATGTCGACGAGTTTTTTAAACTAGTTTGTCTTTGAATGTAAATGTGTATGATAGTCCTTTACAATTATCTCTTTTTATATTTGTATTTTATTTATATTGACAAGTCGTGTAACTTTGATGACAACAATCTCTACATCAATATCTTTATCTGATATCACATTTTATTTAATAACTTATAGTGTAGAATGATAGTAATAATAATAATGAGAATTGAATGACCCTGTACGTTGAATAATTAGGAATTTCCAATTTCCATAATTCCAAAGCTTTGAAGTTCTAACTTAAGAAACCTTGCTGTTTAGGTATTGGAACAAGATATATTTTGAATAACAAAAAAACAAGATATATTATTTTGAAGAGAATATAATTTTCTATCAGAATATCGAATAGTATAGAGTTGTCCAGTTGAAAAAAATGAAGTTTTCAGTATTTTCACATCCAACTAGCAGAAACATAAGAATTATCGAATGACCCTGTATAATACAGAACTAATTTCAATATACAGAACTAATGAACAACATTTTCATGAAGCGCATCCAGAATTTCAACTTTCTACGAACTCAAACACCACAATAACAAACATAGTTTCGGCTGAAATGAATTGATTGAAATCTAAAACAAATTAATTTAATTTCTCGAAAACGACTGGAGATACCTATTCGAATGTGTGATTCAAAAATAATCTGAAAGTAATAGTGAATCAAAAATGTAATAATATACAGGGAATCTCATTTAAAATGTAAAAGTCGTTACCACTTTTCAATATAAGCAGTTACGTCAAAAAGTTGAAAAGATTTTAGATCTATAAATTCGAGCTGGCGGTGCAAATAATGCAATTTTCAGAATAAATCGTAAGTCGCATTTTCCGTAAACGTCTAAAGTACCATCGTAGTAAATCACCATGTATATATATTTATATAAGCTATACCACGACCCCCTTTAGTAAAGGTGGTCGTGGCTATACATTCAACGATTTCTTTTTTCAGGGCCTGGGAGTGACGAGTTCAGTAATTGCTACGAACTCTATGATATACCAATTACAGTGAAAAGAATATTAGCCAAATACAATTCTAAAAACAGAGAAGGTGAGTAAACACTATATACATAATATAAAAATGTATGATAATGTTAACAATGAAAATACAAAATTGATATCAGTTTTCGTTTAAGAAATCGAAATTCTATACTAAAAAAAAGTTTCACACCTTACACTTTCAATATCTAAAAACGAGAAATGTTAAGCATTGAAAGTTTCTTAAGTCAAATACTGCAAAAAATAATCATTGATTGTGCCAAATGTGGTAAGACTCAAGTAACATATTGTATGGGGTAGTGCTTAGGTTAGGCTATATGTAGAGCAGCCATACCTAATATAACGAAAGTGTAATGAGAATTACACTTCTCATTATTCATATATAATAAATAGTTCATAATATTAGAGAAATATAAAATACATATCTAAGCCTAATTATTCTAAAGCTACTAGTATACTCCGTTAAAAAATAAATTTAAGAACTTACACAAAATGTTGAAGCCAAGTATTTTTATATTACAGTCCAACCTCAAGAATTAGAACCACATTCTCGAACGAAAAGAAACATTATGGATATGTTGGAAGATGAGGAAGAGGATTATTACGAAGATGAATATTTTCATATTGACGATAAACGAGCAGCACGCGTTACAGGTGGAGCTGGTAGAGAAAAATCCTTGGGTAATGGATGTAGCATGCTTTTCAATCCACATATTAAAATATACATCATTTTTATTGTCGAAAGTTTCATATATTATCAATTTATATATTTATAGTTTTTAGATATTTTTTATTATTTATATGTTTAAACAATAAACTGTAATAATTTCGATATTGTCATCTTCGTTGAATTATGAATTCAACGATATTAATTCGATATTCATAAAGCAGTATTCACAACTTCTGTAAGAGCAAAATATAATTAACGTAAATATACTTACAGTCAATAATAATGAGACGTCTCTATTTATTCAGGATTTTGATCTTTGTCTGACCTTCAAAAAACAATTCCTTGAATTTGTGTGAGTATTAGTTTCAAATAATCTTCCACAATTGATATAGAATAAAAGCTCCATATACTCGTAATAAGGAATAATGCCAACTTACACACAGAAATTACAAGCAGAAATGTTTGCTATACCATCGCATTCTCAACTCCTTAATTTCTTTTTAAAAGTGAATTAGAACCAGGGACAATGGCTTCGTGATCAAATAATAATATGCTTGATTATAAAGGCAAACTGTAAATCAACCAACGTGTTTCTTACTTCAGACATTAGGTAAGTTCATATTCAAAATTGAATGTCTCATTCCAAATTAACCAATGAAAAATGCACATTGAAGGAAATAAGTATTGACTATTTATGAAGTCTTGACCGGCACTGCTAACTAAAATCGCGAATTAAACTTATAAAAATAATCATATTTTTCACAATGCATTCTGTAATTCTTATATCATAGTAATTTAAACATATTTAAAAGTAAATACCATTGTTTGTGAAAGCATAGAGTAACGAAAATATTTCAAAAATAATTATATGGCCCAGGATAAGTAAAATTACTTGAATTTCAACCTAAACCAATATTTTACTGAAATCTAAAATCGGCCTAGTTACCAATTGGCAACATTGTATTAATACTTCAACACATTCAAACAATATTCGTTATGATTTTGACCATTATTTCATTTAGTTGTAGCGGATGCCTCCTTCACGAAAACCTTTTAAAATGTTGGCGACTATATATATATTGGTTTCTCGACCGCTTTTAAAATGAAATGTTGTGCTTAAATATTCCTGATTTAGCAGTCTGACTTATTGTTGTAGAAGTTTTTTTCGGATAAAGAATTTCCACCTACTCAGATGTTAGTAAAGCTATTCATCTGTCATTTCAGATGAAAGGATTTGCGAATTTACATTGTGAGCTTTTCTAAATTGAAAAGTAAGTGAGTTTTTTTATAATTCAATGTGACCCTAAAGGATCTTTTGGCCTTATAAGTGAGGTATAAACATTTAAGCGAAATTCTTTATTCCCGGAGAACCGAAAAAAATGAAAGTTATAGATGTTTTGGTTAATAAAAAATTGTTGATGGGTTGTTAATATATAATACTTATCTTCAACTGTAATAAGAGATTCTACATAGGATCTGATTTTAAATTTTATTTTCAATAAGAAATAAGCAATAGTACAGAATCTATGTGAAAATAAAATAGAACATAGAGAACCAACGTACATAGACAGTTTCATTTTTTTTTACGTTAGCCTTATCTAGCAAAGAAATGTCGACTTACAGGATGCATCGGTACTCTAAAAGGTCTAGGTCCAGTTGGTGGAGGTGATACGCCCCTTGGCACCGGTGACATAGATCCAGGCCACCGCGGCCTGGGACAAGCCATTTGATGAGGTAACCGTGAACCTATCATATTTGCACCCGGACTGCCCAACCTTGGAGGGGGTGATGGGCCATAAGGAGAGCATGGACGGAAATACACCGGAGACCATCCCCCTCGTCCACCGGGCCCGGGCCCAGGACCCGACATATTGAAGTATCACTACTAGCGCGAGAAGAGTTTGATACCCATTCGACCTAAAAAGATAATAAAAAAAATAAGATAAATTTTATTGTATAAAGTTAATTTCATTCTTATTTTATTTATATTAAAATTAAAACAATTGAATTAAGTTTCACTGAGTATATTAACAACTCTACATATGTTTCGGGTGGAATATATGTAGAGAACCCGCCGAAACATATGTAGAGTTGTTTATAATAATAATATTTATTTAGCTGAAGCTGAACAAAAAATCTACATATTTTGAACTGTCAATATCTCAATACTAGTACTAGTTTTCAATATACTTGGTAAATTATTGAAAGCCTTAAATCCGTCATAGTATATGCTATTTTTAGATTTAGAGAGCTTACAACGTTGGATATAAAAACTATGAGTATTTCTAGTATTTTACCCATGCACATCACTGACATATGTTACATTTTTATTACATTACATGCAACTGATTTTTTATTTTAAATATGAATATATATGAAGCAAAGAGTATTCTTTCTTTAACAGACATTATTTCCAAAGGTTTCAGCATAATTTTAACAAGGGTATACCTATAGCACTTTAAAATTTAAATCTACTTCAATTGATTGTTTCAGGTTTTCGTAGATGACCGTATCATCAGCATAACTTATAATCTCACCAGCTGTATCCAGACTGAGTAAACCATTTATATAAACAATGAATAAAAGTGGCCCAAGTATAGTTCCCTGGGGCCCTCCACAAACAACCTCTCTAGATGAACTGATAAAATCATCTATCATTACCTAAATTATATATATAATATTATATGCATAAATATTTTACTGTTTCTACACTTATAATTTTTTGTTCATTAATCTTTATAGTTATATCCTCATTTTTATTGGTTTTAAGGATTTTACTTGTACCCAATACTATGAAGTTAGATTTTTGCACATTTAGAGATAGGCTGTTGTCACATAACAATTCATTAATTGCAGAATGGTTCTATTGTTGCCCTTTGTCATATTCTTAATCTCTTTGCCATATATATATATATATATATATATATATATATATATATATATATATATATATATATATATATATATATATATATATATATATATATATATATATATATATATATATATATATATATATATAGAGCATAGTATCATCAGCGAATAAACGTATAGAACATTTCTTCAAATGAGAGACAATGTCGTTTATATATAAGGAGAACAACAACGGAGCTAAGGCAGATCCTTGAGGTACGCCTACATCCAATTCCGTGCTATCCGACAGTATGCCATTAAACTTAACTTTCTGTGTTCGCGTTTCAAAAGTTCTTTTAAAATACAATAATACTACTATAACCCTTTCTCCTTTATTTGTAGCACTATACCATTCCTCTCATATGGTCAATATTGCTGTCTCACAAAAAATCAATTTCTTTTGAATCCTGATTGAAACTCAGAAATGACAGAAAATTTTTCACATAATTATACTGATAATTTATGTCGAGGATTTCAATTATAATTTATTATTTTTATTGCATTCTTGCAAATAATGATTTTTAATTCCAAATATAATATGTAGCAAAGAGTATTCTATGTTTAACAGGTATTAGTTCTGGAAATTGAGCATATATTTTGAAACTTTTCTGTATTTTTATAATTCAGTTTTTTTTCCGTGGTTAAACTTCAAAACAGTATAGAATATTGTTCAAAGTGTGGCATTATTATTGACTTAAACAACAATAACTTCACAGGGTGACATACTTTTTCCAATTCGTGTGAAAAATTGTTTCTTTTTTCGAGCATTTTAGATAAGATGACTCAACTTGATCATTGAAACTCAATTTTTCGTCAAGACTAGAATGATAAACAACTGTAGGAAGGTTCGCATATTCTGTAATATTCATTATTATTGATTTTTTTTTGTCAATCCGAAAAATATATTAATATAAATTTTGAAGATAACTTCAAAATTTTAGTATATTGGTATTACCAAAATTAACTTCAAAATTTTAGTATATTGGTATTACCAAACTATATTCAAAAACTTTCATATTTTTACTACACAAATTCAAAAAAACATTGAAATAAAAATCTATATCTGAGTAGTTAACGTTCCAGCATGACCATAAACTCTGATTATATATAGCAGGTATAAAAATATTATGATCCATTAGCTAAGAAAAGCATAAACATCCTGATACATAACTTATTGTACCAGCTGTTCAGTATCATTTCGAAACCTAACCAAATCGGATAACAATTAAAATTCAAAATACTGCCTAACGTTCTTCAAAAATAAATCAGTTCTCCCTCCTCCGATCTACCACAGTGACTACTGCATTTTTGCTTGTATTCCTTTCGTTGTTACTTTCTGTTTGAGATGTCGACTATCGACGAGACAGCTCTGTGTAACCCAGTGATTGCGTTATATTTTTAGATCTGCGATTGCGTTAAGCTAGATCGGAAATAGGTTCAAGTCACGTACTTCCGATGTCTCGAGTGAAAGAAATGTTCAAACATGACCCAGAATTCTAATATGATGAATTAAATCTCTATCCTTTCATCTCCATCCTTCTGTTTTTCCACTATATTGAAGATTTATCTAAGTGCATATTCATCTCAAATTTGATTATTTGATTATGTTACAAAGAGATGGATTCTATCTGGATACCAAGTGGATCTTATTTCATCTCATTTTATTATATTTAGAATATACGAGCATGGTTTTTTATTCATAAGTTTATTACACGAAGAGTTTCTACAAAAAATATAATTGTTTCAAGAAAGATGAAATAAACTAACAGAGTTATTTACAATAAAGAAAAAATTGAAAACACAGTAAAAAATAAAGTAAGGTGTATCATTAATTTTTTTCGAGTAAACTTTGATTTTAGTATTTTTTCAGTCTATTAAAGAGTATCTAACATATCTAATGACTTTGAACCAATACTTGAATCTCAGTCAGCCTGTCGATTTAATTTGTAGAAAACTGGGTAAAAATATTGGTTTTTTGAGTAGACTATCTTATAAGTTAACAGGGTGGACCATACGGTTGATCAGTCATGCATTAATCTTTCCCCAATTGACATGTTGTATGTCTCTGTTATATTATGGTAATAAGGAAGATAAATTACAAGTCCTGCAGAATAAATTAATGAGAATTTTATTAATTTGAAACAGATACACTGCAGTGCAAGATATGTTGAAAAGACAAAATTTCCTTAGTTTGATTTATAAGTCCAAGTTAATATTCATGTATAAAATTGTAAATAATTTAGCACCAAAATGCTTGTTGGCAGCATTGGTTAAAAGATGCACTATGATATCACACGAATTGAGGAATATGAAAGAATATCACATAGAAAAGTATAGAACAGACACACTATATAAATCTGTTTTTGTCGGTGGTCTCATGTTATTATATAATTAATTACCGGAGTATGTTAAGTTATCGCAAAAAGTATTCATATTTAAAAAACGATTGAGACATAATCTTTTATTGAGTAAATAGCTTTAAGTAGACATAAGAACGCAAATGTTAAATTTTGTAAAAATTAGCCAAAAGCTGATAAAGATGCTATTATTATTGATATACTGAAGGACTCTGATCGTTCTGCCCAATGTCGAATTCAGTATCAGTTCTACTAGACGAATTATAAATTATCTTGTTGTTCCTTATTTATGAAACTGAATTAATGAGTAGGTCCAGAGGAATATAAGCAGAGGATAGCAAAGTTAAAGGAGAGTTGAAGGGGAATATTGTTATGTTAGAACCAAGGAAACTCAACGGGTTAGAGAAAATATACGGTGACAAGACTGACCCTTGACGAACACCAAAATTCAAAATATAATTATTGACACGACTTAAAAAAATAGCGATATTTACTGAAGAATGGAAATTATGTAAGTCTCCTGTATTTGTTACAAATTGCATCAAAAACGCAACTTAACTTTGCGTTTTAGTGTGTACTCATCAAATTTTAATTACAACTAATTCCAAAACGGAAAGCACATTATTAAAAACTATGTGCACCTCTTATGATAAACCATAACGTGATAATGCTTTATCTCTACTATTATCTTCCTAAAACGTGTGTGCCCCAGGATGAGTGTTATTTGAACACACCTCTTGAAGTAAAATTAAGATTTACCTATAGCTTGAATTGCTATTTGTGATACTCGTGCTTCCCACGACCCAGACAACAATTTCATGGGAGTGCTGTTTTACATTGCAATTTATTGTTCTTGGTCAACGTCCTTCTGTTCATAAATTTGAATTAAATCGGGTCATTGCAGTCAAGAATACTGTTTTATTTGAAGTTGCCCAGCTTAACCGATCTTATGTACCGCGAATATTATTTCAAAAGAACATCGGGGTATTTATAGAATTCAAATGAATACGAACCACCCAAAATATACTTGTATATTTGTACACGTTCTTTATGAAATACTGAAAACAGTGTGGACTTCAGATTAAGACAATTTTTCATTGCGCAGGGAATTCAAAACTTGATTGGTTAATTGCAAAATATCATCACAGAATCGCACAGAAATTCACAGAAACTAAGAAATTATTCGATTTCCATCTCAAGATAAAGGTCAATGACCTCAAAACTTTATTAATTCCAAAGAATACAGTATTTTTATGTGTTATTGTGTGGAGATTTCTACTATATAATAATTTTTTAGAATGCACTGACGCAATTAATTGTAAGTATTGTCATTGTTTATTATTCTTTAATAAATTCTGGTAAAAACACATCTCTCCCAGTGTATTATTCAATACCTTGCTATTTTCTAAACTGTTCTTGATTTATTAATATTTATATGAATTTTTAGTCAAACATACGAAAGTAATAAAGCAATTTTTGAAAATTCTGAACAAGTGATGTGCCAAGCAGTTAAGTTACATACCACCACATGTTCGATATTTCAGTATTTTAAGTCACAAATCATGCAATATTTTAATCAGGGAATATCGGTTTAGCCAAAAATACAGCTAAAGTAAACAAATAAGTATTTTACTCCTCAAATAGTATTACAAGGTTTAATTCATTTGCATAATGTGAAAAAACGAACACTAATAGAAACACCATCTCAACTATGACTAAATGTCCAAAGCTATTAGAGATTTGGAATAATTAGGAACCAGAAAGGAACCTATACAATAAATAAGTATTGATACAGTATTATTTGAACTATAGGAAAAATTAGATATAACGTATGCGGCTTATTCCTTAATAAATAAAAAAAATTTCAAATTCGATTGAATAGTTAAATAGGGTTGAAATTTTCATTAATAATTGATTGCTTCAATATAATCCGAATTTGGCATTGAAATATCATCAATAATTGAATGAGTGGAAGAAAGTATCGAGTACAAGATATAAAAGGTATTATTATACTTCAATTTTACTTCATTTGGAAGAAAATGATGTGCAGAATGAAAGAAATATGGTTCCAGTTGAAAAATTGCCACAAGTAGATGTTTATTTTTTTCAAACAGCATAACAGGTATTCCTCAATCTGGGCATTGGAACGTACAAGTATCTACAATAATTAGGTGCATTGAATAATGAATTAGATTTCAATGTTTCTTTACTGAAGAAGTAAAAAACAAACTTCTTTCTAAACGTTATCAGACAGCATACATATTCTCAATGAATATCCTATAATTCTACGTCTTTTCAGTTTGTTCTTCTCTTCTTGTTCATCTCAAACATAATAAACATCTCATATTAAACTATCAATTTTGGATCAAGGTTTTTCAAAAAAACAGATGACTGAAAAATTAACAATAGTATAATTTATTGTCGCAATGACAGGGTTGCCAGGTGTTAAACTCTTCGTGCGGCCATTTTTAACTAGCAACTATGGCTTATCGTAAACAGTAGATATTGAACTTCCATTTTGAATAACAGTTTTTTAAAAATAGACTATTGTATAATTAAGAGTAATATAATTTATAGATGCAACGACAGGGTTGCCAGGTGTTAACCTTTACTTGCGGCCATTTTAACTAGCAACTATGACATATCGTAAACAGTAGGTATTGAACTTCAATTTTGAATAAGTGGTTTTGAAAAATAGACTATTGTTAATAATTAAGAGTAATATAATCCATAGCCGCAACTACAGGGTTGCTAGATGTTGACTTTTTTCACTTTTTACATCATTTCCTTCAAAACAGCTCAAACTATTTGAATCATACATTCAACATTGAAGCGGCATGTTTGTCTAATTCACACCGATAAACTAAGAATTAATATTTCAAAGTAGTGATCAGTGAACGTTCATTTCTTTTAACTGTCTCCTGTAAATATATCCATGGCCTTCGTTGATTGATGACATGCAGTTGGCTCTACGAAAAACGTTCAAATGTTTTGCATACTGCTGTTTTTCAAAGATTTAAAATATGTTGATTCATAATAAAAAGTTTGAAATATCAGTTACTCAAAACTATTTTTCAATAATATATATTTCAACAATATATAATATCAGTAATATAAAATATAAGGTCAAATTACAATAAAAAAATGTGTAATATGATTTACAACATTTAAAAATCATAAAATAATGAAAACAAGTAAAATGAAAAATACTATCAATTTCGTATCACATTTAAATAACTTTGAAGCACTGAAAATACTGACCGAGTATCGATTTATAGATGTAATCAATTTTAGTCCGTGTCGTTCGTTTCGGAGAGTTGGGATTCTTCAGGTGCTAGTGATTCTTCATCCCAGTAGTAGGTGAACTTTACCGAATATACTTCATGCATTATTTTTATTAACAATAGTATTTAGTTTCTTAATGATTATTTCATCGATTTTCGTTAAATTTTCAAGTAATTAATACGCTTAATTTTTTTATTGCTAGTGGAAATGTCTTTTTTCATATATGTACCTAAGCACTAATTTTTTCTTAGAAATTGGAGAAATCAGTACCTACCTACTGCAGTTTTTAGTCATTATTATTTCAAAAACAATACATATAGAACATAACATCAAATGTTTCTGCGTTGAATTTGGCATTATTTTATAATAGTTTTTATTATAATTTTTGATGGTGCACAATCAAACATTTTAATGCGGTTTCCCATTTATTTAAATGGGTTTTTCTTTTATTAAATTCTCATATTATTATTCTATTAAATTCTCATATTATCAAAAAAATATTAAAGGTAGATGTAACTTTAAGTATATTATATATTCACATATAACACAATGTGTTAGCGTTTGTTAGTTAGTGTTGGCGTTTACTTGATGTAAATCCATTATAATTGAATATAAATAGTGGAAATGTCGTGTGTGTCATTATTCTGTAAGCATCTGAAGAAGTCGTTTGTAACGACGAAACACGTCCTGCTATGTAGTCAATAAAGTGTAAATCATAAGTTCAAGTGTTTGAATTTAAGTTTATATTCAACTATATATTCACAACTCGAGAGGCATTTATACCAAATGGGAAAAAAATATTAATTGAAAAATTGAAATTACCGTATTATCGTGATTTATCCTCAGACCGCGTACTTGTCTCATTCACTATCACTAAAAACTGCAAAATCTAGACGGTCATGACTGAATCTTCGGACGCAATGCCCCTTCTAACGCCACGTTTTAATTTTAGATTTGGCACTGGAACGATTTTATGACGCGGTTTATTCTTGTTATACTTTTTTTCGATGGGATTTTTCGCGGACCAAATCATTGATCCGATTTATACGTGATATAATAAATGGGTTATCTGTTGATCACGTGATTTTTTTATATTTTTATTGCATGTGCGAAAGGTATACGGCAATTTAAAGATGGCGGCTGTTCGGGAAATGTTTCGAACGTTTTCGAATTCAGTTGAAATATACGTTAACATAGACTTGAATGTTACCGAAGCATTGTTTGTAACAATCAATTTTTATGTTTGATTGAATTGAATATTCCAGATATACATATAAAGTATAAGGTACATGAGGGTATTAAGGCCTAGCTAAGGGGAATTAGTTGTAAAATATTAAAAGAACAACTTAATCAACTACGTTTATTGGTAATCAGTCGTTTGTTTATGGTACTACAAAATAGAACAAAAAAATAGCAACTTCTACTTACAACATACCTACATAAAATTGAACTTTTTTTAAAACACTCTCAATAGGCCTTATTATAATTAGGTAGGGTAACAAGGACTACTGTTTATATTGTGTAAGTAATCAACATTAAAATTCGGTTCTTGGGATCAATCCTTATATATAATATTACAGCAACATATAAGTATTCTAATAATAAAATACATGGCCTCTTTTAACATCCAGCAGGGCATATGAAGTAATTTGTCATGATACGAACATTGAGAGCATTCCCTCATGTCATTCATTCGGTCTTCTTAACAGGCATGACAGTACCAACTCGTTTGATTGCCTGCAGAGCTCTTAGTTCTAGTAGATCCGTGAGAAGACGATTTTGCTTTAATGGCTTTATGCGTCCATTTTCTTTTCCTCTTTTGTCTTTTTCTCCTGTACCTACTATAGGTACGTTTCTTTCCTGCATTGTTTTTCTTACCATCATTGAATTTGTCAAAAAGATCTTTGGAAACTGGACAAACTCCAGTTTCGGAAAATAGGTCTTTTACTCTTTTTCTTGAATTTTAACAGGTGTAGGCATGAGATCATGAAACCCCGATTTTATTTGAATAAGTGGCACATCGTCTTCAGAATCACTTCAAGAAGTCCCATAAATTTGGCAATAATAGTTGCGTGTTACGTTTGGTTGGCTTGGAATCTGCTGATTTGGTCATCTTTCTGATAACAATTTGGCTGGCGTTCTAAGACATGTAGAATGTTCCGGATTCAAACAGGAGTTTGGCCGAGAATAATCAGCAGGTAGCACATTTTCTTTTCCGACATCAGGTGCTAATATTTTTGGAGAATTTGACAACAACCTACTATCAGATCCTAGAGTCTTTTGTCTAGTATAATCCATAAGTGACACATTCTCTGCTACGAGTTGAGGAGCTTAACGCTTCTGTCAAAATTGATGGTGATTCGCATTCTGGAGTTCCGATACCAGAATTATCAAAAGGTTCTATGTATTCTTGTTCACCATCAGCAAGCGCTGGTGAATTGACTTGAAAATGAATAAACAAGAAGTATAATAAGGTCTACTACAAATTTAAATAGGCCTTTTTATCCATGGGCAACGTATTTAGGAAAAATGAAATAAATAAAATTAGGATTGTACCACGTTATTTATTATGACAGTATGGGACAAGCGTAAATTAACACAAATACAGACAGTAAGTGTTAGTAGATAAGTATAATAATAACACTAGTACTTACGTTTTACCGGAGCAAATTTTTATTAAATCGTGACGGGTTCCTACGCCTGACAACGTTTGGCTGGCTACTGCAGAGCGCTAGGGGAGGAAGTCAACGCTTATCTTGTAATTTGCTTGTACGTGTTATATGCATGTGTGCATATTACCTTCAGAGCGAAATCGTATTTTAAACAAGATTTTGAACGTTTAGGCCTTATTAGCCGACAGTCTTTAATACCCGCATATACCTTATACAATTAATACGATTTTATATATAAACTGGATGACCCAGCAAACTTCATAACGCCTAACAATACAATCAACAGTTAATGATTGGATTGATACCTTATTGCTAAAACTATTGGAATGATGATTTTAATTACCGCAATAAAATGAGGACAATCTAATAATCATGACATTGGTATGAATAATAACACGCCTTCGTTTGAAATATTTATATATATATATAATTCGAAGAAGAAAAAATGACCGCTCTCACCCTGCCACCCTAGCAGTGATGAGTCATCACTAAAGTTCCATCTCCGGTCGAAACGGTCTTTGATCTGCGATTTCGGGCGGCTTCTTTACGAAATACATGTTTTTGTTACTTCATTGATCTATATAATTGCTCCGTATACTAGGTCTATGTTAGTATAGGAATACCTATGTAGGACTATATAAATTGTATATAGATCATTATTATGAAGTTTAGTAAAGTTTCAGTGAATACTACTTATGTGTCGATATTAGTGGAATATATATTTATATTTTTGTGGAATATATGTCGTATTGAAAGAATCGTGTATGTGTATACGTTATTTAAAAACTTGCAATACTGAGCCATTTGCTAAGAATTCTAACTTCGTTGGACAACTAAGATAAAGTGGGGATGAAACGATACGAATACATACTCGATATTTTTTTCGATATCAAGTACTTTTAGTATCGATACTTTGAACTACATATTTTAAAGTAATAATAATAATGTCTTTATTCCATTATAAACTGTAAACAAGTAACAGAAAATTTGTTCTTTACAGTAAATGGACAGTGT
Organism: Henosepilachna vigintioctopunctata; assembly: GCA_030704895.1. Taxonomy (NCBI): domain Eukaryota; kingdom Metazoa; phylum Arthropoda; class Insecta; order Coleoptera; family Coccinellidae; genus Henosepilachna; species Henosepilachna vigintioctopunctata. Next base: position 539,575 of record JARQZJ010000126.1, read on the forward strand.
CAAAATAAAATTACTTCCAAGAGCAGGTGGTTTCAACCCCTATTCAATCATACAAACTATCCATTCCCCTTCGTTTACAAAATTCAAAAAATTCAGCATGTGTGTAAGGATCACAGTCTACGATAAATTTGAAAACTTTCCTCTTAAATTGTCTTTGTTCCATTCTCATATGGAATTCTTTTGGGAGACTATTGTAGAGCCTCACACACATGTATCTTACATTATTTTCAGTTAGACTCAAACGGTGAGGCGGGTACACATATAGCCGTGTTTGACGAGTGTTATTCCTCTTTCTAAGTTCAGCAAAATAGTCTGTGTTCCTTTGTAAGAACATAATGCTTCGATATATATATATATATATATAAACCTATAACCGTTAGCATATTGTTTTGTCTGAATACTCCTCTGCATATATAAATATAATATATATATATATATATATATATATATATATATATATCTTATGACCAGTTTCTGAATTATAAATATTCTATTTATGTATGAAGTTCCTCCCCAAATTAGTATCTAGTAGATAACGATCGAAAACTCAAAAGTACTCATATGAGTAGTACGCCCGTCACTATTCAATTTAAACAATGATAAAAAAATTAATAACGGAGGTAAGTAGCGAACCTAACTAGAAGTTTCGATATACCTCGAAAATACCGTTTCATACCTAGAAATAACCATTCATTTTTTTATATATATATATATATATATATATATATATATATATATATATATATATATATATATATATATATATATATATATAGAGTCCAGAATTTTTGAATTTATTGACTTGTGAACATTCCAGAAATTTAGTTTCAAAACTTTGTTCACATTTAATATTTTATAAAATGTATTTTTTAATTATAACAACTGAATACTATGGTAAATCCGAAAGATGCACCTGTTCGAAAGAGCAGGCCAATGATTATCATATACAATTTTTTAAATTCTCTACATTAAAGAACATATTCAGGTGTAACAGGTTGACACAACACACCTTGTGTATATTAATATCATTGCAAAAAATATAAGCTAATGGTAGATTCATAAGGCTTATTTCTATGAAATAAATTATTCCAACTCTTTACTAACATAAAAGATTTAAATATTTACCTTACTCAAATATCAAAAAATTACATTTTCTATTTTATTATTTCAAATAAAAACCAATATTAAAGTAGTATCATATATTATTATGCAATAATAATATAATCAAATGCTTTTTTCATTCAACTATTATGTAACTATATAAGTTGATTATTCTATATTAATCATCACTGGATTAAAAGGTAGCAACACAAGAGTAGCAACTATATTTGAAATACTTGGAGAAGAAAAACTGTTTAACCTATGAAATTAAATATTTAAAATGCAAATCAGTACTATGCAAAGATGAAAAAAATGTATAGTTGAAAATTCATCATAGTTAAATTATTAGAAATAATTGAAGTCAGACTATCTGAGATATTTGCCTAATAAACTGTTAGAAAATATATTTTACACAATATTACAATCAATAATTTCATAATATATGAAGAATAAAAAATGATTTTAAACTTGTCAACAGACACATAGTTCAAGAAATCTCAAACACACTGAACTCAATAAAAATTTTAATATTAATGATATTTCTTCCGAACAATCAATAATAAACTGCAAGTTACCAGTTATTATTAACAAAATGTTTTACGTTAAATTAAGTCATAAAAGACGACTAAATTCTCCAAATCAAAAAAATAAGTAACCAAGTTTATTAGGATCAGACCTGTCTTTGTATAATCCCTACAAATTTTTAACCCAAATCCTATCGCAAATATCAGAAAATCTATCAAAAGTAAAATTTAGTGATTGACTAAGATTTCTCTTTCTTATCTAAAGAATCATCTGGTCCTCCAAAATCAGACAAATCATACTTAGATAAATCCTCTTCCTCATCATCATCATCCTCGTCCTCTTCTTCCTCATCTTTAACCTCCTTTTTATCTCTACTTTTTTCATCAGAGTCTCTTCTACTTCTTAATTTATCATCATTCCTTCGTTTTCTCTTCCTACCAAATTCATCGTATTCATCATCAGAAGAATCTTCCCTCTCCTTATATTCAACTACTCCTCGGTCATTATACCCTCCGCCAAAACCAGTTCGTTCTTCAAGAATAGCAAATTTTGGAGTATTACAAACATTACACTGTTGCCTTCTTGCCCAATTTACATTGGCACATTTATAACACTGCCAATCTTCTGCATTGAATAATCCCCCACTCTTTTCAGCAGCAACTTTACCAATCTCTGTTCCAAGTTTGCGTTTCTTAGCAGCATTTATACGAGTTTTGCTACATCGATTGCAAGTACTACGGCGAGCAAAATTTACGTTACCACAATCATCACAAGTCCAGTCGTCATGATTGGAACTCTTTGAACTAGGTGGGGGTGAGTTTGATAACTCTGTAGGTGATACATTCCTGGCCATCTTAATCAATTTCTAGAACAAACATTTTATTAATGTATCTGCAACAAAAAAATCGAAATGCAACTATCAGGAGAATTGAAAGTAAACCGAACTAAGCACAACTTCAGAACGTAGAGGTTACTGCCAAACACTCAATTTTATGTATAATGCATTCATTGAATAAAAAATCCATAAAGACACATAATAAATTTTTCAGGATCCGCAAAACCTCTTTTTACCTTATACCTTCACTTTGAGTATTTGTAAGTCACAATTTTCCACGAATGAATAGGATAATCAGATAAATCCCAAATAAAATTAGAAAATCAATGGAATTATATAAATTTTGTCATTAGCGAAAAACTAACAAGTTAATATAATATATAATACAACTAAAGTATTGCTGTCCACAATTATCATCGTAAAACAAGAATCACAGAATTAATAATAACACAGAACTATTTACTGATGGGGGGGGGTATGTTCTGGCTACGAAACAAGAGTACGTCGACTTATGAAAAATCACATTCATTAATATTGACTGAAAAACGACAACCTGTGTGAATGTGGATGAAGAGGTAGTTCTCCCTATTATTTCTCCTTCTTGTACGAATAATGAAAATAATTGTTCTCTCTTATAGTCTCGACTTGTACAAATCTCAATATTTAATAACTTAATTTCTATGAAGAACTATTCAAACCAGCCAATCAATCAGATAAGTTAGTTACTGATTCTCTCACATCCAAAATTGAATTATTACAATATATGTTCCTTTTTCATTCAAACTTTTCAACTAAGAAAATGTATATTTTGTAGTAAATAATGTATATTTTGTAAAAAGAAATTTTTGTTATTTTGTTTTAATATTGATCTGGATTATATTTCTTTATTCACACTGTACTAGGAATAACGTTTAGTTCATTATTTTCTGTCTATTAGGAAGAACTATGTAAATAAACCAGTTTATGTATTGCAGTTTTTTTTAATCCAGTTACTAGTGTGGTGTTACTGTTAACATGATTGAAATAAGTTTAAAATAATAAAGATCTTTTTAATTTGAAACTGTTTTAAATTTTGGGTGGGCACATTAATGTTGAATATCAATCAATATATTAAATAATGCTTATAAAATTCCCGCGCAAAAAGCACCTGAATATTCATAGAATAATAAAACTTTTCTGTTCACATACTCTGACATGAATTTGTAACTCCCGCTGTAGAATTACTTCCGCCTGCCGTAAACGTCAAGTCCGCCATATTTGTTTCCATTTCCTATGCACCGAACACGAAGTATATAGAGCTTGTATTTCATTTGAGGGTATGTTCAGTGATACATACTTAACATATTGTTTTTATTGAATACAATCATAAGGCAGACAATTTTTGTGCGTTTGATCATATTTGTGTACTGTTTCTGGTAAGTACTTTTGATATTAAACTTGGTGTTATTATAGATATTTCTTACTATTATATATAACATGATATGAATTATAATTACAACCGTAAACGAAAATTATGAAAATTGCCTGGAGTTATATTTATTTATTCATTTTTGCTGTGTGTGTGATTCTGGAAAATTTTCAAGAATCGTTATAAATCTACTAATTCAAAAATTCGGGACTTTGACTTAAAGATAAATTTGATTTTAATAATAGCCATTCACTTTATATATTCAATAATAGAATTTCAATTATTGTCCTCCTTTTTATACCTACCGTTTATTAACTTGTTTTCTATATAACAATGTAATTTTGTTTGTTATGCCTGCTCTTTATCATCGGTTTTTTTATTTTAATTCTTAAGAGTCTATTCATATCAATTGTTATTATATGTTCTTGTACTCTAGTGATGGGTGGGCGTTTTCTGATAAAATAAAACGCTATCTTCAGAACAGAGGATGTAACGTTGCAAGGAAGCGGTTTCTTCAATGATTCTAGAATGTAACTTATGTATATATGAACATTCATAAAAAAATCGAGTTTGAATTTCATTTAATGGATGTTTCAATTAAATTTGTCTGTGGCTATCAGCACATTCTATAACATCGCAAATGTCTTTTACTGACACGTGATTATTGTTGTTACTCGGCCGAAGAGAGCTTCCACAAAACTTACCCCTAATTTGGTATGTTCTGTGAGCATATAAAATGAGGCAACGAGAACAGCTCTCTGGTCGTGCCTACGAGGTTATCAACAGTCTCGTCATTTCTCGCAAAGTCCATAAACCATAGAGGCGACTTCAAGGCAAATCTGTCACAATAGTTATACTATACTGTTCAATATGGACCGCAGTCCAGTAATAGCTGTAAACTGTTTCCACGTTTTGGCACTATATGTCCTTGTTATTTTATAATCAAGCAAATTTCTAACCAAACAAAGATTCCCATAGAACATATTTTACTTTGTTTGAAAAAAATCAGATTAAACAGCACATTTTCTGAATTGGAAGATAATTTTGGTATATCACTATCGTATGGCAGTAAATTATTTCTCAAAATATATTAAAATAAATTAAACTCTTGGCTTAATGTTTCACGATTTATTTAACAATATGTATAGTCAACATGTTTCGAGCGTTAGCTCATTTTCAAGACTCTTCAAGACTTCAAGGGTCTTGAAAATGAGCTAACGCTCGAAACATGTTGACTATACATATTGTTAAATAAATCGTGAAACATTAAGCCAAGAGTTTAATTTATTTTAATATTCAATTATGTTTCACCAAGAGTTAAGCGAGAATTCAATCTCATTAATATGTCCTTATATTTGAAAATCGAATATTCGAAGTCTATTCGTTGTATATTCATACAAAATATTGCTTTCATACTGCAATAAACGCAGTTTCAATATTTAATAGTGTTGGCTGTAAATCCATTATATTCAATTATAATGTAAATCCATTATAATTGAATATAAACTTGAATTCAAACACTTGAACTTATGACTTACACTTTATTCACTACATAGCATGAAGCGTTTCGTTGCGCGTCATGCTATGTAGTGAATAAAGTGTAAATCATAAGTTCAAGTGATTGAATTTAAGTTAATATTCACCAATTTCAATAAGTTTTTCATGTTCATTTTTAATAACCGATATATTTGAATAATAATATTCAATAATAAGAATGAAAGTATCGGCTTCATCAATCATTATGCCGTAATTTATTTTGTTTTTCAGGTCTTCTGCTTAACCTAGACTCATATATTGCCACAATGGATAAAGTTCAGTTAGGAGGTAGTTTTATTGAATTAGACCATGATGAACAGACAGATTCAGAATTCGATGAGGATGATTATTTTAGCTGTTCAGATTATGAAGAATATTCAGAACAAATTGATCAATTCAGTCGATATCCCGCTATTGGGCTAATGGATATATCAGGGCGTCCACTTCGAGAACTGGATGTGAGAGCCATGAGAGTAAATAAATTTTTTATTGTTTTTGTTTCACTGCTGTTGAAGATTTTTAATAATTTTGGTTGATCTCTGTACATTGATCTATCATGTTACTCGTAAGATTATATTTACTGGAATTGGTCTCAGGAGAATCTTTATTTCTGGTTTGACAAATTATGGTTGTAATCATGAAGACATGTTGTGAAGAACATTTCCTCTGAAATACAAACCAATTTTCAATGATTTCCAAGTTTATACAAAATTTAAGTATGCACAATAATAAGAAAATCAATTGGCGATTATTACCAAGCAGTGGCAGAAATTTTTAATATATCATTAAATTTATATTTTATTTAATAAATCAATTGTTCTGTTAATTAATAATTGATGAATGATACAAAGTAAAAGCAAATATTTTAATTTGTGAATATTCTATATTTTACATTGTGAATAAAATATTTTGAGTGGATATATAACGCCATGTATTTCTAATATTTATTACCATTTCGCACTAAGTTTTATCTTGTTTCAACTCATTCATTTGATATATTTGAGATTTTAATTAATCTTTTCAGATTTATTCCGAGTTGCAAAAGATAGATGAAATTTTTATTGCTAAGACGAAAGAACTCGTTGATATTATGAGTAGTGGCAGTGAGCTAGAGAGTGAAGATGAGGAAGATGAAGATAATGACCTTTCGACTAATTGGCGCAATTTTGAAGAAAAATATAACCAAGTTGCATTGTCGAGTGTAAGTTTGAAAATAAATCTGTTTTTATAGTATTTTTTTTTCAAGGAAGTGCAAATATTATATTCAAATTGTTTAAATCTCATTTTGTTAATTTGAATAGAAACTATGTGATTTCATGTAAGGATAAGTAAATTTTTCTAGTAATAGGAGTGCTTAGTTGATATGAGGAATTGCACAGAATTTTCATTTTTGCCTTATCATTTTCGAAATACAAGCATAATATCATTAATGTTTAAAAGCAGATATAAAAACAATTCAAAAGCTCCAAGAAACATATCCAACACACTCTTAAGTTTTACAGTGTTCCAATAAATGACTTTTATTGATGTAACATATAAATGATATATTTATACATGAAACATTAATCATCAAATCCGAAATTAATGAACTAACTAATTACTAATTCTAATCAGTTTAAATTAATTCAATATTCTCTAAACGTATGCAAGTTGAATTATGTCAACTTTTGGGCAGTTTATAGTTATATTTAACATTTCAATTGTAAACGTACAAAAATGATAGTTCCATAGTAACAATTCTAAATTGAAATGAGTTTATTGTTTCAGGCATTAAAATGAAGAGATTAGAAAAGAAAATACATACAAATGCTGAGATTATTTCCCGCTTATCTGATTTAACAATTAGGCCTAAAGATGAAATCACTGAAGAGAAACGAGCGAGGAAGAAAGCGTTTAAAGAATATAAAAAGGAAAGAGCCAGAGGAAAAAAAGGAAATAAAGGGGCAAAATAAAAATAAAATGGCAGAAATAGAGAAACAACAAAAACTTGAAAACTTGAATTTTGAAGCTTTTTTCACCTTTTTTTGCACCTGCATTCGTTTTTGTAGGAGAATATATAACTGATAAAGTTTAATCTAAATACTTCTACAATTTATTATTATTAAATGATTTAAAGATAATTAATTATATGTTTACACAATTGCAAACAATAATATAATACACTGTATATGAAATGGTAATTTTGATAGGTATTATTACAGAAAACACCCAAAATGGTATGTTCTGTGGGTATGACTTAACCACAGCCACGACCACCTTAACAGTAAAAGTAAAGGTAAACAGTAAAGGTAAAGGTTACAGTATAGTAAAGGTGGTCGTGCCACATCCTAACTCTACTTACAAGCCATGGACATAGACTTGGCAACGCCGCATCAGCTCATTCCGGTAAGACCGATCTATCTTCGAACATCGGTCTACTGCATGTTATAATTGACTTTTCAGAAAACTTTTGAGCGAAACGGTAATTTGTATAAAGAAATAGATTTAACAAAAATTGTAGATCATACAATTTATCTATTGAAATTAATAATACACTTTTTTTTTAAGAAGAACTATGTCTGAGTTATAGCGATTCAAAACTTTTTTTTATAGTATGTACACTAATAAGTTCACTTTATCAATTAGAATTGACAATATGCTATAAATTTCATTATTTTTCATTCTTAAGTGGGAGTAAGTTTAATGCACATGTCAATACCTTCAAACCATTATTAAGAAGTGTACAGTAATTTGGATGGTTGAATGATTCTGATATCATATTTGTAACGAGCAAGCAAATTTTCAAGTTGAGGCCATCTAGTTAAATTCAGTTTAAATTATTAGAGAGTTTATTTTTATTGATAAAATTATTTACATGCATATCTGAATCTACTAATACAGAATAATATTCTTATTCTGTAAGCATCTGAAGAAGTCGTTTGTAACGACGAAACGCGTCATGCTATGTAGTCAATAAACTGTAAATCATAAGTTCAAGTGTTTGAATTTAAGTTTATAGTGAATGATAATGGTTTTACATCAATTAAACTACAACACTATTACATAGTTATCTAGAGTATAGTGAAATGGACAGAAGTGTGACATAATTTGATATTGACATTTATTGTGTTTATTTTCAGTTTGTGAATAAAGGATTTTTATTGATTGTTAAAAGTTAGTTATTGGAATTAATCAAATTACAGTTTTTTACTGTATGTCACTGAACATACCAAAAATACCTGAATATTCATAGAATTATATACTCCATTCTGTGTACGTACCATGATATGAATTTGAAACTCCCGCTCGAGGATTACTTCCGCCTGCCGTAAACGTCAATTCCGCCATATTTGTTTCCATATACAATGCACTGAGTTTGCATTTCTATTAAGGCTATGTTCTGTGCTGTATGTATTATAATTTGCACGTGAGCGCAGTTATATATTTATTTTTGAATACAATTGAAAGCCGACGACAATTTTTGTGTTTTATTGCACTGTGATAATTCAGAATCATGGTGAGTCCTAATTAATGTGGTTTCATTTGTCATATTTTTGTTTTTTTTTTGGCACTTTATTTTTGCCATTTTTCGCTAGTGCCACCCGCTTTTTAGGTTCCCATTTTTTTGTTTATTTTTATCATGTAGTCAATGATTTTCATATTATTCTCAAGTCACATATATGTATGGCCGTCTGAAACACTGTTTGTGTTTTCCCTTAATTTTTTGGATTTAAAGTTCATGTACAATTTTGTGTTCGCTGCTTCAATTTGTGTGGGGTGAGATGTAAGAGTAGCTGATACTAAATCTCGCCCCATTCGATGAATTGTATGGAAATATGATTTAAATAAAGGCATATTATTATTATATTTCCACATTGATTTAATTCTAGATTTAACACTTATATTTTTATTTGTAGCCGAAAAAATTCATTGAAAAGAAAAAGGTCCTATATTCGACACCACTACTGCACAGATCTCAACAAGATCCGCTGATTGCAGATGAAAGTGCACCCAATAGAGTGCTTAACCCTGTAAAAGAGGAAGAAACAGCAAAAGAGAGAAAGAAACGCATCAAAGAACAACAGAAATATGGCATATTTTTCAAGGATGATGTAAACTATTTGCAATATCTGAAAGATGTTAACGATCATACCCTTGAATGGCCAGCTAATGCTGATGAGGAAATAGAAGCTGAAATTGCAAGAAGAAAGGCGAAATTAAATTTACCTGTTGAAGTTTTTCCTTCTGAAAAAGAGGATGATGTTGGAATGCTCAATAGGGCAATGCCAGTTTCTGGTAAGAACTGTTATTGTAAAAATGTGGGTAAATTTTAATGATGACTTCGTGATAAAATTATATATATATATATATATATATATATATATATATATATATATATATATATATATATATATATATATATATATATATGTGTGTGTGTATTTATTTTCAGAATTTTTGTACAATATAATTTAACTAAAAATCAAATACAATACTAAAAAATGAAAATACGTCAAAAATTATCGATACCATGTTTCTATTCACGTGACAAATATTGATAAACCTCATTTATTGTATATGGCTCACAATTTACAATGAACAAATAAAGCTTGTTCTTGAAAACTCTTTCTGACAACACATTGTGAAAATACTTTGGAATTGAATTGTATTATTTAACAGTAATTTAAATGTCAACATCTTGAGCATTTAAGAAGTTTTCCAGTTGTAATATCGAATTTCCTATGGATTGGATATTTTGAAGACTTAGGGTCATTTTTGAACCTTTTCCTGATCGAGATGATAAAAAAGCATTTATTCCCAACCAACCAGATATCAGGATTTTTCAGTGATTCCACTTCTCTTGGTGCACTGATTTTGAAAGAGAATACTCTTTGGGTCTCCTAGGCACCAACTTCACACAACGTCTGTGAAATCATTATCTCTGAGACATTGAATTATTTCCTCCTCTGTTAAATTAGGGTCTAATTTACAAATATGTAAATGACTATAAGCCATTACTCCTTTTATTGTCATATTATTTCCCGGTTCTGTGCATTAATGCTCATATTTTTGCTAGTACGTTTTTGAACTTTAAAATTATCTTGTGCTTTCGCTATATTTAGCGGTGTAGTTTTCAGTTTTTTGATATCTGTATCATTCTCTTTCAAAGTTGAAGGAGGAAGGTTCTCGAAATTTTCTAAGTTTATGATTTCATTCATTAGTTTACTCTGCTCCTCTAGGAGACTATTTGGGTTCTGTAATTTTAATTTTTCTGCGTTGGTTTCAATTTCAATTTTCTTAGTTTTTTGAGTTCCTCTGCTAGTGATTGTACTATATGTCATTGGCTTAGGCACCAGATGTAGTTCTTGTTTTAAATTCAGCAATTTTTTATCAAAGTTTTTGATCAAACTCTGCAATTTTAAATCTATTACCTCCTCTACCTTTGCTGACATATTCTCAGAAAATTCATTAGAATCTTCTGTTTCTAATACTTTCTTTGCGTTAAGTTTTGGAAGCTGTTGTTGAAAATTTTCCAATTTTTTTTGTCATTGATCTGAGAAATCATCACTTCGTTTTCGCATAGATCCATTTTTTTCCATTACTTTATCAACTTCTGCTTTATATTTCTCAATTTTTTTAAAAGTTCCTTATTTTCTGTCTTATCGAGTTGTTTCTTTAGTTTTGTATTTTCTTTTTCTAAAAGGTCTTTGATTTCATTCACTTTCAGGTTTTCTATCTGTACTTCAGAATTTATTTTTGTTGCTATACTTTCTTTGAGGTTTTCAATTTCTGGTTTCAACTTTCGATTTTTTTGCATCAGTATGGCAATGTTTCCTGTTTCTTCCCTACATTGAGTAAAGATTTACTTTTCTCATTGATAATGCAAAACATATTTCCTCAGAGGCGGAGAATTGACCACATTCCTTGCAATTTATGTTTTCACATCCATCGCACTTAAAAAGAACTTATGTGTCACCTTTTAATTGAGACCTGCTGCAATTCATTTTCATCAGCAATATCCCTATCAGTTACGCCACTGGTAGGACTAACACATTTGATATGTGTATATTATTTTCATAGCATCTGTTCCTTATCACTTTGTGATGTTTTTGTTTAAAATTGGCTCACCTTATAGTGGTTTGTTTGATTTACTGGTCTATTTTTCAATTTTATTCCACAGTTTATCAGCTTTGCACTGATATAATTTTTACCAACAGCTTATTAAACTTCACCGATTTATACACGTCTAGTCTCTTACAAATATGTCAAATTAATATATATTTGGTAAAGAATTATTAATTTTCATAAAATAATAAAGATAAATTTATTCTTTAGGACTTGAGCTTAACTTGGACTCAGATATTGTTGCTGCTATGGATGAAGATTTTGATTTTGATGATCCTAACAATCAGTTAGAAGATAATTTTATTGAATTAGCCAATGGTGAACAGATAAATTCAAAGTTTGAGGAAAATGAAGAGGATGATTATTTTAGCTGTTCAGATTATGAAGAAAAGTCGGAAGACGTGGACGAATTAGAATCATTTCCCAATTTTGAAAAAGAAGAACTGAAGTCACGGTTTACAGATTATCCAATGTCTAGTTCAGTGTTAAAGAGGAATGAACATCTTCGTTTATTAGATGAAAAATTTGAGAAAGTAAATGAAATCTGTATTATTTTTGTTTCATTCTGTTGTAAATTTTTAATTGTTACTTTTTTGTTAACTTATTGCTTTTCAATTGGAACATTTTACGCATGTAGAGAAAATTCATCTATAAAATACAATCAAATCTCCAATTATTTTGAGCTAACAGAAAGTTCAATTATGCACTATAATGATCAAATCAATCAAGTATTATTAAACCAGTGCCAGAAATTTTCATGAACATCATTAAATTTTGAACTGTATTCAATAAATTAATTGTTCTGTTGATTAATAATTGAGAAATGATCAGAATAAAAATAATATTCTAAGTTGTGAATATTCTGATTGGTTTGACTGTTATTTTGACTGGATAGATAATGACATGTGTTTTTAAAATTTATTATCATTTTAGCACTACATTTGCACTTAGTATTAGCTTGTTCCGTCATATTCATTTAACATACTTGGGATTTTAATTAATTTTTTCAGTGTTATAGAGACTTTGATGATGACAAAATTGGAGCTCCAGATTCTGATGGAGAAACAAATTACACCATGTCTGAAAGAGACACTGCAAGGTTATTAGAAATGGCCAAGGAATATGAAAAAAGTCTTGAAAAGGTACATCTTCCCGAAAAAGATGAAATGTGTGTAGCTAAAACGAAAGAACTTATTGCTAATATGAGCTTATCAAGTGAAATAGAAAGTGAAGAAGAAGATGAATATATAGAAGATTTGGAAAAGGAAGATTTTCACCCTACAACTTCTATGGACATGAAAAAATATGAACCTGGATTGATTTCAATGTCAAGCGTAAGTTCAGAAATAAAAGTGTTTTCATTATAGTTTTTTTGAGGAAATGGAAATATATTGAAATTATTTAAACTTTTTTCTATTGATACGATATAAACTGAGGGTTCTAGAGAAGAGAAAATTTTTGAATCATTGCAAATTTTCGAGGCGTACTGAGCAACGATAAGACTGGTTTATGGATTTGCTTATTTATATGATGTACACAGAATTTTCGTTTTTGACTTATGATTTAGTAATATAAAATTTAATAGAATTTGAAAATACAAACGTTTCTTCTTCAATATCAATAATTTTCAAAAAAATTTATTAACAGTTATCATTTTACTATCTCAAAACTACATAAATTCCATAATTGCTTGTATTCTTTTACAAGGCTCCAATACATCCAATACCCTCTAAGGCAAATTGCCTCAATAAATTACTTTTATCATATCATCACTTTTATTAGTATAATAATACATATAATATTTTCATAAATATCTGAAAGTTCAGGTGGTATGTGTATACATGAAGCAATATTCATTAAAATTCTAAATCAATGAATTTGTCGCCTAAAATCTAGTTCTAGTTTTAACCAGTTTCAATTTAATTCAAAATTCTCTAAACATATTCAATTTTTTATTTAATATTTCAATTGTGAGCAGAACAAAAATGGTAGTTGTATAGTAATTATAAAATAAAATTGATTTATTATTTCAGAAAAATAAAATTGAAGTCAATAAATACACTGGGGTACCAAAAGGGGTACTTGGACAAGATAAATTAACATTTGACGCTGTGAATTCTTTGAATGAAAAATGTAAGGATTGCGACAGCAAGAAATTAAAATCAGCTCCAGCAAAGTCAGTTATTTCCCACTTATCTGCACTTTCTCTTAGGCCTAAAAATGAAACCTCTGATGAGAAACGAGAGAGAAAGAAAGAGTTGAAAGAATATAGAAGGGAAAGGGTAAGAGAAAAGAAATTAAATAAATTGGCATTTAAGGAAGAAACCCAGAGACAAAAAAAAAATGAATTTAGTAATCGAAGAAATGTTCAAGGAAAGAGACTTCTATAAACACATTGATATTATACTTATGGGAAATTGTTATAATTGAAGCTATTTATGAAATATATTGAATGGTTAAGTTTTCATCTTTACTTTCTGTATGCTTGTTTGTAATCAATATATTTTTACTTCTGTATCTTAATATTTTATTATCATTGTATTAAGAGCAGAGGTCAGAGTCCTATAGTCCTAGCTCCTATATAGTTGGACCTATTTAATGAACTATGGGACCATAGTGGACATATTAGATATTTTTTATTTCATGAATATTCTCCAAGTGTTATACTTACTGAAACTAAGAACACCTTAAGTCTTGAGAATGAATTGCATTTAAAGTCGGTGTAAGCATTCACATTTTATTGGACATTGTTAAATATGCAAGTAATCAAATTAATATTATTATATGTATATTTTTTTCAAAATTAAGTTATTGCATGTTTGAGATAGATATATTTTCAGTAATAACAGGCTATTTTAAGTGTTAACAGCACGATACATCTTGGTTAAAAGCTTTATTTTTCTTGACATTTCGTTGTATATCACAACTTTGTCAAAAGTAATGAATAATAGAATTTTATGAATTAAAAAATCAAAACGTCAAACTTAATTAAAAAGTTGAAGCTTTTTTGTCTAGTATACAGAGGAATATTTCTAGCATTCGTCGAACTCAAATTAACAATATTTGAAATAAACATGGCCTTCCCAACAAATGTAAGAAAAGTGTAACGTGGCTCCAAACTCCTTAATTTTTACTTTATTTCAATTCAAAGAGAAAATGCCAAATATGTAAATAATTGAGATGGCTTTTTTATAAATACATTTTGATCTTCCCACGACAGCAAATATACTATTTGAAATGATAGATTTTCAATTTGAATTTTCTACAAAAAAAGCATAATGAAGATTTCGTTTAAATTTTAAGTTTCACAAATTTCAGATGTGGGAATGAATCGGAATACACCACAGAACATAATATACCTATTAGGAATTTCTGTGAAATACAATATACAGAACATACCAAATTTTTTAGGGTATGTTCTGTGATACAATCTTCTACAGAATAAACCACAGAACATACCAAAAGAAAAAATGAAGGGTTCTGTGGAATAAACGTAAGATAATTATATCCCGTGTCGTCCCATCTACCACTTCCTAAACTTATTTACGGAAGTGATAGTGAGGATATGAATCTACTATCCGTTCAATCAATAGTACAGCTAACTTTCAATGAATTCCTACGTTTTAAAAATCAAGTTTTAGCAAGAGCATAGATGAAGAAGTCCATGTGTGCTAATATTACTATTTTGAACACATTCTATATGTATGGAGTATTTAAATTAAATTAAGACGCGGCTTCCTCATAGCATATAAGAGAATTGTAAACTTGTACCACGATATCCTAAATTGTGATAAAATTAGAAATTATATCATTATTCATTATTGAATTATTATTAACTCCCACTGGAAGTAACAATACCTTATGTCCTGTACTATTATTTTGAAAATAAAACCAATCACCTTTTACTGGAGAAATAAAAGTTAGTTTGAGTTTGAGTAGATCATGTCAAATTTTTTTGAACTATCATGGGTGCATTCCCGTTATGTATGAGGTTATGAAGTCATAGAAAAAAAGGAGTGAAAACTAGGTTAGCTGTTGCCGCTTCATAAACGGGTTACACATTAGTATTTTCGTTTTTAATTTAAAATATCTTATTTACTACTTTTTCTGACTCCTAATTTCAGTTGTAGGATTTTTTCCTCTTTTTTGAAATGTCTAAAGCACACCCACCAGAATTGAAGAAGTAAGTTAAAGCATTTGAATATGTATTTTCTTTAAAACCCTCTTAATAATATTTCAAATGTGTACTATATCTGTTGAAGTAATATAAATTCCTAAGCTCTTTTATTTCATATAATCTGTAAAATACTGAATTTTGCATTTCAACAGATTTATGGATAAAAAAATGTCCCTCCAACTCAATGGCGGACGATCCATTGCTGGAATTCTTCGTGGATTTGATCCATTTATGAATTTGGTCATCGATGAGACTGTAGAAATATGTAAAGATGGAAGCAAAAATAATATAGGCATGGTGGTAAGTTAATAGCAATGTTGTAAACAATTTTCAAAGATATTAAATTCCAGGTAGTTCGTGGAAATAGCATTATCATGTTAGAGGCTTTGGATCGATTGTAAATTAATTCTGATATGTGCATTGTGAAAGTTATGTCAAATATAGAATTTGTAAATTTTTCTGTGAAAAATCTGTCTTAAAATTATTAGGATGAACTTATGTGACATATTGTAATGATAAGTATTTCAAATTAAGATCAATACATTTATTAACATTAAACTGGATTTTATTTGAAATTTCTGATATTGTAGTGCCTCAATCAAGTGAATATTCTTGTAATTCTTGAATATTCTTTTAAATAACAGTAATTACTAACAATTTCCCTCAATATCCTGATATGAAAATATTGTTTTTCTTAAATATTTCAGTGTCTTTTGTTATGTATTTAATCTGTATGTTTCTTTGATGGTAGAAATTAAATTTTATCAACTGAAAAAGTCATCATTATCATTTTCTCTATCAGTACAATTTTTCTGAATAAGGAATATTTCTATTAGTGTCAAATTATTACAATGACAGTTAATTTCCCAAAGTAATCAGTATACATATTTAAAGAAATATTCATATCACTAATTTTTTCTAAGGTTTCATCATATATTCTATAACTATATGTATTCTATATACATATAGTTAATTCAGCATTTGATAAAGAAAGAGTACTTCAAAACCCGCGTCATGCATATTGTTAATATATGAGAAAATTCTAAATATTATTTATCATATGTATATTTCTCATTATTATATACTGCATACATTTTTGAAATCATTTACATCATATGAAATATATTTTTACTATTGTAATGTATCCTATCCAGCAAAATAATTTTACTATGACGCACATTCAATTTCTCAATATAATTCTTGATAACAATTGTTGAACAATGAGTCGTTACTCACATCTACAGTGATATAATAAAAATGGAAAGATGTAATAAATTTAAATTCAAAAGAATATTGATATTAATAATACAACCTATTATATCCATGAATAATAAACTAAGAAATTAAATTTGATATGAATTACAGCAACAGCGCGATTGAACTATTTCTTGATGATATTTGTTGAAAAATGAATGCTTTAGAACAACTGAAAAAATATATGGCACTTGATGCTTTAATTCTAATTATTACAAATGCTTATGAAATAGGTAAGTATGTTGAGGTGTTTTTCATACTACATGTATTCTTTTTATTCTACACAATTCAAATTTAATTCTATTCAACACAAATTTACAGATTATAGAATTGTAGGAGGAGCTAGAGCTGAAAAAAATCAATTTCCTTGGCAAGTTGGTATACACATAGTGAAAAATACATCTTACAATTTTTGTGGTGGTGCTTTAATAAGTCACCTATGGGTGTTGACAGCTGCACATTGCTTAGTAGAGTAAGCTAAGCAGAAACATATAACTATTATATATTTTATATTCAATGATAAACGATAGATAAGATATATTTAACGATTAACGATAGATCAGATATTGAAAAATTGAGCATCATCTATAACAATATTTTAAAATAGAACAAATCAAAAGATTTTCCCCACGTCAATGGTTTAAAGTTTACAAGTAATTCATTGACAACCTACATACAAGTGCCTCACCTTCAGTTCAGCGATATGTAGGGTACAAGTCGAAAACAAAATAAGGGACGTTTGTTGAATAATGTTAGTTCTGTTATTATCATTGCATAATCCCTGATTGTAAGTAGTTTTAGATTTTTTACATATTCAATTTGATCGTTTTAGTCATTACTTTGCAGCCTGTTTTTCTCCTAAAGAATGAAGGCACATGAAGTATCGAAATATCGAGAATGGTTATGAATAAATAAGTTTTTTAAACAATTCACCAGACCGATTATTCCCGTTACCTAAAATATATATATATATATATATATATATATATATATATATATATATATATATATATATATATATACTAGGACACCCAATATTCTAAAAATTTATATTAATCAAAAGAATGTTATAGCGGAGAGGGCATGTGAACTTGTAGCACAATTGCTATATGTATGAGTGTACGCATTATATGTGTTATACAGTTATACAAATTTTCATTTGCAACTATATAGAACTTTGCAAGATCCGTAGTAAAGCTTAGCACTAACAAATGGAAAATAATTTGTTTCCAGATGTATATCAGCAACAGTAATTTCGAACTCAACTAGACTTTATCCTTTTCTAGAAATTTATAACTTAAGTTTTCTGCAACCAGGTAAAAGATATAAAGTAGTTAAGTTCATTAGCCATGACGCCTTCAAAAGAGAAACTTTAGATAATGATGTGGCCTTGCTGAAGCTAGAAAAACCTGTTGGTGAGTGAATTTATAAGACAAAAATACCTCTGAAGTGTTTTATTTCTATTTAGTCTTTGATGCAATCCTTTTTGTCTTGTTATTACTAAAATTTAATGGTAACATGTAGTCATATATTATATTATTTCGCTATTAACATGCGCAGGTTGTTGCAGATCGATACCGGGCTCTTTTATTGGCTGATAACGATTTCATAGCACCCAATATGTACGTCAGTGTTTCAGGCTGGGGAAGAGTTGGAAACAGTAAGTTATCTCATTATTTTTACATGTGACAAATACATCTGATCGTATTACGCAAATAAATCTGCATAATTATTTAAAAAACCTTAATTGCATTTAAAATTTTTGTGAAGGTTTTTTCGTTAAGCAAAATATATCAGGCACAAAACAGTACAATAAATTCATATACAGATTTGAACAAAAAATTTGAATTTTCCTAAAGATTTTTAAAATGATTATATATATATATATACATGTTGAATTTTCAGAAAAAGAACATAGTACTGATTTATTGTACATACATATGATTACAATTTCTACAAGAGAATGTCAACATTTCTATAAAAGTGAAATACTCGATAACACATTTTGCTCAATTGGAGAAGGTATTGATAACATATGTGTGGTAAGATAATAACACTTATGTTATTAACTTTTTAATTGCTTTTATTATAGGGCGATAGTGGGGGACCAGCCATATACTACAGACATGGCCATCCAATACATATTGGTGTATTGAGCTTCTTGCATTCTTCTGGTTGTCAAATAAATAGACCAGTTGGGTTTACTAAAACATGCTTTTTCAGAAATTGGATTAAAAATATATCAGGAATTTGAAGAACACTGATAATATGACAACTTAATACAAAATGTTAAGGTTGAATGTAACTACAAATAAAGTAAGAACTCCTTTAAATTAGTTTTAAACAAAAATAGTTTACAGTAAATATAAATAATATATTAACCTAAACTCAAAAGTAAAGCTGTTCCTCTTTTAATCCAAAAGTCGGAATTTTCTGCTCCACTCTTCAGATCAACAGCAACAACAAATGACGGTTGGTGTTGGGACCCAGTTCTTATGGGATAGTAGTATGTTGGACATTGATAGAGTCCTGAAAGAAAAATTCAAGTTTTGTCATATAGTAGCAAGTAAAAACATCCGATATATATATATATATATATATATATATATATATATATATATATATATATATATATATATATATATATATATATATAAGGAAATGAATTTTTTTGTGCTTATGGCACTGAATGAAATATTTAAGAAAATGAACACTAGAACATTCATTTGAAAAATTTAAATTAATCAAGAGAATGTTATGTGCTAGATATGTGCTATAAGAGCTAGATATATGAACGTGTACGATGTGATGTCTCCATTATCCTTCAAAGGATAAATGTTAGAGAAATATTGAAATCGATGCCACACCTGATGGAAGTGCGAGACATATATGTTTCGTTCTGCAAGGAACTCGTCAGTTGCACCACGTCCATCGAAGTGAGGCAACGATTTCAACCCCCAAGCATCTTCTTGTGACTCCAAGTGGAACACCGTAGAGTTATGAATACTCTACAATTCCATCTATGGGAATCAGTAGAAAACACCTCTCAGATTATTATAGACACACCAAGCATCGAAATTTCACATATCTTCTATACCCGTAGGTATCTACAAAATTGCAATGTCTATTTGACAAATATCATCGAACATGATATTTGGTGCGACTGACGAGTTGCTTGCAGAACGAAACATATATGTCTCGCACTTCCATCAGGTGTGGCATCGATTTTAATATTTCTCTAACATTTGTCCCTTGAAGGATGATGGAGACATCACATCGTATACGTTCACATATCTAGCTCTACTGTAACATAATCTTGATTAATTTCAATTTTTCAAATGAATGTTCTAGTGTTCAGTTTCTTAAATATTTCATTCAGTGCCATAAGCACAAACAATTTTCATTTCCTTATATATATATATATATATATATATATATATATATATATATATATATATATATATATATATATATATATATTTTTTTCTATATATTTACAGATTTCCATTCAGAGTATCTTTGATAATTTTTATAATTGCCTCGGGTTATATGCCTGATGCATTTTTTTTTAGTCGACTCTGTGCTTGATCATTTCAAACCTAGTTGGCTATAAGTTGTGTATATTTTCATGTTATATTTTATAAATTTCAATTTGAGAGCCCTGAAGAAGAATGTTATTAAATACCTCTGGTTTTTTTCTTCAGTTGTTCAAGTGGCTTGAAATGAATTAGGGGCATAGGGCAAACAAGCTGCATAGGTTGTGGTTCTATAAGGCACGCTGGTTTTTTATCCCAGCCAGCACCTTCCAAATATATTCCTCTCACATACACTCCAGATTCAGGTGCCATTTGTATTTGATGCTCATCTAATGTCTGAACTGTGAATTCCCAGCTGAGTGAGTCAATTGGCACTTCCATTGCACGTGCAGTAGTCTGCAAACAGATAAATCTATATATATATATATATATATATATATATATATATATATATATATATATATATATATATATATATATATATATAAATTCAATGGACGATATCTATATATATAGTTATAATTATGAGAGGTATATAAATACTTGTCTAAAAATCACTGACTATATATAAATTTATATATATTTTTATATATATATTTTTATTATATATATATATATATATATATATATATAGTTTCAAGATTAACAGGTCAATCAATACTAGTAAATACTGAGACTCTTAATCGGGATTAATTGGGATTATTCGTACACATTGCAGACAAGTTTCTTTTGTGTTCGAATGAAATATCTACAAAGCCTTCCACTCGCACTCTTGTTGTCATGAGTAGAAATCTTGAACGTTAGGGAGAGTTTATACGTCCTTTGTCCGATAGAGGGAGCCTACGTGAATATTTCACTGGGAAAAATTCGCCTCAATTTGGTATAGGATCTATGTTCGTTTTGAAAGTCATCGATTCTTGATTGATATATTAAATATAGACTGATGATTCATAATAATGATGAAACAATTGTATCCTATTATCATTCAACAAGATCGATGTAAATATTTATATATATATATAGAAATGACTATTTAATTCAACTTACTTGCAAAACTGCTGTCAAAAATCCTGTGGGAAATGTATAAGCTGCCAACCAGAAGAATAAAGGTGGATGTGTTGTAGTAGCCCAAACAGAGAAATGGTCTACTCTAGCCACTAAATCTCTAGTCCAAGAACCTAGTAGTTTCATAGAAGGATACGCTAGAAATATAAATTTTAAAATTATGGTTGACAGAATTGTTAGAAAATGGGTATGTATCAGCTACAGATAGCTCACCATTTTAGATTTAGTGAAAGTACATTTATGACCAAATAATAATTAATCTTTCTTATACCAGCTATTATAGATTAGGATTATCGTTATAGGCACGGTCGTTTTAATTTCAGTTAGAGTATCAGATAAGCTTCATCTCTTCCAATTACAAGATGTTTGCTTCTTTTTACTTCAAATTAGAGTAAGAGTTAACACTCTGTACTTAACCGACATTTAAGCCCATAGGTTTGTTTATCTTTTGATCAGGTACCCAGAAGTTTAACCGAATACGAAAAGATCGAGCCAAAAATGCTTTATACTTATATAGAAAATTGAAGTGTTAATTTTCATTAATTATTATCTCCAATACAAGAATGATTGAATGTGTATGAATTAGATATATTATCCTGGTGCGTTTATCACCAATATCTTACTTCCAAAATTGAAAACAATAATTCAAGATTTAATTTTTTTGTCTTTACCCTTTAGCCATCCAGAAGGTACTCGTCCATCGTGGACACAAGTAAAAATTTCTTCCAGCTCTGCAGACATTACTACCAAACCTTTGATGCCCTTCTGTAAATCCTCGAGAGAAGTTTTGATGGAAACTAAAAGTACATTATACCTTCGAAAAAGAAAAAAATCTTTTACCAACACAAATAAAAATCTCATTCATTTATGAGGATAACTCACTATAATTGAAATATTTGATAATTATGTTACCTAAAAATTGAATATGTAAAAAATAAAAAATGAATACTTTATTTCGCTAAAAGTTTCGTACATCTCAAAATTATTTTATCTTCAATAATTTCAAAACGATTAATATTCTTGAGTTGATAATAAAATAACTGTTAAATGATTAATCAGACCATAAAAGGCTCATTCAAATACTTTCCAATCATCAAACATGTAGTAATATAGATAATGTGCTTAATAAAAGGAATTAAGAACAATTTTTTAAGAACTACACAATTTTTTCATGGCTAAATAGCTATGAAAAAATTTAAATGCATAAATATGAAAATTCACGAAATCATTTAAAAAATAAGTACCGAGATATTTCTTGTAATAGTACAACATCTAAAGGTTTTTTATCAGCTCCAATTAACTTTTCGGTGTTTTCATAATCAATTACATTAGGAATTTTAGATAAAACATCCGACGCAAGTTTCTCAACTTTCTCTTCCATGCTTTCTGATTGACTGGACGACGACTGTATTTGCAATGACATGAGAGTTTCGAACAAATTTCTAGAGTCGATTATTTGAGATGTTATATCAGCGTTGGGATGTTGTCCAAATGCTTCAGGTCTATCAATATGTGGCAACAAGGTTATATAATCTTGGTATGAGTGTAGAGAACCTTCCCTCGGTATATAATATGTTGGCAAACTGGATAATCTGTTGATGAATTATATATATATATATTATATATATATATATATATATATATATATATATATATATATATATATATATATATATATATATATATATATATATATATATATATATATATATATATATATACTAGCAAGCAAACCCGGCGAACTCCGTTTCGCCACCAGATGGCTTCGTTTTATGTAACATTTCCTTTGGTGATTAAAAGATGAAGAAAATTTTTTTTTGTTTTATATTTGAAAAGGAAAAATTTTATTTCATTTCACAACAGTAATGAATTCATTTCAATTACAAAAATGAAGTGTTATTTAGTTGAACTTCTCTAAGTAAATGAAAGTGAATCCAAAGTAAATACTGAATCGAAGCGTTATACGTGTCCGCAAATTATCCGTTTCATTGAAGTGCTCTTTGGTAAACCACATTTTTTGTTTTTTGGTCTGACGTTAACACAAACAAAGCGTATGATTTCCCAATTCGTGAACACGCAACGTATAACTGCCCATGTGAAAAACAATGGTTTTCTAAATTTATCCCGCGAAATTGAGTGCGTGTACATCATTATTCTTTGCGGCAAGAATTGCTCGTTGACTTAATCAAGCATAATTCTGATAATTCTCATTAATGTTTGGGAAAACAATAAGAGCTAATTGAGATTATAACAGCTAACAATTGTTTGGAAAATTGTGCAGCACTTTGATCATTTTGAAGTTGAACTCCCATATTAGTGGTTAGCGATAATGTTTTTACGTTATTCCATAAAGGTGATGCCTTCAGGTAAACATTCAATTCATCTGCAGGCGTTCCACGGGGAATTACTGGCAACGTCTGCCTGAAATCGCCTGCCAACAATATCATCAAGCCGCCAAAGATGTTGTTATTTCGCCGAAGATCCTTCAGTGTGAAGTTACGTGCTTCAAGTGATTTCTTATGTGCCATTGTGCACTCATCCCAAACAATGAGCTTGATCGGAAAATGTTGCATGTTGGAGTATCAATTGTGTTTAAATTGAGTGGCAACATAAGCGCAGAATGTGAGTACGACCGCCATCTATACACAGTGAACACAATACCGGTTTGTCACATGAAATTAACTGAGCAGAGATCAATGAGTAGGTGTCAAACAATGTATCACGCACCGGCGCCATCTACTTAAAATATTGGTTTGTAATACATGCTATGTATCAGAGATGGCGCTGTATGTGAAAATTATTTTCCCGCTTATGTTGAAATTTTTCTTTGCTATAAACCTCACGGAGCCTGAGACCTTTCCAACGAATGCAAAACCGTGGAAATCGGTTAGTGCGTTCTGGAGTTATAGCGTCAGGAAGGAAAACCCGACTTATTTTTATATAGTATATATATATATATATATATATATATATATATATATATATATATATATATATATATATATATATATATACATATATAATTCAATTACCTATAATAAGGAACGTTTATAGCATCTTCACAGAAAAACTGATTGATATATGTTGTTAATAATCTTCGATCCCAATCGTCAGTCACATGTCCTCCGTAGTTAACACCAGATATCAAATATTTAAGAGCATCCCATGGCGTTTGTGGGTATTCATCTAAATAAATAGTCAGTAAATTTTCAGAGACCTATAAAACAAATGGAGTAATCATTAAAATATTAACTCTCAAATTTATTCTTTTTCAACGAACATGGACATGTTTCGTTAATTTTTTTCTGAAATATTGAATATAAAAAATATAAAAGTGAAAACTCCTTCAGCCGCGTTGAGCTAAACTTGGTAAGGAAAAGTTTATAGGTTCGTGTCATCGATGACATCAACACGTTTGGGAAATAATGCGCCAGACTATCGACACGAAGTATTAGGGTACTGTTTACATGTTACTGTCCACAGAATTTACAATCATATAAATGGTTAATATTGGAACACTATTTCACTCTTTCTTATCAATTTCGTACTACAAGCGACATGTAATTGAAATAAAATGTGAAGAAGTAAGTAAACCTTTACAATTCAGTATTAGTTACTATGTACCTATTACAAATAAATTGGTAGAAAATATATACTTCTGGAATGAAGCTTAAGTCTTTAACTTCTCTTATCAACTGTATATGTAATCTATATGATGTTTGTTGCGGTCGATGTGATATACATTTTGATCGGCTATCAGTTATCTTGGCATGCCACTCAGAACAACGCAATGGGATGTCGTGATACTTTTCTGAACTTCTGTTGTCTACATATGACTTAGTTATAAATATTATTTTAATTTTAGTTGTTTCATTTGTTTACTTGCAATCGATTTTATTTTTATTCATCAAATATATTTCGTTACTATATGGTCAACTTCTGCTGACCATACGTAACTTTGTAATAGACAATATTTTATTTTATTTTTAGTTATCTGGTTATTGTTCATTATTATTTCAATTTAATTTTTTCGTTGTATATATTCGCTTATACTCTCTTTTTTTTTTTTTTTCTCGTTAATTTTTTTATTTATTATTATTTGTGTACAATTTGTTATTTTTCTCCTTAATTGGATGTATATCTATTGGGAATAAATGTATTATTATTATTATGTAAAATCAAATAATATTTCTGCATTTTTGGAGAAATAATACAAATCTAATAATGAATAGGGACTGCATCAGAATTTTTCATGTTGAAATGTTCGGGACTGTGAACTGTACACCTTGAAAAAATTTTTAGACCTTTGTACTGTCCGGGATTGATTTGTTTTTTCTTATCTAGTTTAAATTAGTATATATGTTTGTTTCATTTTGATCTATTTCTTTGATAACGATGTTCTATTTTATTATATGGTGATATAATGATTTTTGAATTGAACAAATTATTATTATTATTAATATAATTTCACCTACATCTCTTTTCTACTGAAAAGAAGACGAAAGTTTTCTAATAAAAAGAAATGGTCATATGTTAAATGTTATAATATAATACCAATATACCGCTTTTATGAATACATAAACATTCACCAAACTTAAATGAATCAGAAATAATTCAACTGATATACTTACTTCGAAATCTGAATCATTGAAACTATAAATGACATTCCAACCCAGTTGCTGAAACTTCTTCCTCTCCAACAAAACCGAGTGAAAGAAACATAAAGCAAATAACAATTTTTTATATTTTTCACGAGCTTCGCAAATGCTAAATTGCTCTTCAGTTATGATATTGTACAGTCGTTTGAGATTTGCCTTCAAACCCTAAAATGGAAGAGCAGGCTTTTCAAGAATTTGCTAAACTTTGACAGTCTTACAATAATGTAGTGATGAAAAATTTTTGGACCTTGGGCGGTTCTGTTGTCATTTTGATTCCTGCTTGAAGTATTGAAATCGGGAAATCAGGATTAGGACTAGAGCTCAACCATAATCTAAACTTATTGTGAACTTTTCCGGTTTGTAAGTTTTCAACAAGTTTATCTAAACGTGGCATCCAACTCAATGATAAATGACAGTTGGCCAAAAAAATCCACTGTCCTTCTTTGGCACCAGTTTGAATCATCCTAAAAGTTATTACGGTTTAATTAATGTACAGTTTGGCTTTGTGCCAATAATATATCAACCAATAACTCACTTGGTTGCAATAGGTGCCTGTCCTTGACCTAAACTCAAAGTACCAAATTTGGAACTCATATTAGAAACTTCGGCCAACTGAACCAATGCAGTAGTTGGATCAACGCCAGGTGATAAAACGAAAATCAACGGCGTTTGTGGTACTGATTCTTCAAGGACGGATTTTATGTCCAATACCGGCGGTTCCACAAATCGCGGTCCCAGCTGATTTACTATGAAATTGGTAATACAAAATGACACTCTATCCTGTCTCAGTGATCGTATAAACAACATCTTCTGAAATTCATTACATATTTCGTTCCATTCACCTGGAAATAATACGTAGTAGGTCATGTTGTCAAGGTTAAAATAGTTTTAATCAACCTATCAGTGGCAAGTTTTCAGGTTCTGTATTCGTATACCATTGATGCCAATCACGAGTGTATTGCTCAAAAGTGTCTATAACTCCATGAAATCCTCCAATTTTATCCAATTCTGTTATGTTATCCCAAACCTCGTCTGGCATCCACGCTTAAAATTTAAATTTTAGTTATTAAGTTTCGATTACTCTTGAAATTTTATTCTTACCCCCTGGTTTGTCAATTTGATTTTCTCGATCTAAAACTACGCCACCTGTTAGCAAAAAATTGTATTCAGCCTCGACTATCTTTCCCTCTGCACTCAATATCTTCACGCACATATGAAAAGAGAATAGTAGTTTGTGATGTTCAAACAATGCCCTACATGTGTTCCTAAAATTAAGAAAAGCTTAGTTTTATAGATGAAATAAACTGAGTTGAGTAACTGAACTTGTATACGGCGAAAGTGTGATAATCATTCAAAAATACTATTCTCTCAGGTAGTAAATTAGATTTTTCGCTATTGTCGATAGATTTATCGAACAAAAATATGTAAGAATCCAGAGCAAATTGATACATCGGATCTATTCGTCCCATGTCGTTCAACACGAAAAATAATATAGATGCTCGTTTAGCGCATGGTCGATAAGCCTAGAAATCATTATTTTAAATTCAAGTTCGATTATGACGAATTGAAAAAGGATCAACTTACTTCTCTAGCCAAGTCGATTTCGATCTCTGTAGATTCGGATACTTCAACGCTTTTTTTCACTGCTAGAGATGTTGCTTTTGAAACTTGCAATGTACTAAAAAGTTCTGCATCTTCCAATATAGATCCTCGAGTTTCGTTCAATAATCTCAGTAATTCGTTTTCAAGTTCCACCAAAGTCCTTTTACCTGGAAAAGACATTTATGAAAATTTAACATCAATTCAACAGAGTCTTACTCACACATATCCAAACAAAAAACAATGCAATATATGAATTTATTTTAAAAATATGATATATTTCAATTTTGAATTGGATTTTTAATCATTTTGCCAAAAATTTAAATCTACATTCAATATATGTTATTGAATCAAATAATTATATTATTCCTGTTATTATAAACATTAATACATTTTCATTGTAACTATTAAAATATAAAACATAAAAGCATCCAAGACAGGAAAACTATAAGAACTTTCTGCATAATACAACAGAGCAACCATAATGAAAATGGCATAACAAATTTTTTGTGAAGTTGATTATCATTAATCAATAATTTTTTGCATGTTCAGTGTGATAAAGATGTTGCCATAGCAGAGTTTTATACATCTGCAGAAGCGGTTGAAAAAATTATAAACTTAAAAACAGATAAACAATTCTTATATTCAAATCAAACAATTTGTAAGCATCACCTTTAGCTATTGTTGTAACCAATTTATCTTTCTGTTCTTCCAGTTGCGGTTTCTCTTTCCTTACCACTATCCCCAGAAGTTGGGCCTCCAGTCCTTCTTCCTTAACTGCGAAATTGACTATTATCGTTTTGGTTGAAATTTCTGGCGCGTAATGTGGATTGGTTAGTTTAGTTGTAATGAAGAATCTAAAATCGTCGTTGTATGATACCATTTTGTCATCGATTTTGATTAGATTCATGCCCCCTTGTTTGAAAACCGCTTTGGCTAAAATTGGATTTATAGACGGGTCTACCGTCTCCATAATATTTTGTAAAAGAACCGGTTTGCCATTCAGCACTGCATTTTCGATAATTTTCATATAACTTGACATACCGAAATCGATTACCTGAAAGGTAATAAAAAGAGCAGTTAAAAACATATAAAATTAACTTAAATAAAGACAGATTGTACATTTCACTATGCCTGAGTGAATACAATTTTCTACAGGAAAGGCAGTCGAACTAAACTCATTTAAGCGAAGATAATCAAAGATATTAAAAGAATAGGTGAAAAAAACGTTGTGATATACACACCGTGAGACCATTTTTCGCTTCTTTTGCCTTTATCCATTTCATTGCTTGGCACTGTGGATCAATAAGCAAGGGCCACCTAGAACTTTTGGTGACAATAATACCATTCTCAGTACTGAAGCTATCTGCAGGCAAACCTTGCATGTTCCACTCTCGCACCAGCGTGGGATCCGAAAAAAAGTTAATGATATTGAAATCTGAATTGCAAGGAATATCCAGAGCTTTTACCTAAAAAGAGAATAGTTTCTCTGTACAATTCGGTTTTTATCTATTTAATTGATATGAATAATACATCAATACATCATAATACTTTTAATACAAAAGAATTCCCGGATTTCGTACCCAGTTTTTTTACTACAAACTGAAAATCGAAAAAGGCACATCAGCTAATATTTTTCATCTTTGGTGTGAATAATTGATATGAATAATAATCAATACATCATAATACTTTTAATACAAAAGAATTCCCGGATTTCTTACCCAGTTTTTTTACTACATACTAAAAATCGAAAAAGGCACATCAGCTAATATTTTTCATCTTTGGTGTGAATAATTGATATGAATAATAATCAATACATCATAATACTTTTAATACAAAATAATTCCCGGAATTCTTACTCAGTTTTTTTACTACATACTAAAAATCGAAAAAGGCACATCAGCTAATATTTTTCATCTTTGGCGCTTTTCATTCAACAAACTTTAAAACTTATTTAATTAAGTCTGGATCAAAAAAGTTTATAAAAGGCATGGTAACGACAACGAAGAAATATGAGGACATTAAGTAACAATATATTTTATGTAGTTAAACTAATGTAAGTGATCGCTCAGTTTTGAATAAATCAACATTTTGACAAATATGATATATTAATAATAATGATTGAGCTATCAGAATTTCCTGTAAATGCATATAAGTGAACAAAATCTGCAAAATACACACTTGATCTATCCAAAGTTTCATCAACTGGGCCCTATAATGTGAAACAAATGGACCAAGGTAAGAAATGAAAGCCGTAGACAGTAAACAATTGCCAGGTAACAATTCATAAAAAGCGTCTAGCGATACTACAGCTTCTCCCCACCTCTGAGCTTCACCTGACAGGTTTTCAACGAGCATTGCTGCACGTTCAAGTTTCAGTCTTAGCAATTCAGCCTGAATAAAAACATTCAATATGGTTAAAACCTAATTTTTATGCATGCAGGCATCGAATACCTTTCTGTTTAATTCTTCTTTTTGTCTAAGTTTCTCTTCATACTCCTGCTGTAATTTCGCCAATTTTGCTTGAAGTTCGGCGAGTTTAGCTTGAGCTTCTGCCAATAATCTCTGTTTTTCTGCAAGAGATGCCAATGCTGTATCTAACTTTTCCTGCTTTGGACCTACAACTCTACGAAAATACACGCCGATCAGAGTAAATAATTTTTTTAAGTCAAAAAACATTTATGAAATAGTACCGATTTCTCAACATGCTTTCGTCAGAAATAATCAAAACACCTTCAAAATATTTAATAGTGTTGGCGTTTACTTGATGTAAATCCATTATAATTGAATATAAACTTAAATTCAAACACTTGAACTTATGATTTACACTTTATTGACTACATAGCATGACGCGTTTCGTCGTTATTAATCTATAGATTATTCTGTAAGCATCTGAAGAAGTCGTTTGTAACGACGAAACGCGTCATGCTATGTAGTCAATAAAGTGTAAATCATAAGTTCAAGTGTTTGAATTTAAGTTTATATTCAACCTTCAAGATAAATGAATATAAAACTTAATAAAAAGAAAGCAATAATATTTGTCGATGAACATTGATGATTGATTTTATGGAAATTGATAAGACATAAAGAAACCAATTGTACAAGAATGACACATAACTGCTGATATTTTGATTTAACTTATTTTATTCGCTTCTAATGAATACTCACTTCCACACTTTGGCGTACTTCTCAATAGCAATAACCCACATACATAGAGACTTTGCGGCAAATGATACAATGCCTACTTTATCTGGTTGAAATTCTTCATTAGTAGTATACTGCGCTATTTTCTTTTGAGTTCTATCTGAAATATGATTCTTATCGAAGTCTTTTAAAGACTGCAGAAAGTTCATTTCTCCCAGTTGACGTTTTGACTCTGCCCAAGATGTATCCACCTAAAAATCATTTTATTTTATTTGAAATAAAATATTTCAAATATCTAATGTTTGAAAAAATATTTATAAGAAATTATTTATGAGAAAATATTTAGGGAAACTAATTTATTTTATTCTCAAATTAAAATTGAATTATACAAAAGAACTATTGGTTGTGGTACCATTTAAAATTTCATTTTATGAAACTGATTTTATAAACTTACAATCATAATAACAAATAAATAATCTACAGATTACAATAAATAATCACATCAAATGACAATGCAAAGATTCAACTTATTATTGAAAAACATTTACTCAATCAATAATTTTTTAAAGAAATCTATAGACAATTACCCCTTTCAATATCATAACGGCTTCCATTACCATTTGAACTTTCTCAGGGGGCTTTCCATAGGATTTCAATTCACTAATGTCTTTCTTACTCAAAGCATCTAAAGCAGCGATGGCTTCATTAAGAGCGGGCATGGCCTCATCTAAATCGGCTTGGGCTATCGAGGCTAATCTTTTACAAACAACTTCTTCTTCAGAAATTTTAACACTTTTCAAACCGACTTCTTTCTACAAATGCCATGTATAAAACTTTTTACGACATGAATAATTATTTGTTTCGTACAGCTTGTTCATCGGCTTCTTTTCTCTGCGCCACTATGATAACCAAGTATTCGTCACACTGTTGCTGAAATTCAGCTACTTTCGTTTGAGCTTCTTCAAGTTCCACTGACATGATTTCAACTTTTTCTCTGCAATCATCGATTTTCCAGACGCCATTCCGCAGTTTATTGGCTTGTTCTGCTATTTCATCGCGTTTTTCTTTCAAAACTCTGAAATAACATCCAGAAGTCAATAAACAGCAAAAGGAAGATGAAACCCACTAGTACATCTTATATCGAGCCACTAGCTCCAAATAATTGGTTGGTGTAACATAATTAAATCTTTTCATTTCCTGCGCCATCTGCTTCGATTTTTTCGCCACCGAGTCATGTATAAGAGCAAAGACATCAGCAGATGCCGTTCTTAATCTGTCTTGAGTTGAAATTATTACTGATTCTCTTCGACGCTCCTGAAGGACAAATTGTTAGATTGCGTTTTTAACAAAAACAGAAATTTCAAATACCAAAGCTGCTTCCCCGGTGATTTTCTGGACGAAGTTGACGTCGGCAATATATTTATAAGCTACCTCCAGTAACGCTTCTTTGGGCCATTCCGTAAACCAATCTATTGTAGTGCAATTTATTAGGGCAGGATACTGACGTAATCTATTCCTGAAATCGTTTCCTATGGGACTCATGCACAAAATTATATGAAGATTTGATCTAACTCTTTCAATCAGAAAATTTGTTATGCCTTCTTGGGTTGGAAGAACTCCAGCCTTGGTAGCTGCATTATATATTTTATTTCGGATCTGTAATTATTGATAGATTAGAATAATGTTATAATTTCAAGGAATAATAATTGAAATAAATTCCATATAGGGATCTATATAAATTCTATATATTTGTTAGAAACTTTAAAATATATACAAAAAATATTTCGAAAGGAATAGGTCTTCTCAAATATAACATAATTCTAAATATCATAAACTTCAAATCGATTAAAAGATTTGTATAATATTTAATAGCAACTTGTTCAGTATCATTATCCTAGAGTATCTTCTATCAAAAATTTAAACACTAACCTCTTCAAATTCATCGGCTTTAAAAAGGTTTGCAACTTCTCCACTACTCAACATATTATTAATGATTTCCAAAAAGGATTCATCGGTAATTTGAGTATCGTTGAAGAGAAACGAAGTAGGTTTGTTGTTTACTCCAGTTATATTGTATAATTTCTTTAGATCTTCTTTGAATTCGAAAGTTTTATAGCTCCGTGTTACACTTATTTGAAAAGTATTATACTCGCACAAATAGGCAGAAATCCGTGACAGTGATTGCCTGCCACTCCCTCCTAAAATATGATGTCGAATAAGTAAATGACACGTTTATATGGAGTAACATTAAGATGACATTTGAAAATAATGAAATTTACTTGTTGTGCTTTAATCAATTCAAATTGATTCATAACTACTGAATAAAAAATTCTATAAGAACGGTTCACAAAAATAAAATATTGAGTATAACTCTGTGAAAAATAACAAATATTCACTCAAATGTAATATCTATAACTTATAAGACAAACAGAATGATTTAAAAATGTATAGATTACAATATAACGAAAGCTAGGAAAAGAAAAGAATTTAAAAGATTGCGCCTATTTAATATGATATGTAATCTACCCCATCCATTCATCAAAACAAATGCAAAAAAAATCAAACAAGATTTACATCACCAAAAATATTCCTAATATTTTCTCTATTATTCTCTGAATCACAATTGAAAAAACAGTTCTAAAATCAGTCCTAAGCAGTTACTAACCAATTCCCACCAAAAGCATGTTTCCCCTGGGTTGCGATATGACACGTACAATTCTACATATATGATCAATGGCGTCTTTAAAAAGAACGAGATCCATCGGTACCACTCCCGGTGAAACATTATATTCTTCCATTTCGTTTTCTAGAAATTTC
The DNA here is from genome assembly GCA_030704895.1 of Henosepilachna vigintioctopunctata. Taxonomy (NCBI): domain Eukaryota; kingdom Metazoa; phylum Arthropoda; class Insecta; order Coleoptera; family Coccinellidae; genus Henosepilachna; species Henosepilachna vigintioctopunctata. Next base: position 573,335 of record JARQZJ010000126.1, read on the forward strand.
CTTAGAGCTGGCAAGTCAGCATAATCCTCGTATATGCGATAAACATTTACAAAATCAGTATACATTGGTATTTCATTTTTGGGACATAGTGCATGGACAGTTAACTCATAATGAGATCCTAGTTGTTCGTTCATTTGAGCCAAGAACCATTCCCGGTCGCTGAAAAATTTTAAAAAATTTCGAGACTTAACCAAAAATATTAATTATTTACATACATATCATCAATCAGCCGATCGTAAAATACTCGGTAGCATTCGTGTATCCATAACCTCAAAAAAGCAACCTTCGTATTCTGGTAGTCTTTATGAGATCTCAATAACCCTTGAAATATTTTCGATATGTCTCGTAAGTTGAAAAGATAGTGAATTTTAGTAGGTGTTGGTAGCATTGTACTAGATACATTATTATATAAATCTAGAGTGGTGTCAGGAATATCTCTACCGGCCATTTTAACTTCGTCATCAAATTCGGCTAAATGCTGAGACAACATAGTTCCGAAAATTTTTAGTATAATGGCATCATCCGGGAAGGTCATATTTATTACATTGAATCTACTCAAGAGTCGATCACTGATGATATTTCTTCCACCTCCGGGTGGGCCCATACTTGTTAACACAAACATGTTCTGAAAATTGAGATTACAAAACATGATTAAGAGACAAAACGAAAGTAATGTTGAATCAGCTTCATACACACTATCAGAAATATATATATATATATATATATATATATATATATATATATATATATATATATATATATATATATATATATATATATATATATATATATATATATATATGTGTGTATTTTTTCGTTTAACCCTTGCGTTCATTAAATTTGAAAGTTATTGGTAAAAATTGGTAGGCCAGATTTCTGGAAACGTTATTTCTTAACTTAGTCTTCAACAAAAATTTTATCAAAACAGTAGAAATAAAGAGTACTAAATAAACACTTAGCTCTGAAAATAATGTTCTTTATCAAAAACAAGTTCGTTTTGTATTGTACTCATGTCATTTCTGATATTTATGAATAAAGTTTCTTAACAGTATTGAAATGAAAAACATTAATAACGAAACATAATTTTTTTGATTTTACTATATTTATCCTAATAAATATCAAATATCTTACCTGAATATACCTCCTAACTTGTTTGTCCCTATCGTACCAAAATCCATAATCTATCCATTGTCTCAAAAGTTCTAGAGGAGGCTGTGATCCATACGTCTCTTTAGCGGGCATATTTAAATCATCCAGAAATGTTATCATTCTTTTACCACCAATTGGCACAAATACGCCCTTAGTTCTCTTTTCTACTCTACTTTCAATGAAATCCTGTAGATTTTGTGATGAAGTTTGTGCAGACATGTTGATATTGCAAATCATATATTTTTCTTTGTCCATGGCATTTAAGACTGTTTGGCAAGTGGAAGTTTTCCCAGTTCCTACAGGACCTGTTACCAACGCAGGATACCCATGGTTTATAAGCGCACTCAATATAAATTGATAACGTATGGTATCTACAGTGGGAACTATAATCTTGAAAAATGGAGCGCTGAAGGAGAAAAAGAGTTATTGATTTTCAAGCTAGGTAATGAATTAGATTGAATATTTTATGGAATAAGTACATATGTCCGGCTAAGAAACTCACAAACACAAGCACTGTTAATTTTGTTCAAAGTTTGGGGACTATTTTGGTACAATCCTCGACTTATAAGTGCAGTTTAATGTGTTGGCATTTTTAATATATATTTGATAGAAACCATTAACTTGTGCCATTTTCATGCGAGTAGGTTTTCTGCATTCAAATCGGTTCTTAAGATTTTGAAACAGCAACGGGTTTATCACATTCTTTTTGAAATGTTAGGTCGTAAATATAGTCGCATATATAGTGTACATAATGAAACTGGCTTACTTGGGGTCATATCTCCATCCGTAGGGCAGTTTGTCTTCCCACGGAGCAAAGCATCGACTTCTAGTATCGACATAATATTCATAAATAGTATCTTTTATCGGAAAGCAACTCTCCTTCTCTCTTATTAGAACATCAAGTTTTCTTCTGCCAACTTCATTTATAGTGCAACACACGGACCAAATAAGACTACATTAGAAAAAAACATAGTTTAAAAGCTTTTCAAAAGCTGTGTATTCACGTTGGAAATTTAATAAAACCATAAATTATTTCCGTATCATAAATCCAGTTCATGTATGAAATGGATGAAGTCTTATGAAGGGATTATTTTTAAACAAAAACATACCAAAAAAGAAACCACATCTTAGTACATTCATCAAAGGTTTCCTCATTATCGGGATTCACCCCATTCTCTTTAGTAGCATAAATATCTAATAAAATACATAAGGATTTCACCAGATTCAATTCAGCACATATCACAGTCTCTTCGCAATTTAATCTTTTAAATTCTAAAATAGAATTCAAATAACCCGTAAAATGCGCCATCATCTGAAAATTATTCAAAATTTAGGATACTAGTGAATAAACAGAATATAATTTATATTGACAGCGATATTACTTGCCTTAAGATATTGTTCTGTCACAAAAGGAATGTTATTGTGATACAAAAATTAATCTATCAAACAATTTGTTAAGAGAATTACATGAAAATAAAGTTGATTAACTACGTAGGACAACACTGTCTAATAGGATCTTTCTCAAACAAAACATGGAAATAAAAATTATTTTAAGGGAAGTTTAATTAATACAGACCAATTCTAGGATAGTTTATCATTTATTATGTCTTATATTTACACAAAGCAATTAATAAAAATGAGATTTAGCGATCAAATGGGAAAACTGAGATGATACTATCAGAAATTCATTATCATTCTTCGATCGTCACACAAATACAAGTTTCGTACTTTTTAAGCATATTATTAGTTACTTGTTACGATTTAGTTTCAAAATGAAGATAATTGTAAGTATATTTGACCCAATTCATGAGGAGAACGGGTGGATATTTCGATACAATTCCGATATTAATTAAATATGTAAGGATATGGTAATAATAGAATTTATAAAACTTATTCAGATTAAAATCTACTCGACATGCAGAACGCATCAAACCGATAAAAAAGTATGTAAAAAATTATTACTCCTATTGGCGGTAAATGGAAAAAGAGAACATACTGTATCTTGAAATTTCTTTCCTCTGTGCGCTTGTTTTTGAACCCAAGATGTAACATATGGAAGCCATCCCCAATCTTTGTAATCATTATATACCATTCCACACCTACTGACTGTTGCAGGTGAAGCGACTGATAAATCTCCAACTTCAAATAAAAGAGACACTTGTTCGGGCATTGTTATTCTATCGCTATTAATCAAAGTTAGTACTTTATTATCATCCATAACGCTATTCATATTTTCAATCCATACTGCATCAACGGGACCATCAAATAAAATCCATTTTTCATCAGGAGAATCATCTGATGATACATCAAATATTAAAATAAGTAATTATAAATAATAAGATATGTTATCTATGTAGCCGACCATATCCTGATTAATACGAAGTTTAGAAACTGAGTTAAAAATATCTTAAAAGCATTATTCAATGTTGAAAATATTTGTAACAATATCACATTCGAAATATTCATATTATCCACTACCTGTTGCGACAAATATAAAGAGTGAATGGAACATTAATTATCTTTTTCTTACACGGCAAAAAATTCTGTGAAGAGAAATTAATAATATATATTTCTTGTCATTTTCATCAAAAATTGCTTTAGTTGCCCCTAAAGCATATTTGTTTCCTGGCCTTGTAAGTACTTTAAGGAATTACTGCGACCTAGTATGAATTTTGAATTTAAATGTTGAATACAAACCGGAACAAGTAGTCCTCATAATGGAACTTATGACTCCATCCAACCATTCATTGGTTGATAGATTATATTCCCCATATAGCTCACCTAAGTTGAGAGCCTTAGGATTTATTGGATATACTTGAACCTTCTGATACCCTGGTTTATTTTGTTCTTGTAAAATGCCCATAGCTCCTTGTAGTGTTTGCCAGGTGATGCTTTTAGCTGTACCTGTTTTTCCCAATATCATAACGGAATGCCTAGAACTCTTTGTTTCATACAGCTGAATGACCTTCGTCAAAGCAATTGGAATTGGCTAAAAATATTTGAAAATAAATACAACACTCTAGTAATTAGTTCTAGTATTGATTACCTGAAGAATATTTTTTTTCATATGGGTTATAATAGCGGTATTCATATCAATATAATCGACAGTGGGGATTGTAACACCTGGGAATATATCTGACATGATCCCATTGAAAAGAGGAAGATCGTCAGATGTAAACCTAGCAACATTCATGTCTCTCATTGCTAAGTAGACAACTTGTTCTTCTGGTAAATGGGACAACATCCTCCTCCTTTTACCCGCATATCGTAATAAAGCAACCATAGAACGCAATCCAAAATCGTAATGATCTTGCTTACTTAGCTGCTTCATGGCTAACTGATACAGTGTAAATACCTGAAGGGAATTATATATTAGTCACTTCTACATATATTAAAACATTTTTTCTCACTTTTTTTGCCAGTATTTTTGTGTTTTGGAAACCATCGCTGAAGAGTATATTCTCTGCTATAATTCCACTGTCTGGGACCATCATTGAAATGGGACGAAACATGGACTTGAGGTTATCTGGAAGTTCAGTCCTTCCAGCATATCCTGGATTCATTGTAATGAAAATTCCACATGTAGATTTCAGATTAATCTCCGCTCCTATAGTATAAAAAATAAAATTTAAATAAATTGTAGCATTAAAACCAGTCATAAACACGAAACTTACCTTCAAATACAACTCTGGTCAGTTTTTGTGATATAGCACTCAGTATGCACAAAATTTGTTGCGCAACAACAGAAAGTACCTCAATATTGATTCTATTGAACTCATCGAAACATCCCCAGGCTCCAGTTTGTGCCAAACCAGAGAAACATTTCCCCATACTTTTGTAATCTAAACCTTCGGAACAATTATTTACAATGACCCACATACCCATTGCTTTACCCAAATCTTTAACAGTTTCTGTCTTCCCAGTTCCAGCGGGTCCTTTTGGACTACCACCACGAAATAAATGTAGAGCAGTTGTCAATGTAATATAACATCTGAAATACGCAAAATATTTTCACAATAATAATTATTAAATTACCACTTTCTGTTGAATAAAGTCTAATTTCATAGATTTTAGAATATTTATTCAATTAAGAGATTCTGAGTGCCCTGTAATCATTTTAATGGATCGAATTATTTTGATTTGCTAAAAGTCTATATGCGATCTGGATAATTTGACTGATCTAGATTTTTGAACGAAAATACAAAACATGTTTCAATTCTTATTGGCTCGACAGGAAGATTGACAGGAAGACTTATAAACATAACGAAAAATTCTTCAATAACAAAATTTTCTATACCTGTCAGTAAGTGGTGTGATAACAAGCCTTCCCGAATTACCATTGTACTCGTAGCCATACCAAAAGGAAGTATTCGTTTGTTTGATCACACAATCGTCGACGTCTCGATCCCAATAAAATCTCAATTGGGAGAACCACTCAAAGGCATTTGTGTCTCTACAATCTAAAAATGATGTAAGCGATCCAAATCTGTAGATTTTATTACATCCAATACGTACTTGCTTTATACATTCTATCAATGACATCCCGGCAATGAATTTCGATTGTAATAAGGGCGTTAGTTTTGAGCCTTTGAATTTTTGTTAATTCCCTTCGACTCAGTTCCGAAAGCTTGCTCAACACTTGGTTCTGCTTTTTTCTGAGTTTTTTAAGTGGTTTCTTACTCTCCATTATTTTAGCATGTACTAATGCTCTAGTGCAGTCAGTAGTCCATTGAATCTAAAATTTAAACAATACTTAATCATCCTGAAAGAATTTTACTATATTTTCATACTTGACTGCATGCATTACATAACTGACCACAGTATGACATGAGCCACTTATCTCTCTTGTTCAACATTTTTTTTAAAGCGCTTCTGCACGGTTTGAATTCTGTTTTCAGAGTCAATCTCATAGATTTTTCTAATTCCAGTAGCCACAGTTCCACGGCTCCTTCGATTAGTACGGGTCTAGTCAAGTTCATTTCTTCCCCGTCATCTGAGTACATGGTAACAGCTTCTAGCTTATTGATGCCAATATTCTGTAAGCCACATGTTATAAAATAGGTAATTTTCAATCAATTTTTCATTCAATTTGAATTATAATCCACTTAAATAAACATGTTTGCATAAACAATTTAAATGAAAATCATATGTTGAATTAAACTTTTCAAGGCACAAAAGCAACATGATATACTTTATAAATGGTGCGACTGCCTATTATTCTGTCAAAATAATCTAATTTTTGAATATATTTAATTGGAGAACATACCTTTTGTATTTTAACTCTTATTAGATTGTCAAAAAGCTTTTTCAAATGAGGTTGTATAGCTTCAGGCTTCTTGCCATTGCCAAGAATCTCCAACATATCATCATTGGAAATGAAATAGAATCTGGGAAAAACGTATCTCTTAGTTTCCAAGTACCTCTCTAAAGCTCTCTGAATCATTTCCAATTTATCGTTCATTCTGCCCAACTTATCATAAAGATACGGAGGAGCTTGATAGTGTGTAGCCTTCAAAGCTGTACCAGCTGCGTACATATTCGAGGTTATGTCCACCCAATCTACCGAAATTCGTTCAAAGTCTTCACTTTCTTTCGGCAATTGTTTTCGTATATCGTCACCATAAAATATATTCTGAAATTAAGATAATTATTAAAAGTAATGAGAATATTGCGCAAATAACCTAAACGCACTTCGAGATACAAATATTGCCTTTGTACAACTAGAGCACTCTCCAAAGTCTCCATAATGTACGTTAGGGTTTTTTCCCAAAAGTCTACTTCTTTTTGAAACGGTTCAACAAATCTGGTACTTTTCATAGTAGACAATTGAACCATATTCTCCTCAAGTGCAGCAAAAGCATCATCAACCGATTTAATCCTTTCAAATATCAAAATTTTAACAAATTTTTCAACAGATGTTAATAATTGGAGCCAACAAATCAAAATTGTTAATTCAATTTTTGAATGATTGAATCAAAGTTGAATAATAACTACCATGAATAATTTAATCCAAATTGAAAATAAATGGAGCAACAATGAACAAAAATTAATAAGCAGTATTAATGAAAAAATTGATAAAACAGACACCATCATCACTACTGTTAATTGAACGAAACTTTTCCATGACTTTGATTATAACTTACCTGTACATACCCTTATCTCTATGTGGAACCAACTCAATAACCATTGCCTTCCAAGTTTCAGCTATTGCCAATAGACCTCGCTCAATTTGGAGTTCCATTGTAGCAGCATTGGAAATTTCATTAATTTCCTCAGCAAATAAATGAAATTCCATAGCGAAAATAGCACCCATGTTGAAATCTGGAGAGTTTTCATCGAATTCTTTATTCATTGCTGCTCTTACTCTATCCCAATGTCTGGGTCTCATTGCTGGATTTTTCAAGTCTGCTAGAAGTGGTAAAGTTCTACGGAAGGCATCAACCTTTACCCGAGTGCTCTCCACAATTTCCCAACTGCAGCAAAAAATAAATTACGGTAATGAAGTGATTTTTTTATAATCAGTGCATTACTTCTTCTCCTTCAATTCTCTGGATAATCTGGTAAGTTTTCTGAATAAAGTTTGTGCTTTTTCTTCCATTTCTTCTGTTTCAATTTCCCAAAATACACCATCCCTATATTTTTCCCAAGCCGTCTCCCATTCATCAGCCAGTTGCCAAACTATCTCCAAAGTTGCTAGTTCCTACATAAATAAAATGAGAAAAACTATATTTCTAGCTAATTGTTTATTATATTATCGGAGAGAGAATTTAATTATTTTTATTCAAGAACATATAATATCATAATTATTACAGAGTAACACTCTCCAAAGTGCATTATTTGTTCTTGTGAAATTAATATATTTTTATAATTAGCGATGAGAAAATTTATGATAGGATGAAGTTGAAGACCTTACTTTCTCTAGACGAGTAAGTTCTTCGCAGTCTGGTAAACTTAATCCAAAAATTGCAAGATCTTTTCTTAGCTGTTCTTCATTTGCTCTCATATCAGCTATCATAGCCTTCATATTTGCTATATATGCCAGAGCTTCCTTCGGATTTATGTCAGCGCCAAATGGTCCTTTGGCCAGAAAATCATCCATTGCTTGCAAAGCTTCAGTTCGAAGCGTTTGTGCATTTTCTAGTAAAGTATTTTTGAAAGTTTCCTGAAAGAAAATGGTATTACACCTTTATTATTTGCTTAGGTTGAAAAACAAACCTCCATTTGTTTTATGATTTATACTAATAACAAAAAGAACAAAAAATGATTGTACTTTCGTGAATATTATGTAATATGATGTCCATTTTTTTTCAAATCCTCAATTACTACCTGGGAATATCCTAACATTTTTTCAGCATCCTCAAGTGTTTCCAAATACTCAGCCCAAACTCTTGGAATTTCTTTTTCTAAAATGCGTATGTCCTCTCCTATTTGTACCCTAAATTTATCTAGGACCTCCACCTGTTCCGTTATCGTCGGGAAAACAGCCTCTTCATCGGGAACTTCCTCTTTCAATTGATTATGTAATAATAAAGCATCTTGCATTTCTTTTAATGTAGTAGGTTCTTTCAAAATCCTGTTAAAATCGTGAAAATTGTTAACTCCAAAATGCAGTCAGTTCAGATATCATAATAGTCGGAAAAATTTAGGGACAAGCAAAGTACATTCTTTATACACTTACTTAACAATGTTTTCACTGACGTAAAAATGTACATGCTTAATTTTTTTCACCGTCAGTTTTAATAACAGTTCAGCCAATTTTTCTTGCCATTTTATGCAATGTTCGATTATCGCCCTCTTCAGTAGATCGGAATTTATCAGACAAAAATGTACTGGCATTACGGTCTCCTGCATTTGTACATTGTTTGCAAACTCCGTATATCTGCCCATATTCGCATCGAACGAGGCTGCGTTAGGAGATTTAGATTCATATTTCACGATGAATTTGTCCTTATCTATTTCCCATAGATCACGGAATGGCTCCCACGTATTCATGTATTGCTGAATATTTTCGGCGTTTATTAGTACCTCTGTGGAAAGAAAGCTAATTTTCAATACAAATATATGTCGGAAGGTATATTAATTACGTATTATTATTTTATCACCAGTGTTTCTAGATCAAGTTTCGTTCTTTGTTTTCGTTTTTTCTTTCTTTGTTTCTTCTTTCTTTAAATCTATGTATTTATTGTATTTTGTCAGGTAAATTGTTTGAATATTCAAGTATTTTTTGTTACATTTATATTTATCATTTATATCATCACTTGGACCATTTACATTTAAGTATACCTTATAATTGGGTTTATGCAACCCGTAAGGCATATATTACTGACATAGAAATTAAGTAAAATCGAAAACACTTGCCGATTTAAACCAGTTATAAATATAATCGCATATAATTGATTTCAACACTTGACATGATTCCGCTCAAAAAAGCCGTTATCTTGTTAAAATATGTTTCAAACTCAGTAAAATTTCACAGTAAACTTCACGCAGAGTAGCGTTAATCGTGACTCACCCTGATTTAAGAATTCTTGAAGCCTCTTACAGTCATTATCTTCCTCTATTATACGGAAAAAAGGTGTAAACTGAGTTGCGGCCACATGAAACTTATCGTTCAAACGAGGAATTGATCTCAAATTTTCAACGATGCTGGGTAAAATGTTCGAGATTACTCTAGCGACATCGTTTAAACCCGGATCGAACGATATCTACAAAATAAATTCAGACAACATTCTAGGTTTTCCTATAAATACCAAATAATTTAATTATTAATATTATTTACATTATTATTATTGGTAGCACATGAAAAAACAACAGAAAAATGCACTAGCAAAATACAGGTACTGAGGGGCAAAACAAATAAATGGTTTACAATGTGCCAAATAAAACTATACCCTAATAAATGTCAATACATTATTTACAGCCATAAGATCACACAAAATTCACCAACAGTAACAGTAAACGGAATAAATATTGCACCACCATCAACACCCATGAAATATCTAGGAGTACTATTTGACAATAAATTAAATTTCAATCTTCACAGTCAATGATACTCGATTACAACCTTCACAGTCAATGATGAGCGAATTCTTTAAGGGCAAGTGTGAGGAATCGAATCTTATTGAATCTGAATGATATACCCATTGCATATGCTAATGAAGCGAAAAATCTGGGACTAATTTTGGATACTAAATTGAGTAGGCTATTCCTCGCTTTTATAGAAACTTATTTAAACTTTCTTTCTCCTATACAATTGTTAATTTAATGAATAGTATCCCGAATGAACTTTTCAGTTACAAAGCGAAAGCTTACAAAGGAAAATGTAAGCATTTTCTTCTGAAGGAAAATAATTGAGTTTGATTTTCATCAAGTAACGGCCCAATCGATTAATTATCATTATTATTATTTACTTACGGTATTCTCTTTCAGATTAACTACCAACTTCAGTAATGGATTAGGGCCAGTTATATCATCGCCATGGACAGCTTCATACATAGACTCTAGGGAATTTTTACAACAAACTCTGAGAGCTTTTTCGACCAAATTATCGAAATTATTGATATATTTAATCCATTGATTTGCCATCTAGTGAAAATATAATTGTGTTTATAAGAATCGTAGAACACATTTAAAATAATTAAATCATGTCCTACTTATCATATATTATAAAAAGTAAAATTATTATATTTTTCATTAAATGTTAATATAAAGGTCACTTACCACTGCCATATGACTTTCAAAGCCTTCAAAGACAACAATCAAATATTCAATTATTTCTTGGTAGTATCCAACCAATTTATCAATTGTTTTTTCCATGTAAGAGTTCAATTCATCCTGTAACTCTTTCAATTCGAATGCGTAATTTGCTGGTAAATTTATCAATGGACTATCGCAAATTTTTTCACAAATAGAAACAATTTTCAAGTTACATGTCTTGTATGTATCAACAAATATTTGAAGCTGAAAAAATGTCCTTTAATATACCTCCTTTATTGCCAAAAATTGAAGTTCTTCACAAACATATATTACATATGAAACATTGAAACAAAGGCGTAGTAAAATTTATTTAAAAATCTTCACCTCAGCTGTAGTATTGCTGCATTCCTCGATATATTCATCTCCAACACCTGCGCCCCAAGTCAGCTTTGACAAACCTGGAGATATCTTTTTTTCAACTGCAGAAATTAGTGGTTTAAAGAGTAACCTTTCTTCTTCCGACAAGGAAGTTAATATTTTATTATAATCCCTCACCACTGAGAGAACACTTTCATAAATTACTTTGACTGTCTTTGATTTTTGGCACACAGCATTAATATAAGTTGGAATTTCATATCCTAGGCATTCCCAGTATTTGACTTCTTCAAACACTCTCAATAAAGTCCTAAAATTCAATATTTGTATTATTCTTCAAATAACTGAATAACTCTATGCCCAACCTATCAATGTTGCATTCCAGCAAACCAAATCGGGATAAACTTTTTATCATTAAAGGCCTGTTCAATCTCTCAATGAGGTTATCACCTATGCTATCTAAACACTTCCTAAATATATTCAATACTCTATCGTCAATAGATGAAATAAGTTTTTCGTATTGAGAAAAAATCTCAGCAGATAAACTACAAGGCATCAACCATTTGGCATCATCAAATAACTGAAACGATATTGGAATAGAATAACATTGATACAGGAATAAATGACAAAAACTTTTTTGTTTGAGATTTACTTGTTTGATCATCACCAGACGATTTTTCTTAAGTCTTGCTATCATTGCCCTTCCAGCAAAATATGGTAAATGAGCAGGATGATCATCAGATTCATCAATTAGATCTTGTTTGATATCTTGAATTTCTTGTCTAAACATTTGATATACCTAAGAAAAAATTAGTTATTTAAAAAAATTATAAAAAAAAATCTCAAAAACATTTACGACTACTCACAAATAAAGTTTTTCCTTCAAACAAGGAATGGAGTGTTTTTCTTTTAGAATAATTAAACATAGCTCCCAGGCTTTCTATACCCTCTTCAACATTTCCTACTTCATCAAAGACAGCATTTGTCAAATTTTCCATAACAACCTCAATATCTTTCATTTTACTTCGAAATTTCAATATTTCATCATACCAATCTGCTACTTGCACATCAAAAATTATTTTCCTTTTCTACAACATATATAAATATAAAGCAAACAATTTAGAAAGCATGTTGGAATTTATCCTCTTGTATTTATTTCTACATAACATACAATATTCTAAAGTATTCTGACATAAAACCATACAAGTCTTTTGTCTTAGCGAATACCCCAAGACTTAATTTTTTTATATCATAAATAAACTTAAAAGTTTAAGAGCGAACAAAAATGGTTGCGCCTGTATTTAACTTATATCTGCTTACTCATTTCAGTCTATATTATAAATTATTCAATAAATTCAAAGTTCATCTCACTTTTGCTACTTCCTCCAAACTATTGTTGAACATAACTTCAATTTTATCCACCCAGCTACCAAATTCTGATCCTCTGGATCCACCAAATGTGGGTTTTGGTAGAACTTCTGTTTCATCATATCTTCCAAATGTTATCATCGATTCACAAACTTCAATCATATCTTTGCATCGCTGAATTAACGAATCAATATGGTTGAATATGGGCGCCGTGTTCAGTGCCCAAGGTTTATTTCCAAACATTGTATGTGACTCTGATATCTGAAATACCACTTAGTGAATACATGTAGATATGTGTAATATTTTCACAATTTTCAGTTAAAATAATCACCCCTCAAAGATCAAAAATTACATCCTTACTTTAAAAAAGTTAATTGATATCTGAAAGACAAATCATATAAAATTTTACTCACTAAAACGTAGGTTTTTATGTACTGTGTTAAACAATCAATGCAAGCATTAAACATGTCGATGGCCTTTCTAGTTGCTCTGTCATTAAAGACGACATCTAATTTTATATAATCTGTGCATTGGATAATAATTTGATTACTAATTGCTCTACACAGAAGAGTAATTCTTTCAGGTGTATTGTAATAAGGACTGTTCAGCCAAATAAACCTAACTAAATGAAGAATAGGTGGTATATATTCGGGAATTTTTGTGGGATCTTCAGCATCACTCATAAGCATGCAAGGTTCACGTAATACTTGCAAGAATTCAATGTTTGATTTTGCTTCTTCTACATTGTGCTTTATTTCATCAACAAGAACCAAAAATTGACGAACATATGTCGATTGTACAGCGGTCAGTACATCGCAAACTTGCTTTAAGCCCTTGTTCTCCAGTTGAAAACTAAGTCCTCTTAAATTCTTGTCTGAAATACAGAAAACCTTCAATGAATAAATAAGGATATGACATAGAATTAAAAATTATTAAAAAAAAAATCTTTTACATGATAAAAAAATGATAATGACTGAGATTGAATTCACGCTTAACTCTTGGTGAAACATAATTGAATATTAAAATAAATTAATAGTCAACATGTTTCGAGCGTTAGCTCATTTTCAAGACTCTTGAGAACTTCTCAGACTTGAAAATGAGATAACGCTCGAAACATGTTGACTATTCATATTGTTAAATAAATCGTGAAACATCAAGCCAAGAGTTTAAATTTATTTTAATAAAAAAATGATGCACTAACTTTACTTTGAGTTTTCTAAAAGTAAAATTTTTGAAAATAAGAACTATTCTTGATAGAAAAATGTGCATAGAAGAATGTTAAGAAAAGTTTTTTCATTTGCTTCAATATATAACAGTAATTTTAAAAAAAGTTTATATAGAGATGACATTAATGTTAACCTTAGGTGTGTAGATATATATGCAGATATGTAAATCTTCATAGTTAATATTAATATTAACATAAAATATTTTATGTTAAAGTCTCAGAATTAAACATTGTTACTCACAGTAAACTGCCAATTCTAGTAAATTACATAAAATGAAATCTGTTTAGAGCTTTTCACACATAACTCATATAATAATTTAGAGAAATGTTAGTTAGAGGTACACTGTTACGCAACTCAACCTACATCTATACTTCCAAAACTGCAATTCATCAAGAGGTACTAAAAGATCCTCTGGAGTGGTTTGGTCCTGATCTTGTAAGCCCACTCTAACCTGTTTCGTCCAGAAGACTACAATTCCTTCTAGCCGTTTCACTAGCTCTTTATCTTTGCTTGCTACATCTATCTGGAGATTAACACTATCATGCGGTATATATAAGACAGTCAATCCAAATAATTTGTGATGTAAATCGGTAAGCTTTGCCAAAAACATATGCAGTTTATGGCTGAAGTCATTTTTTACGCTATCTGGCCAATGTGATGTGTGGAAGAAAACTGGTGCATAAACATTCTGCATTACAGCTAATAAACATCCTTCAACATTGTTATCAACAGTACCAAAATTAATTGTATCATGAAAATTCTTAACTGTAAAAACTTGATTGGGTTCCCTATAAAAATAAGTTGCATCAATAAAGGGAACCTCGGGAACACCTGAAAAAATAATAATACTTTCAGCATGTGGGGCTACTTTGTACGATAAAATTTATAAAACGCACTTTAATTGTTATGGTTGAGTTTTTTCTTGATGATGTTGAAATAAATACATATTTTATATATTTTTATATTATATACATATATATATATATATATATATATATATATATATATATATATATATATATAGTAAATACTGAGACTCTTAATCGAAATATTTCAAATAAAACTCTCAGGGAGCTGTCTACACAAATGTTGTCAACGAGAACGAACCCATCACTTTCGAGAGTGAATATTAAGAGCGTTTCGAAAAATTCATCGATCTTGTTAAATGATAATAGGATACAATTGTTTCATCATTATTATGAATCATCAGTCCATAGTTAATCTATCAATCAAGAATCGATGACTTTCAAAACGAACATAGGTCCTATACCAAATTCAGAGACCAAAATTATAATAGGATACAATTGTTTCTAATCTATCAATCAAGAATCGATGACTTTCAAAACGAACATAGGTCCTATACCAAATTAAGAGAAGTTCTAGAGAGTGAAATACTCACGTAGGCTCCCTCTATCGGCGAAAGGACGTATAAACACTCCCTAGCGTTCAAGATTCCTACTCATGACAACAAGAGTGCGAGTGGAAGGCTTTGTAGATATTTCATTCGAACACAACAGAAAATTGTCTGAAATGTGTACGAATTATCCCATGCCCAATCGCTCCAGATCACGCCCAGGCGGGCAAAAGTGTAGCTAGTTCAAAAATTCACAGGTAATTCAATACTAGTAAATACTGAGACTCTTAATCGAGTTTATTCATTATATATTACATAAATTATGTGAATAAGTTGATATAATTATATATAAAATTATATATAACTTATATAGTTATATAATAATAATAACGTCAAGAACTAACTCCGTTTGAAAATTGTTATTACATATATAAAAAATTTATCTCTATCACATTGTTCTCCACAAAATATTCTTAACAATTTTCAAACTTATACAAACAATACAAATATACTATAGTAAGTAGGTACTTACCTAATGTAACGCAAAGGTTATTTTGATCGAAGTAAATCATCATCAGTATTTCACTAACATTAACAAAAAACTCGGATATTATACTATCATGTTCGAAAGTCCAGTCTTCCGGTCGCAAGTCGTACA
This sequence comes from Henosepilachna vigintioctopunctata, assembly GCA_030704895.1. Lineage (NCBI taxonomy): Eukaryota > Metazoa > Arthropoda > Insecta > Coleoptera > Coccinellidae > Henosepilachna > Henosepilachna vigintioctopunctata. The sequence continues at coordinate 589,161 of JARQZJ010000126.1, forward strand.
GAGTGGTAAAATCCTTGACCAAACTAACAAGCTTTTCCAAATCTTCAGGTGAGTATTCAATTCCGAATTTTTGCTCACATTCTGAAGGAGTTCGGACAGTAACTACCTTTTCTGAAATATGAAACACAAATAGAATTATTTAGATTCACTAATGAAAATATTTTCTAAGAAAATTTTTATTTTCTAAACAATAAAGTAAGAAAGGATAAAATACTTCACAGATGTATTGAATAGTCTGACTTATACTAAAGTTAATTATTTAGTTAGTCACTTTGAGGATGTGAGCAACTGCTTAGACAATAACAAGAGCAAATACTTGATCAATTGATCAATGTTAATTCTCTGAATTCTTCGTTCAAGAACAACTAAAGGCAAGTAGCATAAACTTATATGAGTTTGACTTATTTAAGTTCTGATAATGTACTGAATAGTATTACATTTTCAAAAAAATTTGAAATCGCTGTTTAATAATAATAATAAATTGTTTTTATTTCCAAATAGAGATAGAAAAAAAGGCGAAGTCTAGCTCACTGAACTTAACTTCTATATATTAAAATAATACATGAAATTCCCAATAAGTTAAAGCAAAAGCAAGCGAGAATTAATAACAGAAACAAGATATTCAAATGAAGTAAACATAACATTATACAAAGAATAATTGAGTCAATACAAATAAAATAACAACGTAAGTTAATTTCAAACAAGAAATAATGATAAGAACGGATAACGCAAGAGTACAACATTCAATTCTGATTACCGAGAAGAAATGACTTATACATCCGCTTAAACCTAGCCAAGCTACCCGCTTTAACGTCCAACGGAATGGAGTTGTATACTTGTACAGCATTAAACGAGAACATTTACGGAACCCTGACCGGTAAAAACGCGTCAAAGCAAGGGTGTAGGGATGCCTTAAATCGCGGATGTGCATTGCGTCTCTATAAACCAACTTATTTCTGAGGTAAGGAGGAGAAGATGACAGAATACGAAAAAGGCTGACCTCAATTGAATTTCAAATTTCGATAGCAATTACATTGAACTTGGACTATGAATTTTTTCATTAATTTCCTTGAGACCATGGTACTTTAATAGTAAAATTGTTAAGAGGATGATAAGATTCAGAAGGTGCTTATATTTTCACTATTTCAAAGGGTTATATCATTTCTTATATTTACCAATATTCTTATAAATAATATCAAAAAGATTCAATTTTCAAATTAATCAAAAAAAAATAAAACATCACCTTCTTTGTCTCCAGAAAAGAGTGAATCAACGTCTGATTTCTTTATTGAAAATTTTGGAACTGTTGGCGGAATATTATCCTCCATTTCTTAGACAGGTTCCAATTGCATTTATCGTTTTTACGAAAACTTGTAAGTGTAAAAAATATGACGCTTATATTTGGTTATTTTGTTGTTTCAATTATCGTCATGGAATTCGAAATGTCATTATGACTGCTTGATATTTTTTAAATGATAACACGATAAGTGGTAACGATGTGTCGTATGGCATAGTTCTAAGTTATAATTTTAGAACTGTATTTAAAAATCTGTTCAAAACCTGATATATATTCAAAATTTTTGATTTTTTCGATACGTAGTGCTGTTAAAATCAGCTTAGAGCAGATTTAATGAATTAATTACTAATTGACAATTATTGAATATTGAAATTATTTTGAAAATAAGTACACATCATTATTTTTCATCTTCACTAACCAATTTTGTGCCTCAAGTAATGGTTCATATATTATTTAAAATTAAATAACTTACCCTCGTCTTCCTCTACAGTGAATAAAGAATCAATTTCAGTTTTTTCTTCACTTTCCTCATTATGTTCTGGTTGAATTTCAGCAGCAGGTCCATCCCCCATCTTTAATCTATCGTCAAACAAATTTTTGGTATTTCAGTACCAGACTCAGGGTGGTATTACCTATATTGATGTTGCCATAGAAACAACGAAAAAATTAATATTGGAGAATTTATACAAATAAAGCCCAAGTTTCTTCCCAAACAAAATTTTTAAGATTTTCAGTTAGAGTGGAACAAACGAATTTTAAAATATTTTGATTTCTGTAAAAAAACAAAATGTAGGCATATTGTAGAAATAACACAATTACTACAACCCTAGGACAACAAAAATTATTACACAAGAAAAATTAAATAAGTATGTATTGTATGAGTTTATTTCTATTCCAAAAATAGTATGATAATCGATATTGATAATAGTTCAATTATTTCATAATCAATCTGAAATGATTTACAGGAAACACAATTGGAATAATTGTAAAATGAAAAAAGAGTTTATAATAAAAGTAATTTCAGAGAAAGGATGAAAATGCTCTTAAGTCTAGTCTCTCAGCTTTGTGTTGATAGACCAAGGTCAACTGAACTCTATCTTGCTAGATTACTTTAACTCAAGTCATCATCAGTGATAACAGTGACGAATGCTTCTCTGTATTCACACACACACACACACACACACATATATATATATATATATATATATATATATATATATATATATATATATATATATATATATATATATATATATATATATATATATATATATATATATATATATATATATGTATTTGTAGATAACATATTAGATCCAGTCCAACTTTACATTAGATTTATTCATAAAAATATATTTACATTAAATAAAATAAGAACATATAAATACAATGAATTCATTAAATACCATGAAATTCATCCTGAAGCAATATCAGTATGTTCTTGTTTAACATATTTCAAAAGTTTAAAAATAGAACTTGGTGTTACTCCTGGTATCCTGCTTGCAGCAGCAATCTGCAAAAATAATTTTTAGTCATAATAAAAAATGTATATCATTGTTTACCGTTTGTGGCTGAACAGCAGATAATTTTTCCCTTTCCTCCATTCTTAATTGAAGTTTATCGTTATTATAATCTAAATTTTCTGGAAGTTTCATAGCTTCTTCCTTTTTCAGTTCTTTAACTTCTTCCATTTGCTCTTTGGTATAAGCTTCATATGTTGCTTCTATATCTAAACGATTCATCAGCTCTCTATTATGGCTAAAATTCTTGATCTCAGGTATAAAGTTTACCAATTTTTCCAAAGTTATGCCTTGATTTGAATCTAATATTTCAAAAGCTCTGCAAGAGTTACCAGTGTTACTGTTTTCATAAAGACAATGTAGACAATGATATTACAGATTATAGTTTTCATAATCCACTAAATAGAAAGTGAAAATCACTTATTTGTGGTAGGTCTAGCTCTTTTTGTAATTAAATATATTTTTTAATTTCTCTTATTCATGAATAAAAATGTCAAAAGTCAATTGCAAATTATGATTTCATCCAAATCATCTATTACCATATTCAATAAAAAATACATAGAAGACATTTTCAAATGAAACTACTTAATATTTTCATATTCTTGAACATCATAATTAAATGAAAACACACATTTCAGACACTTTAGAAAATTTCTAACATAGCAAAAAGTTCAACTCAAGTTTACAAATAGTTATTTCAATCATCTAGAATCCATAGTGAATATTTATAACATCTATTACGAATATCTAATTGAACAGATCACTCACGATTTTTGCTTAGTACTTTTTGAAGCAGGCATACTAAAGAGTTTTCTCCAATGACTGGATGATTTACTTATTTCTTTAAGTAAACCTGAAACATCTTCCAAATCCTTTTTCATTTTCAACATTTTATTGTATCTTTTTTCTGCTACACATCCCGCTAAAAAACCTCGCTCTGTTAATCTTTGATCTGCATTGTCAGGTCTTAGACTCAATCGAAATTCAGATCGGCTTGTGAACATCCTATAAGGTTCATTAGTACCTAGGGTTGTTAAATCATCAATGAGCACTCCAATATAGCTCTCTGTTCTGCTAAGTATGAGTGGTTGTTTATTCATAGCCTATACAAAAGAGAAACATGAAAGTTCAATACTTAATATTAAAAAAAAATTTACATTAGTAAATAAATAAATATATATATATATATATATATATATATATATATATATATATATATATATATATATATATATATATATATATATATTTCCTTTAATGAAGAATATCAAACATTCCTCATAAAATTTCTGTAAACTGTCGATTTCTGAAAACGATTTTATTACTAAATTTTTGACTGTAAAAGAAATTAAATTGTTTATACTAAATACAATGCATCATAATTTCAAATATTCAAATATACATAAGCATTAAACTACCACATGGTTTTTAGCACTTTAAAATCAAGAATTTAAAAATGTATCAAACTGGAATACACATCATAATTATATTACCAAAGCAGAAGCATTTATGCCTGCTATTATTCCCTGGGCAGCAGCTTCTTCATATCCTGTTGTGCCATTTATTTGCCCAGCTAAAAAGAGTCCACTAACTTTTTTCAATTCTAAGCTTGTCTTCAGTTCCCTAGGGTCAACAAAATCATATTCTACTCCATAACCTAAAAATATATTTTGAAATGAAAAAACATAACATCAGAATATCTAACATCATTAAGTCATATTCATACATTGTCACATTCATTACGATTACGTTAAAAAATATTGGATAAATTTTAAATAATTGCTATAAAGAAAAAGATAGGGAAGTGTATATTTTAGGTAATATACAAAATTAATTAAATACATAAAACTGGACACAATGCTTATCAATTTATTGAATTGGAATTAGTATCTGCACCTACTCTCATTATTCCATAAATTAAGTAGTATTATAATGAATTGAATGTAATGGAATAACATATTGTTATATGTTAGAAATGCATATTTCAGTTCTTCCCTCAGCATTGATACTTCAAATAATACATAATTCTGGATTCAATGTCATTATTTTTCTCAATTTGCATGAGTTTAGTACCTGGTCGCACGATTTCCGCCTTTTCTAAACCAGGAATTGTATGAATCAAATCAGTCTGAAGTTCTGCAGGCAAAGTACAAGAGAGCCCATTTGGGTACACCAAGTCAGAATCCAATCCTTCTGGTTCTAACCAAATTTGATGTCTTCTGCCCCCAAATTTCAAAACTTTTGATTCTATACTGGGGCAATATCTTGGACCACGAGTCTCCTCCATTACATGTCTATTTACGTGCAAATTGTCTTTTACTATTTTTTCTAAAGCTAGAGTTGTGTAAGTAATATGGGTTTTCAGTTGATCTTCTGGCTGAAACATAATAAATTAATTGCCATTGTGTTAACTTAATACCAAATTTGTGAACTTTTTGAAAATTTTAAGCAAAATTAAATAAATTGAAAAAGTAGTATTTGACGATTGGAAATTTGCAATATAGAAAATTAATGGATGATAAAATTCAAAATTCCATTCCATCCATATTATCCATTCTAATTTTGAGAACTTGGTTGTTCTACCAAACATTTATCTAAATAAAATGAATATATATGAATTATGATTACTATGCAGCTCGAATTAATTGGGACAAAGGATAAAAACCAATGTTTTCGTAAAATCTTACCTTTTAATGAAATAAATACATACAAAATAGCGTAAATTCTTCATATTAATATGAAATATATCCTCCTTTCGCAGAAATAACTTCTTGAACTCGTCTAGGCATCGATTCCACTAGCGTGGCGCAGATTTTCTTCAATTCGTCATCATGAAACCACACCTAAATTGCATTTATAATCATTTTTTTGTTTTGTAGTGCAATCGATATTTGCCAGTCGATTCTTTAAAATTTTCGAAAAAAAAATGTTTGTCCCAATTAATTTGAACAGCATAGTATATCACATAGCAAGAGAATATTTAATTTATTTTGAAACTCTGCTAATATATATTATAATAACTATCTAAAACCGTTACTTTTGTTGGTTCATTGTAGCACATAATTACGTACTACAAATGAAAAAGCTCTTGAATAATAAAATGATTTTTTAATAGCTTTTCTTGTATAAGATCAAACAATTTTAATGTAACATCACCTTAATCCACACTTCTTCATTCATGAAAGAAAAAGGCAAAGGAGGATTATCACCTTCCCCAATATTACATACACTTAAGTCTATAGTATTCGCTTTCAACCTGGGAGGTGTGCCAGTTTTAAGCCTTCCCATTCTTAAGCCTAAAGAAGACAAAGTTTTGGCTAAACCTGCAAGCATAAACAATAATTTAGTTTTTCTTTCAACTTCACAAAATGTTTAGAAAATATAGTCTGTATAAACAAACCAATGATGCTTACATAATATAGATTTTAGATATATGGAAATATCTGCATATTTAAGGAGTACAAAATTGTGAATAGAAACTTAATAAAACTTTATAATCCTATAATCAATTAAAATTGAGCAATTGTATTCCATTATACCTAACTTTCAATGCACTTCTAATTCTAATTAATTGAAAATAATTACCTATAGCAGGCTGATCACCTATACGTCCAGCTGGAATTACAGTTAGACCAATATTAATATGCCCATTCAAAAAAGTGCCAGTAGTTATTACCACACTTTTACAGTTTATTTGAGCTCCATCACCTGAAAACTGATTGATGTACCAACTGATTAAATTAAATTAAATGATTGATTAAATTAAATTTAAAGCTTACCTAATATTACACCCTTACATCTGAAAGAACTAGAAGCACTATTATCAAATCCTTCTATAATTAAATCTTCCACTCCACCAACAAAAACATCTAAATTAGGAGTTTTATTGAATAATTCTTCTTGAATATGTTTTTTATATAGTTTTCTATCAATTTGTGCTCTATACCCCCAAACTGCTGGGCCTTTACGACGATTTAAAATCTGATAGTAAGCAGTTAATAACACATATTATAGAAAATGTTTAGCTAATGGATTCATGCTAGTTATTATCACCTTATATTGAACTCCAGAGTTATCACAAATTCTTCCACATATTCCATCTAAGGCATCAACTTCTCTCATAAGATGACCCTTTCCAATTCCTCCAAATGAAGGGTTGCAGGACATTTCTCCTGCAAAATAATATTATATACTACGGAAACGCACAACCTAAGTGAAAACTCACCCACTGTTTCTTTTTTATGGGTAATAAGAAGAGTTTTTGCACCCATTCTAGCAGAAGCTGCACATGCCTCACTTCCTGCATGACCTCCTCCAATGATTATAACATCGTACAGTTTATGCGGCGAAAACGAGTTGCATCTAAAATATAAATCAGAAAAATTCGAGGGTTTAAATAACTTGGATATAGAAAACATTTTCGCTGTAAACAAATGTTGGTAAAATTGAGGTTAGTTGCGTTGGGTAGACAATTTAGTTAGTAGTTCCATTATATAAATTACTGGAATGAAAACTTCAATATTGGTATTATCCGATATGAAACTTGGAGTTCTTCAAGCTGCCACATGAATATCTCCGAGCAACCGATGATAAAGTCAACTATAGATCAACTAATCCAAATGCCCTCTTATAAAGTAGTTCAAGTTTGAAAAAAACTTTTAAAAATTGTGAAACCATATTTTAAAACAATAAATTATGAAAATCATTACCACCCTGTGGTACAATACACTTTATAAGGATATTATGTATACATCAATTCTAAAAACTAGTTTGGTATATTTTAGTAACCCCTTGGCCTATATTCAAAACAAAGGCTCTAGAAAGAAGGTTTAAAACCGAATTTAAGCTATAATAGTTTACACAGAAAACAAACAATGCGTACACAGAAAAATAATTACTCTATTTTAATACATTTTATAGCTTATGATCTTTGTACAACTTACCGTAACTAAAGTCATAATGCGCCAAAATTTGACACTACTTCAATCGAAATTCAGTTCAATTAATTATCATGGACCGTCAATTTACTATATTTAATTATGTATGCCGAAAACACTGCTGTGACCGCAATAACCATTATAATAGAAAAAGATGCATCTACGCTATTCAAAAATCTTTGGCTTACTTCAGCACTTCCCGGCACAGACATTCAAAACTCAGAAAATGAATGCGTTATGAATTGAACCTATATTATCTTTTTTATAGTGAGTTAATAAACATATAACGAAAAACACATATTCTTTTGTTGTGTTAACTTAATTTCTTATGAAGCCACACCGAAGCTTGATTTTAATGTTTTATCCCCGAATATTAACATATCGTGCGTTTTTGTCGATCGTCAGTGATGGTTAAGATTAAGGGTAGCAATCCTACTACTAGTGAGGACGAAAATTTTCGTAAAGCTATTTCTAGGTATTACGATTTTTGCGAAACTTGAAATACAAAAGGATTTTCAGATGATATATTAGCCTTCAAATGTAACTGTTTTGAATCATTTACAAAAAGGCATATTATGTCCTAAATCTGGCAAAGAATATACCTAAAACGTTCAAAAATCATTAAGAAAGGACACATAATATTGATGCATCAAATTCAACCTGGCATATATTTTTGTATATGTTTTCTCAGAGTTATCACTTATCTCACATTCCATTGAAATGCTTATTTACTTTAGTTCCTTTAAATACCGCGAATTAATATTTCTTCAGTAGAAAATACACGATTTGTTAATAAATTCTGAGAAAATCTATTTTCAAAAACTTATTTTGTGTTATGTATGAATAAATAAAAATGCCACTTATAACAAGAGCTAAAATTATTAAGTAATTTATTTATCAAAAATATTTAATAGAATATAACTTGAACTGTCACGATTGCTTACATCCCGGAAAGGATCGCATTGTTAGACAGGATATCTTCTTCCACTTCCTTTTTGAATTTTGTCGTACTAAAGCTTTTCCATTGTTGTGTTCGGCGGATTCTTTTTTTTGATCTGAAAACAACGAAATTATTTAGAAAATCTGTTGAATACAGAAAATATTTAAAAATAATTTGAAAAACATAATGACAATTAGGTTTAAAAAAAAACAAGCTAAGCTCGTTATTATAAAAACTCGTGTTTATATAAAAGTTCCAAAATTATTGATCAATGGTTTAGTAAGACAACCAGAGAACTTCATTGAATATCCAACATACCACTGAGAAAAAGACCTGGAACCTAAAGTTTTCATTGTCTTCTGGAACCTAATGAGAATTTGATCAATTAAAACTACTTTTATTGTCTATACAGTTCATATATAGATGAAATATCACTTATGTTTATGTCTTTCAGATTATATGAGCATTATTTTCAAATATATCAACTTTTTTGCATTAATTTTCAATTACCTATAAAATCACAATTTGTAAGTTATATTGAGAAATTCTTTTTTTGGTGGGACTAAAGTTAGTACACATTAGTACGATATGAACTTTATAGCTGATTGATCACCTACAAAATTTAGTATAGTATTAACAAAAAACATTATTAACATTTGATAATATTTCATTTGTATTATTATCGATAAATTTAGGACCAAAAGTAAGTCTTAAGTTGCACTTTTAAAGTGACTTTTTCAAAAGAAATCATTAAGACGATATAATAATACTTGAACATGTTCTTAAAAATTAACAAATTGATTTCTAGAGAAGCCAATACACACAAATTAATTTTATTACATTTTTGAATAACAAATTATAATCGACAAAAATAATACGAAAATGGATGGTTTGACAGACATTGAAATATGCTTTCTATTAGCTACATGCATCTCATAGTTTGACTATGTATGTTGTCTTTTAATAGACTAACCATTCAATTCCTTTTCTGTGATATAATGAGTTGAACAATCATCTTCCATATTTGTAAAATCATAATAATGTTCTTCTAAGTATGGCAACACAGTCATCCTATGTAAACTATCACCTTGTAATGGAGGTATAGGAACTTCCTTTGAAGTTTTAGGGGGTTTCCTCATAAACCAGCTAAAATGAGAATAAAATTATTATAACACATATCGACTTTCCACAATTCTCCTTTGAATATAAGATTTAATATTAAGAGGAAATGTAATTCAATATTCAAACCCATTATTCTACGTTTTTTAATGAAACTTATAAACTGATACAGATATGAAAATCTTTATCACAACATATTTTTTCATTGACAGATGATTCATAATGATGTAAGAAAATACATTTCAAAATTAGTCATAGTGCACATTACAATGACCAAAAAAAAAAAGAATTGTATTTTGGAATATATTTTTATATATGAACTTTATTTTGATAATTATTGACAAATTATTCAAAAGAACATTATAGCAGAGCTGGCTATGTTGAACAATGTGATGTCTCCATTATCCTTCTAGGGACAATGTTAAAGAATATTGAAATCGATGTCTACATTTATTGGAAGCGTAAGACAGTTCACTGATTTCTGTTCACTGCATTTCGCAGCACATGAATACATCTAACAATAAAAGTTTCACATGTCAATTAGTATCAATTAAGATACTACATTTAAAAACTATAGTTTTTGAACAATTTGATCTAATTTGATGGAGTAAAGTCAGGCCCGCCGATAGTTGTTTCGTCGGCCGCGTGCAATACCGATTATGCCGTCCTAGTCGCCCTACTATAAGAGTTTTGTCGAAAAAAGGATAATTCTTTCTTATATTTTCTTTATTACGATGAGGAAAAAGAAAAAAAACTAAACGAAGATAGAACATTTATTCTTAATTCAATATGTACAATATTCTACAATTAACTTATTTTTGTTTACTAATAAGAAAAATTTTAAACTTACGTTTTCTATTTCTCTACAAAAAATGTACTCTTCTTGCCTTTAAATTTGCTAAATTTCCTATCAACTTTCTTGTGTCAAAACTTCATGAAATTTCATGTTCAAACTATTGCTAAAAAAACTTAGTCTTAGCGAGCAATTCATTTTTTTCATTCTGAGTTTGATCTCCTAAATAGTGAGTATTGCGACTGGAATCGAGGATTGAATTCTGTGAATGTGTTCCCGCATGACTGACTCAAAGGATGCTATCATTTCGATTGCTTTTAAAAAATTACCATTATCATGATCATATAATGTTTTTGAGGACCCTCAGAATGCCAGACACTAATGAGATAAATACTTGATTACGCCTATATATTTTTTCATAAAAACCGTTCAAAGCAGACAAACTACTAGCAGAATTACCAAATAAAACAAAAACAATGTATTTAATCTTTCGAAATAGAGTAAATAAACTATTCTCTCTTAATTTTTTCTCCAATGGGAAGATTTCTATGATAATAATTGTCTGTAAATTCTCTTCCGTCATCACTTATAGGAAAGTTGCAGTTACACGCCTTTACCGCACTACGCTTAACCAAAATATCAACAAGATCATTACTCGTACTTGCAGGCCAGAAACCAGGATCATCACCTCTAAAGTGCTGCATGTTACTTTTGAAGATAAACTGCTTAGGTTCTTCAGTAGTACCCTCCCTTGTTTTAGTTTAGTTCTTCCAAAGAACTTATATCTTTCTCTTTAGTTACGCTCTTTGACTTAAGGCTGGGCTGCTGCAAGCTACCTCGATATCTTCGTGGCATTTCGTTTCCTTATTATCTGGCTTGCCACAAAATTTTCGTAAAGAACCCGCCATTTTTTCTTTGTGTACCTCTTTTTCTCTATTTTGCTGTCAAAATGAACTCCCGAAAGTTTTTTCCATTTCTGCGGTTCCTGAAATTAATTGTGTATGTAAGATTTTTTTCACTTGAGCAATTTTTTTTATACAATAATATGCCAGAAAAGTTCAGACAGACAAATAGGTTTTGATCCTACGTAGCATTTTCTACAATAAGTTCAATTTCAATCATAACATAACCTATTCATTAATTTTCGAAATTAAGAAGCATTGAAGACAAATTTTTTATACTAAAACGTTTATAATGTTACTTCAATAGTAATTATTGTGATAAATAAGTCTATAAAGGTAGGTTAATACTTACCATAATTACGATTCCTTTGTACTTCTGTTTTATACTGACGGATGATTGAATTATAATCACACTAGACAAGTTTAAATATCAATAAATCAAGCCGAAATCCACCTCAAAAGAAGTTCTATTTATCTATACTATCATAGCGAGCGAATTGAAGAGGAAGCTCAAAGGTGATTCCCCAACATCAACAGTCACGTTTTCCATAGAATGGCAGAGACGGCGTTCGGTGTTCCATCTTAGTTTTGATGGATGTCAACAGATGGCGGTGTTAACGTAATTCGGTCAGATTTTTTTAAATGCTATGACTTAATACTTATTTTCTTAAACAATAGATATTATGACAGATACTTGAATTAGGTACGTGAGAAGTCGCTCAATTTGTTGCCCCCTGGTCGTGCCGCCCGCGTGCTAAAGTCATCAAGGTTGCGGTTGTAGAAACGCTCACTGATAATTTATCAAAGTATTTTGAATTGGCTACTTGGAACATGAAAAGAAAAGTTTTCTTTTTTTCTCTCTCTCTCTCTCTCTCTCTCTCTATATATATATATATATATATATATATATATATATATATATATATATATATATATATATATATATATATATATATATATATTATGTGGAAATAGAATACTGTGAAATTTTAAAAGAAAAAACTACTTACGCATGTTGCCTAATCTGTTGTAAACTAAATCTAGAATATGGGTCCTTTTCAAGCATCCCTAATAATAATGATCTAAGAGGCTCTTCGATTTCGCTAGGTACTGCAAATTCTCCTTTACCTATACTTTCAAATAATCTATAGATATTATCACCCTCAAAGGGGTATTTTCCTGTAGTAATATTGTACCTAAAAGAATTTAGAGTATAGAATATATTGTCAATAAATTATAAAATTCTAAAATCAAAGAAATGCTCTAACAAATAGATGCTTATGTATTGTAAAATTCTACAGTAATATATTTTTAGTCATTTTCTAATTGTAATATTTCAATTGATGAATAAATTATCAATTAGTTAAATAATATCTTCATTAAATTCAAATCAAGAGGTAATTAGTTGAAATACATATGTGTTAATGAATTTTCATGATTTTTTCTTACTAAAATGACTAGATCATTTACTATAATCACATTCTGCGGATTTGAAGTGAAGAAATGGAAAAAATAAAATAATCTATGAAAAAATTACTATTTACTCCATAACAATAATTATTTCAATATAACGCAGAACTTTTTATTACTGTTAAAACTTCAATTATCTAATTTATATATAAACTAATTACTTGAACATGAACACATCGGCCGAATCATCCTTAATATTACAATTCTTACAATGTGACTCCGGAGCTCCAGACATCTACTTTGAACCCCGGAAAGGATTCAACGCCATTAGCAATTTCTGGTGGTTGAAACGCTGGAGAACCTTGACCCTGGACACAAGTATCATCTTTAGCAAAAAGGTCTATTGTCTATAACAGAAATAAATATAAAAATTTTCCCTGGATTCATTAAAATAATTTAGATATGTAATCCACCATTCTCTTTTCGGCAAGCAATAACAAGGAACTGATGTTCTCTACGGTAATGGTTAAAGTATCAAATATTTGTGTTTTGGTAATCTTATACACCATCAATGAAGTTTGCGAGGTTTAAACATAATTAATTATTCACAATAGATAAATCATCTTACAAAAATTCAGTTCGAAATAACTAAAACTTATCGACTTGCAATAAAAAAAATTAACAGAGATTGTAGAAAACTATTTTAATGAATGCATGCAATTTCATCATATTCCAGTTTATTATATTTCATTTTAATTACACATAATATTACAATTTTAATAATTTATAATCTATATACGTAGTGAAAAGTTCAATTAGCTCAAATTAAAAATAAATCATCACATACATATTTTGTCACGCAGCTAAATTATTTGAATTTGTTATATGTACATATAGTTTCTAAATGAGGAGAAAACAATGCTGAATATTAATTGTACCTGAACTCAAAATAGATTGTGTAGTTAATAAGAATTTCAAATATGAGGCCAGTGGCAGCAGTAGTTTCAAAGTTCTGATGAAACAATCTCATGTCGCATGTTAAAACATGAAAAAATAAGACTGTTTCAATTCAAAGATTTTTTGTTAGTGGAGAACAAAATTTCAATAATACTTTTTTTTTAATTCAATGGGCCTACACGGTTTTACGACGACTCCGAACGGCCAATTAGCTTGTTACCTGTGTACATTACCCAACAAATGAATCATTTATCACGAAATTACTTCATAGATGAACACACACAGCTATGCTTTCACCGGGATTCGAACCCGAATCCTACCGCACCATGGTCGGGTGTTTAAACGATTAAACCACGGAGGCGACTTGAATGTTACGTAATATATATGTATGCATACATGTGAACAAGTAAAAAAGTCGAATTTTGAAATTGTATTCTCATTTCGCTAAAATTAATACTTTTTTTATGTCACAAGACAGAAAGTTATGTAAAAATGACTTGTGCAAAAATAAAAAGTTCTTGGAATTAAGATGTTTCATTTGCTATATTAATAATTTCTTCATTTTATCCTTACGGTAGCACACCAAATAATATATTATAAAAAATTGAAAAACATTTTTTCGAACATACGTTCATCTTCTGCGCAAATACACTGTTTTTACGCAGAATATAGACAGGCGTATATCGGACACCTATGAATATTGCTATACATTATTTGTAATAAATATATCTTTCAAATAATAAACCAAGTTTATTTTTCACATGTTAGACAAAGAAAACAACTCAACAATTCAGTATATAATACGAAATTATATGAATTTCAAATAATTAATAAGAAATTAATAACTGCTACACGCCACTGACGTATTGAAAAGTGGCAATCATGAATATTTCCTTATCAATTTTCAGCGATTCTATAAATATCCAGGAAAACTGAAGTAAGTCAATGATCACTCAATATTATTAATAACGCCAATCATGCAGCTGAGGAATGAAAATTTTCATAAATACGAAGGCAGTAACCAAACGTTGACATTAAAATTATAAAATTGAAATATATTGCACTAGAAACATTCATGACTTTATTAAAGACGATAATTATATAACCAACTTATCTAAACATCTATTGACCCCACAATATCTCTGAATTCATTCATTCAGGTCAGAAAATTGTTTAACATTCAGTCAGTGATAGAGTGTATTTAAAATTGAATTGCACGAAATTTAGAAAACATGTATACAATCGCTGTAATTTCTGTGACTCTCTTCGCTATTTTCATCTCGACGAAAAAAAGGTACATATTGTATGCTTTTTATGATACTGGACAAAAAACTTATCTCTTCATTTCCACGTAAAGCTGAGATATATATTCGGTCTTTCCATTTTAATAATTCCTTTTAACTGTGATGACTGTGTTTGTGAATTTTTCAATTGTTTAATTCTTGTTTTGTTTTACGTGATTTACGTGATTTGTGAAAATGTGTTGCAGAGATATTATTCAATATTTGATTAACATATGGCGAAGGTAAACAAGGAAAAAACAAAGGAGCAAACAAAAAGTATTGAAAGAAAAAATTAATACCACGCGTCTATTGGAAATAAGTTTTACTTATGATTACATAAAAAAATCACATAATTGAATAATTCGAATTAAATCATATCGTTTAATAACAGAGTACAGTTTTTGTTGTAATTATTTTTGAAAAATAATTACAACAAAAACTACCTGCAACACCTACCAAATAATTTGAAATATTTCATCTTCAAGAAGCTATTTTACTTGAGTTGTATTTCTTGGGTGTTAATATCAGATATTTGGTATTTTATGTTCGAAATATTCATCAATTTGAAACTTTATTCGTTTGAGTCATTGTTATATCGGATTGTTACATACAAACTATTACATTTTTTTATAACTGTTAGTTCGAAATATAACAAAACCCAGCCTGTAATTTTCAGATTAAATCAGTAGCGGCTTTCCGATTAAATCGGTAGATAAGGTTTATATTGTCAAGTTATCTGTTCAGCTATTCTGACTGAAAAATCGCGATTTTACACAGAAATATGTCCTCACGATGACAGTTGCGTACAGCGACATCTTCTGAAATTCATGATATTGCATTGTTGTTAACAATGCAAGTAAAAGAGCTCGAAGGTATTTCTAAATATTCTCTGCTGAATATTATCAATAAAGAGAATTTTCTTGCAGGATGCAGCAATAAAGGGGGGCTAACTATGTTTTATCCTTCATTCCACCAAAAAATATATCTCAAGAAAATTCTCTTATATATATATATATATATATATATATATATATATATATATATATATATATATATATATATATCTCTTGAAATTGATTTATTGCCTGTTTAAGATATTTTATTTTGAAAGAAAAAAAAAGAAACTTTTTCATATCAAAAAAA
This sequence comes from Henosepilachna vigintioctopunctata, assembly GCA_030704895.1. Taxonomy (NCBI): domain Eukaryota; kingdom Metazoa; phylum Arthropoda; class Insecta; order Coleoptera; family Coccinellidae; genus Henosepilachna; species Henosepilachna vigintioctopunctata. The sequence continues at coordinate 605,462 of JARQZJ010000126.1, forward strand.
GCATGTTATTGCTAAAAACTTTCAAAATAAAATATATATATATATATAGATACATAGGTAATCTCTTGACCGTGCGATACTTATGTAGAATTTAGATAAAGGGAATGATCGGTCTGGTGAAGTGTTTCTCATTTATTCATAAAAATAAACATAACATAACAAAAAACCAATGATCGCACTCCAGTGATGTGGAATTGCAATGTCATTTACAAAATACCATGTCTCCAATGTGATAAATGCTACATAAGTCAAATTGAATTTAAAACAAAGAATCACACAACACAAAAGTGATAGTCGTATTGGAAAAAGATCTTGTGCATTAGCGTGTCACGTCCAATACTCTGATCACAATTTTGATTACGAAAATATTAAAATTTTGAATAGGGAGAACAATCACAAAAATTTGAAAAAAATTGTTTATTTTTTCCAAAAACAAAAGATTGTTTTTGGAAATGACACATATACACAACACAGACAATACGATTAACGCTAGATTAGATAATGAAAAATTGAGCATCATCTATAAAAAATTTCAAAATATAATAAATCAAAACATTTTTCTACGCCAATGGTTTTAAAAAATTTTACGATCAACTCATTGTACACCCCACACACAAGTGCCTGGCCTTCAGCCTTCTAGGGTGTTGAAATTCTGACCATTCAGTTTAGCAACATGTAGGGTACAAGTTGAAACAAAATAAGAGATGTTTGTGGAATAATATTAGTTCTGTTATTATCATTGCATAAACTCCGATTGTAAGTAGTTTTATATTTTTTACATAATGAATTTGATCATTGTAGTCATTACTTTGCAACTTGTTTTTCCTCCTTATGAAGACACAAAAAAAGTGTCCAAATTCGAGAATAGTTATGAATAAATGAGTTTTTAAACATTTCACCAGACCGATTATTCCTGTTACCTAAATTCTACACACACACACACACATATATATATATATATATATATATATATATATATATATATATATATATATATATATATATATATATATATATATATATATATATATATATATATATTTCTTGAAATTGATTTATTGCCTGTTTAAGATATTTTATTTTGAAAGTTTTTAGCAATAACAGGCTTTATTTGATATGAAAAAGTTTATTTTTGTTAACATTTCGTTGTTATATATTATAATATATATTATATAATAATATATATAAAAATAAACTTTTTCATATCAAATAAAGCCTGTTATTGCTAAAAACTTTCAAAATAACATATATATATATATATATATATATATATATATATATATATATATATATATATATATATATATATATATATATATATATATATATATATATATATATCCCTATTGTTGATTCAAATATCTTCAAAATTACTCACCTCTGCCACCCCTAAATCAGAAATTTTCAAATCCCCTTCCAATGTAAGTAGCAAATTTCCTGGCTTTATATCCTTGTGAATAATTCTTTTACTATGCAAGTACTCTAGACCGTCAATGAGCTGGGTAAAGTACCCATGTGCTTGAAGAAGAGGAAATTTTTTTTCACTTGTAGATTCCAGCATGCCCTGTAAACTTCCCACACAAAATTCCATTATCAAGTACATTTTCTGCTTCTCTTCATTATAAATTACATCAACTAGGCTGATTACATTTTTATGGTTCAATGTTTTCAATAATTTAATTTCACTGAAAAAAAGTTTCTAATATAAATATAACAAGTAATTTAATCTCAATTGTATATAAAAAAAAACTGAAAGCTATCAATATAATCTTTGGAGTAATAACTATGTTGACATAGTTAACATCAAACACATCTCAAATGTTTTTATTAACATTCTTGGAAAATAAACAATTACCAAAGTTATCTATTAAATAAGTCAAGAGTGCACTATTCACAAGAGATTACTATAAAGTAATCTCTTGTGGAGACAGTTTCTGGACTTTTAGACAAAGACTCTTAAATAATATAAACAAGTACAGAAGAATAATCAAATGATAACAAATTTTTGTATGATTAGCTTGCAGAGTAGATTTAAAATTCCCTTTATTTGACACTGGTTATTTCACTGAAAACACATTTCAGTAGTAAACTAAAAAGTTAAATATCAGTTCCTTCATTATTTTATTTTAAGAAGTCTGTTTTTATAGGTACTTTAGTGGTATCAATATTTATATGTGTACTATACAATATGAATGCATTGAAATATAGATGATAGTGTAATAATCTTAAGTAAAGACCATTAATATTAAGTTGACTTGTTTATCACCTAAAATATTTAAATAATTTAACACTACATATTAATAATGGAAATAAATAATTCAAAAATAATCAATATAATGCTTAATAGATTTAATACTCTTCCAGGATCTTTGAAAGGCTCAGAGGTGTCGTAAGATGGATGCTACAATTGGTAAGTATTTATGTTCCATTATATTTGAATAATTAAATTTAGTTTTTAAATCCTACTGAGTTCAGAAGTTACAATTAATTATGTGAAAAATTTTATCACTAAACTTTTCACTTAGAAGTTTTATTATACCTTTCTACATTTTGTTCACCATTTGGTATCCTTCTAAGTTTTCTCCTTTTTAAAATTTTAACAGCCCGTCTACATAGATTTTCTGAATCTAACATTTCCTTAACTTTTCCGTATGACCCTTCACCCAATAAATCACCCATAACATATTTGCCAATCATTTTAAGACGTCGCTTTTTAGTTTCATATAGAATCTGACTACTATCAACACGATGAAAGAAATTTGATATATTTGGAAAAGAAAGATCGTCATCTAGATCTGCATTTTCATTCATCCATAACACAGGGTTCTCTACATCACTTAGAGGTCTCAATTCTTCATCGCTCTCAACTCTGAAAATTCTATTTGCCATTTCCGCCTCTTCTGTATTTTCTTCAACATTTTCGCTTATATTACACATATTTTTGTTCATTCTTATTCACTCCCGTAATTGATACCATGAAATTGTATAATTATAAAAGAACTATCACTGTATCACATAATTCAAAAAATATTTCCTTGATCCATTTTATAATCGTTTTGTTGACTTGGGTCAGAACAAATATGCACAGAACTTTCAACAGCTGTTATTGTAATATTTACCCTTGTCAAATATGAAAACATTCAATCTATGACTTTTATAGCGTGATTACGAAGTAATCATAGAAATACGTTCAACAATTTTCTGCCTACTCAAAGTTTTATGATTCCACGACCGACTTTAGTAGATTAAAGTCGGCCGTGATAATTCGTAGCATTTTACAGATGAAGCATGAGGTAGAAAAGTTCATTGATGCGAATATTTCGTTTAAAGAACATGATGCTCCTTAGTCGATTATTTGATATCGCAATTGATCACAAGGCCACACTGCATTATTTTTTCAATGAACTTCGTCTGATCAGCATCACTGCTACGCTCGCTTATTTCAATTTATTGTATTAATGTAACTAAGTTCTAAGGCTGAGTCCATCTCAAAGATTTTTTCAGTCTTTTACTTATTTAATAACTTAAATTCTCCTTTTTTCCACTCTTTTATTTATTATCACGTAATTAGATTTCTGAAGTAATATTTATCTATTGTTTGATGCTCGGACTTATGTATGGATCGTATTACCCGTTGACTTTGCTGATATGTGAACTGTGTTTCTGAAACGAAATCTTTCAATAAATATAAGCAGTTTTTCAAATATTGAACTTAAAAAGCTGTGTTATTAGTGGTAAAACTACTAATGCATGCTAGAATGATCTTAGCTTAATAAGTATTGCATATAGTTCAGCTAATCCAGATAGAAACAGCTAGTAAAAAAGATATTTTATAAGAGTACTTGAATGCTTTATTATACAGATGATCTTTTAATTATGTTATTAATGAAAAATTTTGAATATTCACATTTTTCTGTGATATGTGAAGGAAGTTTGTACAAAAAATGACTAATGTACATCTTCTATGGTGTTTGAATGTCACCTTGATAGTTTGGTTTGGAATGTTTAGTTCAAAATAGAAGTTAAATATGTTCTTTTTTCAGTGCTGATTTTTATTTACGTGTCTGAATATTAGGATACGGTCTGTGAAAAAAGGTATCAATATAAGTTGTGATGCTCAATTGGTATACCGCTCAATTATTTGAGGTGTTAGGTAATATTTGAATATTAGTGATTTTTGGTGCATTATTTCGAATATTAATGTTACTTGGTACACCCTTTGCTTTAATAATGACTTACATAATTATTGAATCAATATATGCATTCATCTAATTTCTTCACCGTTTACTTCTACACCGTCTGATTTAATAATGATTTATCTAATTATTGAATCAATATATGCATTCATCTAATTTCTGTTTTGTAAATACGTTTCTCAATAATCTGAAATGAAGCTCTGAATTTGAAATAATGTATTTGTGTGCAGATATATTTTCCATTCAAATATGTTGCATCTTGTTTATTCACATACGTTGTAGCATATTGTCCATAAATATATGTTATTTCCTAAACTGATGAAAACACCTATGTCTAAAATCCAACCAGGAAATTGTTGACAGTCTAAGGAGATTGCCTACTAACCGCATACGTGTCATATTCAGAAGGATCAGTGCTCTTTGGCAACCCAGGATTGAAACCTCTACCCTTTTCATAATATTCATTATTGTAATATCTTTTAAAGAATCTATTGATATAACTTAAATTTATTACTTTGTGATTTTTTCCTTGAATTAATACGAATTAATTTTAGTTTAACAGGTGTGGTGACAATAACTCTCCAATTTTGGAAATTGTTGATTTGGAAACAAAAGGTGAAAGCGAAGTGGTAGTTCCTTCACAAGTAGGACAACCCATTACACAGCCTGATGCCGTTCTGATTGATTTAAGTGAAGAAGAAGCCATAAGAAATCCTCCTGATTGTGATTCACAAGCTGTAGAGAATAAAAAAGAGGAAGTTAATGAACTAGATAATGGACCAGAAAGGGTTTTAGAACCTAAACCATTGCATTGGAGATCAATCAATACACAGGATAATGAATCATCTGAAGAGGTTTCTAAAAGGCCATATTATCGTTTAGAAACAATTGAAGTTCATAGGGAAGATCCAAGAACAGAAAGTATTTCGGATGCTCAAGGACATTTTGATTTGACAAAGTCCAGTGAAAACACTTCTGAGGGAATTGACAGTTTTTCATTTAAGGAGGACGATTCGCGAAAAGAATTATCTGAAGATAGAGAGAATTTACTTGGAGAAGAGTCCAGTCAAGAACAAGAAAGTCTTAATGAACAGTCTGTAAAACAACAATCTGCAGAAGAAAATTTATCAAAATCTGTCAAAGAGGATGAGAGGCCATTATTGATTAGATCTCCAGAATCTGCTTTGAATACAGCTACTGGCGTACTAACTGAGTTAATAAACCCAAGTGTTAGCACTAGTGAAGTACAACATCATATAAATCAACAGACTGTAACAGATTCATCTGAAAGTGAAAAAAAAATTGATTTATCTGATGATAGAGAGAATTTACTTGGAGAAGAGTCCAGTCAAGAACAAGAAAATCTTAATGAACAGTCTGTAAAACAACAATCTGCAGAAGAGAATTTATCAAAATCTGTCGAAGAGGATGAGAGGCCATTGTTGATCAGATCTCCAGAATCTGCTTTAAATACAGCTACCGGCGTACTCGCTGAGTTAATAAACCCAAGTGTTAGTACTAGTGAATTACAACATCATTTAAATCAACAGGCTGTAACAGATTCATCCGAAAGTGAAAAAAAAATTGAATTATCTGATGATAAAGAGAATTTACTTGCAGAAGAGTCCAGTCAAGAACAAGAAAATCCTAATAAACAAAAATCATCTTCAGAAGAAAATCAATCTAAATCTCTTGAAGAGGATGAGAGGCCATTGTTGAATATATCTCCAGAAACTGCTTCTGGCCCATTAACTGAAAGAATAGACCTAAGTAGCAGTAATAGTGGTAATAGTGAATTTCAGGATCGTTTTTATCAAAATAATGATCCACCAAATTTAAACGACGGTAAACCGTTCCGAGATCGTCAAAATACAACAAGTGACATTCCTTCTGCTATTTTGTCAGATTCTCTTGCGTTGGATGATTTAACTGAGGCTGATTCTATACAAGAAGACAAGCCATTAGAGGACGATTCAAACATATTGACTATCTGTCAACATTTTATTCAGAGAGAAGGAAGACACACTGATCTCACACACATCTCGAATCAAGGCCTTATTCAAGAAGAAGCAAGTAAATCAGAAATTATATACAGCTCAGGTTCAAGAGAAGTTACTATCTCAGAATCAGATGAAGAAGGGCAAGATTTAATTGATAGGTATGAATCTTCTCCAGGTGAAGAAATAGATGAAGATTTAAATATATTCGAAGCACCACCTGAATTTTTGAATCAAGCTTGTCCTAATATATTCCAATATAACTGTCAAAACTCAAGTCTCCAAAAAGATATCCACATTTTTACCTCAAGTGAAGAGTTTTCAAAAAATGAATGTTTAATTTCTAGAGAACAGTACTCTGATTATTCTTTTGACAATTTCCAGAGTTTTAATATCAGTCAATATAACCATACCACAGACACATTTTTGAATTGTATCTCAAATTCAGAAAATATGTCTATGAACACTTTAAACTGTTCAAAATTTCAATTTAATCAACAAAATGAACAAATTCAAAATCAAGATCAAGTTCGTGTTTTGACTCTTGGTGACAATAGTTTTCAAGATTCTACGCTATATCGATTGAAAAAGAATTATGTGATTGAGTTTAGACTAGGACCAAGTCTTTTTGGTAGAAAAATTTCAATCTATTGCAATTTTCCACAAGAGGAAAATGGATTTTTGAGTGATTTTGCTAGAAATAATTATCGTTTATTGGAGTGGAAACAGGACAAAGGATGTGAAAGCTCTGAGGAATCGTCACTATATACCCAAATTAAATGCAGCCTTGCTGGAAGTTTTCATTTTTATTACATGCCTAGAGACAGGTGAGACTTAAATTTCAAATATATGTAGTATTAAAATTTTATATAAATTTTTAATATCAAAGATCTACTTCAAGTATATGCCAAAAATGTTTAATCTATTAACTTGAATCCAATGTTAATTTAAATTCAGTGTACTTATTACAATCAATTTTGTATTATTAATATTAGTTTTTTTCTTTGTAAAATCTTTGATATTATTTTCTACTACATTTTAAAGAATTTAATGACTTTTATATTTGTCAAATAAGATTACGTAACAATATCATTGAAAACTATTGTTAAATAGCACAAATTTCATTTCAGAAGTTTCCATGTTTATTAATTGCATCAAGTTAGAAAAAATGGTGTTGCTAAACAAATACTCCATTTGTTGATTATATTGAATGAATAACAGTTGGCTTGATATCACAAAAATTTTACTAAGGGGTAGTCAGAAACGCGAAAAAATAAGAATTTTCAGTAATTTTTTTTGCTATTAAATCATGTTATTTTACCAAAGTAATAATATGGCATTATTACACAATGTTTTGACTTGAAGTCACGAAAATTTGAAAAAAAAAATTTATAATTTCCAAATTTATAGCTGTTTGTGTTGACCCAGTTCCAAAAAAAGGTCCTTGCGGTGACAATCGTAAGTCCTTGGAGATTCGTCTAAAATCAATCGGATGAGTAAAATTAGTTTTATAAATAGATAATCCTCGGCCTTATCAAAGCTTTTTTTTTTTCAAAAATTAACAAAATGGCGGCCTCAGGAAATTTTTTTCTAGATTTTTGGGAAAGAATCAACAGTTAATTGGTCTTAAAAAATCGAAATTTTTAAAGAAAAAAAAAACCTTCGATCAGGCCCGAGTTTATTATGTGTTCTAAAAGCTGTATAAATTTCATCAAAATCTACTGAGCGGTTTTTGAGTTACACTTGTCACCAGTTCAAAAAACATAGTTTTGAGAAAAACGCATTTAAAGTTTCACACTAGATTCACGTACAGAAATACGAATTATTTAATCACTTGCTTCGAGTCATCTACTCCTGGGCCATATAATAGTTCTTCAGCCATTGTGGAAGTTTCCACAACATCAATTTGCTGTTACCTACGAAGCATTCTGCCTTCCCGAGGCTTGTCGTTGGCGCGTTGATCTGCCACTTTCACACGTGTAGCATCCTTTTTTCCAGCATACCGATGGGAATTAGACCCACAATTAAGTCCGTTGAAAACGACTTACGGATATTTTGAGATTTCCGAACTTCTCTCGAAACCATTTTCGTATCACGTCCCATAATAAATAACTTCAAAAATAATTTTTTTAATAACGCACAACTATCGACTGCTCTTCGCAACTGCCACAGGCATAGTAGTGACGTGGCGAAAAACAAATAATTTTTAGCACTTATACCACCTAGAAATTGTAAATATATTGTATGTAGGGTATTTATAAATTTAGATACTACTGCATACATCAAAGTTTTATTTCATAGATGACAATTGAACCCGAGAAACCGGTTGCTTGCAGCTGCCGCTAGCTACCTATTCACGAGCGCTCTTCGAATAACTCGAAAAGTAATTATCGGATCAACTTCAAATTTTCAGAGAATATTTTTAAGATATGCACTTAACGAAAATAAAAAAAAAATTGATTTTTTGAAAATCGAGACCCTAACCCCTTAAATAATTACTTTACAATTGTTTCTGGGTGTTACCCCATTTTCAAAAGCTAGAATGAGGTAGACTTCAGTTTTGTGAATCCTAGCCAAGTGTTATTTATTCAATATATTTAAAAATGCTTCACCAAGTGATCAACAAACAGACAATCAACTGCATTTGTTGTTTAATATAAAACAATTAAGTTTCATTTGAAATCTAGTTCTTTAATCTTTTTAACTTAATTTTAGTGTCGATAAAAACAATATCTGTGGATCAGGATACTTTTTAGTTGATCCCATTATATCCTCAAATGTTGGTGGGATTAATCATTGTCCATTGGAATTGGATTGTATTCAATGTCAGACAGTTATTTCCAAACACCTTGGTTCACTTTCGGGTTGGAGGAAAAGTTAGCTGTTTCAAGAATATCTGGATATAATATGATTCATTTTACACCCATACAGGTTTGCAAATTTTCAACTAAATATTTAATGATACATCAACAATTATATTCACTACTAAAATACTATTTAATTTTTAATGCAGGCGTTGGGGTCGTCGAATTCAGCTTACAGTTTAAAGGATCAGTTACAACTTAACCCATCTTTCATAAAAAAATGTGGAACGATGCCTTCTTGGGAAGAAATGAAATCATTTATTAATGATTTCAAAAGAGATGAGAAAGTAAGTTGTAATCCAAGAGTTTATTTGAAAAAAATATTTAATCTGAATTTATTTGCATATTGTCACATTCTGTATAACATGTACTCTACCTAAGTACTATAAATAGTCACAGCAAATCTCCTTGTATATTAAAAATGTATTTTTTTCACAAATAATGGCTCAGTATTTTTGTACTTACAAAGAAGTTTTACTGAGACAGTAATTTTCATAGATTAATAACTTGCTTACTTGGTGAAAACTGAAAGATTTCATGATGGTTTGCCAAATTTCCAATTTATGTCCTTTAACAATTCAAAAGTTTTATATATTGTAGATATATATATAATAATAGCATTTATTTTTAGAATTATGGGTAATAGAAAAAAAAATAATGATACAACATAAAGTAAAAATACGTCATACATCCATAGATTCAACATTTACTTTGTGAAATATTATTCATTCCCTATATATGAACTCAGAAATACTGTAAGGTTCACTAACTAAAATTAATTTATAAAGTTCTTTTCTATAGGACTCTAACTCCAGACTTCTGATATTACGGCGAAGGTTATTAAATAGTCTTATAGCTGTATATGCGGTTCCCTTCTCAGTCAACGTCAAAGTATGTTTGGGACAAAAATGTGTGAAAGTTCTTGTATCGTTGACATTCTTCCACCCATCAAAAAAATGATTATTTTACGAAAAAATTGTAGGGTTTTATATATAAAGAGACCCGGCATAGTGAGAATGTTTTCGGATTAAAGATGCCACGACAAGATTCACGAAATTTCATTTTCAACATCACCCTGACCGCAAGCTTCTGCATTCTAAAAACAAGATCTGAGCATGTCCCATTTCCCCAGAGGATAATCCCATAATCCATTACCGATTGAAAACTAGAGTAGTAAATAATTTTTAATATATTTACATCTACTTGATTTTTGACAACATTTAGAGTGTATACTACATGACCCAACTTGGTCACGAGTTTTTCACAATGATCTTTCCATTTTAGTTCTGCATCTATCGTAATACCAAGTACTTTAGCTGTTGAGCAACAGTGCATTAGTTGATTGTTATGCGTAAAAGACTTGGGGATATCTTTTTTTTGATCTACCTGTTGAAAATATGATAGAAGTTGTTTTATCGGGATTCATTAGAAGTTCATTTTCAATTAACCATTTCTCAGATGTTGTTATTGCCGTTCGCATTGTACTGCTTATAGTATTTCCTTATTTCGCTGATACATGTATATTTGTGTCATCGGCATACATAATTATTTTCAATGGAAGATCAGCATGAAGATTTGGTAGGTCATTTAGATACACTAAAAACAGTAGAGGTCCCAGAATGCTCCCCTGAGGTACACCTACTAGAATCGTGGTCTCTCTCGATGAGGATTGGAGCCCTCCAACTGACAGGGATACTCTTTGCTTTCTACCAGTCAGATAACTCTCCATGAGTTTGAGAGGAACATCCCTAATCCCACACATTTCAAGCTTATAAAACAGGCGACCATGATCAACAAGTCAAATGCCTTTGACAGATCAACAAAGAGGCCTGCAGGCACGTCGCCTTTCTCAAGTTCTCGAGTAATGTGCTGTATCAAAAGTTGCGGTCTCTGTGTTTTTGCCTTTACAAAACCATGTTGATACTTTGTAAATATTTTAGCAAGATTGTTTTGCTTTTCTGAGTGCTGCAAGTGCTGCGCTTAGGCATTTCTATATTCTGTCATATGATCCAAATGATGTGGCAACTTTTCACCCCGGCACCAGCTGATGAAATGCAAACCGTTCTTAGTGGAAAGCTTGATTCAAAATAATTACTAAAACCATCAGCGAAAAAATTTCACATTTGGTTCACCTCAGTCTCCTGAAATTTATAAAGTTTGGTCCAGTCTGTCTCCAACAGCATATTCTTAAATAGTCGATGTGACCTTTCATTATACATTCTGATCCGTTTATAGTTCTGTGGTTTTTCCTTGTAAGGTTATGCTTGAAAAACAAATTTAACTGCACAATGATCTGAGATATGTTCTCCACTAACCGTCGTCTTGCCATCAATGTTTGAAATGATATTATCCAAACACGTAGCCGATTCTGAAGTTATTCTAGAAGGTTATTTCGTCCCCACTTGTAAATTATAAGTTGTTAACAGAGACAAGAATATTTTGGATTCATTGGAGTCTGCTGAAATATTTACATTGAAGTCGCCAGCAATTATAAATTTTGCATTTTCAGTAATAAGCTTGTCCAAAACCAATATGATATTTTTATATATATATATATATATGTATATACACATATATATCATCATTATACAAGTCAATGTTAATTTTCAGTTTGCTACAATATGTGATATAGTCCTGAATCATACAGCAAATGATAGTGTTTGGATTCAAGAACACCCAGAAGTAACCTACAATTGTCAAAATTGCATGTATATGCGTCCTGCGTACTTGTTGGATGCTGCATTCAATAAATTTTCATTGGATGTTAAAAAGGGACTGTACGAGACTAAAGGAATACCTACAATTGTGGAGTGTGAAGACCATATAAATGTAAGAAAGATCAGAACTCACAGTATTTTGTCTTATTAATTTATTGATAATTTCACCATTGTAAAAAACCTTATTTCTAGGAATCAGTATGCAATGTAAATGTAGCAGCAAAAATAAGATCTGTCCATTAACTAGTAATATCTATTTAAGAAAATTGCACAGTATTATATGTTTTATATATTGGAGTTAAGGCTGAATAAATTCAGATTTTTCAAAAATATTTTACATGTTTCGTCTTAACTATATTGTAGTTGTAGGAGTTGTATGTAATATTATAATGATTAGTACAAAATCAGTAATTGAAGAATTATAAACGAATAATTCTTCGAACATTAAACCTATGGTGTTGAAATAATATTTCACGGCATAAATATTTTCTAAAAAAAATCTAAAGAATTTTGTATGGTTGATGTCAAGCATGAATATCAAAAATAACTCATTATTCATAAAAACTGGCAATATGTAATAACATTAAATTTTTATATTTAATAGTGTTGGCGTTTACTTGATGTAAATCCATTATAATTGAATATAACTTAAATTCAAACACTTGAACTTTGTAGTCAATAAAGTGTAAATCATAAGTTCAAGTGTTTGAATTTAAGTTATACTCAACATCAAATTTGTTAGAGAAATTTATTTACACTAATTTAATTGAAAGTTAATTATTGAAGCTTTTTAAAAGTTGAAAGTATTAAAATAACTTCCAAATATGATCAGAAGTTGCTACAATCTCTCAAATTGTTATTTACAACATATCTATGAATTTTCATTGTATTAGAACTTGCTGAAAATCTATGATTTTAGGCTATACGGTATCATCTTTTGGAGGGAGTTCTGAAAGAACTGAAACTTCATGAACTTTTCATCTGCGATGTGAATAAATGTGTTTCTCAATTTCTCGATATTGCCCGACAAAATCGACCACTTGATGAAGTGAACATCGATGCTGAATTGACAATAATTCAGGATTGTGAATATAAACGATTAGGATCTTCAATTGATATGGATTTAGCATTGAAGATTTATAATAGATTCAGGTGAAATAGAATAATTTTTATGATTAGTTTAGTAGTTTAATGAGATTGCGTAAAATTATTCGTTTATTATTAATTTTTATTTCACCTAAGATACATTTTTGTAGACCTGGTTGCTTTGATGAAGATGCAAGAGTAAGAAAATGTTGTGAAGATTTCAAAGAAAAGTTAGATTCTCTCAACCAGGTGATAATTGACAATGTTCAAAATCATTTGAGCATTGCAGTAGAAAATATTATAAGTGGTATTAGGTATTGGAGGGTACAAGCTGATGGGCCCAAATTAAAAGAAATAACTATTAAGGATCCTTTGATATCCAGGTAAAATTTTGTGAGGTATTGGTCTAATTTTCGACAATGAAACTTATACAATATCATTAAAAACGTCTCTCTAGGGGTACATTAGAGAAGAATAGTTTATACTGCTTTAAATATTGATTTATTTTGTCTGTTATTTCGTGATAATTCATTTCAGCTGAGTATAAGTGAGAATCAATATACCTTGTTTTTTATTACAATTTTTATTTGTTTGCAGCTCAAATTTGTGAAAGTACCACTTAATTTTATGGTACTAAACAAAGGTGTTGGTTTTTACTACTTTAGTTTCAAAGTTTTTGACATCGTAAAGTATTTGTTTTTTAAAATTGATGATTGATGAGGCCGATACTTGGAGAAAATTAATATCCATAATAAAAAATATTTCGAATTTTCTCATAATTCAATACAAACGCGCATGACGACGTTTCGAAGTACTACTGAAAATAAAAATCGGTATTAATTCAGCATTTGATCAAGAAGTAGTACTTCGAAACGTCGTCATGCGTATCTGTATGAAATTATGAGAAAATTCTAAATAATGTATATTTGTTTTTTATATTGTTTTTTTATAGATATTTTACAGATTATGGTAGTGCCAAAAGTATGAAGGAATATGAGGAAGTCATGTATAGTGATAAAGGGAAATATCTTATGGCACATAACGGTTGGGTGCAGAATATAGATCCTCTAGTCAATTTTGCAGGTCCTGACTCCACAGTTTACATCAGAAGAGAGTTGATTGCTTGGGGAGATAGTGTTAAATTGCGGTAAGTTCAAAATGAAGTGCTTATAATATTATTAATTATAATGATCATTATTATAATTATTTTGTCATATGAAATTGTTGTTTGAATTTCTACACGGAAAATGTTACAGGAACTATATTTTATTTAAGATGTTCAGAATTACATTTAAAAATACACTGAACCATCAGTGATAAAACAAACGATTAGTATCGCAAAACTATGTTGACATTTTACTGCTATTGATAAATGTTGTAAAATTCCAATGGCTTTTGTTTAATAAATTTTAATGATGGCATTATTTAATATAGGGAAAGTGTAATCATACATTGATTTTTTGAAAGTTATGATCACTCAAATATCTTTCAGTTCAAATAAGGACCACTAACTGACCTAGTTCCAATTTTCACTTCCAGGTTTGGAGAAAAACCATCTGATTGCCCATTTTTGTGGGATCACATGAAAAAATACGTGGAAATTACCGCTAGTATTTTTGATGGAGTAAGATTAGATAATTGCCATTCAACTCCAATCCATGTAAGTGAAGAATTGTAATCTTAACTTCGAAAGTTTTATATAATTTTTTCTCAGGTTGCTCAATATTTACTAGACGCAGCTAGAAAGATTCGACCAGACCTTTATGTTGTTGCAGAACTTTTCACAAATTCTGACGAGAAAGATAACATTTTTGTTAATAAGCTTGGCATCTCTTCCCTTATACGAGGCAAGTAATAACTTTACAGTGTTCTCTGTGAAGTATTCGTAAATCGAAACAAAAGTTATGATTCAGTATTTGCTTTATAGATATCGTGACAAATGTTTAAAAAAGGCTAAAATGTGTACAGCTTCTGTTTTATTTATTCAAAAATGTAATTTTAAATATCAATGGATTTGTTACTTAAATTTACTATAATATTTTGTAATACATGTAATTTATTTAGACATTTAAGTTTTTTAGTTATAAATAATGTTTTTGTTGTAAAAATAGTGTTGACAGTATTAACCAAACAAAATATATTATTTGTCAGATTTCATTTTTGTTCCATTATTTCTTACATGTCATTATTTTACATTGGTTTCATATGTGAAATTTCTTATTGAATTGAAAAAAAAAAGGAATTTGTACATACATATATAAATATGTATTATCATATTATATAAAAAAAAAACAATAATACAGTAGAGAATGTTGAATGAATGTAATTACTTGGAATTATCATTACTTGGAATTTCATTGAAGATTAATATATAATCATGTACATACTGTATATAGCTATAGCTTTATAGATTTATGTATAGCTAGCTTCTATGAAAACGCTTTATTTTTCAAATATCTACGTTTTGTTGTTTAGAAAGCATGAGTGCTTGGAATTCTCATGAACTAGGAAGGTTAGTTTATCGTTTTGGTGGAGTTCCTGTTGGTTCTTTCTACCAACCAAACACTCGGCCATTAGTTCCCAGTATTGCCCACGCTTTATTTATGGATTTAACACATGATAACCCAAGTCCTATTGAGAAGAGGTCAGTTTTTGACATGTTGCCCAATTCAGCTCTTGTTAATATGTCCTGCTGTGGAACTGGATCAAATAGAGGATACGACGAACTTGTTCCCCATCATGTAAATAAAATTCAGACAAGCAAAGTTTATAACTTAATTTACCATCCTTCATTTTGACATTTGCTTTTCAGATAAGTGTAGTAGACGAAACAAGAGAATATACAGACTGGAGCCCCGAATTATCTGACGATGCCAAATATGCGTCGAATGACACTGCAATAATAGAAGCAAAAAGGGTACTCAATAATGTACATTTACAACTTAGCAAAGAAGGATTTGATCAAGTTAGTATGAATTATGTCCCATTGAATATTCCTATGCCTTGAGTAAAGTTCAATTCAATTTAAAAATTACTCTGTTAAATAAATATAAAATGATACATGAATCTCCCAATCCATAGATTTATGTTGATCAAATGGATCCAGACATAGTTGCAGTAACGAGACACTGTCCAAAGACACATCAAAGTTATATTTTAGTGGCTTTCACAGCTTTCACACATCCTGGAAACAATGATTATAAATTTCAAAGAAGTATCAAACCATTAGTAGTGGAAGGTGTATTAGATGAAATTGTATTAGAGGCTACACTGTCCCATTTAGATTTTAGGTAATATTATTAAACCTTTCATAGTGATTGATCATACAAGTGATCACATAGTGATCAAATAAGTTAACATATTATTAATTGAATATGTAATGGAATTAATGTGTTGAGCATCACTAAACATGTAAAATTTGACTTATTATAAGAAAGTTTTTAGTTAACTTATTGTAAGAAGGAAGTAAATGTTCCTTTTCAATTCTGGTTGTCTATTTTATGATTAATATTCTGTACTAAGCTGTGTAATAGAAAACCTGAAATAATAATGCAATTTTGTAGTAATGGTGGATCCAAATTTGCTAAAGCACAATGTTTCAAGAAAAGTGATAAGTACATAAATGGTTATTCAGAATATAAATTATATATGAAGAAATACATCCAATTATCCGAATCAGAAGTGTTTGAAAGAACTCCTTCTACAAATCCAAATCAAATCATATTAAATTTCAAGAACTTTAAGCCTGGATCAGTTGTGATTATCAGGTGAGGAATATATATTGAATGTTTTTAGCATTATAGCTTTAATGTGAAAAACTTTATTTTCGTTGTATATCACATCTTTGTCAAAACTAATGAATAATTGAATTTTATGAATTACTATAGATATCAAAATGGCAAACTTATTTTTTAAAAAAATCGAATTAGTTTTTTGTATTGACTTATATTTTGATTTACTGTTATTTTGTATTAGTTGTACATATTGATTTTTAGTATCAGAGGAATATTTCTGGCTTTTAGTCTTCTTCAATTTAATTCTTCATCTACTATCTTAAACAGGCAATAAATCCATTTTAAATATATATAAGATATATATAGTATTTGAATCATTTACTTAATTGCTGATCTTATAGAGTTTCGTTACCTAAACTAATGACCGATGCAGTTAGTGATGTAAGAAAGGTAGTACAACAATTTTCCTCTATCAAAGACACAGAATTGAAACTTATTATCAGGAAACTAAATCTCGATAGTTTGAACAGAGTTTTGTATAGATGTGATCAAGAAGAAAGAGATGAAGGAAAAGGTTTTGATACTTACGATATACCAGGTTATGGGAAATTAGTATATTCAGGTTTACAAGGTAAGGGTTCCTTTTTTCTGCACAATTTTCTACTACACTCCAGTATACTAGAAAAGTTTGTTCATTTACATCTGTATATTGTATGGATATATTTTTGACAAGCCACAAAATTGTCATTTTAAATGTACTTTTAATGTTGTTGTATAAATAAATCGATCTGTCTATCTATATAAGCTGTACCAGCATTCTGTAAAAGACTTCATATAAGCAATAAACACCTAACGAAGTTTATATATTTTTTAGTTTCTTAAAGTAAGAAACAAAATGAAACCTTAATTTCTTCTAGTTTTAATTGGGTGTATAAAGAATGCTGATAATCGCCATGGAAAATAGAACATTTTCAACGAATTCAATTCAATTTGTGGTGAATTATTGTTTTAGGTTTCATGTCTCTTCTTTCAAAAATCAGGCAAAACAACGATCTTGGTCATCCAATGTGTAACAATTTGAGAAATGGAACTTGGATGATTGGTAAATTTTTATTATTTATTAGTTTATAGAATAGTTTAATATTTTTCTTTTAGATTATATTTTTCAACGCTTGAAATTAGATGAAAAAACAGCTGATCTGGGAAAATGGATTGAAGAAAATACAAGAAGCCTGAAAGAATTACCTAAATATTTGAGACCAGCATACTTTGATATATTTTTCACTGGATTACATGAATTACTAACTGAACGCAGCTATAGTTTGATGTCTGAGTAAGTTGTATATATACGTATATATATATATATATATATATATATATATATATATATATATATATATATATATATATATATATATATATATATATATATATATATATATATATATATATATATATATATATATATATATATATATATATATATATATATATATATATATATATATATATATATATATATATATATATATTTAACGTTTATTGAAGGCTCTAAAATAAAATGTCTTCAAGTGCAATTACCCTATATGAAATCAGTGCAATTAAAATTAGAACCAAAGATATTGCTTGTATTCTAACTAATTCAAATATAATCAATTTCAGCTTTGTGCATAAAGGCTCTATATTTGTGAAAAGTCTATCTATGGGATCTGTACAATTTGCAGCTTATATTAAGTCTGCAGATCTACCGCAATTATCTCCAAACTTAGCTGAACCAAAACCTGATATGAGATTAAGTGAAAATGGTAAGAAGATTCAATCATGTGTTTCTCTCAGTGCAGGTGAGTAAAAAATAATGTTGAAAGTGAGAAATTTTATGATCATTTGTATAAACAAATCTTAGGTTTGCCCCATTTTTCTGTTGGTTACATGAGGAATTGGGGAAGGGACACTTTCATAGCTCTCAGAGGATTATTTATCTTGACTGGCAGGTACCAAGAGGCGAGATACCACATATTAGGATACGGCGCCTGTTTACGTCACGGACTGATACCCAATTTGTTGAATGGAGGTCGAAAATCGAGGTAAAAGTATTTTTAAAATATTTCATGGACTGTAGTAACTTTTTTTTTGTACTTTCTGCAGATACAATTGTAGGGATGCAGTCTGGTGGTGGTTGTACTGTATTAAATGTTATACTGAAGAAGTGCCAAATGGCATAAACATACTGGAGGACAAAGTTTCCAGAATCTTCCCAACGGACGATTCCCCTCCTCAGCAACCTGGAGAAACGGACCAAATTTTGCAGGACGTCATGCAAGAGGCCCTAACTCGGCATTTCCAAGGTTTGGTGTTCAGAGAGAGACATGCTGGAAGAGAAATTGATGAGCATATGAATGATAATGGCTTTAACAATCAAATTGGTGTACATCCTTCAACTGGTTTTATTTTTGGAGGAAATGTAGATAATTGCGGTGAGTGTCAAATCAGAGACATACATTTTGAAACATATTAATTTTAAAGTATTTCATGCATTCAGTTTGAAATTTGGCGATTATCAGTATAAAATGAATAAGCTAATAACTTTTTTGCATTACCATATAGTCAAAATTTTAAATATTTGAGCTATAAATTTCTTGATTAATTTATTAAGAATTTATTAATATTTATATAGATAATTCACTAATAATTGGCAAAATTTAATAATAATAATTAATCATTGATTAAAATGGAAATAACAAGATTATTAATATTTTTTAGGTGGTTTATAGAAGATGTATATAATAATTGAGCTATAAATTTCTTGATTAATTTATTAAGAATTTATTAATATTTATATACTAATAATTGGCAAAATTTAATAATAATAATCTTTATTCAGTCATTGATTAAAATGGAATACTAACAAGATAATGCAAACAATGTAAAGAAATTTTTAGTTATTTTGATATTTTTCGGTGGTTTATTGAAGATGTAATAATAATAATATGGACTTTATTCGCTTTTATACACAAATTGTGTTACAACAGTAATTGCTGAGTAGTATGAACCTAAATTGAAATTTAGATTATGAATTGATATAAAGTCATTAAATATCAGCTATTCTTAAAAATTCATATTAATATTTCAAATATGTGTAGCCACGTAATCGTTAATCATTTTACAAGGCGCTCTTTGATTTTGATAAAATCGAAAAATTATAAATAGTGTATAAAAATTTTAATAATCTTTTAATCATTTATAATTGAATTACATAAAATGAAGTTAAAATAAAAAAATTGAGATATTGTATTAAAGATGAAATTTTGTTTATTTAATTTTAATGTATTTTTTTTAATTGAGTATTTAATTATCAGACAATTATCAGCCCGTCGTAAAGCATCGTAAAATTTGAAGTCATTTATTGAATGTTTGAAATGTAACAAAATGTTACAAAAATATAATAAATTCTGAAATATCTAAATGACTTAAATTTAATAAATTTCGTGCATAAATTTTAATAAACAATAAAAATGGACCAAGACTCTGTGTGTAAACTTTATTTAATGAAAAAATTCATTTTTCAATTAATGATTTGAATAATTTTTAGGCACTTGGATGGATAAAATGGGTTCTTCGACGAAAGCGGGAAATAAAGGAAAACCCGCCACTCCAAGGGATGGCTCAGCTTGTGAAATCGTGGGATTGTCCAAGTGTGTTATTTCCTGGCTTGCTAAACTTTACGATCAGAAGAAATATAAATATTCTGGTGTAGAACGAGTATCTCCTAATAATATTGTCACATCATGGTCATTCACATATTGGGCCGACAAAATCCAAAACAATTTCGAGAAATGTTTTTGGGTGAGTGAAAAACCAACTGAAGGAGAAGAGAGACCAGATTTAATAAACAGAAGAGGAATTTACAAGGATTGTTTTGGTTCCAAACAGGAATGGACAGATTATCAACTTAGGTGTAATTTCCCTATTGTTATGGTTGTGGTGAGTTCCGTTTTAGTATCATTTTATCAAACAACAACACATAATACTTTGATGCCTTTACATGTCTATCAGTAATAATTCCATGATCCCTGAAGTATTAATACTATAAATTTCAATTTTATTTGAGAATAAAATTAATATATATAAAGTTAATACTCTTTTCAAAATTGAAACAAATAGTAAAATAATCAGTTTTGCGGACGATACAGTCATACTCTATAATTCCTACTCATGGGACAGTCTAAAAATAAAAGCAGAAACTGATTTTATTCTATTCTATAAACTATTCTCTATAAAGAATTGATTTTCTCAGTGGATTTGAGAGTTTATTGTACTGCATTGAAAATAATTCTATGAATAAACTCAATATTATTATTATTATAAATAGATATGTAAGTCAAGTGTTTTTTATTTTCTATATCAATGGACATGTTACATTTCAGGCACCTGAATTATTTAATCCACAACATGCCTGGGTTGCTCTTGAAGTAGCAGAAAATGTATTGTTAGGACCTCTGGAATGAAAACTTTAGATCCAAGTGATTGGGCTTACAGAGCTGACTATGACAATTCAAATGATTCACAAGATAAGTCAGTAGCCAATGGCTTCAATTATCATCAAGGACCAGTAAGTAGATATCAGTTAATTAGTTTAAATTGGACACATATCAACAAGAAAATCAAAACAAATTATATGTTATTCGTCCATCCATAGATGTTTCCATAGGCTAAACTTGATCAATATAGAGACCAATCTGGATATTTTATTTATATTATTTATTTTTTTATAGAGACATTTGAAGAATAGTTTATTTACTAATTTTTATATTTAATGGTTTATTTCATTAACATCTCTCCCCACTTAAGTTTTTCATTGAGGATATACTTATTAAAATAAATTAAACTCTTGGCTTAATGTTTCACGATTTATTTAACAATATGTATAGTCAACATGTTTCGAGCGTTAGCTCATTTTCAAGACTGAAATGCTTTAGGTTTTAGAATAAGCGATGGAATATTCTGCTTTCTTGTGTATTGTTGCACTTTGTCAGATTAAGTTTCATTGCCTACTGAACTTCATAATTATTTTTGTTTATTTCTTTTTCTAGTAATTCTATAATTTTTTCTTTACTAGCGATTATTTTATCTTTCTTATTTATAAGAATTTCTAGAAGCTTATGTGCATTGAGTCTTGAAAATGAGCTAACGCTCGAAACATGTTGACTATACATATTGTTAAATAAATCGTGAAACATTAAGCCAAGAGTTTAATTTATTTTAATATTCAATTATGTTTCACCAAGAGTTAAGCGAGAATTCAATCTCATTAATGAGGATATACTTATTGCATGTTTAGCTGGTTTCACTTTTTGCTCAAGATCATTTCTTGCGCGTTTACATTCTTGAAATGCTTTAGGTTTTAGAATAAGCGATGGAATATTCTGCTTTCTTGTGTATTGTTTTACTTTGTCAGATTGAGTTTCATTGCCTACTGAACTTCATAATTATTTTTGTTTATTTCTTTTTCTAGTAATTCTATAATTTTTTCTTTACTAGCGATTATTTTGTCTTTCTTATTTATAAGAATTACTAGCAGCTTATGTGCATTGAAATTCAGGAGGCCATCTCCGCAATATTTCATTGTTCTTCTCGATTTTAATTCCTTTAGCTTTATTTCCGATGCCGTTAAGGCTTCGTTAAGTGTTATTCTTGAATTTTTTTTTTACACTTCTGTCATTTCAACATCTGTTTTCTCTCGTCGCATCATGTTTTATCTCGGCGATAAGATATTTCATTTCTTATATGTTGTTACCCAATAGAAAATCGAGCGCGAAAGTCGCGTTTTCTTTATTTTCTTCGATTTATTTCAATGAAAATTTCCAATACTTTCCAATTCAGATTCCAACGCAACTTATGTCTACAAAGGAATTTCCAAAATGATTATATATATATATATATATATATATATATATATATATATATATATATATATATATATATATATATATATATATATATATATATATATGTATTTCTGCTCTGAAGTGTTTACTTATTTATGTCAATGTATCCAAAACTTTAGTTTGTAATTAACGTATGTAATATGTGTGTATGTAAAAATTAAAAAATTATTTTTCTAATTTAAGGAATGGGTCTGGCCGATAGGATATTTCTTTAGAGCAAAACTCTATTTTGCAGCTAAAAATGGAAAACTCAAAGAAACAGTGGCTGAAGTAAAATATAAACTTTCAAGGCATTTTGTTGAATTACAAACTTCTGACTGGAGAGGATTGCCGGAATTAACTAACAGTAATGGAAGTTATTGCAGAGATAGTTCAAGAACACAAGCCTGGAGCATGTCTTCAATTTTAGAAGTAAGAAATATTTTTAAAAAATTAACGTTTAGTTTCACCTCTAGTGAAAATTTCTTAATTCAATTATTTTCAGGTCCTCCACGATTTACAAAAAATTGATTCTTCTATCGTGTGAGATGTAGAATATTTTAATTAATTATTGTAGCAAAACATATTTTAAAGTTGTGATTAATGTGCCTTATATATTATATTATAGAGTATAGTAATTATTGCAGTACCATGTTATATTCACACTAGGTGAAATGTGTTTACATAATATCCATAATAAATTGTTAAAAGAAATTGTTTATGTTGATTGAATATCTGCTCTTGATGAAACACGCTTTAATATAAATTGAATTAAAAGGATTTGGCTTAATTGTGTGAAAATTATATTTTTTGACAAATTTTGCAGTTAAAAAAAGTTAAATTAGAATTACATAATATAAATTCTGTGAAACTAAGCCAAGTTTTTTTATCAAATTTATAGCCATTGTTTATATGGTAAGACAGTGAAGACATGGAAAGTTTGATGCTTCAGAATTGTTGGAATGATTCAGTGGGGTAGTTAGGTTTGTTAGTTGATTAGTTTGCTATTAAATGAATAGGCCAAATTAGAATACAAGTAGGTACTTGAATTGTATTTTGCAAAGATTTGGATCACGGTTTGACTCATTTTATTATTGGGCATAAATAAATGTAAAAAAAAGTTAAGAATACTGTTTTCTACTAGTGAAAATACGTTGGTTGATAGGGTATTTTTACATAATAAATGGCATTTTGAATTTTCAAGAACATTTTATTGAAGAAATTATGAAAAATTAACAATATTCATGACAATTGATTACAACTGATGAAAGTAAACACTTTGCCAAGAACAAATATCACAATAAATAACAACACTGTGAATTACAACAAATAAAATCATTCAAAGCACTGATACAATAGCTAAAATTCTACATATGATTTTTACATAAATCTATTCTCTATTTATTGAAATTTATTCCCAATTTGTATTAATTTAAAGAATTGTCAGTTAAAAGTTAGTCAAATATCACCAAACTTATACGTCATCAAAAATGCCTCTAGGAGGGTAGCCAACTCTAGTTCTATTGCTGGAATCATACTGATAACCCGAAAATTTATGGTCTGAATCTCTTTGGGTATCATTTAATCCCGTGCTGGTACCAAATTTTGAAGCAACTTCATCACTTGGAGGAAAATTAATGTTGACATCAATATTAGAAAAATTAGTACCACTGTAAGATGACTGGTTCATATCACGCAAAAGATTACTTCTGGTGTTGTCCATATATTCAAGCTCCGTAGGAGGGCGGCCTGCCAAATAGAAATTATACCATCAAATTGGAAAAAATAATTCAGCAGAATTATCCTCTGCTCAATTTCATTTTGATGATATGGAGATATAATGAAACTACATATTACTTTAAATTTTGAAAACAATTTAAGTTTCCAGATCAAATAGCAACAAATGGTAGAATTATATTTGAAAAAAAGACAGTTGCAATATCAATCGTTAGAAAGAATTTATTATATTATAATTATGATATTTTACTTACTGGATTCTACGCCAGATCTAAATCGTCCAGCTGATGGAAACTTCTCTTGAAATTCCCTTTTTCGGGAAGAAGATTCTACTGCTCGCTGCCTTTTTCTTTTTTCTGTAATTGATAATTTCAGTAATATTTTTTTCATAACCAACAAGATTCACCTCTTTTTATAATCTCCTTGCCTTGGTCGATCAGGTCCGTTGTCATGTCATCATCACCAACAAATTGATGAAAACCCAAAAATGATAAAATCCTAGATCCCACACTAAAATACGTACATAGACAGAACAGAATAATAGCCATTGGAAAATAAATATTAAAACCATCCGCAATTATGGATATGTACTCCATATGCCCCATAATCTAAAAATATATTTCGATAATTAGTTTTTTTTTATAACGTCTATAACCTTAGTCTAAGAAAAAATTTTGCAGTTTATCAAAGAATAAATAAATGAAACATTTTTTTTTATTTATGACGCAATATAAGTTGTCAATATTAAAACTCCAGAAATATGTACAAATTATTATATTAATAACTTTTTATACATTTAAAATATCAGTTGCCAAATAAAATAAATATCTGTCTCTTCATCAAGATATTTATAATTATCTGTACTTTTCTATTTACATCCGATAATGGTATAAAGACCAGATCATTTAAGCATGTGAAAAAATATAATATTGTTCAATTGTGTTACCCTGACCTGTGTGTAATGTGTTTCCATTATTTGTTCCTTTATAATGTGACTATCCATGTGAATAAGTCCCAGGAAATTCAAACACAAAGGTGGTGTCAACCTGCTGAGCATCATTCCAGAAAAAATGAGGCTATACTCATTAGTTTGATGGTGTGGAGCTAAATAATAAAAGTTCAACAGACGTATCTTGAGTATTGTTGAATAAGCACAATAGCATAAGTACAAAATAACTGCTGTAGAGAGCCACTAAAAATAAAAAAACCGAAATGTTTACAAAATTTAATGTTCTTGTATATCCTTTACCTCTATTGTAAAATAATCATACTTAATTCTTGCCCGATCTACAACTAATGCAAAAATAGATAATACTGGACTTTTATTGAAGAATGTCAATTCAGACCAAATTACACAAAATGAGAAGAGAACTGCCAACATTGCAAGTCCTTTCTGAATATAGCTGTACATAAAACATTTCCAATACCATTCTGAAAATATGAAATCATATTTAACTACGTCAATAACAGAAACTAATATAAATTTTTACCTATTGTTGGTGTATAAATATAATTTGTAAACCAGTTTGTTGGCTCTTGAAATGTCTTTTTGAATCTCCTATCTCTGGATATCTGATTTTTTAGAATGTCCTCCAATGAGAAAATTTTTTCCACAATAATATTGTATTGTGTTTCAGTTCTTTGAAGAACTTGAAGACTCTTGATAACCTTGAAAACATGTTTGCTAAATATTAAAGAATAACAATAGCAATTTTCATGAGCAACTGCACTAACTTAAACTGAATGTCAATCGAGAAGCTCAATTAACATGATCAATCAGTAAGAAGTATACATAAAAAATATTCAACATGAAACCTCAATTATTAAACTGATATCTTACTTTACACTAGCTGGAATATTGTTGAAAAATACATTAAACAGATTTGATTGATTTCATATTAGATACAATCAATAATGTATTTCAATAATGTTAGACTTTAAAAATTTTTACCTGTTTTTATGAAGCCTGATTTTACCTGTTTATGAAGCCGAATAAGAGATTTATCAGTAGGCAAGTCAGATCCAGAATCTTCAACTGAAGCATGCCTTCTATTCATTCTATCCCTCAATTCTGTAGGAACTTTCTGCATGATGGTCTCTAAGTTTTCATATAAATGATGACCTGGTTTAATTACCAAGGATACTGCATGGAGGGACTAAAACAGAACATTTTTGAAATACTCATTATTATATACCAAAGCACCAACACTGGAGATGATTTTACCTCAAGTACATCATCTACTGTTTCCTCAGCTTCACACTTGTCAGACATAATTTTTGCTGTTTTGAAATAAGAGTGAGTGAGCACATAACTTCTATTGGAATTATTCCATAAACTTCTAGGAACCTCTACTAAAGCATAACCCAAAAGAAGTACTAAGAGGAACAAACCCCAAGTATTACTAGCAGATGATGCTATAGCTATCACTTTGGGCCTAAAAATTTTAAGGTTTTATTGCTCCACATCACTGAAATATAATGCAGACTTACCAATCAAGATTGACTCCTGGTTTTAGTGCTAAGTATATGAGTAAAATTCCACAAATCAGGAAGTAAGAGCCATAATATATTGTATTGTCAATAAATGCTGATTTTAATTTACCCTTGATAGTAAAATCACCAGTTTTTGTGTATGACTGCATCATTGGCATTACAAGCCTATGGAATATTTCTTAATTATACAGTAATAAATAATACTAAATATAAGATAAAATTCAAACACTTGAACTTTTGATTTACACTTTTATTGAAAACATAGCATTATGCATACATACATATATTATGCATTTATAACAACAAAAACACGTCATGCTGTTTTCAATAAAAGTGTAAATCAAAAGCTGAAGTGTTTGAATTTTATCTTATATTTAATATACTGGATAAACATCAAGTAAATGCCAATACCATTCAATATAATAAATAATACACCAAGCCATATATATATATATATATATATATATATATATATATATATATATATATATATATTTATATCTTATATTTATATATATATATATATATATATATATATATATATATATATATATATATATATATATATATATATATATATATATATATATATATATATATATATATATATAACTGACAGTAGAAAAATTATTTAATGTCTGAATAATGAAAATTATTTTTATTTACCAAGTGAGCATCTGTGTGCTCCAGTACACTGTTCTCCACAGCTCAGGAAAGGTATTTTCAGGAACATCACTAGATGGTGCTTGACATGTGCTATTAGATAGTATCAAGTTGGGATTTACGTATATTGAAATTTGAGAATTATTCTGTGCTAAACATCTCCTATATACAGTCTAAAAGGAGTTATAAAAAATTAATTCCTATAAAATTTTCTTGACTTTAACAAAATTATTAAAAAACATATTTGATAATTCTGGACTTTAAATGAAACATAATACTCATTTTGAATTTGAAACATAATTTAGCCAAACATGGAAATTAGAGATAAATGCAACAAACAAATATTACACATCATACACTTACAGATATGACATCTAGAGGTAATGCAAATATTATTATAAAACTGAAATTCCATGCCAAAAGAACTACAAGTGTTATAATTATTCTATGTCGAAACCAATTTCCATATCTATAAAGAACAGTACTAGAGAGTAGAAAAGAAAACAGTGTTTTCGTAATGAGTGGCCAATAGCTCATTCTGGTTGATCCTTTTTGATCTCCTGGGTTTTATGCAATGCTTCTTGTTGAATTTTTTCTAATTTTTCCAAGGTGAAACTTTTCAAAGGTATGAGCCTAGGCTTACACAGTTGCAGAGCTGGCACATCCTCTATTATAATATGTCCTGTCTTTGGTAATACTAGTTTTTCATTTCCACCTGAAGACATTCTAGATTTCATAAATATTACAGAACTTTCATGGAAAGTTCATCTTATCTTTTAAATTGAGAAAAATAAATTTTCATGTCAGAGATGAAATTATTATTACTCCAAGCTGAATATTATATCAACGATTAGAACATATCAACTCAGATTAACTCTGTAACAGCAGGCCAGTCAGACGTCACGTCAGACTAGACCACAGAATATGGTATTTTAAAATATTTAGGATATTTAAATGTTCAACATGTATGTACAAAGTAAGGACCAAATAGAAAAAATCATATTTGAAACGATAACGGAATGAGTATTCTCTTTTGAGGAGATACCTTTTAGAAGAATAACCGGACTGAAAATTTATTACTACCTTATCTGCAGGTTTTTAAGCTTTAAAAAAGTATCGGAGAAAAACTGACAAAAAGAGATATAATGGTATATGATTCTGAGTTGAAACTTTTTTAGAGGAGATGTAAAATCACAATTATGGACTCTTTAAAATTGGCTGAATACAATGAATTATATAATAATTATTTATGAAATATATTATTCTAAGACCGCAAACCATTGAAAATGATAAATATAAATTAAAATAAAAATACAATCGATATATCATTGTTATTAAAGTAACTAATAAAGTAATATTCCTACAGGAGAGGCGTGTCTCCTGGAATATTTTATAAAAGAGAGTGGCATTGAATGGTAGTAACGAGTAAAGGAAACTAAAGTAGTCAAGACTAAAGGGTAAAAGACTAGTGTGTTGAGTCGAACCTAGAAATTGAAAGTGAAGTGAAAATAATAGTGAACTTAGTTATTTTGACATAATACTAGTGACTAATAGTAAATAAAATTTAATTCATTTTTCTAAATTTTAAATAGTTATTAGAATTAATCTGTAGAACCCCACTGTATCACTCAAGAATATCGTAAGTATACCAAACAACTCTGCTAAGCATGTCCCTTCCAATTTTGTCTTTGCTCTGGATGCATTTGACGTCTCGTTTTAAGTGACAGTTTGTCAACTATGTTTTTGAGGTTAGTGCGGGGGAGTCAACAAAGCAAAATTTCCTAAAGGGTCCTTTTGTCACTAATATCGAACTGGCAGATTATTTATATTTTTTTGTGATACAGTTCGAAAAATGAGCGATCTTTTCAAATCAGCATTTGATTATTTCAGTGGACCAGCAAATAATGGTCATACCGAAAATAGTTTTGTTGGGCAACTTATAGAAATTTCTAATGTAAAATTGAAAATAAAGAAAGTTATTGCTCAAGGTGAGTATTAACTATTGATTTTTACATGAAACTTTGAAAATTTTCATTTCAGGAGGATTTGCTGTTGTTTTTGTTGCACAAGATATTTCTACAGGAAAAGAGTATGCCTTGAAGGTTTGTAGAAAAAATCAATTTCATTTCAATTTCAAAACACTTTTGAAAAATTTATTTCAGAGACTTCTATCGGGTGATGAGGAATCGAAAAAAAATATAGTTCAAGAAATAAATATATTAAAAAAATTAGCTGGGCATCCACACATAATTCAATATTTAACAGCTTCTTTAATAGATAAATCTCAGACACAACATGGGCAGACTGAATTCTTATTAGTGACAGAACTTTGTACAGGTTGTTTATAAACTTTTCAGGTTAAATGTTTTTTAATATGTACATTAAACAATTTTCAGGAGGTTCCTTAGTGAACATACTTCAAGCCAGATCTTTAGCTTTTGATCTGGAAACAATAACCAAAATATTCTATCAAACATGTCTGGCTGTTTCATTTATGCATTCACAGCAACCAACAATAATTCACAGAGACTTGAAAATTGATAATCTTTTAATAACTGCAGATGGTTTTATAAAATTGTGCGATTTTGGTTCTGCCACAAGTGATTTATTCAATCCTGATATCACTTGGTCAGCAAATCAGCACTCAAGTCTTGAAGAAAATGTGAGTAAAAAAAAAGTATTATAAATTAAATAAATTGAGTAGAAAGCTTTTGGCTCAATATCTCTGAATTATATTGATTGCTCAACATTTCTTTTGGAATGTATCCCATTTTCAATTGTTAAACTGAAGATCAATTTAAACTTCAAGTTTTCAACATTATGAATTAATTTTATAATATTAATTATGAATTAATTTTTAATAGCTAGCCAGATTCACTACACCAATGTATAGAGCACCTGAAATGGTAGATACTTGGAATAATTATGGAATTGGTCCCCCTGTAGATATCTGGGCACTGGGTTGCATTTTATATACTCTATGCTTTATGAGACATCCTTTTGAAGATGCAGCTAAGCTCAGGATTGTAAATGCAAACTATACTATTCCAGCAGATCCAAAATTCAATTGTTTCCATGAGATAATTCGTAAGTGATGATTTTTTCGCAATTAACAAATTCTCAGTCTCCTGTTATTGTCAAATATTTTAATAATTTTTTTGGAGTAGTCAAAAACAATCATCAATAAAGTTATTGCGACATTAGTAATAATTTCATTTTAATATAATTTATTTATTTGTATTTTCAACAAATACACCATTTTTACATATTTTCAACATTACATAAGTTTTCACAACTCACAACATTACATAAGTTTTATGTTATCTATCTAAGTACATGGCGGACCTAAAAACACAGAACAAAAAATATTCGGAAGCAATTTTCAAAAACCATGAAAATTAACAAAAATCAAGAAAAATACAAACAGTACATCAAACATCACAAAATGAAAATCATTTTAAGACTGGCCACAATACATATTATAGATTTTTCCTCAACATTACAGGTCTCAAATCAGTCTTAAATGAACGTACAGACATGTTAAAATAATCAAATCCTGAACGCTCATTAAGTAGTTTAACCATTCTATAAGCTAAATTTTGATAATGACAACTACTAAAAGTATCGTGTGAAGAGGGGATTTTCTCATATTTCTAGGTGGGACATAAAATATTATATCGCCTAGTATTTTGGGGGAGATAATCAAGTTATTAACAATTTTAAAAAAGAAGCTTTTTTAAAATTTTTTTAAAGAAGAAGCTTTTTTAAAATTGTTTTAAAATAGAAGCTTTTTAAAAATGGTTTTAAAAAAGAAGCTATAAAAAAAATGTTTTTCTCAAAATTAATTCATTGAAGCAGTCTTTTATAGTACATGTGTAATTATTTGAGGAAAAAATACTTTATTCATGAATGATATTTTAGCTAAATATGGTTATATTCAGGAAGTTTTATAAGTTACTGGAAAAATTTATAAAACTTTAATTTTTGCTAAATATTTATCAGTGTTTTCATTGTACAGGTGGGTGTTTTCAAGCTGATCCTCAAAAAAGATTTACAATAAGTGATATTCTAGAACGAGTTGCAGCAATAGCAGAAACCAATGGATTCAATCCAAAAGGTTCATTTCAGATAATAGAAACAACTCAAATTTCAGAAAATAACAGCGAATCTACTAACGGTGTAAAACGTCCTACTCTGCCATCAAGACCGGATCCTCCTATGAATCAGTTTTCTTCTCCAAATCATCAGCCTCAAAGACCACCCCAGCCATTGGTAAAATGATATTTTAATAATATGAATTTGGAAGAAATGAGTGGAGTATTTACTTTATATTTAACTAAAATTTAATTTCTCAGATACAGAAGCCTGTGGTACCGGAACGATCTTCGCCTATATTAAATCATCCAAAAAATGTTGATACCAAACATTCAGGTCTGTTTTCTTCGATAAAAGGAGGAGCTGGTAGTTTTTTTAAAAATTTGAAGGATACAAGTTCAAAAGTAATGGCTACAGTCCAACAGTGAGTAGTTTATGAGAATAAGGGTACTGCTTTTAGTATGTAAGTGAATATAATATGTCATATTATCATAAACAATACATATTGAAGTAACATAAGGATTAAATGTTTTAACATATGTTAAGTCAAATAACTGAAATTAATTATATTCCAAGAAAATTTTTTCAATCTAATTCCTTTATATTTTTATTATAACCATAATTTGAGAAAAAAATAAAAACTTCATTTTCTGGCCAAGATTTAGCATTCCAAAATCATCAACACTTATTGTAAAACATAATAGTATTTGGTATCGTCTGTAAATTTCTAATATCTTTTTAGTTACTTCAGATTTGCGCCAGACTACGATCATTTAATAAATTAACCTACCAGAGAAAAAGGGTATAAATATTTTATATACCTATTTGTATACTCATTTATTATAAATAAGTGAAGTATCAATGCAATTGATGTTAACTATTTTCTTGACTTTCAGATCAATTGGCCGCACAGATTTAGATATCAGCTACATAACCTCCAGAATTGTAGTTATGCCATTTCCCTCTGAAGGTTTAGAATCTGCATACAGAGTTAATCATTATGAGGATGTCAAGACTTTCTTAGACACACGACATCCCAATAATAAATATTCTATTTACAATTTATCCAGCAGAGTTTATCACTCAAAATTTGGAAGTATTAGAGTTATAAACTGCAATTTTGCTTACCCAGATCATTTAAAGGCACCGTTATTGAATTCACTTTATCAGTTATCAGAAGATATATATCAGTATTTAGCTGGCGACAGTAGAAATACTGTTGTTATACACTGTATGGTAAGTTCAGCATTATATAAATAAAATTAAATAGGTTTATAAGTATTAGTTTAGTTCTCCTCAATAAACAATTAATTCAAATGTGTTTATCTTTCATTTTTGAAATAGTATTGGAAGAAACAAATATAAAAATATATTATCTAACAAAAAAAACGTATGTTATTGTAAATGTAAAATATCAAAATTGCTGGTTTTTTTGAAATAATAGAGAAGTAGCATGAAGAATTAGAAAGGTCATTAGAGCACA
This sequence comes from Henosepilachna vigintioctopunctata, assembly GCA_030704895.1. Lineage (NCBI taxonomy): Eukaryota > Metazoa > Arthropoda > Insecta > Coleoptera > Coccinellidae > Henosepilachna > Henosepilachna vigintioctopunctata. The sequence continues at coordinate 638,451 of JARQZJ010000126.1, forward strand.
GACTAACTTCGGGGAAGGAAGGAAATATATAGTAAACACACTCAATCCTATCAAAGTTGTAATACATTTTATTTATAAGGTGTTGAAAAAAATGCTTCATTTTTTAAATTATTATTGTAGTTATTATAAGATAACTGAAAGCCAGTTTTACTTATTCTATGCAGGATGTACTTCACAATATTACATGTTATTCATAAGTTGGTTAAATTTTAGGATGGAAAAGCTACATCAGCTACACTAGTGTGTGCACTTCTTATCTACTCAAGAGTTTGTGAAGTACCTGAAGATGCTCTCCAGATGTTTGCTGTTAAACGCATGCCTCCCAATTTGCAACCATCTGAATTAAGATATTTATATTATTTGTCAGAAATAGTGAGAAATCCACCAAACTATCCTCACTATAAACCAGTAACTTTAGTGTCTTTACAAATGCACCCTATACCTGCTTTTACAAAAGTTCGGTAAGAGTAATTATCATAATTTTTAATATTTATATAACCCTAAGTTAATATTTTTCAGGGATGGTTGTAGACCCTATATTGAAGTTTACAGTGAAAATAGATGTGTATTGTCAACACTTCAAGATTATGAGCAGATGAAATTGTATAATATCGCTGAAGGAAAAGTTAGTCCTCAGATCTTTTATTTATGGAAAAACATTAACATAATGTCTTATTTTGTCATGTTTGCAGTGTTTATTGACAATTAATGCAACAGTTTGTGGCGATGTTTGTATTGTAATATACCATGCCAGAAATATATTGGGTGGTGTTATGACTCAAGGAAAAGCCACAGGAATTAAAATATGCCAAATTCAGCTTCATACAGGTTTTATTCCAGAAGAAGAAACTACAATTACTTTTACCAAGTAAGGAAGACAAATAAGTATATAAAAGATAATTTAGCGTTAAAGTTCAAATGTGCCTTGTTTAACTATCAACATCTGTAAAAATATTAGACATAATTATGTGTTGCAATAAGTAATCTTTTAGAATTTGCGATCGTGGGGTCAATATAATTGTAGTTTACTTTTAAGAGAATGTTTTGATGAGTTAATTAGTTTTTTATATTTATGTAATTTTAACATGAAGAAAAGCAGATACCATTAATTTTGGCCTACTGTAGTGAGGATAATATATTTTAATTAGTATTTTTTTTAGGTCGGATTTAGATGAAATACATGATAGTCCTGATCATTTCCAAGAATCTTTCAGGGTAATTCTCAGTGTTTTTGTCTCTGATACTGAACGCAAACCATCCCAACCAGCTCCATGGCTTACTGATAGAAGTAATAGAGTTCCAGACACCATGTTCACTACACAATTGGAGAAAGCTGAGGCAATAGATAACTTTGGTATATAATAATTTAATCAGTGAAAATCTATGCTCAAACACAATTTATTGCAGTTAGTAAACCGTCATCTAAAAAACCACAAAGACCACAACCACCTCACGCAGTTGTACCTCCTCGAGGCCTGCTCCCCCATCCCCTAGGCCACAACGCCTTGTTGGTGAAACATTCAAAGATTCTAGTGACTCAGAACCAGAGATGAATTATGTAATTAATGATTCCTATTTAAATTATTATTGCAAACTAATAAGCTTCCTTATCACATCTTCTTTAATTTTAGCCATCTAAAAATACTCATAAACTATCTGAAGAAATTGTAGACTTGCTTAACTTAAATGCTACTCCTCCAAAACCATCAGCACCACCTCAAAAACCTGCTCAAAGTTCAAACTTCGATCTCCTCGCTGATTTAAGCGGTAGTACTAATTCAGATAATAGTTTTGGAGATTTCACTTCATGTCCAATACCCCAAGAAAGTACTTTAAAAGCGGCTACAGATAAAAATGAAAACCCAATAGATAATTTGTTTGATCCATTTGGGACAACATCTGATGAAGGAAATTTACTTGGTGGGTGGAGTGATTTTTCAAAAAAGCCTGCTGCCACTGCTACAAATTATGAAGAACAAAAACCGAAAGATTTATTTGCTGATTTAGGTGAGAATATTCTTCAGTATTCAACAAATACAATACAGAAATAGAATAATGAGAATCAAAATTTTTATTATTAAAAAGTAGTTGTGAATTATATCAGAAGCATGTGTTTTAAAAGTGTGATTTCTTAGAAATATATTGGATATTTCTAAAATGTTCCATCTAGTGGAGTCAGAAAATGGAGAAGCGCATCACATATATTTACTGTAAAATAATTTGGTAATCATTTTGCAGGGAATTTAGGAAATATTTATATCAGTCAACCTCAAAATGCTGCACCTCCTATAGGAACTTCTCCACAACACATTACCCAATCTTCTCAACATATTCCTATATCGACAAATACATCCACAGCTCCCTTGCATACTCCAAGTCCTGGACATACACCAATGGCTAGAAGTCCAGCAGACTCCCGTCCTGATTATAATAGATCTCACTTTGAACCATTAAATAAGAATGGTGCTCCTAGCAGTGATAAAGTTAAACCAAAATCTGAAGATATTTTTGGCGATTTACTTGGATCTCAAGGTTACAAATTTACCGCAAAGAAAGATAATATGCCTAGATCTATAAATGACATGAGAAAAGAAGAATTAATTACCACTATGGATCCAGAAAAATTGAAAATTTTGGAATGGGTATGTAAACACATTTCAAATGAACGTGTATCAAAAGTGTACTTTAACTTTCTTTTTCGCTAATTTTTTAACAAATTATTCATCATTATTAGAAAGAACATTATAGCATCATTGATGTGAAAAATAATTAATGCGATGTTTCTATTATCCTTCTAGGGACAAATGTTATAATAATAATAATAATAATATTGGATAGTATTGGCGTTTACTTGATGTAAATCCATTATGATTGAATATTAGCTAAAATTCAAACACTTGAACTTTTGATTTCAAAAAGCATGATGGGTTTCGTCGTTACAAACGACTTCCTCAGATGCTAATAGAATACTGACTCAGTCACTGCAAGTTCAAGTGTTAAATTTATTGAATATATCTAAGTGTGAATTTTAGGTTATATTCAACAAATGTTAGTTATAGTAAACTTATATAATATAGTACAATAATATAGCACGATAACTAAAGAATTCTTTTTCTTGTAGTAAATTTCTTTCATGTTTTGAGAAATGACAACGAGCGTTTCTACAACCGCATCCTAGATAGCACTACTTCATCAAATCAGTTGAAATTGTTCAAAAACTAGTTGCAAAATGTAGTTTCTTAATTGATAAGGACATGTGAATCTTTCAATGTTAGTTGTATTCATGTGCTTTTCATTGATTCCTAAGATTTGAGATATACATTAATCTATGCATTATATATGCCTACGACTTACTATATATTTCTGTCTTACAATCGATAGGAGGGTGTGTGAGGATTGGAGTCGTTGCCTTTCATTTGTTGGACTAATGAGTACCTTGTAGTACGAAACAGTAACTGCCTTACTATATCAATACTTACTGTATCGATTTCAATATTCCCTAACATTTGTCCCTTGAAGGATAATGGAGACATCGCATTGTTCATGTTGCACATAGCCAACTCTGCTATAATAATGTTTTTTTGAATAATATATCAAAAAATTATCGAAAGAAAGTTATAGTATACTGATCAAATCTGATCATAGTTCAAAAAATTATTTTCTCAAGTAAAAAGAATATTTAATAACTTAATTTCACTGTTGGAATGTTTATGCTTTTACAGACTGAGGGCAAAAAGAGCAATATTAGAGCATTGCTCTGCTCTCTTCACACTGTTGTGTGGGAAGGTACAAAATGGAACAAATGTGATATGCATCAGTTGGTGACTGCTGCAGATGTTAAGAAAGCTTATAGAAAAGCTTGCTTAGCTGTTCACCCTGATAAGGTAAATGTTTAATTATTAGAAAATAAAATTTGTATGCTAAAACATAAATCTTTGGAGTGACCAAAGATTGCTATTTGATTTTAATTAAAATAATTAAATGACAGGTAATAAGAAATACTTGTCTAAAAATCACTGACTGTCAGTAATTTTTAGACAAGTATTTCTCATTACCTCTCATTTAAATATGGACTATAACAGAGTTGATTCATCATCCATTGAATTTATTAAAACTATTAATGTGTGGTGAATTCATTGATTTATTGAATTTATTTTTAGGAATACATCAAAATTTCTGTATATATAATATTTGTATTGTGGAACTATAATTTCACTGTATTATAGTAATTTTTTTTTATTTACAATGTGTAATGAAATGTTGAATGCAAAAAATTTTTTATATCTCAAGAGTCTGTTCTCAACAATCTAGAAACATAGCTACATAGTAGATACATTTTCCGGAGGCAATAAGAACATTATCTATAAAATAATTTAATTTGTTTCCTGTTTTCTTTCAGCAAATAGGTAATGAAAATGAAAACTTAGCGAAACTGATCTTTATGGAGTTAAATAATGCATGGAGTGATTTTGAAAGCAGTGGTTCACAACAAAATATATTTGGTAGTTAGATATTTCCATGTATTAACCAAGTAATGAAAGAATTTACATTCCATTCTCTTTAAAAGGTTATTTATTTCACTCTGATATTAACAGTTTGACTAAGGAAAAATTATAGTTTTTTTAAGTTATTGAACGTTATTAGTAACGTAATTTAAAATGTATATTATGCAGATTTAAAAAGATCCACATATTTTGATGACTTTAAATTCACTTCAAATGTTCACTATTAATGTTTATCAAATTTTAATGTAAGTTTAAAAAATATTATATTTTTTTATATTTGAAAATAACAAGAAAAAATATATCATTAATGATGGAATATTTTTTCTAAATTGAATAGCTTTACTTTAGAATATTGCTATTTTATTTGAGTTCCTTTTTTATTTTTGTAAAAATATTCTAATTTATAGTAATTTTAAATTTGCTGTTGAAAATTTTCAAGAATTGTTTAAATATTTTTAATTGAAAAAATATAAGTCACTGAAAAATGTTAAAAATCTATTCTTTCCTTTAATCCCTTCACTCATTTCAACTTTGTTATAATTATAGTGTTCTCCAATATTTGGATATTATTTTTGTGCAGGTGATACTACGTGTTTGTATTACACATAAGCAATATGCATACAATTCTAGCATATAATCACACAAATGCATACTCAAAAATGAAATGGGAAAGAAAACAGGGTTTTTTAGATTTGCACACTTTTATTTTAACAATTTAACGTAAGTTTCACAATTTGAATGAAAATTAAAGTGTGTGATTCTAGAAAAAGTATTTCCTTTTCCATATTATTTACTAACTGGATGTACATTAAGAAAGGGTCATAAATAATCAAATACATACTTTTCAAAAATGTTTTATCTCTATGCATAACAAAAACATTGGCTTTTTAAAAATAAATGGTTATGTATAATTTCGAAATAAACGCAAATATACCACAATTTTGATTCATAGAATACTTATTGGAATATATTTACAATAAAATTAAGCAATAGTTTCATATTAATATTATCAAAGTTCACATTACATATACTTTCTCTACTTTCTTATATGGAAATACCTCTTTGGTTTTAGGGCAAATCACTTGCCCATTATTTTCGTGGGCCATTTGGGCCAAAGCCTGAAAGAAAAAGAAAATTCTTTATGAGATTCACACTATTCTAATCGAATCTTTACCTGTTCTCCATATACACATCCATTTGGAAGAATCATAGGCTGGTTGTTTTCATTGAGGGGAAGCCCACTTATATGACAGTATAATCTCGATTGAGAGCAGTGAGCAAACGGTAAGGGCTCTGCTAATTTATTAAGATCATCTTGACAGACTGGGCAAGAAGGATTCCTAATTTCTTCCTCAGAATAACACTGATTAATTTTTATTAAGGAAATAATTTTAATAAACACAAAATAATTAAATTATGTAAATAGCTTAGGTTCATTTTTGTTTGTAATAAGAGGTGTTAAATAAAAATGATTATCAGTGAATTGTTCACTATCAAAGAATTAAAAATATGTATGTTACTTTAGTTAATAAGAAAAATGGATTAATTTTAAGCAAATGTACTTTTTCTATTGTTAGTTGAGAGCTGGCAATATTTTATACAAATGGCTAGGTTTAGATATTTGAAAGAGCTGGTAGAGTATCAGCATATACTCTAGCAAGGCATATAAAGATCTTCATTTGAAAGAAGCCTGTAAATAACATAAGATTCTTGAATTTTTCTTTATTCAAAACATTTTTTTGAATTGTTTTGAATAAAGTGTTGAGTTCAACCTATAGGAAGGAATTATCTTTATTATCTATTACTCCCTATTTAAGTATTGGTTCAAAATGAATATAATGTTTCAAATTTAAAGTTATAAAAGGATATGGTGTTTTAAGTGCAGAAAGTCCAGCTTGCAAAGCCACTGCAAATACAGATTGAGAAGCAAGTTGAAACAATCTATAGTTTTCTTGTCTGAACTCCTCAATCAAAGTGTCCCATCTGCTTTCATTGAATAGAGACTTATATGGTGATAATTCTAAAAAAATAAATTCATAAAAGATATAAATCATAAAGTAAATAATTTGAACATTAAAAAAGTACTTAAAACCCAATTGTGGTATGGATTTATATTTACATAAATACATGAATGAAGATATAACACATCAAAATTTTAAAATTGGTTCAACTGTGACTGGTCACATATACTTGTCTATCGAATCTTTACTCACGTGTATCAACTGGGAATGCTAATAGTGCCATTACTCTCTGTATTTGTGGCAGATGCTCATCCTCAAAATTGCCAAAATACTTCCGTGCATGTTTAATTGCATCCATCCTTTTATCAACTCTAACCAGCTCAATAAACTCTTGGAGACGAATATTGAATTCCATGTTAGACTTGAGCTTCCTGAGCTTAGATTTATTGTCATGGCACCAAGCCAAACATTTGAGTGTTTCGTGATTAGCTAGAGATTTTTCTACATCCCGAGAAGTCATAAAGATATCTGAAAGAGTTTTACAAAAGGAAGCACTAAAATAACTGTAAAATTTATTCAATAATGCAAAGTTATACACAAGGTAGGTATTTAGGTTCACGTCAAATGTTTGAAACCCAATTTGAACAAAGTCTTCAAGAACCAATCTTAGAAAAAAATGTGGTATCAAGTCGTTTCAATTATCAATTAGTTTTGATTATAAAAAGATCTAATGAAATGAAAATAACCATAGTTCTTGAAGTATAAGTTTTAAAAGTCTGTTGGTTATGAATATAGAATACACCAATTTAGTCAAAATAAATTCTGCTTATCCTACTTTTAACTAAAGTTGTGTATGTCAATCAGTATCTATTAGTTTTCAAAATAAGAATGTTAAAAATGAATGATTTACCACAAGTCTGGACACAAAAAGTTTGACAAAACTAGTACTAGTCTGATATTTTGAAAATTATGTGTACCTATATTAGTCAAATCCTTAATTCCAGACCTCTCAGCTAATGTGATAGCAGCATTATAATAACCATTTCTTAGGAAATATTCAACCACCATCCTATCCAATCTTTTACGTTTCCACTGATTTAGAACACCCAGAGAAACATCTGGGTTGGTCACTGCTTCTGCATGTTCTTTCAAATGATCTAAACGTTTTTTACAAACATTGCTCGAGCTAAGTTCTTCAGAAATTCCCTCCTCTGCTTTCCTTTTTAATACTTGAAGCTTTTCAGCCATTCCGCCTAATAAAGAACTAATGTCTCGTGCTTTAACATTTTGCTGGGAAAGAGAATTTTCGATTTCTGATGACGCTGCCTGAATATGAGATATTTCACGATCGATATTTTTCTGGGTAATTCTGAATTTTTTATTCAATATCTCATACGGAACCTAAAGATATATTTAAATAAAATAATTATGCCCAATAGTAAGAACAAATTTATTGGAACCATTAAAAACAGAATACCCTTTAATTTGGCAAGTATTGTAAAAACAAGAGATGGAAATATATTTCATTAGTTTTTTCACCAGTGTCAGAATTTAAAATATATCCAGGTATGACTCAATTAACTATCTCTCATTTTATTTTTTTTACTAAGGTTTATATTTATCATATTATATTCAATTATGATAGAGGTATCATTGGAATCAAGATTATAAATAATTAATTATAATATTAATATAATTATTGTTATGTACCAAATTTCCTAATATATGCTGTATTAAAAATAGTAAAGCTTTAGAATTTTGCATAGTTTATATAGTATTTAGTATTCAATACTACATAATAAAGTATTTCATCCCATTTGTATACATTCTCTAATTTTCTTTAATAATTAGAATATGTGTTTATAGTATTATTACTAGAAGTCTGTTGGAAAATTCTGAATTTTATCATATTTTTGTAAAAAGGTTTAGGTTTTCAAAATTATTAAATTATAAATATAGGGGTATTTATATATTTCTAATTCCTAATTAGATAATATTCCTAAAGATAATGATTCCACATCTTCAATATCATACACTTATTATTTATCCTAACACATTTTGGATCTCCTATGTGATATAAATAACAATTAGTTTTTTAATTTAATTTTGGTATACTGGACTGAAACCAACACCAAAATTGAACATTCAAATTGTATGCTATGATGAAAATTGTATGTTATGTAAAAAAACAAGACACAGTAACATGATTTTTCTTGATAAAAAATTTGATCAACTCCACATTCTGAATGATAAAACTGCAGGTGTGCTCTTAGATTGAAGTAATATCAAATATGGTTTACATTTACAACAGAACGTAAATTGTACTCAAATTTCTATCGTCCTTGAATTTAATCTGGATGAATGATATATTGCATCAACGTGAAATTACTTACTTTCAGGGTGGGATGTTCTAACGATTTAATATCAGCCATTTTGCGCTTACTGCCCTGCCTAAAATTTCTAAAACAAAACAAAAATATTGAACAGCTGATTTTACTGATCACAGTCACAGAAGCTTAGTCATAAATGCAGTTTCTTTCATTACAGTAGAACTACCGAAGCATCCAAATAGGATAATACATGTCAGGGCTGTCCAACTCAAATACGTTCTGGGGCCAATTAAAATAACTAAATAAATTTGAGCGCATCAATACAGTTGTTGCTAGATGCATCCATTCTAGAATGATCTATACTTAAATCATTAGTGTGCGCAAGTGATATGAATGAAACATTCCCATTTTATGAATTCATTAGTTAAATACGCATTTTCACCAACTTACCTAGTGTCTTTCATCCAAGACATATTCAGAACGAGATTTCTTAGATTCATGAACGGTTTAGCAAGGAGCTTAAAAAACCAATTTTTAATTTTATTGTTCTTCAAAAAGGGACCTGATAAGCCACTCTAGTTTTATAAATCAGCTAAAGTTGCCAGAATGCAGCTAATATTTCGATAATGTATTTCAAACGGTCAAACATATTTCATTCTTCAAAATTTTTTTTAACTGGAAAAAACAAAAACCATTGTTTTAGAATGTATAGAAATTGTTTATTTACATTCAATTTGAAACAATTTCGATTTATCCCTAAATCCATATATAAATTAACTATATTTTTAATGAAGTAAATTCACTATTGTGAAATATTGTTGTAAAGTAAGGCATAGAATTCTATTACTTTTACCTATCTTATATTGTTTGCCTTGTAATTTCAAGTTCAGTTAGGTCAAGTGTTATCTCAATTAATAATGTTAAATCAACTAATAGTTATTATTATATCTTGCATTTTATTTTGTCCTTTGAAGGTATGACACCTGATTCCATTTTGCAGAAATAAGAAAATGTTGCAATGTCCAGAACTTAAACATAGAATTTTTTAAAGTAGTAACAATTTTTTTAGGTAGCATCAATTTCTTTCTTCAAAAAATCTATATGTTAACGTCCACTTTCCATTTATGACTGAAAAAAGCATTAAGTCATTGAAATGGGCATTTTTATTGAAATTTATCTACTGAATGTTTTCTTTAGCTTTGGCTAATTGTTGTTAAACTTCATAAAAGCTTCCACATTTTGTTCATGATCTGTACTTATATTGCAGAGTCAATAATGATTTACACTTTATTCACTACATAGAGTGACGCGTTTCGTCGTTACAAACGACATCTTCAGATACTTACAGATGAGAAGTAAATAATAAGAAAGAAGTAAAAGAAACGCGTCATGCTAAGTAGTGAATAAAGTGTAAATCATAAGTTCAAGTATTTGAATTTAATTTTTATATTCAATTATAAAGGATTTACATCAAGTAAACGCCAACACTATTAAATATGTAAAAAATACAGTTGTTTCTTAGAGGTACCTTAGTGGTACAATTCACTGCAGGTAATACAGTAATATATAAGACAAATTAAACAGTACCTAATATGCTTCTTTAGGAAACACGTATTCCCTATAAATATCTTCAAAATGAAAATATTGGGAATTTTAATTTTTGAAAATTGTCATAATTAGAAATTGAAATTTTAGGTTTATGGATATTAGTAAAAGCTCAATATTGAGAGAAAATGAATTATTAAATATAAATATAATCAAACAAAATTTTCAACAGCTAATATATATATTTATAATATAATACAAAATAACATAATAAAAGATGTATATTACATATTATGTAGTAAGTACATGTGCCTGTGGGAGCAGCTGTGCTCCTGATGATAATATAAACATAAATAGAAACATTTAAGTAGCCAAGCACAGGGTAAGTAATGTAGGGACTAATTCTAACTTCAGAAAACTGTAGATTGAATAAATTGTATTTTTTTGTGTGTGTTTAAAAACAAACTAATTAAAAATTTCAAATATTCAATCCACAGTTTTGTTATTCATTCATTAAGTACTTATAAATTATGGATTATTTGTTCTTAATTGCGACTCCAGTTACATTTTAACAAAGCACCTAGAGCTGAGGAAAAATAGGACTTGATGTATCTATCAAAACCACAACAAAGGCAACGCCTTTAGGGCCATCTGTACATCTAGTGGATGGCAAGAACTCAGAGACAAGTCAATTTGCAAGGTAGATTGTATATTTCTCTGATTGCATTACTCATTGATTTTAGAATAAGGATAAATACTTTAATTTGATTGTTAATTCTGATATGTGTAAAAATGATATTGAGATGGAAGTTTGTACCTGAATTGATATTTTCCAAAGAATATGCTTTTTAAATGAAATCTTTCAATACTTTGATAGATTCATTTTACTCAACTTCAGTCTCTCCAATATAATTACATAGTTAAACATATCAACTTCAGATCAATAAATCTAAAAGTCTTAATAAATGTTGCATTCAAGTTGACAATTTCAAGTACCTGATAAATAAAATATTTTCCTTTGAATAATTTCAGTTAGGTACTTACAAACCACAGAAGTACATTACCTTGCTTGATAACTATGTAGATAATAATTACTATTTAGGTACATACGTACATATAAATTCCATAATACAATTCATTAATTTGGAAACTAAATGAATATTCATCTTATTGTATTGCTATTTTAACCATAAACACATTTTAATATTGTTTTGAGCAATTAAATTGAACCATTAAGCATGTGAAAAAACAGCACACCTAATTATATAGAATATTACTTTGAAGTAAAGTAAAAACTCATATTTTTCTAGATTACATTATGAATTGAATCATAGATACTAGAAGTTACCTAAATTGAAGTCTAAGTACCTAGAAAATAATACTGAGTCAGAGAATGCTCAAATGAAGAAAACAACTTCCTGTATGGAAACCCCAAATTCTTATCTAGTAGCAGAGTTCTTAACTTTGTTCAAATTCATAATTCCAAGTCTTAGGGTGATAAATGCAGTGAGTTTGTTAGTTACTTTCAATCTAATCAATGATACAATTCAAAAAACATAAATAAATAATTCTACGTCTAAACTCGATTCAATTTATACTACAAGAATCATAATAAATTTCAAAACTAAACTGTATAACTTGTACCCTAAACTCACGATATTGGTCTAAAATACACAGAATAAGCGATTCAACAATGGTTCCAAAACATTATATATAATACAATAATTTTGTGAAATGCTAGTAAAATATATACAATAATATATGCAAATCTATTGAGACAATTCAAGAGACATTCAAGCTATAATAATTTCATTTATTTGAAACTCACCAACTTGAAATTTGACTTTAGTTATATGTCTGGCCTGAAAGAATATTTCTTTATACATCTATAATTTTTTTGAAAGCAATTATAGTTGAGTTACGTTATTTTCACATAAAGTATTGTTCTTTTCATTCCACTCTTCAAACTATCACAGTTGAGTCTACTCCAATACGCTTATTTTACAATAAAATCCTTAATTATAACCACATTCTTTTGAGACAATCAGATCCAATTTATTACTTTGACCATTCTCTGAGCTGATTTTAAGAACAAATTCAAAGTAATGGATTATTAGTATTATAATTTTAGTTTGCTACAACTGAACTTGAAATGCCTGAGGAGAATTTGATGTTAAAAATGGATTGGTATTGTTAGATTTCTTTTTTTCAATTACTTCTGCCCACTCTGCATCAAATGGATCTGGTAGATGTGTTCTAGAGAATGAGTCTGATGCAGAATCTAAAGACATAGCTCTAGAATGAGTACCCATGAGACCTAAAACAAATAAAAGTATTAAATACTGTTTGGGATAGAGATTTATTTTGACAGTTTTTACAAAGTTCTTCACATATTCGAAACAATAGTTTACAATATTGGATTTACCTCATATTGAACCAATTATAGAAAAAAAAAACGTGAAACACACTAATAAAAATACGATTTTTATGAAAAAATGGAAAATATATATTATAAGAAAAATAAAATAAAATAAAAGTCTAATCAACAGTCTAAAATTCTTATAATTATGAAAAATTTGAGCCAAATTATCGTGAGATGTTCTAAAAAATGTAAATAATGCAAAGTTATGAATTTATTAAGTTTGCAATTATTATCTGCAAATGTTATATATTATTTGCAAATGTTCATTTTAACTTAAGGTACTATGTTAGATGGTAGGTAGTATATTTAGATTCAATATAATCATTTAAATAGATATTTACACACCTAATTTTCTTGGTGAAGTGCCATCCATTTTTCTCAGTTTTGGGGAAGCATTGACAATCTGCCCTAACCACTGTTCAGGTTTCGGCAGACTAGTATTGGCTACATTACTTATATTTGGAATTTCGCCAGCACTTGTCGTGCTATCCTGTTGGAGCATGTTGGTTGGCGATGTCTGTGCTATGTTCGAGTTCAGGTTTATACTGATCGGAGAAGCTGTGACAGATGATGTAGGATACTCAGTCATCGATTGATTGAATGTATTATTTATAGTTGTAACACTAACATTAACTGTGTTTTGATTAACAGAAGATTGTTTATTGAAATTGAGGTCATCTGAGCCGCTGTGCGTTAGCTGGCTTAAACCTGAAATCAAAAATGTTTATTGAAATACATTTTACTACAAATAGTTCATGAAACTCAAAGAGACTGAAGCATTTTCTTCTACTATCTCTATAGAAATTTTTGTGAATATTTGTATTGAACTTTTTAGTATTTCAGTGTGTATTAATAGCATTATATCTATTCTTAATGATTAATCATATAGTGTATGTTTCATCTAATACTTATTTTAAAATTTGATATCTCACCTTGAGACAATTGTTGACATAGGGCAGTAACTGAGTCTCCTGGAGATATTTCACTGATCGCTGAAACTTTTGTGCTTTGATTTCTAGAATTTAGAGACTGGAAGGTGCTGTTCAATCTGGCGGCATTACTAGGAAGGTCATTGATTCGGAGCGACATCTGTCTTTTAAACGGTGAATTTTCCCCTAAAGTGCTGAAACCACGACAACTACCTTGACGAATCAACATACTTTCGGTGGCATGTGGTCTCTCGATGGCAAAAGGATTTACGGTAGACGAAGACTTTGCACTGGTTACATCTATTGCACGTTCCAATCTGAAAATACAACAAAAACGATGCAAATTCAGCTTTCAATCTTAAATTAGTATGCAAGGAGACATTTAATTTATGGCCAATCCACTAACATTTGATAATGATTTGGTGGAGTTTCTTCTCTGGCTAAGAACAACAAACGGTATGCGGTTCTAGAATAAAATCGAGCGGCTTTGAGGTGCAATAGTAATTTAACCCAGCGACTGCTAGGTTGGGTCATAATGACCGTGATATTTTTAAATGCGGTTATTTAAGAAAATAATAGTGTAACGTTACCACGCTGCTCAGTAGCTGCAGTTAGAGTCCCGCTTTTCTCGTTTCTTATGTCAACTAAGACAGTGTGCGCCTGCACAGGAAGATAGACGCGGTCAAACAACAAAAAGGTAAATATGACCCAACTATACACTCGACGATACCATTTCGTGCCAATTACGTTGAGTGCATTATTTGATTATTTCGTTTATCTTTTTGTGCCGTCATTACGTATTTCATTATATTTTGTTGTTTTTATGTTATATTTGAATAATGGATAAAGAGGAACGCGAAACTGCGAGAAGAAAGCCACTCGGAAGAAGGAGAAAATTCTTCGGAGAACGAGGAAGATGATCACGTTCTCAAGAGAGTGATACAGAGAAAGAGGCATCAGACATTGATGATGATGACCTTTGAGTGGCATCCAACGCCAAATGTCAAATACTAACTTTATATTTTACAAAATAAATTATCGATACCTTCTATAAATTATTGATTTATGGTGCACCTTGTACTTGGTATCCAATTTTCGACATTTTTGCTAGCAATCAGGTTTATCATCGATGTCTATTTACGTAGTCCAAAGGGGTGACACAAATGTAAATAGAAACTTCAATAAGTATCAAATGAAGTTGGCTTTATCAACGTTTTATTTAAATTTCATTCACATACAAAATTTTTGGGAAAAATTCAAATACATATTTCACAGATAGTATCTTCGACCAATCTTAGTTAGAGACTTTTTGAATTGTACCTCAAAAAAGGCAATTAAGGAAGGAAGAGTGGAAAATAAAGATTATAGACAGAGTTTAAAGACAACCATTGGGCAAGACAAAGGAAGATGCAGCTGATCCAGTAAAGGAGGTTACTACTTCCTAACATTATTTCAAAATAAATTATCGATTCCTACCATAAATTAACTGTGGTGCACCTTGTACTTTGTATCCTATTTTCGACAATTTGCTAGGAATCCCGCTGTCATCAATGCCTGTTTACGTAGTCCACAGGGTTGACACAAATGCAAACACCAACTTCAATGCGTATCAAATCAAGAGCATGGCAATGAAAAACACCTCGTTAAAGAATAGATTCAAGTTAAGAAGTAAGAAGAAACCTGGATTCGGACATGACAGATACAAGAGATCGCGTGAAATAAAAATTGTACAAACATTTCAATTTGTATTTTGAACACCAATTGAAAGATCCCGAAAATTCAGAATACTGACCTCTCGCTCAACTCAGGTTGTCTGAAACTGCCGCTTCTTGTGAATGTAGAGTTCTTTTGATCGAACATCATCGTAACGCCGCATTCCTTGTCCCTCTTCTGCTTCCTTTCCAAACACACGGCAAACGCGCAACCCACCGCGTGCGACAACCTTTCACCAGATTCCCTCATTGCCAGGAATCCATGGCACATCCACCGTCTGGTCGTGCCATCCCTGCATATATAGCTGAAACCCCTTTCATGATTTCTATCCGGAGCGCAAAATGATACCTTTTCTATCGTTTGGTCCACGATGAGTCCTTTGGTTTCTTCTTCTACCACGCGTAGGCCGTCACCAGTTACATGCAGTACTGCGCGAACAGTCCTTCTTCTAGAACCCTGAAAACGAATTTAAAATTTATTATGGGCAGGCAGAAAAATTTCATATTAAGGAGAATATATACTTGAAATAAAAACTAAATATGGAAAAATTTAGAGCTTATAAAACATTTAAGCCACCAAAGCAGATA
Source organism: Henosepilachna vigintioctopunctata (assembly GCA_030704895.1). Lineage (NCBI taxonomy): Eukaryota > Metazoa > Arthropoda > Insecta > Coleoptera > Coccinellidae > Henosepilachna > Henosepilachna vigintioctopunctata. Next base: position 654,443 of record JARQZJ010000126.1, read on the forward strand.
TTCGAATAACATTTCAAAAGAATTGTGAAGCTTCTCTAAGCTGGCTGTGTCAACATACCAAAAACCAAATTTATTTCGTCGAAAATCATCAATTTTAATGTACTGACAGGTTAATCCTATGATTCCGTAACGTTTCACGCCAATTAAAGCTCCGTATTTCAAAATAATACAATGATTAATTTGAACATGGGTAACGCAGTTTCATTAGTGATAATGTCAAAGCTAACATAATCATCTATTTCCTTTGAACCAGTAAGTGACATATATTAACTCAATGATAATGTTATGTGGGAAAAACATGGTTGGAAGAATAAAGGCTAAATCGTCTCGATTAAAACGACACAACAAAATTGATTGCTCAGGTTAAGCCGGGAATTAAATTCTACTTCTATCGTAAATTGTTAGAATTCATAAAACAATGTACTTAACATATTAGTAACTTAGTTATTTCTGTGCCTAACCCAGGAATACCAACATTAAAACAGTAAGTGGCAAAAAATTATTTCTATATTAAAAATGTACATATTATACATTATTGTAATAATATTATATCACAAATCTTTCATAAAATTTATTTCTAGCATCATTTTATTTCGTTTTTATGGTAAGCCTAATAAATGAATGAAATATTTATATTACTATTATGTGATATTATCTATTTGGGTTGACAACAAAATTACTATTTACAAATTAAAATAATGTGATCTTGAATAAGAAACCTTTTATGTATGATGAATAGAAAATAAAATTGCATTTTTAAAGTTCTTGGTTAGTGTTTCTTAAATTAATTTAGAAAATTTAAAACATTTAAAAATAAATAAATTTTTTGTGAAATTGCGTTTTTTATTGAGAATTTAATGTTATTTATGAGTATTTATATGGATATAATATAGAAAAAACAGAACAATCAAGATCAAAGACAAGGATATTCCTGTATTGTAACTTTTTCTTCGAAGGTTTAAAATATTTTTACTTTCGTACTACGTCCAATATTATCAATTTTTAGTATACTTCACGTATCAATTGAATTTGAATGAAAAATAGTGAAATCCTTCAGTTATTCGACAAGCCACTCCTTTTATCATTCTATAAATAATTAAAAACGTGCGGTTATTCAAAATCTGCAACAATGTGATAATATTCTTTATAATTACAATGCATTGTTTTTTCACGAAAGCTTAATCATACGATTGAATAGCAAAACAAGAAGGATAACAATCGTATCATCATTGTTATCACAACACGTGATATTAATTAGTCAACTAGATACTCGTATAACCATTTAACATTATCTTTTTCTGATGAGTTCCATAATGCAGAACAAACGCTGATGCATAAACGACAAGAAAAATGTATCCTGACGAATGCATGTGATTTGAATGGTAAATAAATGTTTAAAAGATATTAATGTTATTTAAAAACGTATTAAAAGAATGTAAGTAATTATACAGGGTGTTCAATACCTGAAATATTATCTTTGTCATGGCGACTTTCATATCTTGTTACATACAAGAAGATGGATCATTTTTGATAAAGCTCCCTAATTGTGGGTGAAGTATATGTATTTTGACCAAAATATTGTCCTTATTGTACTATTGAGCAAACTATTACCCAATATGCCAATAAACGCGAAGAAAGGCTTCATCAACATGTTAATATCGAAGCTATTCATTTGCTAGACATCACTAACATTAAATGAAGACGTAAAAGAACAAAACCGTTTCAGTTAGTGAAGTGAAAGTGACTGCGAAAAACAGTGCTCGTTTTAGTGTAACTCTAATATAAAACTAGAATATAAAGAACGCTGATGAGTATACCTTAGTTTAAGCTATATATCAGTTAATTAGGTTAAAATAAAATTGCTCATTGGTTCACGGTGACAAGATTGTAATATTAAAAATGCTTAGATTAAGTATTTAATGAAAAAAAATCTTTATTCTAAGTTGCCTTTGGAATATTGACAATTATTATGTCAAATTTATAAACATAGTGAAGAAGATATATTTTTTTATAACTGGTTTCCGTGTAGCAACTTTTTTTACTTTCCTTTGTGGTATCAAAGGTTTACTAACGATGAAAATGTCCAATATCAAAAATATTAAGCATTGAGTATCTCTTTACCTCACCAACTTTTTCATTCACCTCACCCTTTTCATTCTTACTTGGTTGACAGACGTCAATTCGTACAACTGGGGGGCATACAGTTGTCTAAATTCATACCTATAACTGGAATACCGCAGCGCCCTAATATTGGGCCACTGTTATTTATTCTATCCGTAAATGATCTGATGGATACTATTGACTCTCCACATTTGATGTTCGCGAACGATTTGATATTATATCAAGAAATTAGATCACATGGCAACTGTGTTCAACTTCAACTCGAGCTGGACCATGTTACCAGTTGGTGTGAGGTTAATTGTTCGAGTTTAAATGTGTCAAGTGTAATGTTGTCTCTTTAACAAGGAAAAAAAGACCGAATTGCGTGTGGTTATAGAGTCGGTGGTCAGGTTCTTTCTCGTTCTGATAAGGTGAGAGACCTTGGTATAGTCTTCGATCAGAAGCTTTCTTTCATTCCACACATCACCCAACTTATTTCATCTGTCCCGAAAATATATGGATTCGTTATACGCAATAGCAAATATTTCAATAATTCCTTAACATTCATAGGACTATTTAATGCCGTAGTCCGTAACAAGCTGGAGTATGGCAGCATGATCTGGCATCTTATTTACACTTGTCATCAACGCTATCTTGAGAAGGTTCTTGAAATTCTTAGTTTGGAGGGAGGACTAAAGTTTATCCACACAGAGGAGTAATCATAACGAATTATTGAGTCGATTTAGTTTAATCTCATTGGAGACAGGAGAGAAATTTTGCCACTCAAATTTTTGTACAAATTACTTCACAATAGCATTGATTGTCCTCCTCTGTTGTCCGCTTTGAAATTTCGTGTTCCTAGACAAAATTCTCGTACTACTGAATTATTCCACCTAGAGACTCCGAGGACCAACTCCCTAATACAATAATCCATTTGGTTTATGGAGTCTACATTCAGTAGATTTGTTAATAATTGTAACATTCTCTTTGACTCCATAAAAGTTTTAATATTTAATAGTGTTGATGTAAATCCATTATAATTGAATATAAACTTAAATTCAAACACTTGAACTTATGATTTACACTTTATTGTCCACATAGCATGACGCGTTTCGTCGCTACAAAAGACTTCTTCAGAAACTAACATCATTATTCTGTTAAAAAGTTATTATTAGGAGTTATGTGAACAAAGGAAATTGACTAAAATGAATTGATTTAGATTGAGCACTTTATAATATTTCATTAAATTCTATTATTTAGTTATTAGTTACTATTTTAGTGTTTTTTAGATTTGATTGACCTGTTCGTTATATTTTTTTATTTTATTTATTTAGTTATTATTGAACATTATGTTATTATTTTCTGTAATTGGGTATTATAACTGTTGAGAATAAAGAACTTATTATTATTATTACTTTGGGCAGACCTTGTATATAATTATATACATATTTTTTCCTGTGCGACTTTACATTACCTCATGAAAAATCCTAAAGTCTATTCGACTAAAAGGGTGCGTTCACGCCACCCTATTATTTATATTTTTATTTCATCATGTAGAATTGTGTGACATTCTGATAGTCCTACCTGCAAAGGCAATTCTAGAAAATATATCCCACAGAACTCCGTTATTGAGTTAACAATGTGAGAAAGTGATCGTTTAACATTCCCATCCCAACGGGGCAAGTCTGGCATAGAAGCTTCCCTTGTGAAAACGACCCTGACCTCGGAGCATTGCTGTGCTGCTTGCGTTTGCACCTGCCCTTTGGCCGGTTGTTACATTCTCATTTTTACGCTCGGCTTATCTATCTCGCAATTCCAATACATCGAGTAATTGTTTTTGGGTGATTTCCATTGTTGGTATTACATTTTTATTCGGAATTTGAAGAAAACTGTTGAAAAATTGACAACGAAAAACAAACAGTTGAATAAAAACACTACTTTTTACAACAATCAAGTTATACAGCATTAAACAATACAAAAAAAAATTAAAATCGAAAAAATAGATGAAAATGAATAAATGACATTGAAAAGAAATGATAAATTTTTAAATCTATATCAGAAGTTGAATTACTTTCAATTTTTCATATAGTTATTAACCTCTAAACGTTTCTAAAGTGAATACTTAGTACTGTAGAGTACTGCAGCAATGTGTACTGCCAGTATTCACTTGAAAACGGTTAGAGGTGCATAACTAAAAGATACGTCGTGATATGTTAATGTCCTATCGGTAAGAATTTATAATTTATTTTTAATATTCATCTAATTATTTCTTCAATTTTCAATTTTGTTTCAGGATTAACATTTTAATAACTTGTTTGTTGTTAATACTACTGTTTTTACCCAACTTTTTGTATCTACGTTTCAGTTTTTCAAACGTTATTTCAGATTCGAAGTAAAAATTTTAATTTAAAATTACTATAAATATAAGTGTTTCCTACAAATTTCTTTGAATGTTCGAACTACTTGGTATGAACTAAGAAAAAGTATTTCCACATTGCTTTGCTTAGTTTTCTAATACTCTATTCTTAATTTCAATATATTGTTATTAATCGTATTCAACTCGTACTAATTTATTGATATATGTATTTATTTCGTATATTTTATAAGTTGTAAGCTTACAATTTTCTCGGAAAACAAGATACATATTGTAATTTCACAATACAGTATAGACATTTTTAATAAATGGATCAATAATTTACTACAGATATCCACTTACTATTACAAACTATAAAGGTCTTACACACCATATTTTTTTATTGTATTTATTACTTTATACGCCAAAAATGGGGCGTCTCTAAAGGCCCTTGGGATTTGCCTTCTGCTATCTTCGCGATAAAAAATTGATTGCATTGTATGTTCCCTGTATATAACTCACCCTGAGTACTTTTAACGCTTCTTCGCAGACCTGCATCCCTCTGGAATCGAATACTTCCAAACAACCTAGATATTTCACAGGGAAAGTGCATGTTCCTTGCCTCACTGCCGACTCGTCAGCCTGCCATTGATGCGGTTTACTTGCCTCAGGGACGCGCTCCTTTCTTCTACGGAAGGAGTCTCTGAAAGAACGTCGAAGCCTGTCCATTTTGCGGGGCGATCGAAGACTTCGCCTCTGAAAAAGAGATTAATTGGTGAATACCCATGAATAATTTTTATGCCTCTATTTATAATATAATAACTACATTATGGTAATATGGCTTCGTTAACAAGTGTCATTCGTTGACAAAAATAAGAAAAATGACAACGTATGAATCTGTAGATCTGCAAGCCTACATTTTTATTTGAGACGACAAGACCATTACACAATAAAACAGCAGATTATTCGATTGAAACGGTCTGTGTCTGGCCAGCATTACCAACCTAAGTTTTAGGCTCTTATAATTATTGGTCGTACGAATCGAAACAATATTTATGGCAGCAAAACAGTTATTTATTTACTTCAAGTGTTTTCAGGGGAGTTGAAAAATTTCTAAGTAATATGCCAAATTTCCATTAAATTATCAGTTGAGGTAATTCAACGCCAATTTTTAATTTAATGACGTAATTTATTTGTGCCGCACTTATTTTTAACCTTTAACGTCAGCGAAGATCCATAATTAAATAACGTCTAATATATATGAAGTATTTTTGACGTCATAACTGTAGAAATCAGATTAAATATAATCTTCGGTTTTTAAATACATGACGAGGAAAGCATAAATCAAAAATAATTTATTTGCTGGATAAATAACAAACATAAGTATATTATTCTATGAAATAAAATGAACAGCTATTACTGAAAATATCATTATTTTGCAATAATTAATTTTGTTTGGTGATATTTTTGGATAGTTACTTTCAATTAGTTTTCAATTCAATATCAACACTGGACTTGTGCAGACTGATTTCACTGAGTAGAATGAAGTAAGATTCCATTGTTTACATTGCCTGTGTGAAATGCCACTAAATTATTACGAAATGACCACCTGTCAAACTTCCACGAAAGGGACTGAAATATTGAGCGCAATAATACGAATAATCATAGATAAATCTTAAAATTTAAAGATCACTAGTTTTTTTTCGGTAGTTCAATTTGCTGTGAAAATAGAACTACGGATTGAAACCAAAATAAATAAGTACCAAATAAGGGTATATTCTATGCTTCTCAGCAAGTGGAGGTGGGTTCAATTTACACGTCAAGTTTCCAATCTACCTTCAATCCATTGTATTCAATATATCCATTTTAATTCGACAGAATGACAATGTAATTGAAAAAGTAGTAACATGAATGTCATTCATTACTCCTTTGATACATTATATAGTACATTATCACGAAAATTAAAATAGATTAATATCATTCGCTTCAAAGGAACGTATGGAATTACTGATTAGATCAAATAACCCAGCATGAACGAAAATACAACAAAAGTATTTCAATGATGAATTTAATTGAAATTCGATATTGCAAATATCTAAATCTCTGCACCGTGTTGTTGAAAATACTCAATATGTGTTCTTATTTTATTTTTAATTCGGATATTAAAAGTATTTTAGTACATTACCCATTATTAGTTATATTCTATAAACATTCAAAATCAAAAAAAGTAAATGATTCAATCAGAATTCGAACCCCAATATCCCAAATTAAAGGTAATCATTTTAACCACAAGGCTACGATTACAGAGTACTTGAATAATTTCTGATATCCAATAACCAAAAATGAATCAACTTTATTATGATGAACACGTGTCGATGTTTATTCTTCTTGCAGTAATCTAACCTTAAACACACGTGGCACCATTGAGAAATAAATAATATTAACGAGTTTTAAATGAATATTATAATTATTTATTTAATTTAGAAAATACTCCAGGAAAATCAGCTTTTTTTGAAACGTTTACTTCAAGCAGTGAAAAAGAATCAAGATGGATAATGTCAATTTAAACCTGATGAATTTTCTAGTGAACCTATTGTTACATACGAGTATATAATGCATTAAGTATTTCGACACATTTTTCCTTCATATAAATATTTTAACACAATCCTCGTCGAGTCTTCCGAGAAAAATCATTTAAAAATATTTAAAGTAATTCCAAACCATAATGGAAGTTGAATTGCTGTTTAATACAAAAATACTCGAAGTCTACATTTACCTAATGGAAATATCACATAATACTTCTCATTATCATCGCTCTCATCAATATCAGTAATACTGCTTATCACATTCATGCATTAAGTAGGTACTCTCACTGTCCATAACAAACCTGAAGCTGTCACTTTTCCGATAATCGAAACGTGCATTTCACTCTGAATGCCACTTCTCGCTATCTGATCTGACCAAAACTAACGTGACTGTACGGTTTCAAGACTTTGGAATTACTTTCTCGTTGTGGGTGAAGACTCTTTTGGTTCGTTCAATTTAGAGACTATTCAGTTATGGTTCCTAGATAAATAATTTCATGGAATAATGCTTTCTTTCAAGTTCAACACAGGAGAAAGAGTTAAAAACTCATTCAACAGTACAGCACAGCGATTTTTAATACAGATGACTACTTTTACAAATTAATAAGCAGAATGGTATACAGGTGTCTCCTAAGTAAACTGATATATTGTTGAAGAAGGTGATACGCACTCTGTATTTTAGTTGAAAATTTTATACTCCATTTTAAGCATTTATTATTCCTAGTTTTTCTTAGAAAAGCAAGCAGATTTTGCTCAAAAGTAACCTGACAAGATCTGCCAAATGAAAATCAATACTACCATATCAAAACATCCCATACTTATTCGCCCATGAAAGTCTATAGATAGAATAATTTTGAAATGCTTGGCTCAGAGAAATTTGGTCCCAAGGAGCTCTTCTTGTTTCCAGGTATTTTTATTCAAGAAGATCAAAGCAATAAGGTGATCCCCAAAAGTGAAAAACTGAACCAAGCTAGATGACCATATAAAACTTGCTTCTAAAATGATCATTTACAACATGTTTAATATCTTGGGGTATTTGGGAGACGCATCATCTTGGTCTGCGATCCATAATTTAAAACAAATTTATAACTTTTGTAACAAATTATCAGTTTTTAATTTGACTTGTCTCTATTTTATGCAGTACAATATTGTTTTTTATTATATCTTTCATTCTTATTTTCAAGTTTTATATTTTTGTTCGTGGTTTCTTCAAAAATATATTGATTTTTTGCTCAATTAGCAACTTGCGTTAAACATAGATTTGAAAATCTAAAATGTAATTCATAATCAATTACGGTTTTAGAGTACTTTAGAACCATATCAAGATCAGATAAAGAAATGCAGGAAATACAAATACCTAGAATTAAAATAACAGGTGACGGAAGTATGGTTGACAGATAAAACCGTAATAAAGAAAAATAAAGAGCAATAGCACAATTCACTGGCTTTTGTGAAATGAAACAGAAACAATACAGAATTTTTTAAAATAAATTGATAGAAGAGAGGTAGAAAATCGATGATAATTACAATGAAAATACAACTTCATAATCTTAAATAATTGATTTTTCATAACTAAATAAAGTAAATTAAATAAAATTCAAAGGATGGTACTAATATTGATAAATTATTTCATAACGAATTTTTCTGCGTTATTTGGCTTAATCTGTTGTCGAGAAGTTGTATGTACAAATGTTCAAATTTTTTGATGGTTTACGTTTTAAATTTTTCAAATTCATATCAGTTCAGTTACACTTTTGAAAAATATATCTAACTGAAAATTAAACATTAGTTTTTTTAAACTATCAATCTTTAATTTTTTTTTATACATAAGAAGCTTTTAATACTTTTTCTAACAAATATTAATTTTGTAATAATTAATGTTTTTCATTTGGTTAACAAATATTTAATTTTATTAAAAAATTTGGGGAAATAGGACAAAAATAATTATATTTTCAGCCAATTAAAATTCATAATATTTGTGATGAAATATCTAACTGTTACAAAAAAAGATACTAGAAAATGTAATTCAAAATTCTAGAGATTCAAGTGGGAACCAATGTTAACAACTTGAACATTTTTCAAATTATAAATATCCCGTTTTTGAAACATTAAAGAAATATTTGTGGAAGGACTTATAAAATTAATTAAATCAAAAAATATCGTAACAACCTGATCAAATAACATCTTTGTTTAGATTATTTCCGGGAATTGTGTAGCATGTACGTAATAAACATGTTTGCACACGTTCTTTTTACTATAGCGCACATTTATTTCTAGTTAAGGAAAATAAAAAAAAATATTGAGATTATAAGTAAGGTAATTAAACGACACTTACCTTCAAACGTATAATAATAGATGAAGGAAATAAATAGCGAAACTTATGTATACTGTTATGATAATTTTTAACTAATAAAGTAAGCAACAGGACAACGTTTACCATTGCCTCTCATTTGGGTATTTTCTTGCGTTACGCTATTGCGGTTATTATCTCTGATTGACCCAGGACGTCAAACCACTACGACTAGTAATAGAATATGTACAAAAAGTAAACATTTAATATGACCTAGATACAAGATTAATTAAAATTGAATATAAAAGCGAATCAAAAATCCGTGCAATGCAATATTTGATTATATGTTTTTTTGGAAAAAGGTAGAAAATTTAGTAAAAAAAGGTAGAAAATTTAGTTTAAAAATATTAAAATGAGGAATTAAATAACTATAATGAAGTTAATTTATTTATTTATTTAATAGTGTTGGCGTTCGTAAATCCATTATAATTGAATATAAACTTAAATTCGAACACTTGAACTTATGATTTACACTTTATTCACTACATAGCATGACGAGTTTCGTCGTTACAAACGACTTCTTCAGATGCTTACAGAATAATGTAATGTTATTTTCATTTATGCTAGTTATATTTAATCATCAATTATGTATATTATTTTTATAAATACGTATTGTAAATTTAAGTTTGAAGCACACTTTTACTTTGTTGAAATAAATTGAAATAAAAAAAAAACTAGTAAATAACACTTGTTACAAATTGAAGAACATTTTCAGATGATACTTTCTGATTCCAAGATAATTTTCACAAGTAAAAAAATATAAAATTGTTGTCTAGAACAATTATTTAACAATTATCTACAACTATTACACAATTTTATTTCAAATTGATCAACTATGGTACATCATACAACGCCTTTTTTTCGGTCTTGTAATGTTTAAACCTAAAATCGTTCTTTAATTTGAAAAAAAAAGATAGAAAGTACTTATATTTTTGTCGTTTTATCCTTGAAATTTATTTAAATCAGAAAATCCACAAAATATGTATAAATTTTACAATGAAAACGCTTCAGGAATAAATTCAAACTTGTAATGTGCTTAAAAAATGCTTGGAAATCTAGATTACAATCAATTTACTTCACAGAAAAATAATTCAAAATCAAAAAGTTACTTGTGCTGATAATGAGTTATATAATGGGTATATATAATGGGATAATGGGTAACCGGAAGCAAATGCCGATTGTATGAACAATTTTTGTGGTGTATTCAGACAGTACAATATCGAAAGGGATTCAAATATGTAGACAAAATCATTCATCAAATTTTTGTGAACTATCTTAGTTCAAAAAATACAGCACTTTTTTGCACTTATCACCCCTATACGACGCCAATGACGGCTGCGACATTGAAGTGACCACATACTATCAAAAGGGATTTAAATATGTGGACAAAATCATTCATAAAATTTTTGTGAGCTATCTTAGTTTAAAAAATACAACACTTTTTTGCACCTATCACGACGCCAATGACGGCTGCGACATTGAAGCGACTATGTACTATCGAAAGGGATTTAAATATGTACACAAAATCATTCATCAAATTTTTGTGAACTAACTCAGTTTAAAAATACAGCACTTTTTAGCTCCTATCCCCCCTACCATTTCCTATCGAAAGTGATAAAAATATTTACAATAAGTACAAAACGCTATACAATCTACCAACACTATCGACATTTTCGAAATATATTAAAAAAAGGGAAATAATTCAGTTTCAGCAACTGATATACTTGTGATCGAGTTGTGATTTCGAAGTTCTTATATACATATCTTGAGGCGTGTGACACCTTTAGGTACGATTCGTTGCTGGGATTTCGCTGTTAACTTCACACCGGTAGTATACGTATTTCAATGATGATGAAGACAGTTGTTTGGATTTTATTTCAACTCATTTCGTGGGGAAAATCTGCGGCAGCTGGTCTGAAGTCGTACATTTTCAATCTTAAACCATAAATTCGTTGTAAACATTTGTTATTTCCGAAATATACACGTAAAACCTGAAATCATTTCGTATTAATGAGTTCTATGGTCAACGTTCGCCAATACCAAGTGTAATATTATTCTTGAGCGAATAATTCTATGCAAATTCTATCCTAAATAAGCACGAACAATGAAGCGAAATATACAGGACATCATCGCCCATACGTGCACCTTGACAGCACATGTGAGATCATCTCAAGACCGATGTCTCAACTTTGGCAAAGGTAACCTTGGCTACCCAGGACGTTGAGAAACCACGCAAAAGCAGGATGAAGATATGATATTTCATGGGTTAATAGTTATTCTTAATTTGTATTGCTTTTAATTATGAAATTATCCAATCTAGTTCATTTGAAGTGAAGAACCTGAATAAAAATCGAAAGGGGGCATAAATTATCCAATCTAGTTCATTTGAAGTGAAGAACCTGAATAAAAATCGAAAGGGGGCATTGTGAAAGGTTAAATTTCAAACTAGTTGCACCGGTATGCAAAACGTCCAACTCTGAATTGAAATCGTGCTCTTCTAAATTATACGTTTAGTGCAATATCAATTTTTGATATTATTGACTTATGATGATTATTGAATTTTTGAATCTTTGATTAAGATATTTCTTAATAAACAAGTTTTAGAGTTAATAGACAATATTTTATTAAGTTTAGCTTATTTAAATATAACTTAAATCAAAAAATGACTTAATACTATAACTAAAATATATCCTAATAACATAACTTAATCCGTTTATTTTTACTTTATTCGTTTTTATTTCGATATATCGAAGTTTAGGGGGACAATACAAGAATTATAATAAACTTGAAATCATGTTATTAGTGATTTATCGTTTATTTTTACTTTATTCATAGTTATTTCGATATTTCAAAATTAGGGGGAAGTAGGTACAAGAATGATTAAGTTAATTATTAATTATTAATTAATTAAAGATGAACAAACTTATGGGGAAAAAGTCCATGTATCATATATTTTAAAAATCAAACGAGTAAACATACATTTTATAAATAAAATATCAAAAATATAAGTAATATTTAATTCAATTTATATTTCAGGAAGTAACAGTTTCGTATTTTGAGTAATTCGTAGGAGAATTAGAAAAATTGATTGGGATGTTTTGAATTGAAATTTCATGGAATTTGTGTAAGAAATAAAGGGAAAAAATTGTAATCTCCTCAAACATAATTTACCAACAACGTCTGAACTCTCTTGACAAATTTGCAGCCTTAATAAAAATTTAGTTGGGTTTTAAACGTGCAGAAATGAATTTTGAGTTCAACTTAAGCATGAAAATCCAAAAAAGTATATACCAAACTAAGTATAATTAAGTATTATGAATTTTCGAAAATTTTTTATATTTCTCAAAATTGTCAATTATTCATTAAATTTTGAAAAAGAAAGTATAATTGAAGGGTTACATTCTTCAAAATATATTTTTGTATTTCGTTTTGGATGACTTATCATTACGAATTCTTGGTTATCTATTTTGCTAATTTTTTCTTCAATTGAAAAAAATTGCATTATAATAAATCGTTACAGACGTTGAGTATATACAAATATAAAAGGTTATAGACAAAAAACAAAGTAAATATTGAATAGCTATTTACTTAAGAGTTACAGACAAAAAAATTAAATATTACTAATAGTTAAGTAGTTGGAGTTATATGCTGTAAGAAATATTTAAATTGTGCATTCAGAAAACACAAAGGGAAGTGACTACAACTTAAAGAATGCAACTTTAGAATCACTTCGGAGGTTTCTCGTTTCGTGATTTCCAGAAGCTGTCGAACCACTGGTCGAAATACATTCCCCAGATGACTATAACGTCTGAAGCTTGAAGATTAGTCACCAGTTTTTCACAAGTCGTTTTGAAATACACGAAATTCCGACCAGCCGAATTCACTGAAGTTGATTTGATCGTGTTTAAACCAATTTTGTAAAGATTAAATGACTTTGGAAGGAATAAATGTTCAGTAGTTAAAGTCTCACAACATTTTGAGATATCTCTTATAATGCATTTGCTCTATTTAATTTTGAGGCAAAAGATTAACTTCAGAAAGTTTTAAAATATTTTCTAATAAAAACGTAGCGTAGATTCGTTCAGTTCAGTTTTGACAAGTTGTCGTTTGCGATGTATTATTTTTTTATAATGGCTTGTACATATATCATCTCATTTTTAGGTGGCTATCAACTAACAAGTGTCAGTACAAAAACAGCCCAAAAATTAGTCTGAGTTATCAAAAGGCTAAGAGTGCCAAAGAACTTGTAGAAGTTTCCACAGAACCTCTTTTGGAGAATAAATGCTTTTTATGTTTTTCAAGTTATTTTGAATAGAACATTTCTATTGATAAATGTAGAAAGATTTCAGGAAAACCTTTTTTAGAACATTAATACCCACCAGAATGTTTTGTTTTTTTTGCATCCAGAGTTAATGAAGCTTAGAAGACTGTACGAATTATCTCAAAAAATTTAGGACCGCTGTACCTAAAGCACAACTTTGATGATAAGAGCCAAACTAAAAAACTAAAATTGATTATATCTAATCACAATAGATTTTTTAAAAATTCAGTGGACCTACAGTTTAACGACGGTTCCGAACGGCCATTGGGCTTGTAATCGATGTACATTACATTGATTACCCCATACCTTCACCGGGACACGAACCCGAATCTTACAGCACCATAGTCGGTTGTTCTCCCGACTAAGCCACGGAGACCAGCGTTATCAACTACTATTACTAAGGCGAATCTAAAATTGAATGGACTGATGAACGGAAGAAGCATTCTGAGAGCTTGAAGCGTTTTTGGTAGGCAAAAAAGCAAGTCTAAAAAATTATGATTTTGAGTTTAATCACTGATTGTGTGAATTTAAACACTTTACCTAAATACACAAAGTGATAAGGGTTCGTCCAAGCGTTCTTCCACCAATCCATGATTAGAATATTATGGATATATAAAAAAGATGTGGAAAAAAACAAAATATAAAACACAAGCTTAGTAATTCTTTACCCAACATTCTTCGAGGAGATAGTGTTTCCAATCGGAAATGGGGCAACATCTGGTTCGCCAGGGACGCCACAAGATGAAAAAACTACCCTTATATTGAGAAGTACGATGATTTAGTAACTTTGTTAACTCTTATATGAACAATTACAATGCAAATATTCAGGACAAGTACACTTCAAAAGTGTACATGCTTTGAAATATTAGAAACATGTACAAGTGTACGTAGTTTGGAGCATTAGAAACAATGTAGAAGTGTACATACTTTGGAAAATTAGAAACATGTAAGAGAGTACATACTTTGTACATTAGAAACATGTACTGAATCCAGACAAATACTTACTGTATCACACATGTTCATGACTGAAGAAGTCGAAGGCAAGTATCATTGCAGCGTTCTGTGCCTATTTTTTGAAAACACATAAGTACCTAAGTAACATTTATATTATGACTTACATACATACCGTATAATATAAATATTAAATATGTGATATTTATGTAAATTCATTTATATAAATTTTTATTTATAATGAAGGTATAATAATGTAAAGTATCTAATAAGGAAAAATTTTAAGGACCGCCGAGTTGCAGGTATGAGTAAAATCAATTCCAGTAAACAAATTTTCTATTAAAATTGATGATGTTCACCTTTAAACTTCATAACAGCGAACATAGTGCATTAATAGTTAAACTTCCAGTTATAATCCCATACTAGGTATATACTTGAACAAATTTTAGTAGTTTGCATGCGATGGTTAAAATTTATATTAAACTGACAGGGGATTTATGTGCAATAAATATTTGCTATCTTGAGTTTCTATAACACATTGTTATATCATACAAATGATAAAATATCTGAATATATGAGGACGATACGATAAGTGTTTTGAATTATAGATTATTTTATCGTTTATTTTTCATTCAACAGAATTTTGAACCTAAAACTACATTTTCACTTTTCCATGGAATCTTAAAATGGCCTCCAATATAAAAACTTTCCAAGAACTTTCCAATTTTTTCGATTAGAAGCTTAAATACAAGGTTAGTTCAAGAAAAAAGGTGAATTTTGGATTTTCGCGGGCTGTGCACATTCGATTTTTTTTGTTATGTTGGTACACATACGTTTCTAATATGTTGACATTATGAGCCAGTTTGGATCAGCAGTTTGTTTTTGACAACTCGAAAGATTTCTCACGTTTTGTGTATTCTTCGATTTTTTACATTTGAAAAAAATGGACCAAGGAATCTGAGTTAAATTTTGCGTTAAAAATGGAATAAAGTGCTCCAACGCACTTAAAATGTCGACTGTGGCATTGGTAGAGTCTACTTTGTCTAAAAAGGTGTTTATAAGTGGTACAAGCGCCTTACAGAAGGCCGAGAACATGTTCATGACAACAAGCGTCCTGGAGTTGCAGCCATCCTAACAAGCTAAGAAAACATAGAAACAGTGAAGAAAATGGTTTTGGAAAATCGCCGAATCACTATTAGAGAATTTATAGAGGATGATGGCATATGGATCGGCTCATGCCATGCCATTTTCTTGGATGGTTTGGGCATAAAACCTGTGGCAGCGAAGTTTGTTCCCAAATTGATAAATTTAGAACAAAAGCAACGTCGCATTACCATCGCTCAGGTGTTGTTGAATTATGTCAACGACGATCAGGTTTTGCTCAAAAAGGTCATAGCTGGTGACGAAACTTGGGTATATGGTTATGACATCGAAACCAATGCCCAATCGTCCCAACGGAGACGACCAGAAGAACCAAGACCGAAAAAGGCACGTCAAGTGCATAAAATGTGAAGGTTTTGCTCACTGTTTTCTTTGATTACAACGGCGTGGAGCACCATGAGTTCTTGCCAAAGGCGTATGGTTAAAAAGGAACATTACAAGGAAGTTATGCAACGTTTGCGTGAAGTAATACGACTCGAATGATCGGAAATGTAGAAAAACTAATCATGGATTCTGCATCACGATAATGCACCAGCTCACACATCAATGGTTGTTCCTGATTTTTTTTGGCCAAACAACATCGTAATGATGCCTCCACCGCCGCCGTATTCACCAGATATGGCTACCTGCTTTTCCTATTCGCGAAACTTAGGAGACCAATGAAAGGAAAGCGTTTTGCCACAATTGATGAGATAAAATCGAAATCGAAGAACGAGCTGATGGCCATATCGAAAAGCACATTTCAGAAGTGCTTCGAGGATTAGAAGAAGCGCTGACCTGAGTGCCTTATATCTGAGGGGGATTACTTTGAAGTGGACAAAATGGATATTGATGAATAAATAAATACTTTTCGAAAAAATGCAAAATTCACCTTTTTTTTTAACAAATCTCGTATTAATAAAGGCGGCTACACACTACAACGATTTATCGTAGCAATTCGAATTTTCCCAGTTATAGATTTATCGAATATAAAATGCAACCACCGTCGATCAACTGTGCAAACGAAATATCTGCAACGATGTCATGCACACGTTCGATAAAACTGCGCAGACGGACTGAACAGATAAATCGCTACGATAAATCGTTGGAGCGTGTACTCGCCATTACTTATTAAATTCTTCCAATTAATTCAATTTCATTGAAAGCAAGTAAAGTTTTTTTTTGTTTAAAAATTTTTCGATTTATTCAGTTGATATGAATTCGTCTTTTTCTTCCACAAAAACTGGTTCTCTCGTCTTTTGAGTTTTTCAAGATAGGAGATAAATTTACGCAAGCAATTTCACGAACTAATTTCACGTAATGAATTTCACGAACTGAATTTTTCCCGAGACTCTCTAGAATTGGATTACACTGTTTGCATCCAATATGAATAACTGGGAAGTGGAAAGAGACAAATTTTGATTAAGCAGGAAGAAATCTGGATTTCAAAGCTAAGATAGATTTTCAATCTCAATTATTTTTATCACTGATTTTTTCTCACTTAATTCTCCGTTATCATTTATAAGTTTTCATTAAATTCAGTAATTTCCGATAATAAATTTGTAATCTCAGAATCAAAAGTATCCTCAATAGAAATTTCAAACAGAATTATTTCGTTTCACTATTTGTATTGTACATTAAACAGGTGAATTTATATACGTCTCCCAATTATCCCGGTGTTATCAGTAACATTTTACTGGGAAGTACGTTATAGCTAGAGAAAAAGCAACTAAAGATTGTCGATTTTAAAACTAGTTATAGTATTGCAAAGCAGGTTTCACCGAGAATTTCAGGTAAGATGTTCAGCTTTAATGCGTTGGAATTAACTACCTAAAGAAGTTGAAGGTCCCTTGCAAAACCCACATCGCACTTGTACAATACATTTGAAAATCAACAAACATTTTAATTTCACAAACAATATAAGTTTACTAAATTGATAACTGCCACTACATACAAAATAAAAATTTTTGTGATTATAGGTAGATAATAATAAATATCGCCAAATTTGTTCAGAAAATTGTGATTTTTATTGGCTGAATAGAGGGAAAATCCACTCTCAGATTTAATGATTGCGTAATTTCTGCAAGGTTTTATCGCTTATTTGACGTCAGTGTTTAAATTAAATTCTAATGATCGGCAATTCCCAATAGACAGTCAGGTATTCTGTTCATTCCGTTGATTATGTCTGAAATTGTACATTTAAATCGTGTTACTCATCCAACATTTCAACGCGCAAAGCAGTCTGATGAAAAGAGTTGTTCCATGACCGTAACAATATGCGTCAGCTGATTTGTCACTATTTTAAGGAAATTGGTTAATATTTCTGAAAATTCATTAACATATATTCACTAACTGGTACGAAGATATCCTGTTATTTTGAATCAGTAAAAGATGATTCACATATTTCTCACTTTTTCGATAATTTCATTCTCTCAAAATAATAATAAGGTTTATTCATAATATACCAACATTTCAATATTTTAACAGCGTTCTTATTCACTATCTAAATATCAACAAGTAATCATTGGTTTCCCACAAAAGTGTATTACTTGTGCGTGGGCAGTACATACTTATAAATATCAACACTTTCAAAAGTTCACAAGCATTTTAGATACAACAGTAATGAAAACAAAATAAAAGTTCTTAAATCCATCAAAATTAAACAAAGCAATTTCTATTACAAAATTCATTCCAAAAGCTAGGTGTTCCTTTCATCCGTTTTCTGATTTTCCTTCCATACCCTTTTCTATCCCGAATGTTATTCAACTCAGGACGTAGGAGTTGTACAATACAGGTACCAGCTAAGTAAAAGACCGAAAGACCTCTATTACTCCAGTCCTCTTTTGATAAGTTAGAAGAGCCCCCGCAAACAGCTGGCGTACAATGAAAATATATGTAAACTTAAATAACTTTTCTGAAGAATAAAAAATAGGTTTCCTATAAATGATTTTCAGTATCCATTTTTGTACAATCTCTAAATGTTTAAGGTAACAATTTGCCGTGTATATTTTATCTTTAATTCCCTTAGTTGACATATATCTCTGAGCATTTTAAATTTGCTCAGCAACATCCTGATCTTATTTACTACAAAGTGTGAATGATGATCCCACCGTACATGGAAGTCAATCATAATCCCTAGATACCTGATTGTTTCAGTAGCCCTTATATTAAATATTTCTGAGTTATCCAATTTCACATCAAGTGTATCAAACTGAGGATTATTAGTTCCAAGACTAGTAAAAGAAATAGTTTTTTTCCTTATTGACAGTCCGCCTTCTATCATAAAAAATTCAAGTACTTTGCTGAAATCCTTCTCGGCTATTTTTTTCAGTAAATCCCACGAATTTTCGTTATAAAACACTAATGTATCACCAGCGAAACTTACTATCTGCTTTACCTCATTAGGAGCAAAAAGATCGTCAATATACAGCAAAAATAAGATGAGACCAAGGATTGATCCTTGCGCCACTCCGTGTATTGTTTTGTTTTCGAGCTAATTTCCTCTCCTATTTTGACTCTCTGCGTTCTTCTCTTTAGGTAGCTTTCAATCAAATTATACGCCATTCCTCTCCATTCCACATCCTCCAAGGTTCTCATAAGTTTTTGTGATCGACGGTATCAAAGGCTTTTGCCAGATCTACAAATATTCCTAAAGCTGGAATATTACTATGTAATGTATCGGCGATCAGCTCAACCAAATTGGCAATTGGTCTAATATCGATTCATTTCTTTGAAAACCATATTGCCTTGAAGATATTAGTTTATAATTTTCAAATAAGGAAATTATACAATTATATAATGGATATTATTGAAATATCTTGCTCAAATTCCACAAAAATTGTTTAACTCACTAGACATATGTTTCGGGCCACTAACTCATTGTCAAGAGCTGGTACAACTCATGATCAAGCAATTATAAGTAGGAACACAATTCAACAAAATTGCAGCAAGTGTTGTGTGAGTGTTCTAGTGGCAATTTTCAAAATACTGCAACGTATTTTTCCTAGTTGGGAAAAAGCGTGTAAAGGAAAATTGATGCTTATTTTTAAAAAACATATGTACCTAAAATCATATCGAAAGAATGTAGGAGTGGAGATAAGCATAGTGAAGCTATGAAAGTGAAAGAAGGCTTAGTTTTTCATAAATAACTCATAAACTAAGACCTCAACTGAAAAAATATCTATACATCAATAAATCTAAGAAATTGACAAACAATTAATATCTGTCTAGAATATATCAGAAGTTTATTATGTCGTTGAAATCAATCCTCTAAATAAGCTGATTTTTTCAACTGTTTGCCCTTTTTACCTAGATTAAATGTGTGCGCCAAGTCAGTATATACCTTATCATATTTCTTACCACCAAAGAAATAAGCTTTAAAATAATAAAACACCAATCAATATGTAATCCTTTTTCCATGTCTGCAATCACAAGAATACTGCGGGATTTCAATTACTACAATTATTACAATTAAATTGTTCTACCGTGAATCTATCTCAATTAGTTAGAACCTGCTTTAAATTCAAGTTCTTCATCGTCCTCTATATTCCTTTGTCTTTCCTTCGGCGATGTCGAGGACCGATCCCTGTGCTTTCCAACCCTTTTATTTGTACGCCAGTGATTTATTTCGAAAAAAGAAACCTTAAAGTCTACTACCTAAATTTACAGGTACAAAATCTGTTGTTTCCATTCAGTCGATCCCATCTTATCTTGACGGCCTTCTATTTTTATCTCTCATCAATATATTTCACATTGGCTGAGAATTTGTACCAGCTTCCGCTCTTTTTGGACGACTCGTCTGGACTTCAGTTTTGGGTCCGCTGTACTTGCTAATTTTCAATTATCTTATTGATTGACATCATCATCGATTTCCAAGTCTTATTGTATCGAAATATGTTAAAAACCATCTTTATAACCATTAGAAAACTATACTTTGCGTAAAGTATAGTATATATATGAAAATTACGAAATTTTGATTGAACTGATAAGTGCCTATATAAATGCTACCTAAGCACTACTTCAAAATGTGTATAATTGAATCTAATTGATATAACATAACCCTAAAGAATTCCAAAGACGACTTTCACGAGTAATATAACTTTCAATCATTATATATTATTACATAAACATAACTTCATATTTTTTCGTATTAATTGAAATAAAATGACAAAGTTCACAGTATTCTATTTTTCGAAAACCCAAATGACAAATAAAATGACATTCAAATAAAATAATACACCAGTAGGTTCAAGACGATGCAAAAGAGTTCAACATCCTTGTAAAGTTTATAATGTAAAATATAAATAATAACAATAACTTTATTGTGTGAAATATTTCATCATTTGTTTAATTATAATTTCAATTCCCTGAGTGTTGTAATAAAAGTTCCTTGGCTAATAATTTACTTGTCTTTCAATATGGAAACTAAGTTGTCAACATATGCTTACATTTTTTTTCAGTTAATATAAACATTCTGTAGGTGTTTTATTTGATTTCAAACTATAAACTTCCAGTCTTTCGCAATATTCTAGAATCTCACCAAGAAGAATATACCTATCAGTTGTGTGACATTCCGATGTATTATGATATAGTTACATATGTATATGCATATTCATTAATTTTGTTTTACACTCGTAATTCCACAAAAGACGTTGTGTAAGTTTAGAGAAATAGCAATAGTAAGCATAAAAAATATTATTAACGAAATTGAAAAATGTACATAAATTGTTCAGAAGTATTGGCTCATGATTATGACATATTAATATTAAAAAATGTTTCAGACACATTTGTTGAATAAATAATCTTCTTAAAATAAATAAAATTATTGTTTTCTCAAGTAAATTTCTAAAACCTAAAAAAGTAGTTGTTGGAAGAAAACATTGACCTTCTTTTTTATAATCTATGTAAAAATATATCTATGTACAAACTCTCGTATTTTCTATGAAGTTTTAAAAATTATTTAACACGATCTGAATCTGTTGAAATCTGAATTAATCTCCCATTGTCTTATACTATGAGTAGATTTGGGTTTTTAATCAACATCAGTCGCTGGGATACTTGAACTAATAGATATAATCTAATCAAAATCTTGATAAAATGCCCAGAAGTGTTTAGAAAAGCAAAAACCCCGATTCATATATCGATACAAAGAAAATAGAACGACCTATACTTAGTTAATAACGTAAACACGACAAAGAAATTATTTCTAATTGTATTAAAAATATCAATGTTGTAACATCAGTCTTAATCAGATTAGATTTTACGAATAAAGTTTATGTTGTGCATAAAGCGTGATGTAAATTAAACGTACTTACTATAAGATCCAACAATTTCGTTCAGTATTTTCAATATTGCATAGTTGATTTTAGCCATATTATAAGAAGTTACGTCAGGTATAGTATTGTCTGAATTTGAAAACAACGTTAACTCTATTCTTTATTATATACCAGACATAACCAAACTTTTTCGGCTCTTAAACCCTCTCTTATCGATGGTTTTGATTTCCATAGAGTATCCACTTGCATATTCAATGTTGAACTTTCTATTTGTCAAAGCTTTTTTTTAGGTTATAGGTAAGTAAGTATTACAATGATTATTATTTCGAAGACCTTTTGCGAAAAGGAACATACTGAAAGGTATAAGTAGAAGATTTCATAAGCTTCTTGTAATAAAGGTTTTTGCACTAGATCTTTCTGTAAGATCTCGCTTAACCTTTCAACCACAAGATGTTCAAATGAAAAACCAAACTGAAATTTCTACGAGCATTATTCGATAGATAACGTGAACATCGAGATGTAGACGTCCTTATTTTTTTCATCAACACGAATCCCCTGCAACTCTTCTCGATCAGTATTTTTACGACATATAAATACCCTTTTAGTAGATTTAGAGTAAATTTCGAGGCCAAGTTGATAAATTCGTCAATATTAATATTCAGCATATGTTATCAGGCATTTCACGCACATTTAAAACGTTTTTCCCATTGGAAAAATAAAGGATTCAAGAGGTCGTTAACACGTAATTTACGCAAATTTATTCTGTTCGTTTTGGATAAGAGTTCTAAGTATTACCTACACTCAACACTTGACATAAGTCAATTCCACACACGTGGTTCTTATAGGTATAACCAAATCAAGCATATAATGTGTAGGTATATTCTAAAATTATCGAAATACCTTCATAATTAATCGAAAATATCGCAAGAAATATAATTGATAAAGCTAGTATCTAGCTTAAGTACTAATAGTACTAGTTGTCGATATTATTATATCAGTAACTATTGATAAAATAATGATAGATAATAGCTAATTCACTCAGATTTCATAGGTTCATTCTTTGGAAACTCTTAGGCCTTTCTACATTAACGCCTTCAAGTTTATTGAACTTGTAAACAGTAAATTATAAAAAACCTTCATTCCGATTTGAAGTGGATTAAAGTTGACTGTCTCAAATGCGAGTACTATTTTTATTTTAACATTCCCATGGAAAATCATTCCACCATTAAAATATTCCTTCATACAATTTATGCAGCAAGGGAAGCCTTCACTATTTTCCCACGATTTAAATGGGTTATTATGAAATGGGCGTTGCGTTAATTAAGGCTATTCAAATTTATTTCATCATATTGTAAGTAACAACATTTCCACAGAACTGTCAATCGAATGAACATCTTTTCCAATATTCTGAGTGTATTTAAAAAAAACGAATTTGTTGAAAAACATTTCAACATAATTTCGGCGCGAATAAACTTGATACTTTGCAGAATAGAATTTCGTTATTTTTTAAATATTTGCAAACCACAAGGGTGTATAATGTTCATCGATATATGTAAATATCGGTCCTCTATAGATGGATTTATATTTTCCAGAATCGGTCTTCAAGGTAGTTCTACTCTTTCAAAGGTAGATCTGACACCTCAATAGTAGATACCCAACACATTCTATATAGATGAACAGAAATAAAAACCTAAAATAACCAAAGCAAAGAGTAAACAATAACTAAAACTAAATTATAAGCAGTCAACAATAGAAAAAGAGAGGTAATTCACATTGGTCCTAATGCGTGTTTTTCATGTTGTGCAACATGTATGTGAAGCGTGTATATTGAAACCATGCAATATAATTACAAATACAGGGCAATGACATCTTTACACCTGTAAACAATGTACGCGGTTACGATGATTCACAATATTTAAAAAAATTCCCAATAAATTCTGTTGAAATATACCGTCAAATTTACTTCGCGTAACGATAAAACGTACTTTATTACTGAATAATCGTATGTATCAAAAATTTCTCATATTTGCGTACCTCAAAAGTAATAAAAACTTAAACAATTCATGATAATAAACAAGCCAATATGAATAAGTTATCTTATAAATCATACTGATATTATTTAATTACTATTAAAACATTCTTATCTTGATGCATGTGATTTTGGAATTCTGAAAATTGAATTCGAACCGATTTGGCAACGCCGCCTAAGAACATGTAACGGTATTCCTTTATTTGCAAAGGTATTCTAATATTTCGACCCTTATATAAATAGAAGATAACTTCTGATAAAATTATCGCAGGTATTTTTGGCAAAATAAAATTATAATGGTTTACCTTTATAATGAACATTAAATTCGACTTACCACAGTGGGATCTCCGAATTTGCCCATTGAATCCAAAGGTAAATGATTAGACGAATGATTTCCCATGATTAAATAACAATCGATCAAATCACAACAAATCGATACCTAATAACAACAAAACTCGACACTACGAAAAATATCCAATAAAACCAATATCGAAAAGAAATAACGATATACTAGTTATCGTCTCACTAAGATAATTTAATATCACTTGTCACTGTAATCACAAAATCGAGTTGAAAATTAACATCGACATCAAGCACGCCTTGAAATCTTTGCTCCTTTCATCGAGTGAAACCAAACGGGTATTATACCATTTATGGGTACTACCTAAACATCCTCCAAGACATTCCGAGCGTAGTTGACAAGATAGAAGATAACGAGATCGCGATAAAGCGGCATCATACGAGAAAAATCATGGAAATAGAAAAACCCGACTGTTCGCGGAACCGTTGGGACGAGAGGTTTTTTTCTCAAACGACCGGATGGTGGTACCTATTACGACTAACCTAACCGACTATCCGCTCTGGCGTCTGGGAACCAGTACTGGTATAGGTGAGCGACGGTTGGTGTTGTTGCGGCGTTGCCGCTTGTACGCGATTTTACGTAATTACCAGTTCCGTCATCTCACGAACTAAGGGAAACAATTGTACCCTACAGATAAGTGATCGTTACGTATGTATTCATGAGTAAACTGAAACTAAATTTCACCTTACATAGAAATCAATTAATTGCACGTCTAACACAACTTTGAGGTTTCAAATATAACCAATTATCGTGTTTTAGACAGTGTTTCATTGATTTCTCTTATCGTTTGTTAGTTCTAGTTTGGCTTCCGCTCGGGGCATTATTGTTCAATAGTTGGAAATGGATATTGAAATTGCAGTTCCAAGGAAAAGTGCATCGTACATATACTTATAGAAATGTTAAAACAACGGTGTAGTGAAAATCGAAATTTCTGCTAATTGCAATTAACGTTGTTGATGTTGACTTTACACTCATTTATTTATGCTTGCAGAGATTTCATATTTTGTTATACTCTCTAGAACTTGTTTGCAACTAGCTACTATAATGTACAAAATAATTTCCTATGATTTTTAGAAATATTCAGGCATTATATTTAAGATTATTACCTAATTAAAGTACATTTTTACAGATTTTTGCGGTAATTCTTCCCCAACCCTTTAAACGTTCAATTTTCCCAAATGAAATGAAGACTATAAAATTAAAACATCTAAAAGCTTAAAATATTTTCCCATAAAACGAGAGTACAAAAAATTGAAGATATATCGTTAAATTAATATTGAAAATTTATATAATAATAATAACAATAACACATTTATTCCCAACAGATATACATCAAATTACAGAGAAAAAATGACAAAAAATTAATTGTACTCAAATAATAATAAATAAGAAAAAATGAAGGAGAAAAAAACAAAAAAAAGGAGTATAAGCGAATATCAACAACTCGCCTTCTCAGGTCTGAGAATACCTACTAGAAAAGTTTTTATTTGTTTCTTTAAATTGAACATTCAATATGTGACCTCATTTAAGTCAAGATTTATATATAACGCTGATTGTTTTTGAGCCTTTTTACAAAAATATCTAACGACCCTATATCTGAAATATATCTGAAAATGATCAATTACATCTTTTGACATACTACGTATCTAGTATTTGTACTTAAAGTTGAAAATATAGGAGAAAATTTCAAAAATAAATTTTTGATATTTATAATTTTTTTTTTAGAAATTTTACAGATTCCAGTTAATATTTCTGAATAGTTGAAACTTACGAAGAACCATTGTCATTATTAATGAATCATTGTTTCGAAGAAAGTGAAGCATATCCTAATATCAATTTCACCAATTAAAATCTTATAAAAGAGTTTACGAAAGTGTTCAGTCTCCATCAGATAAAGAAATAAAAGTAGGTAATACAATTAAACCCAGTCAAATGAATATCCAGATGTTTACCACATAACGATGAGAATTTTAACAATTGCCAAATATTTGCATTATCATCTTTCATGTTAACCAAATGAAAGTTCCGAACGACTTTATATTCATATATAAAAATCCAACCATACTTTCAATTTAAAAAACTGAATATTAAATATGAATTTTTGGTATAATTATCGTAGTACACTGCTCCTTGTTTTTTCTATAAACATTCTAAATACTAGTATACATATATTATCAAGCAGAGTAGTTCATTATGACTTCCTTTCCAAAAAAATCTAGTTGGCAAGTTTCTTCTGGACACTATACAATTATCCAATGATTATTATTTAAATAATAACCACTTACTGAATTATAACTGGATGAAACTCGAATCTTATGAAGGAAGGGATCGTTCAGTATGTATGATAGTTTTTTTGAAAAATATATTACAGGCATTTCATCTACTACGATATTTAATAAATCATATACCCTGATAATACTCGAATTAAGGACAGTTTAGATTTGGAATGTTCAAATTCTGTATTATTAACTAGGCCGGTAATACCGAATACAACATCAAAGAAATTTTTATTTAAAAAAGGCAAAAACACGAGATCATCTTTCAATGAGGTTTTAAGATCATGCTTTTGTTTGTCAAATATTATTTCATTGTTTCGAATTTTTGGGTCTATGTCTAGTAGTATTTTCTAGATTTTTTCTTCTGTATGGTGTTAATTCATCAAACGACGACTGTTTGGGGCCTTCAACGCATTCTGAACAGGCGATCCAGAGAGATCTGGGTTCGAATTCCAGGTAAGACATCGACGTTTTCGAACTTACGAGTTGAAGCGGTTATATTAAAAATATTATCAGATACCTACACGGATTACAAACTCAATAATTGGAATGGAAAAAAATGATTCAAAAAAAAGTTGTGATTTAGACAAATGTTTTAGGTATTCAAGCGTAAATTAGCTAAGTTCGTTTTAAACATATCTTATAAACGAATTGTAAATAATATATTTTGAACCTAAATGTGTATATGATTTTTTAATAGATATTGCTAATATTATATACTATTATTATTATTTATTTTCAGATTTCTATGGGGCAATGGTTGAAATACTTACTTTTTTGATCGGTATCGTATTGAAATTAATTCAAAGAATCTAGAATGAGACGAACAGAATGATATTTTTGTTGAAAAATATTACAGTTTTCTGAGAAATATTGAACACTTAGAAAGGAGGAATGTAAATATTACATAGTATTATCATTGATTTCGGAGATTAGTAGAGCAACTTATTTTGAAAGTTGAAGAATAATTCAGAAAATGTACTCTTTTTCTTTTGCCACCCTAGAAAACTGTCCTCAAGATGTATTGTTAGAAACTAATTACTACCCAGACCTCAAAAGTTCGTTTTTTTATATTATCCTCATTGTAAAAAAAAAATTCCCAAATTTGAAACGGAACGTTCAATTATATTTACTGAAAATAATAATAATAATACATTTATTCCCAACAGATATACATCCAATTATAGAGGAAAAATAACAAATTGTACACAAATAATAATAAATAAGAAAAAATGAACGAGAAAAATAAGAAAAAATGAACGAGAAAAAATTGATTTAAAATAAATTGGAATAGTATTGAACAATAAGGAGATAAGCAGAGAGAGAACTAAAAATAAAATAAAATATTGTCTATTACAAAGTTACTTATGGTCAGCAGAAGTTGACCATATAGTTGACCAACGAAATATATTTGATGAATAAAAATTAAATTAAAATCGATTGCAATAGTACTATCTAGTAAACAAATGAAACAACTAAAATTAAAATAATATTTATAACTAAGTCAATAAGGTAGGTACTTCATTTTGCATCACAAAATCAAGGAAAAATTCGTAGCAATATGCAGTGAAAGAATTCATACTTATTTCATTTCCCTCGTGACAAGGCTACTATTTTTAGCGAAATGTTGACACAAATAATTGTTTAAAAAAATGAATGCTACCAAAAAGGATTTTTCACTGAAATAATTGGCAGATATGAAAACTCAATAAAAAAACTCTGAAAAAAGTATACATTTATTTGTATATAACTTTGTGCTACTGCAAGATTGAAAAATCGTCAACTAATCTCCACTGACAGTGAGAGAGTGTCAACTGTCATTTTCACAACTTAAATAAACAAATGACACGAAGGTTTCGCTTATGTCTTGGTGAAACATTATGTTAAAAATAATAAATTAAAATTAACACACTTGGCTTAAGTGTGTTAATGTTTCACTAATGCCGATACTTGGAGAAAATTAATATCCATTATGAAACAATAATAGTTAAATAATTAAATAAACAATATTTAGAATTTTCTCATAATTTAATACAAATACGCATGATGGCTTTTCAGTACTACTTCTTTATCAAATGCTGAATTAATACTGTTTTAATTTTAATAATGTATTAACTCAGCATTTGATGAAGAAGTAGTACTTCGAAACGTCGTCATGTTTAGGGTGGTTAACCCATTATCAAGAGTATACAATGTAACATTATACTAACTTATTATTATTAATATTGCAAATTGTGTTAATTTTAATTTATTAACTTAAATAAACGTAATTAATTATAATCATATCCTTCTGAAAATGCAAATTAGTATATTATAACATGAGAAGATCGAAAAACACAGTGAATAAAAACGTCGTAACTCTTTACTTTAACTTTTCTATTAAAGAATATTCATATACATTACACCCGATAGCTAAACCACTAATTCATCAAATGACATTATGATAAATCAATACACCCAAAAAATAACTTTTATTATCAAGTTTTTGATAACTGAAACGGAAATTCTGTGCTCTTAACTCGGAATGACGACATTCCTTCGGATTATTTGAGAAGTGCGTACGACAACACCGCACTTCGAAAACCTCCAACGAGCCTACTAGCTGTGCTGAAAAAGTACACACAGGTAAATGCACTACGTTAGACGGATCAAGATTCCCATCCATTCAGGCAAATAGAACGACATACCAGGTCCGAGGGTTGAGAACAACACACTTTTTCATCACAGTGTGTAGGTTTACCTTCAAATTTTCTCACAAAAGTCATAATAATAATAATAACAGTGCAAAACGAAACACTACAAAGTCCTTGGCTGTAAATATAAGCATTTAAGTTAGTGTTTACCAGTCGTTTTTGAATGTCTCTGACATTGTCAAAGTATTAACCAGCCATCATTTTATTGAGACCTTCATTGAAGAAGCTATCCATAGATAAGCGAATATAAAGCATCTACACAAAGTGAAATAATTAAATACACAAATAAAGGCTGTCAAATTAGGATAAATTAATAAGTTTGGGAAAATAATGATGAAAATGTTCATTTTATTATTGACAAGAGACTATATAGTATTTTTTTGCCCATTTTTCAAGACACTGCGAAAAATTAACTGCCTGAAATGTAAATCTGAATTGGACGATTGAGAAAATAAAACAAAAAAAACACAGTTAAATAACAACAATAAATTTATGAACAAACAAGTTTTTGAATTATCTAGCCTGAAATAAAACGCAAATATCAAAAATTATAAAAAATAATTAGATTAAAATAAATAAAATTATAAAGTAAGTTTTCATTTTAATTTCATTTACTTATTTTCATCTGATTATTTTATTCAATTTTAAATATTTTTATTTTGTTTGAACAATTTAATAACTTGTTACTTAGTGGTTTTTTAACTTATGAAGCTATCGGTTTTGTTTAACTCTGTGTTTTTCTATTTAAGTTTTGTTCATTTCAGATTTCGAATTCCTTCCAACCAACTCTTTGGTGAGTGAAATTATAGCATACAATATATATAGAGCTAGAAAGTGTAGTTCTGGAAGAAAGAAAACTTAACGGCTGACCAATTTAACGAAATTGACAAACCAATAGTTCGTAAAAGTGTCATATCGAAAAAATTAAAGAGAAATAAAAAAACAAACAACTAAACGTATACAAACAAGCTACTAATATGATAAATACGATATAAAAAGTCTACCTTCTACACCTGTTCTTATTAGTAAGCACTGTTTTCGAGTTAAAAGTTTTTACTTACATAAACAAATTCATTTAAATATATGACAAAATTCAAACACTTTATTTAAATTATTAATAGAATACTGAATCTATCAGCATCTGAAGAAGTCTTTTATAACTACGGAACGCGTCGTGCTGTTTTCAATAAAAATCAAAAGTTCAAGTGTTTGAAATTAATCTTATATTTACTTAAAATGAATTTATATCAAGTAAACACCAATACCATTCTATAGTAAATACGTTGAAATATTTATTTCAAATTGAAATATTTCAATGTACATGTTGAAAATCTCTGCTTTACTTCACTTTTCACATTTCGAGTGAAATCATTCGAAAACAAAACACAAAGAAATTATTCCAATCGATTTGACATTTGACACTTGGATTATAGTTTCACGGTATTAAAATAATTGAAATTAAAAAAAAAGTGAACTGTCAGTAAATTTCAAACTTCATTTTCAAACTGATATGCAGAATTCATACTTTTCATTTCTCATTGTATTATTTTAATACAATTTTAAACTAAGTGTGTTTTATTTCAATTCAAAACTTAATTCTTCACGATATTTCATCAAGTAATTTGCGAGTATTCAATCTCAGTTATTATTTGTAAACAACTAACATTATTGTCTATTATTGCGATAATAGAATTCTCGAAAATGTATCATTCTGCAGTTGAATAAAGGCAATCATACTTCATAACATTGGTGCTGTTCGTAAACACCACGAAACCCGATACACTCTGTTATTAATCATCTTTGTGTGTTTATGAGTGATTCCATCGTAATCATACTAATTGGTTTAGCCAATAACGACATTTGTATAAATGGATTGCGGCCCAAATGTAATCAAAACAATTCAATTATTACATAGACGTGAGTAATTCTAACCTGATCAATTATTACAATCAATTGTTTTCGACAAAAATTTATTGTATTTATGAAACCAACAATGAGAGATGATCGAAATTGAAATCATAATTTAATTTCAAAATCTAATGAATTAAAATTAAGTTATAAGTATTATTTGAGTGGTTATCACGAAAAAAATTATAAAAAACATTTAAAGTAAAATTATTCAAAACATTTGTCTAAATCACAACTTTTTTTTAATCTATTTTTCAATTCCAATTATTCAGTTTGTAATCTGTGTAGGTATCTTATAATTTTTTTAATTTTAAAACCGCTTCAAGTCGTACATTCGAAAACGTCGATGTCTTACCGGAAATTCGAACCCAGATCTCTTTGTATCAGCTATTGTAAATGAGTTGATAGCTCCAAACATACGTCAAGAAAATTTTTTTTATGAAATTCAGCAAGTTTTTGGAATTATAATATTCAATTAGGATTAAATTAAAACTAGCATTGAATATTTCATTATATATTTAGTTAGATACAAATAAACGCCAAAAACGTATAAATAAATCTCTTCATCTACCACTACGAAAAAGTACCCATTGATATTGAAAATAAACAATGAATGTTTCTGGAATTATTTTTTATGGATTTTATCAGAATGAATAAGTAATAATAATTTTCTTTGGCATACCTCCCATATATAAAATGAATAGTTCATGAAGACAATTTTTCAGAATAGCCATTTAAAATTCAATGAAAATATTATTATTCCATGGATAAATATACGTACCATTTGTGTGAATTGAAATCTCTAAGTCATTCATTGAATATTAATTCAATAAAGTGGTAATTCCTGAAATTGTTTAGCTATTTCTTTCCTTGCAGTGATAGACACGTCGATACCCGTTCCAGGTCGGTTATTTTAGTAAAATTTAATATAAAAATTACAATAAAACATTGATCGAGGAGTTAAAAAGACGGGAATGGAACGATGCTTTATATAACATGAATTTCATAGACATATTTCCCCAATTCAAAACTTACAATTCCATAAAACGATATAGGTAATGAGCTATTTCATGCACTTGATGGAAAACAAACTAGGTACTTCAACTTTTTCTTGCAAATATAACAAGAATAAAAAATAGTTTCTAAAGAAATATATTTCGAGAATGTTGAACCATGAGTAATGTTTTCTGATGAATTTACTAATTTAATCAATAAACACAAGCAGGTTATAAGAACCGAGAAAATGCAAAAAATGAGTATGTGTCACTTGTAAAGAGAACTTGGAATACAATATTTTTTACTCAGATATCATGAAGAAGTAGAAATATCGCTCTTCCTCTCTTCCTATAACTAATCAGAAGAATAAATTAAACACCTTATTAAATATAGACGATTGAAGTAGATATCCTTGCAACATAAAAATAGAAATTATATCAAGGTAGTTGATATTATAGAAATGAGTTAGGTAAGTTAGATTTCAACTTTTGCTATTCTTTACTACACTAGCGTCATCTATATATTAATGTTCCAACCCAAAAAATTTGTGCTGATCATTCTAATCAATGGAATTGAATGTTGTGATCTTTATTATCGACCGAACAAAAGTTCCTAGACAAAATTCTCGTACTACAGAATTATTCCACCTAGCGACTCCAAGGACAAACTCGCTAATATCATCCCCCATTTGGTTTATGGAGTCTACAGTCAATAGACTTGCGAATAATTGTGACATTCACTTTGACTCCATAGAAATTATTATTAGGAGTTATGTGAACAAAGGAAATTGACTAAAATGAATTGATTTAGATTGTGTTCTTTGCGATATTTCATTAAATTCTATTATTTAGTTATTATTTTAATTGTTTTAGATTAGATTGAGCTCTTCGTTTCTGTATTTCTTTCATTTTATTTATCTAGTTATTATTCAACATTATGTTATTATTTTCTGTAATTGTTTATTATACCTGTTGAGAATAAAGAACGTATTCTTTCTCCCAACTCAACTACGATGGAAACAAAACAAACAATGAAAACTTCAATGGACTTAAATGGCCATTTAATAAATACCCAAACCGCTCTTGACCCCCCTTGGCTCAACGTACGGCCCCAAGTGGGGCGCGCCCAACTGTATAAGAAGTTTTTTACGGAGCTTTGAAGCAATGTGCCTTATAGAAGATAGCAATAAAAAATACATGTTGTATTTCTTGAAAAGTCAATCTTAGAAAAATTAAAACTAGGATATACTTATTGTGAATATCATATTGGAAGAGATTTTTCCAAGTTTTTGAATTTTTTAGGGTGAGAACAAAGACTGCTAGGGTGGTCATTGACCATTTTTACCCATACCAGCAACAGACGTTATTTCTGTCTATTTAAGGAGTATATTGTAGAAGTATTTATAGGTATATTTTTATTACTTCTTTTCTTATAGAACTTGGAAACATTTCGTTCTGTGTAATAGTATTTTTACATCCTTGATACAACTTGAAAAAAACTGCAATAATTTCTATACTGAAAAACTATATTGTTACTTTACACAACTTCATCACATTTGAAAACAGACGTGTAAAGAATATTTAAAATATAAAATTATATTTTTTCATTATAATATTTACACGAAACTAATGCCACATCCACTAAAAATATTAACTATCAAAAACCTTTTTCAATATTCCCGAGAACTCAAGTAACAAAACCTTGCATGCAAATTCAAATTGGTATTTACTGGCGCGCCTTTTTATCCGAAAAAGGTAGATGTAAACCGAAATTTTTATATTATTAACGTATATCATACAAAAACCCATAAAAAATTTTACTAGGTACTAATAACCAAATTGCTATTGTTTCATAAGAATGAATTCTTTCAGTGAAATTTCATTGAAAAATTTCAATAGTAACATCATTTCATTTTGAAACGCGCAAGTTTATTGTAAAATGGCATTCGCTTATTGATTGACTCTCATTCATTTTCTCAAAATGAAAATGCATCTAAAAATATGCAGAGGTTATTTTTTATGAATCATAAATGAAAACAAAACGTAGATACTCGAAATAATACACCAATATATTTCAGCTATCCGAGACGTAAAAGTTGCTGACGATGTAAATTTTTCTTAAACATTATATTTACAAGGATCACAAAATCAACCTTTTCAAATTTAGTAACTAGACCTTGAGTGAAACACAGTCAAGTATGACGGTCAATTTTTGCAAGACTTATATACCTGTATACTTTCCTTTCTGTTTTGAAAGGATTTTACGAAAAATTGTTAAATTATAACTTACCTAATCAGAAGTATCTGAAATTTCCGTTTATCCGAGAATACCGAAAATAATCTTTCATTTCAGTACCGATGGTCCAATTTCCACGACAATTTGTAGTTTTCTGCTACAAGGTTTGCCTAAGGAATTGTGCTGCATTATTTTATCCTCGAAATGACAGAAATAGAATCATTGATTACTAAGTAGCGCTTTTGAAATCATTCAACAATGAGGAAAATATTAAAATTTAAGAGTTCATTGATGATAACATAGTTTATACCCGATTTCAGGAAAATCTACCGAAACGTCAGTGCTAGCGCGATTACTACACATTGCCCACTTTGACATTTCGCATGCCTATCTCCTATCACCAATCGAATCGATTGAGGACGTGACTAGACGTGGGAGAGTTTTCTTTCATCTATTTCTCTTTTCTATCAACGACAAGATATTCAATATCTTCCTTTTCAGTCATATTAACTTCAATTGTAACGTCAATCGATGCTTAAATCACATGTAACTCTCATTGTTGTAGGCATTCATAGATGGATATCAAAATCTTTATCTTAAAATAGAATATGTCAATCTTATTCTATGAATTTTATGAAAAAGTAAAGTGTAATTCAGTTTGAAATGCCACAATAGATCTCAATTTCGTGTAGTAATTGAAATGTTGTAATGAGGTTAAAATAAAACAGTAATGCAGCACTCATATTATCATGACGTAATCAATAATGCATTATGTTAATTCTCACCTCAATAAAGATTTTTCTTTAGGACAATCTGAAAATTAATTTTCATTTATACATATTACGTACTTATATGTGTCCTATTTAAATTACGCCAATTTTATTCTTTCAATATAAGGACAGGAATCGGCTAAAAACACAGCTTACATCAGTTATTTTTGGGAAATCTTTAGGCATTCTGGAAATTTTCTACAAAAACAAA
The DNA here is from genome assembly GCA_030704895.1 of Henosepilachna vigintioctopunctata. Taxonomy (NCBI): domain Eukaryota; kingdom Metazoa; phylum Arthropoda; class Insecta; order Coleoptera; family Coccinellidae; genus Henosepilachna; species Henosepilachna vigintioctopunctata. Next base: position 689,997 of record JARQZJ010000126.1, read on the forward strand.
ATAAGAAGGAGATATTTGGCTTCTGTCTGAGCATAATCTTAACTTTTAAATCAAGTAAAAATATTTTCATGTATTGAACTACAGGCCCATCAAGCTAAAAAGAACAATCTATGGCACGGAATGACACCACGTGATATGTCCAGAAAACTTAAGCATGCGTTTGTTTTCAATTTGAATCCTTGGTTATTATTTTATTGACAAAACTTTGCGGACTTCAATCATTCATTATTACAAGAAATATTAAAAATGAAGGTAGAAGAAGTAAAAAGTACTGTGAAAACCCAGCGAATTAGTGCTCACAGCCATATTAAGGGATTAGGATTAGATGAAGCTGGTTATGCTATAACAGCGGCAGCCGGTTTAGTCGGCCAAGAACAGGCTCGAGAGGTTAGTAATCAATTAAATGTGTTTTTTTTTAAATAATGCATATTGATGATTGATGAGGCCGATACTTGGAGAAAATTAATATCCATAATGAAAACAATATTTAGAATTTTCTCATAATTTATAAATAAATTATGAGAAAATTCTAAATATTGTTTTCATTATGAATAATGCATATACTTGAATTCATTATACCTTGTGTTGTCTTCTAGATATACCAAGATTCACTTCCATAACCTTTTTTGCAGGCTGCTGGTATTGTTGTAGATATGATTAAGAGTAAAAAGATGGCAGGACGGGCTATCCTTTTAGCTGGCCCCCCTGGTACAGGAAAAACTGCAATAGCTTTGGCTATAGCTCATGAACTTGGAAATAAAGTACCTTTCTGCCCTATGGTTGGTTCAGAGGTTTACAGTACCGAGATAAAAAAAACGGAAGTTCTAATGGAAAATTTTCGTAGAGCTATTGGATTAAGAATAAGAGAAAGTAAGGAAGTATATGAAGGTGAAGTAAGTGAGTTAACTCCTGTTGAAACTGAAAACCCTTCTGGAGGTTAGTATATTTCCTAATCGTTATAATATACGTATTTATAAGTATATTTTATTAAATTATTTACATTTTAGGTTATGGAAAAACTATTAGTCATGTAGTGATAGGCTTGAGAACGGCTAAAGGAAGCAAACAACTGAAATTGGATCCAAGTATCTACGAAGCTCTGCAGAAAGAAAAGGTTGAAGTGGGAGATGTAATTTACATTGAAGCTAATAGTGGTGCTGTAAAAAGGCAGGGTCGATCAGATGCTTTTGCCACAGAATTTGACTTAGAGGCTGAAGAGTATGTACCCTTACCAAAAGGAGACGTTCATAAGAGGAAAGAAGTTGTACAGGTAAAACCTAAACAAAATGTATTAAAGAAATGAGGTTGTTCATTTTTTTTCTATACCAACTCAATCATTCAAATTATTCATCAATCATTCATCAAACAGTCATCAGACATCATAAAGAATCATCAAATTGATTAATATATGCTTTAGGATGTTACTCTGCATGATCTGGATGCCGCAAATGCAAAACCACAGGGAGGTCAAGATGTACTATCCATGATGGGACAGCTTCTCAAGCCTAAAAAAACAGAAATCACTGATAAACTTCGCCAAGAAATCAATAAAATAGTAGACAAATATATAGATCAGGGAATTGCAGAATTGGTTCCAGGAGTGTTATTTATTGATGAAGTACACATGTTAGATATTGAAACATTTACCTATCTACACAGAGCCCTAGAGAGTGCTATTGCTCCAATCGTTATATTTGCCACCAATAGAGGCAAATGTATAATAAGAGGAACTGATGATATATTATCACCACATGGAGTACCTTTGGATCTACTAGACAGGTATATTATACATATATATATATATATATATATATATATATATATATATATATATATATATATATATATATATATATATATATATATATATATATATATATATATATATATATATATATATATATATATATATTTCAGATCACATAACAACAATTTATGTACTTTAATCTAGGTTGTTAGATTTTTGTCCTATTCCTAGCCATTTAAGGGGACAAATGATGCTTCATATATTCTGTCATCTATTTGGTATTTTAATTGTCATTTATTCAAATATTGCATTATTTTTTCATAATAACTTTATATTTCTCCTATAATATAAGATATAGAAAAAAAAATAGGAGAGGCATTTCATAAAATCTCAATATATGCAATAGAAAATTGAACAGTAATTTCCTTAAGAGTGTGTGATGTAATTAATTGATTTCAAATTTTGTTCAGATTACTCATCATCAGAACTTTGCCATATGCCAAAAATGAAGTGGAACAAATATTGAAGCTCAGAGCGAGCACAGAAGGTTTGGAGATTGATGCAGATGCTCTTTCAGCTTTAGCAGAAATTGGCACACAATCTACATTACGTTATGCTGTTCAACTTTTGACTCCATCTTCACTTACCGCCAAAACAAATGGAAGAACAAATATAATAAAAGCAGATGTTGAAGAAGTAAATTCCTTATTTTTGGATGCCAAATCATCTGCAAAAATTTTATCAGCTCAAAAAGACAAGTTTATGATGTGAGTTGTATGTAAAGGTGTTTGGCAAATTTATATCTCATTTGAAAATTGCCTCTTATACTATGAATATTGATTGAATGTTGCACAATGATAATTTTCTTTAATTCAAATTAGAAATATGAAATTTATCGTATGAGTAAGCAAGTAATAGATTTATTTTGTACAGAGATCTTATATTACTTGCTAGAATGCTAGAATCCGTTTTGTGTTAGAATAATAAAGTATCCTAATTCAATGTATGTATTACATTTTAGCTTTTAATTTGATGAGACTTATTTTGTGAATCTTCAATAAAAAAAGTTAAAAATATTCTAGTGCATTTGATTATTTTATATGACCTACAGATGGTGTTTGACTATGTCTGATATTCTCTTCTTTCAAGTTGGGTATGTTCCATAGGTAAGCTATTTACTCAAAGGAAATTGAAAAAACATCTTTTCAGTGCAGATAACACAATATCTTATTAATGATAAATTTAATTATTACAACTGAACATTCCCTCTACTTCTTTTGTCTTAGAATTGACGCTTTAACCCTCGATCAATTTAAAAAACTGGAAAATATGGGGTTATATATTTAAAATTAGAATGTACATTTGAAAAGTATTGGAGAGAATTTTTGTAGGATTTTACACCAGTTTAGCAAAAGTTCCTGGTATACCTAAATGAAAAAGAAATGCAGAAAAAAGCGATCTTTAGATTGTAATTTTTCATTCTTAGTTTACAAGATTACTTGGATATAGATTCAATTGACTGATCATTTATTAGCAAATGAATACTTGTTCTATGAAATTTCAGTCTGGGAAATACTCGAGAAGATTTTGGAAATATTTAAAAAATTGAAAAAATAATTAAAAAAAATGTGGAGGAAAGATAAAACTTACTGCATTGTACATGAAGAATTAAAAGTTCTAAACATCTGTAAGTTGAATTTTAAAATGGTATTCATTGAGGAAAAACGCACTAGAAAGTGGTGCATTGAATTCTAATATTCATACTTTGGATCGATTAATCAGCCCCTGCTGTATCCCCACCTCTTAGAACTCCATGGTTAGTAAGTAAAGTTATAATATTAATGCAATTTGAAATAATAATAATATCCCTTCATTTCTGACCTTTAAGCAGTACAAAAAAAATTTACTGGTAACAAGGCCTAGAAAAAACAATTTTATAGAATAAGTATATCACTTATAAACAAGTATAAGTAACAATATTAGCAACAACCACGTATGTATGAATTTTGTAATGAGGTACTAATAAAGTTCTATCATTACTGTGCAAAGTTTGGAACAAATAATTTCATTTCACATGTAATATTTTGATAGATTCTATACCCAATTATTGCAGATTCATAGTTCTTGCCTTATCGCTTAGCACTTAGTGAAACACTGTTATTTTCATATGGCCTCCAAACAGAAAAAATCTATATTTACTTGATACATGTTTAGGACCTTTAACAGATTGTTAAACATTTGAAAATTGTGGAATATGGACAATTTTCGGAGGTTGGGAAATAAAAGACGACATATACTTTAGATAATTATTCAAGAAACTAAATATTTACATTCGAAGCACACAAAAAAGCAGAACAACATGTACATCTTATGTGCTGAAATACTTGACATATTATGTGTGCCACATCAGCAAGTTACCCTAAAAATTTAATCCAATAATTCAAAATAATATTATATCATCATTTATTAATTATTAGTGAAGAAAAAATATAAATTAAAGATTTAGATAGCAGTCTTGTAAACAAAATTAAACGCAACTAACTATTGGTACCATTTTTACATTTCCTTGTAACTACCCTAAATAAATCCTTATTTCAATAACAATGAGCAGTTTCTTAAGTCTCAAACAAAACTAAAAAGGAATATATAACTATTAATAATATAAAAATTAATGTTTAATAGTCATCTTCTTAAAAGATACTGAATGAATTCTGAAAACAGAATTAATAAATAGTTTTATTTATCCAACTGACAAAAATAAATTACAGTTGATAGATAGTTACAAAATAATTTCGTGGCTACTGGCCGAGCATAGAACCTTTATAGAATAAGTTATAATTTTTTTATTCGTAACAAAAAAATCATATGACATGCCCCAAAATTAAATTACACCATTCTATAATTCTCCAGCCTTGCCACAGTTCGAAGCAGGATGTTTTTAACTGTAAGTTAAGCTTTGTGGAACTCCATTCACTGTTTTAGATTTTAGAACATCATTTTCATAGGACATTATGGTTTCTTTTCCATTCTCCAAGACTCTGAAAGAAAAAAGGGCCATTATAAGGTGAAAATCTTAAATGAAACCAATAAATTATTACAATATGCAGTACAGTAATGAAACAGTGAAAGCTCCTTATTCGCGGCAATAGATTTCTTTATTCGCGGATCTAATAGCTATTTATTATAACTGATTCGGGAACTTTTTTGTTTGAAAAGTTGAAACTCATTCGAAAAAAAAAAAGAATTTAGACTTTGAAGCAGATTTAGTTTCGGATAATTGACCAGGTCAACCTCACGAACTTGAAATTTTGCATCCAAATATAAAACTGACATTTTTTTCTCCCAACACGACGGTTTGCTTCAACCTATGGAGCAAGGGATAATCCAGGCTCTATTACATTAAATCAACTTTTAAAATCATATTCGATGATATGGAATGTTATCCTGATATGAAACTTATTGAATGCTGGAAGAATTTTGACATATCAAAATACATAGTTAAAAGAATCATTAGAAGAATTGAAGCCACACAAGTACACACTGAATTCATGCTGGAAAAACCTGTGGCCTACTCTGACTGTGGAAAATCACGAATAATCCCTGTGCATTCAAACTTTGATTGCAAAGACAGCTGAAATTGCGAATGGAATGGAATAGGTTCGAACAGATAGAATCAAGTGACATTCAGATGTTGCTTGAATCGCCAGATAAAAATTAGACCGAACCAACTTGAAGGAAATGTTAAATTCACATCCTATTGAGAAAGAGGCTGCAACGAGCACAGGAAACGTGACATTCAATTTGAAAATTCTTAGTGAATGTGTAAGAATGGCTAATGAGCACTGTGTTTTTAAGAAAACAGATTCTTCTATGGAACGAAGTCTTATTTTGAAACAAATTGCTAAAGTCATTGCTTAATATCAGTCTGAATTGAAGGAACCTTTGAAAACTGCCAAGAAAGAAAAAATTACAAAATTCTTTGAAGTATTGCCTAAGCCTGAACATAATAATTAATCAATATGAACAAAAACTTCATTTAAATTAATTTTTTTATATACTTTTTCATTTTGTCATCCAGGAACGTATCCCCTATAATCTCATATTAATTAAGATCCCATATTCATGGTTTCTGTATTCGTGGCATATTTTCGGAACGTATACGCCGCGAATAAAAAGCTTTTACTTTTTATAATAAAAATTATTTATAATAGGTATATTATAAATTTATAGTTTTCGTATATGTGTTCTCATGTCCTTGTGTCAATATCAATAAAAATCTTTGAAAAAGTAATTTATTAGTGAACACTGCTGGTTTGTCTGCTAATCATAAATTAGCAAAAAATGATTTATCGTAACTTGAATAAATGTATAGAGATAGATACTTACTTTAAGTAACGATACTTACTTAGCAAGTAGATACTTACTTTTTGGTGGTGATCTTCTTTCCGTTCAAGAATTTGGTGGAGGTGGACGTCCTCTTAACGCTAGTTGCGCCTGGGTGACCGTTCGAAACGGAACTGTCGAAATTGAAGGAGGTGAATCCTGAACCGCCGCTGAAGAAGTCGTCCATCATGCTGCCGCCGAGAGATATGCCGAATGGGCTAAAGAACTGCGAGGAAACGGCAGAGTTCTGGTGGGAATTTCTGTTTCTCCGCGAACGGCTATGCCCGTGACCGTGGAAATCTGAAAGAAAATTGATATGTTTATAATAAAGCGACCTGGATTGACGAAGATGCGAAGAACGAAAAAATCAAACAACTTATTAATTGCACTATTATTTAAATAGGAGAATATTCAATAAATATAAAAATGAAAGAAAGAGAAATACTTTTTTAGCTTCACTTTTTTTGAAGGTAAGATTATAACGTTGTCCTTCGACAAGTTGCTTTACTATGATAAAATAGGTTAATTACAGGACTAGATCTTTTTCAAAGTAAAGTTTTATTCTGCAATAATATCGAGCTGTACGAGATTGTTTTTCGAATTTTATTTGAATTTATTGAGTCTGGAAGTTACAAACTTCCAAGACTTAGTCAAAACTCTCTAATAAACTTACGTCTGATCCTGATGAAATACCAAGTTTTATTGTGAGAGATTGTATTTATGCACTTTCGGATCCATTAACACATATATTTAATCTCATAATAAGCAAAGCCACTTTTCCTAAAACATGGAAATCGGCCAAAATTGTAACTGTCTTGAAAAAGGGTGATCCTTCTGTTGTAAATAACTACAGGCCAATATCCATCTTATCAAACTTTTTGAAATTGTAGTCTATTATGCTATATATCCAGCCGTCAGAAACAGCATCAAGATTGAGCAACATGGATTCATGACAATGAGATCTTGTTCAAGCAATCTAATGCTGTTTTCTCAGTACGTTTCTGAAGTAGGTACTCGACACCACTGGTCAAGTTTATATGATTTACACAGATTTTCAGAAAGCTTTTGATAAAGTTGCTCATGCGCTCCTTTTACAGAAATTACGCAACAAATTTCGATTCTCTGATAGCCTCACCAACCTTTTTCATTCATACCTACCTCTGGAATACCTCAAGGGTCTAATCTTGGACCACTGTTATTTATTCTGTTCGTAAATGATCTGATGGATAATATTAACTCTCCACATTTGATGTTCGCAGACGATTTGAAACTATATCATGAAATTAGATCACAGGACAACTGTGTTCAGTTCGCGATGGAACATGTTGCTAGTTGGTGTGAGGACAATTATTTGATATGTGTAAAAGTGTAATGTTGTCTCTTTCACAAGGAAAAGAGACCGAATTGAGTGTGATTACAGCGTCGGTGGTCAGGTTCTTTCTCGTTCTGATAAGGTGACAGATTTTGGTGTTGTCTTCGATCAGAAGCTTTCCTTTAAACCACATATCACTCTACTTATTTTATCTGCCTCGAAAATATATGGATTCGTTATACGCAATGGCAAATATTTTAATAATTCCTCAACGTTCATAGGACTATTAATATCCTAATCCGTAGCAAGTTGGAGTATGGCAGCATGATCTGGCATCCCATTTACACCTGCCATCAGTGCCGTCTGAGGCTATTCAGAGAAGGTTCTTGAAATTCTTAGTTTGGAGGGAGGATAAAGTTTATCCACAGAGAGGAGTCAATCATAACAAATTATTGAATCGATTTAATTTAATCTCATTTCAGAGCAGGAGAGAAACTTTATCACTCAAATTTTTGTACAAATTACTGCACAATAGTATTGACTGTCCTCCTCTCTTGTCCGCTTTGACATTTCGTGTTCCAAGACAAAATTCTCGTAATACAGAATTTTTTCACCTAGAGACTCCCTAATACAATCTCACATTTGGTTTATGGAGACTACATTCAATAGAGTTGCCAATAAATGTGACATTCACTTTGACTCAATAGCAGTTATTATCAGGAGTTATGTGAACAAAGAAAATTGACTAAAATGAATCGATTTAGATTGAGTTCCTTGTAATATTTCACTGAATGCTATTATTTACTCATTAGTTACTATTTTAGTTTTTTTAGATTAGATTCAGCTCTTTTTTTTATTTATCTCTTTCATTTTAATTATTTAGTTAGTATTCAACATTATGTTATTATTTTTTGTAATAGGGTATTATAACTGTTGAGAATAAAGAACTTATTATTAAAATGAGAGGTAATAAAATATACTTGTCTAAAAACCACTTTCTAAATGAACAATTCTTTATTCGACTAGTTTCGCCTTTTACGGCATTATCTAGTCAGCATTATTCTAGATTATTCTTGATAATACCTTGATTCTAGATTATTCTTGATAATGCCGGATAAAGGCGAAACTAGTCGAATAAAGAATTGTTCAGTCAGTGATTTTTAGACAAGTATTTATTATTACCTCTCATTTGAATATGAACTATCACAGAGTTGATTCATCGTCCATTGAACTTTTTATTATTATTATGTTAGTTCAAACTTACCGCTAAGGAGATCAGCAAAAGGAGTGCCACCGAAAAATTCCCTGAATACGTCTTCGGGATCTCTGAAAGTGAAGAAGGTCCCGAATCCGAATCCATCGAAGTCGTCGTCGTGTCTGCTACGACCCCTGTGACCGCCGTTTATTAGACCCTCTTTTCCGTACTGGTCATACATATGTCTTTTTTTCTCTGCAAAAAAGAGGCAATCTTGTAATGATATATTACCAAGTCAATGATAAACAATAATAAACCCAAAAGGCAACAAATAAGTAATATACAATTTAATGTTGAACTTAATGTAGCTCGTCGATTTAGTTCCATATACTCGGTAGATGGCAGCAGCATATGTTTCAATATTGACATTTATAATAAAGTGGGATGTATTTGCAATATCCGGATAATGAAATGTGGAATTTTAATTGAATACAGTCATATGCCGACATAGTTTAGTATCAAAATATCTAGCAAGGAGATAATACACCGTTTTTTCAGTGCAGGGATATGGAAAAATTGCATTGTTTGATATGAATAGATTTGGGGTAAATCGTTTGAACTTTGAATACTTGCTTCGAAATTTCTATACAATCTCTTGAACGGTTATCTTACACTTATATCTCCTTTCAGGCTTCATTATTTTTTCATATTAGACATAATGTTTTCTCTGGTTTTGTTGTGAAAATTTCATGAGTGGTTTTAAATCTGTCCTGTCTTCAGTTTTGCACAAGTAAAACAGACTGTCTGTGTTCTTTTACCAACGCATTTCTCGTTCTAGTGAATGAAACTTCTCTTTTTCACTTTATATGATTTTTATATATGTCATACCGACCTTTAGTATTCAGAGAACTGTTTTACTCGCAAATTATTTGAACTAGTTTCAATAACTGTTGAATATTTTGTATGGTTACTGCTATGGTAATGTACCACAAATTATAAAACCATTATTCTGTGGGAAAGCAATGAAATTATGGATTATGGAAACATTCATGCTTGCTTTAATTATAAACTTTAATAGGCATTTGAATATCGTTTATGTTAAAATATTAGAAAATGAGAAATTGTACGTTAATTCTTCGAACCATGAGTTCATTTAAAAGGAGTCTATTACAATAACTCTTGATTATTATTCTTAAGAGAAATATCTCGAGTTTTACAATCTCGAGAAGTTGAAGACTAATTGTTTATGAGAAATGAATAGAAAATATTTGAAGTTTAATGAATAATCTTCAATAGTTATTTAGTTTCTCTACTATTACTATAATAATATTTCTTGTAGGTATCACGCATTCAATTTTCCGTTGAAAAGTTTACCGTGGAATAAAAAGAAGAAATCAAAGTTTAAATTCCATTTTTTTTAAAATACTTTTTTGTAATTTTCGTCCAAGAGACCTTGCTAATTCTTTATGGTGATTCTGAAATATGTTACCAATAATTATACAATATATTTGTAACGCTAACAACTTTGGAAAATTCATTTTGCATTTACCTTCAACAAGAAAATTGAGATGGTTTTCCGCATAGGAAAATAGCTTATTGCAATACAGCTGAAAACTTAGAGACTGACAGCAACAATAAACAATCCAGCTTGTGCATCAACCAAGGTCAACATATGTAGTATGTAGAAAGACCTGAGAACTTGTTAAATAAGACTCGAATTTAGATTTAATTCACAATGAATGATCTAGATATGAAATCGATTTATACTGAAATCCTCTTGTTGAAAAGCGAAACTCCTGGGCGTGTAGAGTGAGGAGACTCAATAACAGTTCTATCAGCGACAAAGACGCCCAAAAGATTTACTGTTCGGTTTGACCTATCGCCCTGAAAGATCACAGATGTAGATGTTGTTATTTTATTGTAAAATTCTGTGGTCTGCAGCGTCGGACGGTAATATTAGAGCCATATGCAAAATCTACTGCTCGTTTTAAGGTTAGTCATGGAATATTTGTTGCAAGATCTTCGACGATTACTCCTGACAGCTTTGAAGGAGTATTTGGAACGAGATATTCCATTGGGTTTATCAACAATATGATATAGAAGAATGTATGACATCTCTCGTAAAAGAATGATGCAGAGAAAACCATTATGGAAAGAAAAACTGTAGTATAGAAACAATACTTGAGAAGCCAAATCTCATCTTGATTGTACATTCACTTGAATTAATCTGTTAGCATCTGAAGAAGTCGTTTGTAACGACGAAACGCGTCATGATATGTAGTCAATAAAGTGTGAATCATAAGTTCAAGTGTTTGAATTTAAGTTTATATTCAATTATTATGGATTTACATCAAGTAAACGCCAACACTAATAAATAATTGATAATTGATTGAGTTATCTTTACTCTGTATATTTGATGGTATAGGTACCTGATGACTGTTGTTTTGACGTTTATATTTGAGAGTAGAGCCGCAACATTTTCCAACTTGATTGATACCGACTGGAAGTATCAAATCAAGCTGTTCTAAATCTTGGGATCTTCACCACACAAAACGCAAAATACTCCTGCAAAACTTAAGGTTCACAATAGTTGATCATCGAAAGAGGTAAACGTAGAGTTTGAGATAGAGGAAAAAGAAGAAGTAGAGAAACAGTTACAAAAGAAGTAGAGGAAGAGACAGAGGTAGAGCTACAGGTACAGCCCGAATGTGCTGTTGGACATATGATGAGTAACACTTAACATAGAATTCTAGAATTGTGCATAGAAGGATAATAGTATATTACGGAAATAATATTAACATTTAACGATTGCCAATTTAGTATTTCATAAGCAGCAATCATTTCAAATATATTGCGTTAAGATTCCACCAATATCATCACGAATCCAGTCTAAACTACATATAAATCACTCTAGCTACATTGTGAAATTTATCGAATGAATAATTGACCTACGTAACATAAATTTTCAATGCGCTTATCGAAGAAATCGGAATTTATCGCCGTAATTAGTTCAGCATCGGTTCAATTAACGAGTAAACCATTACTGACCGACAATGTTACTGCAATTTTCCCATGTAAGCGCAAATGATTCAACGCATAAATGTTTTATATAATAATATCGCGCAATCGAAAGTGCAAGTGTCGAGTTTTACACTACACGAGACAATTAAGATATAGACGTAGATATAAGCGGATAAAGCAACTTTGCGAAATCCTTTGTATTCAGATTTTTCGTCGATTAAAGTCGAAGTAGATGTCCTATTTGAGAAATAATAAAGCAGCAATTGTCGATTTTCACAATTAAATCGCAAAATGCGAATCGTTAGAACTTCAACTTCGTGGATGGCGAGTTAAAATTGAACTGCCAAACACGTACTTCGGGTGAAGGTCTGACAATTTTTTTTCGGTGCGTCTTGACAAGTGGGTATATAGCGGTTGTGCTATAATATTCTATGACTGGAAATACTAAGCGGCGCTATTATTGAGAATTATATATTTATGATCATTTACAGAGAGCGAGCTATTGAACACGTGGTTGTTATTGTTGTTACTCGATAGAAGCCAGAGTGACAGATTGAAAAATCATATTTGAAATGTAATGCCACAAGATTATCTTCTAATAAAAAAATTCTTGTCAATCGCATGATCCATCGTTGTTTTATTGAAATTTAAAGTTCTATACCTCTTAAAAAACACCCTTTATCACTGTTTAAGGTATTTAGAAGAATTGAGTTGCTAGACTTGGTTTTTTGCGAGTTTAGTTTTCGGTGTCCAATTTTACAATACAAATTGGTTTTACGTCAGTTTGCATTTTCCAATCGAGTTACCTCGTGTTTTTAATAAAGTGACGGCTTCGTCGACTCGATTAATTTGTGGGGGGACCAATTATTGTTAATCCAATTTCGCCATCGGGGTCACTCGTATCGATCACGTAACAAATAGAATATCGTTTATTCTGATAGAAAAGGCACGTTGAAGGTAAATTTCCAATTTACACGGGACTTAATTCATTCGTTCACAGTTTCCTGAACCTTGCAGACCGGAAATTTAAAGACGACGTACTGAAAATTATGCGGTTTTTAAATGACGAATTAGTAGAGACCCTTGCGTGTGTGTGGCGAAGTAAACGCGAAAATCTACGACGTTATCGTACGAATCTTAGTAATTACCGGCGTTGCATTTTCGAGACAATAGCCGTTTGTATCGCGGGGCAACACTTTATTCAATAACAAATAGATTACAATCGGTTTCGTCCCACCGAATATAATGATAATGGTTTTTGAAAAAAGTCATAATAATTCGTGTGTTGAATCCATTGTCAACGATCAAAACAATGGTGTTTCTTCACACTCGAAAATAAAAACGCTTCTTCGTGAACATGTCGATGTGCAATAGGTAAATCGGATATTGTACAAGGAGCGTCCATTACAGAATGAGACTGACAATGCTACCAAGAAAAAAGTTCCCTTTGAGATCGTTCCAATTGTTGGTCAAGTATTCGTCCCATTTGGTGAAACTAGAAAATAACCAAGAAGATATACATTTACATGCAAAATTTAGAAAATAAAAATGGTGCAGAATTGTGAAAATGCCATTCAGTCAAAGATTTCCTAGACATGCACAGCATATCGATAACCGACCGTCTTATTCACTTATTTCATTGAATCATATTCTTATGTATTCTATTAAAAAAAGCCATTGCTACTTATTTTATTTTACAAGATTTTAATTCGTCGATGCTCCGAATGAGAAGTTGAAACGAACCTTGTTCAACTTGACAGAAGACATCCAACACCGTTTAGAAGATCAATGCAAGAATCTACAGCAGAGGTGGCCAGTCGAAAGATTACAAATAAAGTACGCAGTGATCGGTCAAATGAACCATACATGTTTGGATCTATTGTACATATAACACTATAAGATGAATAAAGAGGGAAGCACAAGTGCAGCCACCAAAGAAAGGATTCGAAGCAGAAACCTGGACTCAAAACAACGATTTATAAAACCTTAATACGCCGATTATAACAAGTGGCTGTGAGTCTTAGGCTCTAACCCAACAGGAGCAAGACAACACCATGAACTTTGAAACACAGAAATCAGAAGAATTTATGGGGCTATTCGAGAAAATGAGGAAGAATGGCATATCCAAACCAAGAGAGAATTCTAAGAAATACTGCAGGGCAAGGACATGGTGAAGTTCATCAAGTCACAGGGACTCAGGTGGTTCGGACATGCAAAGAGAATGGACGATACTAGAATTACAAAAAAAATCTTCAGAGCGAAGATATGAAGAGGAAGTCTTGGCCTCAGATGGTTAGAACCAGTTCTAGATGACCTAAACATGATGGGGGTCACCGGAAGGGGTTCTGCAGTTGAGGACCGTTTGTTCTGGAGGTGACGTGTTGTTGAGGAGTCCAAGGCCAACCACGGACTGTAGCGCCAATTGAACTCTACATTTATCATCACAATGACAGTTTGTATTTCTAATGTCAGTTAGTATTAGACCAACATATATTCACAATCCCAGGTGCTAAAAAAACGAGAGCTACTGACATTGTGGTCGAGGTTGTAACATGCTAGCTATCAAAGAAAAAGTTTTGTGTGCGAAAAATATGAATCCTTAAATTTGACACGCCTACTAAAAAGATTTATCATTTATTAGACACACCTCGTACAAAATTCATTTCGCAGAGAATGCGGATGAACAGGAAAGCGATGAAATCGCACGAGGCAACTTCGAGCGCATTTCGTAATTCAGTCAATTATTAGCGAGAGACTATCGATCGCACCACTTCGTACGCAAAACGTACAGAACCGAGATCATCCTTCCGTAAAATTAGACGTTTCGGTCGCGTTACACATTCGGCGTAAGCTTCCGCAATACTTAGCGGTAGCGCGACGCTTTCGTAATGGGTACCAATCGTGTAAAATGTTTGAAACAAATGTCTGAAGGAACAACGACCCGAAGATAACATCCCACGCGACGTCAACATCGTTTCCCTTCCTGGTAACGACGTTTTTCCTATGGCAAAACTAATTGCGACTTGAATAGATAAACATTGATATAACGCATTTTTCAGATATTAATTAGAAAATTTTTTTAAAAAGAAGCGATTTTTTAGCCATTTCAGAAGGATTCTGATGTAATCAACCTTTCCGTTTCTAGAATTTAAATAGAAATGATCTAGTTAGTCTTAATTCGTACTATTTCAATTCCAATGAATTTCAAATACTCTTTTCCGACATTTTACCATCAATAATAGTCCACTGTTTTAATTTGAGATGTTTCGATATTTCTCTACTCACTAGATCGTTTTTGAGAGCGCTTACAATTTGAATTATTACATAAAAAGTGTTATGGACTGTCTGCGTCTTGGTGTCACAGAAAGGGGCGGAGCCATTTACCAGCTCTAAACAAAAAAGTTTATAACGGTAAAGTCCCATATAGGGATGGTCGATATTAGAAAAACATCGATGTTATTATCGATGTCATAATCGAAAGACCAACGGCGATGTTCGATATTTATCGAATACCGAACATCGATATCGGATAACATCGATGATTTTTTGCATTTATAATTGACTTTTGAAAAATATAGGATCTTGTTTGAGATCAGACACTGAAATTTTCAAGAAGCAGCTCAACTCGGAAGGAATTGATAATCGATTCAATTAACATCGATGTTTCGATGTTTTTGCTACCAACATCGATGATCATCCAGCACCCTTAGTCCCATAATAAATATTTCATTCGGTGTTTTCTAATTTTGAGCGATATAATAAGACTTCTCCTTTATATATTTTGTTTTGAAACCTGTGTTTTAAAGGAAAAATTTTCAAGCCAAATGGTTTAATTGAATCAACTCACTTGGATAAAAACATAAGCATATCATATCTTGGATATGATATGCTTAAAAGTCAGGCCCTTTAAACAAAATACACAAATTGAAGTTCTTATTCTATTGCCAAAAACGACAAAACATTGTCTGCCCTCTTCACTAAATAAACATATTTTATGGGATTTTACTCTAATAAACTTATTTGTTTGGAGTCAGTTTGACGGCAGATTTAGACGGTCCAATCTGAAGCCTCAAATTTTATCTACTTATATTATAGGGGATGGTTGTCAATATGTGCACACGCATTAATCATTAATGATTAATGTATAATATAGATAATAGAACACCCTTATTACTCGTAGCAAATTGCTTCACTACCTCTTGTCTAGTGTGAGCGGCGTACTGTTTTATTCTGACACTGGCACTGCCAGAAGAAGACTATGATCTTTGACGACCATGAAGGATATAACCAGCTATTTCCTGTTCCTTCGTACCAGTAACCGCCATACTATTATTAGTTAGCAGGAAATTGTGTGCAATACCAGACCATTTTCGATCTAACCTAGTAACGTAAAACAATTGTCACTACTGATTTTTTAAAAATATATGTGGGTACTATTGTTAACTACTCAACTCGCAGAACTATCTCTAATGCAGTATACTTTTATCCGTAATATAAAAGTGTGCATTTAAAATTAACGACATTTCTTGGAACGTCTAATATTTTTCATAAATACCTAAGATTTACTAAATAAGTGCATATACCTAGGTCTCAATTGAATAATATTTGCAATGATCAAAACGATTAATTATCGAAAAAAGAATTATTTAACATATGTATTATAACGTATGATGAACAACCACGAAATTTTAAGCTGTTTGAAAGTAAGTTTGAAGATCCAATTAAAATTAACCAACTTAATTCGGTGTTATGTTTTAAATTGATGACGGGTAAAAAAATTTTGTATTGCAGTGTAAATCGATATTTCGTGCCTAGTACAGCCAGGTCCCTGTATTTCGTCGACATTTCAGTAGGTATACTTTATAGATTCACTTAAATACGAAATTTATTTTTCTGAATCTCCAAATAAAATTGAAATATGTGCAAAACATCTTACAACACCAAAACTATAAATTGAATGTGCATTTAATACATTTAATCGAAGATTATAAATATATATTTGTGTTTGCAATATAATCTACAGAAAAGCCTAAAATCAATAAACGCCGTGATATGGATAACCTGACAACATTTCTTATATTGATGAACATGATGATTATTTCGATTGTTTTTGTTGAAATTGACCCAATTATGAAAGGATTGTTTATATATCTCTTTAAGAAATAATGATAATTATCTTATCATAGTAGATTTGTGAAAATATCATGCAATAAGTTAACAATGTGACATTTTTAAAGAATATGAGTATTTTTAATATATCTACTGATAATAATTATTAATTTCTGTAGGTGAACGATAATTGATTAAAAAACCTTAAATGTTTCGCACGAAAAGCGTGCTCCTAACATTAACTTAGATCAAATACAAATTTTAGTTTTCTAATTTGCACACAAATTTTTTATCTTTCTTTAAGTGTTTTCAGCAATTTTTTTTCTCCATGCGTTGTAATAACATTAAAAAGATTAATTACAACTATTATTCATTTAGCCATACACTTGAATATAATTTAATACTCTCCACTTTCTCTCAAGTTTCGTGTATGCTAAAATTCTGACGAAATTTATGACATTAAGCACTACGAAAAGCTTCCCAGTAAGACATCTACAAATCCTGAAACATTCTGTCCAGAAGGGGTGAAATAAATGTAAAAGATAACCCCTATCCATCATAGTTAATTTAATTACACTACAATAACTTTCAGTTCGAGAAGAATGATTAAAAAATAATACGATTTTTAAACAAGAAGCGACAAATAAAACAATTTCTCAACAGCAACTATTCCTAGGCACACTCGTAATACTACTGGCTAGCGACCTTTACGATTTAAAGGACGGACAATCTTTTTCTCCTCAACCTATAATTTAAGAAAAACCGTGAGGCCCGAAATAGATGTTTTGCATACATTTGAATAAACAAAAGCGATTTAGATTTCGCGAAGGAAACCTAGAACGTTAATTAAAATTTCGGAAAATATGTCAGGGAATTTAATCGTTACCGCTTCCTCAATATCTTCGTAACTGGTACACCTTCAAGGAAATTTAGTATCGAATCTTTACGATGGCAACATGTTCAAAATTAAGCGATAGAAGTAGAATTTTCGAATTGAAAAAAACTTTATAATACATTTCGAATGAAACTGAAACTGAAAGTATTGCCAGTTTGAAACTTGCAATATGTTTAACTCATAAAACTACACACCCAAATTGAAAAAAACTAACTCAAATTTCACTAATAAACAATTTAAATGAAAAAAGTACTAGAAATTTGCCATATCTACACCACAGTGGAAGAGGATAGAAAAACGTAATTTCGAATATCCAATTAACCAGACTAATATCGATATTGAAATATTGGGAAGTCCAAAAAAAAGAGCAATCAGTAAATGTCAATTGGGGCATGAGATATTTCAACTGTCAATTTGCTCTACGTTTTTCGAATGAAATGTGGTCAATCCGAACTGTACACTAGACAAACGACGATCGTATTTTTGTGAATCCGTGAACCACAAATGACCGTTAAATTTCAATTACATATACCGGATGATTGGTTCCGATCGAATTTATTTCAATATGTTACACAAAGACAAGACTATCAAATATAGAAGAGCAGTGTTGCACGTATTTTGATAATCATATTATCGATTTATAACGTGAAACTCTCATAAAATAAACTTAACTGAGAGATAAAAAAATGTTAAAAACACAACAATAAAAATGTTTATTAATACGATGAATTATTATCAACATTAATATTAAATAATGGAAAAATTTCAACCTTTTCGATGACTGTATATTATGAAGCTCCACATGCCTAATTTATCCTTTTTAAAAATGTATAGAATCAGGTATTTTCATTTCTGGATTCGAAACATCACATTAAAAAACATTTTAATAGTTACCATAAAAATGCAATAATACGTTTGTTTAAAAAAACTATTTAATTTTGTTTTCAAACCGAAAATTTCGTAGGCTGCGATAATTGAAATAAAACAAAATTAGTTTTTTGATTTCAAAATGTTTTTTTACAAGAACTTTTTTTGTGTCATTTGAGACTAGTCTTAATTTTGGAAGCATCAACGTTTCGAAAAAATTCTCCCTTACGAAAATATCTCCGAATATTTCTAATCTGTATATCAGGCACACGTCTTTAAAATCACATATTTCGATAAGACAAACTTAACCTTGCATTTTTACATTTATTCAACAATTATGTCACACTATACGATCTACAACAAAAGATGATTCAAAAAGATAATAATAATGATTAATACTGAAGATAACAGATGATAATAGAAACATGTTCGGCATATACTCATTGAACATATACGGAAATTATCTATCATTATGTAAAAGGTTAAATATCGCAATAATTACGTATACCAAAGTTAGAAATTGCTACACGTTTATTTGAAAAATGACACCTCAATATTCCTAACTTAAATTTCGCTTGTAATATCGGCTTTTCATATAATTTCTTATATTACACCAATTATCCAGCGCGTGAATTTTCTAGGCTAGTGAACAAGAGTCTATTGACCCACAATTAGCCCATTGTGACACTTAACGGGTCTTCCTCACAGGACCCTCATATGGTAAAGTCACGTTTTATGGTTTGACGCGTACTTCTTTGTTAACCACTGACCCAAAGCAAAATTTGCACTTCTAAACTTACGTGTATTTATGTAGGCAGCGATCGCCTTACATGCTCCTCCAAGCGTGGGGTCCATAGGAAAACGATGGGAAACGCTTTATCTATACTAAAATTTCAAAGAATCAAGCTTGAATATACTATTTACCTGCCCGAAGAACAAGGTCAAACAATTTTTGAGAATTGAAAACAACAATTTTGGTAATTGAAGGACATAATTGAAGGTGGGATTGAGAATACTTGACGATTCCATTAAATCTGGAAAACACGACGGAGTGCCTTCATTGAAATTGAATTTTATAGATTGGACTGTCTATAATATGATTTAAATAATTAAATATCCGGTTATTTAATCTTCTATCTTGAGTATAGTTTAATCGCAGTGAATTTAAATAAGATACTTAGGTTTTTCCTAAGTAGAATACGTCATGTGGGAAATTGCTTCAATATTTTTCCATTTTGTATTCTATCAAACACAGAATGTAACATAACAGAAGAAATTAAATCTTTTCTGCTGTCCTTCATATTTGAATTCAGTTTTGTATTTTTGAAGAATTTTTGAAAAAATTTCAGACCAAACAAGATCAGATAACAAATTAGGAGACTTGGAGTTACATTATATTTCCTTCAGTGGCTCACGTTCTCGCGGAATGATTCAAATAGAACTCGTACTTGACAAATGAAAGAATATTAATATCTAGTGAGTATAGTGGGATGGATATTTTGAAACATGGCCCTATACAATTAATATATTTAGTTCATCTGAATTTATCTAAATTAAATGTCGCCTAAGCCGCAAACAATACGAATTTATATGCCGTTTATAAGCCGATATTGCAGCTGCTACACACACACTGTCAGGTGTGTATCAGCTTAATGCGTAATATATAGATAGAAGATTTGAAACTATATCATGAAATTAGATCACAGGACAACTGTGTTCAACTTCAGCTCGCGCTGGACCATGTTGCTGGTTGGTGTAAGGATAATTATTTGAGTTTGAATGTGTAAAACTGTAATGTCTCTTTAACAAGGAAAAAAGATCGAATTGAGTGTGATTGTAGCGTCGGTGGTCAGGTTCTTTCTCGTTCTGATAAGGTGAGAGATCTTGGTGTAGTCTTCGACCGAAAGCTTTCCTTCATTCCACACATCACTCAACTTATTTCATTGCCTCGAAAATATATGGATTCGTTATACGTAATGGCAAATATTTCAATAATTCCTAAACATTCATTGGACTATTTAATGCCCTAATCCGTAGCAAGTTGGAGTATGGCAGCAGGATCTGGCATTCTATTTACACTTGCCATCAACGCCATCTTGAGGCCATTCAGAGAAGGTTCTTGAAATTCTTAGTTTGGAGGGAGGATAAATTTTATCCACAGAGAGGAGTCAATCATAACGAATTATTGAGTCGATTTAGTTTAATTTCATTGCAGAGCAGGAGAGAAACTTTACCACTCAAATTTTTGTACAAATTAGTGCACAACAATATTGTCTGTCCTCTTCTTTTGTTCGCTTTGAAATTTGGTGTTTCTAGGCAGAATTCTCGTACTACAGAGTTATTCCACCTAGAAACTCCGAGGACCAACTCCTAATACAATCCCCCATTTGGTTTATGGAGTCTACACATTCAATAAAGTTGATAATAAATGTGACATTCACTTTGACTCCATACAAAGGATTATTAGGAGTTATGTGAACCGAGGAAATTAACTAAAATTGATTAACTATAAATTAATTTAGATTGAGTGCTACCTGAATTCTTTAATATTTCATTAAATTCTATTATTCAATTATTAGTTACTATTTTAATTTTTTTAGATTGAGCTCTTTGTTATATCTCTTTCATTCTATTCGTTTAGTTATTATACAACATTATGTTATTATTTTCAGTAATTGGGTATTTCTGTTGAGAATAAAGAACTAATTATTATTATTATATACCCTCCGAAGGAAGCATCTGCAGTTGCAGTAACAACAAGGACAACAAGAGTTACGTATGCTGCAGACAAATGCTGCTCAAATTTCCATTTTCTGAACGCCCAGTTCGATTTTCTTAGTCTGCGTATGTCCTAAATTTACAAGCTTTTGCAGAGGAAATTCAAGAATCAATTCGAAAGTTTTCAACAAGAACTGAGGTCTTGGATTGCTGGAAATCAATATACGAGTACATACAATAGTTAAAATTCTTCTAGATTTATTCACTTGTGTTAAACTCCACCACAAGTTTCGATTAAAATTTCGGCTTTTTCAGGCGCTGTAGAAACTTAAAATGCTTGATTTGTAAATCTAGTAAGTTTTGTATTGCATAGTAAGATTGGAATTTCGGGATACCTAATCTGAGGACTTCAGGCCACTAAACCTGATATTGTAATTATTTTATTCAAGAAGATACTGTGGCCATTAAAAATAGTTAATCAAGTATAGGTCTTTCATGCCTGACGTTCTATACGTAAGAAATTGAAACGTTCAAGATTCCTTGCAGAAAAATTTTTTTTATATGCATATATAAGATCAACTCTTTTGTTATAATTATACGTAACTTCAAATAATGGCCAACTTCAAATAATGGCCAGTGATTATCTTCTACAAATTTCTCTCTATTCGGAAATTATTTTTATCGCAGTTGCCGCTCTTCTTTTTAAATCCATCTTCGAGTTGATCAGTCTGTTTTCCAATTTATTTTTTGTTTTCAATGTTTTGTTTTTCAATTCTTGAGTGTATGCCTTTTCCAACCAAGTAATATTCGATATTTAATCATTAATTGAATTGACTAAACTTATTAATAATAAATTAGACTTTTGAACAGTTCTAAAATCATTAAAAAAATAATCAACAATTTTTCAAACGACCAATATGACTCCAGATGCCATCTGACGGATACGTCGTGTATTATTACATGTGGTAAAAATGTAATCTGCAAGCATTTTTTCAGCTTGAAAATTAATGTTGAAGTTGAATGCTCAGTTGGAAACGTCTGTGTCGGGGACGTTTGATATTTCAACTGATTAATAATGAAAATCTGTACAAATTTATTACTTAACCATCGGGCTTCAGTTCCACGTATGCTTTTCTACGTCATGGTCGTTGCGTTTTTGGCGCCCGAAACGATTTTTAGCTCCGATAAAAATGAAAATTTTTTCAGTACCAAGTTCAAAAACGCTTCACCGGTATGTGGACAATTAATAATAATAATCGTGGAGATGGAACGAAACTCGAAAATAGGATCAAAACGCTCACTAATGAAAAATTGAAACGATGTTAATGCCAAGGTTATTTATATTAAATTCATTTTCTTATCTTACAACAAGATTGTAATACGATCAAAGGCTTACTTTTTATTTGCGCAATTTTGGTTTCGTTATTACAGTTTCGTCATTTTAGTATTGCATTCTAATTAATTACGTGAGGCGTCACGGCAGATTGTTGTAAAATGTATTATATATTTTTTAACAGGTTGTCATAGCTTTCAGTGAGTAACCAGCAAGAGGCCAGATCTAATTTTAAAAGGGTAGACCTACGATGAAGCTTGATTCTTGAAAATATAGACGACAATTAGGGGACCAATACATTATTGAGTTGGTCATAAACAATTTGCATTAGAGTTGCATTAAGAAATGACAGAATATATTAAATAAAATAAAAACACTTGGCTGAATCTCACAAAATTTATAATAAATACTTAACAAAAAGTTGACTGTCAGTTGAATTTCTAACTTAACTGTCTTAATTTCAACTTAAAGTTAACTGTCAGTAAACTAAAAGTTAAACTGTCAGTTTAACGTTTGAAAATGGGGTAACACCCTGAAACAATTGTCAGGTTTTTATTATAAATTTTGTGAAACCAAGACAAGTGTTTTAATTTTATTTAATATATTAAACAATTATTTCTCCAAGACATCGACGAACATTAAATCAACTTTATAAAAAATTACAGAACGCTGTGAGTTTTTCTGATGTAAAATTTGCATTTTGTTGCTGACATGAAGAACATAGAATGAAAATATATATTTAACGTTTCAAAGGCTATAAAAATTATTGCAGATGACGAAGACGACAAAAATTTATTGTAGTAAATGAAAATGATTGAACACGTCTTTTTAAATTTGAATACGAATAGAATGAAAATATATATTTAACGTTTCAAAAGTTTCAAAGACTATACAAATTATTGCAGATGACGAAGACGACAAAAATTTATTGTAGTAAATAAAAATGATTGAACACGTCTTTTTAAATTTGAATACAAATAGAATGAAAATATATATTTAACGTTTCAAAAGTTTCAAAGGCTATAAAAATTACTGCAGATGACGAATACGACAAAAATTTATTGTAGTAAATAAAAATGATTGAACACGCCTTTTTAAATTTGAATACAAATAGAATGAAAATATATATTTAACGTTTCAAAAGTTTCAAAGGCTACAAAAATTATTGCAGATAACGAAGACGACAAAAATTTATTTCAGTAAATAAAAATAATTGAACACGTCTTTTTAAATTTGAATACAATATATAC
Organism: Henosepilachna vigintioctopunctata; assembly: GCA_030704895.1. Lineage (NCBI taxonomy): Eukaryota > Metazoa > Arthropoda > Insecta > Coleoptera > Coccinellidae > Henosepilachna > Henosepilachna vigintioctopunctata. Next base: position 713,827 of record JARQZJ010000126.1, read on the forward strand.
GTAACATAAAATGCGATACGTTCTTATGACTTCAGTACACAACGTCCCAAATCAGGCAGACTACTTTTGTGTAATGAATATGGACTTCATAGTGGGGTTATAAATATTATAATTTATAAATATTATAAATCTTAATATTCCTACTATCTTTACTACAATACTACTTTATTGCAAATCTACTTCCTGCAATCTCAAGATCTTCAAGTACCTCGATGAAGGAATACGGGCCTTTAAATCCTTGACGAAACAAACTATCGGTGACCATAAACGCCTGGTATCCTGGTTCCCAAAAATAATTCCTTACAGGATGTTGTAACAGGTCGATACATTATATTTGTTGATACGACTTTTCTTCGACGCGTAACAAACGATTGTTACGTGACGGCTTTACGATACGAAGTTTTCTTCTATGTCTGTAGACAGCTTAAAAGAATTTACGAAGCTGCTGTATTCGCACCTATTGTGCAACATTTTGGTCACAATTGACAACAATTATAGGATGAAATAATAAAAAATAGAGCTTTCCTAAAACAATCTTCTCCATTCTAGACGAAATCCTTTCAAGGACCATCAGAAACGTGTGGGTGTATCAGTTTGGGAAAGATTAAAGCAGCAATGAAATAAAAATTATTTTCCTCGAATGATAAACGGTTAAGTTCCTTTCATACTATTCTACAGCTGTTATGCAACTTCAACAAGCAATGCCGATACAAATGAACATTAAAATATAGATATTAAGTTTAGATCAGTTGGCAACGTTTTGTAATTAAATCAATTCCACTAATTAATACTTAAAGGTTGTCAAAATTAGAATGATTTCCGTTTTGGGAAATTTAAAAAGTCACCCTAATGAAAAAATTTTTCATAATTTTCTATTCGAACTTTTTTGTTATAAAAAAAACAGCAAATACAAAAAAACTATAAACATAGATAATATTTATATGAGTATATATAAATAGTTACTGGTTTGTCGTGAATTCAAAGAAAATTATAACTAGTATCAATTTTTAAAATAATTGAACAATTGATCATTTATATAATATACAAAATTTCCTAAACGTCCAGATTTTCTGAGTTGTATAATGGTTTTATAATTGAAAAAAAAATATTTAATGGAATCCAGTGTTTCTCTATTTATATTTATTGAAGTCAAACTACATAATTGAATAAATTCAATGGTTTGAATGAGTCCTCGACTCGTAAAATTTGGAATACAACGAAGATATCAATATTGGCACAAAAAGAAATGGTGAATTGAGTGTCCCATTCTTAATAGACAGGCGGATATAGACTTTCGATATACCGGAAATACACTTCACTTTTAGTGACATCAAGTCGGTGTAATATATCGATTCGATAGATTGAGGGACATTCTTACAAATAATCGTTTGAAAATGGTTTGAACCATTCTTGGATGCGATTGGGTTTGGAATAATATTAACAATTCCCATAAGTTAAAAATACATACCTTCGAAAATTTTTGAAATTATCATACAATTTAAAACCCATAAACCAATAAGAGTTCAATTTAGACACCACATTAGATAATAACCCTTCGAAAATTTCGCTTCAAAAATTTCAAATTTAATCGGAAAACTGCACAAGCTAATATGTATACAGTGTTGCAACCACTTATAGAATAAAATTGTTTGTGTCCTTATTTCAGAAATTTGTAAAAAACCTTAAGACACGTTAAATCTGTTTTTAAATAATTTCAATGTACAGGGTAAATCACTGTAGCTGTAGTTTACATTTTTTCGTTTTTCAATGAAACACCATGAATATTTTTATATTTTCAAAGGCTACATAACAACCCATTTAAACGGACTAAATCATATAGGGTCTATTTTGAATGCCAGGTGAAATTTTGAGATTAATAATTCATCTAAATACATTCGTGAAATTTCAGGAATACGTATCAGTATATTAGAGAAAATTTCTAAGATTAGTCAAGAATACTTAAAAACTGTCTACATATGTAAATAAAAAAAAACAAAAATAGTAAATATTGTAGATTACCACCCAACTGTCAGTTGTTGGCAAATGTCAATTACTGCCAGATGAAAAACTGTCAAACTGACAAATGAATATCTGTCAATTTGACACATGAATATCTGTCAAACCGACATGAATATTTGTCATACTGACAGTTGTCAAGTGCTGACATTTCACATCAAATTGTTCATTGAAAACCAAATTCTTACAGAAGTAAAATTGCACTCTGAAGATTCACAGAATTGAGATTTAATTAAAATATACTGTAAATTTGAATTTCTATTGAAAAAAGGAAGCTCTGACTTCAAAAGCTGACGAGCCCCAGCGTTTTTTTTATAAATTTCTAAATAACAACAAAATTTCATTCTATATAAGCGGTTTTCACATTGTATTCATCAGTAAGAACGTTAATTGCTTGAAAAAAACCAAATCAACCATTAGTTTAAAAAAAAAATCGGTTAGTTGGGAAAGAAAAATAAACGCAAGTGGGAAGGAGAGTGTGGATTAGTCGCATAATGTGATAAAAACAAGTGTCGTCTTGATAAATACCAAAAAATCTACGTGACGGCGAATCGAAATAGGTCCTGTAACTTCTGGTCGTCCTTCCTGCGCTCGTTCTGCTCGCTTTGCTGTCGTACATTTTTCGCTTCGATTCTGCATTTTCAAAAATAAGGCACACAATAAATTTATGGCGAAAAACGACATTTCGTAAAAAAAAATATAAAACAGTTAAACTTTGTACGATATAGACTATAGATAGAGTATATACATTATTTATTCACTTATGTATTTTTGTTTTCTTTTAATTTATTATTTTTTGTATTTTCATTTGATTAATTTACAAAGATTCAGTTTTTCCGTGTAATCGGATGTGAATTTATTGGAAATAAATGTATTATCATTTAATAATTTTAAATTTTATAGAAAGTTTATCGATGTTGGAAATTGAGATAATGGCATAGTGAAAACAAACAATCAAGAAAAAACTTTTATTAGCAAATGCAAACTAATTTGAGGGGTGTGTCTCGAACTGACTTCACGGTACAATGTTCTTGCTTCACTTAAACTAGATTTTATGATCTATCTATTTAGCCCGAAGGTCCAGTAACTGACGTTTATTGTTTCGAGACCAAAACTCATTTTATCCTGTTGATATATAAATTTTATGGAGTCGTAAATATGGTGATCCAGTGAATTTTCCCTAACGGCGCAATGTGCACTTTTAAGTACGGTAATTCAGTCCAGTGAACTCCAAACATTTCCTCACCTGAATATTCAATAAACTGAACATTCTTTGTTACAATTTTTTACGAGTATTTTGTTTATTTGCTCATTATTTTTTATTATTTGCTATTTTTATGAATTTCCCATTTTTTATAAGCATTTCCCTATCTGAATAGTCAGAACACTTTATTTTCACAATGTTTTCATTTTATTAGTTTTATTCATTCTTTTTTATATTTTTATTATTTGTATTGATTTTTATATAATTATTATTTTCGTTTTTCTTGAAATATGTCTTCATCTGATCATTCAGATAACTTATATTACATTATACTTATATTATATTATAAGCTTATATATTATATATTACAATTTTTCATTTTATTTATTTATACGATAACTCATTATTTTTTATATAGTTATTTATGATTTTTACTGATTTTTCTCTAAACATTACAATATCTGACTATTCAGATAACTTGAAGCATTTCTTTTGAAATATATATATATATGTTAGTGTTCGAAATTAGAAAGTTTTTCGACGACCGATGCAACATGTGCAACTTACGAGCAGGGGGGAACTTAACGCTGATTAAACGAACAAGATCAATTTGAATATATTGACGGCACAGATGATTAGATATTCCCGAGAGGCTGTTATTTCAATTTCGTCTCGATAAAATTGCTAGCCGTCTTCGATAATATTGCCGAAGATCAATTACCGCGCACAGGTGCCTAATTGATTTTATAAACACTTTCGAATATAAAAAGTAAACAAATTATGCAAAATTTCGAGTATAAATTACATCGAAGACTGACAGGTATCACTCTTTCGATAAGGAGAAAGCAGTCGTCATCGAAAGACCTCCTTTCTATTTCGAATTGTGAAAAAATTTACGCTGTACGCGTGTATGTAGAAATAAAAACATAAAATATTATGAATAAATGACGTGTAGCGACAGCAAACATCTAAACCGATCAAACTCAATAGGAATATCGGATTATTGACAGAAACCAGATACATGTCCGATCTATTCAAATGTATTGAATGAAATCATGTGGCCTTCAAGTTTTCCAACGCTCAAACGTTGTGGCTCAGCTGGCGACCAAGGGCGTTTTTCGTCAATTTAATATGGAAACGTTAACGAGTATCGTAGCCGTAGCAGACGCAGGAATAAATGATAATGTTTATTTAATACGTACTTACGCATATAAATAACGCAACTTCATTCTAAATGGAAAATAATCAGAAAAAGAAAGTATAATCGAAATAAATTCTTGTTTAATTTCACGATAAAATAGACGAGTGTTTCTAATAAACCAATTGTTGAGTAGGTATTCTAAATAAAAATAATCTGAAAAAGAAAGTATAATCGAAGAATTTTCTTTTTAATTTCAAGGTAAAAAGATAAACAGATTTACATCTCCAATTTTTCGTATTTATATTTCAATATCAACAGTCATTGAGACTGTTGAGAAATTTTTGATTTTATAGATTTTTTTAAAATTTAATTCGTCGAGAAACGTGTTCTATTTCGTTGAGGTCTTATCACTTTAAAGAAAACTGTCGAAAGGCAGTAGGGCCATCAGACGTCTGCGATTGGATGTCCTCCTTATTTTAGAGGGACCAGCCAAGAAAAATAGAAAATTTAGAATTAATTCATACGAAAAATTAAGACAAGGACGAAAAACTTATACATTACATGCAACTAGTCAAAGCTGAATAGTCTCAACCAGAAGAAACTCCAAACATTCCTCAAATGTAAAGTGAGGGATCAACGTTGTAAAAATATCAAAAACTGCTTTCTTTCATCGAGGTTCTTGGACAATTCAAGACGATTATGTTTCTAGTCCAAATCAGAATATATCTTGTGCAATTAAAGGAAAATTATCCAATTTTCTCTTACGACAAATCAATAAATATCCATCAAACGCACCAAGTCTATAAATTAACTTTACTTATGGTACAATTTCACCAGTCAGGAGCAAAAAGCGATAGTAATTACGAACACCAAGTAAGTATATACTAAGTGGTTCTTTATGTCGATCGGTATGTATCCGATCTTCACTATCATGACGAACTGAAGAGCTATATCAATTAACCTGAGGCCTCTATGTGTTCCTCTTCCAATCGCTATCGGAAATATTAAAGAGATTTTTTTCCAGTCACGACTGTGGCAATTTATAAATAGATGAATATCTCACGGCCTAATGGATTTTTTTCCTGTACGAAAAAAGGTTATCAATTAACGATCGATCTGACAAGTAAATTCGGAGACTACGAAATTCGAGAAAGTGGCTACGACTCGGGAAAATCTTCGGAAAGTTGGTCAAGTATCCGAACGGATTTCACTCGGCACTTACAGTGTTTGAAACGACGATTTTCACACGTGTTGGTGCTAATTTTTCCATAATTATTGATTATTATCGCAATCGGCTTACAATAAAGAGTTTCGATGGTATAATCGCAACCTTAAACAATGGTTTTTTATTTAAAAAAAACTAACGGGAAACATTATCAACTTAGATTCATTTCATTAATGAAGTTATTCAAGCAACTAACGACTTTAAATTTTGTATGAATTATAGTAGTATCTACATTTCTTGATCTGTCGAGAATGAGAAAAATTGAATCGCAGTCTATGAATGAATGGTTGTAAATACACCACCCAAACAAAGTTACACATTTTTTATAATTTTTATACCTGTCCACCCAATCAAATAAAGCTTCGGAGTCATTTATTCACCGCTCCCCCGTTATAGTAATGTGTTACGTAATTACTCATCTAATTTAAATAATAAATAGTATTTTATTGAATAATCTGAATAAAAACGAAATTAATAATGAACAATTTAGGACTTTCAACGTCCATCGATGGGGGGCCAATCAATAATTTATTGACTCAATCACGAACAAACAAAATTTTTTCGTTTGTGTTATGCAACATGGAACCGCATCTATCCTTCCCCCATATAAAACAGTACGTAACATAAGAGTACTTCCCCGCTCCCCTTGTCGAAGGAGTTTTGTGTTTTATGGATGGTCCCTGAACAGAAACAAATATTATCATAAATTTGTCTTTCTGTCCAAAAATTTGTCTGGAATATTTTCTAAATAGCTTCCACACACTTAATAGACGGCAGCAGGAATAGCTGTCATAGAATGGAGCACTTTCAATAACAAATAGACACATGAGATGTTAAATTTTGTTTATATATTTTTTTTGAGTTAACTTTGGCATACGATGGAATACTTTGATAAACTTAAAAATCAACAATAAACTATATGAATTCATAAGAAAGACGAATATTAACCGATATAAGTTTTTTTTTCAGAAGAACAAAGGGAGAATTTTTTTCAGTAAAAACACGTAAAAGACGTAAAAACAAATGGAACTACCTACATGGATGGTGCTAGGGATGGGGCAAGCCTCCCCTGCTCAGGGTGTCAACATCAGACAATTGAAGATTGTAAAGTGTTTAAATTATGGCGGTAATCAGGGGCGGCATTTTATATTTTCGTCCGGGTTGGCGAAACTGCTAACGCCGGCCCTGTCACCGTTCAGATTATTTCTTGAATTTTCTCGATCCTTCGGGCTCCTCCGATTTTATAACGATACCAATTATTTTCAGTTCAAAAAATTATGATAATGCCAGTGAATGAAAATCTACCAAATGACATACTATTCCGTTTACTTCACACGAACTAGTCTAAAACCATTTGACGATTCTTCGATAACGAACTAGTGGAATTCTTCGAGGTCTATCTCGTCGCGTTATTTCCTTGAAACTTAAATTATCTCGGAAAAACGGATGTTTCGTGTTTTCGTACCGCAAAACCCGTCGACGTCTGACGCTCCTCAATCTAAACATAATTTTTTTTTCAATTATCTAACGGCCTGCCAATTTGCAACGCAACAATTTGGCACATCAAACGTCAATTATACACTCATTGTATTATTACGCGTTCTACCGGATTTACGGGAAAAATTATTAATAACCCACTATTATTCAATAATCTACCGCATAATAAACTACAATCGTATAATAATATAATAGAGACAAGATTAGCACATTATCTCGTACAGTTCAAACAGACGTTTTGGACTTATTGAGACAGTATAAATTAGTTTTATAAGGGTTTAAACTATACTATGAAAAACTACGACAAAGTAAAACTACTCAAGTAAAATTTGTCTGATTTTCAAGTAGGTATTATCTTCGAAAGATATCGCTGAATAAAACGTATAAAAAGTGATACGAGAAAACGAGATACGCGTTGATTTAGTGAAAAGTCTGAATCTAGAAAAAAATATAGCATAAAAAATTCAGGTTTGTTACAAGGTAACAAAATATTTATGAAAATGATTCCTCAACTTACCATCTGACAATACCTCGTACGCTTCTGATATTTCTTTGAAACGTTTGGTGGCGTCCTCCATATTGTCGGGATTTTTGTCCGGATGCCATTTCAGAGCTAATTTACGATATCTGAAATGAGAAAGAAAATTCTATAAATTAAAAATTCCTCAAAATTACAAAAAAATTCGTACTTTCAGTTTTAACAATTGGTGAAAAATCGTATCATGTGCTCTAAAAGTCTTGAAATGTTGATAGTGGCATACGGAGAGTCAACTTTAATTTCAAAAAAAAATGTTTACGAATGGTAAGCATTCTTTTAAGGCCGAGAAGACGCCAATGACGAACCTTACTGTCGATTTTGTTGAGAAATCGTCCAACTACTAACAGAGAAGTTGGTACTGATGTCGGAATTTCGTTTGGTTTGCACCAATCAATTTTAATGAATGTTTTATGCATGGGATGTGTGTTAGGTATATTTGTTACCAAATGACAACATTTTTGGCCAAGAACAACACCCTAGGTAATCAAACCACAGCCACCGCATTTAACCCTCTGCGACATTTTCCTGTTCAAGAAACTCGTGAAACCTATGAAAGGATGGCGTTTTGCAACAATTAAAGCCATTAAGACCTGGACGAGCTAAAGGCTACGATTATTACTATACTTTATTATATATTAGAAATGTATAGTAAAAATGCTCAAAAAGCGCTTTGAGCATTTGAAACAACAATGGTACGAGTATATTTTATCTAACTGGAGTTAATTCGAAGGAGAAAAATTAATATTGACGAATAAATTAATATTTTTTGATGCAAATAAACGGCCACTTTACTTGTTGACCACACCTCGTAGAATGGTTATGTGCAGTAGGATGGATTTAGCAGTGATCAAACTTTGAGGTCGATCTCAAATATTTGTACATACTTCAAGTTGCTTAATACGAACAGAAAATGTACATCGTTGAAAAAAACTCGTTATTATTATTTATGGAAATAATAATGTAATATATATTTATTAGCAAAAAAATTTTCTACAAAAAGAGGTATAAATAAAATAAAATTTGATAACTGATAGGTAGAACTGCATCGAAAATATACGAAATTCCAGTCAAACATAAAGAATAATTAAGATCAAAGCAACAGAATAACACTTCTCCTTCCATCATCATTCAAATTATAATAATATGTGACCTTGCATAGTTCTTGCAGGCTTTTTTAAAGTATTTCTAACTTTGGCAAGGTTCAAAAGTCACGCAATGTGTTGAAGCGTTTTAGGCCCCGGATAATACGACTGTTCATATCAAAAGTTGTTCTTTGATCGTGTTTCATATATATGGACATCCCAACATAGATAAACTATTCCTTGAAGTACTCCTGAAAATCAATTCCATCGTATTACAAAAAATTGTCTGTTCCACTGACAAAATAACAGCAGTATCAAACATACGGATATAAAGGCAAGATAAAGTCAGGATTTCTAGCTGTGAAAATGCATTTCTGCAGGAGTATCGATAATCTAGATTAGTCTAGATTTATACGTATTTAGTGAAAGGTAGGATGCTATGGCGATATAGTCCCTTACAGAACAACCCTAATAAAATTGATTGAATGTTTGCTGATCTCTTGGTGAAACATTGTTCAATAAATAAAAACACTCGTCCAGGTTTCACAAAATTTTTATTAAATACTCGACAATTGTTTCGGGGTGTTACCACATTCTCAAAAGTTAAACTGAACAACATTTTTCGACCAGCATCGACTTCATCTTTACACACCACCCTAACAAAGTTGAAAATTTATAATTTAATGAATTTTGGGCCAGTAGTTTTGATCATTGGACTACCACTACTTTTATTATTACACACTTTTTCACGTAGCTCAGTCTATCAATTCCATCCTCCTTCACGGAGCGAGGTAAGCTTGTAGATTACTGCGCAAAAACTGAAAAAATCTTATTGAAATACGGCGTTTATAGTCTACGACTTTAACGGTATAAAATACTCACTAATGTTCTTAGAATTCAACTCGATTACATTAACAATCGATTTATAAACTACTTATTGAACTTAGTAAATTTTCTCTCATTTTGTTGAGTTGAGCGTATTGTAGGCAATTTATCGAACTTATTTCTCCTATGTATCGGTTCTTAAACGCATCATAAAGAACCTTCACTCGTGTCAAGCGTGATGTATGTCGCATTTCGCCAGAAACCTATTCTACTTAAGCACGATTCCGTGCCCATAAATGTGAATTAACGATGTCAACTCGACTCAATTTTATTTCTTTCGAATCCGCGATATAGGTAGGTATGTGTCGTACGATCGAATCGTACAGTGCATTATAGAGAAAGCTCGAAATTCAAAAGTCCCATTAGAGAAATCATTATTTGCTACAGTACGCTTTTTCTAATCTGATCGAATTAATTGACGGTTGTTTAAACATGCCGCTAAGAATCGATTGAATTTCTTTTTTCTCATCCGCGTTGCAGTTTTTCACGTGATGAATATATTCAATAATCCGTTCTGATTTTTGAATGTATGAATATTTATAATGAAACAGTATTTAGAATTTTCTCATAAATTAATACAAATACGCATGACGACGTTTCGAAGTACTACTTCTTTATCAATTGCTGAATTAATACTGTAATTTCAAAAACTCAATACTTATAGCTATTCTCACAGAACATACCAGGTATTTTCTATGACTATCCTGGAATGAGGACCATAGAATACAAGTGATGATTAAAAAAAGAGAGAATCGTAAACCTGGAAATGAACACAGAAAATCAATTTCTTAGGTAACGTATACCAACTAACTAAATGTAGGAAAAGATACAGATAATTATACCACTAAATTACTAAGAACAAATAAATGAAAGTTAAAATTTTGAACATCGAAAAACATAAAATTGAAAGTAAATTAACTAAAAACTAGGTAATCAATCTGATCTACTGGAATATTCTTATTGAACATATTAAGTAGAGGGCTAGTGTTAACCTCTAACTGGCTATTGAGTAAAAGTCCCGAATTTTTAAATTTATTAATATGTAACGATTCTAGAAGATTTAGTTTTGGAACCTTCATTCTCTCTATTTAATTTTTCAAACTCTGAACTAAATATTTGACTCTCCTCTAATAAATGGTTGGCATAATGGGAATCTGTTTTCTGTTCTTCGAAACTACGTTTAATCATCAGTTGTATTCTATGGTCCTCATTCCAGGTTAGTCATAGAACATACCTGGTATGTTCTGTGAGAATAGCTATAAGTGACTGAGATTGAATTCTCGGTTAACTCTTGGTGAAACATAATAAAATATTAAATTAAATTAAACTCTTGGCTTAATGTTTCACGATTATATTTAAGCTCGAGCGAAATAACGTCGATTAGTTTCGGCCGTTTAGGTCACGTTTCGAACCGGACAATACACATATTAAATAATTTGTAATAATAACGCCGTGTAATCGTCCGAAAGGAAAAAAACAGTTCGACCTTTCCGAATCGGGAATAACGAGTACAAGGAAACTCGATACGCGCAAAAGTGCAACGAGATCTCCGCATCCTAGATTACGTATTTTAACTCCTCGGGCGGCCTTCCTCCCGCGCCCGTGTCGAGTAGGCGAAAAAAATGATAATTTTAATAAATAGCCGCGAAAGGCGATACGTAAATATCGAATTGTCGGTCGATTATTCAAAATGCATTCGCTCGTAATTGACCAACGTCGCTCGCTCGTAATCCATCCGCGGTGGCCGTGAACGATCGAGTGCCATGGGATTTTCGTACACAATGGATGGGAATCATGACAATAATTTCGTTCGCCTTGATTATTAATTCGATAACTCGCGATGGATTTATTTAACGACGCATGAAAATGCGTTTTTTTCTATACTTCATTGTTTACGACGAAAGATCACGAATATAAACTCAAATTATCATGTACACTTATTTTTACATTATATTCTTTATGAGCTACGGGCTGTTCAAACTCAAATTTTGAAAATTTCTAAAATTCTCCAACAATCTCAGTGGTTGGACTAAACTTAGTATCTATAAAACATTAATCGCACCTCATTTATTGTATTTCTTGTATTTCTGTTCAACAATACTATTTTTCATGAAAAAATTCGAAGTTCACATATCACAAAAACTACCAAACAGAGCTCTTCGCATTATTTTGAAGAGTAACGGATATATCGAAGTGAATAATACGAGGCCTGACCAAGAAAAACGATGTTTTAAATTTTGTTTGTTTTATTTTTCAACATAATCTCCACCAACCAACCAATTTAGTTATACCAATTTTAAACGTAGATTCGTCAGGCTCCTCAAAATACTGAATTATAGTTTCGATAACTTGTTCGTTGCTCTCAAATCCTTTACCGCCAAGCCATTTTTTGAGTTTAGGAAACTGGGGTCTAAGTCTGGAGAGTAGGGAGGATGCGGCATCAATTCAAATTACAATTCGTGGATTTTGGACATCGCAACAATCGACAAATGCGCTGGTGCGTTATCGTGATGAAACAAATTTTTTTCTTCCCCAAATGAGGTCGTTTAATTTGCACCTCGTTCTTCAAACGTTGCAAAAAGTCTGCGTAGTATGGACGAGTGATAGTCTTACCCTTTTCAAGATAATCAATGTATATAATTCCTCTCGCATCCCAAAAAAAGAGTAGCCATAACCTTGTTTGCCGATAAAATTGTTTTTGCCTTCTATGGAAATGGTTTCCCCTTTACAACCCACTGCTGCTTTGACTGTTCTTCATTTTCAGGAGTGTAGTGGTGAACCCAAGTCTCATCAACAATTATGAATCGACGCAAAAATTCGTTTGGATTACGCTTACACAGCGCCAAATTTTCGGTAGAAATATTTTTTCGAATCAGTTTTCGGTCGAGCGTTAGTAAACGTGGTACCCACCCATCTTGCACACAGCCTTTCAAGCTCAAATGGTTGTGCAAAATATTTCGCACACGTTCAGATGACATCCTACAGGTCTCAGCTATCTCATGCACTTTCAATCACCTGCGATCTTCCAATACTATTTGATGGATTTTCTCAATCATTTCTGAAGTTTTGACCTCAACGGGCCGCCCTGAGCGAGGCTTGTCGGAGGTGTCACGTGGCCCATTTTGAATTCAGAAACTCACTGCTTAATAGTTGAATATGATGAGGAGGAGTCTCCTGAGGAGGAGTGTTGAATCCATCTCTTCTGTTATTTCTTTTAGTGTACGAGGAAAACCTTTCAAATAGAAGTATTTAATAATTTTCCATTTTCACGAAAACAACGGAAGCGTCCCGAGCAATGTGCCCTCAAACGCAAATAAAGTAGCGATTGGGCTGAAACTTTACATACAAGCTCAATAGGAATGGTACTGTAAAACGCATCTCCAAAAGTAGCCCTAGTGGCGCCATCTCTTGGTCAGGCCGGAAACTTTGCATCCCACCCACGTATAATGTCATATACAAAGAAAATGAAGTGAAAAAAATATACAGAACATAGAACATACGAAATATGTATCTGTAATAAATATATTCAATTAAATACGTATTTCAACATATAAATACTATATTTACGTAACATACAAATTCACACGTTCTTATTACTTTCGAATACAAAGCTCAAAATAAGACTGACTTCTTTCTCTCATGCAAAGGAACAACCCAGCGGGGTAAAGTATTAAAAACATATAAATATTGATATTTCTACAAAGTAATCTGTAGAACTTCAGGTACTGCTCGTGCAGGTGTACGGACCTTTAAATCCTAGATTGTACAAACTATCGATGACCATAAACGCCTCGTGTCATGGGTCTAAAAATAATTCCTTGCATATCTGAAAACGGTGAAAAATGTAACGATTCCTTCCAGTACTGGAGTGTCTCGAAGAATAGCCGGTCGAAAACACGAAACGCGCTTTTTAAAATCCCATCAATAGCTCATTTAACGGTGGTACGTTCTGCTTGTTTCGAATGAAACCAACACATGTGCATAATTCAGTGAAACCTTTTTTCATTCAACTATTAGCTATTGTACAACTATAAATGTATTATCGTAACATACGATAACACTTCTAAGCCAACTGGGATATGCAAACAAAGTACGTGGTTCTTTTCACAACAATTCAGGTTGAAATCCAAATCTTAACGTCCAATTGATCGATCATCGTTTAATTATACCTTATTGCATCGATTATAACAGGATTGATCGAACACTCATATAGGTTCTTTGTTTACGAACCGTAGATTGATTATCGACAATTTGGAACAATAAGATAATATCGAGAAAAACATAATTAATCATCTGTTATCATTTATCAGATTCAATGGTTTTGTCATTCCTATATTTTATTTCGATGCTACAGTTTTTATTGTGAACATGTCCGAAAATTACATCAGTTAAATCAGTATTTACCAAATTTTTTGTTCCATATCCACCTTAGTCTTCCTTAAATTCTTATTCAAAAGTGTGAAAAAATTGAAATTAAAAAGTTCGAAGGGTTTAAATTCGTATACAGTACATTTTTTAATTGAGTCCCTTATCAATCGTATTTCCTCCCTTTGGGGAGTGAGTCTCACTTTGAGAAGAACCGATTTAACAAGTTTTTTAAAATTATTTTATTTAATTAATATGCGTATAAAGCCAAAGAGAATTTACGCATCTACATATTTTAAATACAGTTTCTATAGTTCCAATTGCTCCAATAATTTGCAGAATAACTACAAAATAGCAGATATATATTTTATTTGAATTATAATCAAAGCACGATGAATTTTGTTCTCTATATTTGAAATTATTTGTGCAAGTAGACATTTGCTTGAAAAATACTGGTTCTATAAACATAGAAAGACGTACAAATTCATTAATATAAATTAAAATCTTCAACTGCGATGAAGATGCACGAAACAAAACATTTTCTAAGAAGAAGAAAACACGACCGAAGCAGGTGTTTAAAGGAATTTCATTAATAAAACGGCTTTTTTCGTCGAAGTACTCGTCTCAACATTTCAATTAGAATTTCTCATCTTAGCAATTCGATGAAAAAAAGTGGTTCTGGAAAAAGTAACTAGTTACTAGAACTGTCGATCCGAAACTCGTATTACAAATGTTAAGTTTACTTAATTAGAAGGAAGCTCAAGTATAATTGGCATATCGATTTAATGAATACATAGCCAATTTAGTAGTCACTATATAAACATGAGTGTAACTAAACTGGTTGAACGTTACAGTTCATAATATTTAACGTAGCTCATTTTCGATTCGTGGGTTTAAAAGTTTCTAACTGTTACACTGTAATCGGTCCAATGGAGCAGTGGTAACTGCTCCACGATTGATAGTCACTTTAGGGATCCAGTGTACTCTGTTAATTCTGCAAAGAACTGTATTCTATCAATTTACAAATTAATTTATAGAAATTGGATAGCCAAATGGCTCAAATTGCCTACAAGTTGACGTATTTTAAGTTTTCAATTATTGATTTCAAAGATTGAACATTCAGATATTTTGTCGAATAATTGAATAGCAAATAAATTGTCTACAATTGGATTGTCACGACAGGTCAACCATTTCGTTTCTGTGGTTCAAATTGAATGATAAATTTGCATTATGATGAATAAATGATTTGAATGATAAATTTTCTTTCAATAGCAAATCTTTGCCGTTACCATAATTATAAAATTAATCAATTTGGTTGAGAAAAAAATTAATCCTCTATCGAATCAAAATTGATTGCATTAGGAGCGGTAACATTTGTGTGGTCATTTACTGGGACGTCGCCTGTCAGATTTTAGACACATATGACAGGTGCATTATCGAATTCGAGTAATTTTTGTACGCATGTGAAATTATTTGTGTAATGAACACTTGTAAGGTGTTTTTAATCGAATTTGCCAGAATGTATTAACGTCGCGCTATTAACACCCACTCTTCTGTGGCTTTAGAAAACGCGACAAATGCGACTCTTCGAATATGCGTTAAATGAGGAAATTAATCAGTGGTTTTAGACGTCAATCACAGAATATAGTTAATTTAGTATTCACTTATTTACTTTCAAAACTGGCAACACTCATTGCCGAAAATACTCTACAGGAAATAGAGAAAAGTTCTCTCGATTTTTTTTGGCGATATTTTTCTAGGCTTCGCTTTCACCGGTAGAATAAGCGAAATTCGCGTCTCCTAAAAGAAGCGAGACGATCGTAAGTGAGTAACGATGATTGGATTTTAACGACACACGCTAAGTAAATTGTGCAAATACTTTCTTATTGGAGTTGAGTGGCTATAACGATGAATCCAGTCCATTAAAAATTTAATTGATATTGGAAAATATACTGATAATGTAACTGTTTTCTCTCAAGTTATACTCGTTGAAATTCTGTAATTTCAATAGTTATACATCCCTATATGATTGTTAACGATTATGAAAAATAATAAAAACACCCTTGACTAAGTATCATGAACTTTTATTAAAGTATATGATTGAAAGATTTCCGATCTCAGCAATTGCTAATTACAACATGGAAACAGACAAAAAAAAACGGCGCTTTTACGAAGCATAGTGAAGAAAAAGGTTCAGATTCGTGCATTTTTAACTTGTTTGGGGATTTTCAAACAGTCGTTATTTCATCAGAAACTACCTAATGTCTGGTTACGTATTTATGAGTCCATGTCCCCTTGAGTCTCAAGGGTAAAAGCCGCTTTTAATGGGCTTAGAGTCTAAGCCCCTAGTAATATTTGTACAAGCACCTTGAATTGAGTTGCAGGTGAACAATTGTCGATGGAAAAAAGCTGGACACGGGTGATTTGTTCAATTTTAGTTTAATAGTGAATACATAGTAAATGTTGAATGTATCTAACGTTTTTTTTAAACTGTAATGAAATATTATAGCGCCAGCTATACGAGTGCAAATTTTTATAATTTAGGTAGGTATATGAGTTGTAACATATTTAGATGGTTTTGTTCATTTCTTTCAAATAATACGTAAAAGCCTTATGCTATTTTAAAATTAAAGAGTTAATCTAACAATTAATGGAAAATTAATGACCTATGACTAAAACTCCGAAACTTGAGAAAATATCGAAAAATTCTCATATTGATTTTTCCCTATCAATATTCGTCTTCGATATTATTAATTTTAATTTTCAGTAGCAAATTGAAAACATGTTTATGGAAAATTAATGGCCTATGACTAAAACTCCGAAACTTGAGAAAATATCGAAAAATTCTCGTAGTATTTCAAATTTCAAAACGTTGTTTGTTAGAAACGTTGTCAGACCAGCTGATATCTATTTTCAAATGTTATTAAGTAACTGTTGTATACTAAAAGTACAACAATAAAACACGGTGGTAAGGTAATAGAAAATTCCTTGTCGCTTTTCGTTAGTCAAAACACTTCCTAATTACGTGGAAAGTGGGATGGTGTGCAATTAAAGCCGAACGCATCTTTACGTGCACAAGAAAAGAAGAAAGCGACGCCTGGAGGCCACTTCGACCAAGACGGACGTTCACGCGCTCATGTATATATTCTTCCACGTGAGAGAAGTCGCCGCCACACCCAGACAGTATGTCTTTATCGGATAAGTTGGTTATGTTTATGTGCGACTCTTGGAAGCACGCGCTTCCGAGAAACATTGTCGACATTGTGAATGTAAATGAAACGATTTTTATTGTGTAACCGGATAACGTTAGACGAAGACGTTTGTAATGCAATAGAGGACACTTACGGCGGATGTATTTCTTTCGTCTCTACCACTAAGACTTCTTCATGAGAAAACTATAAGAAACTATGATTATGAAATGGCAAAACACATATCGAATGCTTCTTTCACACTACATTTCACTAGTTTCAGGCAAACTACTTTGAAGGAATATCTCACTTCTGACCCTCATAGTGTCCAATTCGTGATATTTATCTTCTAACTAAATACAGGAATACTTTTGCTGCTTCGTCTTTTATTATTTGTTTTACTCAAGTCGTTGAAATCGAAATGTCGAATATCCTATCTTTATATATAATTCTAATGAACTCCTGCCAATCGGTCCTGCGAACAGCTGGACCGATTTTGTTGGAATTTTGTTTGTGCGTTAAAGTCGATTCAAGAATGGTTTAGATTCAAACCATGCAATTGCACCCGGTAGGCGGAGCTGCATTCGAGTTCTTGAAATTTTTCAATTAGAGATGCGTTATCAGGAAAAAGTCTCTCAGATTCAAGTCCTTCAATCCCAACTTAAGTTAGGAAATTGGTAAAATTTGCTTGTAATATTGTTTTGTGTCTAGGCAAAATATTTTATTCCAAAACTTTTATACGAGTTTTCCTTTTGCAGTAATCGGTAACTGTTTGCATAAAGATCTGCAAGGTTTATTTTTCCTTACAGTTTTTTCATATTTTGTCATGACTAACAGTGAGTTAGGTTTGCGCAATAATTTATCAGTATTTCGATCTGATGCTCATGAAAATTGTAGCTTATTTATTTTATTCTATTTTAAATACATATCTTCAAGTTCTAGATTTCATAGGTTGCACCCATATATAATATGCACAATAAATCTGCGATACTCTCTGAATGTTGCCATTCAAAAAATGCGAAACCCGATCTTCCCTTAAACACATACAACAGAACTAGAGTACTACTCCTCAATAAGGATAAATAAAATATAATTGAATCGAAAAGTTGACCCATTTTATGGTGAAACAATTAGATCCCCAGGGATTTGAATAGTTTTACATTAACCGATCAAAACGTCCCACCCGCATAAACGACATTTTCGCTTATAAGATTGACCTGGAAACGGCAAAAAAATAACGAAATTGTTGCATAACGGATTATACACACGAGCCAGAGCCGAATGCATCAATCATATAGAGAAAAAAATAAACTTATGCATAGTTGGAGTGATGCCCAACGCGAACAGTTCAGAACGGGTAAGCAATGACGTTCGCAACACTCGTCGTCTTCGGCGGGCTTGAATGAGATGGCGAATAAGCAGCTTTTCGAAAAAATTCGAATTCGGTTTCCTAAACCTCGAAAAGCGTATCCAGATATTCCATTTTATGCAAATCATCCTTACTTCCTCAATTGTTAACAAGTCAATGACTCGATGCGATGGTTTAATTATACTCCGCTTTAATCCTGCAGACTGGTAGATGCAATGAAATCGATAGGGAAAGTGTGTTAACCGAACATTTCAAGACTGATATAGTTAAGACAAGACAAGGTCATCAGATGTCCCTTAGCCTAAACTAGTTGTGAAAAACGTAGGATCCTTTTAGCGGTTGCACAATTTTGATGGCAAATAAATCTAATAGCGCATAAAAGAGATATGAAATAGGAGTACTGCATGGCTCTTGATTCTGCTTCGTATCCAGGGTCAAAGTAAAACTTTTAGAGAAGAGACTGGTGAAAACATTTAATTTATAGAAAACCCAAAAAATATATATAACCAGAGCACTACCCTACAAAATCATTTTCTTTGGCGAAATTCCTCATATAAAAAAACTCAACACCATCATAAAAGTTGAATTTCGAACATTAATAAATTTGTGTTAAACACGATTTGAGCCTTAAATATTTTTAGATCATAGTGAATTTCGCGAATCTATTTGAGTAAATAAATACTAAATATTGATTTGATAACTTTGGTTAGTTGTATAAATTAATAAGTAATGGAAAAACTCAAGGAATGTACAACTTGCCATGTTAGAGTAAACAATACATTATCTTTTCGTTATATCAATCAAATTCAACAGAATTAATGAAATATAACCGACAACCAAGTCATCAAAACAACAGACGATGATTCATTAATTAATATAAAATTTTTGATGACGTTGAGGGAAATAACTAAGAACTACAATTAACATGACAGGCAACAGTTCTTCTTATATACAGAAAAAATGGAGAATGCCAAGAATTATACGATGAAATATAACATTCTCATAAATAATATTTCACACCTTTAGTTCTCACCAACAAGATTTATTAATAAAAAGATAAAAGAAATGATAATGAAACATGAGCAAAAATTTACTCTTTACTCACACAAGTATGTTCAATTTTAGCTTATATAATATTTTTATAATTTAGGATAATTTTCTCCTTTTTCACGCAGTTTTGCGAAAACATCTTCTACATGAACCCTTTAAAAACTCTATACAGGGTGATTATGAAATTTCGCACGACTTTTGAATGAACACAATTTGAAGACGAAACAGAAAAGAAAAGTTGTAAAATTTTTACATGCGCAGTCGATCAGTTTTCTTTTCTTTAAATTAAGACAAAATAATTTCAACAGTTCGAAAAGTTTGCCGATTAATTCTCCTTAATTATCTTCTTTTTCGGCTTTCAATCTATAAGGCCTCGATAATAGAAACAAGTCATTTGTCGGGAAACAAACAAACGGTATCATAAACTTGTTTAATAGGATACACGACTTGCGGTTTTATGGAGCGTTCAATTAACGATAACTAGGAGTCCAGACTAGATCAACACGTCGGGTACGTGTGTGTATGCGCCCGAACGTCGACTGCCTTAGTCACCCTGTAGATTGATATCTCATGGCCGCCGCGGTATTTAATCAAGACATAGTGCCGCTGAGAGGTCGACGAATAATAAGAGCGAGTTCACTTCACCGAGTTCAACGTCTGGAAAAACGAAACAAACTATTCGATTTTCTAAATTCACCGCACCTAATCGTTAGAAAGTAATCAGCAAAAGTGGAAAATTCTTCATTATATTATTCAAGTATCGTTTCTACACGAAACACAATAAATTTAATTATACAAAAACGTTTTCAAGGGTTTAACAAACAAAACATTTGATTGGATTTTTAAAAATCTTGGAAAGCGCCGATGTTATTCACGAACTTTCCAAATACATATTAAAATGAAATATGAAAAACGCAAATTGAATTATCGCTTACTACTCGGTGAAAAATTAACAATTTTTCTAACATGCTTCCTTATTGATGTATCAATTATTTTTAATCGTCTTTCAGCAAGAGGTAAGCGTGAATTCAATATCAATTATTAAAAATCGCGCTATTAGTCGTGATTCTGACCTCTCGAAACATGTTGACAATTCCATTGTATGAATTTTATTATTGTATTATTCTTGTTCTATACATTTCAAGTATTCAGTTAAACAACCAAATTACAAAATAAAGTTAAACAACGCAAATTACGTTCTGTCGAAATCATGTGAATCACACCTTTTCGTATGTAACAAAAAGACGCAGACTAGTGAACCTACGTATGAAAACAACAAATTTAATTGCTCCATTTGACACAGAATATGAGAAAAACGTAGATAGAAAGGGAGAAAAGCAAAGTGTAATATGGACAGCATAACGTTTTTTGTTACGTGATGAGTTCCACCAATTCAAGCCTCTTGAAATTCGCTGTATGGAATACTGTTCCAATACATTCGATGATAATTCTCATGGCAATTTTGGATATCCAACAGGTATTTAGAAATAAAATTGAAGTGTTTCTATCGTGATTTATCACAATTTAAAAATATCATTTGCTCACTTGAAAAAAGTGCGAGTCTTACTTGTTTACACAAACTCAAAATACTCGAAATGTATTATAAACAAGGGGATTGAACTTTGGCGAACATAAGACATTGCTCAAATGATAAGCTGACTCTCTTATAACTCGTCAGACGAAGAGAAAAAATAAAACAATTACCTCTTTAACTCGATGAAACAAAAATTAATACCTAGAAACCAATAAAAGAGACTAGTGGAAAAAGTATAGCTAAATTTACCAGGATGATGAACCGTCAAAATTAATTTTACCGCCCAGTATAAATTGCAATAACTTGCAAATTAATTCACGTAGGTCTTCCAGTAAAGAACAATTAATAAAAATTCTCCCGACCGAATCCCACTCCTACATACTCGTAACGCTTTACGTAACTCGACCGGTTATTTATAGAATTGAATATAATTGCGAATAATTAAACGACAGGTTATCGTTAACCTTACATATTTTAATAAATTATTCGTTTGGGCAGTTAGGCGCGATATTTCTTCTCTTTGTTGTGTAAAGAAAGCTGCAAAGATATCGCACCGAACGACACAACCAATCGATTGATATCAATTTACTATTGAATTTGCGAAGCTTGTTCTCATGTTCAATTTTTTTTTCAGAAATGGCTTTGCCAACTTTATTAGCAAACATACGACATTAATAATTACTTAGATACATACAATGATGAGTATTGGAAACAATATCCATTATATCTCAGGATAATACTGAATTTTCCTAGAAAATTTAGTATTATCTACTAATTTAGTATTATCTAACTATTTACAAAATTGAAATTACATTTCCTAATCAACCATTGAATGGCAATTGCTGATCATATTCAAAGTTTAGAAAACTGAGTATTATTATTAAAACGATTGTTCCCTCATGAGGAGGGCGATTGATCATGAATTCGCAATTTTTGAAGCTATTGCTTAATTTTTTTGCCTCCCAAAAACGCTTCATCCTCTCGAAATGCTCTTTCTTCCGTTCATCTGTACATTTTATTTCAGGTTGACGATTTGATTTGAGCAGAAACTTCACATGTGCGATTTTATAGCGACACTGAGTGCGATCTTCGAGATTTTTTAATATGATCTGTTGTAGATCTTTTGGACCTCTTTTAGCCACTCTGTTACGCATTTATTTTTACGATTATATCGAGTAGTTTCTTCGGTATTCTGGACTGTTTCACTCTGTATACATGTGCATACAACTTTGCTCGCCGTTTTCTGATTTCTTTCGTTATCGTATTTGTCTTTTGATAAAGTTCATTTTGAGGTCTTTTCGTCCAAATGCCGTTTCTATTAATTGGCGTATAAATCTTTCTAAGAATTTTTCGTTCTTGTTTTTCTATTTCTCTAATTCTTGAATGACCGTCAATAACCATTGTTTCAGATGCGAAGATCGCTTCTGGAAGAATCGTTGTGTTATAATGCCTCAATTTGGTCTCTCTCGAAATGCTACGCCCACGTTAGCTCGTAGGCCCTTTGGAGCTTGGTAATTCTCTGTTCATTAGCGATTAGGTTTAAACCTGTGGACTGAATAACTTCCCCGAGGTATTTAAAATGGTCTACTTGCAGAATTTCAGCATATTTTGTGATTGTGATTATAGAAGATTTATTCTTACTTTCTTTCCATGCATTTGTTTGGTTTTATCATAGGAATAGGAACTGCGTATATTAACTATGATAAAATTATATTACAGATGTTGAATGGTGTTTTCTACAAAATACGATCGCTTCTTCTTATACGTACATTAACAATATCTCACAATTAATGCATTTATTTCGCAGTGAAAATAAATAATCAACTTGTTTGAGAAACTCTCTGTTAAACAATTTCGACATACCACCCAAAAACAACATTTACACTACACTTTCCGCTGACAACTTCTTCAGTTTTAAGACTAATCTTAAGAATGTAAAAATTAATCAACGATTTTTGTGTATCATATTTCTCAAGAATCCAAACAAATACAGAAATAAATGAAACTCGTAATTTTGACAATTAATGCGACACTTTTCCTGCCTCCCAATGAGCAGGGACTTGGGTAGTGCGAATATCCGAAGACGTCAATAGAGGTGGCATTGATCCCTTCGTAACAGGTATTTGATCGGAAGTGTAAGGACTGACATAGAGAGGACCAGGTCGAGTGGTGAGTGCAGTTGCTGTATGTTTTCAAATGATTTCCGAACGATTTAAATATCGATGACGTGTAGGCTATTGCGTAGGATTGACCATTCAACTACAGGTACGATGGATCACCAGATAATTCATTCGTTTATGTTCAATTCACCAGACGATTCAATTGTCGAAAATTAGAAAAATATTCAACACTGCGTACAATTCACGCAGATATATAGCATCAAAAGAACAAAGAATCTGAATAAATGAATATAGAAACAATACGAACGAAAAAACCCTTCTGATTGAATTGAAATAACACCAAATTAGGTTTTACTGCGTTTGATATCACGAAAGATTACGAAGAATTCACTAGTATCTAATCCAATTTAATTTTCGAGCAATTTTCAAGTTAATTTTAGAACTTTAATGCTTTTTTCAATTACGTTGTGGATTAATAACTAATCTAATGCTTAAGATAAAAATTTTAAAAATTTAATATAAACAGTTTGACAGAAATATAGGTACTATTATTATATATTATAATATAGGTAATAGTCTTTATTTTTTTACGTATTTTAAGAAGTCGTCAATAATAGACACAACATAATTTTCTCACTTCATAAAAAATAGTGTGATGTAAGAAAAAACATTTCATATTTTTGGTTCTGAAAAAAAACTGAAGTTAATGTCGGAGCTTACCGGTTGACCTAAATTTCAATACGAGTTGTAAAGTTTTTTTTAAGTGGCCCTACAGTTCAATACATCATAATATATCATTATTTAAACTTCTCAACTAATAGACAAACACAAACACCCATGCCTTCAGCAGGGCTCGAACCCGAGTTCTACCGCAGACTATACAGTTAACTTTAATAGAGTAACAACTTTTTTTTTTTAATTCAACGTATCGATAGCATCTCAACTTTCACTAAATCAGTTCGCATCATGTAGATGAAATTCGGTTCAATATCAACATGGTCGGTCCTTTTTATCGTCGTCCGCTCTGCATCTTGCTAGAGAAAAAAAATGGAGAAATACGACCGTGCAAGACGATAAAACGCGAGTAACCAACGTACCTCCCGGTAGAACGCTAAATATCGACGACCTTGGGGGGTCAGTGCGATTATTTTATATCTGGGCACGTAAGCGTAGCGATGTTTTTTCAACCAACTGGAACCGTGAACTTTGTGTGGGTTAACGTATTTTAATGTCACCAGTTTAACTACTAATATGTATTTTCTTCGAGAAATAATTTCTACATCGCCGCGGTCTCGCGTGGGGGGGGCGAAGAAAATGAGCGTCATTCGGAAAACCCGAAAGAATTTGCCAAAGTTTCGAAGAAATTAACGCATATAATGGCTAGTATGATTAATTCGAATGTTTACGATAAAATTAGAGGAATTTCGAATTATTCGTCATTAAACACAGCGTACGTTGAACCGAAGAAACAGCGAACGAACATAAAACAAAAGGATGTTTTCGGTAATTTAAAAAATATAATTTTTTATTTGTACCAGGTACGTTCAGAATTGTACCGAACTTTCCCAAATATGAGAATATTCATATCCTTGTAGTTGGTACCATTGATGCTCGTTTAGTTTTTATGCTATTTTAATATCAATATTTTAATTCATTTCTTTTTCAAAATAAATTATGTGGAGCTATATTGTTCATAATCACAAAATTGATTAGTGCTCGAAAATTGAGGTTAATATTCATAATAAATATATATTTATTAGCTTTTGGCAAGTTTTTACAACATTTAACATATTGCATTCTTATGTGTACTTACAGCTATTCACTCAATAAAAGATGTCTCAATCGTTTTTTAAATATGTCCACATTTTGTGATAACTTAACATAATCTGGTAATTGATTATATAATTATATAAATTAATAATTATTGATGTTTCAATGAACTTCTGCTAAGAGATGATGCTTAGTATTTTCAAATAATCTACACAGGGAAAAATGGTTTGAACACTGAATAAGAAATATTAATGGAAAATGCAAGTAGTTTAAAAGAAATGAAAATAATTTATTTCGTTGCATTCAAATTTGAATTGAAAAAATATCCGACATTTTTCTGGCCTGTCCTCCAATAACTGAATTGAAATTAGAAAAATTACAAATATGTATATTTGAAGTCTCAATAATGCATATTTTACTTTTATTCAGCATTTATTATGTACTTCGAATATAAGATCGGTAGAATATAATTTTCTACATTGCCATTTGATAAAATTTTACGAGAATACTTGGTAGCACTTGGAAAGTTTGAAGTTATCATCCTTTGTTATCAATTTAGCATATAAACGCTATTTGTTTTCAAAGTATTCGATAAAGTTGTACATTATCTACATCGAGTGTAAGCTTGTTTATTGTTGAAAGTAGAACGAAATAGATAAGAAAATATATAACACAGAATTAAAATTTTTCTTTTTACTAACGATACTGATATTAATTTTTTTCACGTAAATTGGTATTTGCAAACAGGTTTAAAAATAATTCAAAGTTCAGATTTCTTTTAACCTGATACTTTTCCTCAATATCATAAAACTCTAGCTAACTGATTAAGGTCGAAACATTAGATTTTGTACTAGGCAGAACTTTCAATACTTCGAGATACTACCTAATTAATCGGTATTCCAACTAATTGAAATATAATTTAGTTTCACTTCCCTATATCTAATAACATTCATTTTAGGCTGTTAATTTTTGTACATAATCCACCTGACACATTCTCAATTCATATTTGCTGTAATTCATTTACATACACAGACGTGTATGTCTTACCCAGGACTCGAACCAAGATCTCTGACATATGTAATATCTTAAACAAGCTTAATCTCATACATATTTTATTTGATATATTACACTGGGGAACAATTTGTAACATAATTCCTGTTGACTTCGATTTTTAGGCTGTTTTAGAAGTAAATTTACATGCTGATTCCCAAACTTCAATTTTTTTTTCTGTGGTTCACAAACTATACTGAAGTGTTTGAGAATGTGGACAAAAGGAACCCCTGGTAAACTTCCGTAAAGAGATGGTATCCTGTAGTTTAAAAACTTGACGCGATAGAAAGAAGTTGAAAACATTTTTGAATTCGGAGAACAAAATTTAGTCAAAAACAAGAAGTCACAGACCTAAGACAACAAAATTGCAGTTCCCCAGTGTTATACATTATTCTAGTTCTTATCTGTTGGTTCCACTAAAAAATATAATTTGGTTTAACTCACATACCATATCCTATTTAAAAAAAAGGTGTATAAAATTCAAGTTTTGTGGTAATTAAATAGTCACATTGTACTAGTGATTATTATATATATATTATAACACTCTTCATCAGAACAGCTATGATTATATCCTTCGTGAGGGAAATTCACTCTCCCACCTATAGAGGCGACATCTAATAACATATTTCCAAGACAAATCTAATCTAATTGATCGAGCATATGTTCCGCAACTGCCAAATATAAAATTTTATGGTCATTTTTTCAATATTCTATTCATCGATATAAAAAAATACAAATATCATTCCGGTCGGCGTCAAAATATACCCACGAAATGTACCACACGCGTAAATTACCCACGGAATGTAAAAACTCGTTAGGCTGACAGATAGTAGATACCATTGCGCTATAACGTATACAGAAAAGAACAACAGAAATATAATCGGAATGCATTTCGTGGGAGATAGGCTTTAGCATAATAATCGTTACACACACACACACAGCTGTGCCTCCCTAATCGCCGTTGATCGTGAGAAATTTCGTCACCGGGCATACTATTAAGCTTCGTTCGCCGCGATATTATTTACGATATACCTAAACAATGTCCCACTTTCGTTGAGATTTCGATCGTATCAATATTTTAGGCGTTTCACAACATTGATAGGTATACATGGTGCGAATTAAACAATCTGCGAGAAGGTGTTACTACCTGGACCATTTCGAATCGCAATGGACCCCCCCCCATCGATGGCCTGCTCGATTGCGTGATTTGAGCCCTATGGATTATTCCATGTGAATCTATATTGATATGAAAACGATTTTTTTTAATCCAAGGGAACTCATGTACTAGACATAACGCTTTTTCGTTACTCTACAACTGATACATCCCGAACCACTATTAAGAAATTCCATCGAAATTCCAACCCGTTTAGTTCGAAAGTGAAAGAGATCATCCTTTTCATAAGCGACGTTATAAGCTTCAAATGCGCTCAAAATTGTTTTTTATTACTCGAGATCGCACAATACTATGATATACTTTCGCACGGCTAGTAGTTCCGAGAAAAAATTCCACCAGATATGATGGCGTCATAATAAATATCTGCAATTACAATTGCACAAGGCCGATTGTCGCAATGGTTTTATGGTCCGCGAAGAAAAATATTTTCTACGATGATGTACCTACTTCCAGTTCGTGTCGTAAATGAATGCAACAGTGCACATCGATTTTAATGTTACAAACACGATATTGCAAAAACAAAGAAGTGTAAACATGATCAGAGGTTCGCAACAAAATAATAGACATAAAATAAATTTTTACCTCACATGAAAACCTACAAAACTAGAAGAACATTTGATAATACGGACATCTAGTTTCACAGACTTGAACCCTTTCGAATTTCATATTTGTAGAGATATTCCACTATTTCGCAGAATCATTTTTATGTATCTATCTACTTCCAGTATTCGTGTTGTAAATTAACGCAAGACTGCACATAGTTTCCAATGTTATTAACATGGCATTGAAGGAACAAAGAGGTGTAAACATTAACGGAGGTTCTCAACAAAATGAGAGACGTAAAATAAATTTCTATCTAAAACAAAAACGTATACAATTGGAAAACATCTCATTATACGGCCATCTAGTTTCACAGACTTGAACCCTTTTGAATTTCATATTTGTGGTGATATTCGCCTAGTTTGGAAAATATGATCAATTAAAGTCACTCGAAATGGAACAATGAAACAATTTCCTATACATAATATAAACGAAACTCGTGCACTCGAAAAGAGTGTTAATTATCACAAATTCGCGAGGACACTTATCGCAAATGTTTCCTGCCCTTTTTATGTTTCAAATAGATCGATATAAAACGTGAAAGTTATCTGCGAGTACGGCAGATAATCTTTTGAACTTCCAGCTCTTTATTATCTGCTCTACAACATTTTCGAGAGTGTGTCAAGACACGATTCAAATTGACAACCTCTAATTTACATTATCGCGTTGTCGTACTCTGACAAAAAGAGCTGAAGTCGGTTCGAAATTCCGCGTACCAAACGAACCAACCCAATAATTATTTCCACCTTGGAAACCTCATTCGAGAAACTGGGACCGCTTATAATAATATTCCGCAATTTTCATTGCGCCTTTTCTACAAAAATCAACCAAATCTATAGTATTCCATCTCTTACCATATTATTATCAAGTCATAAGCGAAACATTTCGAAAATTTACACGAATATGAAAAGAATCAAATGCTACTTTAACGGGAATATGAACCATTTCACCCTTCTATATAAAGCAGGTGTCATCAATACAAAAGTAATAACTGAGGACGAGTGAAACACATGACCCAGTTGGCTGTGGAAAAAAGAAATATACGCACGGTCGCATCACCTGCTGGCAACACAATTAAACGTGCAAAAAATTATTTTCGGCGGATATCAACAAAGAAATCTGTCAAACATAAGTCAATAAATCACTGGGAATGAACAATGTTCCAAATTTGGAAAGAAAGTTCGGACGAATTCGGATAATTTAAAGGTCGTTAGAGAAAGGAAAAAGTAACTTCACTTGATGTTCTTCAGAGAAAAAACTAATTAGATTTCATCTTCAGGTAAAATCTCACGGGAGCATAAAAAAAGAAAAGTTTATAAATCTATTCACCGTTTACGGTTCCAATAATTTAACAGTACATTTTCTAAGTTAAAATAATCTATGAAACTCTATTAAATAGACGATTATATTCAGACCAGACATAAATTTTGTGGATTTTAAAGAGTTTAGTTAATTTAGAACTGACAACAAATACATTGATTTTACAACATGGAAAAAATTATATTATGGACGTAATTTATGAATCAACAAATAAATTCGACTAAAAATAGAACGAACGTATCTGGGAAACTATCACGTAATAAAATTTCTGCGTTCTCGTCCGTTTTACAATATAATCGTATCTTTTCACGGCGAAAACCTAGAATATCATTATTGAAGCACTTTCCCAGTTTATTGTTTATCTCGAACACATGTTTGAGCTCGTGCAATGTAAACATGTATAAAAGTCATGATAACAAAAACAAGATTAGAAAAATAACAAAAGGGAAGAGACCTGACATCATATTAATTACTCATACTTCACAATCAGAGTTGGCCACGTCGGATAAGCATTATTAAAAAGATCATATCCTTATATAAAGGAAAAATAATGGAAAAATTATCATTAATTGGGGTTTGAAATTTTAAGTAATTCTTTCCCGATAGTGTGCCAAGTTTGTATGATATGAAACCACAACTTGTTAACAGGTTAGAATTGGTTAACAGGTTTCGTTAAACAATTCTAAAACACTAAAATTTTAAAATAGTACTTTTCAAAGATGAAGCAGAAACGAATTATTACTAATGTATAATTTCAAAAAATTGAGTAGCCTATTAGAGTAGAAATTAGCTTGTTTACTCTGTTTTTATTCTTATAAATAATACTTTTTTTAATCAATATTGTTGATAATGTTCTTTTGTGTGCGATATTTTGAGGCTGAATAAATGTTATAATAATAATAATAATAAGATTGTTATCGATATATTAACTAATACGTGAAACTGACACTTTGTAGCCCTTTTCCAAAAAATACGAAACAAACAAACTAAAGTAAACATGACATAGAACATACCATATTTACACTATGGTCAAACTAAATTTTCGTCTATGGGCTTTAAAGACTGTACATATTCTCTTCGGTTTTATGAATTGAAAACCAATGAAAAAAAAAAGAAACTGGGAAATTGTTTTCATTTCAACTTTGTATAGTTACTTTTGTATAATTTGTGAAACACAAATTCCTCGAAAGCATAAAGAAAATCATAAAGGTGATAGAGGTATAGTCTTCCACACAGAAAACCCTTATAAACTTCAAACTTGTTCAAAAATTATGGTCAAATTTTGAACATTAAGCAATTATTATCATTATTGGTTGTAAAAAGTAAATTTTAATTTTGAATTCTACAGTTTCGTCTACAACATAAAGAATTATTAATTCATAACTCAATTTCGTGAATACAAAGATGGAACCACATTCAGAATTATCAAATAATGAATTGGAAACAACATATAATGAATAACGACAACTGTCAAATTTGAAAAGTTTGAATTACTCACGCTTTTTTGATTTCGGCAATATTGGCACCTCTAGGAACCTCAAGTGTCTTGTAGTAGTCCACCATATTGGTGCCTGAACCTTCTTTATAACCCAGTTTAACGACAGATTATCTGAAACAGAAGACACTTGTTAACCTAATAATTTTGACACTTCAAAATCGAGTGAAAATCAATTATAAACTCTACAATTACATACGAATAACTACCACTAGCAAATATACGAAAATATTCTGTATCGGAACATCCTTTATTGAATGGTTCTTCAAATATTATTCAATTATAAAATGTCAATTTTTGTAAATAGACAACTAAAAATTTTCTTGGCACAGCTCACTCACTTTCTGATACGTTAAAGGTTCGAATTATTTTATGTTGGTTTGGAGGTTGGAACATATTTCTATCATGTACTTATATTGATTGATAGCTCATCATTTTAGCTTCATACAAACTCACTCAACATAACTTCATATCTATATATATATATATATATATATATATATATATATATATATTTCCTAATGAAATCTGACGAATTATATAATAGGATAACAACACTTTTTCAAATTCAATACAAAGTTCAACATTCAAACATTAATTAACTAAGCTTTTCCTTAGTATTTAAGATATTTAAGATATACCGTAACGACCACTTTTACAAGATAATATTGTAAAGAACATCTCACTTATATAAAAACATTTGCACGAACAAACGCATGAAGTAATAATACCAACTTCACGGCAGTTTGTCTTTATGAACGCCGATTATCTTACTACAGAATATACACATCACAACAATGAATTTCACTAATGCACAAACTCCAATTACCTATTTGTGGCTTGAAAAACAGCTTTGAGAAACAAAATCAAAAACTCGTGATATCTTCGTCAACAATTATTTGGAGAATGTTTGACATAATATCCATACATATTGTCTATGCTCAATACGAACATTCACGGTATACATGATCTTCAAAACTAGCCGTGTAACTTGGAATTGTCGCACAGAATTGTGTATGAAGTAACAACGCAACTTTAACAGTACTATCAGAACTACACTGACATTTAGCCGTAGAAATAACTTAATAATAACAATAAGCATATATTTCCAACAGGTAACTACCCAATTACAGGAAAATACATAATTAATAACTATGGAAATATCGATTTATAATTTAGTTATCTTTCTTTGATGTTTAATAGTCAATTACTCACGATAAATGTTTAAAACTGAAACAAGAATTTATTCAATAACTACAATATCAACGTAATTGAATATAAACTAAACCTCAAACACTTAAACTTTGGATTTCAAAAAGCATGACGAGTTTCGTCGTTACAAATGACTTCTTCAGATGCTAACAGAATATTGACAGATGCTAACGGTCAGTGTTCTAAATATCTATATCTAATAGTGTTGACGTTTACTTGATGTAAATCTAAGATCCATTTTTTCCAAGATCCAGGATCCAGAAAATCCAAGATCCAGATGGATTATCTGTCAGAAAAATAGTAGAGAAATTAATAAGTTTAGATAAGTGGTCGTTTTAAGTGGAAAAATCAGTTTTTTACTAGCTGAAGAAGTCATATTTTCAAAAATATTTTTTTCATATTTTCAAAAATACCATTTGCAGGAATGGTTAAGTGCTGACTTATGAAGAAATTATGGCGTTTCTAAATGACGTTTTGAATGAAACGTACCTATCTATGAAAATGACATTAATTTTTGCTTTAGCTTAAACGGAGCAATGTGAGGGGAAGAACTACGATAAAAGTATAAATTTAAATAAATGATGAAGTATGACAAAAATTAAGTATATTAGGTATGAATAAATGTATTTATTTGTTTTTATGGCAGTATTGACAACGAGTAAATTACAAAAACTGGTAGTTGAAGCATATTTAAATTAAATATAAGCTTTTAACAATAAAACTATAGTAAATCAAAGACTAATGATCTAATATTACTTACTCTACAGAGTTCACAAAAATTATAATAATTCAAAATTTTTTGATTCTAAAACTCCAATTTAAACCTTGGTACTTCCCATTCATTAGACATTAATGTACGATATACTTCATAAAAACAGACATAGCAATAAGAAACGCTTCAATATATTATATTTTCAACAGAAACTGGATAATTAATCATAAACACAATGAAATATTTTCCACTTATTTATGACTCAACAATTACACAGAAAATGCTATGTAATGCAGTTCGTTCTCAGATCTGAAAATGTACACGGATATAATCACACAATGTATGGTGGATTTTCGATCATAATTTGTGGAATATTTTTCAATTTCAGGAAAATTTATCTGGCTATATCAATATAACAAAATACTTCATATCAGAACATATTATCTATATTTTGTACCTGAGTTCAAGCAAAGGAAGCAAAACGAGTAACACCAGTTGTGTACGAAAACATACAGGAACTAAACTAATTAATCTGGGAATGATTACACCCTCACTCTAAAAAATAAATTTGTTTAAAAAATTATTTATGTTCTCCATATTTTAATCTCAAAATATTTGACGTAATTATAAAAGAGTTTCGTCAGATTTATTCGATTATATCGTAATAGTTAATTCAGTATTAAGTGCACAAACGTGTTTCTTCAATGGCCTACGAGTTTGACAATTTTTGATCGAGACCTTGAAAGGTGAAGGACACAAATTCTCCCAAATGGGGAATTTAACACAAGTTTCGCTCACGAAATACACATTTTTTAAATAAAACTCAGTAGTTTTTTTTTCGATTTTCACTATAATTAATCAAAACATGACAATATCGTTTCGTCAACACAGTGGCTTCATCAGATGTTGATGATAAACTCAGTCAATAAACAATCAATGACAATGACCACCGTCCATAAACAAAGCCACTGTGTTGGCGAAACGATATTGTCATGTTTTAATTACAAATTTTTTTGTATAAGTTCAATTTTATAGAAGTACGAACCGAAAAACAATTTTGAAATTTCAGAATAGTTTGGTTCACGAAATACAAATTTTTTCGTACAAGTTCCTTTTTATAGAATATAGAACAGTAATAGAAATTTGCAATTTCAGATCAGTTTCCTTCACGTAATACAAATTTTTTTTGTAAAAGTTTTTTTTGAATTTAGAACATAAAAACAAATTTGTAATTTCATTTTATCCAGGTGCTTTTCGATTCTATTGAACAACAAATGTCAAAATGATGTCAATTGTCATACCTGTTGTCATAATTGTCAAGTCATAAGTTCCGAGAACCATAGTGAACGAATCATGTAGAACCATAGAGCCATGTGGCGATGTTTAAATCTATGCCGAATGTTTTGTTCAATTGATGTCTTAATTTCTGAGGCGTAATTTCATGAATTCTGAATCCGGTTATAGTTACTTATAAGTATTTTAGATTCTTACTCACGAAGAGATATATTTATTCGACGAGGTTTGTTTGATTTATCTCAGAGCTATATTCAACAGTCCATTCATCATCCTAATTATAAGTTGGCTATCTTATATTGCTACAGATGCATAAAAATATTTTGTGTTTGGAAATTACCTAAGCCTCTACGTTTATTATCTGATTTGAATGACGTTCAACGAATTAACTCATCTAGTTACTGATAAACTGAATACTTTCAGATTATGAGTAACAGTCCACACATACGCATTAGAAATAATAACCATACGCAGAACAGTCTGTACCATCTAAAATGTACACGGCGAGCTATGAATTGACATATTGTGGGTGCTTTGAGACATCATATAAAAATTGAAGATATTCGCTGGTAGACCAGAATGACATAAGGAATAGTCAGATTTGATGATAAATGGACATTTGGAGCTTTAAAATGAAGAATATAAGCAAAAAAGCAGAATCGCTAGACCAATGAAGAAGTGAATGACGATTTCATATCCAAAGTAGGAATATAATGATAAGATTACCCCCTAGTGATAAGATTTGACGAGTCATATCAGCAGCAGTGAACATTAATGGTTCATGTAGAAGAATATACCAAGAAGCTACAGCAAACAGAGAAATCATACGTGAAGAAGCTTCACTTTGAAAATCTTTTCAGCAATTAAGACCAAAAAGAACTCCATCAAAAAGTGTAATAACATCAAAGATTTTCTAACACACACCTTTGTCATCAAAACTACACAACCAGACAATCTTAGTGTGGTTCAATGTTTTCGAAACAGGTTTTGAGGCAATATTTAAAAAAAACTTCTTTCGCTGAGAAATCATGGATTTACAAGAGAAAAAAGTGATTAAGACACACAATTAAGTAGCAATGAGTTGATCACGTATTGTGGAAAATCGCACAGGTCCGCAAAAAAAGCAATTGTAATAAAAAAAGAATACCAAGAAGACATACTGACAAGAGAGAATCTCACACACAGAT
The DNA here is from genome assembly GCA_030704895.1 of Henosepilachna vigintioctopunctata. NCBI lineage: Eukaryota > Metazoa > Arthropoda > Insecta > Coleoptera > Coccinellidae > Henosepilachna > Henosepilachna vigintioctopunctata. Next base: position 748,854 of record JARQZJ010000126.1, read on the forward strand.
ATAATGGAGAATTTATTAGGGTGTTGATATCGTAACAGAGGGATGTAATCACGAAAATATAATCACAAAAATTGAAAATACCATGAAACATTAATGTAATCAATGACTCAATATTATGCACATCTATTTATAGACGATGAATTTGGCTTGGTTTGCTACGATTTTTTGTTGTTTTCTCATTTTATAACTGCAAATCAAACAATCATCATTAAATGAATGCTCATAAAAAACGCATCAAACGCGATAGTCGTAAACAGATATGCAAGGTTAGTATTATAATCGAGATTTAGATTTAATTGTGAATTACACTAATATTTTCATCTTTTCCAAATTAACGAACATTTTAACGGACTGCAAGAAATATTTACCGTGTTTTTACAACAATGTGAAGAAAATATCGAATTTAGTTTTCTAGTATAATTACTACAGCAGATTGTGAAGTCTGCCACAGGATGAATAAACACAGTACAATTAAAAATATTTGGCTAGGTATTAACTTAAAATGTAAAACTTTGAATCAATAATAATGATAATTTTAATTATTGTTAATGCTTTCTAGAGTTGCTCTCTACAAGAATAGAGATTTAATAGAGAATGAATGTAAAGTTGAAAAAAATTAGTGTCATTCAAACTGCATATCTATGTGAAAGCGAGATGAATTAAGCTGGATGAAGAATACAAATAAAAACAACACCGCCAAAACATTCCTTTGCGAATCCATTCAAAACGAATAATCAATAGTTTCCACCAACTATGATTCAATGATTACAAAGAAATGTAATACAGTTCTTTTTAGCTCCGAGACTGCATAAGTAACACATATAAATGAAGTTGGATTTTCCAGATTAATTTTCAACAAATTTTTCAATTTGTTACAATGCATGAAATCAATCATTGAGAAATGCATGTCATTTAAACGAAAGCGTAAATGTTTATGTGAAAGAGAAATGCATAAAGCCCTATAAAATATACAAATGAAAAAAAAGCCAAAATATTTTTTTACCAACCCATTGAAAAAATGTAAAATGAAATATATAGGATAAGTTAATAAAATATACAAATGAAAAAAAAGCCAAAATATTTCTTCACCAACCCATTGAAAAAATGTAAAATGAAATACATAGGATAAGTTGTTTGAAGAGAACAACCAAGTGAAACTAGTGTTTAAACATCTGATTCTAAAGTTCTGCACAATGAGGGGAAAATGAAAAAGGAAAAACATAGAGTACTTTCATTATAACTTCTACAAACACATAATCCTTTTGTTGTGCTTTTCTTAGTTATTATCTGGTTTAGAGTAGCAGCGCTGAAACAATTGAACTAGTTTATTGCGATGCAGATAACAACATTTGAATAAAATGTAACTGTTCATCCATTATTCTTCATGATGAATGCACATTATGAAATATATTATGGGTGGAGCTGGAATCCATTAATGCAACATTACAGACACAATGGATAGCGTGTCCAATTTCACAAAATTATTTTAATTTTCACTTTTCCAATCACTAATTTGAATGGGAAAACATAGATTAATTTTCATATAATTTAATCTATCATGAAATAGAAGTAATACGAAATAAATCAAGTCGCCGAAAAATTATATTTTTTGAAACGCGTCTGAACGTGACTTTGAACTAGCTACCTCCCCAGTGAGGGCTAGGGATGGTCGATGATCATCGATGTCGAAAGCAAAAACATCGATGTTTTAACGTCGATGTTCGCTTTTCGATAAATATCGAACATCGATGTTAACGGAATCGATATCGATGTTAACTCACGGCCTCACGCACGACCAATAGGGATGCTCGATGGTCATTGAAAATCGATGTTCAAAGCAAGAACATCGATGTTTTTACATCGATGTTCGGTATTCGATAAATATCAAACATCGATGTTGGGCTTTCGATTATGACATCGATGTCAACATCGATGTTTTTCTAACATCGATCATCCCTAGTGAGGGCTAGCTATTTCAATGGCTCCACTAGCTACTTACCCCCTAGTGGGGCGTAGCTAGTGGAGCAGAGCTCAACGGATAGGGTTGACACACACTCGGAGATCTGGGTACGAATCCCGCTGTAGTTGTTTCTGTATGTCTAAAAGATTTTACTTCTGGTAGTCCAGTGGTCAAAATTAGACGGTAAGTCAATTTCATAAGACTTTTACCATATAAACTTTAACTTCGTAAAATTACACGTTTATCCATTACCACAATTTTCTTACAAAGTCGTAAAAATTTTAGCGTATTAATATACAGATACTTTCACTGTCGCAGAGTGTATTCCTAACAGCTTTTAGCGATCTCCACTAAAAGAGAAGCGGGAATTCACTTCTGTTACCTAAAACATATTAAATTTGGAAAATTACTGATTTAATTATTCTGAGGATAAATTTCATGTACGAGACTAATGGGGATCCATGAGAAGATCGAAAGGTATTTGACCACCCCTAGTAGAGGGGTGGTACTTTCCTACTTCAGGCATACTTGGGGGAAGATACATTTCTAGTGTTTCATTTATAGAGGGGGTAAAATAAAAAGAAAAAGAGGAGATTAATTTGGATTCGCAAAATTCAGCATTAGATGTGAATTCAGGATTTTCAATTTTTTGAACTTCAATGGATCGTCTTATATCGTAGAAAAGTGAATAAAAAATGAAGGGGCTGAAGTTAACTACACTTGAAAACCATATAAAATTGAATGAAATAGATTTAAAAATTACAGCTCATCGCAAGTAAGTAATCAAAATTGTTCCCAAATTCGAAAAAGAACTCATAATAAATAAGATTACACACAAATCAGCTGTCTGTTATCTTTGGTAAAAGAATCTCATACATTCACAAAGCTATGATGATACGATGCATATATATCAACACTAAAATTCCTTGAGTGAAAACTAAAAACACACCTGTCAACAATATAATCACAAAGAAATATTATTCTATAATTATTTTACCAGTGATAATTTTATTATGATGAACAGAAATAGGTAAACAAGACGTATATTTATGGCGATAACCTTATTGTTGATAGAATTATCAGTAAACCTAATATCAACCAAACATTCCTCGTTTCTAATAACTAAATCTAGAAATATTTATTGAAGATTGACACTCAAAATGTTTCATTTCACAAATTTAGTAGGTATATTTATAGGGTAATAAGTGTATTTTTAATCTCATATTTCAATGAAAATAATAGAAAAAGAAAAATGCCTACTTAGTGTGTACCACCTGCAAAATGAAAAAAAATTTAGTAAACGACAACTACAAAGAATACAAAATAACACCAAAAATATATGTATCTAAATACATACATAAATATTCATACTAGTTGTGGTTCCATTAAGTATCTAATGTTTCTCCAACGACAAAGAGTTTCAGTTTGTGAAAATGAAGAAAAATTGAACTTGAAGAATTAAAAACAGATATAAAGCTTGGACAACAAGAACCCCACCATCTGACTCATTTCCTTCCGCCTATAAAATATAATAAAGCATATGGAATTTCTCACAGAAAAAATCTCAAAATCCTCACTGAAATCAATTTTTGAATACGCCATTTTTTCTAGAAACCTAAAAGATCGCACTTCTTCAATTCTTTACGACTCAAGTACTGAGTAATAGACAATTTATGGAAATCAATACAAAATTTTCTGTGGAAAATTCTATGTTCGTGATATTTTCAGAAAAAAAATATTCCTTATAAATACTAAATTTTTCTTCACAAAAAAAAATTTAAGCTGTATATTATATTGAGATTTGTGTCAAACTTTCTGAATGAATATTTTCATTATGACATAATAAATAAACAAATAGCATTCCTTACTTTGTCATGACACTCAAACTGAAAGTGTTAAATAATTGTTCTAATATCTACCGGAAATGATGCATCATGTAAAGTATCCGTTCGAAGAATACATTCCAAGCGTGTTGATGTATTGAATTTCAAAGTAAATGGCGCCTAATATTTAAAAGTGATATGTGATTTTAAGTAAAAATAAATGTGACGCCTACACCTACTGCATTTTTCAGAATGGAAATAATAGTGACTCAAAATATGTATCTAATTATGATTATAGCTAGTATTCAATCAATCTTACATGTTATTTGATGTAGAAAATTTTGATTACTCCATGAAATAGTTAACCATAGAGCCCAAATACGAGTACTTCATACTTGCTTTTCGATGGGCACGGAAACTTGACCATCGATTCAGAAGTCGAAATATAAAATAATTCAACTTCATGTGCCTTTATTACAACTATGAATAATTATAACATGGAAGTGGCTGTTGATGGTACTAGTTTTTTGTATGTGATAAAGATATATAGATGAAAGAAGCGATTGATTTATTAAAATTTAACAATTTACTATAAAAATTTTTGAATATATACGGTATACTTTTAAGGCTTCTGTTGAACAAATTAGGAAGAGCATACGATCTATTTTCTTCGAGAGACGTTGTACAGAGTTTAAAAACGAGAAATATAAATGAAACTGCTAATTTTATCAATCAAATTCTTCAAAATTAGTTGTGTGGCGGCTCCTTTTCGTTTCTCAGGCTCGTTTCTGAAATTTAGGGATGCTCGATGATCATCGATGTTGAAAGCAAGAACGTCGATGTTGCTATTGGAAAAATATCGAAACATCGATGTTAACGGAATCGATATCGATGTTAACTCACGCCTTCACGCACGACCAATAGGGAGGTTTGATGATCATCGAACATCGATGAAAGCCAGAACATCAATTCTCGTTATTCGATAAATATCGAGCATCGATGTTCGGCTTTCTCGCTTTCTATTATGACATCGATGTCTTTCTAATATAGATCATCCCTATTCGGAATACATTCGTAGTCATAGATCATATATCCTAACGTGGATGTCTCGATAAATCTAAACTCTATCTACGACTCATTTAAATATCCCTTCTTTCTTTTGAATACGTAATAATTCAGCACGATATCTCACTCTAAGGACCTCTTAATTTAAACCAATCAATACTAGTGTCACTCACTACTGAAGTTTTAGGTTATGTGATGTGTCATGTTAATTGTCACTGGCAAAACAGACGATACAAGGTTGCCACTTTTAGGTCTTGCCTTTTCCTGCAACCCTTAAGCTGCCTTTTATTTCAAGAGTATTATGTAAAATAATAGTTTAACATACACATCTGAACTTAATTTACAGTTAAGAATTCAAACTACATTGTTCTATACCATAAAATAAAATAAGGCGTTGAAAGAGTTTTTACATGAATCAAACAAATATATCCAAATGAAATAAATCTTCCTATATCTGTCAATGTTGCTAGGCGTCCGATTGTTCTCCAACACACGTACTTTTTTTTAAATGCGCTTGCCCAGATACCGGTCGTTTGAGAAAGGTAATTGTAAAATTTTGCATTTACTTTCAATTGCAGCAAATCTTCAAATATTCTCGACCCGGACTGGTATTTCACAGTTTAGCTCTTTTAACTAATACAACTTACCGCCGGGGTAAACTATCGAATGGACGAGTAATAAAACTTATGTAACTGACTTGAATATTCCGCTTAATAGTGTACCCTAGTTAAACAATAAACTGTTTGTGAATTTCGTTTATAATGCAGAATTCCGATAATTCTTACAATCCTGTAAGTTCACGCATACACCTCCATTCTGAGGTATTGTTGAAAAAGTATAAAAGCAAGGGAAATATTCGGCAGAGTTGGTAAGAAACGAGTCTGGAGTACAGTTCGTCCTAATACATAGTCTCCTGCATTTCGAAAAGTCAAAAATAAAGTTAAATTCAAAAGTTCATTAAAGTGTGTTTCAATGGAACCTTCCCTCACACATCACATAAAAAATAGGCAGTATTGTAATACAAATTCACTCATTAATAGTATAGCGGTTGTGCTGTAATATTCTTTGTGTAGAAATATTAAACGATAATTGTTAAATTCGATGGACGATGAATCTACTCTGTGATAGTTCATATTTAAATGAGCATACAGCATTATTATACAGCATTATCATTCTTGATAATGCTGTAAAAGGCGAAACTAGTCGAATAAAGAATTGTTCAGTCAGTGATTTTTAGACAAGTTTTTATTATTACCTCTCATTTAACGATAATTGTATTGAGAATTTATATTTACGATTATTTATAAGGAGCGAACTATTGAACACGTGGTTGGTATTGTTGCTAATCGATGGAAGCGAGAGTGACATTGTTGAACACAGAAGTGACAGTCAGAAAGGAACTCTTCGACAAGAGAGAGATTTTATGTTTGTAGCCCATTTACATTGTGACAGATTTGCCATGAACCTCCTCTATGGTTTATGGACGTTTCGAGAAATGACGAGACTGTTGAAAACCGTCGAGCTCTTCTCGGACATTCATTTCTATGTTCTGCGATCTGTCACTCTCTCTTAGCTGGAGTATCAACAACCACCACGTGTCGAATAGTTCGCTCTTTGCAAATAACCATATTCAGACAAATGTTGGTGGGCGTGCTAATGTGATCACAGAATAGTGATACTATTCTGTGATATATCTTCTCTCATGGAATGACAATGACAATATCCCTTCAATAGCATGCACACAACCCCGCCAAAATTGAAACAAAACACCATAAAACCATTTTACGCGTGTTTTGTTGAGAATTTTACAAGAAAGAAGTTAGATGATTATTTTAATCTCAATTTAAAAAGTAAAACATTCACATTTTCTAGAAACATTTCGTTGAAATGTAGTTAATACTAAAATCAATACAGAACTGAAGGAAGGAGGCAACTAGAAGAATTCTATGTTAGATTTTTCACTAGAAATAATCTCATAAATTAATGGAGTATCTCAAAAGAAATATATTTTAACTGTTTTCAATATCAAACACTATAATTATCATATCTCCACAAAAAGGCACAGACTTTGGAAGAAAAATATTGTGGGACGAAAATTATTTTCAATCATTTCAATTTCCAATATGTAAAGCACAACTTTTTCTCGAAATTTCAAATTATCCCTTAAAGAATTGAAACTTGAATTGATACTGAAAAAGGAAAAAAAAACCATGAGTTTTTCAGAGGTTTCCTCATGGAGAAGAAGACTAAAACTCCCGAAGCGAATGCTAAGCCAGAAATATTCCTCTGATACTAAAAATCCATATGTGAAAATACAAAAAAACTAATTTGATTTTTCTAAAAAATAAGTTCAACATTTTCGTATCTATAAGTAATCTATAAGAAACGTCAACAAAAATAAAGTTTTTCATATTAAAAGAATCCTGTTATTGCTAAAAACATTCAAAACATACAATATTAAGTATATCTACGTAAATCAAAACATATTGTACCACAATATTGCAAAGTTTTTTATTTATATCGCATCTTTCAGTGAGTTTCGTTATTGATATTCAACGTTTAAACCATTTTTAAGGACACACACTTCAACAGTTCGACTGTAAAATTGAAAATTTTCTGAATTCGTACAAATCTAATGTTCGGAAGATAGTAAAACAGAATTTATGTTCGAAACTTTCAACTCATCAAAAACATTTTACGATGGATTTCAAAAATTCCACAAATCTCCGAAAAACTCGTGAATCTTATATTGTAATTTTATTACCAAGGCGTAATAGCAACATCGAAACGATTATTATTGCATAACTGAGGTATAAATCCCAAAATATCCACAGTGTGGGACATCCGTTGATAAAAAAACAACAGAATGAACAAATAAAACAACTTACTCACGATCTGACTGTCTCGACGCGAAAGTAAGACGTATTTTTGTATATTAAATGCATCAATTGTGTACTATCTTGCCAAATTTATCGGAATTACTTGCACCGTCTGGGTTCGAGTGTTTAGCCTCGCATACATTTTCAATTCTCCCATGTCTTGATTTACGAATTTACACTCACGTTAATGTGAAACCTTTGCCAAAGGCCTTAACCTTGACAATGACGTCAAAAGCTCATTTTTAAGCGACCGCCCACCGAATTGAAAAAAGATCCTTAGTTATGCGAGTTATCGTCGAGAAAATTTCGAACATGTATCTTTTCGTCACTTTCAAAGATACATTTTTTGTAACAAAGTATAATTCATTATTTACTGATTCTATGTTCAAGATTAAATATCACCTTACTTTGCTAAATTTAACACTACGTTTCAATGGATTCATGGTTTTTTATTTTTGACGTACCCCGGAAGTTTTTCGTGAGTACAAGGGTAACCTAAGAAGTAGATGGGATAAACTACAGAGAGACAAACTACAAACTCAACCGACCTGATAATAAAAGGTGTTTTTCTAGTATTTAACTTTAAATTGCAATAAACTTGTAACTTTATATTGCAATAAAACAACGATTGATCATTCGATTGATAGGAATTTTTTTTATTCGAAAGATAATCTTGTGGCATTACATTTTAAATATGATTTCTGGCATATGATCGCCACGGCTGGCACGCATGTAGTCCAATCTGGACGTCCAATTTTCGTTGACTTTTTCCAACATTTGTGGCCGTATATCGGTAATAATATGGCGAATATTGTCTTCCAAATGGTCAAGCGTTTGCAGCTTATCCGCATCGACCAATGACTTTACATAGTCACACAGAAAGTAGTCTAGCGGTGTTAAATCACAAGATCTTGGAGGCCAATTTACAGGTCCAAAACGTGAAATTAGGCGGTCACCAAACGTGTCTTTCAATAAATCGATTGTGGCACGAGCTGTGTGACATGTTGCGCCGTCTTGTTGAAACCACAGCTCCTGGACATCATGGTTGTTCAATTCAGGAATGAAAAAGTTAGTATTCATGGCTCTATACCGATCACCATTGACAGTAACGTTCTGGCCATCATCGTTTTTGAAGAAGTACGGACCAATGATTCCACCAGTTTTTCTGGATGTAACGGTGTTTCGACATACACTTGAGGATTATCTTCACTCCAAATGCGGCAGTTTTGTTTGTTGACGTAGCCATTCAACCAGAAGTGCTACGTCGATAAAATGGACGTAGTGCGCGATACGTATTCCGCACTGAACCATTATTTTCGAAATAAAATTGCACTATTTGCAACCGTTGTTCAGGCGTGAGTCTATTCATGATGAATTGCCAAACCAAATTGAGAATAAATCACTTCTCAGCTGTTAAATCGGTCGCCATCTTCAACAGTAATGCCAACTTAAAGTTGTATACCTCTAAAAAAACACCCTATATCATTAACTGAGGCAAAACTCTTTGTCTTTCTCTTGAAATGGATGGGCTTAGTAGATGGAGTAATATGTAGGTGTCCAATTAAACAAAAGAAGATTGTGAATGAAAGATGAAAAAATAATCATTTCCGATAAAAGTCCGACTTACCATTTGATACATTCAAAATATAAACATTCAATGTAAATTAGAGCATAAAATCGATAAGATTTCTCTGACGTAAAAAATAACTGATATATTAAAAACCTCATTCTATAATAAATAAGTAGATCAATAGTTCTTTGTGAATAAAAACATCCGAGAATGTGGTGTAATAGCAGGAAATAGTTATTACCTCACTGCCCCAGTAGTGAAGAAGAACACAATCGTAATTTCCGTCGGCGGGAAATTCCACCTTAGGCAAACAGTTGAAAGCTGAATCAATTCAATTAATTAATAAGTATCATTAAAGGTATATTTCCTCCTTTGAAAAACTTTGTGGAATCATTTTGCTGAACTTCACGTTTCTACAACTTATTGAAAGAAGGAAGTATGATTTTGTCACGACCAATAAGATATTTTGTAGTGTCACATTAAGTCCCGGTCTTTTCATAATAGGTCAAACTTCTGGGTAACTGACCGAAAGATAAATTGAAACTATGGTCTTAACTGTCGATTAAGTACAAAGCGTTTTCTCTAACTGAAAGTGAGGAGACGCAAAAATCTGTCAACTGGCAGAAGTTTTGCAATAAGCAGATAATCAACAAAAACAAAGTTTCTATTATTTGCATTACAGCATCTTTCATACTCTGCAATAACATTCGGTTCCAGTTCAAGAGAAGTCTATATATTTCCTTGCATTACAGCATTACAGAGTATCTTTCATACTCTGCAATACCATACGGTTCAAGAGAAGTCTATAGGTTTTCTTTTTGAAAGCATTGAATTTTTATTCTGCCCAAACTAATCTGGAAAGGAAAGCTGGATCAATAGCTTCACTGCCAAGTAAGCTATCAACTCATAAGTCATCGTCAGCCCCAGTTTGAGAGAAAAAAGTAGCACATCTGCCTATTGATTTTTAGATTCCGGTACTCATCAAAATAATGATAGGTATCCTGTAGATAACCAGGATAAGTGAACAAATTATTCTTTACGAAAACTTCACGACAGGATTCTCTGAAACTATTTCAAACATAATTTCCAAGGTAAAAGATTATACACCAAGAATTCCATTTGCAGAGCAGCTACAACCCCAAAAAATTATACCATAACTTACTGTCGAATAAAAATTGGCAAAATACAACACTTAACATCAACATAAACATGGGTTCTCATGGAATTGAGATTAGAGACTACAGAGTTCAAGATTCTGTAATATATTAATTCATGTAACTTTTGAATACATATTTTCCTTACTTGAAGAAATATTTTCGGCAGGAATAGCCAACATAATTATGTTGGCTATTCCTGCCAACTATTCCTAACTTGCCAACAATTCCTATTTCGAGGAGTAGCCAATCGGCCACTCCTCGAAATTATAGCTATGTCGCAACACACTGTCGCAACGTAATGAACCCGGTGATCTTTCAACATAAGATGGTTGGCTACTCCTGCGAAAGCAGCGAGAGACCTCCCCCTGGTCCATAACCTCACACTGTCGCAAATTAATGAACTCAATTGTCCCTTGACATAAGATGGTTGGCTATCACTGCTCTGAAAACTCACTGTTGCAAAGTTATGAATCCGATGTTTTTTTGACATAAGATGATTATCTACCCCTGCTCTAAAACCCGAGTGTTGCAAAGGTATGAACTCGATGATTTGTTGACATAAGATGGTTGGCTATTCCTGCAGTGACCGCGTGGTGGCTACCCCAGCTCTAAAACCTCACAGTGTCGCTGCGATGGCAGGGTGAGTTACCTCTGATCTAAAGCGCAACACTGTTTCAGAGAAATTAATCCAATTGTCTTTTGACGTCCAGTATTACCAATACAAAACAAACAAATACCAAATTAACGGCAACGATTATTTTCCCACAAATTATCGAACGAATGGGATTCCAAGCAATCAAACCATTCACAGCCCATCAATTACAGTCCAAATCTCTGCGCGTTCATCAATTATTGATATTTTCACGTGGAATTCTCGTCTGGCAAAAATAACGGTAACCTTTAACGACTTCTTCGAACGACGTACCGAAATCCATAGCGGATCGAATCGCTGCGATTTTCGACGCCCAATAAAAATTATGGAAATTCCGAAGGTTCTCGATCGTAATAACGACTATAATAAAGCAAAGAAATTATGGATCTCCCGACATCGCTTTGATGTCTACTTAAAGACTGCCGAAGAATGAGTCATCGCACAGAAAGCAACTTCCTACGTACCACAATAATAATAATCTACATTCGCCATCTACGTGAACGTTATGACATTTTCAATAAAGTTTAAACTTGAAATTATTTAAAAATAGTTCAATCACGTAGCTGGCCTTGAAGTTCGAAGTAACGTCCTTGAGGTCAATGCTCACGCAATATGACTAAGGCTCTTCCTGAACAATGGAACGGACTGTTTATTTTGGCGATGAATCTTCCTTGTGATGATTTATCGGCACGATTGTTTCGAGGATTTATTCGTTTCCTTGTTATTATAAACAATAGTAAGATGGAATTGAATTAATCACGGAGAGAAATCGAAAGCGTAACGAGTAGAAATCAATGAGTAAATTAAGACGGTTCGTAGCGAAATGTTACAACTGGTAGGTACATTTTCAAATGCAACAAATCGATTCATTGAAAGTTATGAATCGTCGCAATTTCGAAGAAAGATAATTTTTGTTGAACCTTTATCAAAACCACTGAGGATTGTAAACAAGTATTGTGGTTATTATGGTTATATTATTTCAGTTTGCTGTTGGTGTAAATAATCTCAGGTTGGTGTTTTCAGCGTTTCTTTGTGTATCAGAATGTTGGAACACAAAGAAGGACAAAGAAGATCGTTGCATTCTAAATGTTCTGCTGTTTGGAGGTTAAGAGTATCCTGGATCGATAAATGAACAAATCATTCCATTTTGACTAAGAAACAGAATGACACATTAGTAATAGCAAAGTTCTTTGGTTATGTGGTTAGAAAATTAACCCAAGACAACCACTATCACCTTGGAAGGGGCAGTACTATGCAAAAGATAAATAAGAAGATCACCCACAAGATGCAAGATCATATAATTATATATATTCAACCGGCAAATGCCTTACTCAATCATTCAGAGTCACCCTAGGCGTAGTAACAAACTCTGCTATTGGTAGTCCAAATACTTTCTGATCTGTCCACGTATATCTGGAATTTGCACATTCAAAATAAATTTACGTTGAAAAAGTTCAAAAATTATCAAATCAACACTGAATATTTGAATTTACCTACCATTCAATTTAAAGGTAGTTTTATCCATACGAACCATATTTACAAAAAATAATTTTTACCTGATGTAGTACCAACTTCCGCCGGAAATATTAGAGAAACGCTGGCCTCCATTAAAAGATCACCATGACCATCTCGATTTTCGCATATACTCAAATAAATAATAATTATCGACTCGTTTGAAAATATATTCATATTTTATTTTACGTGTAGGCTGTCAAACTTCAATGGTGTATTATTAAGGTCATTTACATTCCCTGGAATATTTCGGTATCCATCGTTTTAAATTAATGATAATTACAATGAAAGGCTAGACTACCCGGTGGGCTTGGACTGTAATTGATCTGGCCGGATATATAATAAATGAATTGATGTTTTACGCAGTAAATAAAATCCTAAACTATCATATATTTCGTGAATTTCAAAACGTAAATTATCCCTCAACAAAACTTCGGAAAAAATAGTAGGTCTCAGACCAGAAAACATTATGAAGAAAAAGAATACTCGGAAATGTCATCGGGATGTCAAAACAAATCACCCACGAGATATTCACGAAGTACCTTGTTGAATTATTAACTTTCGGTCATTAGAAATTTGTCTTGAAAAGTATAGATTAACATAAAATTGCAACATTTTCTAATAAAATGAATATCCAAGCCCCCTTCTACAAATATATCTCTCGAGTTGCAGATCAAATTGCTTTGTTGAATTTTTTGTTTACTGCTAGATCAACTTGCCTCCAACAAGTTCTTTTAATTTTTTCCGGGTGATTTTATATTGAAGAAGCTACTGGTGCTTTCGAAATCCCTTAAAATTGCATGCGAGTTTGTTTGGTTTAGGAGATAAGCAAAATTCTAAGTGATATCTTGTGTCACACGAAATCTCATTCCCCAGTAGCATTCCAAGGTCCAATCACACATTGCTGCAATTTTGAATGAAGTAGGTATACATTTACTCAACAAAACTACGGAGAATTCTCTTGAAATATTTCATTAGTTTTCACTTGCTTGAGTTACAAAACACAAAATTTATAGTTAGTATTCCAAGTTGACTTTTTTTGAGGTAGTGCTATGAAAATACGATAAAATTACGATATTACATCTACCTACTTGACAGCCATCAAGTAAATCGATGCATACTATTTGATATGGTACATTGCCACAATAAGCAAAAAATATCAACCTCACCAAACATTAATAATCTAGATACAGTGTCTGAAGTCAAAACTGTTGAACAATTTTGGTAGTCTTTCGTGGAAACAGGTTGAAGTCATTTATTCTTTATCTGCAACTAAATTGAGGTCTTCCCCGTTTGGTTTGAAAACTTCTATTTCACAATGTTCGACTTAGCCTATAATTTATTCCCAAATACCACAGTTTATTATTTAGATCTATTTAGCAGCAATAGTAGAGCATTGAGATCGTAGTACACTTGAAATTTTTGAGTAAGCTAAGTTTTCAACGTAATGCACATGTCGTGTGAAGCTTGGTAATGCCACCAACTTGATCGTACCTGTATAACAAATGCCTGCTTCTAACACTAGTAGTTCATTTCGTCTTGAAATAACGAATAACATCTACCACGAAACATTGAAAGGTTCAATTATAATCACATGGAGATGTACTTGCGGATATATTGTCGATGTAAATGTAATCTATTAGCAATAAATACTACCGGCTGTTGTTAAATATAGGTACTACCTAAAAACTGAAATAGAAACTACCGGTACTATCTGGTACTGTTGAGAATGAATACTATGTGGTAGTGTTGAGAATGAGTACTACCAGGTGTTGTTTAGAATACGTGTTACCGGTTGCCGTTAAGTTTAGGTACTACATGTGTTGTTAAGAATAGTACTTATAAAATAGGTACTACCATCACTGGAATAAAGTTCTGCTGGAAAAAATTTCATATCCCACCCAATATTTCAACACAAGTCTTCCGTGAAGCACACTCATGATTTAGATCAGATGATTCTGAAATTATTCATATAAATAGCAAATTAACAACATCGTGGAATATACGATTTCGTATTTCACCTCGAGTTATTCGAAAATCGATAATTCTAGCGGAAATCACGACCGAAGAATCAATAAATCGTAACCATAATTCACGTTGGTCGGATTTCGTAATCGAATCAATCGAACAATCGATAATACATAAAAATCATTATCCTCGAACCCTCGTGACGTACGTCACTGAGCTCCAAGGTTCTCTAGAAGACGTTAATCGCCGTTATTCAGCAGATCTTCCGATTGGTTCGTAACGTCACTAGCACCTTAAACGGATTTTTAACCGATAAACAAAACGTGGAAGCTTTTAATCGAGTTTTCGTCAGTGTTTGGTGGCGTAAATTTGTGAAATAGATAAGAAGCACCTACTGTGAAAACAAATCTCAAAACACGTCGTATCTTGCGTCAATAATGAGTAATACTAATGTGCAATATTTCCTGGATGTTCAAGGATGCTCTTTAGAAAACATACAAGAAAGGGAGTAGTACGCTAATCGCATTTCTAAAAATAGAAGTTTAATTTCGAGCTGTGCTTTCATATCCTAAAATTGAATGTTATTATTATAATTAAACATTATCTTGACATTATTTGGTTTGATGATCGATGTAGAAAAATATCCCTCTATATTTATCTTTTTTTTAATAGAAAATTCAAATAAAAATAAATTAAACAGAGGAAAATATTGTAAAGCATAAAACATTTTATAATTGAAACAACAAATTTAAATTAAAATTAAATAGTGAAAAACTGATGTCTTTGACGTTTGAATATATCTCATATTCAAAACCAACACTTTCATTCTAATTAAATTTAAGACGAAACTTAAATTTTAAAAACTTCGTATTCAAAATTTAAATACAAAGGAGATTCAAAAATGCAACGCGAAAAACTACTTTTTTTTAAATACAAGTTCTTTCGAATAAACTTAAATTAACAATTTGAATAAAAAAAATTAAACTACAGTAAATTTGAAATCGATCAAATTAATCAGAGAGTAATTAAACATAAAGTACATAATTAACTAAAGCAACAGGTGACATATTTCGACACAAACCAATGGACGTTAAAAACAATATTTGAAAATTTACTCCGATGGTATAATGTTTGAATTATATAATAATGATTTTAATATCAATTGAATTCAAAGAAAATAGTTAAAAAAAATGTAAGATTTTTTATAAATTACTGACAAGTGATTTTTATATGAAATAATAATTAAACTCCACTAAAATTTAAGCAATTTCAATAAAAACATCAAATGAATGAATTTATTTAATAATATCAGTTTAATAATATTTGAGAATTTAGATTGACGAAACGATTTCTGAATTAATGATAGATTTTAATAAACAAATTAGAATTATAGAAAATCCTACAAGAGAATCCAAACAAATATAATAGATATAAATAAAAAATCTAGGAAAACTATAAGACTCAGTCTACTCAGTCCTTAGTCCTATAAATTTTCATAAATTGCTGACAAGTTTTACTCTCTAAAATGTATCTGACAATTTTGATTGAACATCTGAATTTTAAATGAATTAATAACCAACAAACAAAAAATTAAGACACAAAATATTAAACTAAACGAATTCGAACGATAAATTGAAATTAAATGTAGAAATATACGAAAATTACGAAGAATTGACTTACGTAATTCTACTATCCCATATAACTGGCTTTTCAATTGAAAAAGTCCCTGTATTTCACTGTATTTTTTTCACGACACGTTCTGTTTAGTATAGACCAACGACAACGGAACTAAACCAACCATAATAATGGTCTAACGCAATACATATGAATCATCGGTAACCGTACACTTTAGTAGGAAATTGTAGCGTGTTACTTTGAAATCTTGAAATAATAATAGATATCAGTCTGAATATACCGCCAGTCAGCTGAGTATGAGGAAAGTGAATTCACAAATGGGAACACCTGCAGGGAGCGACGTTTCTTTTCGAGCTGAACGTGTATAATTCATTTTGCAGAATAAAACCCATCCATAAGCACTTTTTTCAGATGTATGAACAGGAAATTATGCATGTACGGGGGTGGTTAGTAAAATAGGTCTAGTATTCAAGAGGACAAAAAACGATGAATGTACGGGAGGTGGTTAGTAAAAATAAGGATAATCTTTCACAGGACAGAAAACTATGAACATACATGGGTTGTTTATAAAAATAGGGCAGTATTTAAGAGGTCAGAAAAAAATGAATCTACTTGGGGTGGTTAGTAAAAATGAGGATAATATTTCAGAGCACAGAAAACTATGAATATACAGGAGGGTGTTTATTAAAAATAGGGCAGTATCTAAAAGGTCAGAAAACGATGAATATACGGGGGTTTATTAGTAAAAATGAGGCCAATATTTCAGAGGACAGAAAACTGTAAATATACAAGGAGTAGTCATTAAAAATACAGCTAAATAAAGAGTGTTAATCAAATAATTGACTCTGTCGTTACTGCGCGATAATTTATCATGATGACGAATGAAAGTTTTCCAATTTTCACCACAAATTGCCGATGATGTCGAGTATCTGTAATTTTAGAAGCAGTTCATCGTTCATTATTTTTCGATAATTAATTGACATAGTAAAAAACTGAACATTTCATTTTTTCAACAAAGTTGCTATTCCCTGAACTATTTTTAGAATATTTACCCTTAATTATTTTTTTTTCTAAAACATAATAAAAATTCTAGAATGCAATTACGGACAGAAATACAAGTATACAGGACATAAAAATATTAAAGCCTAATTGAAAAAAAATGGCCAGCTTTGATTATCAACGTTTCTCTCGAAAATATCGCAATTTACAAAGCTTTTTCGTGATCTTTCAATATCAAAATATTAGAGATCGCACACCAATGGCCCGCTCGATCTCCAGACTTAAACACATTGAATAATTTCCAAACGACCAATCTGAAGTTATATTTTTCATTCTTCCAGTTGGCAATCAAGTCACTTCAGAATATTTGAACGAATTTCATCCACTGTGACATTTGAGTTCGTGAACTACAACAGTAAGATACAGATTTTGATTATGTATCGTAGGATTGAACATCTATTTAGGGAAATAATATGTTTTTACTATGTTACTAGCATTTTTTGGTCCCCGTGCATCACAAAGTTTCAATAATACAACATATGTCTTTCACGTATATGTCAGAATAAAAAATTGGAAAAAGGAGGGACTATAAATCTCATTCAATTGAAAGAATAATGGGTTGATAGGTAAACAGTAATAGAAACTGCTGACGAAAATGAGGATGTTTGATAACTTATTAATTTCAAGGAAAATAGCCTCACAAAAACTTTGAGTGTAATATTATTCATAAATTTCCTCATTTATATCATCGAACATCCTGTGTTTCTTCATAATTTCTAGACACTTCCAACATGTCCCTCAATTGACAAGCTTGAGGAACATTTAACTTAGTCCATTAATCATGTGATTTTTTTTTTTGCATTTTTAAGACCCCCCTAGGTGATACATGGTGAGGTTTAAGACTAACACCCCCCTTACCCTATATCACGTGTATTTTTTTAGTACCTACAATCTTAATTTTTTCAAAATATCTATTATAAAATACAGGTTTAAGTATCATCAAATTTTATTATAGAAAATAAGAAAAACCACAATAATAACCTTAAGAGGTAGACAGAAAGGTTGCGAGTTGTTTTGGACGTAAAAATAATGAAAGAAATGGAAAAAACTTTTTTGTAATAATACATGAACATAATTTAATTCACAATGTCCACAGACCACGGATTAGCAAGACTTTCTTCAACACCAATAACTTGATGAGCATCTTGCAAATTAGTCGTAGGCACAGTGTTTTGTTGAAGACCAACATCGGTTTCATCAAGCCACTCGGCGTCTTCATTTTCTCGCACTACGCAGAGACTCTCTCTCGTCCTACCGTTCGTTCATTCGAAAAAATGAATACACCTAACGCCGCTTTTCGGTTCAGTATCGCGCGTTTGCCGAAAAAATAAATACGCGTGATACTACAACCTTCCATCCCCTTGTGATATTTCGTGATTTTTTTATGGACCCCCTCCCCCTTTCGAGCCTCCCATGATTAATGGACGGCCCCTTATGTGAGAAACTGTCTATATATAACATAAAAATTTACATAATTTCAAACTGCTCTACGAAATCACCATTTTGACTTTAACAATGTCGATCAAAGAAGACTATCTCGCCTATTTTCGTAGGTTTGCCGTGCTTATGAATTACCTCATTTCTCTAGATGCGATTCGCAGTTAAGGTGAGAACAGTAAACAAGTAGGCTCGTGTTGAAACGCAGAAGTCATTTATTTTGACCTCATCTAATCTAAAGTTTTTTAGTCTACATTTTAGGTATACAATAAAATAGCGAAATTTTATGTAAACTGTAAAAGGAACTGGTTATGTTAGATGGAAGATGTCTATTAAGATAGCTTTTGACGACCGATAATAAAATCGAAAGAAATTTAAAAGTCATATACACTTTGATGTACTGAACCCAGATGGATTCAGTGAACTCTTAATTTTGATGTTGAAATTCCTCATTCGACAATATCTGAAAGTTCAACAAGAAGAAACCGAGTTCCTTAAAAATTTGATGAATAAATTTTGATCGGATTTTTGGTTTGCAATTCATCAAGCATTCTTTGTGGTACTTCTTTTGCTTTCAATAATTTTATTTATCAACGGAGTGTGATTCAATTTGCTAGATTGCGATTCTCTCCTATTTTTTCAAACACAAAATATACCACAAAAATTAAAAAGCATGGAATGTTTCATATTTTCAAAAAATACTCGAAACTTTCTGCTAATGGAAAGATCAGAGTATCACGTCTACATATTGGTATGCTGATTGACGAATCCAGGTCCCAGTAGCTTTCTTTGAGATCGTGAAAATTATCTCCAGATTGAACTGAGACACGTCATGTAACACCATTGACAAAATATAAGGTCAAAACTACACCAATTATCAAAAAATGGACTGGCGATACGATACAAGTATGAAACACCAGACAAAGAGAATACCAAGTACTTGAAAAAAGATATAAACGCTGTAAAACATTAGACCAAAGGAAAGAAACACTATACGTACAGCTCAACATACAACATATGCTTCAAGAAGAACCAACAAATTCAATAAGGAAATAGGGGCATATATGTGGTGTAGCTTACTTAGACTTAAGAATTTTGAGTCCAGCTGGGTTAAGAAATATACTGGAAAGAAAATAATTTTTGAGGAATCTTCATTCTTTGGAATGGACAAAAGAGATATACAAGAGCCTAAACGGAAAAGGCAACGAGATTATATTTAACACACAAATTTATTCATCGACACTAGAAGATATGTCGATATTTGGTTCTAAATCATGATGATAAGAGGGACATATTCACCATTTATGAAAATTAAGGAGTATACTTCATATCTTGGGGCAGTTTTGTTAATCTTTGTACAATGAAAACGCTGTACTACTCCATCATAAAATAATTCTATTGTCGACTTGCGAGGTAGTTCGGAGGAAATGTCTGAAGTATATGTAATACAGATGTTATGTGCAATATCCTTCGTCCATTCCATCCTAACCGATAGTCTGGGAATTGAAATATTGAAGTTGAGACGTGAACGGTTTGGTCTATTTCTCTTCAAAAGTTTCAACAATTCCATCGACACGCCATTTCTTCTCAGCAAAATAAATATTCGCGTACCAAGTGTTAGAACTACTAAGAATTGAAATTATGGGAATTCAGAAATTCCTTACGTAAAGTATATTTCAATTCTTATCTTTGTAAATTTCATGGTGCCTGAGAAGTGGTTCCAGATGATTCTGGGAATTGCTCTTTCAATGCATAAGCGTTGGATCCTTCTCAGGTAGTAAACTTCATGTTATTTTCAACTTTAGGGTAGTTTTCAGTTTTACTTCGAGTCTTAGACGAACAAGTACGCCTCCGGGACGAGTCCCGTCATTGTTACTTTTCACGACACTGTAAATAGTTATCAGTATATTCCTTTGTTAAAATAAATCTTTAGAATTCAATACATAATTTCAATCGAGCATCGCAGAAAAATCTGAAATTCAACACCAAGGCTTGGTCTGAGTCGGAATGATACATTTTATGTCAATTACAGTAGATCAATTGTTATGTCACGTCTCCTATCAACTGTATATGTAATCTTTAGGATGGATGCCACTCAGAACAGCGCAATGGGATGTGGTGATATGTTCATGAACTTGTGTTGTCTACATGTGACTTTGTAATATATAATATTTTAATTTTAGTTTAGTTTCATATGGTTACTTTATATTACTATTCCAATTGATTTTAATTATATTTTCGTTGCCCTCATCAACTTCATTAACTTCTGTTGATTACGTATGAATTTGTAATAGATAATATTTTATTTTCAGTTTGTTCCAGTTAGTTTATTACTATTTCAATACTTACTATACTATCTCTTTTACTATACTCTCTTTTTTGTTTTCTTTTCTTTGATATTTTCTTATTCATTATTATTAGTGTACAAACTGTTATTTTTTCCCTGTAAATTGATGTACATATGTTGGGAATAACTGTATTGTTATTATTATCTTGACAAACACCTTTGCTTCGAATTGATTCATTAATGTTCTCATTATTTTTGTATCTTGAATTTATTACGAACGACTCCACCTTCCGTTTTCTTCTACATCCAGCTACAATTCAATTAAACATTTCATTAAAATTATACTTTCATAAACTATAAATTCAGTTCTAGAAACAAATAGATACTAGCGGTTTTATATTTATCGACATTCTCTAGTCACAAAAACTAGTTACATTCTTAGTACATAAATATAATTCCCGCAATACTTGTCGATTATTAACAATATATTTCAATTACAACAAATAACTGTAATGAAGTCTGCGAAATTAAAGGCATCCGTTTGTCGCTACATCGCCACGATATTTGCAATTAGAATTGCGACATTATTTATCTAAATAGACCAAACCAATCGATCAACGTGCCGCTTGCGTCACGAGCGCAATTTCCCAGACCAGCGTCTGCAAACAGAAGTTGAAGCTAGTTGTTATCGAATCGATACAAAGGCCATGTTAGCGCGTATGTAGGAAAGGACGAATTAATTGGATTGGAAATCGTACCGCTAGGTCTATTGTCCATTCCTCGATTAGGTTTCCAAGCAACATATACGTATAGAGACAGTATATTACAGCAACGAACTATTTCCCCTCTTTTATTTATACAGCTACATGTTCCCCAAGTTCAATGAAGAATAATCAATATACCCTAGTAATCAAAAATTTATCCGGATTTCCC
Source organism: Henosepilachna vigintioctopunctata (assembly GCA_030704895.1). Taxonomy (NCBI): domain Eukaryota; kingdom Metazoa; phylum Arthropoda; class Insecta; order Coleoptera; family Coccinellidae; genus Henosepilachna; species Henosepilachna vigintioctopunctata. The sequence goes on from JARQZJ010000126.1 coordinate 770,791, forward strand.
ACAGATGGCTCAGTACACTGCTCAATAGTTCCAAGACCTGTGTTTGAAATATAGACACTTAGAATATCTAAAAGACATTACTCATCATTTTCTACCTGCGACTTGTTATTTTCTGAACTTGTTCTGAAAACGAAAACTGAATTAGAAAAAGGCAAATAAGGTACAAGAAGTTTTTATGGAGATCAAAGCCGGATTAGCAGCCCTGAAAAAGCTAGTCATTAGAGGAATATTGACAGAAATAAAAGAAGATCTACAAGATCAGGGATACCCAGTCCTAAAAGAAATGAGGATGAAGGGAAAAATGGGCTACCCCGCCCCCCTAGTACTAATTGAGATATCAAAGGAATGCAAATCGATATACAACAAACTAGAACGATGCTGCGGACGTTCTGTACCAGTGGAAAGTCTGAGAACAAAATCGGAAGTGATCCAATGCCACCGCTGTCAACTTTTCGGCCATGCGCAGAGGAATTGCCATGCAACGCCAAAGTGTATGAAATGTGGAGAAGAGCACAGCACCCACGAATGTGAAAAGCCGAGAACAACGGCACCGAAATGCTCCAATTGCCAGGCAGAGCATCTCTCCACAAATATAAGACGCACGAAAAATCCGAACAATCCGAGAAACAGACCGACTACGGAACAGAAGCTGAATGATCCACCACCCCCGGAAAACTACTGGAGACAAAGGTGGAAAAGAAACAAACGAAGAGAAGAATAACCGAAAACCACGAAAAGCAACGACCTAGACGAACTAGCCATGATACTGGAAAAATAACAATGAACTTCAACAGTACAAATGCAACGATAGAGCAAAGAATGAGTCTGATTGAAGAACAAGGAAAAATCCTTGAAATATTCAAAAGACGTTAAAAAGAAAGAGTGGAAATCTGAGAAAGGAGAACTCTTCGGAGCTCTCAACTGAAGCTGAATCCTTAGGAGAGACTGGCGATTTCAAGCCAATAGTAGGCGTAGGTTGAAACTTCTCTCAAAAGCACAAGAAAAAATGGAAAAACAAAATGAAGAAGCGCATGGAAGAAATTCGGGACCTCATCAAAATGAAATGATCCAATTAAGACATTATGGCAGAAGAAAAAAGGCTAAAATTAGATAAGGAGGCGCATAGACGATTTTCCGGTCCTAATTCTAAGTACATTACTTTAGAAAGGAGGAAAGACAAGATTAAGAGGCAAAATAGCAAAATTCAGATCCTCGTACAAAAACTGAAAGATCCCAGTGCTAAAAGTCAACATCAATCGATTCCTGCATCGATACAAAAAAACTCTACCACTTATCAAAACGTATAATTTATTCAAATAGGTAATTTTGCACAAATTAATCTGTAGAATCATTCTTCTGTTAATTTCTCGTCGGTATGCTTTTAAGATGTCGACTTTTGTTTATAGAATGTGTCACTATATTAACATGAAGCTGAAATACATCACAATAGATAAGAAACGATAAACGTCAATTGACATCTACATAGCAGAAAATATGCAATGCCATGAACAATTGCTTGATCGAGATAATCATCAAGTTCGGCTATTTAACATCTATATACTTCGGAGCTGATCCTAAAAAATTTCAAAGTAACGACTATATCAAGTAAACCATTACGAAGAGCGCCTCAAAGAGTTCTAGCGTATAACAACGATCAATCTGAAAGATAAACAGTTGCTGCATTGATAAAAAGATATTGATTTATTTACATGCCAAACATCTCCGGTAGGTCTACAATTCGTCAACACTTACAACACGATTGAAATATCTTCGGCACATTTGGTTCGAGAAACTTGTCTAGTCACGTCTTTTTTGGTATGAGCGGGCGTCACATTTATGACTTCTTATCTCGATAGATGCTACTTCATGACGTTCTTTGAAGATTTCATTATAATTCGTTTGGGTCATTGACATATACGCCGTGATAATGGAGTGGGTGAAAAATAGTTTGAACATATACGTTTGAATTGGCGGTCTAAAACTGTTTAGGGTACTCCAAATTGATAATTGATCTTCCATATGCCTACATAATCCAGTACTACGATTAGTTTCTATATACTATATACAACACAACGCGGGTACAATGGTTAAAATAAAGGGATTGAAGTTAAAATCTCTTTTATCAATCTTTTGAGTCATACTTTTCTGTCCAGCAACAGAAGTTGGACAGAAAAATCATTGCATAACAGTTCGCTTACGAGTTCACGAAGGTAAACGTCAGGGGTGGCCAACACGCGGATATCGTGTGGCTCGTCGAAAGTCGAGTTGTCAGGGGTGGCCAAGTTGCGACTTGCAGTGGTCGGTCAAATGAACCATATACGTTTAGATCCATGGTATGATACAACATCACAATAGGAGTTAATTTATCACAGTATTAGACGAACATTCGTTCAAAATCTGATAAATACCCTCTATACGTGTATAAATACTGAAAACAAAGACGAATATACAAATGGAGAAACAGAATGGAGAATTTAGCAAACGGTGGAAACAAAAAGCATATAAAAAATAATAGAAATTAAGATGTTAAAATCGATTAGAAACGTAATAATAATAGAAAATACTGTAAACCAGGATGGGCGAACTACAATTACAGGATGTGGTGGATTTAGTAAGATGAGAACAAGGTATCAAAAAGATCGCAAATATAAAATGAAATAAAAGATGGGAAAAATAAACAAACAATATGATATACAATACGAGAAATGCCCTTTAGAAGATTCAAACTTAACTAAAGCATTTTGAAACAAGACTATAACTCACAAAAAAAGAAAAAGAATAAACTATTAAAATTCAAGGTATTCATTATTCCTGAGATAATGAAAAAAATGTATATATATATATATATATATATATATATATATATATATATATATATATATATATATATATATACATAGATACTAATATATATATATGTTTTAATTGCGAAGTTTTTGATAAAGATAAAAAATATGATTACGAAGTTTTTGATGAAGATAAAAAATATGATAAAAAAAATTAAAAAAATGCGATAAATGTAAAATATATCTCTGAAATCATAGAAAACACACGGTGTATACTAGGAAGATAACTGTTTCCATAACCGACGGCAACAAAGCACTATCGACGATTTCCAATAAGTAAATATTGAATTAATGAATAACCTCAATGAAAATTAACGCAAGGTAAAAATACGTGTACATTTTCAATTTCAAATTATTATTGCTACATACGAGCATTGGATATCCCGTTAATACGAAATGAATTTATTAAAGCACGACCATGTTTAATTCATAAAAGGAAACCCACGTTTTATCACTGTGCCATTCCAAAAATTACACCTTCTCAGTGGAAAGCATCATCAACGGTGAGTCAACCTCCAGCACCAGACGTGGGTATCATCGGCGAGTTGAAGCGTGATTTAAGACGATTCTTTCGAAATGTTGCGAAAGGATGACGCGGAAATACAATGGAAATTTCGAGGTACACATAACTTGCAGGTTTTCTTAACATTTTCCATACACATATATTAACATAATTCAAATAAAACTAAGTAGTTTTTCGATTCTCACTATAATTAATTCAAAAACATGACAATATCGTTTCGCCAACACAGTGACTTCATCAGATGCTGATGATAAACTGATAAAGCGATATTGTCATGTTTTTGAATTAATTATAGTGATAATCGAAAAATAACTTAGTTTTATTTAAATTATGTATTTAGATTTTCATCAGGTATCGGCGCAATTGATTAATGACATATATTAACGCTTAGTTATACTTGCGTTTATTCCGAAGATCTCAAATTAATTCGCTACTGAACTTCATTATAATTTTCTAATTACGATAACCCTGTTTTGAATGAACACCAATTTCAAAAAATTTTTTTGTATTCTTTCAAATAAGTGTGTCCAAGATTAGATACCAGATGGCGGTGCTTATACGCATATACTCCGTACGTTAGTACAGTACATAATATTTACAACATGTGAAGCAAAACTCACCTTATGGAGGTACACACAGAAGTTCTTACTTAATGAAATAAATGCGTATATATTTGGGAAAAAAAGAGTTCCAAATTTCTTCTTACGATAGAGAAAAAATTGCTTCGAATAATTAAAATGACAAACTATTCACCTACATTTCCAACCCAATTTAAATTAGGCGATGACTCGTATACCCAAAATACAATTTATATGAAATCATGTAGTGTACGTATGTAGTAGCATTTCAATAATTTCTGTGGTGACTTTTAGAGCTAATGAGAGAAATTGTCTTCTATTTTCTGGCACAAAATAAATTTCACATGACCTGTTATAACTGCCAACGAGTAGGTATTTAAGCAATTTAGAAAGTACGGTTAATTGAGAATTGTATAAACAAAAATTTTAAATATATAGGTCACTTCAGTCGTCGAAATTTTTCAATGAATTTGTACAATACTGTGGTTAATAATAACACAAAATAATGTCGCAATTATAAATCAATTGAAACACAAAGAAAAGGAAAAATGTAACATTGTTATAATTAGGAAAGTTATATACTTTACTCCTTTTTATTAGATTGAAAACAACAAGAAAAAGGGCAATGTGGAACAATGATTCTTCATTGGTTTACATTTAAAAAACGAAGTACAAATATTGAAAAAATTACTACAACTATAAGCTTAACGAAAAATTTATAGAATACTAATATAAATATAATCAATTCGATGCATTATGCATCGAATAAATCAAAAAAGACAGATGCAGTTTATTTTGATAATATTAATTGTTTATTGAATAGACTTTGTTTATTGAATAGAATGCATTATTCATTAAGGATATTTAAAAAAAGTCAGTAATTACATCTTATATGATAACCGTTACATAAATTAATGGTATTTCATTTAAATAATATATATAAAATCTAATTTTTCATTATTATACAACTTTTATGCTTGAATATGTTTTAGTTGATTACATTGAAGGGGGATAATTATTTTGTCATCCTGAATAAGTAATATACCTCGAGATCGCCAATTTATCAAATAAAATTAACGAGTTCATAATCTAAATATCTAGAATTAAATAGAATAAGTTTTTTAAAATAATAGTGGTACTTGTGGCGCTTATTGGGGGCAATTTTTGATTAGATTCAAGTGTACGAAAAAATTCAAACTAAAAATAAAGAAATAATTGAATTATTCATTTCATTAAATTTATTCAATATACCAATTATTTTTCAATCAGTTACATTATTCAATATAACACACGCTTAAAACGCACTTGCAAGAGAAATTTAACGATACAGCAATTGTGAAGCTTGTTAACAACATAAAATATGACAGTAATAATTAATGGTAGAGTCCATGGTAATTTGTTTCATTCAAATCATCAACTCATCGAACAATGTGAATAATGTTATTTCAATACGTCGGAAGAACAAGTAAGATGAGAGGAATAAGTTGTGAGAAAACCACTCCCACTAAAAAGATATGCCCACGTATAATTAAAGGTGAAAATCAATTCATATTTCCATTATATCCAAGGATTGAATTATAAAATAGTACACCTATTATGGTGAAAGTTTATTTTTAAATCGACACAAGTCAATTAAATGTTGTACTTTAAAACAATGAAATCAATATTAACGATCTAAGAAGGCACAATTGTCCAGTAAAATGCAAAGGAAATGTTTGATTTGAGTGTGAATAAACTGTGTTGACTAGGTTTACGCACTGCTTCGATATTGACTCAATTAACAGATTCCATGATTAAATAAAGTGTTAAATCTCTAGTGACAGATGTCTTTGAGTTCAACAAAGCACTTAAGTTCTAACGAATATATAGAAAATATCCTTTTACAAATTTAAAATCGTAATTTGGACGTGTTTCTAAAAATTATTTCACCACTTATTTTACCCAAATAAATTCCAAAAATATCTGCATAAAAAGCATAGAAAACATATAAACTGTTAGTATTCTTCTCTACAACATATGCAACTGCGATTTATTATTTATCCAATGTCTAGCATTCTTTTTTAATTAATGAGAACAAAACCAGATTACAATGATATTTGTATACAAATTTGAAACGCAAGCTTCTGATTATATCCAACTTGTTAAATTATTTCAAAATTTCGATATAAGCAACTATCATCAACAAAAAACGTTATACTTTATGCAATTTTTCGTTAAATGCTTAACAGTGCATATAAGTAGTTTCAAGATTAATTCGCTTATCATTTTGAAACTACCTATGATACATTTTTAGAAATACTAAGTATTACGCAACGGACTTAAGTAAGTATATCCAAAATCTATTAATGTCAAGAGAACTATTATATTTCAAGACTAAAACGTTTTGTACGATCTTGTTCAAATATAGATACATTATCACTAACTATTATAGTTGTCTACATGACAACACATCATCAAATGTTTTCACCACGATTGCTAACTTATTTAATAAGATATATTTCTCCTTATTTAATATTATTATATTCCATCGCTAGGAATAACTACCTACTAGCATTTGCAGTTAAAATAACTAAATTATTTTTTTGATACTAAACTATTTTTATATTTAATAGTGTTGGCGTTTACTTGATGTAAATCCATTATAATTGAATCTAACTTAAATTCAAACACTTGAACTTATGATTTACACTTTATTGACTACATAGCATGACGCGTTTCGTCGTTACAAACGACTTCTTCAGATGCTTACAGAATAATAACAACATTTTGAAAAAATACAGGTATATATATCAGGGAATTTTGGTGTTTTATGGTTTTGGTTTTACCTAAGATATTCCATTCTGAGAATAATTTCTATTACCTGAAAAGGTTTAACAAGGGTGAATTGTTTAATTCTATCTGTTCATTGAGCAAGTTTCCAGAATTTTTAAGCCGATTTATTTCCACTACTTCCCAATAATCTAATTGACTACTTATCTCTATATTGTGTAGAATTTTGAAATTCGTATCAAAAGTATGGTTTTCTGTTAATAAATGGTTAGCATAATTCGAATTACTTTTATTATGGGCGAAGCTATATTTATGTTCCTGTATTCTAGTACCGAAATTTCTACTAGTTTTACCTATATATATATATATATATACCGGGACATGTTCCACAATTCAATTGGTAAACACCTGATTTGTCTTCTCTTTTAATTTTGTTTTTATTGTTCTTAATGTGGCTCGATAAATTGTTATTCGTTTTAAATGAAATATTAAAATTATGTTTGACTACGTCAGTCAAAAAGTCAAAACCTTTTTAAGTAAACATAATTTTAATAATTCATTTAAAACGAATAACAATTTATCGAGACACATTAAGAACAATAAAAACAAAATTAAAAGAGAAGACAAATCAGGTGTTTACCAATTGAATTGTGGAACATGTCCCATATATATATATATATATATATATATATATATATATATATATATATATATATATATATATATAGGTAAAACTAGTAGAAATTTCGGTACTAGAATACAGGAACATAAATATAGCTTATGTTGCCCATAATAAAAGTAATTCAAATTATGCTAACCATTTATTAACAGAAAACCATACTTTTGATACGAATTTCAAAATTCTACACAATATAGAGAGAAGTAGTCAATTAGATTATTGGGAAGTAGTGGAAATAAATCGGCTTAAAAATTCTGGAAACTTGCTCAATGAACAGATAGAATTAAACAATTCACCCTTGTTAAACCTTTTCAGGTAATAGAAATTATTCTCAGAATGGAATATCTTAGGTAAAACCAAAACCATAAAACACCAAAAATCCCTGATATATATACTTTTATTTTTTCAAAATGTTATTATTCTGTAAGCATCTGAAGAAGTCGTTTGTTACGACGAAACGCGTCATACTATGTAGTCAATAAAGTGTAAATCATAAGTTCAAGTGTTTGAATTTAAGTTATATTCAATTAAACTATTTTTGATGAACACATACATCGCTTACTATAAGTTAGAATCCTTCACATACGGTGTATATACTTACACAGAATATAACTACTTAATATCATCAAAATAAAATTTCTTGAAATCTCTTTCAAGTTAGTTAAATCATGTAAACTATTTAAGTAGGTCAATTTTTAACAATTTGGGTTATTAAAGCTTTGAATTGAATTGTTAGAAATTGTTTGCAACATTTTAAGTTTCAGAAATTTCCAATCATTCAAATAGGATTTTTTTTAATACCCTCCAGAATAATATTTTCGTAAAAAAAAATAGACAATATCAACAACAATATTTTCGACATTGATCATTTTGATACGCCCTTGTACCCTTGTTTCGCGGACCCCCAGGGGGGCCACCTGTTGGGAAACACTGGTCTAAATGAATAATTTACATTTTGGTTTCCAATTTGAAAAAAAAAATTATGAAATTTTGATTTCCTATTGTTTCTACTTAAGTTAGGGAGTAAAGTTTTAGGGAACTATAGGTTACTTTTCAAACCGATACTGTTTTCTTAATAAAAGCATTCTTTGCTTTTTGTTTCGACAGCTGCAGAATTCAAAAGATCTGGGCAGGTGGTGCAGGTGTAGAATCTGTACGACACAAAAACAATCTGCAGAATCTAAGCTATACACAAAAGACGACTCGGTGGACTTAAAAGACGAACTATAAACAAGTACACGGTGGACTTAAAAGACGAACTATAAACAAGTACATTCACTTAGCTCAGTAGGGTTTATAAATACCCCTAGTGTACTGAAATGTAATTAATATACATATATTATTTTCTGTAGTCCATAGACTGCTAAGAAAGTTGAAGAGAATAATCATTAAAAACTTCTAGAAAGAGTCTTTCAAACAAAAAATTTAACGAAAATCCAAAGGACAAAATATCGAACATGTTTTGCAAGGTATAAAACCATTTAAAACACTCGTACTTCTTCTATTCAGGGGCCTACATTTGGGAAGTAAACTATAAGCAGATAACTGACGACTATTTCAACAAACTAATAAACAAGTAAAAACCTAATAAAATAAATTCAACGTGTTTTGAGTATTTTACTTATTCAAGGTTCGTTTTACGGGGACAGGGAAATGACAAACAAACCGACAACAAAATTTCAAAATGGAACAAAGTCAACGCACGAATCTAACGTTGCTTGTAGCAGATTAATTTTAGAAGTAGCAACTACACATCTACGTACGGTCTGCCGGGTCGTGGGCGCTGAGAATACCTCAAAATAACTTCCCGAAAACTAAATCGAGATACTTAATTGTCAATGGTCCAGGATTAAAAGTGAACACCTTGCGTGTAACTCTGACTCTTGAATTATTTTCATGGAAAGTAAACCAATTTGAGCTACGGTGAAACCAAGGTAATTTTCGAGTTTCGAAATAAATAAATTGAAAGTTGAAATGAAAATAAAACTGTCGCTAAATGTGTTTATTCATCTGCCCTTACTCTGCAATTTTGTGCATAATGAAACTTTCATTCAGTTGAAAATAAAATATAACAAATGAAAATATCTTAAATTAGTTAAAAAATTATCTTAAATTAGGTAAAAAAAAATGGAATACAACAAAGTTTTTATACATGACAGAGACCTCTTCAAGAATGTATAGAAATAATATATTCAGGGCTTATATAAAATAACCACTAAGTAACTGATATCATTTCAAAAAAATTCACTTTAATGTGAAATTATATTTAAAACTACTTTAATGTTACTTAAATAACATTAACTTAGTTAACTTTTTTAGTTAACAATTTTTACAAAATATAAAATCGACGTACTTAAATAAATAACATCAGAACTTAGATATGAAATTCAAAATGTACTTCACTAACAAGGATTCGAGAATTATTGATAGCGATCTAATGAAAATCTCAACATGAGCAAGTACGAATATGTATAGCATTCATATCTATTGTATTGTATCATATTAATTTCTATTGTGGAAAACACAACCCTTTGATTATCTAATGAAATATAAACCTGCAACGTTTTATCTGAATGTGGGAACCTATTCAACACTAATGTCCAAAAATCAATTAATAATTGGGACATTTCAAAAAACACTTTGTAATAAGTTTATTACATCAGTACAATAGTGGCAGCCACTTTGTAATATACCTCCAGAACTGAAGATTTAAAAAAAAATTAACATTTATTATCCCTTTAAACAGAACTCTTCGCGTTAAATTAGTTACTAAATAATAATACCACAAATTCATTTTGTGGTATCCAACATCTTTCTTAACATTATATCAAATCAAAAACCGTCGAATTTTGAATAATACAATGAACTGCAAAACCAAGTGAAGAGCCAGTCAGGTATAATTATATATAGCGTGATGTACGTCTGGAACGCAATGCATTGTTAGGTTATTTAACAACGACTTCTGAACAATAATACCAGAGAAAAATAAACACTTACCTAGTTAATTAATGTCAAACCGACTTAAATATCCGAATTCATAACACACAATAATTTCACTTGAAAACTAATTAATCTTTACTATACTGGCGACCACAGGAATATATTAAAAGATAAACGTTGATTTTATTCGAATAATGTTTTTAGGCTATTTGACTAATGCACATCAAGTATGAGTTATTTTCCAAGAAAAATTTCCAACTGTAACATGGAAGCACAACAAACTTCTGTGTTTACTTGTATCCAACAAAATAACCCGAAATACAAATTTTACCACCGACTACTCGTGATCATAAAACATCAAGTAGCTGACTTGATAGTTGTCTAACGAAACAGATTTTTAAATAACCGACTATTGCCGACTGGCGTACCGATCATACGTTTCCTAAAGAGCTTATATCTCCAGCAACTCTCTTTAGACGTCCCGTCAAGCCAGTATAAAATGCAAGGAACGATTATTCAAGATTGGCGAGGTTATACGAACTACACCGAATGTCTACGTAGTAGAATGAGTGCTTTTGATCTACGATGCGCTTTAAAAATCACAGAAATTCAATTGACATAGAAAGTGTACAATTTTGTAGACCATATGCCACGTATTGGTTGCGCAAGAAGGCATAGCTAATCTAAACAATCAAATCAAAGACGTTCATTGAATCTTCAGTAAATTACATTTCATGGAATTTTTATAATTACAAATGGGAAGTTATAAGGTCCTGCGATCTTCTTCAACCCTGCATTTTTAAATATTATGTGAAACAAAAATTATTTTATATACGTGCCATTTGGTCAAATGTCCGATTTTCAATTCATCAGACATTTGATGGTAAAGGAAACCACAGTAAACTTTACTCGCCCAAGATGATGTTAACATAGCTAAGGAGGACTACAAGTACATATAGTCCTCTGTAGGCATATAAAAGACAACTTATATAGGTCTTTTACGATATTTGAGGGGCACGAATGACTATATCTCTTATAGCTATAAGAGACATAGTAACATTAATGTATAATATTATATTAATGTCACACTGTCATGGTTAAATATTTAGCTTTACTGCGGAGGTCTCTTATAGTTATAAAGTAAAGGTAAATATCTAACTATGGCAGTGTAACATTAATATATTATTGCCATCCTAAAAAGTCATGAATATCATAAAAACAAATTAATTACCGTAATACAGTTTAATGAAAAAGCACATACTCTATGATATTCATTAAGCCTACTAAACTAACTACTAAATCATATACTAACTCAAACAATATATTTTTAACAATTTATTTCAAGATTCATACAGGGAACTAGTATAGAATCAAACAAATTGCGCCAAATTCAAAAATCAACTTATTATATATGATAATATCAAATCATATTGAAAGTTAACTGTTTACAAATTTAATCCAAATTATCATCTTGAAATTCACTCTTTGGAGGTGCTGAAGCTTGGGACGGATTAAAGGCACCAGCTCCTGGAAAACTACCAGGCATACCCCCTGGAAAAGCTCCTCCCATGCCACCCAGATTCATTTTGGAAGACAATTTTGCCAGAAGCGCCATAACTTTAGGATTTGTTTGGTATTTTATAAGATTTGCTGGATTGGAGGAAATGTCGTGAAAGGCAGTAGCTACTTCTGGATCCTTGAAGAAATAAGAATATTATTTACAAGAATTACACTGGGGAGCAATTTGTAACAAAATTTCTGTTGACTTTTAAGGCTGTTTTAGAGGTAAATTGACATGCTGATTCCAAAACTTTAATAAGTTTTTCTATCATGTAAAGAAGAGAATTTTTAATTTTAATTTATGAATTATAAAATATAGATTCATTGCTAGTGTCATCAAATAGTTTCAAATATTCACAATTACTAGTTAGAACCATACATTTGTGTTAAGCAACTTAACATACTATATTTTATATTTCAGAAACACTTGATATGGATTATACTAGAACATAAGTACAAGTATCTGAATTATAATTGAAATAAATTACTTATTGGGAGAAAGTTATAATATAAGTATGTAATAAACTCTACTACTTATAGTATTAATATAAAAATTTAGATTGTAAGTATTCAATTATATTTTAGGTTGGAGAATAGGAATATCCTAATCATTGTACCTATTAAATTACTTAATTAATGGGTTGATCTGTCAGTGTTTATAAAAAGATGTTAGACAAGCAAATCATCATTTTCTTTACAATACAGAGGTATACACAAGCATAACTTCATTGATTATTTTAATAGTAAAAATGTTTACCTGCAAGGAGGCCAAAACTTCTGGATCCTGCAATAGTTTGTAAAAGTCTCCCATACCAGCACCTCCCATACCAGGCATCCCACCCATACCAGGCATTCCACCAGTTGAGGGTATATCTGAGTTTGACTGTTCATTTTCTTTTGCAGCTTTAGCTCTGGCCTCTTTAGCTTTTCTCAGTCTTTCTAGTTTCTCCCTTTCTTCTCTTTCCAGTTTTCTGCGTTCTATCTTCAAACGATGTTGCTCTATTTTTTGAGCATTAGGAGTTACCTAAAATTAATTATTCTAGCAGCCTATTCACTTATTTTAAACTTTGAGGTAAAACATCACCTAATAAAAATTTTCCTTTGTAATTATGAATTTAGTTTTTATAATGCATGAACCTCATTATGTCATCAAATATTGAATATATTTGTTCTTGTAAAATGAGATTAAATATAGTTTGTTTCTCATCAATATGTTTTTTCAATTATTTTATATTACTATATTCATTAATAATCTTTCGTTTTCATCTCACTATGTTCATCTATTTGCAGTAACGAGCAACACTACATTTTCAAATAACTATGGATTGAAACTTTAATACTAATAGAAACTGTAGTTGAAATTTCTTGAATATATTGAATAATTTAGGCATGTTATTGCATTCCAATATTTTAAAACATGACAAAAATCTCCCAATAGACAAATGTTGATTGATAAAAAACAATGATAAAGTGTTTAGAAATCCTTACATATTTCAAACACAACTGAAGGTAAGATTCTGAATTATCAAATGTTCACACAAGAATATAGGAAAGTAATATTACATTTATACAAAGCTTCATAAAATCCTATGATTTTTAAAATTATATGAAACATACTGAAATAACAACACAGATATACAGAAATTATTCAAAGTTTAAATCATTACCTCCTTAAGCCATTCATCTGATTGTTCATCAAAATCAATTTTGCATGCTTGTCTCAAATCGTGTGCTGCTTTTTCCCATTCTCCCAAAAGTCTATGTGCTCTCCCCCTAAACTTAAATGCTGCAGCAGAGTCAGGATTTAACTCTAAGGCTTTTGTACAATCCCTAATACAGGCATTTGGTTTATTCAATTTTATATAAGCTTGACCCCTCTTTGCAAATAACAAAGCTGAAGATGGATCAATTTTAATCGCTTCTGAGTAGGTGGAAATAGATTCTTCATATTTCCCTTCATTAAATAATTCAATGGCTTTACGTCTAAGTTCTACAGCTTTTTCAGTATCATCCTCTGAAAGCTCTTTAATTTCTCCACCCATTTCGATATCAACTAATTGATCAGGTTCTATGCAACCTTCAGTATCAATTTCTAAATCGGATTCGGGATCACTTTCATATTCATCTGCCTTCGATTCGGATTCCGTTGTTGATTTTGTTTCTCCTTCTGATTTCGGCATTTTTGGAGGTGGAATTGTACCACCATATGATTCTATAAATTCCTTGAAGAAGTTCAGGCTTGGATGATGTAATATATTAGGATTTGCCTTGCAGATGTCTGTGAAAGCCTTCAGCTTGTCAAGAGCTGCTTGATCCAATGGACAACTCATTTTTCCTCTCTGATAATAACAGCACCAAAGTTATTTAATGCCCAGAAGAGTTCGTAAATTTCTTACGGTAATAATATATATTAATTCGTTGTTAAGTATAAGCGAAGTATAACAATTAGGAAAACTGGAAATAACTTACTTTTCCGGTATTTTCTAATTTTTAATTTACGTGCTCAACAAATTTGATCTGGAATATCTACGAATATCATTTTTTCTCTATGATTTCCGAAATATTAGGTTTTTCTATGCATAATTTAAATCCAGTTTGAATAATGTGAACTTTATATCGAGCATTGTAATAACATTAATTACATATAGTTCTATAATACAGAAGGAACAGCTCCAGAAATATATCAGAATGATTGCGTAAAAAACTGCTGCCTCATGAATGTGTAATTCGAATATTCAATACATTGTTTCAGGAACAGCCTAACTCTAATTTACGTAAGTAGAGTTAGGCTGTGTTTCAGGCTTTTCATAGACATGTAAGAATTACTCAACTTGTAAGGTTGACTTAAATGTTGGTTTACTGAAGAAGGTTTACTTTAAAATTGTCGTCAATCGTTTCTCAGCATAAAGGCTGAGAATTAACTGAAGTAAAGTTTTTTCCTTTTTTCCATCGAAAACGAGTAGATAATTTGGCATATGAACATTATAATAAATTCTATGCTCTTTCGTTTTCTTTCGAATACCTTATGTCAATTCTCCCTTTCGACAGAAGTCTACTTGGATAAAAGTTAAGACGTACAGGTGAGGAAGAAATATCTCTATTTTTGTACGTAATCATAGGAAATACTATAATAAATAATATACTATTTTGAACAAAAGTTACATCAGGTAGCTTTTCATTGCATATTTTTCAATTAATCTAAAATATTCTAATTTTTTTAAGGTCACAATGGGTAGACGTCCTGCAAGATGGTGCGTATTGTCTAAAATCTTACAATGTATCGATGTTTTTTTAATTGTGCTAAATGATTTAACGTGATCTAAAATATTTTTTACAATCATTAAGTGTTTTGTTTCAGCTACCGCTATTGCAAAAACAAGCCTTATCCTAAATCTCGTTTCTGTAGAGGTGTACCAGACCCCAAAATTCGTATTTTCGATTTAGGTAAGAAAAAGGCTAGTGTCGAAGACTTTCCTTTGTGTGTCCATCTAGTATCTGATGAATATGAACAACTTAGCTCCGAGGCTCTGGAAGCAGGACGTATTTGTTGCAACAAATATCTTGTCAAGAATTGTGGTAAGGACCAGTTCCACATTAGAATGAGGCTGCATCCTTTCCATGTTATTAGGATAAACAAAATGTTGTCCTGTGCTGGAGCTGATAGGTAAGTTTTATGTTTATTTCAATTTTTTTAGTGATTTTGAGATTCAAGGTTTATGTTTGGTATATGTATGTAATCGTGTTTAAAGCAGATATTCGTTTTTCAACTTAAATCAGGATTAATATAATAATAATACTCAATGCATCAGAACCAAAATTATTTAAATACCTAATGATTTAGAGGTTCAGCTACAGGTTTAGAAATTAGTTTCTTTTGATACATTCAAAATATTATGTATTTAGTTTGAAAAAGATTATTTGTTTGTAATAATTTTTTCTTTAGGCTCCAAACAGGAATGCGTGGTGCTTTCGGTAAACCTCAAGGTACTGTTGCTCGAGTGCGAATTGGTCAACCTATCATGAGTGTTCGTTCAACTGACCGTTTTAAAGCCCAAGTTGTAGAAGCTTTGAGGCGTGCTAAGTTCAAGTTCCCAGGTCGCCAAAAGATTTACATTTCCAAAAAATGGGGCTTCACAAAATACGAACGTGACGTGTATGAAGAATTGAAAACAGAGGGAAAGTTAGCTCCTGATGGTTGTAATGTGAAGTACAGACCAGCACATGGACCTTTAGCTGCATGGAAGAAAGTGCAACATGACTTTGTAGCTGCATAAGTTTATGAAATTTTCATTGAAATAAAAATTAAAAATAATTCTGTGGTCTTTTCATATTCACACAAATTAATCATCTTCAATGAGTTAGTAAAATCAGTTGAACCACACATTTGACAGTTAAGATGAATCTATAATTTCATTTGGTGGAATAAATTTTAAATTGTAGAGCTCTACAATATATTAATTTGAAATATAAGTATAAGAAGATTGCTGGTTGAATAATACATTATTTTCTTGATGTTTTTGCAATTTGTCTACCTTTATGTGCAATTACTAATTGGAATATTTTTTAGTCAATCTTTTACAATCTGACTTTTAACTTCAACTCAATAATAGAAGTATCATGTGTTTAACAAATATTTTTTGGCAAAGTGCAAAATATTTCAAACATTAAACGTAATATTTTAGAGGTCTGACATCTCTTTATAAAAGGAATTACTAATCCCCTAAATATTGAACATATTGGTTAACAATTTGTTTATGAGAAATATTTATTCTGATCAGTTTGATACTCAGAATTCAGAGCAATATATTCCAAAGAAAATAATTTCTTCTAGATATTAGATTCAAATAATTTTTGATAAATTGAAACACTATTACGAGTTTTAAAATATAAAGAGGTAAATAATATCTTTATTTTATATATTGGACAATATTTTATTATTAAAGTCAAAATTTCAGTCATGGTAAAGTTATAATGCTTAAAACTGTATCCTATTTAAATAAAAGAATACTCTGAAAATTGCATTCAAAAGTTCCATTTTGAAAATCACATTTATTAAATCTTAAAAAAATATACATAAATTACATAGTTATATCTAGGATGATTCTATATTAAACAAATTGGAATTTATCTATATGCAAATTACAATTATGGGATATTCTCAAGGAATATATTCTTATACTGATCACATAAAAAACTCTTGTGTTGAATGTGATAGTGTGAGTCATGCATTAGGAGGCCTGTCAAGACAACTGATTTCTATAACACGTAGTCCTCTCATAGCAGGATCAGTTAATTTCAAACCCCGTGGTTCATAAATCCTTTCATTTTGTTCTGCTATATATTTTGATATCTTTTTGAGACTCTACAAAAAAACCATATTGCATGAAGAGTTGAATATTCTACAAATTAATAGAATTTCATACATGTTCAATGAATAAGGATATTTATAGAAGAAATAAATTTTACGTACTTTTTCATAATGTGTTTCCTTACAAATATAAATTATATAAGCTGTTAAACATGCTAAACACCCTTCACAATAGGAAGCACAAGTCGCTTTTTCTGCCTCAGCAAAATAATCATTTAATCTATTTATAGTAGCTTCAAAAACTTGTTTTTCAAGCTGAAAAAATCAAATTATGATTTAGAAACAGATTGTGTGTCAGTTCTTACTCTGCCTTCTAGTTCTTGAGGAAATCTTGTCTGAAATTTAACCAAAGTGCCTTCACTGTAGTCTCTTTGAATGAATACTTTGAAGTACTGGGGTGGTGCCATTTGATCTGTCTCCCCAGGTCTGGCCCCATTACTGTGATGATTCGCCATTATGTAGCACAACAACATGAAATTACAATTATTCTGCTACAGACAATATTAAAATTTCATCATAAACTCTTTTTTCTAATATTTTAAATTTTCAATCCTACCCTTGAATTTTAATCAGCATCTTTTCATCTACTTTTAAATGGCTATCTTCTGTTACTTACTCATCCTCATTTCATTCTTTATTTTCGTTTTTCCCTGAACCCTACCCATCGACACAGATTTGTTCTGTCATTTGTATGTAATGTGATTCCATTCAATGTCTATGATTTTTATATAGCGCTTATGGATGTGGTCATAGATTAAAAGAAAATTATTTGATCTACTTATTACGAGTGTAGTAAAAAATCTTTAATAGCTGAAGTTATTCGAGTATGAATTGAAGTTAGAAGTTTAAACTCACATTTTGTAAAAACCATCATCAACAAGCTCATGACAAATCTGGTAGCCACTGAAACTCTAAACCAGAACAATTCAAATGTTGAGTCTACTCAACTGTATCTTTTAAAAGACCACGAATAACATGGAAAGGATAATTATTAGGTTTATGGCTAATATTTAGAGTTCCAATCGCAGAGATACTGTTTAAGGTGCCGTCACCAGTGTGTTAGGTCTTGAACGGATCTGTGTGACCACCAAATTGCGCTTTCCACAGCAGAGTCATTGATTTCGCGATTGTTTAGATGCATCAGAAACGCATCAATATTATGCGTTTCATCAGTCTATATGAAATCAATATCAGTATAAATCAGTCAAATCAATATCAGTATATCATTAAATACAGAACTAGATAGAGTTGGAAATTTTTACGAGAGACGAGAGAAATGTAATATCAAATAGTGCCTTTTCACCAATTGTAATAGGTATCCTTCTCAAGTATGAAAAGTTCTGGGCCAAATATTTCTCTTGCTGGAAACAATCAATATTCATATTTAGATTTTCTATAAAGCATATAAAAACATAATTCAATCAAATTTTGTTTTATCAAACGTCATTTGTCTTTGTCACAATTGGTGGAATGATTTAATTTAGACGTTTAGAGTTAGTAAGGAAGGATTGTAGTGTGTCACTATCGCAGCAGAAGGTCATTTTGCGGTGAATAGTGAAGAACTTTAGAAATATTAAGTATTAACTCAACATTTACCTTTCACACCGTCTTCATCACAATGCAGTCAGCTCTCAGAAAAGTTTCTTCAACGTTACTGGTAATTTCATTTCGAGTACTAAGATTTTCAAAATGTTTTACGTAATATCATAACCTGTTCTAATATATTTGTGGGGCAGATGATTAAAACTATCCTTATTTTACAGCCAAGGCATATAAAACATGCAAGGAAAGGATGCTTGAATAATCTATATTACAGATTGTATTCTTCTGGACAAGATGCAGATATTGTTGTTATTGGATCTGGCCCAGGAGGCTATGTCGCTGCAATTAAAGCGGCCCAGTTAGGTTTGAAAACTGTTTGTATAGAGAAAGATCCAACCTTAGGAGGCACCTGTTTAAATGTAGGATGCATTCCTTCAAAGGCCCTTTTAAATAATTCACATTATTATCATATGGCACATTCTGGAGATTTAGCTTCTAGAGGAATAATAAGTAAGTAGCCAAATGAAAATCCTGCTTAATTTGCAATACAAATATAATTTTTCTGTAATTATTTGAAGGATATTGATGGGTAACATTTGATATCCATCTCATAATATCTTCTGTGTATTTTGTTCATGGTAAGAAAAATTTTTGTTCATCTAGTTTTATTGAACATATTTAGTTAACAGTTTGGGATGCTCAGTTCTGCAAACTTGAAATTGTATCAAGTTTCCAGTTATTATGTTGTATTTTGAATTATTATCTAAATACAATGAAGATTTCTTTGATTCTTTTAAACTTTCATGATTCTATTTAAATGTATTGAGAGCTACTTATAAGTTATAACACATAATTGAATTTCAGCTGATGGAGTTAAACTAGATTTAGAAAAACTAATGAACCAAAAATCCAATGCAGTTAAGGCTTTAACAGGTGGCATTGCCCAACTTTTTAAAAAAAATAAAGTCCATCTTATCAAAGGACATGGTAAAATAACAGGAATTAATCAGGTTACTGCTTTAAAGGAGGACGGTTCAAGTGAAGTGGTTAATACAAAATACATTATGATAGCAACAGGGTCTGAAGTTACTCCATTCCCAGGAATCGAGGTTAGTTCAATGTATGGAACTTAATTTTATTGAATATTTCAGCATTTTACTATATTTTTTTATGATTGTTATAGATAGATGAAGAACAAATTGTGTCATCAACTGGTGCACTTTCCTTAAAAGAAGTACCTAAAAAACTCATTGTTATTGGAGCAGGTGTAATAGGTTTGGAGTTGGTGAGTTTATTTTTAAATAAATAACTTAAATGTCTTGCACTTTTCCAGGGTTTGAAGGAAGTCATATAATTTATTATATTTTATAAAATACTCTATGAAATATAATTTTTTTCCAATTTGAACAATTTTTTAGGGCTCTGTTTGGTCCAGATTGGGTTCTGAAGTCACAGCTATTGAATTTATGCCTTCTATTGGTGGCATGGGAATTGATGCTGAAGTATCTAAAACTCTTCAAAAAATCATGACTAAGCAGGGTTTGCATTTCAAACTCAGCACTAAAGTAATGGGTGCTCAGAAATCAGGGGGACTTGTGAAGGTACAAGTAGAGGATGCAAAGGATTCTGGCAAAAAAGAAGAGGTAGGAGGGTGAAACATATCTGATTTGATTTTCATCTCTTAGTGTCAATTTTCATGAACATTTGAGCTGTGTTAATGTTGGAAGTTACTTTTGTTTATTAAATCTTTTATTAAGTTCAAATGGAATCTCCTACTAGTTAATAGTAACAAAGAAGTGAAGATAATAGTATAATACTCATAATTTTTATATATTCTACCGAACATTGGAGTATTTCTTTCCATAATGCTCTATTTAATGTTTATAATTTTATTATTCTAATAGAGTGTATTTTTTAGCTGGATTGTGATGTTCTTCTAGTTTGTGTAGGTCGTAGACCTTATACAGCCAACTTGGGACTGGAAGAAATGGGCATTGAAAGGGATCAGAAAGGGAGGGTACCAGTCAATGGAAACTTTCAAACAGTCATTCCAAATATTTATGCTATAGGTGATTGCATTCATGGGCCCATGTTAGCCCACAAGGCAGAAGATGAAGGTAATGTGTTGGAAAAGGTTACCTCACATTTTTTTATTGCCTGTTATTCACAAAATATATTAATTTTTGTACCAATATGGAGTTCAGTTTTAGAATACTATTACTAAATTATTAGAATTGACAATTTGCTGAGTGTATAATTGTGAAAATTACATTGTATTATTACTACATCGAATTTTCAGTTTTACAACTTCAATTTTTTATAGGTACTCTTTGCATTGAAGGCATTCTTGGGGGCCCTTGTCACATAGATTACAATTGTGTTCCTTCTGTAATTTACACCCACCCTGAAGTGGGTTGGGTAGGCAAAACAGAAGAAGATCTGAAGAATGAAGGTGTTCAATACAAAATTGGAAAATTTCCTTATTTGGCAAATTCCAGAGCAAAATGTAACAATGAAAGTGATGGTTTTGTTAAAGTTTTGGCATGCAAAGAAACTGACAGAATATTGGGTAGGTATAATAATACTAATAACAATTTTATTTAACAAAAAAGTGCTACATAAACAAATGCATTAAAATAATTCCAACATAAATAACATTTTAAACTCTGTATTATTATTTCAATTATCACTTGTCTGTTTTCTCAAATATATACTTTTAACTTGGATGTTTTTAAAGTTTGAATTTCTGATGTTTAGTGGCGTAAATACGTCATTTTAAAGACTTTTATTACTAGTGGGAAAATATTATGAATTTTACTATATGTACTTGAGTATAACATGAATCAGTATAATATTTGAAAATTTATTAGTTCATAAAGGTCAGATTCATTAGTAGAATTCACTGATAATTAGAATGTATGTTTGACATAAATTTTCGTAATATGTAGTACAATGAATTGTCAGTATGTTATCTGAATTTGATAACTGACTCATAACATGTTGTAATATAGTATTATCGAATGAATATGAAATGTAATCATTTGTTATTCAAATTATCATGTGAAAATTCAGTTTTATTGGTTAAATATCCTATGTTGTATTGAATATATTCCTGAAATTAAATATGTTCTATAGAAACAGTGTGTTCTGGATGATTTTGAATTTGAGAGGGGGACAAATTGAGTAATAGTACACTTTGTTGTAGTTCTGACCAAATATTTTGAAATTTTTGTTTTTATTGGGTGTAAAATGCCGTGATTGTTATTGTAGGAACTCATATGATTGGACCATGTGCTGGAGAATTAATTAATGAAGCTGTTTTGGCACAAGAGTATGGAGCATCATCAGAAGATGTTGCTAGAGTTTGTCATGCTCACCCAACTTGTGCTGAAGCTCTTAGAGAAGCAAATGTAGCAGCAGCCTTTGGAAAAGCCATCAACTTTTGAAGTGTCTTTTCCATTGAATTGTAAATACGTTATTTTTTCTCAATATTTATTAAGTTGAAACTTTTATATTAAACAAAAAACACCCCAGAACTGTTTTTTGTTATTCTTTGTAATTTTCAAGCAATATAAATTTTAAAACATTTGACATATGGTGGTGTTTACTCTTCAATGAATAAATTGCATATTAATTATTTTCCAAAATAAAGTGAACTTTTATTTGGTTTATTTTGTTATCTCAATTCCT
Organism: Henosepilachna vigintioctopunctata; assembly: GCA_030704895.1. Lineage (NCBI taxonomy): Eukaryota > Metazoa > Arthropoda > Insecta > Coleoptera > Coccinellidae > Henosepilachna > Henosepilachna vigintioctopunctata. The sequence continues at coordinate 793,286 of JARQZJ010000126.1, forward strand.
ATAAAATTGTATTTGTAGCAATTAAATTTATTAATAATGAGTAGATTGTTGTAGACCTAATGTATATATTTGGTTCATTGTTTTCAAGGCCCTTGCGACTAGAATTTACTGAATATTTTTGATCTATGACTTTGATACTGAGAATCTCAAAGAAAATCTATACTGAATATTATTTTCGTCATATTTTTTAAAAAGAGCTGATGTAAAACTGTTTTTACTTTAGATAGTGAAGTATTAATTTGAGCACTTGCTGAGATTATTTCAAGATATATTTCATTGAATATTACATGTTACTTTGTTGGTTTTGCTAAAATGTCAGGATAATCTATGTAACTTTCATGAAAGTGAAACTGATTTATATAATAAACAAAATTTGTCTATATCGGCTAATTTCAATTAAACTTTCAAAGTGAAAAATAAAATAGAATTAATAAGTTTAATTCATTCAATTATTATTTGCATGTTACTTTGTTTCAATATCAACTTTTCAAACTAATACAATTAAGCTAGAAAAACTCGTGTAATTAGTTCATTAAATTTTTATTCACTATTTTGCTTGTTCATAAAGTTCCAATTTCATAAGTAATACAAATTGTTTTATTTCAAAATCTTAAGGAAGCTAACATGCATCTTAAATTCTCTCAAGATTACAATTTGTCAAAATTTCTATAACTATTGGCAGTTTTGAATGTGTATATTATATATAAGATTTTAAAATGGAATTGATATTTCTAAAAGCTTTCTGAAATGTTTAAAACAGCTCTTTAGAAGTTATAAACTATGAAATCCTAAAATTACAAATGTATGAGGTATATATTGTTTCGTCACAATATTAAATTAACATATTTCAGGAGGTAAATATTCTGTACTCTTTTCAAACACTAATAGATTATAATTTTCTTGTTGAAACATACAAATAATAACAGGGTTTTATAAACTTTGGAACATCTTGTTAATTTCAAAAAGTGTAACATCCACACCTCCAAATGGTAAATTTTATTAACTGATGATGGTTTTATAAACCTTATGAGAAATTTCAATTCGATGAAATTCGTGTCTTTTTTTGTTGTTGCCCAGTTATTTAGCCCAGCAAGTGACATGACTTCTTCTCAATTCCTCAATGCTAACACTTCAAACGAATCCTCTATATCCGAATCGGGGTCGGAATCATAGTAATCCTTAAATTCAACATATCTGACTCTATTTCTCACCAGGCGTGGTAACCTGAAATATCGTCTCTGTTGCTGCTATTCTTCTGTTAGTTCCCACAGCATCAAAGCAGCATCGGTGCCTCCTACTGTCACTACGTTTCTATCATTGAACAGGAACCTTCCGCAAGCCACAGTACCACTGTACAATTTCTCTTCATTATACTCCGCCTTGGTACTTAGGCAAGGATACCTGCAGTGAAAAGATATAAGAAAACTAGAACCAGAAAAGACAACAGATGGATTCTATTCATATATGGAACCAATTTAATTCTTAGTTCAGAAACTGCGATCTTAATTTGGCAGTAAGTCCCAAGAACAACAAAATACTGAAATTCATATTCAAAAAGCTATAAAATATTTACTTCATTTGCAATTTTCTTATACTCATTATATGAATGAATATGCAAGTATGCTACATAATGATACGGATTATTTAAATTTTTCACAATTGTAAACTATTTTTTGAAAGATAATGCGATCAAGAAGAGAAATACGTCATAATATAGATAAAGTATCGTACGTGTCAGCTAGAAGATCATTAACTTTATTAAAGCAATTTCCCAATCAACTTCAAGTCCATCTTCTTCATTAATCGAAAATTAGAAGTTAATAATTGCAGATCACACAGGGCTTAACGTTCGGCAGGGCCGTAATGAGGAATTTGATGACCTGTGTTGGTTCCTCTACATGATTTTCGAACGAGATAAAATAATTATTGATTAAAAGTTAAATGAATAAACAATATTATCGTTATTTCATCTTATTTTCGAAGATTGAATTCGGATGACACTTGCGACGCTTGAACACATTCGTGTTTCGTGTGAAATAAAATTTTCTTTTTAGTCTTTTTAAAATTGAATTCAACTTCATGGTGGGTTATACTCTTTTTTTAAGCAGTTGCGGACGAGACAAAGTGAAGCAACCTCTAACGTGTCCAGTAACATTTAGGTAATGACCTAATTACTAATATTTACAATTAGCAAATTGACGGTGTTGCCAGATATTACTTTTTATCGTGTAACGTGTTAATTATTATTGGATATTTATGTATGAATATATCTATTATTTTGAAACGTAATTTGAATTTCAATTGCTGTTTATTCACCTGAAAAGTCGTAAGTATCCATCGGTGTCACCGGATATCAAAAGATCGTGTGCAGCTGATCTACTGGCCGTACTTATAATGGAAGTCATTGGATAAAATCGATTATTCCACATTCCTAGAATATGAAAAAAAATTTATATATATATATATATATATATATATATATATATATAATATAAAAATTTATTATATATATATATATATGTATATATGTATATACTTATATATATATATATATATATATATATATATATATATATATATATATATATATGTACAGGTATATATATAAATCAACTTACCAGATACCATAAAACCAACTGTCGAATTATGCGTATACCATTTCACGTCCTTCATAACAATCGGGCTCTTTTCAGGAGACAAAGATTTCACATCCCCTGAAAAAATAATGTTTTGGCAGTTTCTGAATGAAAACAAAATTACATTCAACAAAATTACAATCCTATCAATAAGTTATTAGTTCTGAGTTTTAGTAACTTCTCATAATTTACTGAATAATACTCCAGTGAGCCAATGTGTACATAACTTATTCAATTAATTTTTTCAATCGCGAATTTAACCAATTTGACACTATTAAAAAAATATCAATGGTACAGTAACAATAATCTATTGAAATAGTGATAGGATTTGAATCATTTGAAATATTTGAATAGGTTTTTTTGTCAATAGGTGTTACACTTCAGGTGCACCAACTGTTGGAAAAAAATCCCTAACCAAGAAGTCAAATTTGGGCCACACTTACAGAAACACAAATCATAATCGGCAGTGACTGTTTGAATGTAATTGCTGTCAGTACTCCAATCCAACTGGGTCAGAGGCTGGGATCCTCTTATTTTATTCGATTTTTTGTAAGAAAACCCATCTCTGCTTACTCTGAATAAGTAAATACTTCCGTTTTGTGAAGTGATTGCTATCATATCACCAGCTGAAATATACAAGCGATAAGGAATAGAAATTAACATTTTCTAGTATAAGGAAAAATTAAAAATCTTTAAAATTGATATCATTTAACATGACCAGGTTTATTAGTTTAAAGGTTTAGAAAATATATTTAGAGGGAAATCATTGAGAAACTTTGAAATTTATCTTTAGGAGTCTTGAAAAGATATAAATGTTTCTAATAAAAATGAAATAAAACAAGATAAACCCATTTTCAATTTATTTTTTTTTCAATTTCGGTTTGTCATTTTTTTCAATTTTCATTCATTTTCTTTCAATTCTTCGTTCAATTTTCAATTGTTTTGGTTTAGTTTCGAGTTAGCAATTTCAACAACATATTTTTTAGTAAAAATACTGTTTTTATTCATTTTTTTTCTGTTACAATTTTTAACCGATTGTTTAAGATTTCGATTGGAAATTTTAGACAATAGATGTGTGAGGGTCTGTTGAAGGTCGTAACCTGATTGTATCAACCTGTAAACAAATCATAAACTAAAAATAAAATTATATAAATGTGCCTACTTGGATTGAAAGCTATACAGCTGAGAGGCGAACCACATATCCTTATCGTATTCGTCAGGACTCCATTTTCTGTGTTAATAATCAGCAGATGGCCTTCTGTGCTTCCCGCAGCCAACACAACTCCAAAAGGATGAAAAGATAGAGCTATGCACTCGAAAGCAACCTAGATTATTGACAAAGTTAGCGGTAGTTCCAATGTATCCACGTTATATATTTCACCTGTGTTGTCCATAGAAGTTTATTTTTCCTCCACATGGCGATATTTTTATCGTGACCTGCTGTGGCAAACACCTCATCGTCTGGGTGTACTGCAAGACCCCAGAGTTGTCTTCCATGACCGAAAACAACCTGTACAATTTATTGATTAAATAAAACTTTCAATTTAAATAGCGAACGGAGAAATATTACTAATATAAAACATTGCTCTTAATATTGATCAGTATTTAAGCTATTTTGTTGAAATTTTTATTATATTAACTTCCATTTTTAAAAGCTCATATTTTGTTTCGTGAACTTTCATGAACTGTTCATATTTGTTTCGAGTTCTTTACCTGATTGAATCTCCTCTGCAGAGAACCCTCCAGTATGTTGTTTTTGGTGGTCCCTACATATATATTTCCATCGTTTCTTCCAGGCCTTTGAGGATAGATAGATCGCACTCCACCTGCCGTTTCCGATAGCTAAAAAGTTTAAATTATTGCCAAAATGAATGAAATACAAAAGCTAAGTGTTACCTTGGATTCTGTGATTTTTTTGTAATTTTGAAGGGAATCCCAGGCGCAAATTTTTCTGTCTTTTTCTCCACCAGATAGGAGAGTTCCTTCAGATAGCATCACTAAGGCACTGACCCCTTTATTATGGGCCTATTAAGGTGAGATTATGTAGTTTAGTGAAAAATTACAATATTTATTGTTTGAACTGGGGCCACAGACCCTCAATGAAACTTGATTATAAAATGGCAAGTTCAGAATGTCTCCTTTTAGTCGTAAGAAAATTGTTGTCTAATCAATTTGTGTGTGCTCCTCTATTATAGCACAGTTTTAAACTGTCTGTTGAGTGAGCCCTTGTATGTAAAAAAAAATTTCAGAAAATCATAATTTTTCTACCTAATGATTGAAATAATCATAAAATATAATTCAAATAAAATACAGTATAATATTAAATCAATTGAAAATACCTGTCAGATCATAATATTCTATGATCTGAAAGAAGTTTTCTATCGATTTCTATAGATCTGTGATATATTTATTACTTGCCAATTCCCACCTCGGAATAATATGTTTGAAGATTGAAGTTTTTAGTTCACTTGGGAATGAAAGTGAATTGGTTTTTACTTTTTTACATTGGCATACACTTTTTGTCGAAAGATTTTCCAGTGAAAAGTCGTACAGATATTTCTATTTGATTTAGATCATATTTTCCAGGTTTTTGTATTTTTTGAGTGAAGATTATAAGATTATATGATAAAATATGTACTGGATGAACGTTTTTGAATTGAAATCAATTTGGTCAGTTGGAATTTGCTCTTTCAAATTGAAAATATTGGAAAAGATAAGCCTACTCACCTCATATTCCATTTTAACGAAATATGCCCCATCACTGTCTACACTGTACACAGTAATGAAGCCATCTGTATCTGCTGTAATTACATCGCCATCCTGTTCGAATTGCAGAGCTGTAATCGATGTTCTCGAGGGCTAAATATACAAAAATTTTGTACAATCTACATCTTTGGCATCTTTTTAGCAATTTATTTTTATATATAAATAGGGCCGTTTTGTGAGTAGTTTAAGTTTATAATAAAGGAACGATTACCCATAACGAACTAATTATAATACAATTACTTACTGGTTTAATTATATCTGTCCTCTCGAAGAATCCATCTTTTCTTCTATTCCAGAAAGTTAAATGACCTTTACCGTGAGTTATCATTAAATTATCGTCTAGTGGATGAAAAGCTGCCCCAGTGAGATCTTCCTGTAATGTCTAAAAACAGAACCATTATTAATATTTTCATTTGAAATTCAAATTCAACATTTTCTTCAAGGTTTGGGAATATGGTCGAAATTTTGCTGCAGGGGATCCACCGGAACCAGTCAAATTTCTAAAGGGTCGATGAGAAAAAAATGGGAATCTCTGGTGTACAGTGTAGAAATATTTTTTCGAAGCTGGCCTTGTCGAAAAATATGAATTATCATTTCTCATTCCGACAATTGAAAACAACGAAGTAAACTTATTAACGGTTAACGTGTCACATGGAATGTGACAATTTCAACGTGAAAAAAACAGTGAAATATGATATATACACCTCAGATAGAATTTCGTATTGTTTTCGTTGAGATAATTATTAATGAACCCCCTTGATTATGGAAATCGAAAGTCCGATAAGGTTCAAGGTCAGTTTTTCTTCGCGATGTGGTCATTATGCCACGCGAAAACACGAACGCCGGCCGTGTTTATGCAGATTTCCCGAAGAATGAATCACTTGAGAGAGACGTATCAAGTTTTCTGCACGAATTCCAGTTCGGAAACTCCGATCGAAGAATACCTCGGAATGCATTTTTCGAAACGTTTTACGCGTTGCATGACCGAATCGTTTTTCTTACGCGGTGTGTGGAAAATTAACGCTCATTCGATTTTTCAGGCAACATAACTCATGAAAACTCCGTGGAAGTACTCGGTGAGAAGAAACGTAATTGGAATTGTAAAAATTTGAGTTAATACGAGCGCGAGCAAAAAAAAAAGGAAATATCTTTTTTCGTTTTAATTTGATGGTTTTATGTTGAGGTTATTCACTGAAGCACGTGACCGTTTGAAAAGTGTCAACCTGAAGAAAAGCGACGGAATATAAAAGATATTTTTACCAACTCAATCGCTGGGCAAACTACAGAAAATCCAGAAAGTATCACTGAGAAAAACACTAAGTAAAATGAATTAAAATGCTAATTTTTAGCCTTATAAAGATACTTAAAAAACTGTTTATATGGAATTAGATCTCATCAGTAGGTATTGTTCATTCAGGAAATATTGAGGTAATTAGAACAAATCATACATCTTAAAAATTTCCAATCAGATTGTTGATAGACTCAATGCGATATTTGTGAGTTCAATTTGAATTAAATTTTATGTCTTTTTTTCTGAATTTATCTTATCTTTAAATCTTTGTGAGAAACGAATGAAAACTTTTGATGGATCAGACACTTTAATATCTTATATCTCAAAATTTAAGACGTTTAGAACAAGGATCAATAAAAGTTTTCCCATTAGAATGGACCTTAAGAAAATATAAGACGTTTAGAACATAGCTAGAAATTTTCTTATTAGAATTGGCCTACAGATAGCCCTCTTAAATAATAACAATCAGTTATATAATAGGGGTTATATGGGGGAGAAGGATGCATGTACTCACCGCCACTTTTCCAAGAAGATGACCCCACTGCCACTGCCATACCGACAGAATACTTTCCCTTCCAGCATCTACAGCTAAGACGTAACTACCACCATTCTGGAGAAGATATGAACGATATTATTTCAAAAAGGAAGGAGTAATTAGACTTACAAGTTGTGAGAATGAGACTGCAGCTACCCCGACTTCAAACTCCCCCATTCCGAACACATAGAGTGTTTGTAAGGTTTCTGTGCTCCAAATTCTTATATGTGCTTGCGTTTTTCTATTTCGACCAGCACGTTGACCGGAAGCTACCATTTCTCTTGAGGGATGTAGATCCATACTGAAAAGGATAATCATATTCTTCATTTTATTCGTATTCAGTCAGAAAAAAAATCTTTTTCAATGCAAATAATAAACTTTGAAATTTATAAAATGAACTTTTAATACCTTCATAGTTTTTCGTATCTGCAAAGTTTGTTTCAGACCTTGATTAACTTATGATTTGAAATGTACACTCTTCACATATTTCATAGTCAAAAAGATACTGCTGAAAAATTAAAATAAAATAAAATGGAAAATAAATATAAATTGAACTGAGAAATAAATATAAAAACAACAGATAAAATAAAATGAAATACAGAATGAAAAGCAACAAGATGAAAAATAACAATGAAATAAAGTGGAAAATGAAATTACGGAATTAAATTGAGGAATAAAAAAGGAATTGAGAAAAATTATAATGAAATAAAATGAAAAATAAAATGAGATGAGAAATAGTATTGAAAAAATTGTAACAACTGAAGAAAGTAAAATACATTTACGATCTTTTTTGTAGATTATATTAGGCGAATATAAATTTTGGTAATAACAATGTTTGGCTACGATGAAAAAATTAAAAATTTCTACATGGGTGTTACCATTGAATGTCTTCTGTGTGGCCTGTATAATGTCTTTGACCATCTTCATCCCTGTCGTACATAACTGCTACAGCTGCTACAAAATAAAGAAGTTCTCCTGTTGGAAGTACCCATAAATTTTTCCTAGAATCTGTTCCTCGGTAACCAAACCTAAATAATTGTTCAGGAAAACGAGGTTTCATAATATTTGGCTAAAAAAACTTATGTATTAATCCCTTTCCAAATGAACATCACAGTTAGGCTGGATACACGCAAGGATAAGATTGTCCTTCAAGTGATAATGTTAGAGGACATCGAAACCTATACTTTGTGACATTGACACTTTGTGACTATTGTAAAAATGTAGTTCGCAAGTAATTATTCATAAATTTAAAATACACTAACTGGAATTTTTATTAAACACCGCGTATTGTATAAAAAGATGCACTGGTCTAAATTCCACTAAAATTTTCCAGTAAACTCAACATATGCTTAAGATATAAGTAATTTCTTATGACTTCTGATATCTAAAGACTTCAATACCTTTGCTATGGTTTTAATAAGAGCCTAAATTCATTATTGAAGAGTCCAAATTGAAAGGATCCAAATAAAGACAATATATTAATTTTAAAATTGTTACTCTTTCAATTTAACAAGTGTTGCTATAAGACCAGTGGAAGTTCACTTCCGCATGAACTCTCGCGATTGGAAGATTCGATCATTGCTTCACTAAAAAAGCGACGTTTATCTTTTCTATCAACGTCGGAGAAATTAAAAATCTCAAAAATAATAAGTATATATAAAAGCAGTGAAGACCTCAAATAAGAAAATTACTGGGTTTGTTCATTCACGGATTGCACCAATAAGTAATTATATATGCAGTTTGTGGCCTTTGATCTTCGATGATTTTCGAATATCAAACTAATGAATAACACATAAAGGCAATTTGAAGAATCGGAAAATCTGCATAACGCAATAAATTACAATATGGGTTCATGTCTGGCTGCAGTTTGGCATAACGATGTTGAATGAAGGTGGGGTCATTTTATATCGATTTATTTGTGCAGTTTCGGAGTTTTGGGAGGATACACCGGAAATGACGTCCTTTTGATGCGATTAAAGTAATCTTTTCAACGACTCCAACAGATTAAATCCATTTAATTAAATGGAAAAAGCAAATTATAATTGCAACGCTATTCATTTAACGGAATTAAGTCAATTACAGAGAGAACTTATTGGAATATTGACATTTATTACTTGATTTTTGAAGTTTCAAATGTCAATATAATTTTAAAAGACATCCTAGAGGGCGCGTCGTAGACAAATGACGAATATCAATCTGTACAATGCTCCTTCAAATTGACATGTAAAAAAAGCTTCAACAAAAAGCAAAAATTGAAAATAATGCCATTTGAATATCAAAGAACATTTTGGAATGCATCCCACTATTTAAAATATTTGGGTATATACCGAAAAATTGTTTCTTCCACTCGACATATGTTTCGGGCAACTAACTTATTATCAAGAGTTAAATAAAACAAATTTAAAAAGGCAACGAACCAACTATATAAAATATTGACAAAAATATTCTATGATTCAAACCGAAGCGACAAATTCCATGGTTCATTTTTCTTATCTCTGATTTCATAGAAGGTAAAATGAGGGAAACTTTAAATGAGTAATTTCGTGAAAATGTCAATACCTTCCTTTATTAAAAACATGATTTCAATAGAAAATGATTTTAATGTTTTTTTATGCTTTAACTAATTTTTTTCTCTGGTTGTTTTATATGAATTTCGTCCAAATTGATATGTTTCAATTTTTAAACCTCAAAAATTGTTTTTTCATCCCAATTATTATTAACCTATAGCGTTTAGTTAAGTACCATTCCTAAAGTAAAAAGTGTTAATATTAAACTAAAAACTTTAAAAAATATTTCGTAAAGGATACACCCATTCTAGTTGTAGTTTCTTTTCTGGCGGAGTATTATCCATCGGAGGATGGTGCAAAGGTGGGTAGAAAGTTCTTCGAAGGCCCTTTATAGTCACTCTGACAGGCTCTTCTTTTAGTACTTCTAACAGAGTGTAATCTGTGAGCGAGAAATAATTTTTAACAATTTTTTCTCGAGTTGTAAAAATATTGAGAAGTTAAAATTTCTAGACCTCTTTCATCAGAATTTTGAGTCTGATTCTTAATTATGTCAATTCCTTTTATACTTTATCATTTAACTACTCACTATTAAAAAATATATCGTAATTTAATACTTCCTTAGAAATAATTATGGTTTGGGATTCGAATAAAATAAAAAAGCTGAAATTAAGGAAATATATCAGTTATTGACCATTTGCTTCGAAAATATTTCACGTTTACAAAGATTACACAACTCTAAAATCATTCAAATTGAATCTACTGGACTTATGTGTCCTTAAATTTCATTTTAGAAAAATTTGTCTAAATTTCCTGGAATTTTTATAAAAGTACTTCGGATTACTTAGTCGTCGAAACCATAGAAATGAATAGCTGTCTGGAATAGTTCAAACATTCCTTGCTTCAGTAGTTCAGATTTCCATTAGTGTTATAAAATCTACTCACCATTGGTCCTAACAATCTCACTCTCCGGAGCGTAAAGCGCTCTAGGTCTGCTCTTGCTCCTAGATCTTCTCTTACTCAAATCTTCAACTATCGCAGTATTGATGACTCGAGATCTTCCTCTTCTCGCAGGCGACATCATCAGGTTATTTACCGAACCACCAACGCTTCCCACACCGAGATAAAAAGTGTCTATGTCGGCAAATTCGTTTCTGAGTTGCGAAAAACTACGAACTTCTTGACCCGATACTGTGTACATCCTCTTGGCACCGTTCATCTTCAGGACTTGTCCCAAATCCTCGACGACTTCTTCGAAGGGTTGGGTGGTACGTAGGTTTAGGAGTACCCTGCACTGGAAAAACGGAGGATTTTTAGTGAAAATTGGGAGTAACTCCGCCTATGACTTTCGCAGCATTGAAATTGGAAAAAAGCCAGAGAAAATATAGCCCGATAGTAAAAATATAAACAAAAATATTTTGACAATTATGTTATTTTGGGGAGAACAGTAGTAGTTTTTCTGATAGAAAATAACTTTTTGAGGTTATTTATCGAGTGAATAATAAATATTTTCAATGAATTGAAAATTTTACAAAATTCTTATTCTGCAGAAAGAAATTTTGACATTCATGCTATTTTGTTGGGAATATTTCAAATTTTTTCTGACAAAAATTAACTATGTAAGGTTACTTATCAGGTGAATGATCAGTCTTTTGAATGAATTAATAATTTCAGAAAAATACTTTGACATTTGTGTTATTTTAGTATTTTAATGTTAGTATTTATGTTTTTTATGTTAGTATTTTTTTCTTATAGAAAATAACTATGTGAGGTTACTTATCAGGTGAATGATCAGTCTTTTGAATGAATTAATAATTTTACAAAATTCGTATTTTTCAGGAAAATACTTTGACATCTATGTTATTTTAGTATTTTTATGTTAGTATTTATGTTTTTTATGTTAGAATTTTTTTCTGATAGAAAATAACTATGTGAGGTTACTTATCAGGTGAATGGTCAGTATTTTGAATGAATTTATAATTTTACAGAATTCGTATTTTTCAGGAAAATACTTTGACATTTATGTTATTTTAGTATTTTTATGTTAGTATTTATGTTTTCTATGTTAGTCTGTAAGTATGTTTTTCTGATAGAAAATAACTTTGTGAAAATTCCAAAACTTTTTATTCTTCAGAAAAAAAATGTTAAACGATTTATATACACAAATAAGTCATTATACATAAGAGTTCGAATATCTCTCCTTATTGCTAGAATCTACGACGTCAATTTTGAAGCGTTGAAGGATTTTCTCAGAACACATCATCAATTTCGCTTTTTTCTACGAAAACAGCTCAATCATTTTTTCGTAGATACCAAAAACTCGGGGAATATCAAAAAATATTCCAAAAAATTGAAATAATTTAATTGTCATCAGTAAAATTGTAGATAATAACAAATTTATACCAAATCCGTAATAAATCGAATACTTATTCAATTACTTCCAGGTTTTTGACCGTTGGAAGATCGCTCAAGTCGTTAAGTTCCTCACCTGAACAGTATGGTCCATATTGTTGATAATTCTGATGACACGTCCCGAACTGGGTTTGACAGGACCGCCCCCGGGAGGCGGCGCATCTGCCTCCGCTACCGACGCCTTCCTGCTTGTCGCTTTGCTCCATCCCTGGGCACCAGCCGGGGCTGCGTACCAAATACCGTTCTTTTTCCCATAACTAGCAGCCTTCAAGAATTAAAAAGCCCATGTAATGGCAAAAAAATACAACTGGTGGAATTACTTATTTTCAATCAAATAATTGAAATCACATCTCGCAAAGATTTTTTATAATATTTACGTAACTCTTCAACAAATTAGATAATATGGTAGTTTTTGCGGTGTATTTTTACCTAGATAGGGGGTAAAAGGGGCTTCACTAACATTAACAATCATTTTCCAACAATGGAGAAGTCGATATGTGTAGTTGAATATTTTATATATCAAAATTTAATGTTTCCATATACTTATGAAAAATATTTGTGAAATGAAAAGTATACTTTCAAAAAGATGATTTTATATGACTATAAGCATCAACGACTCAAGAAAAATCTGTAAAATCTTCAAAAATATTACATCGATTAGAATATCAACGTTTTCTAGTATTTTGTCATTTTGAAAAATGTTATCGAACACGGTAAAATTGATAGAACTTTGAAGTTTTTATTGACATTTGAATGTATAAACAAAGCAACGAAATGAAAATATATAAGGAAAATGTTACACAGTATTAATTCTATGAGCCTTATTGCCAAAAAAGTCTCAAAAAAAGTTAAACCAAATGATTCTGGGTGTGAAACAATATTTCAACAATTGTATTTGAATTTAAAAATCCAAAAATATTTTGTTTGTAAATAAAAACTTCCAAGTAATGATTGAAACATTTCTTAGTGAATATATCTGAATTCGAAAAATTCGTATCTTTTGATTGCCAAATGACTGAATCGTTATAGTTGTACATTAAAAGAAGAAGATCTAGATGACTCACCATCGTGGGCAAACTAACCACAGCGAACGGTGTAGATTCATCAAAATCGAACTCGAGCATGAGTCTTATAAAAAAATCAACGAACGGTCAATTTCCTTATCAATCACAACCAATCGCATCAAAAGTGAGAAAGCAACTACAAACAACCGCAATATCCACAGAAGAATGAACGAAAAATCGACACGAACTCTTTGGCAAACCACCAATCATAAATATTCATAATCCAGCGGCCAGCTGGCTAAAAAGTAGTGGGGCCAAGGCGCTCAAGGTTAGGAAGAAGAATGGAAGGGGGGAAACGACCGTGAAAGAAAATTATGGTGAAAAATGTAGATTGATTTCTTGCACGGGTACGATTATATCTTGATAATTAAGTCGAGATGGCTTATCGAATGGTGTCTGGGACATTTTCGGTTTGATGAACGAAAGGATACGGCTATTTTCACCTAGAACAACATTTGTCCCAGTTTTGTGACCCAGGACCACCGTATTCTATGACTTTTATAACATAAACTTTTTGTCTGCACAAAAAATTCTTTTTTAATAATAATAATAATGAATGAGATTGAATTCTCGCTTAACTCTTGGTGAAACATAATTAAATATTAAATTAAATTAAACTCTTGGCTAAATGTTTCACGATTATTTACGATATAATGTTTCACGATTAAGCCAAGAGTTTAATTTAATTCAATATTTAATTATGTTTCACCAAAAGTTAAGCGAGAATTCAATCTCAGAACTATCTCATTATTTAAAATATATTTTCTAAGATCACGCTTAAATATCTTTATACTAGTACTAGTTTCAATATATTATTGGATATTATTGGAAACCTTAAATCCTCAAGTCATAGTATATGCTAATTTTAGATTCAGAAAGCTTACAATTTTGGATATAAAAACTATCAGTATTTCTGATATTATAGCCATGCACATCACTGACAGATGTAACATTTTTTATAACATTACATGGAAGCAACTGATTAATTATTTTAAATATGAATATATATGAAGCAAAGAGTATTCTTTGTTCAACAGACATTAGTTCCAAAGAGTCAGCATAATTTTAACAGCGGCATACCTATTGCACGTTAAAATGGTTTACATGGCTCTATTCTGTAACTTTTGTAATTTTTGAATTTTTTCTTCAGTCAAACGAAACAACAAAGTGGAGCAATATTCAGAATGTGGCATTATTATTGATTTGAACAACAATAATTTCACATATGTCGAGAGGTTTTTTCCTATACTTTTCAAAAAATTGATTGCTTTACAGATTTTAAATGATTTTTCCCAGAAAATAACCGCGGTTTTTTGAAAAATAGGAATTTCTTAGACCAAAATATACACTGCTTGAATAAAGGACTGAGTGAACTTATACGTAGCTCAGAAATCAAATCAGTAATGAAGAAATGTATTCAATTGAACAATAAAATTACGAAAATTTCTAATACAAACAATCTGACAGTGAACGTTGACAAAACTGTATGTGTTCATTTTTGATGATTGATGAGGCCGATACTTGGAGAAAATTAATATCCATAATGAAACAATATTCAGAATTTTCTTATAATTTTAATACAAATACGCAAGACGACGTTTCGAAGTACTATTTCTTTATCAAATGCTGGATTAATGAGCATGTTTATTATTAATGTTGATCCAGCATTTTATAAAGAAGTAGTACTTCGAAACGTCGTCATGCATATTTGTATTAAAATTATGAGACAATTTTAAATATTGTTTCATTATGGATATTGATTCTTAATGGATAATAATATGTGTTCATTTTTGTCTGAAAGGCAATGAAATCAGTAGCTTGAATGTTAAAAATGGAGACAACACTATATCATCATCTCAATTAACTAAGTTTCTTAGAATATTCTTAGAAATTTGAGATGGTCAACATATCATTGATGTTTTATGTAAAAAATTGAGTAACTTATTTTTTGCAATCTCTAGAATTAAGAAATCGTACCTAGAAACTGTGTAATGAATGTGTATTAGTCTTGTACAGTCAATAATTGATGAGGCCGATACTTGATGTAAATCGATAAACATAATAAAACAATTGTTAAACTGATTTACACATATATTAAAGATAATACTGCATGACGTACGTTTCGATGAGATTCACCTTTTTCAAATGCTACGTGCAGACTAATGACAATTTCTCGAATATATACAATATGTAAACTTAAATACAGAGAAAACAGGTAGATAACAGGTAGAAGGGATGAATTCATACTGAACTATATTTGAACTATATAGTAAACTAAGTAATTTTGAAAAGATTGAGAAGGGGGCTTGAGGTATGATCGATTTGGCTGTTCAAAAGGTTGCCAGAATATTTGTATTTATTAATTTGAAGTGATTCTAACAAATTAAGCTTCATTCCCTTGTTTGCGGTATTCAAAATTTCAAAATCGGAATTGAATATATATTCAATTCAATTGTATTAATAAATACAAATATTCTGGCAACCTTTTGAACAGCCAAATCAATCATACCTCAAGCCCCCTTCTCAATCTTTTCAAAATTATTTAGTTTACTATATAGTAGTTCCGTATGAATTGATCCCTTCTACCTGTTTTCTCTGTATTTAAGTTTATATATTGTATGTATTCGAAAAATTGTCATTAGTCTGCACGTAGTATTTGAAAAAGGTGAATCTCATCGAAACGTACGTCATGCAGTATTATTTTTAATATATGTGTAACAATTATATAGTATAAGTATATCAGTTTAACAATTGTTTTATTATCTTGTACAGTCATCTAAATTATAATATTCTGCTGTGGGGCTGATCTACAGGAATAAAAGGGTGTTTATTACACAGAAGCGAATACTTCGATTAATATTCAGAATTCATCAACGAACATCTTGTAAACCTATCTTCATTAATAATGACAATATCATCTTACCTTGTTTATTCATTTATAGATGTTGACGTTAAAGAAAATGAAGATAGGTTTATTAAATTGAATAGAAATTATGAGTATTCAACAAGGAACAGTGATGTTCTACTTATTCCTAAGCATAAAACATTAATTTGAGCACTCTCTCTATTATCAGAGTATTAAAATCTTCAACCATTTACCGCCAAATTTGAAAATACTGAAAGCCAATTTGTTCAAGAGATGGTCAAGCAGAATACTTTGATGATTCGAATGTAGGCAATAATGTATGAATCAATTTTTTGTATTATGTTTGTTTATTTTTTTACCACGAATGTCCCTCAACCTGTAAAATTGTCTCAAATGATTAATATTTCTAATTGTTCTTTTCTTTTCAAATATTGTTGTATATTATTGTGAATATAAACGTAAACTTGAACCAATATTTTTGTTCGAGAGCTGAATGGAAGATCAGACTCAAAACTGAATTCAGTCCTTTTGTGGGCATTCTTCTTAGTTGTAATTATTATTGTACCAATTGAATGAATGTAATTTTACAATGTGAGGAATGTTTCTCAATAAATGTTGTTATTATTATACAATCAAGAAATTAATATGAATATTGTTAGCTGTTTATGCAGACATTAATTCACATAAATCAATGAACAGATCACATTTGACGCTAGAATTAAAGTAAAAAGGAGTAAAAAGGACTACAAACTAATGTCAAAGAAAAAATAATGGTTGCGTTTAAAATAATATTTGCATGTAACATTTCTTAAACTTTCATATCAGAGATTCTAATGATATATTTCCTAGGTTTCAACAACTACAAAATGAAGAACACCGACTTTAACATATAACTAGGAAATTTGCATTGTTGCATGGCACAAATCGTGTGAAATTTATTTTAATAAACACTCATATCTGTATTAATATTTGAATATCAAAATGTACAATTAGTTCGAAACAATAGCCGATGTAGAACATGAGAAAATATGCGCATATATTAAGCAGAAAATTCTTGTTTGCATTTAAATTGCAAACCGACTGATTTTAGGGAGGACTAGCAAAAAATAGATTTCACAGAAAATAATTAATTTCATGACTGGCCCAATTTTCTGACCTCTGTCGAGGATATGTAGGTTAATGAAGGAGTTGAAAAATTAATCAAGTTCTTAGGAAAAATATATCGTTAATTATTCACAATGTATTTTTGAATTTTTCATTTCATTAATAATTAATTAACTATAATGAAACAATATTTAGAATTTTCTAATAATTTAATAAAACTACGCATCACGCGTTTCGAAGTTCTACTTCTATATCAAATCCTAAATAACAATAGGTATAATTTAACAAACTCAATACTTATAGCTACTCTCACAGAATATACCAGGTATGTTCTATGACTAACCTAGAGTGAGAACCATAGAATACACTGAAGTTATGCAAAGAAAGAAAGAATCGTATACCTGATTGAACAAGGAATTGAATTGAACAAGGAAAATTGAACTGTATAGCAATAAAAAAATAAATTAATTAACTCAAAAAGAATACTAGCGTTAGATTTCATAAATATACAACATGAGACAAACAGTTAAAAAAGAAACATTAAAAAGTTTAATTTATTTTAATATTATGTTTTTAGCGAGAAAAATTGGCTTAACAAATGTCTGCATTATATTGTTGTCAATAATAAAATTAAACTCAAAAGAAAACGAGGACGCTATATGAAAAACTTCATGACTAATTACAAGAAAATATTGTTTCGTATTCCGAGTTTCAATTTTCCATTATAAATAAAAAATATTAAGCTGACAATCTGAAATAATATTTAGAGCTAAATTCATTAAAGTTTGGTATATACATTTCAAGAATCGAATATTATTGTAGGTATAAAGAAAAACGGATAGTTTTTTTTTCGGATAGTTCTCGAAGACTGGGACAAGGGTGATGATACCACTCTCTTAGCCTCAACCAAAAATGACATAGAGACTGTGTCATAGAGACCACAGCTATGGAGTTTGGACTCGCTATTAACCGCGATGAGACCAAAATTATGATCGTGGACCGCCCTAATAACAACCAGGTGAACGTTCAAAACATTGCGGGATGTGAAGTAGTCAACAGCTACGTATATCTGGGCTCCAAGATCTCAAACGCTGGGAGCTGCGAGGACGAAACCCGGAGGCGTTGTGCCAAAGCAAGATCTTCAGTGGAAAAGCTCACAAAAATTTGGAGGGACCGCAGAATAACCAAAAACACAAAGGTTCGACTAATGGAATGCCTAGTGTTTACAATCTTCTTGTATGGAGCTGAGACATGGACATTGAGGATGCAAGATCGTTGCAAAATTGATGCGTTAGAAATGTGGTGCTGGAGACGCTTGCTCAGAATCCCGTGGACTACACATCGAACCAATGTCTAGATTCTGAAGGAGCTAAACATCAAAGAGAGGTTATCGTTGATTGTGCATCTGCGAATCCTTAAATTCTCTGGACATATAACCGAAACGAAGACTCTATCGAACGATTGGTGGTCCAAGGGAAAGTCGAGGACAAAAGATCGCGTAGGCGCTTTCCAACAAGGTGGAAAGATCTAATAAAATCTGTGACGCATTCCAGCATCAATGAAAACTCTAGATCAGCTAAGCATAGAGCAATGTGGCGCCTTACTGCGTGGGATGCAGTGGCACAAGACCGAGACACGAACACGACTAAGAAGAAGAAGAATGAAGAAAAACATCCAGAAAAGTGAGTTTTTTTCCATATTAGGTAAAATCATTCAAAAATTTCAATAATATTTTGCGTTAATGAGGAATTACAAAAAATATATAGTCGAAATATCTTTTTCAGTCAACAAGAAAACGACCGAAACGGTAAATTCATCAAGTAGGCTACTAAACTTGACCTACATTTGTTAATTCGGAATCGCCCCTGCAGATCTTGAAAATAACTTTAGGAAGTACATGGCCCTATTGACCTAAATATTAAATTTCGTAACCGAATTTCTTATCAATGTCACATGTCACATGAATATATTTCTATGCGTATTTTATACTTGAAGAAATAGGACGTATAGTGAATATTATCAGAAAATTATATTTCTTGGAAGTGAAAAATTACTTTTGATCATTTTCACTTGAAATTTGAATAATTGAATTCATACTGAACTATTTTCCTAATGTTGAGTTCGTAATAATTTTCTCAGAAAAATGTATTATAGATATGACGAAGATATAAATATAAACTAAAATTTTATATTCTTAGCACATTTTCACCACTCTTCAACCAACTGTTAAAAATGGAAAATACATTTCTTCTTCAATTGCAAAATTATTTCTCTGTCGAAACTTTGAAATGAATAATTTCCACTAAATTATTAGTTATTATTTTTGTCTGGGTCTTGATAAAGCTGCTATTTGTACCGAAACGTTAACAATAAATTAATTTCTCCATTTTTAAGAATAACGATTTCTTATTTAATCATCAACAGCAAGAAAAATGCCAAGAAAAAACTGAAAAAATGAATATTAGGATATAATTTTTTTATAGTTCTTTTCTCTGTTCATTATTTAATTGAAAACTAATACGTTCAGCAATAACAGACCTTAAAATGGGAAAATTTTATTTCTAGATCACATTTCATTACAATTTCCAACCTTTTTTCATTTTAACGTCTGTTATTGCTTAGACTATTAATCTTCAGTTTTTTCCGTGAACAAACCAGTCTAGTTAGAATTTTTTCTGACAAAATTTTCAGCTCTTGAAAAATTACAAAAATGTATTGTGTTTTATAAATTCTCAAGTTATAAAATTGTTGAGACCTTCATTACCTAAAGAAAGATGGTGAACTTCTGAATATAGTAACTCGTTAATTAATTTTTTTGCCCAGAAATTTTGGATTGAATTCAATAATTTATTCAATATAATATTGTTTTCAACGATTGCCACGTACGAGGTTAAGGACTCCAATAAAGATATCTTTCCTTTATTAGTTTAACTCATATTTAATCTAGGAATGGATCTAGATCTCGATATTTTCTTAATTCATTATACCAAATGGCTTCGGTCACGCCCAATTTATCGTTTTTTAGGCATGAATATGTTATTATCCTATTCGGCAAAATATAATTGCGTTTCAAGAAAATTACCCACTTACTTAATAGTATTTTCAAGGATAATTTTGCGAAAGGTGCGTTAAGCTAAATATTGATTCTCGATTAGCACCGTGATAAACAGAAGTATATTCCTCGAGGAAGTAAATTATGTTTTGTGATAGAAAGGCACACTGAAATGAAATGAATCCCAAAAAAAGCGTAGGTATTATATATATTAATATAATAAAGAGGTAATGTTTGTGATGTTGTAATGAAAAAAGATGTTTTAAAATTTGTTTTGCTTTATTTTTCAACATAATCTCCATCAACACTGGTACATTTCTTATAACGGTGTTGTAATTTAGTTATACCAGTTTTGAATGTAGATTCGTCAAGCTCCTCAAAATACTGATTTATAGTTTCGACAACTTCTTCGTTACTCTCTAATCTTTTACCGATAAGTCACTTTTTGAGGTTAGGGAACAGGTAAAAGTCGCTATCAGCTAAGTCTGGAGCGTAGGGAGGATGCGGTTTCAAACTTCAATTCGTGGAGTTTGGTCAGGGCAACAATCAACGCATGAGCTGGTGCATTATCGTTAAGAACCAAAACTTTTTTCTTCGCCAAATGAGGACGTTTGATTTGCACCTCGTTCTTCAAACATTGCAATAAGTTTACGTAGTATTGACCAGTGATAATCTCATCCTTTTCAAGATAATCAATGTATATAATTCCGCTCGCATCCCAAAAAACAGTAGCCATAATCTTGTTTGTCGATAAAATTGTTTTTCCTACTTAGTAGTTGATTCTTCCTTTCCAACCCACTGTTTTGACTATTCTTTATTTTCAGGAGTGTAGTGGTGAGCCCAAGTCTCATCAACAGTTATGAATCGACGTAAAAATTCGTTTGGATTAGCGCCAAATTTTCCATAAATCATAAACTTGAACACTAGTTACTCTTTTGACGAAACATCGCTTGATTCAATCAAAAATAATAATTTTGGAGTATATATTTTTTATTTCGAATTATAACTACCCCATTTTACCCCAATATACCCGGTTTAGCAGGACAAATGTCATCCCATGGTTATGTATCTGTATAGGATGGATTTCTTATATCCATAATCATTTGCTATGACATATGTTATGCATATACTGAGACATGATACTGAATTAAAACTTGAAGCTTTGTCACAGCATTTCATATTCTATGTCTTATGAATCTTAAATACGCAACTATTCCTCATATTTGTCTATTACGTCTATACGACTCGTCATCAATAAATCTCCGCCTCTATTCTGCCTCATTCGGTGTGCCACAGGGGTCCAATTTGGGCCCGTTATTATTTCTAATCATGACTAACGATCGTCATGATTGTTTCACATATCACCACTTTCCTTAGATATGTTTGTTTGTGGTGTACCAACAACGGGCTCAAAGTAAATAACAATAAATGCAAAGTCATCATTTTCTCGAAAGTTGACCTCAATCCACCACAGCTTACATTGGAAGGTTAGTTTCTAGATACATGGGTCGAGTTTAAGAATATAGGGGTTGTTTTTTACTATAAGCTATCCTTTTAGAATCCACATAAGCTGATTCATGGCTTCTGCCTCTAGAACGCTGAGTTATATTGTCAGTTATTGGAGCAGCTTTCCTGATTTTTGTACAATAAACACGCTTTACTATTCTTTCATTCGTAGTAAATTAGAATATACGGCGGTAATTCGGTCTCCTCTGTACAATAATTCTATTGTCAACTTGGAGGCAGTTTAGAGAAAGTGTTCAAAACATATGCACTTCAAATCTTAAGATTGATATTGATATCCTTTGAGATGCTTTAACTTCTCCATCCTCCTCAATAGTATTGGAATTGAAATATTGAACTTAAGACGTGTAAAGTTGGGGCATACTGAAATAAGTGAAACTGAATCTCAAAACGACCATTTAAAAGGTTTCAAGGTCTCAAATTGAGGACGAAAGAATGGCTAGTCGGAGGTCAGTATTCGCAAAGTTCGATATCAGCATTACGTGCCTGTCACGCAATCACTTTCTACAACTACAAGACTACAAGGTTTTTGTTTTCAATTATGTATTATATAAACACTTAATGTGAATGTTAAAAGCAATAAGATGGCATTTATTGAAATTTAACAATCTCGATGGAATGTTCAATTTTATAGTTTATAGCCCTTTATTTGCATAATACCATCAATTTAAGGTGCATATATTGTGTGTACATTTATATTCAACATTAACATTGTTGTTTTCTGAAGAGAATAAAGTATTTGACGATCGATTTAGCAGTGAATGTCACATATTCATATAAAAATCACAAGTGTCAGAATATAAGAAATAGGAGTATATTTATTTTTGTAATGTTGTATTAGGTATCCAAACCATCATCTAAATAGACGCAGAGTATTCCAAACTATAATGTGAGCTATCACTAAAGATTACACCTCGGTTTGAAACACTCAAAGGCACTGCAGAATCTGTGAGAACTCCTACGTGTTGAACTCCTACGCTCTTTCAAATTCAGAACCAGCTCTTGCAGATCCTAGAAGAAACCATTTTTAGGAACCACTTTCCAACTTGTTCCAACAAGTTTCCGGCCTGACCAAGAAAAATGATGTTTTAAAAATTCTTTTTTATTTTTCAACATATTCTCCACCAACACTGATACATTTCTCAGGACGGTGTTCTTATTTAGTTATACCAGTTTTAAACGTAGATTCGTTAAGCTCCTCAAAATACTGATTTATAGTTTCGATAACTTATTCGTTGCTCTCAAATCTTTTACCGCCAAGTCATTTTTTGAGGTTGGAAAACAGGTATTAGTCGCTTGGGGTTAAGCCTGGAGAGTAGGTAGGATGAGGCATCAGTTCAAACTTCAATTCGTGGATTTAGGACATGACAACAATCGACGAATGCGCTGGTGCGTTATTGAGATGAAACAAAATTATTTTCTTCGCCAAATGAGGTCGTTTAAATGCAGCTCGTCCTTCAAACGTTGCAATAAGTCTTCGTAGTATTGACGAGTGATAGTATTACCATTTTCAAGATAATCAATGTATGTAATACCTCTCGCATCCCAAAAAAAGAGTAGCCATAACCTTGTTTGCCGATAAAATTGTTTTTGCCTTCTTTGGAAATGGTTCCCCCTTTCCAACCCACGGTTTTGACTGTTCTTCATTTTCAGTGGAGTTGTGAACCCAAGTATCATCAACAGTTATGAAACAAAATTTTTTCTTCGTCAAATGAGATTGTTTAATTTTCACCTCGTCCTTCAAACGTTGCAATAAGTCTGTGTAGTATTGACCAGAGATAGTCTTACCCTTTTCAAGATAATCAATGTATATAATTCCTCTCTCATCTCAAAAACTGTAGCCATAATCTTCTTTGCCGATAAAATTGTTTTTTCCTTCTTTGGAGTTGTCTCTCCCTTTCCAACCCACTGTTTTGACTGTTCTTTATTTTCAGGAGTGTAGTGGTGAACCCAAGTCTCATCATCAGTGAGAATCTATGCAAAAATTCGATTGGATTACGCCTATACAGCGTCAAATTTTCGGTAGAGATGTTTTTTCGAATCAGTTTTTGGTCTAGCGTTAGCAAACGCGGCACCCATCTTGCACACAGCTTTTCCATGCTCAAATGGTTGTACAAAATATTTCGCACACGTTCTGCTGACATCCTACAGGTCTCAGCTATCTCATACACTTTCAATCTGCGGTCTTCGTAGTTACTCGTAGTTAATAAAATTCTTTCCTCTAGGAAGAATCATAATATAGATCTTTTGCCTCATCTCTTTCAAAAGTATGGATTTGCAAATCTTAGATCATCCAGTGCGAAGTATCTTAGGGATTTTAATGGAGAAATAAAAGATACTGCAGAGGAATAGAGTCCAATTCACCAAAGGATTGATAAGAACTTAACACCAAGAAGACTAAATCAATTACTCCAATAAGACAAGGAATTATAACAATTCTAAGCCAAGCTAAGCTAAGAAAAGTTTCGAATCATATGTGCAAAGATACTATTATAAAGTTTAATCAACAAGGAATCCTTCAATATGCAAATGGACATATCTTTAATCTCTTTAACCAGACAGTATGTGGAATGTACTGTTCAACAGTTCATAAACAACAAAAAATTACAAACAAACAACGATATTCCAATTACCACAATTTCAGCTTGAAAAAAAAACCTCTCACTATCAATCAAAGCGACCAAATGCATGCTAGCAACACGTTAAGAAAATACTTGGACTTAATCTCCCCCGTTTAAAAATATAAAATAGGCTGAGGTTTTGCGTGTGCGAGGTTCTCTCCCCTTTGATTTTTCCGAGGAAAAATGTCTCGCACGCAGCGGCGACCTCTGTCACTTCACTACTCTTGCATATAATAACACGTATTAGCATGGCAATATTTGGGTCATTTCTTATCGCATTATCAACTATTCAAATCGCGATGATTTGGATAATAATACACGGAATCCTCTAAATACCAAAGTTTCAAGAGTTTGAGGACATAAATATGAGGAGTATTGATTCATCGGTTACGCCGAAATAAGAAACTACATGCCCTGTATCCAAATAAATGATACAAAATATTTTCACGTCTTCAAAAGATCAATTAAAATCAAATTAATCAGAAAATACGAATAAATTATAAGGAAAAATATGGCAACACGGTATCGTGACTGGACCATCCTGTGACACTAGTACTCTATTTGTAACGGGTGATTTTTTTAGAGTTATGTTTTTCAGGTTGCGGGCACTGGTTGGTAATGGCATTCAAACGTAATATGTCAAAATGAAAAGTTTTCAGTATACTCTGCCATTTTATCATGGAAAGACTTACAAACGAGCATCGATTGCAAATTGTTAAAATTTACTATCAAAATTAGTGCTCTGTAAAAAATGTGTATCGTTTGTTACGACCATATTATGGTCGTCATAATCGACCTGGTGAATCGACAATTCGTGCTGTTATCATCAAATTTCGCTCCGAGTTTACTTTGTTGGACATTAAACCATTGTCTCGCATGCGTACAGTGCGTACTGAAGAGAATATTGCAGCCGTAGCGTACAGTGTTAATGAGGATCGTGAAATGTCAATTCGTCGCCTTTCTCAGCAATTGGGCATGTGTTACTCAACCACATGGAAAATTTTACGTGTTGATTTGGGTTTGTAAGCCTATACAATTCAACTTCTGCAAGAATTAACGCCGAATGACCTACCACAATATCTAATTTTTGGTGCATTGGCCTTTGAACAGCTAAATGAAAATTCGCTGTTTTATCGAAAATTAGTGTTCAGCGATGAGGCTCATTTCTGGCTTAACGAATATGTAAATAAACAAAACTGTCGCATCTGGCGCGACGAGTGCATCGATAATTCTTGTATGGCATTATATGCCATACAAAGAATTATCGAGAACTGTCGAGAAAACGACAGTTTGGTGTGGTTTATGGGCTGGTGGCATCATCGGTCCATTTTTCTTCAAAGACGACCGTGGAAGAAACGTTAACGTTAACGGCGAACGATATCGAGGCATGATACGCTTCTTTTTTCTTACCCCAGTTGGCCGAATTGAACTTGGTTGGATGTGGTTTCATCAAGACGGTGCCACATGCCACACAGCTCGTGAAACAATGGACATGTTAAAGGATGAATTTGGTGAGCCATCTCTCGAAATAGCCCTGTGAATTTGTCGCCAAGATCATGCGATTTGACGTCTCTGGATTATTTCTTGTGGGGTTATGTAAAGTCTTTAGTGTATGTGGACAAGCCGAACACGATTGAAGTGTTACCGTATAACATAACACGCGTAATTCGTGAGATGCAGGCCGAAATGCTCGAAAAAGTGACGCAAATTTGGATCTTCCGAATGGACCATTTGATACGGAGCCGCGTACAACATTTACATAAAGTTATCTTTAACATGTAAATGGCAAAGGCCAAGTTATCAATTTCAATAAAAATTTTGAATATGTGATGCAAATTGAGTGTTTTATTCGATTTGAAAAAAAACAACGCTTAAAAAATCACGCATTACTAATGTGCTTCATCAAAGATGCGATGTTGCCAAAAGTCCATAATTTTCATGATATATTAAGAATTTTAATATATTCATGACTTTTTAACGTAATGGGAATTTTAATTATTATTATCATTTATTTAGTCGTACACGCCATGAAATT
The DNA here is from genome assembly GCA_030704895.1 of Henosepilachna vigintioctopunctata. NCBI lineage: Eukaryota > Metazoa > Arthropoda > Insecta > Coleoptera > Coccinellidae > Henosepilachna > Henosepilachna vigintioctopunctata. The sequence goes on from JARQZJ010000126.1 coordinate 819,696, forward strand.
CATGAATAAATTTCAATATTCGGCTTGTTTTCAATACAATTGGTCTTTGCGTATTAAAATATGATTTGACGTTCTGCTCCTTTATGTCATGTATATTATTCACTTAATGAGGTTCTGTTGTGCCTAAAATTCACCTTAATCAGGGTTGCGAAATGTGTAATTCAAATACAGATGATATTACTTTTGACGTTTAGAATTCAAGCGATTCAAAGTAAAGAAATACGTTCGTATTTTGTAAATATTCGCTTCAATGATTCTACAAATACGTTGATGTTTATCAGTACGATTTTCAATGTTAAAATCACTGAAGAGTCGATTTCTAGCGATTAAAACATAGTAAGAATTAAATAATTATTTTTAAGAACTTTTTTGAGTCAAATGATATTTTTTCGACTGTAACGTTCAATTTATCACATGGAATTATTATTATCAACATTTAATGGTATTAAAGAAGTATACAACAGCATTCACTTCAAAGCTCTAGGTTGAGCAGTGATTTTACAAAAATTTTCATGTAGAAAAACTCATTATTTCCATTACTAGTATCAGAAGTTACTTAAAATATATTAAAAAAATTCCTGCATGATATGAAAAATTCAACTATACATCAGTTTTCCTTTATACACGTAAATTTCTTACCATCACTGAATAGAAACACTCTGTATTCAAAATGCATCAATCAAAAAATTCGAATACGTTCAAATGATTGAGGTCGTAAAATTCATGCGAATAAATAAGGCGGAAAACTATCTGCAATGTGATGAAACGAGATTTTCACTGGTCATTCACGTTATCGATTGAAGTGATTTTCCTTGCAAGGCAGGGTGCAGTCCACTCCATTTCTCAGATAGGGTGGCCTACTTTAATATTCAAGGGTTCCATGTCCACGATTCTAGCCCCATAACAATATCAACTGCTCATTGGTATGCAAAATTGAATATCTCGCCTCCATAGGCGTAGATGGAAATAGTTTCATTAACGATACGAATGAAGAATGGTACAAAATCATTTATAGGTTATTAATCTACGTATTGGCCTATACGATTCTTAAAAAGTGTGATATGAGCTTCATTTCAAAACAAAAGACGTTTTTAACGTTAACAACATTTGAAGGACTAGTTTACGTAATAAGGTGAATTACGGTGAAATTAAGAATAACTTTCGAGATAAAGTTCAGGAATCCACCAAATTCTGACAATGACTGTCGTTTTAAAAGAAATTAGTTTTCGCGAAGGAATATTTCAGATGTAAAAGTACGATGTATAAGCTCTCTAGTAATTTTCATCATGTAGCGACCTCTTCAATTTGAATGCGGAAAGATAAGATTGAAACAAAACGATAATTCCCAATATTGTTCTGAACAGTCTTTTTTGATTGTAATCGTTCAAAAACAACATTCAAGTTGACCTTAGTTTATTAGAAAGGATTAAAACTGCTTTTAGAATGCACTGACATCTTTGCGAGTTCTAGGTATCTCCAAAAATATCCAATTAGTCTATATAGAAAAGATATTAATTTTGGTTTATCGCTTATATGTTCAGATTCAAGTTTGTCGAATTTTCACATTTTGCACCGTTCCGATAAGGAAAAACTGTTCGAAAAGTCATAACACTTCATTTTCTTTCAGTCTGTGCGTATTTTGTAAGACGTCCAGTTGTAGGTAAAATCACGTCAAACAATTATTACTAGATGTAATACAGAGATATGCAATGTCTCAAATTTGTATTAAACAGTCCACTCATCTTCTTTTTGTAGTTTTCAACACCTCTTAGATTGTCGAGGTTAAACTAGGCAACGCTGCTCTAATGACAACCAAATAGTTCGAAACAAGTGTGAGCAACTCACTTGGTTATGAATATTTTTCAACATTTCGATTGTTTGTGCCAATTTTCCAATTATTATGAATGAAATTCGATTAAAATGGGTTTAAAATTGTCATATTGTGACAATCGTATCAATTGAACTAATGGTCGCCCAGTGGTCAAAATTCGACCATGATTCATATAATTTTTATGTTTATTATGGATTTTTCGTCTTCTATATCATATTTATACTTTTGAGCAAGTATTTTTATTTCACAAATTATAAATAGCTATACGAATGAAAATAATTTCGAAGTTTCACTCATTCTTTTCCATATTGACATTCAATAAGACCAGAGAGAATATAATGATTCAAGCCCATAGACAAAAATTAACCTACAATTTCACCATAGATTAAGTATGCTAAGTACATTTTGTGTCATTCACGTTTATTTTAATTGATTGATCGTATTTCTTAAGCACTTTATATATATAAAAATTGCTTAATACCCTTCTTCTCCATATAAACTTTAAATGTGCCAAATTTCACGTTCATAAATTAGCGTGATATTTTTTGAAAAGCGTTACAAAGTATTCGATTTACTTAATACATAGATATTGTGTTCTACGTCTATGGTCTCGTTAATAATATCATATGCACAGAGTCAGATATTGTTCCTATTTTCCTTGGATTATATCACAAATTAATGAACCACAGAGTAATAAGTATATGCGTGCGAATTCTGTACTTGGGTAATCACGGTTACATGTCAACAAAGGCAAGAAACTTTCATCTGACCAACCTTATACCCATAAAACTCAGCTGATTACACGATACATTTCGTATTTCTTTTAATTGTAATATATGGTTATGTGTCGAAAGGACGATTCTTATTAATAGGTCATTGAATAAAGGCTGAGTTTACATTTTATTCTACATAATCGAATACGAAAAGAGCTATTTATTATACAAGAAAAATATCCTTAGTTTAGCTCCAGAGTTGAAATATAATATTTTTTTTAAATAACACTTATATTTTTTTGGGTGACTATACGAATAACTTCAATAAATTCGACAAGAAAGTCAATAAATTCGTTATATGAAGTATGGTACAAATTCACTTTTTTTATTTAATTAAAAAGTTGTACTTGGTACTTATTTCGAATAGTATCAGAAGTTAGAGAAGGTCTGGTTTGAAATTTTTTCTGGTTCAGCAGGAAAATTTATTGCTGGCTCAACGGAGGAAAATTTACAAAACTGCATAAAATCTAGTTTTTCTTTTTTCTTTTTTCGTATTCGATTCTTGTGTGGAGACAAAACATCCTCTAGCTAAAATGTAATACCTTCCTTTTCGTAAAATGAACATCCATTACAACATTTCCAAATTTTTTTTGCTTTGCAACAACTGCTCGAAAGTAGATAGCACTGTATGTTCTAAAACAATATTTTTCTCATTCAAAACGTATTTAAAAGTGGTCCATAGAAACCAAATATTTGTAAACCAGTTTAAAAATAGGATGATCTTTTTAGTAGAGCTTAGTTTTTGTTTTTCTATGTTTTTTTGTATTCTATTTATAATGTAATTTTTCTTTTTTTTGACTATTGCTATTAGTTATTGTTTGAGTATCATTCGGAGGCAATTGAATATGTCATCCGTCCTTGTTCAAATAAATAATAATGAATCAATTGATAATGGGTATAAAGCACGTAAAAATTTGAAAATACTCAAGTTAAATGGTCAACTTAAGTAATTCGTAAAATTTTTTATCCCCTCAAAATTACCTCTTTTTGAGGAAGCTACAATTTGTAGCAAAACTTAAACAAGAAATAAAAATTATTCCATGACTACACTTTGTCATAAAGCTAAAATATTTTCTATTCTGAGATTTTTTAGATTCAAAATATCAAAATATTTCAAATAACAACCTTCAGACATCTGCACAAATGTTGTCATCGAAAACACTAACTATAAACATTCGAGAGTTTGTTATCCTATTTTATGAATCATCAGTGATCTTCCTAAACTGAAGACCTATGTCTTCGAAATACGGAATCCACTGAGTATTAATATTCACGTGGCTCCCTCTGTTGAAGAAACCAAATCAACTTTCTGAAGTGTAGTAGAATGAATTCGGCGATACAACCTTCATTGCGTACTTCTATTTTGTGATGTTTATTATAGATTGATTATTTAAAGAAGATTTATTACTGAAAAATCACTGAAACCATTATGACACTCACCTTGAAAGTCTTGTAGGACGACACAACATAAGATGCGCCATCTTCTAATTCGTCTAACCTATACTTCCGGTCTCCGTCCATGGAGAATATATATCTAGCACCTCTTGGAAGGTCCATTCGTAACGATAACTTGTCCAACAACGCTTCCAGTGATACGATATCTCTTCCAGGTTTAAATCTGAACTCCACTCCTGGAAAAAAGGGATCTCCATTTCGGTAAAAAACCACTCTTCTCGCTTTCCAGTAGGACAAGTTGTTGTAACGGCTGGTTGTCATTTCCGAGCGACTTTTCGGCCTCTGTGGCTGTACCAAAGACGATGCATCGCTGGCATTATCAGCCATATTAGGGGATTGTGATCTGAAAGGGATGTTTTCAGAAAATGAATCATTCTGTGAAAACTATTATCTTAGATACTGATGGAAATTATATTTTTCGAAAAACTTTTTTTATGTTCGCAAATGAATTTTTGAAGGAAAATTTTTTTAAAAGAAAAGATTTTTCAAAGATAATTCGAAACATATATATATAAATTTCGAACTAAAAAACTTTTTAGTCAGAAATAATTCATACTAGCGTCGAATAATTTGAGGAAAGTATTGAAAAGAATCTAGTCTACCTAAACCGTTTTAGTTTTCCATTAGACCCTGTACATGATTAATCATATTGTAACTTCGAAATACGAAGATTTTTTATTTCAAAATAGATGAAATGCCGAAACTTTTATAATAGTGATAAAATATTTGAATTCATATAATTTATAATTACACATTAAAACATTTTTAGGAATTCATTATTTTTCTCAATTTTACATATTTCATTCAGACTTTTTCGAATGAATTTTATTTAATTATAATCAAACCAGACTATGCATTCCTTTTACAAAAACACAGATCAACAGTATTAAAGTTTTCGAATATAAACTGAAATTAAATCACTTGAACTTTTGATTTGCGCTTTATTGACAACACAGCATGACGCGTTTCGTCGTTACAAACGACTTCTTCATATACTAACAGAATACTGTTCTGGAGATATAAATATTTTTATATAAGATATATTTATATCATATATATAAATGTCGATGTTTCAAAATTCGAGATCGTAACATTAATTTTAGTAGCATTCCAATACAAATTTTGTGAAGTTCTGGAAAACCTCATCAAAAACTTTCACATAGAATTCCAGATTGAATATGAACCTCAAATACTCCAACAGAACTCAAGAAAAACGTAAAACAATCCAAAAAATTTTCCATAATTATATATTCTCATCAATACTTTCAGATTTCAAAGGAGAATTTTGAATAACGAACAGAAATTTTACTGCGTGGTTCAACTACCAACTATATGATTATATTCAATGCAAAATGACTTAAAACTACACACTTTGCACTGAAAAATAATGTGAAATATACAAAATTTAATTATGTTTTGGATTCCAAAACCACGTGTTGATATAAGGCTCATTTCAAGAAATGACAGTGGATTAAGAGAATAATTTTCGAAAAGCTTGTGCCATTTTTGAATTTTCAATTCTATCATACCAAATCTCAATAATATATAATACAGAATATCAAAATATATTGACGATTAAGAAATGTACACTTTGAATTAAAACCTTTGCACAATTTGTGCTTTATTGCGAAGTTGTCATAGAATTTATTGAAGCACATCATCCTAACAGCTAATAATTTATTTCTACTCACCTGGAGACCACCCCCTGTCTCCAATAACCCCCGTTCGAGGGTCTGGGGGGTTCGTCTTCCTCGCCGAAATCTTCTTCTTCTTCGCTCTCGAATAATTTCGCCTCTACGTTCGCGCCGTCCACAGCACCACTGAGTTCAGTTTCGTCCATCTGTGCGCCTTCTCTGCCCCCTGTGTTGGTCTCCTCGGCTTTGTCTACAGTTTTGGGATCGCTAGAGCCATCTTGAGGAGTTGCAAGAGAGGTGTCTGCTATCGGTGCATCGTCGTAGTTTTGCGTTCGGCTACCGCCACGAGAAGGAGCCACTGACTGAAACGAAATACATGCGAAGACTGGATCGATTTTGCGTTTAAATGAGTATGCAGATTTCTTCAAATTATTGATTTTTGTGTGGGAACAATTTCCTCTAATTTTCGAATTCTTTTAACGAGACTATAATTATGGGTTGGATAGTTTTATCGTGATATGAAGATAATTACCCATCTAATCACAACTACTATATATAACAGCATCTTTGAAATACTTCAACATTTCCTCAATTTCTGCATTTCATTCATTAGTGAACACAACATTATATATTCTTAAATTTATTCAATAAATAATGTAGTTAGAGCATAAAATTTTTATATCAAACACAGAAGTACCTTCATTTACATATCATGAATTAATGGAACGCTTCAATGATTTTAATATTCTAATTTTCATAAAAATTATGATTGTAATAATTTTTTCGCGAAGTTATTATAATACAAGGAGAAATGAATAGAAGTCATGCGATAATGTAAAATGGCGGAATCGCCGGGCATATAACACGTAATTTCTTTGTTTAACTCTTAAAATACGAAATTAAGAGGTGAAACATATACCAAAAATTAAGATCTGATTTAATACATATATTAATACATAAAATAAAATTATTAGTATTATCGCAGTGAATATATCTGAGTTATAAGTAGTGAATTGATGTGAATGAAATATATATATAGACGATAAATTTAACAAAACAAATGAAGAAATAACCTTTATTTGAATTATATACAAATATTTTTGTCATTTATAATTATCTAAACCATATAATACTGAGGTAGAATTGTTCCTCACATTTTTCTTCGAAATAAGGAAAAAATAACAGTGTTTATAGATTTCTTACAACTGATACAAAACATGCAAATCGTTAAATTCATTATATATTGATTTTTTTAAAATTATTATATAATGTGACATACTTTCATTCCATTGTGTTCGATAATTTCAAGTCTCTTTATATATGCATTTTTATCAATTCTTATAGAAAATATTAAAAAAAGACAATCATTTTCGAAAGAAAAAAAATTTGGTCATAACTATTTAATACAGAAACGAATAATGAACTTTTGTTCAGATTTTTGTAACATCTAGAACAATATATCGCTTTTTTATGATAAATTTTTATTAAAACTTTTTATGTCATGACAATCAAAATTGTTTCAGTTTTTTGACTTCAATAAAAATTCATATATAAGAAAAAAGCCTACAACTTAAAACTCTATTCGTATAGTAACGTATTTTTATCGAAAAAATGGAAAAAAATTGATGAAAGTACTAACAACTACAATTAATCCAATTCAACAATTTCAATTTACATAGCGGCATTTTGATACGTAATTTGTAGAATCTGATTTTTTTTAATGGATCAACAATTCACCCAACAAAATTTTTTTTTGAGAATAAATATCTTCTAAATCAGTGTTTTCTAACCTTTTTTGTACCATGCCACACCTTAGCCTTCCTAAAATTCTTGTACCCTCTCCCTTAAAGGGGGTGATGCACAACGGGGTTTCCTTATCAACCAAATTGCACCCCTTTGGGGCGTTAACTTTAAACAATATATTTTTTTAAATAAAATTTTGATTTATCATTCTTTCATTTCGAATATTAATACAAAAACTGCGAATATTAATCAATTAAACTTAAATACCTAATTCACGAATTTTTTGTGTAGTCTAAGAAAATGTGAAAAATATTATATAGCTTTCATAGAAAAATTGAGGAGGTTGTACCGAGCTTGAAAATTTAATCAAATCGTCTAAAAAAAATGTGTTTCGTTGCACACGATTCTTACTAGCACTCTCTATGATTGTATAAAAAGTACGCGTGTGTATGCAATTTGGCGAATGCGCTATAATAGCGCATTCGCCATAATGTTTCTGGGTGGTTTTACATTGCCAGAAAAATCTCAACAGCAATATTGTGTGTTTTCTGGTATATAACTTTATATTGTTTCATTACTATTATATTGCTCCAATTTAAATCTAAATATACCTATTATTGCTTTGCTTTTCACCTTTTCAAAAATACGAATATTTCATTTTTAATAAATGATCACTTGATCCTTCCTAAATGCTACGCCACTGGTAGAATTGCAAACTCACAACAATTTTTCGAATTTGAAATACTAAAATATCGTACTTACTTTTTTTTTGATAACGATGAAGATACTATTTTTCGAAATATTTCAAGTTAAACATGAAGCAGCAGAATTATTTTGATTTTGAAACATAATTATTGTGCCTATGATTTGAATCGATGGATTGTATTTATTACCAATACAAATTCAATTTGATTCAACGAAAAAGTTGTTCTTATTTGTAGAAATCTCTAAATTAGAGAAAAAACTCATTCAACATATAATTATCTCAAGAAAATGAATAAAACAATCTGCACTTTAAATTCCTTTTATTTATTCTCTGTTTTCAATGAATATTTGAATTCATTCATTCCGTTCGATATCTATCAATGTAATCTTTATATTTATTCAGCGATTATTGAAGTAATTTTGCATTTATAAGAATATAAAGAGAATGTATTGCATTAACTTAGCATTTCGAGTAGTCCACTCGTTTTTCACTTTCTCATTTTAATTGATATTTTATACATTTATTTATTTATTTTTAATGTTTTCTTTATATTTCTTCAGTGATTATTAGCGTAATATCCATTCGTAAGAATTTGAAAAAATATATTGTAATAACCTATCATTTCAAGTAATCTAGTCGTTTTTTACTTTCTCATTTTATCAATTTATCAACGTTTTCTCAATACTTCATCAGCGATTATTAGAACAAATTTCATTCTTGAAAATTCAAAGAGAATGCATCGTTCACCATTACAAGTAATCTAGTCGTTATTCAATTTCTCATTTTATTTATTTATTTTTGATGTTTTCTTTATATTTCTTCAGTGATTATTAGAGTAATATCCATTCGTAAGAATTTGAAGAGAATACATTGTAATAACCTATCATTTCAAGTAATCTAGTCGTTTTTTACATTCTCATTTTATCAATATATCAACGTTTTCTCAATACTTCTTCAGCGATTATTAGAACAAATTTCATTCTTAAGAATTTGAAGAAAATGCATCGTATAAACTCACCATTTCAAGTAATCTAGTCATTTTTCACTTTCTCATTTCATTTAATATTTTATTTATTTATTTATTTATTTTCAAAGTTTTCTTTATATTTCTTCAGTGATTATCAGAGTAATATCAATTCATAAGAATTTCAAGAAAATACATTGTATTAACTTATCATTTCAGGTAATCTAGTCGTTTTTCAATTTCTTATTTTATTCCATATATCAACGTTTTCTTAATACTTCTTCAGCGATTATAAGAGTAATTTTCATTCGTAAGAATTTAAAGAAAATGCATCGTTTTAACTCACCATTTCAAGTAATCTAGTCGTTTTTCACTTCACATTAGACTTTCAAATAGTTTTCACCCGGTTATGAAGCATATTTTAAAACACAACACGTCAAGGGTCACTGTACCCTTCCTCAAGGGTCAACTCTTGATAAACGAAGATTTTTCTCAATTAAAATAAATACAGTAACTACGCGAAATATTCTCAATAATAAAACGAAATATTTTGAAGTAATCTCCAGAATACTCTTTGATTAAATGCATAGACTGTTAAACATTTCGAAATTTCTTCTGTGGAACATTCGCCTAAACTTGTTGCACGATTATTGACGCTAAATTTTCCGAGCGAAGCTAGCTAAACTCCCATTGGTCTGCTAGCAAATGTCAATGACCAATGGTGTAGTGTGGCGGTGAGGGAATGAAATTGGCCTCTTTTCGCCCCTAACTTCATACCCTATTGGTCGTTTCCGGTCTGAGAAAACCGCAACGACTTCTAGATTTAATCGCGCATGCGGTGACTCAGTGATTGCTAGATTTTGGATGAGATTATGTGTGATTCTGGTAATTTACTTTGAAATAAACACAGATTTATTGCGTGTATGGTTGGGTAAGAGGGAAAGCAGATAACGTAGCTATGAGATGTGACATGTCAGTAAAATAATAGTTCTCTTCGACTAATTATTATGAAATACGTAAAGAACCATTTTCCAATTTTGGAATTAGAATTCAAAAAAAATTTAAAACTTGTTAAATGCTTAGGTTTGAAAACTATTGTGAGAAATTTGAAGAACACAGGAGTTGTGAAGATGATAAAATAATGTAAAGTGTAGGATTCAGAGGTATATTTTTGGATTGGATCTCTAGTTTTTAGTTAATCGTCATTTATTTGTTGAAAATAAAAATTATAGATCTGGAAATTATCTCCTATCTATGGGAGTACCCCAGAGTTCTGTTTTGGGACCCTTAATATTTTTGTTATTTGTTAATGATGTTCCAGATTACATTAAAGCTGAATCTATCACTCTTTTCGCTGACGACACGACGATGGGGGTTTCAGCTAAAACAAAGAACGAGCTTGACAGTAAATGCAGGAGACTTATCCAGCAATTTTCAGATTGGCGTTACCAAAACTCTCTAATGCTGAATCTAGGGAAAACTCAAGTAATCCATTTTCAACTGCGGGAATCTATTTTCCATGTACCTTTTGTTACTTAGTATAGAGAGCATCATCTCGAGTCAGCTGGCTGCGTTAACGTTTTAGGTGTGCACGTTGACAGCAATTTGAGATGGCTTTGTCATATTGAATATCTCATCAAGAAATTTAATAGTTCATTTTTTGGTATTAGTCGACTCATGAACTCGCTACCTCTCGATGGGTTGCTTACTGCTTATTACGCTCTGGGTTTCACCCATTTAAAGTACAATGTAGTACCATGGGGCGATTCATCAGCGAGTGCCAGAATTTTTTAAAGCAAAAAAGATGTATTCGATTAATCTTCAACCTGAAGCCACAAGAATCATGCAGGCCGATTTTCATCAAGCACAAAATCCTAACGCTGCCATGAATATACATTTCACAGTGTCTGCTGCTTGTTCGCAGTAAACTGCTAGAGCTTGGAGCTTGATACAACTTGTAGTTTCCACAGCTACAGCACGAAGCATAATTTAACCATCTCCATTCCGACTCATAGAACATCTAAATTTGAATCCTCTCCAACATATGTGGGCATCAAGTTATTCAACCATCTTCCTAACCACATCAAGTCCTTGAGTCGGTCGAAATTTAAGAAGGAAGTTTACAGAATCTTATTTCTTAATTGTTTTTATTCCTTGAAAGAATATTTTTCTGGTGAAATTGTTTAATTACGTACCTAATTGTAATTGTCAATCATATCCTTGACGTATCCTATTCATTATTGTACAGGATACGTCAATATTATATTATATGGATATTGTCATGCAGGACAAATATACATTATTATTATTATTATTATTATAACTGTTAAGATATTATAAGAGGCTTTTGACATTTCTGGAAATACATTTTTAGATTTGGACACATCACTGACTCATGGAATCTTTCCAAATGAATGGAAATAGGTATTCAAAATACCAGTGCCTAAAATTTGTAACACTGTCAAATTGAAGGAATTTCGACCTATAAATCTTCATCCACCGTATGAAAAATTCTAAACTAGTTGTTAAAAATCAGGTTTTAGAATTATGCGAAAAACATTCAGTTATTTCTGACTTACAATCAGGTTTCTAGAGGGATTCCTCCTGTGAGACAGCACTGTTAAGCATATGTCAGGAATAGTACAGAGCTATAGATAAAGGCGAGGTAGTGATTGTAGTATTATTGAACTTCAAAAGGGCAGTCGAAAACTTATGTAGATCATCGCTGCTGAAAAAACTAAATAAAATTGGTTTTGAAGGTTTAGTGAACAAATGGTTCAATTCTTATTTATATTCGCGATCTCAAAAAGTTAAGTTCAATGTTGGTTTTTCGGACATTATTGGAGTTGATTTTGGCGTACCTCAGGGTACCGTCTTGGGCCCACTACTATTCTCCTTATACATTAATGATATTGTTTTGCATGTAAAAAATGCTCTATACGAATATTTGCAGATGATACAATGAATTATGTCAGTGGTAAAAATATCCAGACTTTGACAGAATGGATCAATAGAGACTTGGCAGCAATAAATGAATGGCTAAGCGATAACAGTTTCAATGTAACAAAGTCTAATTTTATAGTTTTTGGGACTAGTAAAATTGTTAAGGTAAATAGTAACGAAAATATAAGTATTAAAATTGAAAACCAGAACTACCAGAATACTTAGGCGTTATGTTAGATGAGAAATTGAGTTTCAATGATCATGTCGACTTCATATGTCACTTCGATGCTTACAGAATATTATTCTGTAAGCATCTGAAGAAGTCGTTTGTAACGACGAAACGCGTCATGCTATGTAGTCAATAAAGTGTAAATCATAAGTTCAAGTGTTTGAATTTAAGTTAATATTCAATTATAATGGATTTACATCAAGTAAACGCCAACACTATTAAACATTTTAAATATGTCAAAATTCGATAGAATTTTAGAGAATCATTAAGAAACATCAATATAAACAAAATGTTTGTAAATTAAAATGATAAATTCAATTCTCGCAGTATTTAATTCCATCTAATGATAAATTATTTTAAAATTCAATTTCGAGGGGAACTCATGGTGTTATATTCATTAGATTTATATTCTTATATTTTTCAAATTGTAAAATTTGAAAGGTATATTATAAAATTTTGTTATGTTCTGTCATCTTATTTAAAAATATTGGACATTAGATATTATGTTATGTTTATTCAATTCTAAATAAGTTAATAATTCTCCACTTAAGAAGTAGGGGTTGTAGCCAAAACCCCTTGCATTTTCAAGTCGACGTATTCGTGTATTTATCCGTATTTTGGGCCAAACCAAATATTTTCCACGCAAAACTGTATTTGACTTAATTACGATCAATTTGGATTAGAGGTAATAGTACCTGAATCATTTTATTGGTAACTCTAGCTGTGCAGTAATATGTAAATTCCTAGTTTGAATTAGGTGAAGAAATTTTATACACCGCAATAGCACGAAATGTGAAAGGTGAGAATTTATAGACGTAAAATAAGAACATAATTGTAGTTACGTCTTTATTTTATTTTAGCCAGTTTGATGATTCATTAATGGCTCCTATTAAAATAGTGAACTTTTCAATGCTTAAAATAATGTCAATTTATATTGAAAATATTTCATTTGAGGGTTCATTCAAGGGGGTTTGAAATGGTTCAATATTTCAGGAGAGTACAGGGGGTTCGATCCTCATAATTTCAACGAAATATATCAATAGAAAACAAACAACACGTACACCCCACTAATTAATAGGTAAACGTTTATCAGTCAGTCAGTCGGGGGTTAAATTGAAATAAAATTCATTTGAAAATATTGGAAAATACTTACATGATGCCAAAAATGTCGTTGGTCAAATTTATTTTACGCCTTCTTTATTTTGTTAATTATTTTTCAATACAATTTTGTTTATTTTCTATTTTCTTTCGTGCACCTTTGTCTTCATTGAAGACCACTCCCGATGATCTACAGCAATAACAACACCTGAATATGGATCCCATTATATAAATGCTTATCTCAATAGTTGAAAATTTGATTAATTTGTATGTATAGTGACTTAAAAACGTCTTGTAAAATTAAACTAAGTAACTTATCAAAACCTGCTTAAAGATTTTTCTTTTCAATTTTTTAAGTTGAATTGTTCAATTTTTCAATTCATTTATTCAATACATATGAAATGTATGACGAATTATTTATATGTCACAATGATTATCACTGGGGAACAATTTTTAACATAATTTCTGTTGACTTCGATTTTTAGACTGTTTTAGAGGTAGATTGTAGATTCTAGAGATTGTAGAGGTAGATTCCAAAACTTTAATCAGTTTTTTCTATCACGTCAAGACTGTCGTTACTTTTTCCAGTAAGGACAGTCAACAGAGAAACATTAGTACTTTTGTCAGGCAAGCCTATTTTGCTTATTTTGAAGTAAAAATTTTTATATCTTTTTTTATTTGAATGAGAGGCAATAAAATTCATTTAAATATGAACTATCACATAGCTGATTCATCGTCCATTGAATTGATTATTTTTTTTTTTGTAAAAACACAATTTAACTTTTATATATTATAATATCCTTTGTATAAATAAAATATTCAAATATGTTTGGTTAGTACCCAGTTTATTTTACTCTGTATGGCCATTTGTATTACTGTTCATTTGTAGAGAAAAATTGATAACTGTTCATTTGAGTCACTGATCTAAGACAACAAAATTGCTGTTCCCCAGCGTTAAATGAATAATTATTCATATAATTATATATTTATTTAATTATATAACAATTATTATATTACGTTCAAATAATAATTGATAAAATTTTAAACTAATATTGATTCACGAAAATTTATTTTAGTGATTCTAACAAAATTTAAATTCCACAGTAAAGCATAAGTGAGTTATTAATATTACTAATGAAAAGAACAATATGAAACACGAACAGCTTACTGAAAATGGGAAAACACCATCTCGGTCACATTCCATGTTCAGTAGCTTGTTAAAAAGTTGAAATTTTATGACATATTGAATATATACTAGCAGCAATAAAATACTCTTTTTACTCCAACTTTTTATATCCGTAAGTAATCCGGTTTCTTGCATACCTAAATTACATGACGAATCAAAATACAGCCCTTATTCGTTTTATTAATTAACAAACAAATCGCGACGGTTAAAAAATTATGTATCCAGGTCGTTTTTAATTTCAGGGAACATGTTCAATTCCAGAAAATGTTAACGGTTCTTTAACGAGAGGGCTACAAATTAATATGGAAGTATGTTAAGTATGATGAAGTCTTAATATAGTAGGAGAAACGTTTCATATAAATTATATTCGTCAATGTGCTCCACTCTCTTATGTAAATGTGTGAAAATAACATGAAAACCCTTTCAAACATTCAATATCCTCAATTAGGTAAAAAAAACATTGATAATAATCATTATTTTGATGAAACAGAATTTTGGAATAGTATTGACATAAATACGACAAGAAAATGGTTTTTATACGAATATTCAGCCAAGTATCAATTATTAAGTGTTAATTGAATGTTGATTTATTATTGAATACTTTGCCTCTTATGAACACGTTTTCAAATTGATCGAAAAGATGAATTTTGTCGTTTATTGTTCTTTATACCCATTATTTCAAGTGAAACTAAAAAATTTTTATAAAACCTTTGGGGTTAATCTTTATAATAGAGAGATATTCTAGAAAACTTTTTTGATCCTCAAAACATTGAAAAAGGGTTCAATAACTTTGTAGTTCTTCTCAAATTGCTCCAGCAATCGATTCAAAACGAAATAAATTCAATATAATAACTGATCTGAAATATTGTGTTTTATTGGTCTTTTAAATTTGAGACGAAATATTTATTTTTAAACTCGTGTAATAAGTTTTATTATTAATAATTTTTTTAAAATTATTGAATATACTTTGTGTTATGTGGGGGATTCCCTCTTCGTTCATGACGGGAATCCCCCGAACGCATATAATAATACAACTTACGGCCTACTTCGCCTATAAGAGTAGGTAAAATGTCATCTTGAGTCGCATGCATTCCATCATGGGATGTAGTGGTGTCCGCATAGAAAATACATCGATGTCTTTTTTCGATGCAATGGTCCGAGGATATGTATCGATATTTTCCGATGCATCGGTTAGATATATCGATATTTTTTCGAAATCAAATACTTTTTCTATCATTGCATCACAATGCTGCAATTATTCCTATGATACAATAGAAACAAACCACAATTTTTAATAATACTTCACTCCTACAACATCACTTTCAAAAGATGAAATCGTCATTTGATTTAAATCTTCGCTGATTCAGTTGTTTTTAAAAAAACAGACAATATGACAATTTTCCTTGTTGTAATTACAAAAAATACAACCAATATGCAGAACACAGATTTTCCGCATAGTATTCTTTGAAATTGAACAAATGTTATCACGGCTTTTGCGAAGGTATTAAAACGTTGGTTAATATTGAAAACCGCCAAAAAAACCTTGAAAAATCGAATACAAATAAATCGTGTGACCACCCATGGAAGTCGTTTATTTTTGAAATTAAAATAAAATAAAAATCATCCACAAAAATAGAGGCTTTACAAAATTATCAGTGATTAATAGGTTTAATAATAATCAAGTTACCATCGAACACTATGTTCTATGAAAATACGTCGATTAATCGAATAAATCAACCATTTTTTTCAAAATAAATTTAATTGAATGTTGGCTTATCTCTTGGTGTAACCAATAACTCAAATTATATAAATATAAATATACAATCAAAGATAAATATATTGAATAAGTATCACAAGGCTTGGCTTAACGAAAATATCATTAACTTGTTGCTTGACAATTGTTTCGGTGCGTTACACAATTTTCAAAAGCTGCATTGACACTCGTTATTTCAACTAACAAACATTGCATCATTTCGATGAATCGTAATATTAACATCGAGTAAATTCAAGTAATCTATGTATATCGAATAGCACTAGCGAAACATCGAGGAGGACCATCGACAAGAAACATTGTGAAGACCATCAACGGGGACCATTGACAAGGATCATCGACTGGCACCATCGACAAGGATCATTGATGGGGACCACGAAGTATAATAGACTTCGTGATGGGTACCATCGACGAGGGATTGGCAACAGAAGAGAGCTGCGGAAGAACCAATATTCACCGAGGACTAGGACAAAGACAAAACATGGAGAAGGAAACAACAACAATACGCCATATGAACCGTCATCAACGTAAACGATCATCAACGTTTTGGGGGAAAAGTAACAATATTTTTAAATAATACTCAACAAGCAAGAAATGTCTTTGAATTCTACACAACACGGCAAAAGAAAGGCAACAATGAAGACGAACACGCGTATTAAGGTAACTCCAAACATCTTAAAATCCAAAAGGATCACAGAATTTTGATCTGAATTATTGTCCGAATTAATGACCGAATTTCAAATGTTTCTATTACTGAATGATCACCGATTATCGATATTTTTTCGCAGAAAAATATGGGTAACCTTAACATCGAATCGGAATGATCAACAACCTTCAAATCAAAACAGACACGCTCCATTTCGATTGTTGCGTGATGTCCGAGTGTTTTTTACGGGTTGATTAATGCGTATCGGACCATATAATCAAACCGAATAGTTTTCTGATGTGTAGTTGTAAGATTAAAGCGATCGTGACTTCGTTAATATGTTAGGTAGACCACAAAAGTTCCAAACAATCTTCTTTCTGATAAAATGAGAAATTAATTGCTCGAAAAGGAGGTTACTTTTCGCTATCGAAAAATCTTTTGTGGGTGAATTGAATATGTTTTTTTTCAATTGATAACCTTTGCGAATTTTGAACGAATCTGAGTTTTCAAGGAAGTACATAGAGTGTTGTGTGTCAACTCGCTACACTCGAATATTTCCTCATTATTCATTTAATTTAATTCTTATTCATTCCTGGCAGATTTGATTTCCTAAATTTTTTACATTCAATGATTTTCTACTAAAAAATAAGAAAAAATTCACTGAATAAGGATATTTTATTAACGATGTTATATCATGACTATCCAGAAAAAAGCGTTTTATTTTTTAAGCAAAAACAGTGCCTCGGACTAATACAATCAACTGATTACATTTGCTTAGAAATGTACGGGGACTTTAAGAAATATTTTTATTTTATGAGAAAACAGTGGCATACCTTCAATGTCTGTCAAAATATGGAGGTCTGAAGTTACACCAACGCTACTGGTGGAATTTAAAAGATTTAATACAGAAAAATTGTAATATTGATTGAAAAATAATTAACTTTTGAAAATTTAACTACTGTGTATCTCAAAATTTAAGATAAAAGTTCATATGGACTTTTTTTTTAAGGCTCAAAAATCATCGAAATTTTTTTTTGCAATATTACATAGCAAAAACTGAATATTCTTTTCTTGTTAACGTTTCCTAAACCTCAATTGTAGATTTTACAAAACTTCGAGATCAATAATTTCCACAGATTAATAAGTTATAAATAACTGATTTACCTGCCAAATATAAAATATTGTGCACTATTCAAAATTTATAGGAGTGCCAAGACACTCTTATCTAATGAAATGAGCGAAAATATTTTTTTTAATTAATGATTGAAAACCTCTTCTGTGTTTACGCAATTCTTCTATATAATTATATCATATCACAACTAATTATATATATTATAAGCAATCAATTGCATTATTGTTATTAAACCGTGTTTCAATTTTGAAAAATGAATTTTTAGAGGTTAGATTAACTAGTTATTTTAAATCGCAAATATCTCACATGTAACAACATAATCAAGATATAAATATTACTATACATCAAACTGTATTGGCAAATTTAGTAGATATCTATAATATGGCAATGTTATAGTTAAATTATCGAAAATCTTACTCACCTCCAATAGTTCAGAACTTCAGTCCCGAATGTATCGAACTTTGAATGAAGTTTTACGATTGCAGGGAACATGTAGATATGTAAATTTCGATGAAATTTTCCCATGCACCGTAAAATGGCTAAAATGTCCTTGACCTAGCTGAAATTGAGTGTGCATACCTTGTAACGCAAACTGCTCCATTGATTCATAGTGTGAAAATTCTATTAATCTTCAATATACTACATAGTCTTATTAGAATTATATACAATAGAAACGCGGTTACTATATATATGATAATAAATTAATATGCGGGTAATGTCAATATGACTTTCTGATTACACTCACTTTCAATCTTATTAATTAAAATTCAATCTCAATTTTAAGTTCTTCAGTTATATTCAAACTCCATGATTTGAACATAAATTGCCAAAGAATTGCATTACAGGCCACAGATCTACGTGAAATGTTCGACTTACTTGGAGAAGGAATGAAGATGATCTAAACCAGCAAAGATATATAAAATAGTCGGCAATGCGTAGATATCTACATTATATCAACTTCATTTAATCACTAACTATAGATGACATGAAAGTTATTTTCATTTTACTGCAAAACGTAGAGCGGAGCTCTGTAAATGTAGTGAATTCTGAATATTTCAATTGTTTTAAGAAGAGAGCACTGTTGTCACGTTGACTTCTCAACTAAAATTCAAGAAGATATTCATTAATTGTTTTTCATAATATAATTGAATTTGAATCATCCAAAACTAGATTTTGCTCAAAAAAGGTGTAATGTTCAATTGCTTATCTGAAAATATGAGAAGAAAGGTGGAGAGATGTAGCTTTTTTTCTCAAAAAAATAGCAATTTAAATTAATCTTACCGTGATAGGAATGAATAGGTTTTTGTGGAATAACCGTAACGAGTAAGTGACTAGTTAATGGCAGTTGATAATGACATTCACAGGTTATTTAAACAGGAATTAGCGATACTTGATATTCTTTAACAAAATTTTATTTAATAGAATAAAATTATTACCTACATATTCCACCCTGATACGTCTTGTTTATATGCATTAAAATTAAACGAATATTTGAATAAATATTTCATGAAAGCAAGGAATAATTTATGTCACTTGATTTAATTTATCATTTATCAAGTGTTTCGCACCGTGCTGCTCATATTGAGGTCATTAATGGAATTTTTGAATATTAAACATGGCGTGTAGACAACTTCGCGTTGCTCAAAATCATTTTGCATCACTTTAGGGGTGAAAGTGGTATTTAGGTTGACCAAATCACGCAAACAGATTACCTATAACAAATCTTAATTCTTCATTATACCCAGAAAGAAGTTAGTGGTAAATAATAGGTATAATCTGTTGAAAATGCCTAACTCTTTAATATTAAAGAAATTATTTAAAGTAGATGCCAGCACTGAAATGTACCTATGGCTTCAAGAGATGATATTAAAACTTCAATTATTACAACCCACAGATTAGGATGGACTCGATTGTGTACTTTCATTTTTTCGTGGAAAATGTATTTAGTTGAAGACTTCTCAAGTTTAAATTTTCTCACCAATGTGTTCAAATACTATAAGTTACTTCAAATGTTTAGTTACATATTTAAATCGGAGAGTAATCTCTGTTTAGAAGTGTGTAGTATTTTAGTGGGTTGACAGAAGAGTAGATAATCTAGTTGCCAAATAGATAACCTCAATTATATCTTTAAATTCTGCATTAGTTTTAACATTTACATACATAGTCTTAGTTCAATTAATACGGTTGAAATCAAACGATATTGTGGCGCCGACGCAAGATACACCTCAGTTCTTTAGAAAATTATATTTATTATTTAATATTTCCATGATAAAAAAATCGATCTCAAAGGTAACTAAATTTTATGACAAAAATGTAATATTTACGAATGTTTATACCGTTTAATATCATTAATATTAGGTTACGTTATGCATATTCAATATTTGTATAAGACATCAAAACGTTCATGTCAAATCAAAATAGTCTCCAGAAAATATTTTTGTTCAGAATTTGTTTAAATATTTTGCAAAATGGACTTTGTGGTAGATGAACTAGGTAGACTTAGGTAGATAACATAGTTTGCATGATATAAATCAATATCAACTAACACACAATTGCAAAAGTACTAAGCAAAAGCAAGAGATTTCAACATCATAATATAAAAACATCAGTATCAAAACTTTTGAATTATTTTTTCATCGATTTCACTAGTACTAAGACTTAAAACCTATCATACCCATCCCAAAAAAGTGAATATTTTAAGTGCATCTTTTGAAATTGATTTAAAAACTTTAAAGATTATTATTGACCAAAATTAGTCTCCAGAAAATATTTTATCATTATTTTTTAAAACCTTTTGCAAATTGGTTATTATTTGTGATACTTCATCATTCAAATCAATTGAAAACAATAAATCCAATCAAGTTAAATATCCAATCATTTCTGTGTAGAAAATAACCTAAATAATGAGTTTTCAACAAAAGAAAGATATTTACAAGAAAGCTGACAAAATCAACTAGAAACAAAATTGAAAATTATATTTGCAGCAATTAAATCTTGGTATATTTATTAAGAGTCCTTTTGTAAATTTCTGATAAAATGAGGATTACATTGTGGATAATAAAAAAATCTTTATGCTTGAAAGAAAGTGAATTTCATTTGAAAGTTTAATTAATTAGTTACAATGGTTTATAAGCTACCTTTGTTATATACTTAGTATAAACAAAAGCAGAAATATGAAACAATTTATACAATATATTATATCATAATATTAACACTATATACACCTCCCAGTTGGAAAATATAATTAATTTTACGTAAACACATAATATAATTACGTATTTTCCCTTAACCTATCAGATTCTTTCACATTCTTCTCACTTAAAGCACTTTTTTGAAAGCTGTTCTCAGTTGAAAGTTTTTCTGCAGTTTCAGGCTCACTAACATTTTTACAATTTTCTTTTGAAGTTGATTTATTCTGTTCACAATCTGTCAATGTCCTGCTTAAACTTTCAGTATTAGTGCTATCCATAATTTCCTCACTTTTGGCACTCTCAATATGCATTATTTCCTCGGAAATCGAATTTTTCTCCTCTTTCTTATCACAGCAAGTTCCCAAATCCTTTACTGGTTCCAATGCCTTCTTACCTCCACTAATACTCAAACTACAATGTGGTGAAACTTTCAACAAATTATTTTTTTTAATAGAGTTAGCATCGTCAGCTTCTCTTAAATTTTTTTCAATTGACTCATTGGCCGCAGTATTGTCTTCAGAGGTATTACAATATCTGTTCAAAATTCCAGTATATACATAATCTATAGAGTCAGAATTCGGAGGTCCATATTTTTCCGATTTCATAATACTTTGGTATAAGGAATCATTGTAAATTGGATTATTTGGAGTTATGTTACTGGGTGTTGCCTCCAATCTTTCACTGGGAAACATTGTACTTTTCGTAAAGAGTTGAATGGGTCGTCGAAATCCTTTAGAATGGCATTGGGGATAACCTAAAATTTCACTTTTGGCGAAACCAACCACAGGTGAAAGAAGGTATTCCGTGAACTTGTTTGGCAAGAATTCGATGGAGTTAAAATTCTTGAAAATGGTCTCCTGAAAAAATTTTAAATGATTATAATACAAATGATCATAATTAATAATCATTTTATAAATAGTGTGAATTTTGCAATGATTTGCTTTAGTTAAATGTGTAAAACACACAAACTGTTAAATGTCAAAGTTTCAATACCCCTTTGGATTATCATCAAAATAAAATTCAAATAGAGCATCAACTTTTTTATATCTTCACAATAAACACTATCTTTATTACTAGTTTTTTCTATTCTACAACTCAATTGATTTATTTAAACATTAAAGAGATCAATGTTTATAAATTTCAATTTAATTTCATTATACATTACCTTTCTTGAATCACTCTATATATATCAATTGTTTCAAAGATTAAAGCGTACAAAGGGACAGAAAAAAAGTTTTGAATAACCCTAAATTTAATAACCCATGATTGGAAAGAACGGTTAATTTCTTACATTAATTAATTTATCATTTCATCAATGAATCCGGAACAATGTACTTACAGTCAACTTCTTTTTTCCTTTATAACTCGGCCAATTTTGTGGTTCCAAAATGAGCCTACCACCAGGTCTCAGCTGTGCGTACATTCTTCGAAAAGCCTGCTTGAGTCCATTATCTCCCCAATTGAGATGGATCCATTTGGTTACACTCAGACATAGAATTGTGTCGAACTGAGGTTGTTCTAATGCTAGTAGAGAATCGTCTTCTAAAACGTAGTTACACTAAAAAAAGATTAAACATGATACGAAAATTTCATAAATATATCACGAGCAATTGGAAAATTCCTTTCAATTCAAATTAATATAAAATTTTTTGAAATTTTTGTAGATTTTCATTACGTAAGAACTGAATAGTTTGCATTATAGAAATTAGTATCAACTAACTTGCAAATGTAAAAAGCAGAAGCAAGAGATTTCAGCATCATGTTATAAAAACATCAATGTCTAAAGTTTTGAATTTTTATTTTATTGATTTCACTATCACCAAGACATGGAGTCTAACATAAACTTCCACCTTTTGATAACAATCTATATAAAAAAAAACAAATGAAATGCCTCGAAATGAACACCAATTTTCAAACTGATTTTAAAGTTTTCAAGATTATTTTCATTATTGACAAATTTTCGTATGAAATTGTTATTAAACCAGATTGTAAATATTTGCTTTATGTTATAGTGTTACGACATTGGAGTAAAGTCTTTACAATGGACATTTCCTGTATTCCTTTGATGTCAACTGAATAAAGTTAATTTTTATATTATATAAAAAGAGGACTACTTCTTCATCTAGTTCTATTTAAAGACAAATAATCGCCTAAAACAAAGATCAATTTTATGGAGGTACATTGCCAAGCTTATTATATACTAATTTGTTTTAAAATCATATTCTTGATTTTTCCTTCAGATTGCGATATGACAGTTTTGTAAAATCATTACCATGAATCATTATTTCATTATATTTTTAATAAACATTACATTTTTCCACTTCCAAGTACTCTTTACGTCCAGATTAAGTCCCACAAATTACTTCCCCAATTTCAATTCTGTAATGCATATCAATTAAATGCATAAAATGTAATGTATAAAAGATTAAAGTCCAAGATTAGATTCCTGATGTGACAAACATTTGCTTACCAGGAGTTCCCCAAGTCATCTTTCTCTACACCCTTTTTATAATAAAAGTGACATCTAGTTCATGTATTTAACACAGAGGTTAAAACTGATGCCCACCAATATTTCAATTCCTCGTCACATCCTTCTATTCACTGTTTAGCTGTACAATATTACTTTTCCATCTATTGGTCAGTAAACATTAGCCATGGTGAAACATAATTGTTTCTCTAATCTTTTATATTGTCTAACATTTTGGTTAACTACGCTATGTTTCATCACAGTTAATTATAACAATGTAACAAATAAATACAATCAAAATTCTATGATTGATGAAGTATTTTGATAAAATGCAATATCTTATAAAGAGCGAGTTATACTTTAGATATGTTTGAAAAAAATTCAAAATTTCATTGACTTATGTGACAAAAAATATTTTGCATAAAATTGAAGATAATTGCTATAATGAGTTGTCTTTGCAACTCTAACTGAATCGAATGTTTCACTCTCAATAAATATCAAGTATTATTTATTCTACGTTGTTGATTTAATTATGATATTCTAACCTTCTGAAAAAGTGACATTAATCATTGTATTTGTGTTTGAACTTAACTTATTGAACAAATCCTTTCCATTCCAATGAAATGAAACGAACAAGATTTGAATTATTTCTACTCATAGAGCCAGTGATGGCGAATTAATTAAAATGTCAATTAAATATGAGAAAAATGATAGAAAATTGATTTGTTGCTTATTCAGACAAATTTACAATATCATACAAGTTTTTTACAAAATATATAGGCATAGAGTAGACGCAATGTAATAATACATGATGAATGAAATACATGAATGACAGGAGGACATTCCAGACATTTGAAACTAATATAATTATACAGAACCGCATAGAAAAATCAATTTTGAAGTGAGAGGATTCACCTTTTATTCGACCTTACCTCAGTGATAGAACTCAGAATGTTCAAATAAGTCAAGTGATGACTAATCCTCTGGAATGGGACGTGAGAGTACCACAAGGAAGAGTGCTGAGGCCAGTTTTTTCTACAATCTACAATGTACATCAATGAAGTATTTTGTTCATCAGATGAACATGGAGATTTTGTTTTGCAGATGATACTGGTTTAATAATAATTGGTTAAACTTAGACATATCTCACCATAGAGAAGAAATGGTTACCTATCCCCAAGATTAAGTCACGATTTCAGTTCACTAACATTAAATATTAACCAAATCGGTAAGCTCTAATTAGACCATGTAGACAGAGTTAGAGAAAAAAGAAAGAATGTATGAAATATTTAGGTATAGATGAAGACGAGTATCTAAAGTGAAAGCACATAAAATGTCTTCCAGATAACATATGAAAATTAATCATAAATTAAGATACTAATCAACTCTGAGCATGTGTAAAATACAAAAGTCATTAAGTATAAAAAAATGCAAGTGTATATAGTTTACTGTAACGTAAAACCAAAAATATTTACTTCGAAAAACTTTTTTTCTGAGTTACTGAATACTTAATAATGGAACCCAATACTGATCAACTGTGCACCTAATACGTTTCAAGATTCTTCACTCCAAATCTTTTTCTAAAGATTTCATACCAAATGCATATGTACAAGTGAAGTGAAGTTTTGAACATCTGTCAACACCTCTTTTGAATTATAGGTAAAAGTTTTAATGGAAAATGTACTGAATGAAAATAGATTGAAAAATAATAATTACTGTATAAAAACCTATAAGAGTATTCAATCAAACTATTGTAGTGGAAAGACTTAGTGAAATATTAAATTTCTAAAAAAAGAAAGTAGTCCTTACCCTTTTGAAAGTAACATTGTTGGGAAATCCTTTACTTCTTGGATAGTCTTCGAAGCCTGGAACATCAATCGGACCGTATAGAATCGGCATAGATATTGGAAAAAACTCACTACTACTCTGTCCGTCCCTTTGTATTGCCAGAGGACGTGGCTCGTCTGCCCTCGGCGAATTTACACTCTTAACGTAATGTTTGATATTTTTTCTTGCTATACTTATAAGTTTGTCGTCGATGTCTATTCCTAAAACGGTCTTCGCTCCAAAATCTCTCGCTACAGAGAGTGTTACATGACCTATATTACAACCTATGTCTAAAATGTCTTTGCCTTCGAAAAGATATGGATGGTGAGAGAATACCTTTAGTCTATAATCAACTTCATTATTGAGGTTTCTGTAGCCATAATACCTGCAAGCAAGAAAATTAATGTATTTCTTTAATGCTTAAAATGAAAAGATATAGTTCCATTTTTCATATGTTTACATCGTTAGCTATGTTGAAGTGT
Source organism: Henosepilachna vigintioctopunctata (assembly GCA_030704895.1). Taxonomy (NCBI): domain Eukaryota; kingdom Metazoa; phylum Arthropoda; class Insecta; order Coleoptera; family Coccinellidae; genus Henosepilachna; species Henosepilachna vigintioctopunctata. The sequence goes on from JARQZJ010000126.1 coordinate 845,774, forward strand.
AATACTAATGGAATCAGAGTAAATATCAATTGAAATAAAAATGTGATTAACCAGACTGTACAATAAATTATTTTCAAAATAAGCTAACAAATGGATAATTCAGAAAATCTTACATCATCCTCACAATAGAAAATGTCATCATTTTCTATTATGAGATAATAATTAAGTATTATATTATTTTTTAAAGTAGATTAAGTAGATATATACTTCCAAATTAATATTTTTCATATCTACAAGTGGGGATTTCATATTTCCATACGACTAAGATAAACCCAAAAAATGTAATTTCTATTCAGAATTTCAAATGCAATATTAGACCATATACTTTATTCTATAAATTCAAGTAAAAATATAAAATCACAAGTTCTGAATGAAATAATTTTATTTTAATTTTATTTGTACATGAAAGAATGACTATAAAAAATAAAAGTCACAATTATAAAATTTAAAACAAATTGGAAAAATAAAACCTCAAAGTTTATTCTCAAATTAGATTAATACAGTCCAATATTGATATCTTTCGGCAAGTGTACTACCCTTTCTGAATCTACTTAATGCATACATTTTATAATTAGTCATAAAGATTCAAATTAATAAGGCAATTAATTAAGAATTTTCAATCAGTCAGAATATAGGTCAATAAAAACAATTTCATGAAAACTTAATTAATTCATATAACTTACCTATTGTAATTACCATACTGAAATTTCTTATCTTTCTCTTTAAAGTGGGGCATTTGCACCACTTCAATTTTACTCGGTCTTTGTTCATTCTTCTTCGATACCGAATTCATCCTCTTTAGCCACGCGCCAGGCTGTGGAACAACCGGGCTAACTATCTTGTCTAAGGAGTGCCTGATCTTTTTCACTGCTTCCTTGTGCTCCTCTGACTTTCTTTTGACTTTATCCTTCTTTGGCGAGAGCTCAAGAGACAATTCCCTTACTACAGGAGCTGGTTTAACCACAGGAATTGACGATTCCGCCGTATCGCTGGTCTCCATTATATTTTCCTCTGGTACTTTGGCGCTGTCCGATTGACATTCGGGTGTTTTCGCCTCGTTGATAGCCGCCATTTCAGTGTCAGACATTTCGGTGGCCGTTGAGATGGTGCGACGCTTTTTTAAACGTTTTTTGCGGCCCTGGAAAAGTAAAGAGAAAAGAATGAATATTATGTAACAAATGTTAAAACATATGAAATTTTTTAAATATATTATTGCAAGTATTATTTATTTTAACTGTTGATTACTCAATGTTTGGACCTGCATGCATATGAACACAATGGTAATTGAAATATTTAAAACATTTGTTTTAAACTGGCCTGTACAGCTCAAGGAGTTGATTTCAGTTTTAACTTGAAACATACATAAAGTTTTATGATTTCATCAACTACTAATAGCTCAAAGATCTATTAGAGACAGCGTAGAGTTGATCTTCATGTGTAAAACAAGAAATAAGCTGCACCAATCATTGGAATTAAAATTTTCAAACTATAGCTTATTAATTTAGAACATAGCAACAGCTTTATATCTATATTCAAATATTAATTAACAAAAGCGATTATTATTGTATTGGTTGATACAAAATAAATATGGTCAACTGTTACAGCAAAGGACAGTACAAAATAAGTACCTGATATACTTCTGGAATATAAAAGGAACAAGAAAAATGAAATAATTAATAAAGGATAAGTAGATAATGAAAAACTTTTTTTGAAGAATTAGCATGGCTCGATAACACTTTTATTCTACACTGAAAATACAACATCTTGATTTCATGCCGACCTTAGAAATAGATCAATTTCTCTAGTTGCTCAATGGACTGCCTAAGTCTGGAGTCACTGCAATGAGTGAAGCGCTTATACTGAATCCAAACAAGTAAGTTTATTATTAGTGCGAAATACCATAAGAATAAGTGTATTTTGTTTGAAGAGCCTGCCTTTAGTCAAATCATATCCGTTTTTAACCAAGTGCCTTAATTTAATTAAATAATTTGACTTGGGAACTTTTCCTTTAAAACACAGGTTCCAAAATAAAGTATATAAAGGAGAATTTTTTCTGTTTCGCCAAAAATGAGGAAACACTGAATACAATATTTCTTATGGCGCCTTACCGTTATAAACTTTTTTTGATTAGAGCCAGTAATGACTACGGCCTTTATGTGACGTTAGAGACTTAGACAGTATATTTTTAAACATGTGTTAGAAAGAAACAGAAAAGATAAGTACAGTGACACTTGGAGAGAGGTGAGAGGGAAAGAGAGATTGTGGAGCAGTAAGGATGGGGAGGCCGGCAAGAGAAGGGGGATTTGTGAGGTCGTCGAGTGCGGAGGAATGAGATAGGGGTGTGTGGGGAGTATGAGGAGGGGCGCGAGGGGAGAACGGATAGAAAAGTTGTATTGGGATGAAAAAGGGTAAAGTGGGGAAGAGAAAGGATATGGTTGTGAGCGAATGGGGAGAGTGTGGAGATAAATGGTTCGATAAGGAGAGAAAGGGAGGATGGTGACATAAATACGGATGTAGTCGAATATAACATTCTTTCGTTACGTGACTATGAGTTGAGGGATTTTATAGATTTTACCTTCTTGATGGGCGAACACAATTGCATCTCGTACTCGGCGTCGTCAGCGCAGTCGATCAGATTCAACGGGTCGTTTATATTGGGCGGTATGATGACCTCGATCTGTTCTTTCCGTCTGGGCGGCGTCGGTATGGGCGAACTTTTGGGCGTCACCGCGTTCATGGCTCTGTTAATCTCCTCGTCCTGGAGACTGTTCAGATTCAAGGGGTCATTGATGTTGCCGCCTAGGAGGAATTTCGTCGGTAAAACCGGCTTGGGGTTGAGGAGTTTTCCGATTCCGCAACCGGAAAAGCTTCTAGATCTACGCCGCCCATTTCTGTCGTGTTTTAGGCGTTTTTTCAGCTTGTCCGCCGGTTGATTTTTGGTGGCGTTGCCGGTCGACGGCTGAATATTGTTATGTTTCTGCGGCTTCGGCGGCAGTTGCACTTCGGCCGAAGACATTGTGAGTGCTGCAAAACAAAGAAAGACACCTGAATTAAAACTGCTCTTATTAACAACTTTGTGATTATCGCTAAAGGAGAAAACAGTGAATTTGTCCCACACATGAGATTTAATTATATTGTTAAAATAATGAGGTTTTCATCAAATAATTTTCTAAATAATATGAGGATAACATACACAGTTGACTTGACACGATTAAAATAAGAAAATGTTTAAATTATAAAATAACTGGAATTTTGTGAGCATTCTTCGCAAGTGTAATCACTTTATTAATTCAATTAGTGCAATAAAACAATGGAATGAATGTTTTACAATAAATATTATTATTATGGTAACGAACTTTTAGTTCATTCTCAAAACTAAGAAAAATTCACAAGTGCCATATATATTTTTGTACTTTAGTGCACCTAATTATTTTATTTATACTTATTTTAATTATCCATGAAATTTCCCGAAATCTTCCGAAATTATCAATGAATTCAGATGCAATCCTATCTTTATAACAATCTCACCGATACGAGTATGAAAAACTTGAGATTATTTCTCAATATAATAAAAATTGCTTTTAAATACATTATTTCATAGTTTCATTCACAAAAGCTACCGCATAAAAATTATTCATTGTTTTTTTTTAAGTTGCATAAGTTAAATTAATTTTTATTCTGAAGCATTTGTATTTTTAAACTTCTCTTGATTGAAAAACATTCTTAAATCCTGATTAGACTCGAAGGATCGACACTTAACAATCAGTTACAAACGGTTGACACACTCTAACTCCATTATCCAACATTCAATTAATTAGATTGAAAATTCCAATCAATATAAATAGAAACGTTTTTACTTCCCTAGATTCTGAATTGAGACATTCTTTAGAACAAGACGCTTAGTACCGCAACGGCAAAACGAAAGAACTTGTTTTTATCAGATGGGTAAATAAATACGTATATATTCCCTAAATACTGTGTGAGAATTGTTCGATTCGTCAAAAAGCCGTTGCGAAATTGAAAGGAAATTCAAACACCTGAGACTTTCAGAATTTTTATAAAACTTAGAAAAAACTACCGCTCCCCAGAGACCGGTTCCCATTACTTATTTTCCACTCCATTATTCTGATAGAATAACGTCGCCCTCCTATGCATCATAAATGAAATGCTGTACAAACAATATAGTCTGATAACACCAACAGGTTTGGCTCTAAGCTCGGGTAAACGTTGGGTCTTGAAGCATTAACAAAGAACATCACGAAAAACAAGTGTTTTCATGTTTACAAAGATAGAACTCGAGGCATACGAATCATTCTCCAGGTGTCCACATTTAAGTACACAGAAATAAAGAAGTATATGGGCTAACCCTGTTATTAATAAGAGGAAGAAATCGAATAATTTATTAAATGACCAACTTTCAATCAATAATTCTCCTTTATTAAATTTATTCCAGTAAAAAGCAATCGAAAAAAAGTATATGGTCATTCCCCACACTTCAGAAGAAATATGTTCTATGGTCATTGCCCTACTTCAAAAGAAAAGTGTTCTATGGCCACACACATCAGGTAAATGCTGGCATTCCACAATGTATTAGCTCAGTTTATCATCTACATCTAATGAAGCCACTGTGTTGGCGAAACAATATTGTTATTTCAACTTAATTATAGTGAAAATCAGAAAACTACTTAGTTTTATTTAAATTATATTTTTTCTTATATCACGTTTATGCGGATTGTTCAATTTAAAAGCACATTTAGGCATTTTGTAACAGCCCTAATAGAACTAACCTATTTTGTATCTTTACGGAGAGACATATGAGTTCAATTTCCAGTAAATACGTGAAAAACGCAATAATTTTCTTCTCGGCGCTTGAAATGAGAATCTGACACTTTCATGACACCTGAACTCATTACGTCAAACAATGACAGCTGACAGCTCGTACTTCCAAGTCAGTCAAATATAGGCATATTTTGTCAATAAAATTACTCGCCCCAAATTACTAACGAGAGTTTAACTGTCGAACTAACCTCATTTTGAGATAATATTGCGGCAGGTGTTCTTCCTCCATACGGAAATAACGGCGTACTCTCCCTCATCACCATATTCTCACAAATTCAACGATATTACCTGCGCTTTGAACTCTAAAAACTATACGTTCGGGTGAAGATTTTGTATAAAAATTAAATTGGTTCCAACTACACTAGCAATTGAAAATGTATTTAAAAAATAATACACCTAGGTAGTAACTTTAGAAAAATTATAAATGACTTTAAACGATAACAGGTCACTAATTTGAACTCACATGTACAAAATCAACGATTCAATTATAGTCTTTATGAAAGGTTCAACTTTGCACTAACACGGAGTGTTGTCATTTATAATAATGAAGCCAATCAACACAAAGGGACACAAAGCAACGACTTACGCTTAAATAATTTTGACGAAAATATTGAAATTCTGAAAAACTGGATTTCTCAAATGCTGTTTATTACGGCATTTTAAAATATTCGAAACTTTCTCCGATTCAATTGAATAATACTAATTAATTGAAAATTAAATGTTAACATCAATCGGATCAACTGAAAAAATGAAAAAAGATTAATAATTAATGTTCTGTGAGTTGGAAACAAAACTATGAAATGATAATAAAAAAAAGTTTATATAAAACAAAATTAATAAATTTCGGGGATGAACAAATAAATGAAAGGTTGAATCAGTAAGCAAATTTACACGACGTTTCGGTTATTAATTTTATCTCTAACCATTGTCAAGGGAAACGTGTTTTCACTATTTTCAATTAATTCATTTTATTTTTATTCTTAATTTTATATTTCTATTTCATCGTTCAGGTCATTAATTATTGTTATCTTTTCATTTTTCGGTTCAATCCGATTAATTTTACCATTTAATTTTCATTTAAATTCGCAATTAAATTTATAGGCCATACGAGCCTGACAAAAAAGTGATGTTGAAACTTTCGAAGGCCAAAACATGATGCCCGATTTTGAGTCATGAAGTGATTCAAACAAATTTTCTGCCTAAGTCAATAAGGAATGAGGCAATATTGTGTAAATTTAATTCATATATAAAAGATCAGGTCACTAACAACATCGAATATTGTTGTAAATTAACTTCTTTATGAAATGAACTGTTTAAATGCTACGCGTCTAAAGAAAATGATTTAGAACCAGTTCAACATATTTTACACAGTTATTTAATGTCAAGATTTCCAAGTACTGCAGTAATTGTAGAATGTTTTTAATGATACAGGCATCGGTAACTTTACGGAAAACGTTTAATTCAAAATTAAGTCAATAAAAATAAAATGCGATACATTTACATTTTTACATGGACAAAGAGTTTATAAAACATTTTTCCAAAAATTATTTTCATTGTATAAATTAAAATTCTGTATAATTTTCATAATTTCTGTGATTCTATAAAATTTTTTCTATGACCAATGTACACTTCAAATAGCAGATTTATTGGCTTATACAAAGCACCTCCGCGGCAGTGAAAAGGGAATTCGGCAAGGAAGTGAGCAGCGCGAGTATGTAAACAAGTTGGCCGAGATGTTAACGCCGTTGCCAATATTTCCGTATAAGGCAGTATTTCGTCGAAAGCTGAAGGACTGACTAAAGAAAAGCCATTACATAAATATTATGATAGCAATAACAATGACTTAATATAAATGTCTTATTATAACTACTCCTTACTTCTTTATGTGCGTTTTACTCATACTTTAGTAATAATTCTGACTTATAGTGCTGACTTTTTCCAAAAGTTATAATTCTGTTGCAAAATTCATCAGTTAATTTATGAAAGCCCGAACGACTTTGTCACGGTATAAATCATTGTTTTGTATATCCGTGTTGACAGGAAGAATGCATCGAATAATGTAATAAAAGATAGCGGGCAACTACTGAATAGACTCTTATTTCTTGAAACATCTAAATTTAGTACCCATTCTGAAGTCGTCACGTATCACGTAAGTTGAATAAATAATAATCGCCGCAGGATAATCTAGTTGTGCTATTTTTAATGCTCGTGATGAACAAATAACGAAAAACCATTAGACATATACACTTTTCTATGCTCCACAATATTATAAAATATTGATCTCAATGATTACCGTTTTTTGAAGCTATTTTTGGCTTTTGTTAGTGTTTCAAAAATTGCTTAGGGGTTGTTCAAGTATTACATAAGCAGATTTATCACAATTATTTACCCTCCTTCTTCCACTTGTCAACAACAAAAGTCAACAACGCCTCCCTCCCATGCCACGTAAACATTGGTATATGCATTTTTCTTTGAATCTACCCTGTTTTTTATTGATTCATGAGCGTAAACTTATAATTCTATAAATAAGAAAATAGTTTTAGCAATCACAGCAAGATTACATTAAAAATAATCAGAGCAAAGACCCCCACCCCCCTATAACGTTCACGTGATACATGAACGACTACTTATGTAAATAAATTGTTGGGTTGGGATAAGTTTTACACAGGAAAAATTAAGAGCAGCATTGGCAAAAAAAAAAATAGAAGAACCTAAAAAATCTTTGTCCAAAAAGAAACCATTTTTAGGACAAAAACTGGACTTGATGGCGTCTATTGAAATGACAGCTACGAATTTTCAACGAAATTACTGGTTTTAGGGCTCCATTTACTTAAAGAGAAAATTTTCACGCAATAGGGAATAAAAATCATTAACCACTGTTTTAGATAACCATTTCAACCATAGAATATTCATATTCAATACAATAAATAGTTGAATCGTTACTTTCTTTTAATCAGTCATATTAAACTCTTGATAATGGGTTACTAGCCCGAAATATGTGTCGAGTGTGCAAAGAATTTTTTGGAACGTAGCCAACAATTTTTAATGGTACGATACATTTCAAAATGTTCCACCGAGAAATTCATTAACATAGTGTAGACCACGGACAACTTTTAAAGAGGCCATAACGAGGGTCGCCTCTTACAAATTATCATCACCAACATAAGTTTTACACTATGTACAATTGAAAAATATAGAATTTATATCAAAAGCGCGATTTATTTAACTTTAAACCGCGAATGTTTTGAGAAGCGTCTTATTTGCATCAGTATACGAGGGCGGGGTGAAAAGTTTCCGACCGGACCAAGATATGGTGCCATTAAGTCTACTTTTGGAGTGGCATCCTACAGTACCATTCCTATTAAGCTTGTATGTAAAGTTTCAGTCCAATCGCTACGATAGTTTGCGGTTGAGACGCTTCCGTTTTTTTTGGTGAAAATGAAAAAATTGGTGAAACGTGCTATCATCAAATACTTCTATTTGAAAGGTTTTACACCAAAAAAATAGAAGTAGTGATGGATTCAACACTATATTAACACTATATTCAACTATTAAGCAGTGGGTTTCTGATTTCAAAATGGCCCGTGTGAGCTTCTCTGATGAGCCTCGCTCAGGACGGCCTGTTGAGGTCACAACTTCAGAAATGATTGAGAAAATTCATCAAATAGTATTGGAAGACCGCAGATTGAAAGTGCATGAGATAGCTGAGTCCTGTAGGATGTTAGCTGAACGTGTGCGAAATATTTTACACAACCATTTGAGCATGGAAAAGCTGTGTGCAAGATGGGTGCCGCATTTGCTAACGCTCGACTAAAAACTGATTCGAAAACACATATCTACCGAAAATTATTACCGGCGCAGTATAGGAGTAATCCAAACGCATTTTTGCGTCGATTCATTACTGTTGATGAGACTTGGGTTCACCACTACACTCGTAGTGGAAACACTACTTCGGAAAATAAAGAACAGTCAAAACAGTGAGTTGGAAAAGGGGAATCAACTCCAAAGAAGAAAAAAACAATATTATCCGCAAAAAAGGTTATGGCTAAACCATTCTGGTTTTTTTCTGGTTGGCTTCCCAGAAACCATTTTCTGGGAAACCAATTCCAAAGAAGGCAAAAACATTTTTATCGGCACAAGGTTATGGCTACTGGTTTTTGGGATGCCAGAGGAATTATATACATTATCTTGAAAAGGATAAGACTATCACTGGTAAATACTACGCAGACTTATTGCAACGTTTGATGGACGAGGTGCAAATTAAACGACCTCATTTGACGAAGAAAAAAAATTTGTTTCATCACGATAACACAACAGCGCATTCGTCGATTGTTGCCAGTCCAAAATCCAAGGAGTTTGACCTGCTACCGCATCCTCCCTACTCTCCAGACTTAGCCCCCAGGGACTATTACCTGTTTCCTAACCTCAAAAAATTGCTTGGCGGTAAAGGATTTGAGAGCAACAAAGAAGTTATCGAAACTATAAATCAATATTTTGAGAAGTCTAAATTAGAACACCGTTATGAGAAATGTATCAGTGTTGATGGAGATTATGTTGAAAAATAAAGCAAAAAAAATGTTAACCCTTGTTTTTCTTGGTCAGGCCGGAAACTTTTCACTCCACAGTCGTAAAACCATAAGTAATGGCTTGGAGTGTAACATTCTACTAGACTACCTCGCTCTGTTGCCCTTTTGTCTATTTCGTGGCCTGTTTAGAGTCGGTCCTGTATAGACCCTCTTCTTCATAAAGTTAGATTATGTTTTAATGCGCTCATAATACGCAATAACTTTTTTGAGGTTAGGGTTCGTTTTATTGGGAGGTTAAGTTAGGTCGGTATCGTCGCGAACTCTAGACTATGTTCAGTTCTTTTTATGTTTCAACTGGTGCCCAATTAACACACAATATTAACAACATGTTTAATGGTTATTGTTATGAGGTATCCTCTAACTCGACAAGCAATTTACTTATACCCCTACTTTTTATAGCTTTATTCGACGGATTGCTTATGACCGTTGATCTAATAATTAAAATGTCGCAATGAAGATAGAACAATTCGAGCGAAACAATGTCGAGTAATGGACGACGGACTGCCACTTCGACGATCATAAAAACTGCGAAGATAATTATTCAACCGGGGAATCGATTCGAGATGATGAATAAATTAGACGTTAAATGAAATGTTATGATTCACAATTCAGAAATTGTGCATTTTCGACGGCATTCGAGGTGAGAAACCTGAACTCCAGCCAATAAATATGTATTATTATATTACGTTTGGAAACGAATAGCCCGAGGACTTCAATGCGAGAAAAATTGATGGTATGTCGATGTGAATAATAAAGGCGAATTCCTAATCAACTTTCAATTTTTTTCGTGATTTGAACATTAAATTTTATAATATATAGGCTTTAAAATATTCGTTTTCATAAGTATTCGTTTGTTCCTTCGTCCAGGAGTTCTTAAACATGAAACTTGACCATATCGTTCTGATGAGAGCCAAGAAGCTCGAAACATAAGTCAACGGCTACTTCAGACTGTGAGCTATACCGTTATCTATCATTTTCATAAATATAAATATATATATATATATATATATATATATATATATATATATATATATATATATATATATATATATATATATAATCATTTTTTATTCTAATTGCCGTACATATATGATTAAAAATGGCAGGAGTTTAGCAAGGCCAATCTTCCACTACTGCAGTATGAACAAGAAAATACAAAAATTCAACACTATAGAAATTATAAATTGAAATTAACATACGTAACGAAATTAACATATATAACGTTTTCGCTTATATCTTTGTGAAACATTATGTTAAAAACAATAAATTAAAATTTATTGTATTATATTATTGTATTGTATTGTTTTTTAACACACTTGACTTAAGTCTCACTGAATACGAGTATATTAAAAACTGTACATATGTCAGTAACAGTGTACACTCTTGATAATGGGTTAACCACCCGAAACATATATTGAGTGAAACTAAAGTCAAGTGTGTTGATTTTAATTTATGTTTTTAACATAATGTTTCACCAAGAGATAAGCGAAACCACCGTGTCATTTACTATAAAAATTAATCCAAAAATTAACAGGTTATTCTCAATAAGACACATAAATAATAAACCCAAAACTAAAATTTAAAAAATATCAATTAGAATTCAGATTTATTTCACATTAAACAAAATTAAAATAAAATTAAAATAAACATTAAAATAAAATTCAAACAAACAAAATAAAATACACAACTTGACCTATCCAAAACGTATGAAGAGTATTTTCGTATATTGAATTAAGTTCACATAATTTTTTTAGGGTTATTAACAATACGGGGAAAATAGAAAAAACGCGTTGGCATTTATGACAAGAGCATAAACAAAAAGACAGATATAAAAGCATAGAGAAGCTATATAAAGGTTAGGACTTAGGAAGAATAGCTTAAGTCTGACATCACTGTATTAAGGCAGTGCTTATACCCACTCCAAACAGATAAGTTTATTAGCGGAAAATCCCATATTTTGATATGGGAATATTTCGATTTATTGTTTTATCGTTTTTGGCGCGCTTGTCTTTTAGCAAAACATATCCGTTTTTTCACAAGGAGTTAATTGAATTAATTAATTCGACTTGAAAACTTTTACTTCAAAGCACAGGTTCCAAAACAAATTATATAAAGAAGAACTCTGATTGTAACCCCAAAAATGAGAAAACATTTAATAAAATATTTCGTATGGGACTTTACCGTTATGAATTTTCTTATTTAGAGCCAATTATGACCCCGCCCCTTCTTGTGACGTCAGCCTTAGGCAGCCCCATTGTCATTATACCATCTTCGATTGTTATTGTGTGGGATAACCTCAAAATGTCAACCGTCATCTTGTGTACCATCATCTATATTCAATCTTATGAGGCTTACACTTTGTTCATTCTTTCTCAAGTTTGTTTACGTCCCACAGACATACACAAATATTTATACCTAGCTTGGAATTCGAAACCATCACATCTGCTTCATGAAAGGCACATAACCGCTATTTCGCAGACATTATATTACACATAAATTACTTTACTGTATTGTAATTGGTTGTATTTGCGAACAATTTTAAAGTGCAGTACTATGCTGTTCGAATTAATTGGGACAAACATTTTTTTTCTTCGTTTGGGTTACTGTAGTAAGTATGTGAGTACCAGGGTGGCCCAAACACCCTCACATCTGCTTGTTTACTACCTGAGGTGACGTGAGTGTTCGACATTGACCATCATTTACATTCTGACCGGTTTTACCTCGCCAGCAATTCAGTTGTGAGCCTACCGGTGCGACAGTTGGTGGTTTCAATTTTGATACGTGCTGTATTGTCTTGTCGAAAGATGGATATCATTCCGAGGAAGAGTTCCAAAATTGTCGCGATTAATGAACACACATCAATGACTGTAAGAGATATAGCTGAAGCTCTTGGTGTGGGCGTTTCGAGAATTTTAAAAACATTTGAAGAAAGTGGCTCATCGTCTCCAAAAAGAAAAGGAAACTGTGGCCGCAAACGCAAAACTACTCCAAGAACAGACAAATTCTTGATAAGAAATGGCAAAATTAATATGAGAAAGACAACCACTGATCTTCGAAGGGATTTAATGGTTTCTGGTGAAAACGACCCCTGGAGGTTGGCCGTGAGGCAAGAAGACCAAGAAGAAAGCAACTGGTTACCCAGAAAATGATGAAGAAATGTTTGGCTTGGGCCAAAAAGTACCGTGCGTGGACTGAAAAAAGGTGTTTTTTTGTGATGAGACACATTTGTTTGTTCAAGAGTACAAATCAAGTGTTGTTAGACGAGGTCATGGGGAAACTTTGCGAATCACATCCAGCAAACAGTAAAACATCCTTCGAAACAAATGTTTTGGAATTTTTCACGAACAATAGCTCTGGACGATTAGCTCCTATAACAGGGATGATGAATTCAAATATATGAGAATATTGCGTACCAGGATTGTCCCATTCATGGAAACGTTTGATGGAACATTTCAGCACGACCTGGCTCCCTGCCACAATTACAAACAAGTGCAGGCCTTTATGTGTGAGAATGAAATAAAAGTACTCGATTGGCCGGGAAATTCACCTGATCTCAATCCCATTGAGGAATTTATAAAATATTTTAAAGAAACGACTGGCAAAAATGGATTGCAGTACAAAAGAAAAAATGATTATAAGTGCAATTCAGGTGTGGTTTCATAATGACGAATTGAAGAAAATCTACGTTACGCTAGCGGAATCGATGCCTAGACGAGTTCAAGAAGTTATTTCTGCGAAAGGAGGACATACTACATATTAATATGAAGAATTTACGCTATTTTGTATGTATTTACTTATTAAAAGGTAAGATTTTACGAAAGCATTGTTTTTTATCCTTTGTCCCAATAATTCGAACAGCATAGTAGGTATACCTACCCCTGTTAAAATTATGATGAACTCTTTGGAACTAATGTCTGTTAAACAAAGAATACTCTTCGCTTCATATATATTCATATTTAAAATAAAAAATGCATCCATGTAATGCAATAAAAAATGTAAATACGTCAGTGATGTGTATGGGTATAATACTATAAATACTGCTAGTTTTTACATCCAAAGTTGTAAACTTTCTAAATCTGAAAATAGCACATACTATGACGGATTTAAGGCTTTCAATAATTTACAAAGATTTTGTGTATAGCTTCATCTAAATAAATATTATTATTATTTTGCTATTGCCTTTCACAACTAAGGACTCTGTCACCAAACTTAAAATTTGCAAACGTGGAAGCTCACTCAATCTTTTGGATCGTGTTTATTCAGAGCAGTCAACGCCCCCTGCATTTATTAAAGCCGCTAAAAATTTATACTAGAACGTGTTCGGTGAACTGTACGAAAAATAATAAGCCTTTGCCCATTATTTCTAAATTAATTTTCGTTATCGCTGAAAACGCTAATTATTTACCTATGTCAAAATCAATTTTCTCTACAATTAGAAGTAAATGTTTATGAAATCGAACAATTCTATCATATATTTAATTATTTTTTCGGAAAAATCGACGAGAATAATTTTCCTCTTCAATGTCAAATGCATCTGTCTCAATCACATCTAAATTTTAAATATACACCGCCTACAAATAAAAAACCTCCACATTTATCCAAATTTCGGCATTAATTACAATCGTTATAACACATGGACTAACAGCAAGTTGAAACAAGTCACGCATGACTAATATACATTTGAAATAGTACATGATTCATTTAAGACAAATTGTTCTTTGTGCTTCCTCAAGCGAATCCAATTATTAATTTGAATGTTGGTACTAGTTTTCTATACGAACGAAGTTAATTCAATTTTAATTTATTATTTGAAAATGTCGAAAACTAAAAAAGGATCAGAGCAATTGCAAATGTAGTAAAATTTCGAGTAGTTATTGTTGAAAAATTATGGTGTAATTCGAAACATTTCACAACTTAACACAGTTTGTTGATGAACACTATAATATGTCACTAACCCGAAACAAATGACTAGGGAATTAAATAATTTTTGTACAATTTTGAATTCTACTCTACTTTTTTTCCAACAATGTTCAGCAAGGAGTACAAAAAATCAAAAAATTGTAACACAACTATCAAATCTCCCTCATTATTCAATACCGACGGGCAACTGGAGTCTTGGAGTGGGACAGATAATATACAGTGTTGCCAACTCGTTAGGGGAGAATATGCCAAATCAGAGTTCAAAATATACCAAAATTTGCTAATTTGTTTTTAAAATACCTGTTTTAATAAATTTCGAAAGAAATATATATTCCAGGAAATAAAGATCGCAAAAAGTATTTACCTTAAGTTTAAAATTTGGAAAATTATTGCAGACATATTCAGATATATGACTGTAATCTTGACAAAAAAAATTTTTGGTCGCTCTACAGAAAATCAAAATATATTGTTTTGGCGTAATTATTACAATTAATTTACCTTTAAAATTTAGAAAATTTCATTATATTTGATTGAAACATTTCTACAACCCATTCAATACCAAAAATACCTACACAATTAATTAAAATACAGGAAACGTGCTTATCGATAAGTTCGACAATTCTATTGTTAACAAAATATTAAAATATCTAACAGCAATAATTGCGATGATAAAAATTCAATGAACTTAGATTTTCTTATATATCTTTTACAGCAAATTTTAACGAGATTTCAAGAGAAAATTACAAAATTGACTGAAGTATTTTAATATTGAAAGTAAGATTATTATTTAGAATTATTATTATTAAAAATTGATAGAGATACATAATAAATAAAATAAAAGTAATCAGATTACTTTAGATCATAGAAATCTTTTCGAGTACATTTCCTATAACACTGTTATTTTATGAAACTTTGTTGGAATTACATGAGGTATATATCTATTTTTATGTTAACCTCATCAAAACATCAATAAATACATCTTTCCTAATATTTATTGATGTTTTGATGAGGTTAACATAAAAATATATATATACCTCATGTAGTTCCAACAAAGTTTCATAAAATAACAGTGTTATTACTATGAAATGTACTCGAGAAGATTTCTATGATCCAAAGTAATCTCTTTACTTTTATTTTGTTTATTATATATCTCTATTAATTTGTTAATGTAAGTTATAGTTGATATTTTGTTCTGGTTTTTTGTACATTTCTATATTCTATACAACCGAAATATTTTTTCATAGTTATAAGTAAGTATTCGCATTTATTTATATCTCTTCTCTCATCTCTTATATTCTCATTGTCTATCATTCATTATAATTACTTCTTTTATTGATAATCATTTTTTTAACGTTTGCATTATACCATTAGGTGTTAATACTGTATATATTTTTTAATATTTCCTGTAACTGGGTGTTTTTACCTGTAGGAAAAAGGTTTTTAGGGTCCGCTATAGTTAAAAATAGTGTTCCTTTATCATACTCAACAAATAAAGGCTGAATGAAAACGAATAAAACTACTCTTTTTGAAGCTTACACGTTGAATAATTTCGAGAATTTACCCTAACAAACAAATTATTAAATGAAGAATATTCAGATTAAAACATTTACATCATAACATAAGAGAAATTCTTGATAACGAGTACTGAGCCAGAAACATTTATAAATACCGATATTACAATGTAACGAAGTCAATTGAATTAATCAAGTTAATTCGCATGTTATTAGCATATTTAAACCAAATAACTCAGTCAATTGAATTTAAAAATTACTTCTTTACCTAAATTGTCAATTACAAAAAATTCCAAAAGTGTATGAGCAGATTTAACTAAACAGCCCCAGGGCGAAAAAAAAATTAAATGGAACATTTAGAATATCGGTAAATAAAGAATTTTTTCACGTCACTAGGCGTTGTTATAGATATGCGCGGTGTCTGTGAAGGTCATTTAGGTACGCAGCATCCACATTATGCTAGGTACAGCAAAAGACGACAACAATTCAACCACAAAGAGTTTACTCCAAAATGTTCCGTCGGCGCTTTTCATGAAAACACTGTAACCCACCGATAATTATACCAATTAGGTAATACAGTGAAAACTATGTCATTCCATGAGAAATTTGAGGAAACACATTATTATTACCATGAAATCATCATAGTTAAATAAATCAATGAAACTTCATAATAAAATTCATTATAAACGTCAACAATAAATAGGTACAATAATTTTTTTTTAGAGATAATGCATTATTAAAACACACTAGCGACAATACTATTTGAAAACAAAATTTTGTTGTACAAGCGTAATCGAACATAGACTTAAAAGTATTAATAAAAAATTCCTGGTCCATTTAATTAAAAAAATATTTCGATGAAATGCACCTCCCTAAAACGTTGACGGAAACAACAGAAAACTTATGTTATTTAAAATGTAATATATGTATTGGAATTCAATCTTTTTTTCTTGAAATAGAATTGTTTAAATATACTACATATTCATCATTAATGCAATTACTTTACAACAACACATTTCTAATTGGCCTTTTTACGTGAGCTTCTATTCACAAATTTACTGCGGTATACTCCGCAACTGATTAATATTCTAGATAAAAATCTGGCCATATTGTTTTATCAAATGGCGAGTTTATTTGCGATTACGTAAATTTACAAGAATGCGATGAACGTTATTATATCAAATATGAAAACATAGATTTATTTAGACTGATATATCACAAAACGCAAATAAATCGAAAATTCGAAATGACAAGTTGACAAATGCGTCATATATTACGTATAGGAACAAGACACATAAATAAGAGAATGAATAATTATGCTTTTGCACGTAACTACTATGCAAACTACCTATATTGATTGATATGAAACCGATAACCCAGCTACCTTCAGAATTTTATAAACACAATGTTATACGTGATGAGATATTTGAATAGGCATACATTGACAAGTAATACAAAAAACTGGCATCGAGAATACATTAAACTCTTCAAAAACTTCCATGTCCATTTACAAAGAAAACTGTGCGTCTATGATTCTTTTATTCTAAATGAAACTATGTGCATATAAATTATAATCATCCATAGACAGTGAATGCAGATAATGAATCCTTTTCCGATACTTTCTTCTTAGGGAAAGGTAAAACAGTAAGACTAACGATACACAAATTACATACTAAAAAATCTTGACCTTTGCTGCGTTAAATATTCACCGAACTGCGAAATTGCAAAATTTATAATTGTTAGAAAATTTTAGTAAAAAGAATTTTTTAAGTTAGAATTAATAAGTTAAAGTAAATTCAAAAATATTAATTGTTCAATATTAAACTATAAATTTGAATTGAATTTCGTCGCTACCTCAACGTAGAATAGGTAACGTCACAAACGAAACGTTGCCAGTCAGAAATAGAACATAAAAAAACAAAGTGAACACAATAGGGATAGCTAGTGCCATTATGCGCATCAAGTAAATACCAGCTGGTTTATTTAAATTGTATATTTACATTACAATTCGATTTTTCGTTGTTTATAAAACTTATAAAAAGGAATTAAAATTTAATTTAAAATATCCTTAAGGGATAAAAACGGAATATTAAGGAAAGCATTTATTAATGAGATTAAATAAAATTAATCAAAGGTATAAAATAAGAGAGAATTGTGATTCTATTTTCCTGACTATGAATTCCTTCCCGCAAAAAATGAATGCAATGGACCTGCGCAATACAGAAACTCACAATAGGCCATTGCAGCTCTTGTAAGATGGAGATGAACCAAACCCTAAATTTTACTAATAATAATATAAATATTAGAAAACTTACATGGTAGGTGTGGAATGAAGATTATATACACTGTTTGGGAACTTTCAATAGCACCCACTCTTGTTTTAAAAGATAATTCGAGAAAATGTGACTAACGGATCAACACCCGCCTTCTGTCACGTTAGAACGTCTACAATACGATTTGATTCTGTGCTAGAATCCATTTTAATATCTCCTACGTCGATATCCGACAATAGACGAATGTAACCGAAGAGTTTGGATGTGCATTTACGCATGCTTCTTGTTAGAAATTCTGTAACTGAGATTCGAAATGTATTAATTTAAAATACATTTGATTGTGATAATTTTTTACATTGTTAATTGAAGTTCACATGAAATATCTGCTACGATTTCACGAAACATTTTTTATCTTTGAACCGAAAATATAAAGGTTACAAAAATGTTCATGGTTATTATTTATAACTAACATATTTACTAAGTAGATCATCATAATATGAAGCGTAACGAAAACAAAAAACAGGACGTTATCATGCAAATATTATGTTACTATCGTAAAATCATTCTAACATTTTTGCCCCATTTTCTAAACATGTTTTCTGTTAGAGATTCATCTTTATTTCTCAATATCAATGAACTTTAAAAAATTTGAAATTGGGAATGATTTTCAAATTTCAATAACATTGAAGAAATTATTCAAAAGTGAGTAGCTAACGATGAAATATAAGTATATGTCCACAGAATTCATTATGATATTGTTCGTTGTGTATTACATTTTATATAACCAAATTTTAAATGCGATTCCTGTCGGGTTATATACATCATATCGAATAAAGATTTGCTCTCTAATGACCTATACAATTAATATGAATTCCAACTACAAACGAGGTGTTAAAGATTGAATCCTAATTACTAATCAAATTTAACATAGACCGTAAATAAAACCAAATTTATAGTGAAACTCAATGATTTTACGATACCGGATATTTGTACTCTATGATTGCCGCGAAAAACAAATGAAATTATCACTGACGCAGTGTATATAAGATGTGTAATACATAATTGCACACTTTTTCGTTAATTTTCGTAGAATATTGCAGACTTTTCTAGAATGCCGTTATACAAAAGACACGTAAGACAATTATACTCATCTCAAAAAACTGATACCACCCAAGAGGAACCAGAAGTGAAAACATTGAAAATATCATCCCTGCAACATCAAGGAAAAGGTTCACAGACGGCCATTGATAACATTTTGAATATAAATAATAATTTGAGAAGTCCAAGTTATCCTGAAGCCCTTCCTAGGACTGCAAGTCAGCCGTACGAATCTGCATTCTCGGAAAGCGAGATATTTGATCAAAATAAAACATTCAAAAGTGGAACAAGCAAAATCGAATCGTATGAAGAATCAAATGAGCAATGTACAGCTAAAAGTAAATCTGAAGAAATTCATCTCAAATCAACTCCAGAAAGTATAGTCTTATCACAAAACACTAAACACAAAATTCCCGAAAAGGAAGATAATCTTCCTAAAAATAATAACCAGGACAAACAATTTTTTGAAAAAAGGCCATTAACAAAATCACAAAAAAAACTTAAATTGGGCAATGAAACGAAAAAAGAAAGCAAAGAGACTAATAACGAAAAAAATTCCTATTATCAGACTCCTAATATCCCAAGTTCTACCAAAAGTCAAAACAGTTATCAAAATGATAAATCAACAGAAAGTTTTAATGTATCTCATAATTCATCCTTATTCTCTCAAGAACTGAATTTGTCGAATAGAAAATATGGCGATTTACTGAATTCATCTTTAAATTCGAGTTTGAATGATTCTGGAAAAGAAAACTCATTGAAAAGATTTCAAATTGACGAGAAGAAAATTAGATCAAAAAATGAGTCGCTTCTTTCCCAAAGATCTGATATATCAATGAGTGACCCCGTCGTGAAGAATGCATACATGAAATTCATGAAAAATAAAGAAAAATTTTGTCGATTTCCTACTCCCAAAGGATTGGAACATAAACAAAAATTGAGATGGCTACATCAACAGAGAAATGTGGGAGTTTTTGTTCATTGTGATAAATGTGACAAAATTCGTTACCTAGATGATATAAAGGATCCCTTGTTATTACCCAAAAAATGGTATTGCCAAAAAAATCCAGGTAAGTTATACAATATTAGACAATTTGAGGACTTAGAATACAATTTTCATAACTCTGAATATGTTGAATAGTTATGTTCATATTTCTAACTTTTCTAATCTAATTCAATCCATACTTTCAAGTATTACTTTCGAGTCACTGATATACTGTAGAATTCCTGGGAAATAATTAAAGTAAAAGATGTTTACATGCATTTTCATCATTTTTTCAACTCGTTTTCATCTATGAAAACATGGGAAAATCTTCAAAAAAAGCTATTGGGAGCTTCTTATAACATACTTTTACAACCTATAAATAGCCGTTCTTCAATTTAATTCCCAGATGAACTGCACAATAAATGTGAAATTCCTGAAGAGAAATTCCCAGCTCACGTTCAAGCGGATTGGATAGACAACATTTACAACGCTGGGAGTTTGGTTTGGGCTAGATTAGAAGGTTTTCCTTGGTGGCCTGCTATTGTAGATGATGATCCAGATACAGAATGTTATTATTGGTTGGATGATGAAATCAACAATACTCCGGTAAGAAGTATATGCCAGTGAATTAATAATTCGAATACGTAAATTCTCCATGACAACAGAAGTAACAAACAATATTTCACATTCCTAATCGCTACGATTTAGAGCTGGATATCAACCTTTTATGCTCAAAGGAAATCTATTGATATTATTGAAGATAATTAATGTTCAAACACGGGTATTTGTAGGGTATATCAATAAATATTTCAATGATGACTTTAGTATAACTCCACATACAAATCTTTTTTTATCAGGAAAAATTAAAGTGAAAAATGTCAAGAACTTGAAATACTTTAATAATTTGAATTGAAATCAAATTTTTTGAGTGTATGAATTCATTTGAAATGTTTTTTTTTCAGTCTTATTATAACGTTACATTTTTCGATAAAAAGGAAGTGTCGAGAGCCTGGCTTAAACCTGATGCTATAAAACCATTCTTAGAAAATTTCGAAAATCTTCCGCTAAATTACAATTTATATAAAGATAGACTAGATGTAGCTATAAAACAAGCTAAAGAAGCAAGTAAAATGCCACTACTAGAAAGATTAGAAGAGTTTAGCTTTATAGCAAGGTATAAAAAAGCAATTAATAAACCAAAAGATGTTAAATTGGATGGGAAAAATAACAAATTGAAAAAAACATCTGTAATTCTAAATGCCTTGAACAAAGGAAAGACGAATGAAATTTCAAAGAGGAACAGAAGGGCAGCAAAAAAAGCCGAAAAAAAGAAAAATCACAAAGAGAAAAAATTAGTAAATGCTACAGACCCCTACGATGCAAGTGAATTATTTGATGATTTCCTACCAAGCCCATCTCTTGGTGATATTTCACTGGAATTATTCGATGATGTCTAGTTTCAAGAGCCTTCAGTATTTTTTAATCTTATCTCGTTCTAATTCAAAATGTTTGACATAAAAGTTATTTCTAACAGAGCATTCATTTTAAAACCTTTCATTAAAATTTTAAGAGCATTTGCTGTTTCATTTATTCTCTAAAAGAAATCACACACACATTATATATATATATATATATATATATATATATATATATATATATATATATATATATATATATATATATATATATATATATATATAATCAGTAAATAAAGAACATAATCAATAAATCAAACAATATTGAAAGAATTCAATTTACTAAATAAAAGTAAGATTTTAATGAATTCAGACCACTTTTTGTATTCACTGTTTAAACGTTTTTCTCTATTTTATAATTTAAACTATGCTAATATATTAAAAAATATATATGTTTTATTACACGTTTTGGTACAAATCAATTCAATAAGTTCTTTTGAAAATAATGCTATGAACTAGGTATGGTATATAAAACAATGGGACCTCGAAATTACAAGGTAAATTTAATCTGATTTCCAATTGATTTTTTATGAAATTCTTTAATAATGGTAATTCCTAATTAAATCATGAAAAATATAAATTATGATCAATTGGTTATTCTTTGTCAGATGCCATCTCAATAATAAAAAGTAATTTAACATGTTTTCATAAATATTTTCCAATTCTATTGGAAAAACTAGGAACTAAAATGAATCCATGTATGATAAATTGAAAATACTGTTCCAACAAATAAATATAAACATTTACATGGATTAAATATTTAGTTTTCCAAAATATTTCTATATTCTATGATGTAATTCTTAAGAAAATCCATTGATGGGTTCCCATGAAATTGAAAATATTCTCTCTACAAATAACAAATATATAATATATATATTGCTTTCTAGGTAGTGATCAATTAAATTTCAGCATGAAAGAAGTATTACATATAACAGTTTATTTAACATTATTGGCAGTGGTTTCTAATGAAGTAAATATATACTTTATTCTTCTGCATTACTGTTAATAGAACATCAATTCTAAAGAAGGCTCACGATTGCATAAGCCTCTGAAAAATATTTTCTTATAAACATTTAATTGTTATTTAGCACACTAACTAAACATTCATGAAAATGTAGGTTGGTTCTATGCCAGAATTTTATTGAGTTTTCATAAAAAAAACGAATTAATCCATCAGAAAAAGTTTGAATACTCAGAATACTCAAAACTAAAGTACATAAACTTACTCAAAGATCTATACAGTAAGTGAATTAAGAATTTCTAATAATAAGTACTCTAAAGTATGAAAAAATATCTGCATGGATGAAGGCAGTATCATAAAAAGAATTATGTTATAAACTGTTTTTAAATATTTAAGGAAAAATTTATTTTCATATATAATCAATTATTGACCTCTTTATCAACTATTGATAAAGTCCTAAATAAACATTCATAAATTATTTATATTAAATAGTTAAATGTTCATTGCACATAAACCATATTAAAAATTGAGTTTATTTCTCAAAAAAAAAAAAAAAAAATAAAATGAAATTTCAGTAAAGGAAGTCCATTCAACAATATCTTCAATGTCACTTGACTTATTGAATACTTGATATTATAATGTAAAATATTAATCCACTTGCATATCACAAAATTAATATCATATTGCAACATTACATTAAGTAATGAATCAAACTTAAAATAATTTAAAAAATAAATTTTTTTTTTGTATATTTCCCAAATTATAAGCACATTAAATATGTGCATTCAATAAAAAAATATCTAAATATTTTAAGCTCATAATGGACGTCCTTAAACATTTCTTCATAAATAAATAATTTTACAAAATTGGATTAATTTTTAAGTTTCAATTCTAAACTATAACTGAAAAATTTTAATATTTGGAATTTTTGATAACTTAAAATATTTTGAGAGTATTTTAGGCAGATTATATAAACCAAATAAAAAGTAATAAAATGTAACAAAAAACAATGAAGATCATAATTATTGTGGCTCGGAATATAACATTATGGCAGATGTTTTGAAAGGGATTATCTCCAAAATAGTTTAGTAAATGGAATTTGTTCAAACTTTTGGCTGAGATGGGAATTATCTTAAAATTTGGCTAGACTTGAGATTAAAGCTTTCAAATTAATACTAAGGCATTTTAATACGAAAATACTGAACTGCAAACACCAGAAACAGGTAAATATTTTGGAAAATTTAAATTACATTTAACCATTCTCTTGTTGCACTCTGACAGTACAATCATAAACTTTCAATTTAGGTCATACATGGAATTTGAGATCACTAGTTTTTTTCAATAAACCATACAATATTATAAATTAATAACAATTAATTTAGCAAAATTAAAAACATAACCATACCTAACTCTTGCATTAGTCAAATAAATATAAACAAAAATAAAAATATACATTAAGGTGGATACAATCTATCTTTCCTTGTACCATTTTCCCCTTGGTTTCCTCAACATTCGAGGTGATTTAGGAGAAGCCGGCATTCTCCTTTTATAAGTCTTCTTCGGTGTCAAAACCGCACTAGCGTCTTTAGTAACTACACTTTCAGGGTCCAGTTTCCTCACTTTAACTATTGGTTGCATTGTCATGTTTTTCTTTACACTGCTTAATTTCACTTTCATTGATTTAACATCTTTTACGCTCTCTCTAACTTGTACCCTGTTCAAATCACAATTTTCATTGACAATTTCATTACTAACTACTTTATTTACATTTTTAATACTATCAGTCGTGTTTGGTTCTTCTTCAGAGTCATTCACGCTTCCATGTGAACTCGACTCTTCCTTCATGCCGTGATCCTTACGAATAAGACATTTTTTTCTATTCGGCCAGCCAGTTTTGTTCATTTTTCGACGGCCAGGCTTCCTGCCAGGACAACCATTTATAAATTTACGATTATTTCTATAATCATCTTTCATTCTCAATCTATCATATAACTGCAACACATCCAATATGCCAAGTTTATTTGAAAACTCCACATCTCCTTCTGGTTGCACATCCATATCTTCTGTTAGCTTTTCAAAATCCCATTCTTGATTTATACTATGCAAGATTTCATCATAATCATCGGTCTTATGTGATTTAATAGGAGCGTCTTCGGGAATAGGGGCAAGAATGTTACATTTTTGAACTGTTACAGAGGTACTCGATGAAGGTTCTCCACTTTTAGATCTTCTTTTTCTTTGTTGGATGAGACTGCTCAGAATTGCAAGCGTTGAAGCGTGCTGTCTTGGGGACTTCCTTGGATTCCTGCTCATCGGCATCTAAAGAAAATCAATTAACAGATATAGTAATTACTTAATGAAGTAGTAATAGATTTATATTCATCACATGAAACGATTGATAGAACAAAAAACAATTATACAAATGTCGATATTTAGCTTAGGAAACTTACCCTTCCTCTTTTGAAAAGTTTTTTAATCTCCATAATTTTTCCATCTTCAGAATTACTGTTCTCTGAACAGAATTCAATGCTATTGCCAGGTTCGCTTAATTTGCTGTCATCATCCATCAACTCCATATTTGGTGAAGGAGTGTAGTTATTTTCGCTTGGTTCTGGCGTACTACAGGAAGTTCTGGAACCTGACGCAGTACTATTTTCCTGAATTAATTTCTTCAGTTGTACATACTGCGACATGCAGACTTTTGGATCTAGAGCTGGTATGGAACCAACCTGATACGGCAAGATAAAGCGATTTCCACTACCTGTAAAGTGATATTACAGATATACTTGAAATTGTAAGAGTAAAGGTCTCTCGTTTTTTTTAAATATCTTTCTCTGGTGAATGAGATTTACTAAAATACATTACTAAAATCTTTTATGACTATTTTTGAACACAACAAATCTCATTGAAATCCTTACATTCTAAATATAGTAATGAAAGACTTTTGATAAATATTACTCACTGTCATCAGGAAGGTACATATAACTTTCTTGCCCAAGATCCTGCCTTCTAAATGCAGAATACCACTTCTCCCCACTTGGTACCATTTCAAAAGCAAATTGATAATTCTCCAAGTTGAGTCTCTTTATCTTTTCTTCCTCCAATTCATCGGTTTCCATTTTTTCTTCTTTAGTTATTAAATTTCCATTGTATTTTTGTGACTTCAAATCCAATTCCGAAAAAAAGGAACCGTGATATCTTAACCTGCAAAATAGCTTATGTATTCCTTATGAAATTATAAGTGTTATTGATGAAAGGCTTTTGATGTAAATGTTACTGATAGTCAACATCATTTTGCAATTCAAATACAGACCTGGATCCTGGAGTTTCAAATTTGTAATATTTTTCATTATCCATGATGAATGCTTCAGCATGTGTTCTTCTTTTTTTCTTTGTCTTTCCACTAGATGTTGTACTATCCATCGAACCTTCATCTTCTACTTTAAAGCTATCTTTCGTTTTGTACTCTTCAGTATCACTGGATGGCAAAAAACTATCTTGGTGATCTCCAGTGCTGCTAACAGTTGTATTAGCACCATCTGCATCGATGTCAGCTTCATCTTCTTCACCTGAGGATGAACTTGAATCATCATCCTGAAAACAAAAAATAAATTCACAACTTTAAAAGAGATGCCTTATAATAATAATAATAATTCAGCTTTATAAACAATGCATGATCTATAATTTTAGTTTCAAGATATCACTCACTTTTTTTGGAAATAAAAAGTTCTCTGCTTCATTATTTAAAAGAGTTATCTCGGAATGTCTTAACTTTTTAAACTTAACGATTAGTCCTTTATCATCTTTTTCCAACGTCTCATTATTATGTTTTACTTCCTGATATTCTTTTGTGTTACTATTCGATCTCAGCTTTGTAGACATCACCTCAACTTTGTAGTAAGTCTTATTGTCTACTACTAATCTTTCATCTGCAGAAGCCCTTTTAGATCTGATACAAGATCGTCGCTTTGGACGACCAGAATTCCAAACTTCAGAGTTTGTATTGCATTCAGACACATCTTGAACTTTCTGTAATAAATAGATAATAGCATGTTTAGAAAAATAGGTGATTGTAATATAATTATCTGAATTACTTAATAATTACTTGACAACATGTTCTTTTGAATTGAATTTTTAATGTAATACTTACCACTGGTTCTACATTTTTACAACTAATCCTTTTCTCCTTTCTTTCTTTTACTGGAGCTTTAAATATCAATTCTGCCTTTTCACTTAAACTATCATCATCTAATGAGGGGCTCATTGCATAATTAATTTGTTTCCTGGACCTTAAATGATGATGTGCTGGTGAATCGATTGGAGATGGACCAAATCTTTCTAAAGAAGTTCCTCTACATTTATTCCTAGTCGATCTTTTTGAATAATCCTTCTCAATATGTCGTCCATTAATATCTAAATAAATATATATAAGTACACAAAATAAAACAATTCAGCAACATTAAGTACTGTAACTACAAAAGATGTAGTTCACGACTTGATTACAGATATCCAGTCATCTTACCTATAGACTCTATTCCATTCAGATTCAAAAATGGATCGAGGCTGTTTTGATCTATGAAACCATTGATAGAAATGTAATTTGCATCTTCTCCGATCAATTTAAGATGTTTTTTCGATTGAATGTGATCGTCCAAGCTATTATAAGGTAAATGGCAAATGGCACAATATCCAGATTGAAGAGCAGCATGGATTCTCGTCTGCCTTGTCCTTGTTTTCCTCGACATATTGCAAAGATCTGCCATAATCAAAAAATGTCCTAATGACTGAAAATAAAAAGTTATTATGAAATTAATATACCAGTGAGTATAATTAATTATATCGTCTTCTCACAATCAAATCTTTAGAAATATATATTTCTTCTTATAGATCAAAACAATTATTTTATTTTAATTTGCTCCTGAGAGAGAACATTTGAAGTTTTGTGGGAGAAAATTAAAATTAAAACATTTGGATTAAGTTTCACTGAATATTTTGACAACTCTACATAAGTAGACAAGTTTCGGGTGGTTAGCCTATTATCAGTAGATTATTCAACTTCTACTTATATAATAATCATATTATATACTCTAGACCACATAGTTCAACACCAGTTTCAAGGATAATTCCACTTGGTCATTGCAAAAAGGTAAATTACTAAAACTACCGAGATATTTCCATGACTTCAAGGGTATGTAGTCTCTTCCCTTGCTACCTTATTGTAATATTTCGGTTTTCTTGCAATCCAAGAATTGATTATACTCCACACAATGTTCTTAAAATACAGTAGTTGGTTTATTCAACAATAAACTGTTGTTGAATACTCTTGATAATGGCCTAACCACCCGAAACATATGTAGAGTTTTTAATATATTCGTTGAAACTTAAGTCAAGTGTGTTAATTTTAATTTACTATTATTTAACATAATGTTTCAACAATTGATAAGCGAAACCGCCATGTGATTTATCTGGAGTACTACTCGAAGAATGTTTTTTAGAATTGCGTTGATTTTTGATATTATTCAAAAATATATAACTCTATAATTCAACTATATAACATAGAGTATTCTTATATCAGTGTTTTTTTCCTACAAACATATCACATTCTGGCAATACTTTAGATAAATAATTGAAGAATAATATTTTCAGTTCATGAAAAGTTCTTACTCTTTTTAAATTTTGCTTATTGTGTTAAATATCCGCTTGCATTTTAAAAAAATTATATGATTTATGAAACAGAAAACGTATCCTCAGCTTTGGTAGAAAAACGAAGCTAAGACATGTGCAACTTTCAAGATATATTGTGTAACCCAATGATAACAAACTAGGAATACCATTTGTTCTTTTGTGAACAATCTGGCAACTTTCTCTAGCTGCTAGCGCTCTCTATTCGACAAATTTTCACGAAAACCCCATTCTTCTAAACAGATGACATTCGTATAAAATTTTCCCACAAGAATAAAAAAACAATCCTATTTGGATGACGACTTTTAATTACAGCAATTATAAAGTTTAGATATTATTAATTATGGAAACATTTCCAGAGAAATGATAGCAGATTGAACTACACTCAAAATTTATGTATTTCGAATTCACTACATCATTCTATGATGAGTTGGATATAACATGAAGCCAGCACGATCATACATACGTTTTTTTTTTAACGAATAATATGATTAAATTAGTGCACATCATCATCGACCTTCTACAAGTTGTATGCTATAATATTTCACATAAAACAGAGATGGATTATGATGCTACAGTTATATGCCTACCGAGACGATGATTAAAAAAGAAGCGCATTAAAACTTTAGAATATTAAGTATACATGAGCAAATAATTATTATTCAAAGTGTTAAAAATATCAAACTACCGTTGGGAATTTTATTTTTCGGTACAAAATTTTGAAGTCTGAGAAAAGTAGCAAGCGGTAAAAGAATCGCTATTTCTTTTCAAAAGGGAAAAATTAAAAAGAAGAAATAGCAACAAATGAAATGTAGCTATATACTATAGAAAAACTTTTAAAAGGTTGAGTGTTCTGTACAAATGACATGAACAGCTAAAATCGATTAAATTATATATTGTAAATGAAACTGATTGAATTACGTGCTCGAATATATAATATTATAAAAACGATCTGCTTATTTTTATTGCTTTCCGATTTAAAATTTTCATATTTATTACGAAATCCTTTGAAATAATAAATACTTTCAACGCGTGTGTAGATATCAAGATAAAACATCGATGTTCGTACTCGGAACTAGTTCCAATCACATCTAACTGGAGTAATAAATTGATATTGAGGTCGCTAATTTATATAATAGTAACCACAGAACAGTCCGTTCGTATTTCAAATTAAGGCAGAGCCGAAATCGAGGTACTCATAATCGAAACATCACAGTAGGCAATACGTACCTCAATAACCATAGAAATATAGCCGTGTCCGCTTTTTTATATCTTCTTACTGTATAATCATATTGAAGTATTAAACCGACCACATCCAATTTAAATGACTTTTGAAATAATTTGAAATGACTGAATGCAGAATTTTATTCACTGTATACCTACATCTTTGAAAACAGTCCATATTTTATTTTTTTTAATAACGAGAAGGCATTATAACTATATTTCTTCAACATATATCATAGACACAAAAATCGTAATTAGTTCAAAATTATTTAAGAATGAATGACTTTTGAAATACAATAGATCTACGAGTACATAGATTATGTTAACAAACCTTTTTGAATGGAACTGTCACTTCTGTAGGCCAAAACAGCCAATATTAGATACTCCTTAGATCACTTGACTAATAAAATTTCGTTTAAAAATTTGTTGGTTATGTGGTTATAAATTAACGGTTGGTGGTGGTTAGGATACTTTGCAGTATACGAATATATTTTCAATAGACCTCACGTTTTCGTCTTGAAAGTTTGTTCGATGGTTTATTAAAACAGCCGATGATCATTTTTTTTGTTTCGAACGACGAACAGTACTATTTTGTACACGTGAAAAACACGTAGAGCACGGAATATCATTGGACATGGCACCCACTTAAATCGCGTCGGCTACAACATTTCACATGCTAATTTGCATTAACTCTTAAACTTGAAATTTTCAACTTTGGCAGACGTTGTTTCACCCACACTTCAGCTTTACGATTTCAATGTTCCAACTACCATAATGGAAAATATCCTACAATTTACATATATGCCGGAAAATTTTACAAGATAAATAGAAATTTATTCAACTGATATAATCGAAAATAACGTATATAACTAGATACATTTTTTAGTAATTTAGAAGCTACCTAAATAGCACTCAGTCACATATTTCAAACGCATATACATAGAAACAACTGCACTGTTACAGAATGCTTTGAAAAACGAAAATAAATAAATACGAAAAAAAAAATTATATATCGGTGAATGCATTCAGCTATAAATATCAATAGAACCTTGCTCTACGCACAGCCTGTAGTAGCAGTGAGTATTACATTTTCCCATGTAATATTCTAGGCTCGTCGAGCAACAGTGCAACAAAGCGCCCGTCAATAATGGCTGGTGCTTGTGAATTCCCCAGCCCAGGAATTAAACGATAAACAAACCAAGCAACAAGCAACATTCCGCTCCTTGTACTGGAGGTCTGTGCCAGCGATGAAGCAGCAGGCAGACCGAATTGTCAAATACGGAACGGCATCGTCGCACGACGAAACTTGGCAATCCTGTCCGACCGATGAGCGAATGTTTGTACGGTGATGCCGTCGTGTGATTATTGTCCGAAGCAGATGCAGAAATAAATCGATATATTGGTAAGCTAAACAGGATTGGAATCAAACAATTTTGGTTGGGTGTTTAAACGTGATGGGATTATTCGGAAATATTTTACGAATTAATGAATAAAATTTATATACCTCATAGACGAATATTTAATTTAAACTAAAAAAAATATCAATTGTTGATTATCAATTTTGAGGCCAATAATGATGACAGATCATATCTGCTATTCATATATAAAAGAAATTATAAATACCAGTTAAACATCGTTTTCCATATCATTGTAGGATGAAGAAGATACATAATTAGATAAGCACGAAAAAACTGAGGACGAAAAAATAATAGGGTAAATCTGGGAAAGAACTATAAAAAGAAAATTGACTTGAGAAAAATATTGTGTTTCATGTATTTGGAGTAACGTGCGACGTAACCTTAAGTACTAGCTTCGCTGAATATATGTAAAATATCGGTCCCATCAATTATTAATATGTAAAATTATCGAAATATTTATCTAAAACATATATGAGCCTTAATATTAGTTCTTAAATATCTGAAATTCGAAGCATCGACAAGTGACATAGGTATATTTATTTTTGTTCTATTTCCCTTTGAAGTTGCACAACAAAAATAATCGGTTTAGTTGAGACACAGCTGAAAAAATGAACCCATGATGAAGCAAGTTCGAATCCTGGACAAGTTAGTTATATTTTTAATTGCATAAAGAATATTTTACGTTATAGTGCTTCACAATAAGGCGAAGTTTCGGTTTTTCCTAGATTCATTCACACACTACCACAGTAACTCAAAAAAAAAATCGTTAATACGTGGTACTATAATATTTGTTTATAACGAATCTATCAAAAACCAATGATAATATTCATTCCTTTACATAAACGGTATGCAATTAAGTTATTTGACACGTTTTAAAGAAAAACATAACGTAATTCGAAGTAGATCAAGGCCTTGATATACAAATAAATTACTTTTTCTTACAAAACAATAGTACGCTTTATTCTGGTTGACTAAAAATTGCCAACAAGTTCTTATTACGTACTTCATTTGGTTGAAGATAAAGAGTAAAGAAAAAGTAAAAGTAACAAAATAATCTTCATAAATGGACTGTTTCAATAACTTGAAACAAACTGGTTACTTACATTTAACTCATTATTAAAGTATACTTAGTTGAAGCTAGTTATTTTTTAACTTCGTTAGTCTCAACTCATCACTTGCACCTAACTTCGTTAACTAATTTTCATGAATTACTGAATTTCTGACATTATCAAATATATTAGTAAATGAACCGATTTTTTTGATCGTAGGAATTTAAATACATATAAATGTTCTATATTGTCAAAAAATGCCATAAAGTATATAAGACTTAATTAGATCTTAAATAACACACATCTGGGACTGCCTCAATATGTTTTATTTTTTCCGCCTACAAGCTAAAGGTATGGCAACTATGCATGTGGAAAATTAATTACAGAATTCACCCATTCCACGCTCTCTAAATTTTGATAGGTAACTTCAAAATAGTAAATAAATAGCTATTATGGTATTTAAAGATTTTAAATTGAGTAATTAAGAATGTCTTATCGATGTCGTTGCTTTTTTCAGATATAAAATGACATTACTATCATACTTAAAAATAGAGTTAGGTTTATTAGCTTGAGTAACCCTTGGCAAACGAAATGTTAGTTGCCACTTGAGACTTTGAGTCAACATAATTCCTTCTGTAAACGTGTAATATGGTATTGAGAAAGAGCTTGAATTACTTTAAAAACGTTGCGTAATGTATGAACTCAGTGAATTCCTATTTCTTTATGCAGATAGCTTAGCTAAATTGGATAAGTTGAATGCAAATGCACCATACAAATAAATCGAAGCGATCTAGGTCAGTAACCTCATACCTATAAACATTGAAAAAATGAGAACATCTGACGTTACAAATTGAATTTAAGAATATCAGGAATGTAATTGATTGCCAATACACACATACTTGAAATTACAACGTAATTTTAAACATTCAACAATGAAAAAATGTCAACAAAAACAATAATAATTGTACTAGTAAAGCATTGGATCTAATTACGAGAATATCAATCGAAAGCTACTCATAAAATATAAATTCACACCATAACGGGAAAGGGAGTTTAAAATATTCACTAAACATTTCATACCTGCGTTTAACAGTATATCAGTCCAAAATTTAAGTAGGCAGTAACACCACAAAAACACTAGAAAAAATCATGATTTTTCGCTAAATAATTGATTGAAATAACCACTAAATTAGTCCTTTCAAACGAGCAGCGCTGTAAATTCACACAAATGGTCTTGATATGCACTGCGATTCACTGACAACTCATGCCAAGCGAGTTTGTTCGACCAACTCTACCTAGCCCAAGCAACGGCCATTTCTAAAGCTGGCTTCTACACGCCCTAAATTCGCTCTGTATCGCATCATAACGCTTCCAAATCCATCTACGGGTA
Source organism: Henosepilachna vigintioctopunctata (assembly GCA_030704895.1). NCBI lineage: Eukaryota > Metazoa > Arthropoda > Insecta > Coleoptera > Coccinellidae > Henosepilachna > Henosepilachna vigintioctopunctata. Next base: position 879,185 of record JARQZJ010000126.1, read on the forward strand.
TCATCAGATCATTTTGGGTTATTAAACCTATGTTATTTTATTAAAAATTATGATTTTGATAGCTTGCAAATTAAAGATATTTGAAAACATTCATGGACCGCCACAATGAAAGTACACGATCAACCAATCACGCTTTGGCAACTACTGTGGCGCCACTAGTGGTCACATTTACAAGCTCTAATTCCGGGAATTTTGTATTTGTAGGAATAATATTCTCTACCTGCATACCTTTTAAAATTTATAATAATTTATGGTTCTAGAGTTTATATAATGTTACTACAGTTTAATGAAATAAATATTTTTCGCTCAAATATATATATAATTAGATATATAAAAGACATAATATGTCTTCAGATATAATAAAGATAATGTCCTAAATATAATAAAGATGTAAATTTTTGGGACGATTTTTGGCAAACATAGAATGCTGATAATGATTTTCCTGTGGTTCTTTCTCTTCAATATATTGTAAAAATTATTTTCTATATATGTTGTTTATTGCTATAATAATGTTAATTTATGAACCTTTAATAACGTATATATGAAAAATTATTTCTCTCTGTTCTAGTTAACACTGCATAAGTATAAAATATATACATATACATAATAAGACTAAAACAAGTCTGGCCAAATGTCACCAAAATTATTTAATAAAATAATATAAAACGTAACAATCTATTTATAACATAGATATAGAATCTAATATTATTCTGATTAGGTGAAACAAACAATTTTTGAGAAATCGGGTCAGTACAAATTGAAATATATTGAACTGGAATAGGTATCTCTAAAAAAGATTAAACCAAACTGTAAAAACTATTTTCGATTGACTCTACCGACATCATGAAGTATATGAAAAATATTTTCGATTATGAAAATCCATTCCTAATCTTATTTGGCGAAAATGTCAGTTATATTTGCACTTAATATCAATTCGAAAATGAATTGGCAGGCATATTTTTGCTATATAATAAATAATGCCATCAACAACAATGCCATCAATATCCATGGCTTTGAAAATGCTCTGACATCTATGAAATTAATTACCAACTTATTGTATTATTTTGTCATTTCATTGTAGATATTGTTTACTAGTAAAATAGAGCTCTACAGTATTGTTTATTATCTACCGGATACATTTTTGCCCACTTCGCAAGAAACATTTCAATTATAAAGCAGTAACAATATATTTTGCTCTTTATCATTTTATTAAATGTCTAATGGTTTGTCATTCGAAAGATTTTGTCACCTAGTGGCAGAGGAATCAACCAAAAGGAAAATTCTTGGACTGGATGGAAATATCAATTTACACAAACAGGAATATTTTAATTTAACAAGCGAATTTGTAATAATATAAAGTTATGTTACTAAAGACTTAAGAAACATTTATGTCTCAACTTCATAAACTTAGCATTTTTTGTTTTCATAATTCAATAAATACCAAAAATATTAATATAAATTTTTTGGCAGAAATCAACAATTCTAAAACGAATCTTTATAAACATTCTGTTTATCTGCAGATCTTTAATTTTTAATAAAACAAAATTATTAATTGAACATAAAACTATTGTAAAAATTTTTATAGACTTCCGTAGAAATAGTCATCGAAGAGGGTTGATAAATATTATAGAGGGTTGATAAGAGGATTGACAAATATTATACTAATTGTTACCACAATGTCATAAGGAATTTGTGAATAGTAAAACACCAGTTATTTCATTTTTATCTCACATAGAGTGACTTTTATCATTTCTTCATAATTATTTCTGTGTTTTTCTCAATTTGATGGATTACTGAAATCTCGAAAGTAGGGACAACCCCCTTTTCTCCTAACAAAAGCGACGGTCCTGTGATCACATGAACTTCAAATGTAAACCTGCGAACCAGTTTGCATAGTCTATCCATTACTCCCAACAAATTGTTTATAATTTATCCCAACGATATATTATTATCAAATATAAATAGAAATTTGCGAGTCACATTTGTCAATTGTGTAAAACTTTCTGTAGTATCAATTTTAACATCACATATTATAAAACCTTGATCCTCGAAGTGAATAACATACAACATTCTCTCATGTCAAAACTCAAACTTCTTGACTATTAAAATATCAAAGATCAATTCCACCAAACCAATTTAAATGAGATCTATATCACATCATCCTTCCACCTACCTATAATTATCTAAATATTCACACGTTATATCATGATTATGTGAAATAACTTTGTCGATTCTACCTGTAGTATTCTTTAATTATTTTTAATACTGGTTTGAGTCACGAAAACTTATTGTAAAAATGAACGTTCTGTATTATTGTCTAATATTGATAGCCAAACTCTCACTATTTATATATCTAATTACTTAATTTTATAAAAATGCTCTAATAAATAGGATATCATTCAGTATATTATCTTAAAAAAGATAGGAGCCGAAAGTAAGTGTATTTATCAACTATTGACTAAAAGAATTTTATAGAAATATCTTCGAATACATCAAAATGATCAGTAAAAATTTTATATCATTTGTATTTGTTATAGATAGTAAAAAGGCAATTAGATGATATTGTCAAAATCCTACGTTAAGTATATAATTTTGGATACTAACGTCATTTTATAATGAACATTTCTGTATTGAATCTACTTTATAAAATACAGTATATATTTTTAATAATTCATAAACATTTCAAGGAAACTTGAAAAATACACGTGTAATGTGTGTTGCCTACGTTGAAACCAATCCGAATAACGAAGAATGAGATTGTCGTACTGATTTCAACTAAAATTGCTAGTGATTTTTTGTTTGATTTCTTAAAAATAAAATTTCATAGATATATGCACACTTAATGAGAGTTAGCGTGAACATCATTTTAAATTCCAGGTAACCTTGTTGTTTTAAACTTTGCTGGCTAAATATATTGATTAATTCAATGAATCATCTTTTGATGCATCATACATTTATATCTTTCAAAGTTATTTTTGATTTATTTCAGTGTTCTAGTTTTTAAAGAATTCATAGTATGTATTTATTTATGGCGTAGGATATAAACGCAGATTACTATTTTAATTTTTTAGATTAGATTGAGCTCTTTGTAATATATCTCTTTCATTTTATTTATTTAGTTAGTGTTCAACATTATGTTATTATTTCCTGTAATTGTGTATTATACCTGTTGAGAATAAATAACTTATTATTATTCAAAAAAAACGCAGCAGTGATTTAGGTTTTATAATTTACTACTAAGGATGACAAGTAGACGAAACGAAAGCGTTGAGTTTGAAAGTAAAACTTTTTCAGGTAGTAACATGAAATATTTGTAATATGTTTTTAAGTATTACTTTAGAAGTAGAATTCTACTACAGCATGGGTGATATTATTGCAATTATCTTTTTATCGTAGACTTGTTGCAAACCAAAGTTAAATGTTTTTTTTTGCATGTTTTCAAATGAGAGCGTCTTTTCTGTGAGAATTTTACCTTTTCATATTGTGTAATATTTTCCGCAATTCAAAGAGCATAAAATAAGCATATTTTTTCAAACTTCCAAGTTTAATTTTATTTTCAAACGATATTATTGAATGTTCAAAAACAAAAATATTCAGTAAGTACATAGTCATTTTAAAGCCGGTTGGAGGTTTCGGGAAGGTTGGGAATTTCTCTGAAGCCTTGTCTATAGCTTAGTAAACTACTATATTAGAAAATAAAGAAAGGTTTGAAGAATGTAACTCAATATGAAAACTGTTAACAGGTAAAGGAAGTTAAATGCATAATTAGTTTGCAACCCAAAATACATTTATGTTCAGAGAAGTTGTTTTATAAAATATGGACAATCATTATTTCTTCATTTTTTCCAGGGATTTAGACATTGTATATGTCACTTTGTGTCAATTATTCACTTTATTCATGGATTATTTTACTACTTGATTTTTATTACTTTTACTAACAAAGTTATTGGCATAAGACCCCAAATATTCAACAGCAAATTACTTCTTGCTAAACATCTGCATAACTTAGAGATATAGTGAGTAAAATATATTGAATTTATAGAAATAAATATTACACTTCATGCTAATCTTTAAAGACCTAAATTATCCAACTTCCTTTGTGACTTTCTGAAATTTTCATATATTGAAGAAATTATAATAGAAGTATTTTCTCATATTCAGTATTTCCTTTTGAATTACGAGAACCTCAATGAAGCTACATAGCTAAACTGTCAATTATTTATTATTACACTTGAATTAATGTTAATTATCTTCTTAATCTTAATTATTTCTTCACAAAGTTCAAAGACACGTCTATTGAAACGTCAAGTACAGAGAACGATTTTCAAATTTTGTATTATATACATATGTGTATATCTTATATGAAACACTCATTCTTAAATCTATTACGGCGTTTTAAGATTTACGAAGTGACAGCATTGGAGTTGACCACTAAAAATATCGATTACACCTCGTACATGCGCGTTTTTAGTAGTTTGAATCATGCCATTGTCAGCGTTTACTCTATTGGTCGGCGACTAATATACTGGCAAGTTTGACGTTTTGCGCACACTGCGCGTTGAGACTAAGAACACGTTTTGCTTTTACGTTTGCCGGACGATTTTAGATGACAGCTGGCTGCTGGTTGCTCATTCTTGATTTTTATTTAATACTGGACGTCTTTGGTGAAGAACACAGAGATCCGACGTATCTAACCTGGAGGCGTTGATCAAAACAATTTGTTGTTAGTAACAAATAATCAATCTTGAGTCACGCTGCAACCAGCTGACCTGATCCGTTTTATGAAATATGACGAGATCGTCGGAATTCGCATAATTTGTGGAATATTAAATACAGACATCTATTCGCGAAGTGCTTCATTATACTTCCGTCTTTTTGTTGTTTCTACATCACGCCGGCATCACGATTTAAGTCTCTGTTCGCGTAGACTACGTAATAAGATTTATTTTATCTCTCATGCAATAAATAAATCGAGTTGAATCTTGATTCAATTGAAAGTTGTATCGTTGTTGATATGTGTTCGAATTCTTGAAGTCTGAGTATCGGTGCGAGTTTAAAATGAGCATTAGTTTGGATTTGACGAATGGTTCTTTGAGGGTGAGAAATGGTACCCTCGGGAACGGGACGATATGTCCGAAAAAAATGGAAGTGAAGGCATGTCCCAGTGTTATGTCACCTGAAACTAAGAGGCTTCTGCCTCCAAATACGGAAACTGTACAAACTAAACCTTTTCCTATTAGGGGTAAGTAAATTCTAGTTAATTATGATCATACAATAGGGAATTATAGTAGTTATTAATAGTAACTAGTTTGCGGCAGATTTTCGCAATAGTTTTCACTTATTTTAATTGGGATACTTAAAACCTCGTAATTTTAGGTTACCAACAAAAGATAGCAGAAAATTCTGTCAAAATCATTTATTTTACTTTTACCATTTGACTTTTGTATAACTATAATATGGAAATATAATAGGTTTGTTTGTTTGCTCCTTTTTATTTCAAAATATTTAGATAGGTACGTTGAGTTGAACCTTCAGAAGAACTTGACATAATTTCACTATGAGTTAGGCTCTCAATAATTGTTATTATTACTCTAAAATGAAGAATAATTAAGGATAATTCTCGAAAAATGTTTGTTTATATGTAACCAAAAACCTTAATTTATAGTATCAGTGACTTTCCTTGCAATGTAATGAATGCAGATAGTTATTTACATTGCTAATTAAAAACTGATGCCAATCTGTAGCAATACAAAGTTGTTTTCACTTCTGCGAAGATCTAATTCTTATATTTATGTATTAAGTATGTATTTTCTCGCTTATTCTTAAAGTAGGTATATTTATAACCAATGTATTCTAAGTACCTATCTAATATATTTTCATTTGTTTCTTGTCATGATGGAGCGAAAATGCTTGCATTGTTATGTCATAAAAAATATAAACCAACATTTATAACACTAACTAGGCATAGAAAGTTAATGAAATCAATAAATAAGCTTAACACTATGACAGCCGATATGTTTACAAAAATTCTCCAAAGAAACAAAATTTTCTTCAATTAGTTTTCCATAATTGACATTTGTTCTGTCAGAAAAACTGTAATTATGTAAAAAAATATAGTCGTAATCAAAAAAAATTGTCATATTTGTCGTTTCATGGTTTTTCATTGAAAATGTTGATTCTTAATCAAACAAGTTTATATAATTGCTGTAAAATGAATATCTTTAAGTTGTTAAGTTCTGCAAATTGAAAATTCCAAGTATCGCAGACAAGTTTGACATACTTTTTCTAATACCTTAATTAAAAAAACATCTGTATTTTATCTTCGTCATAGGTACCAAGTGAAAGTTGTTGCTCCTTATGAAATAAGTTTGTTTTAAATTTGATTAGATATTGATAAAGCAATTGACGATGAAATGTGTCACAAGATGAATAGGTCAGAATCAGTAATACCAACGTCATTCGACACAAATTACAATATTATATCTACTTAATGTCAAATATACTCAGTGAAATGAACTTTGCACATCAATGTCTTTATTTTAAACTGTTTTAATCCGCAAATAACTACGCATCGCTGTATTTGTTTTCTGTCGAAATTTCCCAGAAAACTATTACGATACATTGATAGAAAAACGTGAGAATGCTTTGTTGGACTGTCAATGCATTGTTTATGTTCTAGATTGATTGCTACTGCCATTAATAATAAAAAATCGTTATGGTTAGTGAAAAAATTTGTTTCTTGCAAACGTTTAGTTTCAAATTGTAGTTTTGACAGAAGCTGTGACAGAAGTGAACCAAAATAATCAAGAGAGCCAAATTCTTAATGATTTTTCTGTTTTTGTCACGTTAGTACTGTCAATCAGTGTAAATTATTTTTCTCAAAGTTTTGAAAAGATTCAATTTGTAACGAAACGTTGACAAGAAATATATCTTCCACGTTTGCTATCTGTTACTTCAAGGAATAACGATTTAAATGCTACGAATTGTTTTCTGATTGTTTCTTTAATAGAACGGCGAAGCCATAATAATTTGTGTATCAATTTTATTCCTAATTTGTTTTCCAATTGATGTGATAGGGTTTCAATATGTAGAAAATTGGCGAAAAAAACAAAAAGTAAATGTTTTCTGCTAGGTTCATTGTTATTTAGGTACAAAAGTATTTCTATTCATTGCTCTTATTTGGGATATGATGGTAATTATGTTTGTGAAGGTTAAATCTATGGACTTAGTTTCATTCAATCTAATTCCTCATTCTTTAGTCCAGTTGCTGAGATTGTGTTGTCTGGAGTTTTTCAAGCGCCTCTTTATGGTTTCTTCCCACCGCTAAAATAGCGATAAAAATCATCAGCAATAGTGGCTAGTGTATTATTTTAGGGTCGTGTATAGTACATGTTGTAAAACTCTTCCCTGCGGCACAGCTGCGTTGATTTCTTTCGGTTATTAAAAGCTGTTTCAGTGGTGTAAGATTGTATGTAGGCCTTCACAGAACTTTTTTGGTATAATTGATCTTAATATTGTAGTTTTCACTCCATACTTCATCAAAAGTTTGTGCAACAGACCATTTTTTTTTTGAAATTTTCTTATATTTATGTCTACATGTTAGTTATTCTGTGTAGAAGTTATTATCACGTGATTATTTTTGAGTCCGCAGGTGATTATTTTTTTCGATGATGGTCTTTTAGAAGAAGTTTTTCGAAGAGTTTCGATATTAACGGTAATAGTGATATTGACCTATTTGATGTTATTTCTTGAGGTGGTTTGCTCGGCTTGGGATTATAATAACTTCTGTAACTTGCTAAAATATTAGAACATATCACCTGGAGGCAGCGTTGATAAAGTACGTTAGCTTAACTGTAACATTCCTTGAAAGCTTCTAGTATTTCTCCAGCAATTTTGACCGATCGGCGCTTTTTTTGTGTATATTTTCTTTTATTTCTGAATACAGACTATCTAAGCTTTATATGTGTGGCAAAGATATTAAGAATATGACAGAGGGGACCAATCATGACCTTTCTGCAATTAATGAAAGGGTGACAATAGCTTACCTCATGCAAACATTTAACTTCATAGTTTTGGATACAAGTAAAACCCTTAAAACTAATAAAAATTGTCATCAATTTCTAATTTCATTAGTTAAATTTCAACAGGTTTGTTAATCAGATCGTGCCTTGAAAGTTGCAATGGCGTCTACCCTATACCTGTCCGACCCTGACTTTCAATTTAGTTATGTAATTTCAAACAACTTATTCTACTACGCATAATTGTATTATGCATGCGGAGCAAAACAAAAATAACTCCTTCCGACGCAAAACACTTTTCATAATAATATCGGAGTATTTTGGCGTCGCTCGATGACATATCGTTTGCAAGTTTTCCAATTATTATGTTACTTTAGGGATGTCTATGCAATGAAACCATCGATGTATTATCTTTCTATGTGAACATAGATGTGTACGTTGCATGGATTTTTTTCGATGCATCGTATAAAAACAACTATGGTTCGATACATCGAATCAAAACATAGATTTTAAGATATAATTAAATTGTCAGTCGTAATACTAGACGTTCGAATTCTGCGCTTTACAATATTTTGGCTTCTGAGTTTCACAAGCTTCTAAAAATTACTTTTGGTTTGTTTTAGAAATACAAAACAATAACGTTATTGCTTCATTCCTACCTAATCTCAAAAATGAATGAGATACACAGTTTAAATCGTTTATATTGCGAAGTAAACTGCTAAATGTGCTTTATCAAGTTATTTGTACCTCGAAATTACTTTCCATAATTCATATTTTTGTAACGTTTAGCATGAATTTTTGGATTTTTATGGAAATTATTACATTCTTTGACATCCTCGTTTATAAAACGTTGGCGACTCAACGCCTGTTTCTTTTTTCGTTTAGACGTTCTCTGTATACAGGCAGTGCTATCTGGTAATGTCAGAAATATTGTTTTATTAATTTTTTTTTAATGATAATTCAGTGTCAATATCTGCGGAACTACCCCAATTCTCTATTTCGCAGTATTTTTTGCATGCAAATGAGGTGTTCGTTTTTACCAATTTGAGCTTCGATAGTATCTCAATTTTCGTATATTATCTGTATTATAGGGTATTTCTAGTTTGACAAGAAATAAAAGAAACAACGTTTTTCTTGAAGCCTTTCTCAATTCAAAGTAAAACAACTCAAAACAACCATAGTACTGAACTAAACTGATGAGTTTTCAATGTCAGAAAGATTACAGATTTCTGTAATTTTCGTAATTTAGTTCACCTATGAAACTAAAGGTTTTCTGTGTAGGGATAAAAAAATACTTTTAAATTGTTATGGCGACATAGCGCCAGCGTAGCAGGAGGGAATGACGATTTTTTATAACTATTTGTATCAGACAACCCGTAAATTTTTTCGATGTATGGATTAAAATATATCGATCCGTCGGATTTATCGGCGTTTTCGATATATCGATGTTTATCTGGCATCCTTATGTTACCGTGCATTTTATGTAAAAGCTCATCTGGTTAAAAATATATCTATTTACAACTGTTCTACAAAGTGTTTCCTTCAATGATCTTTTCGGACTCTCATTACTTGTATAATTAACTTGAAACATTCTGCGAATTTTTGTTTTGTTTGAATGAAAAGTTTTAATAAAAATCTATTCAAAAACGATCGAAATTTAGAGCATTTGTAAATAATTTCATATAATGAATGAAAATAGATAAATGAACTGAATTATCAAAAAGCACAGAGGTTCTGGTATAAAACAAATAAAATTAAGTTAAAATACTAATTCAAAATTCATAATGAAAGTTAAAGCAATTGGATACTAATTCGGAAAATAATTGATAAAGTGCGGAAATAAACAATAATATTTAGCAAACTAGTTGGTAGATGGCGTTGATAATATTGACTAAACTTTTTTACGCAATGCTTTTGCCATTTTTTCTCGGTTCCCAAGCGTCAGTGATATTTTGACTCGATTTTTGCGTTTAGACCTTTTTACCGTTTCTAACGTACGTTTCTACTTAAATTTTTATCACTTAAGTACCTAATAGAAGTGATATATTGTGTATTAATATTGAAAACACTTGAGGCGAGACTGTTTTTTTGAGTTTTCGCAATCAGTTTCTATATAGTAACATGCACGATAAGGACTAATTATCAGTTTAGTGACTACTGACACTTCGAGAGATACTCATAACCTAATAGATTATATAGAGCAGTAAATTGCATGGTATAGTTCCATTGGAGCTGTAAATTTCCCCGATATCAAGAAGGTCGGGGAATCCGAATCGGGTATCACGTCTGTTTCACGTGGCACGTTATGGGGAAGCACGTGTTCTGCATTGTGACCATCAAGGTAGTAAGAGTGGAGACTGTTATAAGTACTTCCACATGTAACTGTAATTTCCAGGTTTTTATATTATTAAATCAAAACTTCAGTTGCTTGCGAAGAATTGAAATTCTTGGTACCATCGCAGACGTTTTGCAACAGAAATTACGTATAAATATAATTGGAGAATATATAAAATTTCAAGGATTGCCAGTGGTTGAAAGAATAATAAATGAAATACTCTAGTAATTTTAGAACTCGTAAAGCTTAGCGATTTATATTTTCATGGAACTTCTTTTCGATGCGCAATTGTAAATTTGACACTTACCAATAAAAATGACACTTGAAAAAATCATAGAGATTCGTTATTTTTTAAATGTGCAGACCACAGTAGAAAAACTTTATAATATCAAAGGTGTACAGTTTTCTATACTTGGATTTATACTTTTGAGAATTAAAATTCGAAGTAGATCGATCATTTCAAATTTAGACCAGGCCTTGTATTAGCTATCAAAATATCGACATAAATCTTTTTACAGTGAATGCATTTTTATCGATATCTATTTAAATCATTTCTTTACATTGTTTGAAATTTTATCTGAATTGGATTAGTAATTACTTATCGCATTTAATGATAGCAGAGTGCGTTTTTTAGAGAATTGTGTCAATTCCTTTTTTTTTCAATATCGAAAGATTAAAATTTCAACGAAAATTTATTGACTTAGAATATAGAAATGTCTGTACGATACAATCAGTTGGAATTCCCTCAAAATTCACTGTATATTGTGAATCTTAACCTATTGGAATAACTGTGTTTTCGGCGTACAACTGATTTACAGGGTGTTTATAATAAAAATAAAACAAGATGCAAGATATATAATATATGAATAATATGGGAATTATACAGGAGACTGAGAGCCAAAGACATACATGTGACATTTGTGGACTTTAAGAAGGCATACGATTCTATAGATAGAGAGACAGTATTCAACACCTTGGAAGAATTTGGTGCCGATGACAAATCAATTGCAATCGCAAAACAAACTCTAACAAACTCAAAGTCAAAAGTGAAACTTATGGGAGAGATCTCGGAACTCTTTGAAATTAAAACAGGAGTAAGACAAGGAGATGGGCTCTCCCCATTGCTCTTCAACTGTGTGCTGGAGAAGGTAGTAAGAGAGTGGAGGAAAAGAATGAAAGAGGAAGGAATTCCTAAAGTAAAAATTGGAAGACAGAAGGATAACCTTGAAATTGACTGTCTAGCTTTTGAGGACGATCTAACAATACTGGCAGAAAACATGGCAGATGCAAGAAAACAGATAGATATACTGAAACAGACAGCGGAAAAGGCTGAACTGCAAATATCATATGAAAAGACTGAATATATGACCAATGAAAAAGATACACCAAGACAGATTTCAACTAAACAAGGGAAAATTAAGGGGTTAACAACTTCAAATACTTTGGGGAGTTAATTCAATCAAACGCCCTTGATAAAGAAGCTATCCATGCAAGAGCAAGAAAAATGGAATCAGCATTCCAGTTGACAGCAGTATTGTATAAAAATATATACAATAAGAAGTCCATATCTATTAATGCAAACCTAAGACACTACAATACAGTTATTAAGCCAGAGGGTCTTTATGCCTCAGAATGCCTTGCACTTAATACGGCCAGACAGTTAGAAGAGGTGGAAAAAAAAGAAAGAAAAATTATACGGATGATCCTGGGACCAAAGTATGAAGATGGAAAATGGAAACTGAGAAGCAATAGAGAGATCTACACAAAGACAGAGAAGATAACTGACACAATGAGGAGAAGAAGAGTGACTTTCTACGGACACATTAGAAGAATGAATGAAGAAGACTGACCAAGAGACTATTCAATTACTTCGACAGAAACCCCAAGACTCAGATAACATGGATCAAGGAGGTCAGAAAATACATGGAAGAGATGGAAATCGATGGAAAGGAGAGAAGATTTCAGGAAGATCAAGGGATTCGGGGGTTTTCAAGAAAAAGAAAAGAAGAAGACTGGAGCAAAATGGACAGAAGAAAGAAAACAAAAGCATGGAGAACAAATGAAAGAGTATTGGAGGAAAAGAAAGAATGGAGAAAAATATTCATGAAAAGTTATTTCACGTGGTCCATAGTCGGCCAAAATCGAAGGAAGAAGAATATGGGAATTACACCATACAAACAAGAAAGAAAAAAAGATATATAACTATACATCAAGAAAAACAACTAAGCCTAGCTAACGCTACTCGTACGTAACCATGGGAGGAGGGGGTAAGAAGTTTGCATACTTTTGCCGACGAGTGGGATGGGGGTAAATAATTGTAATAAATCTGCTTACGTAATACTTGAATGGCCTCTAACTGGGTGTTTTTGCCTATAGGAAAATGAGAATTTATATTATTATTGTTATTATATAGATATAGATACACGGAACATTTACCTGGTGTATTGAGCAATTGTTAATTTTCAATATATTGCATTTAATTGTGGATATTCTATTTGATAAATTATTTGTGAAACAAATTGTGAAAATGTAGTAATTTTTTTTACTAGTTATATTTTTCTGTAGTAGACAGTAGAATGTCTAAATTCCATAATGAAATCCTGCATCAAAAAAACATCTATCAAATTTCAATAAAATATAGTGAAGTTGTGTAAAAATTTATAGTTAGACTTATCAATTGCTGTAATATAAGTATATGATTTTTTCCCTTTTGTATATTTGTATTTTTTCGTAAAATATAAAAAATATATACTGAGATTGAATTGTCGCTTAACTCTTGGTGAAACATAATTGAATATTAAATTAAATTAAACTCTTGGCTTAATGATTCACGATTTATTTAACAATATGAATAGTCAACATGTTTCGAGCGTTAGCTCATTTTCAAGACTCTATTAGAGTTGAGACTCTATTGAGTATTGTTGATTCATATTGTTAAATAAATCGTGAATCATTAAGCCATGAGTTCAATTTAATTTATTAAAAAATATATACATTCACTGGACAAACATTTTTTGCAAAAATTAAATTTGTATAGTGCTAATTAATTCAAATAAAAATAAATTACTTTGAAAATTGAAGCTATTTGCAGGTATTTAGGACCCTTAGTTTAGCAAAAAGTGTAACATAACATAGGGAAATTAATGTTTTTTTATGACAGTTTACATAAATTGTCTATTGTAAAGCAATTACTAAGCGTCAATATTGAATTATTAACAACAATAAATATTCCATGAATGTTATAAAATATTTTCCTATATAGTTTGTAAATATTTTGATATAACTGACGAGTTAAACCACAAATAAATATTCTATTTCAATTAACATTTAATTATGTTATTATTTCAAGTATTACAAGGATTTTAACAAATGACATTGGTTTTTATTCTATTCATTTTAATTTTGTTATCATTGTGTAGAAATATAATGAATTAACCTTGTAGGAATATTCAATAACGATAAACTGAATATGTTTGGATTAATTTCACGATTAGAAATCGTAATATCGAAATAAAACAATAATACATAATTGTTTTTATCATCTATGTTCCAATGAAATGTTAATTATTCGCCTACTAATAACAATTAATGATAAATACAAATACCAACTGATGTGTCAATGTATTAAACACAAATGGTTCACGTGTTTCGTGATATATACTCATTTTCAAAACTCTGAACGATGTTTTTCATTCTATATCTCAATTTTGAAACGAATAAAAATCAAACGATATTTATTATATGCTTAAAATTACTGCGTATCTATATTTTTAATATTCATGGTTTTATGATATGCGCTTGCGCCAACTCGACTGTCCTCATCGATACGAGGGGATTTCAAAAGATTATATATACTAACCTATATACAAGACGAATATAAGAGGGTGTTAGTTGGATTGATTTTTTAATTATATTTACTTTCTAATGTTTTTTATTCATATAATGTCTGTAAAACAGTATACTGTGTTTCCCATGGAACTATGGTTGTAAGTGAAGCAGATTTTATTACTTCCTGTTAAACTGGCATTTAAGAAAGAACACAGGACGATATAAATACTAATTGAAAGTGAATATATAATAAATGAATTAAAATATATATTAAAACTTGAAAAAACTATATTTATAAAATATCTAATCAATTTTGTCCTGTTTATCCAAAAGGAAACTTGAAGATTTAAGATCAGTCTGAAACTATCTCGACTTTATGTTCCAAACTTTCCATTATGAGATAAAAATAAGTTTCAACTAAATAATATCTTATTACTGAGGATATTTTGCTGATTTTATATAATTTGCTGACTTGGAATTGGGAATAGGGTCAGTGTTGTTCCACATAAAGTATTTTGGTGCCATTTTAATTCAGAATACGCATAATTGTGTTTCCGTATTCAAATATTTCAAGGTTCGCATAATCCAAATGGCATATTTTTAGAACAATGCCAGTTCCTTGTTTTCTGATACATCGCTTGCATATACTCTTTCCATAAAAATTTATAACTTGGTGTGGTAGGATTACTTGCAGACTCATATTTTTAAAAAAGCTATTATTATTTTAGCCTCTTAACTATTATATTTTATTTTCAATTTCCATTTGGGGATTTTTGTAACAAGGCATTTGTTCATGCAGTGAGCATTAATAATTTATTTGGAATGTAATAGTTGTTGCTTAAATCGTGAACATGCATATTTCTAACTCAATTACTTATTTTATTGTGAACAGTAATACTTATTCTTATGGTGGATGCGCTTTTTGTCCAAGTTCAAAGTATTTATTTATGTGTCGGGTTATAGAAAATATATTTCAAGCAGTATAATTTAATACTCTGTAGAAAAAATATGCATTAGTTGATGATGGTTTTTGAGAAATTCAAAAGTCTATTATGAAACGGTATAAGAAAAAAATCACTATTTGCAACGATGTGACTTCTTATGTTCGGCGCATCCACCAAAATCAACACTTTCATTATACATTCAGTTTGCTGAAATTATATCTTATCAGATGTGATAAAAGAGTTTTGAGGCCCCATAATATCAATTCATGTATAAACCGCACTGTAGTAAAGAAGGTTTAAAGATATGTCATCAGGAACAGGTCAGTTTTTATTTTTGATATTACAATCAAATATGAGTTTGTTATTTTTTGTTTCTTTTAAACATTGATTTTATTAAAGTAATTATATAAATACAGGTAAACGAGCAGTCGGCCAGAAGGTCCTGTTGTTTGTTTACCAATATCAACATTATTTGTCCTTACTAGCCTTATATTTTTGGGGTTTTAAAAAACTATTCTAAATTATTTAAAAAATTATGATATTGTAAAGAACTGGCGCTAAAATGCTTGTGATAATTCATATGTTTTGTGAGACTTTCACCGTTTATTCCTTTTTATTTTTTGCTTTTGCTTTTTGTCATGTCACGATCGAAGTTCCAAAAAATCTATAATTAAATTGTTATTTCCGTGGACTTCAATATCTACCAGAAAAGTTGTATCGTTCATAATAATTGGATAATTTATATTCAATGATCTGATCAGTTTTATTAGTTTTGCTTTCATTTAAAACTTGAAAGAAAATAATATGATAATATCAACTTATTCCACCTTGAGTTTTGGAATTTGAGATAAAAATATTGACT
Organism: Henosepilachna vigintioctopunctata; assembly: GCA_030704895.1. Lineage (NCBI taxonomy): Eukaryota > Metazoa > Arthropoda > Insecta > Coleoptera > Coccinellidae > Henosepilachna > Henosepilachna vigintioctopunctata. Next base: position 895,172 of record JARQZJ010000126.1, read on the forward strand.
GCTATATAACTAAACAGTACTACGGGTGTACTAGTCGGATAGATTTGTAATAGAAAGAACATTCCGTACCTAACTATCGATTTCTTAGCTCATTTATTATGGTAATATGATAAAAGTATTATCAATAAACCCATGAGCGGAATAAGCCGCAAATTAGGTCTTATCGTATGAATAATGACAGTGGCTTAACATCATAGGGTACTAAATATAATTACCAGTGGTCAAAATTCTACTATAATTCGCTTAATTTTTCAATTTGTACTGTGTTAGGGTTCTTTTGTCGAAGACTATAGCTCTATATTACATTTCCTTTATGATTTCCTTCATCTTTACGAGCAAGTTGTATTCACAAACTATAAATAACTGTAAAAATAGAAACAATTTAAAAGTTTCAATTTTCTTTTGTTATTTGCATTTTGTGAGACTAAAATGAATATAATCATTAATATAGACAAAAATTAAACTACAGGTTGACCATAAAGTAAGTTTGATATGTATGAGAGTGTATGTTCTATGTCATTTACGTAATCATTTTTATTATATGTAAAATGTTTATTATGATCAATTTAATGAATTTCTAATTCATTTCTTATGAAAAGTTGGTTAATGCTCTTCTTTTACATATAAACTCTTACTGTGTTCAAATTCTCGTCTATTTTTTCCGCAATTCTCTTAAAAAGGGGTATATAGTCTTCCATCCATGTAGTACTATATAGAGATTCATTTTGATTGGTATCAATAAAATGATACAGATGAAATATTCGTCTTTCCTTCAAGGTTTGTATGTGAGGTAAAAACATTTTAAAAGCCATCACACAGAATTTTTGCGTTTTCTTCTTAGATTTTGCAGTGTAGTTAATATTTCATGAAGATCGAATTAAAACAAGAGAGATTTTTAACCTCAAGATTCTTCGCATATCTTAGAAGTATATAGAAATGAAATAGGGTGTAATTATTAATGAATTTATTTTTATAATACTTGAATGACTTTCAGAAGTCTTGACGAGGAGTCCAGGTTGAGAAATCCTTCTCTAAATTATATAATTTAAACAGGTGTACTTGTCGCTCTGAAATAGTTAAGCCGGTTTCCGACGGGTAAGTTTCCCCCCCTAATAATATCATTTTGTTGAAGGTTTTCTTGTATGTTGAGTATTTTTTCTCAAAACCTTTCTTCGTAATAACAGACTGGTAAATCGAAATTTTCATTTATCTTGTCGCTACAAATTAAACTTCGTAAACTTCAAAATAACTTATTTTCAAAGGAAATAATTTTAAAATAAGTGAAAAATAGAAAAATTTTCAAAGGATTTTAATGTCGAATAAATGTGAATTATTCCTTTAAAATTTTTGATATAACTACAATTTGTAGCGAAACGTTTCTGATGAATAAAATTTCCAGTTTTGTAGATGTGTTAACATAGTCTATCAAGGTACAAAAAGCTTGAAAATGATAATGTCAAATGTTACAATCTAGGCTTTTCCATTTGAGAAAAAAGTTAAAAGTTCTATTAGATTTCATAGATATATCAGAAAATGAAGGATATCAGTCGAAACGAAATAAAAATATGATAAATACTAAAACGAGAATTGCGAAGATATCACTCTGACCAAAGTTCGAGGAAAAGGTCAAAGCAACAAAGTACGCTTACGTAAATCAGAATCAACACACAGAATTTAAAGAGATTTCGATCGTATACCAGTCCTGTGTCTATTCTAATCAACTTCTTTACTAACACAAACAATTCTAAGAACATTTATTTCCATCGGAACCACCGCATTTTTGTGTTATACGTTACGCCTCTGACTTTGTGAATTCTACTTCGAATTGGACACTTCCATAGAACTGGAATAGCCACGAATTTTTATTGCCGGTTTTAGTTCGTTCGTACTCGCTTTGAAAACAATTGAGAATCATCCAGTGTTGTCTATTATTTTTATCTTAACCGGTCAACGGAATATCTAAATTTAAACATCAAAAGTGCAGAGTTTCTTTCACGAGCTGCGATAGGATTGTATTCTTGAAAGCGAATTGAATTGAATGTTTCAAATTAAGGTTATATGTAATATGCTGCGTGAGTGAAAGACAACAAAAATTATATTGAATGTGTAGACATTGTAATAAGTGATTCTGCTATTGGTTGGATAGTTTCAGTTCGTACTAGTGCAGAACAGGCAGAGCTTAATTTGTGGTAGTTTGATCCGGATACTTTGATTGATTAGGAATGAATTTAGATTTGAATTTGTACGAATCGGACGATAAAAGGTCAAAATTTGCCAGGAAAGCTTCTGTGAGAATAGGTGAGCTTTATCTTTAGGTTTAATATAATATTATGATTATCCAAACGTTGAATTTTCCCCTTTTTATTGGAGGAATAAAACCATTGAAATATCGTAGACATACCGTATTTGATATTAAACATCCAAAGACAGTATTCTTCTTGAATGCGATACATTTTACATTGAAATAAATGCATATATTATACCTGCTAAAAATAGTAATAATTTGTAGCATCTTAAATCAACGATTTTTTTCAGTGCAATATTTTTTTCATATTCATTATATTTCTCTTAAATTTCATTTTATGACCGATGTTTATAATAGAAATGAATGCGGTTATTACTATTCAACCTATAAAAATTCGATTTGGATTGCCCTTTTAAAATTAGGTAATTATTTGCGAAAATTTGGTGATTTATAGCAAGTGTCATTCAAACGATTTGAATTAATTTAAGATCCTTGGAATTACAATTCTTCTTGGCAAAATGCCTTCTTCGAATATTATTTGAAATCCGTGAAGGCTAAATGTAAGTGGGTATAAGTAATAAATTTAACATCAGGTGACTTTATTTTAGTTAGCGTACAGTTCATAAAACGTTGGTAACAGAATCTAATAGCAGTCAAATGTGTGAAAAACAAATATCAGCTTATAAAAATAATTTTATATACGGATTATACAATTTTAAGGTTTCGTCCTATTTAAATTAGAATTTTAGAACGACAGATTTATTCTTGTCAAATTTATACATTTTTTATATTAATAAAGCGATACTCCTTCGTCCAATATTTTGTCGAAAATTCGTGACAAACGAGTACCTACTATATAAAAACACAAAGTACCTATAAACTATTTTTTGAAGCATAGAATAATCTATTTCGAATACGAATTTCAATGGTGTTCTATTTCTAGTCTTGGTACATTATCTCGAATTTACTGTCATTTTTGACAGCTATCACGATTAGTTCTGGAATTGATGGCATTTAAAACGTTTATTTTCATATGAAATGAGCGATACTAAAACAGGGAAAGTACAATTTTTGTTGCCTTGTTCGTTCGATTTTGATGTTTTTTTGTTAATTCTAGGTGAAAGAGCCAACTATGTCAACAGTCCTCATGTTATTGCTATGGTGGGACTGCCCGCCAGAGGCAAAACTTACATATCGAAGAAATTATCCAGATATTTGAATTGGATTGGCATCAATACACGCAGTGAGTAATAATTTTTTAAATTCTTGTGAAAAAAAACTAAGTAATTTTTTAATTTTCACTATAATTTAGTCAATTATGACAATATTGTTTCGCCAATACAGGCCTTCATCAGATGAAGATGATAAACTATAAGTAAAAAAAACTATAACTTGATAATTTGTTCAACTCTTTATAGATAGAAGTTTTGCCCAAATTAAAATAGTGAATTTCAATCAATTGAAAATGTGAATTGATTTCTTGCACAATAATTGTTATACACTTATTGAGAAGCATAATAATCTGAAACGCTTGTATTATTAGTTGAGAATAATTTGCCGTATGAGAGTATTTTTTGAAAACCACTTTTGTTCCAAAAATATTAGGCGAATAAAATTTGCAAAATGGGTTCGATAATTCTACCACAAAGAGTTACGTAAGACTAAGTACGAAAGTTACTAAGTACCGGAAATTGTCGGGAAGCAACAGTTTCTGGAGGTTGTACCATACGGAAGCTTCAACTAAAGCTTCCAGGTGATCGCTGGATTGGATCGCTGGATATGGGTCATAGGCATGGCCTGCTAGATCTCCATACCTAAACACCCTCGCTTATTTTTCTTCTGGGTATCTATGAAGTCATGTAGCTTCGAAACAAAGGTTTTTTCCGTCATATTTCACTGATATCAACTAGAAAAAATACCAATCCTCTTAACTACATATTTATTGCCGCAGTGTTCAATGTTGGAGAGTATAGAAGGCACGCAACGTCAGATTATCGAAATCACGACTTCTTTCGAGCTGATAATGCCGAAGCGATGGCCATAAGGAACCAGTGTGCCGAGGAAGCCCTCGAAGACGTGTGCAATTGGTTGGAAAACGGCGGTGGAGAAGTGGCGGTGTTCGATGCTACGAATTCGACCCTGGAACGACGCGAGAAAATACGGGACGTCATCGTCAATAAAATGGGCTTCAAATTGTTTTTCGTTGAGTCTGTTTGCGACGATCCGGCTATTATAGAACAGGTAGGACAGTTTGAGACATACTTCAACTCAATTTCACTTCTAGTACCATTTAATTGATCTATATTCTTGATAGTGGGGTGTTTGAAATTTCTTAATTTGTTAGTTGTCTCCAATTTCAAAGTTTTCCCACTAGATTTCAATAAATTTATTAGTGTGGAAAGTAATTATTACATATATTATATATGCATTTTAATTCTCTAATAAAACACGATGGTACAGACACTCTAAAACTTGATGGTATATACAATTTTTTTATCTTTTGAGCTTTAAATTTTGGTTTATTAATCAATAAGCTTTGCATGCCAGTTAAACCCAGTGCGACTTAGAATTAAGGATTTTAGAATTAGGAGTTGACTTGAGGTTCTTCTTATTTCTTACTTCTTTCCTTTTGTTCTTTAAGTTGTTACAGTTGTTTCTTTTTTGCTTTAAAGCTCTAAAGACAGTCTAATCATCCATTTCTGCTACCAGAAGATTACAGCTATAGGAATCCTACTAATATCATATCAAGAATATATACATATATAACATATCATATCATGATCAAAAAACTATGATACTAACCAACAAACATTATATTTATGATATACTCAAGGATAATTATCAAATCACTAGAAGGGAAAGAATGAATATTTATTGAAGCATCAGCTGAATTATTGAAATTTGACATTCGCCAAAATATCAATAGATCTTGATACGTTTGTTTCAATTCCAGAATATCATGGAAGTGAAAATAAGCAGTCCCGATTACAAAAATATGAATAAAGACACTGCTCTGAATGACTTCCTTCAAAGAATACGTCATTACGAGGAAAAATATCAGCCACTCGATGAGAAAGTTGAAAGCAACAAGTCTTTCATGAAAATTTATAACACGGGAGAGAAAGTTCTGGTTCATAAGCATGAAGGACACGTTCAAGCAAGGATAGTGTATTATTTGATGAATATACATATTACACCAAGGACAATATATTTGACAAGGGTAAGCTACACATAAATATATGCTTCATTATGTCACTTCTTCTTCTTCTCGTGCCAACGCTTACAGCGTGTAGGCGATCATCCACTCATTCTATAATACGTAATTGCCCCTCCGTAGCTAGTGCGAATATATCACCCACGTTTTTCACTCCACACCAGTTCTTGATATCGCACAGCCATGAATGCCGTTTTCGGCCTGGACCTCTTCTACCTTCTATTTTACCCATTAATATTAGTCTTAGGATATCATATTTATTGCCTTGGAGTATGTGGCCCAAATAAGAGATCTTGCGTTGCTTTATATTTTTTAATAACACACGCTCGACGCCGGCTCTTCTAAGTACTTCCTCATTCGTTATTCGGTCCACCCAAGGAATCTTTAATAACCTGCGGAGTGTCAACATCTCAAAAGCCTCTATACGGTTCATGGATTTTATTTTGAGTGACCATGTTTCGGCCCCATATGTTATTATGGGCTAAATATAGCATTTTATCATACGAAGTCTTATGTCTAATGATACTTCTCTTCGACATAGATATCTTTGAAATTTAATAAATGTAGTTCTTGCCATCGCCGTCCGTATTTTTATTTCCATATCGCTATCCAATTTGTCATTAATGCTACAACCAAGGTACTTGAATTTATTGACCCTTTCTATGGGTTTATCCTCAATCATTATTCGGGCCTGATTATGCTGTTCTCTGCTGATGATCATGAATTTTGTCTTTTCGGTGTTGATTTTGAGTCCATATTCCTTACCTATCGTATTAATTTTGTTTAGAAATTGCTGTAGATCTTCCAAATCGTTTGTTAAGATGGCAGTGTCATCAGCATAACGTATATTGTTTATTGGGATTCCGTTTATTTTTATATCTTTTTGCTGACTGTCCAGCGCCTTCTGAAAAATCATCTCAGTATGTACGTTGATAAGTAGCGGAGACAAAATACAACCTTGGCGGACCCCGTTTGTTATTTCTAATTCTTGCGTATCTAAAAAGTTGTTACTACGAAGTATTGCTGTTTGATTCCAATACAAATTTTGGATAACTCTAAGATCTTTTGTATCAAGGCCAATTTGTTGTAGTACTTCCATCATGTGCTCATGCTTAATGCTATCGAAAGCTTTCTGATAATTATTGTAGGCAATACATAGCCTCCCTTGTACCCATTGCACTCTTAAATCCAAATTGTTCGCTGCCGCTGTGCTCTTCGCATTTCCTATATATATATATATATATTATGTCACTAAACAACCTAATCAAGTAACAATAAACAATTGTGTTTGGACATAGTTGAAATATAACTTAAAACTAGAATACTCTTATTATAAATATTTAAAGTTAGTTGAATATTTGGTGGTCTTTTGGTCAAATATTGATTCAATATTAGTTGAAGAGAAAACACTTGGCTTCCTTTTGCAGAATTATATTCATTGCTTGACATTTGATTATTTCCAATAGTCAACTTTTGAGAAGGCCTCAAAATAATTATCAAGTATCTGACATAAATCTGTTAAAGTGAGCTAATTTTTATTATTATTATGATCGGTTAGGTTGGTCACCTGAAGTACCATTATTTGAATTAATGTAAATTGTTCCCAGCACGGAGAGAGTGAACAGAATCTAGAAGGTAGAATAGGTGGCGACTCGAATTTAAGTCCAAGGGGAGAGGAGTATGCTAGAGCTTTAGCTAAATATATCGAGGAACAGAAAATTGATGGCCTTAGAATATGGACATCGTGGTTGAAGAGGACTATTCAAACTGTCGGTGAATTAAGGAGGGCACCTCAAGAGAGATGGAAAGCACTTAATGAAATAGATGCTGTAAGTTTTATTGAATTTTAATGAGACATTCATCTGATTATTTGAAAAAATTTCTAATTGTTGTTTTGTCAAGAAAAAAAATTCAACAGGTAAAGCGACATCCTTTTCCAAATTAGAAAATGAGAATAAATATAATTTTTAAGTATTGTAGTGAACAAATTGAATTTTATTAGAAAGTAAATCACAAAAATAAATTAATATCTCCATTGAAATTTAATACAAAGAGTATATCTTCATAAGAAACTATCTTGGAGCATCCATGTCGACTAAAAACGTGCAAACCTATTTAGAATTTGCAGTTGGGGCTTAGGGAATGTTTGTTGAGAGGTAATTGTCAAAAAGTATTTTAACAAATTTGACATAAAATTATCAGTTTTAAGAAATATCAAGAAAAACTGACTATAGTTATTCCAAGAAATAGAAATTGTATTTGTCTTCATAAAATGTCTTTATAAAAACATAATTTCTATTAAAATTGTACTTATTTGTAAATAATTTTAAGAAAGTGGATTACTTTTTCATAAAGTTTCGATTATACAAGTAACACCTAATTTTTTTAATTACACTTTTTTACTTTTAAATTACAAATTCAGTATGATTTATTAATTTCAAATAAAGTATGTCTCATAGAATATTCATATAATTAAATGTGAAGGATATCGAATAGAATTAATTGCTCAATTGATATTTTCAGGTTTTGAATACTGTTTTTAAAGTTTGAAATTCAAGGAAATTCAATTCATGTATTTGATTTCATTCTAACAGAGATATTTGAATTTACGATATTATACTATATCACTTGCACACAGGGTGTCTGTGAAGAAATGACCTATTCCGAAATTAAGAAACAATATCCAGATGAATTTGCCGCAAGAGATTTAAATAAATTCGCCTACAGATATCCCAGAGGCGAAAGCTACGAAGATTTGGTTGCTCGACTAGAACCTGTGATAATGGAACTTGAGAGACAAGGAAATGTTTTAGTAGTATCACATCAAGCTGTCCTCAGATGTCTTTTGGCGTATTTCCTAGATAAAACTGCTGGTGAGAAACGATTTGTTAGAAATAACTATTATTAAATCAAGTACTTATACCTTGAAAGATGTTCTCTGAAATAGAATTTGTTTTATTAATATTAAATTAAATTAAACTCTTGGCTTAATGTTTCACGATTTATTAAACAATATGTATAGTCAACATATTTCCAGCGTTACGCTCGAAACATATTGACTATCATATTGTTAAATAAATCGTGAAACATTAAACCAAGAGTTTAATTTAATTTGATATTCAATTATGTTTCACCAAGAGTTAAGCGAGAATTCAATCTCAGTCATTAAAAATTTGTTTTATGCAAATTTATTCACTTTATAAATATATATTGTCTTAGCAGTAATTATTAGTGAATTTGGCTTGTTTAATTCTATTGAGATTGTGTTTATTGGTTCTACCTATTCTTCCAGTCTTAGAAATTTCTCTAGTCACCAATATATTTTTTAAACATACATAAGGTATGTTATATCATATATTTAAAGAGAATAAATGTATGATTGTTAATATATATTGTAAAAAATGTTGCATGTATATTTCTAAATTGTATAATTGAAATTTTTATTGTAAAAGTTGAAATTTATACTCTTATAGTTTTTTATCATATAATTGTTCATAAAATCATTGAATTTGTTATATCATTTGCAGATGAGCTTCCTTACCTGAAAGTGCCCTTACACACAGTCATTAAACTAACTCCAGTGGCCTATGGATGTAGAGTAGAACATGTGAGCTTGAATATCGAAGCCGTTGATACACATAGAGCAAACCAAAGGTAAATAATGGGATTTTAATATGATTTCATATTTCTCATACTTCTATCTTACAATTAAATCAGATATTTTATTATAACGTAAAACTTTTTTACTTCTATATTTAGTGTCTTATTTGTCTTAAATTCTTTGGTTTCTATTTGTTTTCTGGTTTGAAAATTTAATGCTGGTATGTTTTGCCATGTTTCTATGAGAGAATTAACCCTTTTCTTGCATGTTAATAATTGTTTCAGGTACCAGGAAGTTAAAGATTCGTGGTGCCTCACTGTGCTTAAAAAAAATCTTATAGCATGTAGATGCTGCCAGCTACTTATATTAATTGTTTTGTCTTAGTAACAGCAATTTATTTGCAAAGTTTCTTGTCAAACTTTGAATGTATATAAATTCAAAGTTTGAATTATTCACTAAAACAAGGAAAAAATATTTAAAATAAACTGGAAACATTGCAGATAAATTACATATTTTATATTATTTTCGTCTAAATGTTAGGAAATAATATGTGTACATTTGTAATTTGAGTTTTTGTATTTTTCATAAGGGTATGAAGTATCAACAAAGGCGAATGAAATTTTGACAAGTATTTTATATTTTTGTAACAGTTTAAAAAAAAATACTTCATTTTATTTTTGTAATATAGTACTAAAAAAAACCGAAAAATTCTGAAACAAAAAACGTAATTATAATGCAAGTAATTATATTGTAAACCACTCTATCAAAATAATAAATATATAGAATTGAAATGAAAGGAAATAAAACAATAATCATGGAGAATTCATGAAAAATTTACTTTTTCATCATTTCTTAATCCCCATTCAATTCCTGTCCAAATTACGAGTGATATAGATAAGAATTCCTGTATTTAATAATTGGACAATTCATTTATAGATCTTTTTAATGCATGGAGAGGTATTATTTTCATGTACATTCGACCTAACGACCAAATTCGGTGAATTTTTACGTATACTTAGGAAATATGTATAATTTTGTAATTTGAAATTGGTTTTTCAAGGTCCCCGGGTTTTTGGAAGACAAATTTAAATCGCCTTTGAAACCAACGTTAAATGTGACTGAAAAGTGATTGCGAGATTCCTAACAAATAGGCACGTTTAGTTGCCTTAAAGGAAAACTGTATTTCAATTATGTGAAGTTTCAAGGGAAATTTGGAACCAATGTTTGATCGTGAAATTTTCATGATAATTTGTCAAATTGGACGAATGAATATATAAATAAAAATATACTTTATTTTGAAATTATATATTTACTTATTGAATGTAAAATGTATTTGAAGCTAAGTGAAATCTTATTTATACTTTTTGAAAGTACTCTGTTGAATAAAAATTTTTTTTAATATTTGTTTTATTTAATTGGTTCTACCTACAGTTTTAGTTTATTAGCAATTATGTGATTTCTAATAGTTTATTAATCTATTTATAAATATATTATTTTGTTACCTTGATTATGCATACTGCAACTCAATAAAAAAAAAAATTTAATTTTAATTAATGTATTTTTGTACATCTCCATTTTCACATCTAATCCCGTCGTATTTATAGAAACATATTTTCGTAATTAATTTCTTGATTTTATCATGTTTCTTATTATCTTTTGTACTAATAGTAATTTTTTCTTCATCTGCGGAAAATGTCACCTGGGTATCGTCTGGTTCAATCAATATAGAACCTTTTGCGGTACATGTGTTTGTGCAATTCATTGCAACAATTAGATCAATATTGGAATATGCATCAGATGAATACTGTAAAAAAATAAATTAATACCATTAAAATTACAATAAAAGAAATATCTTCAGAAGAGAGTAATTATCAACTAAAAACGCAAAAAGCAATTTAGATTTTGCAGTTAGGACTTAGGGAATGTTTGTTGAGAAGACAATAAATCAATACATAAACATTCAGCAATTTTTGCATAAATAATCAGTTTTAAGAAATATTAAAAAATTTAAATATCTGATCACTCTAAGATATAGAACTCTGTATTAGTTATCATAAAATGCTATTTGAGAAGCATAATTTCTATTGAAATTTTGAATATTTGTAAATGATTTAAGAAATGTGGATTACTTTTCATACAGTTTTAATTAAACTAGCAACACTAAATATTTTTTATATGTAACTTTTCAGGAAGCAAATTCAGTATGATTTAATAATTTTATGTAGGCAATTCTGTATCAAAAAAAAGATAAGAATTAACTTATTTCATATCAGAATAATTTCAATATAACTTCCAAAAAGTAACTTTTAAAATGTGTGTTGAAAAGTTTATCTTACTGTAATAACAGAGTACTTACGGTGACCATTGGTATTATTGTTCCTTCAATTACAAAACTAACCCATTCGGTTTTGAAAATAGGAAAGCTTATCCATGGCTCGCTTTTTTCTGTTAAATATTTGAGACCTCCCCAAAGTTCATACCAAACTATGCCAGGTGGTAAATAAATTTTTAATATTTCTATATTAGCCGTCATTGGTTGTACTACCAACAATGCTTCTGCAAGCATGTACTGTTCATCTAGATTGTGAACACTTTTATCATCTGGAAATTTATAGAACATTGGACTGATCAGAGGCTCCCCTTGTGCAAGAATATTCCGATAAAAAGGTATCAAGGATTGTCTGCGTTTTAATACTTCGATAGTTTTATTTTTGGAGTAATTTGAGTACAAATTTATTGGATCTCTGAGAGGAAGCGCAGAAGAAATTCTTACTAAAGGCATAGTTGCTGCCATAATATACCACCTAAGACACAAATTTTCATCTTTTATTCTATCGTAATTATTAGAACCACAAACTGGAACACTAATCAAACTGTGTCCAAATATACTATTATAGAGACTTGTTACTAAAGAATTTTTCATGTTTTCCCACAGAGTGCTCGTATTTTGAATGATTAGTGGTTCAAAAGTTTCTGCATCTGATACCGATGAAAACGAAAAATCTTTGGCTTGGTAACTATTTACAGTTTTTTGCATATTCGGTCCATATTTATTATGGTAACGTAAATGTATGTCAGTTCCATCTATTAAATCCCATGGTAAAGTATATGATAAAGCTTCTTGAATTTCCTGAAAAAGAAATATCACATATACTCATCAGTTTCACTCCCATGGTATTCGAATATACATAATTATGAAAATTATAATAACATTTATGATATTATATTATGATTAGGATTATTCGTGATCAATAAAATATTTTGATAAAAATACAATGATCAGTACAATTGCACCTTTTTTTATAAGATGTCAATAATGTTTAATTTGTAATTATTGATTACTTGTTGATATTCTACAATATATACTATATTGTAATATTTATAAAGTAGTTCTCGACAACAACAAAAACTCTGGGTATAATTTCTTTCATTTTAGAAAATTAGTTCTATTGTCTGATGATCGAAGCAGGCAGTGAAAAGCTGGCATTTTTTAGTAAAAACATATTACTCCAATTCTCTTCGATAAAAAGCAAGTTTTCAAAATTAACAAAGAAAAAATAGCGCTCAAATATTTCTGCGAATATCCATTTGAATGTTTTCCAAATTTTTAATGAACTCTCTCTGTATTGTAATAAACAAGTGCATCAAATTTTGATTGCAGTTAGCTCGATAAAATTTAATAATGGCGTATATTAAATACGCCATCTGAAGTTGAGAAGTGAAAGTAATGTAATATACTAGTTCAGTGTGGAGCCGGCATTTAAATTATAGCACTATGTTGTTTCAATTAATTGCAACTAATTTTTCTTCGTTTGAGTAAGTGTAGTAAGTATGTTAGTACCAGGGTGGCCAAAACACCCTCACAACTGCTTGTTTACTACCTGAGGTGACGTGAGGGTTCGACTTGGCCATCATTTACATTCTGACCGGTTTACCTCGCCAGCAATTCAGTTGTGAGCCTACCGGTGCGACAATTGGTGGTTTCAATTTTGATGCGTGTTGTATTGTCGTATTCAAAGATGGATATCACTCCGAGGAAGCGTACCAAAATTATCTTGCTGTGATGAACACAAATCAATGACTGTAAGACATATAGCTGAAGCGGTTGGTGTGGGAAAGTCCAGCGTTTTGAGAATTTTAAAAACTTTTGAAGAAAGTGGCTCATCGTCTCCAACAAGAAAAGGAAACTGTTGCCGCAAATGCAAAACTACTTCAGTAACAGACAAATTGTTATAAGAAATAGCAAAATTGAACCAAGAAAGACAAGCACAGATCTTCGACGGGATTCAATGGTTTCTGGCGTGGAGATGAGCACCTCAACTGTGCGAAAACGACTTCTGGAGGTTGGCCGTAAGGCAAGAAGACCAAGAAGAAAAAACTGCCTGCCCAGAAAATGATGAAGAAACGTTTGGCATGGGCCAAAAAGTAGCGTGCGTGGACTGTGGACGACTGGAAGAAGGTGGTTTTTAGTGATGAGACACATTTGTTTCTTCAAGGGTACAAATCAAGTGTTGTTAGATGAAGTGATGGGGAAATTTTGCGGCCTGATCACGTCCAGCAAACAGTAAAACATCCTTCGAAACAAATGTTTTGGGGATTTTTTTCACAACCAATGGCACTGGACGATTAGCTCCTATAAAGAGATGATGAATTCAGTGAAATATATGGAAATATTGCGCACCAGGATTGTCCCATTCATGGAAACGTTTTATGGAACATTTCATCAGGACCTGGCTCCCTGCCACAATTCCAAACAAGTACAGAACTTTAAGCTAAATAAAAGTACTCGATTGTCCAGGGAATTCACCTGATCTCAATCCAATTGAGAATTTATGGAATATTTTAAAGAACCGACTGGAAAAAATGGATTGCACTAGTTACAAAAGAAAAAAATGGTTATAAATGGGTCATATGTGGTTTCATGATGACGAGTTGAAGAAAATTTGCGCTACACTAATGGAATCGATGCCTAGACGAGTTCAAAAAGTTATTTCTGAAAGGAGGACATACTTCATATTAATATGAAGAATTTACGCTATTTTGTATGTATTTACTTCATTAAAAGGTAAGATTTCACGAAATCATTGTTTTTTATCCTTTGGTCCAATTAATGATGTACAATATCGGTCTCTTTATCTGAACTAACACATTTACTTTATTTTATGGTGTAAAATTGGCATCTTACTTTATCTATAAAAGGTTTGTTTATGTCTCCGGTGAGATGAAACGTGTCTTCTTGAGGCCAACTTTTTGTGAATGTGTAACCCTTTAATTCAGTTATTCCTTCAAAGATGTTTAGTATATCTCCTAAGAGATCTTGTATACCGTTGGCCTTGTAATTTGGGTAAGCAACATCAAAATTTTTATATTTTCCTGTGTAAATATTTCCAGTCTTGTCTTTATAGAATATTTCCGGATGTAAGTTCTTGTATCGTTCGAACAAATCACTTCGTACAGGAATCTGCAAAAAATGTTTTATATTACAAATTGACAAAATGAACATTGTTATCAGAAGAGATTTTCACTTTTCAGTATACTAATCGTACACTTACTTAAATGAGTATGATATGCTTTTTTACATATCATACTCATGATGATGAAAAGATGAATTTCTGAATATTTTTCAATCTTGAAATGAAAAAAGCTACAATTCTGGAATCTAAAGGGCGAAATCTGTTCAGAAAATCAAGAAATGATTAAGATTTATTGTTAGATATAAAGAAAACTATTGTGGTTAATAGTGTGCAGTATTATTCATTTTATTACCTTTTTTAAGTTATTTTATTATATTTTTGAGTTTTTTTAATATTTATTATTTATTAAAATAATTCACTTCTTAGTTGTGCTATTCGCTTCTGATTTCTGGGGTAATTTCAGGTATTTTATTGTGCAGATATATTTATTATATTCATAGCCATGGAGAGCTATAGATTTTTTATTACGCTCTATCCATATATATATAGCGAATGTGAAACTGAGGAAAAATATTGATTCTCATATTCAATAATATTTATTAACCTCTATAACAGTTATTGAAAAAGCGAACTAGACATAAGTAATTGAAACTTACTTGTGGTGGAAAGGACAACAAAAATTTCTCCGTCATGTTTATTTTGTTGAAAATCTTAGCAACATCTTCAGTCGTGCTGTTACCCGACAGTAAATGAAGAAGCAAATCATCATGTATGCAGTCTGTTTCATAAGTAAATTCCGGAAAAGCTGATCTCGTTTTCACAAAGGTATCATATTCATCTAACATAGCATCTAGGCTTTTTACTTCATTTTCTCTGTAGAGAAAATTTAGACGTTATTTAGCTACATTTAGTATATTTCCTCTTATTATTTGATGAAATAATACAGACACATTTATTTTAACAATTTGAAATATATCAACAAAGTTCTTTTTTGGATAAAGAATCGAAAATAGTATTAAATATTAGTTTTATGTACTTGTTTCATAAATTATGACGTTTTATTATCTATACTAATATAACTAAACTATATAACTAAATATCAATAAATTATAGTATTTTTAACATGGCAGTGGCGCTCGGAAAGCAACAGAGTATGGAGTAAATTTATCTGTTATTAATGGAGTGAAGTGCACCGAGTTGAAAAATTCAATAATTTTGATGCTTACAAATAAAAAAACTGTTGTATACACAACATCAACTATTTGCATAGTCCATAAGTTCAATATAATTTTGTATGCTTAACAGAAAATACAATTGGTAGATTACGTGGGTGATGATTTAAATTTTTATTTATTTTTTCTGTTATTCTCTACCTTATTTTAGTATGGCCCGTCCTAACAATTTTTTGTTACACAGAACAGTTTCTTTACTTCTACCACGATATTTTTTTGAATATGAGCTTTGAACAGAATTCTGTGTAACTCTGTCACTTTTTGTACTATTATGTTACAGATGGCAGTGCAATCGACGTTCCCAAAGTATTCTGTTTTATTTATTAGATGATCTTACTGGTTAAATTTAAATAAACCGAAAAAAACCTGAAATCTTAATTTCTGTATATCTATAATATAATTTCTGCATTTCCTTTGTTTTAGGAATATTTAGTTTGCAAATTGAAGCAGTTTCTAAATCTTATAAATTTCAACTTAAAAAATTGTACCAATTATTCTTGTAATTTATGTATATTGAAGCTTACTTCTACACATTTTTATCATCTCACCTGCATAAATGAACTCCTAGTGCCCATTCAGGAATGGTCACTTTTTCGTTGCGTAGATGTTTGTATATGTCTTTAGGCGTAGGACCTTCAACTAAGGTTATTTCCACTTTCAATCCAGAAATACTTCGTATATGTATTAGGTACGAGGGAAGCACAGTAATTTTTAGTGCACCTTCATGTTCAATAACTACTGCATGATATTTACCGTTATTATAGGCCATAAAGTATGGTAATGTATTATGATCGTTTCTATTTTTATAAATAACCTTAGTGAGCGTTGAATTTTCGTTCAAATCAATTTCCAATTGTCCTAAACCAAAAAGTACTCCCCTATTCGTTGTCAACTGTAGACTCCATTCCAGATATTCTTTACAGGCTATAAGTGGTCCTTTTGCGGTTGTCAATAACATTTCGTTCGTGTTTTTTCTGAAAACTGTCACAGATATTTTGTCGTTATCATTATTGGTTACGTTGAATTGCGAATCCAAGTTTGGAGCCATTCCCAAAAGTCGTTTGTCGTTCAGAATAATTTTCAGTTTCGGAAAATCGTCGATAACATTTATGTTTAAAAAATTTACACTTTCAAATCCCAAGGGCGTGAGATTCACGTTTGGCATCGAATCACTCGAATGGTAATAATAAACAGATGGAATAGAGTGGTAACAAGAATTTGTGCTGAGCTCAAAACAGCAAAATACATTCACGCATTCTGTTTCATTTATATTGTTTTTTCCGCAAGGCAATCTGTATATGTTGTCTACTAAACATTTGTTTGTTTGTGTATCTTTCTCGATGTGGTCGAATACATTTAGATAAACATAGAACGGGGTAATGATCACAAAAATAGTCATTAGAACAGATGCTATGAATTGCAGAACGCATAATTTTGAGAAACGTGAATTGTTGTTGTCTTCAAGTTCATTTTCGCGTAAAGTACCCTGATTTTCTTCTATGAATGTTGGCATTATAGTAACTGCAAGAAAGATAATTTATAATTAATGATATCTACTTACTGTTTTTATTTTAAAAAACCAATAACACTTGTTTCCAAAAGAACAATGATATTTTAAGTTTGGTTGAGAAAAGTTGCAATTGAAAGAGTCCAGGATTCCTGGAACACTTTGGAACTTGATTACTATCAAGTTCATTTTCCGAGAGTAGTTTAAATTTGATGAAACGCCCAAGAATTTTCTGTACGAAACTACAGTTGTGGTAGCTAACAGAGATAGCAAGGATCAAATAGGTCGATTTAATGATTCTCAAATTTGTATTACTAACCAATTTTTTTAGCCAATTTTCAAGAGAATTATCAAAATTATTCGAAAAAATATTCGTCCTACAAAATCCTATGGCTTCATCAAAGAGTCCCCTTTTAAACATGTATCGCTAACGGGGTCATCATAAACGAGTACTAACCAGCTGATTTTTTTTACTTAGTTAAAATTTTTATAATTTAATGTAAAAGTAATTACTATCAAGACGAATCTTCGTGAACAGCTTCGTTTCGATGAGAAGCCCAACAATTTTCAGTCCACGTGCTTATTGTTTACTCCATCAATCGTCGGAGAGTTCGAGTATGTTCGGAAATGCTCGACTCTTTTCGGGAATACTTAACAGTAGCAAAACAGTGGATATTTTCAACTGTTCTGTTACTGATATTAAGGCAAGTTTCCTTGAAATGCTTAATCTCTGCTAGAACAATCATTTTCGTGTATGTGTATATATGTGTTGATATGTGAATATATATGTATACTCCATCAATCGTCGTAGAGTTCGAGTATGTTCGGAAATGCTCGACTCTTTTCGGGAATACTTAACAGTAGCAAAACAGTGAATATTTTCAACTGTTCTGTTAGTGATATTAAGGCAAGTTTCTTTGAAATGCTTAATCTCTGCTAGAACAATCATTTTGGTGTATGTGTATATATGTGAATATATATGTATGTGTGTGTTTATGTTTATCTGTATATATAAGTTTGATCAGCATTTAAGTTTTTCTATTCCTATAATTGTATTTATTTTATCAGTTGTTATTTCATATCACAAACTCTTTCTTTTACAATTGAACTTTGAAATTACAAAATTCAAAGTTTTGAACTTCTGTACTACCAATTTTGTTTTTAGTATCTTTCTATTTAGCCCTTCCTGTTTTGTAATTAGGACCTGTCCTGTAAAACAGTGTATGTTATCAGTTAGTTATTGTCTTCATCTCTGACAGTAAATCGATCATCCAGAACTCCGTAATTATAGCAATGGTTTTATAAATGCTAAATATTAAGAACCCAACAATATTGGTTTTTATTTAACTTTCTATGATGAAATTTTGGATATTGTTGTGCTATATGTTGATTTTAACGAAATTAAAGAATTCCAAAACTAGTTTTTGGAATATCCATAGAAAATTTTCAAATTTACTATGCGAGAATAAGTTGTTTGAAAAAGTTTGATTAACATTAATGACAAAGACAACATAGCATAGAATGTCATTGTTTCGGTCTCAAAATTAGTCCTATTCTATGTCTTCTCCTTTACTGAACGCAGAAACGACCAAAAGACGTTTTACAAAATACAAGCTACTTTTTATATTTTATGAATTCTTCTTTCTAAATTTGCGGAAATTTTTTTTTTCGAAATTGAGAACATGGTTAATTATCAATATACACATAAATTTTATTTGTTAGACTGCCAGAAGATTGATAGGTATGATACTGTTGCGGTAACGTTCAAATTTATAGTACCTACTTCGTGCGAGAAAAACCAAATCCAAAAAATATTCTTCTTCCACCCGTACATATAAAGCTGAGCTTGAGAAGAGTTTTGTCTAGGCCATGAACCTAGTAGGCCAGGCTTTTAAATACTTAAGAATCAAATTTCCTAAATTAAGTGTTTGCAAAGGTCAAGGAAGCCATCTTTGTTGGTCCACAAATACGTCAACTTATAAAGGACATTGCATTCGATTTAATTTTGGAAGGGAAAGTGAAATCTTGGGAAGCTCCTAAGGAGATAAAGGAGATTTTTGGTCAGGTCAGCTCCTGACCTGACCAAAAGAGATTATAACTCTGAACTTCTACAAAAATACCACCAACTAGGCTACAATATGTCCCTAAAAATCCATTTTGAAGAATTTTTAATTTAAATAACATGATAGTACAATCAAACTAAATTATGTTGGCATATGTAATTCATTTTGACCAATTTCTCAGAAAAAATAATTTTCATCATTTACTATCAAAAAATGTAGAGCTAGTAAATTTTTTCTTTGCATATTCGTTTTTCTTCACCAAACATTAGTAAGAATTAACTCAATAAGTAAATGAGACGTTCAACTTCTTTTGTTGCACAGTGCCATCAACTAATAATCAATTTGAATAAAAAAAAAGATGTCAGTAGCTATATAATATAATAAAATCATTTGCGCGAATAACTAAAATTAGTGGTTTTTACGTTCAATATTTCAATGTTTTTATTGCGCCATCTTATTTTATACCCAGATTAAAATTCTTTTGTCTCAAACGTGAAAGCTTATAATGTATTCTTAGCATTCATAAATAAATTTCTTCATATTTTACCTTAATCTTCAAAAATTTAACTTGATTTGCACATGTCACTTGTATTTATTGTACACTTTAAATGTTTGGAATTTCGAAATTTGATTTAACAATTTCTATGCAGTCTTAATCTCGATATCATGATGAAATCATCCACTGACATATGATCTGGTTGTTTCATCAAGTTATATCTTATCCAAATCTAGGAAATCATTTGAATCATTATCTTATTACTGATAACGAATCGAATTATTCGAAACTATTTGTTTCTTCGCTCGTTGTATACTGTTTATATGTACGATTAATCCTGAATAATAGAAGTGTGAAGTTAATACATATAATTGGCTATGGACTCACTTTAATTTATCCCTGCTTGTACGCTGTGATAAGGACAATAATGCAGACGATACAGAATACTTGTATTTTTGTTTTTGAGGTTTAACAAGGGTGAATTGTTTAATTCTATCTGTTCATTGAGCAAATTTCCAGAATTTTTAAGCCGATTTATATCCACTATTTCCCAATAATCTAAGTGACTACTTCTCTCTATATTGTGTGAAATTTTGAAATTCGCATCAAAAGTATATTTTTGAAGTATGACAAAACGTATTTAGTAAAAGTAAATTTGTAAAAGTATTTAGTATGACAGAACGTCTACAAGAATCATTGAACTCAATTGTCTAAGAGAGGATCATCTTTTCGAATATTTTATTGGTATATTAGTATATTCTGTGATCTTTCATTCGTCACCCTCCAGAAATAGGCTTGTCACCCGAGATAGTGTTTGGTGACTCTTTTTGAGGTTTGAAACATGCTGGAAATTCCAAAATATCGTTTGGGTGGTTTTAGCAAGTGTTTCACCAATAACGTAGTTTCCATTTTCAATAGCTTTGCAGTTACGGCATTTAGTGACATTTAGTTTAAGGACAGGCCGTTGAAACTAGTGAAAAAAGCCAAAAATCTGGGAATAGTTTTTAACTCCAAACTTCGATTTGAGGAGCACTTATCTCTGCTATTAAAACAAACCTATTTAGTTATGAGACGTCTCTATAGAAATCGGCATCTGCTAAAATATCCGTTGCGAAAAAGACTGTGTAAAACTTTGGTTCCTTTAATCTGTGGCTTCGGACTCACTTTAATTTATTCCTGCTTGTATTATGTGACAGGAGGAAGAATGCAGAGGATACGGAATACTTGTTGCATTTTGTTTTTGGATTGGGCAAGTTTGACAGAACCTCTACAAGAATCATTGAACTGAATTGGCTAAGAGAGGATCATCTTTTCGAATATTTTACTGGTACATCCGTATATTCTGTGATCTTTCATTCTTAACCCTCCAGCTTGTCACCCGTGGTAGTGTTTGGGGGCTCTTTTTGAGATTTGGAACATGCTGGAAATTCCAAAATATGGTTTGGGTGGTTTAAGGAGATAATAACGCAATTTCCATTTTCAATAGCTTTGCAGTTATGACATTTAGTAACATTTAATTTATAGCAGGCCGCTGAAACTAGTGAAAAAAGCCAAAAATCTGGGAATAGTTTTTGACTGCAAGCTCCGATTTGAGGAGCACGTATCTCTGCTATTAAAACAAACCTATTTATTTATGAGAAGTGTCTATAAAAATCCGAATCTGCTGAAATTTCCGTTGCGAAAAAGGCTGTATAAAAGTTTGGTTCTTTTAATCCTTGGCTATGGACTCCTTTACTTTATAAAAGGAGTCCATAGCCAATATTTATTTAAAAAGTTTAATTTATCCTTGCTCGTATGCTGTGACAGGGGGAAGAATCCTGCATTCTTCAAAAGTATTCCTGTAAAATAAAAATTGTATCCTGCATGGATACAAAATGCTTGTTGTCGTTTTGTTTTTGGCTTGCGCGAGTATGATATGATGGTTTTTTGGAGATGTTCACCTACGAGTATAACGCAGTTTCCATTTTCAATAGCATTTACTACCTTAGTTTCTTTCAAGGGCTTTTACTGTGGTTCTTTGCTGATGGCTCAGCGTGGTTAATAGAGTGTTGACATCATTTTATTTTATTTTATTAAGTTAAGAACTCATTTTGTTTTTACATATGTTTTTTTTTATTATGTTCTTTGAGTTTGCAGTACTCGCTCCGTGGTCTTCTTCATACGGAGGTTTCGTCTTATGTAGACTTCGGCGTTACATTTACATCTGATTTGAAATGGACAGAACAAATAATGAAGGCATGCAAGCGCACTGACGCTGAGTGTTGTACCTACTCAGGAAGACATCTTTTCCAACTTCCATTGAACCCTTAAAACATATATTCGATCCAACCTCGAGTCGGGCTAACATAGTGTGTTTTGGTGTTACACGTCTTAGCTATTTAACTAAGAGATTAAATCTGGCTGATTTACGAGTTTTGTCGATTATGGTCTACGAGAAGACTCGATTCTAACTTGTAAATAATCAATTTATTATTTTATAATATATTGTATTTGGATTTAATTATGGCAACTTCAATGATATGGTTCTTCTCAATCTAGATTCTAAAGTTCATCTGGGCATGATCTAAAATTGAAGAAAGAAAGTTTTGCATATAAATACAAAATTTCATTGCTCAATTTCAATTTCGTGTTCTGTATCTGGAACTCTATGGACGGTTAAACAGCTCTGGTATTGTCAATGAAGATATTTGAAAACAAAATTGATAAGGATTTGTTCTCTTAGATTTTAGGTTAGGTTAGATTGAACAATAATAGTGTTCACCAAAATACTTCTTTGTATATACAACGGATTCTTTTGTAATTGAGTTATTATAGGTTATATCTTCAGTTGTCACTGTCCCTTAATAATAATATTATTAACATTTTCTATTCTACTTAAAGGATAAATTGTTCATCAACATATAAAAAAGATATCTTCTAAACAATATATTTAAAATATGTTACAATCAGTCTCCATCAACAGTTTTGATACATTCACATCCCTCATTATTTTTGGTGACGTCTTGAAATCTCTTCCTCATAACATTGACATTCTTCTTCAGGACAGGTACTTGGATAAACTAAACACTTATCCATGCAGTTAACATCTGCACCTCTTCGTCCTTTGAATTCGTTCACAGCTTCACATGTGTTCCTGAAAGGTTTGATTGATTCCAATAAACTCTTAGCCAATATTTTTATGGACATTAATGAAGTTTTTGTTTTTAAGGCAAAGATTCAACCATATTGAAATCGTGAAGGCTTTTACGGCCGGTGTCCATTGTGAAACATGGTAATATGATCTTCCGGGATGATTGGCCGTGGTCAACTGGAACTCCTCCTCTTCCAGACGTTTCGTCCCTAACTGCGAAAGAGACATCTTCAGTGGCGGCGAGTGCTTCGACGTAGTTGTGTACTGGCCGACGACTCTGGTGCAACTGATGATCATCAGTTGTCAGAGTCGTCAGAGTATCAGATTGATCATCAACTGATCATCATCAGTTGCTCCAGAGTCGTCGCCCAGTACACAACTACGTCGAAGCACTCGCCACCACTAAAGATGTCTCGCAGTTAGAGACGAAACGTCTGGAAGAGGAGGAGTTCCAGCTGACCACGGTCAATCAGCCCGGAAGATCACCATTCAACCATATTGTTGGAAATTGGGAAGAATTTTCCAGCCATATAACTATAATATCATGTATAACTGGCAATAATAAAATACATATTATGTTGGCATTTCCCAAATTTAGATTTGATATGGAAGTTTGATAAATATTCAACAAAAATTTTCTAGCTGCATTTTACGGATTCGTAATATGAACCTGCTGTATATCCTTAGATGCAGTTACAGAAAAATTTACAAGTACAAAGCTACAATTGTCAATAATTGATACTTACGGACAAACACATATCTTTTTCGGACAATTTGGGGGATAACTCAAACAGTTTCTTTGGCACCACTTATCCATGCCAGGTATACTCTTGAAAATGTGATTTGGCACGCATACTTGATCTCTAACAATCAGCGGGAACACATTATATGGGGACGGCTTCGATCTATCCCTGAAGAACAGGAGGTAAGGGTTATCAGCACCTACGAAAAGTGGAGGAATAGCTCCTCCAGTATTGGAAACAATTGCTACGTCTGCGCAGTTTCTAAAAGTTTCAGATTTTCCACATCCTTGCGACTGCGTGCCGTTTGGACACATACCCCATTGGTTCCCTGTGTAGTAGCTCCACTGGATGACACATTGAGTACAAGTAACGTAGGGTGGTAGTTGGACTTCGTAGCGAAAAACTGCCTTTTTCTTTCCATCTTCCGGTATTACATACCTATAATGTGGAAATTTCTATATAAGCTGCTACAGGTGATCAGTTTTAGAAGCATGAAAGCATGTATTTCCTTGTATGGAAAATTTCTTGAAACAAACGACAAAGAGCATATATATAAATAAAGAACAAGGGGGGTCCGAAATTGGACCCTTGTGGCACACCAAGTGAGGTAAGATATATAAATTCTACATAAGGAATGAGTTGTTGACGAATGATTTATTCTTACCTGAAATCCCTGGTGCCAGATACATACAGTGGATGTCTTTTGAAACATTCTGGAGTTGCCTCTTGGGCTGGATTATTATTAGGACATAAGAAAAATTCAAAATGTCCATAGTGATTCGCCGTTAATTCAATTTCAATGTCTATATTCTGACCAACACCATAGTGCTTGGAAATGATTCCTTTGGCGTAGGTCCCTCCGGCTTCGTGAGGTCTAGGTTGTTCATGATGGAACGCATCACCGCAAATTCCACATTTTCCACCGTTTTGCTCCCACTGAACTTGAAGAAAAATTCACAATGGAAAAATTACAAATATCATTATCTTTAAAAAAATATAGTAATTTTCTCCACATTCGAAATTGTGTTATTGGAAAATTTGACGTATTGGTTATGTACTATTATTACTAGATTGAAAAACCAAATTTAAAAAGTCAGGAATAACTTAAAAAATAGTTCATTTCAAAACGATACATACTTACTTGCGTATCCACCACAAAATAGTTCGTTGTCGTTGTAGTTAACAGGATTCGGAAAGCCAAATCTCCACATAGAGTTTCTTGCTGGCGGATTCATAAGACGACCGTGACCAAAAACTCCATCACCTATTTGCAAAATGGTCACGCATAGAAGAAGTGCCAAGGTCATATCGCAAAATGGCTGCAATAAACGACACAATTCAAAACTATGAATATAATTTAATGTCTATGATATTTATTGATTAAAACAAGTAACACAGGAACATTAAAATGAGATTATTATTGTGGTAAGTCTGATTTTATGAGGATTTAAAATTAGTGCATTCAAATAGAATTCAAGTAACGATTTTTGTCATTTGATAAGAATACGAAAACGATCCAAATAACTCGCATTTAAATGTTTTCGAATTTTAAATAAACCAACGAAATCGATTCAAGGAAATCAAGTTTATTGTTTCAGTTATTCATTTTATTTTGTGTCTTATCCAAGTGTCTTTTTGATTTAAATTATGTTTAGATTATTCATAATATTTAATGAAATTGTTTTTGACAAGACTTATTATGATCTCAAAATCTCAAAATAAAAGGTTAATTTCAGCAGACACTTCAATAAAAAAAAACTCTTGTTATTTCATATAGTACTTAGGTTTGAAATCTTTGACAAAAAGACCCTAATTAAGTTCAAACTTAAAAATTAAACAAATTATGGTAGATTTTTGACTACTTGGCGACTAAAAGTCTTAATAAAAAGGCAAAGTAAATTTGTAAAAGGACTAAACATAAACAGCCTGTGAACTATTCAATATTCTGTTTGCAAATTAATTCGATTAATATTCGAAATATAAATCTCAAATATGGTTGTCATAAATTTTCATTTCATATATATGCTAATAATTATTTTCAAATGATAATGGATCAGTTTATTGAACGCGTTAATTGAAAATTAATAAGTTATTGAATATAAATTAAAAACATTAGCGTACCACAAATCTGAAGATTTTTATATACACAGTGATCCTGTAAATTTTTTTGCATTAGGACTGCAAGTTGCAGAAAGGTTTTAGACACCATGAAAAAATAAAATATATGAAAGTATTCTTTTATAATGACATGGGATATAATAAGCAAAAAACCTGTAAGTAATTGTGTCTATAAATAACTCAACAACAAGAAGAGTGAGTCTATTGATACTCTAGAAAATAATTAATCAAGTCACAATAATGGATTCGGTATTTTATCGATGACAAATCGGGAAATATAATTTTACCCTAAATTTCTTGGAAAAAATCGGTAGAAGCTTTTAGTGGAATAGTCGAATTTGAATGACTCACACCAGAATCTTAAAATTCGTTTTTAGTCAGGTAAAAGAAAGTCTATAAACTTAATTTCGAGATATGCACATATTATTACAACAATTGTAGTTATTCACCAGAATAATTATTCAATATTTGTAAAATTTTAGCATTGTTTTGCGTTCTTCCTTTTCTTCTTGGTCTTTTCCACGTTTTGCCAAGCTTTTCGATCTTGTATTATTCTATCATATTCAATTTTTGATGAATTATTTTGTTTACTTTTGAACAATTATTCTATTTTCGCTCAAAAATCAGTTGACTCATACATAAGATGCAAAATACTGAAATATACCGCAATGAATTCCTGAAAATACTTCTGAAATCTTAATTTGGACAATAAAGATAACAAAAATGACTTTTCAACACATTTTAACAGATAAAGAATATTGGTATGGAAAAAACGTATTACAACTTCTTAAGTAGCTAATTGATGATATTATTTCAAAACGAAACAGTCGTTCTATGTTTCTATCTAGTATGGTATAGATTTAAATGACCTCTAACATTATCATTCGAAAGATAGTGAAGGTGTCATATTGCAACTACATATTACTAGCTTCACTACGAAATTCTATTGATTTTTTCTATGAAAGTCAGCACTCAAATCTTGACACGAACACGCACCCATACTCGAGAGAGTTTACCTTGTTTCTCCGATAGAGGGAGATCAGGTGAGTATGTCACTGACATTATCCCGCCTTTGAAAAGGTAAGGTCTTTCTGTGTTAAAAATATCCATACCATCACATCGATCGAGTAAGATCTTCCAGACGAGATGTGTGAACGTGATCAGCCAAGCAGAAATTGCCGACGCCTTGCCCTGAACAATTAACCCTAGAAGGATAATGGGGGCAAAATTGTAAAGAGTAGAACAAAGTTCAAATAGATGACGAAGAGGCATATGGAAGATAATTCCGGACCTTATTAAAATTCAGTGGATCTCAGGAAAAAACATCCAAACTCCATTGTTTGAATGCATGCCGCTGATGATTCCTATAATATGATGAAACAGCGCTGCATGGTATTTCCGACGACCTTGATGTTATTCGAAACGCACTAAGTATAAACTTTCGAAAGTTGATAGTTTGTGTTTTTGTTGATAACATTTGTCTAAACAGTTCCTTGAGGGTTTTATTCGAAGTATTCCGATAGTTCGATTAAAAATTTCTGGGTGGACTATATATATAGATAAATACAGGGTGTTTCTTGACTAACCTGAAATATTGTTTTGAGAGCTAGATAACTCAATTTTAAGATTAAAAATATTAATAAACATGTGTAATAAGTCCTGTTATTTATGAGTTTAAGGAGTTCAACTGAAAAATAAATGAGCTCTGAGTGTGAATGAAATTTATTTTAACCATACTTTTCTCTGTACTTTGGAAACATTCTGTATATCATATATTGACGTTCGAATAAATTCAGTTTACATTATTTACGAAAATTCTTACAAGTAGAATGAGGAAGGTGAATAGTTGTTGAAACAAAAACCAGAAATAAGTACCAGAACGTACGCCCATGAACCCAATTGTTTTTATTTGGTTGGCAGGGTCGGAAAAAATCAGTCAATCAACCGAATTGACAGGGGCTCATTATACAGTTAAATATGAGCACGTTCTACCAGCCCACTTGATATTTGGTATGAGGTATAACGGTTAATAATTCCGACTATACACAAACTCAAGTAATAGACAAATTGACGGATTTCTTACACAGGATTCCTTTTGACGAGTTCGAAACTCCCAGAAATAATTTGCTAGTGGTCAATACGATGAAGTTACCTGTTAGCCACACCTTCTATATTTTTTTTTACGTTTTGTCTCTCTAATCAGAAAAACTTAATTGAACAACTTTGGGCAATGGGCGTTAGGTACACTTATGTTTATATGTCAAATGGTCCGCTCCTTTAAAATCTAGAAAATGCCAAGGCTGGAGCAAGACACGACAATTTTTTCGACGCAGGAGTCAAGAGAAACAGGATCCGGTAATCATAAGTACAAACAACTGGAGTAATAACATATCGAATTAATTCGACTCAAAAAACATTTAATGGTACTGTACTTGAAACAAGTATGTCTTTTTTATTCCCCACAAAATCAGATTGTGAATTTATAGGGACAACCAACAGATCATCTTAATATTATTAAAATCAGAAACGAATTTTTTCCTCGTATGTAGTGAAAACGATCCTTTTATCAAATTACAAACAAAATGTTATCCTATACTGATTTAGTAGTAGTAAACTTTATTTACCACAGCTAATACACACTTCAAAAAATGACAATATATATACACAACATCAAACAACATATTTCACCCTAGATATTGTTTTTTACAAAATGATACAATAATTTTTTGAACTCATTATGGTTCTCACATAATTTTGATTAATTTGATTATTTGTTTAATTATTTTCCTACTACATTCTTAATTACAAAAACTTTGAACTCGACTTCTACTCTTTCGGGCCACTAACCCATTATCAAGAGTTTCATGCAAGTAATTTAAGAAAGTAACATTTGAACTATTTATACTATTGAATATACGCAAATCTTCTATGCTTGAAATATGAGTTTTCAAAGCTTTAGTTGATTGTTCGTAATCCCTAGAAAGTAAATATTTTTTCATAATATTACCGAATTTTTTTTTATAAGTTAGTAATTTCGTTGGTAATCTGAAGACCTTTCTTCATTGCAGTTTGGAGTTTAATAGTCTTCATTGATTATTGATATCAATGTAGTGATTATTCTTGATACAAGTAGAACTATTTTCGATAAAATTACAAAAAGACCAACAAATAATAAATAACTCAAAAAGGCGTAAAGTATTCAATGAATTTTAGATGCTACTAGATTGCAGGTAGGAAGCTGCTTGTTGATATATTTTATTATACCTTTAGAATATAATGAATCCTGTATTATACTTGTCCAAAAGTATGGAAATAAATACAGATCTTCAAAATGACACGGATTATATTTCGAAAATTTGCAGACAAGTCTAATGACATAAATCTCATTCGATATCATATCTACCATTACCTACGTTTTTTTGGTTTAACCGGAAATGCCATCAACTTTTACTATGTAAATAGAACAGCCTGTATATTTGTACAGATTTTAATAGATTTTTTTGAAATCTATACATCATGGGGTAACTATAAAAAATACATAAAATCAGAATTATTGCATTATATTTATTGAATAGCCAATTCAAATACTAATGGATATATATGAAAAATAATCATTAATCTCTCCAAATGTTCAAAATATTAAATCTACTCGAGTTTATGAACAAATTCCTGAGTACCTGTTTTATTATTTTCCTTAATAAATGAAGAAAGTTGTTCGTTTAAAACAACCATGCGATTTAAGATCACCCAATTATTACAAATTTAAAGAATTTCAGTCTGGGCACCTAGAATACCATTAAGTGAATCTCTAAGTCTAATCTTAATCCATCGATTTTGGAAAATAGTATCCAGAAAATTACTTTCAGTGACATTCGATATCAAGGCCTACTTGCAAACAAAGAGAAACCTGTTGTGGTACATCAGCCTCGCTAACAGATGGCAGTATAGAATATCTGTTTGTATGACATTCCTGTCAATTTAGGATTAATGTTTGTTTAATCGTAAATTGAATTGCTATTATAAATTGGTATTATGTTAGTCAATAGATTAAGTGAAAACATGTATTCAAATCACATTTTATCAACTGAAATTTCCCATTCATTTCCAAAAGTAGTTTTCGCATTCAATAAACGTTGTAGTTTAATTTCCAAGGATTGATTTGAATCGTTTTTGTTTCTCTGATTGATGATTACCTCGAATAAACCAACATATTTTAATCAATCATTGTCATCACATTTATGAATGAAAGGTTACATTGTTTATGATTAATTCTACAACATTTTTTATCAGATTTTACATGACACTTACATTATCATGTACAAAACGAGTATTATTGTGTGATAGAAATACAAATTTGCTTGCCTTATAATTGAAATGTTCAATGTCATTAATGACAACATATAAGTAAAGTCTTCTATAATGTTTTTGTTGTCAACAGTAGATAATAAACATTTTTTTATAAAAGCGAGAGATATTTTTAAAAAATCTTTTGAATTCATTTTATGAGTAGATAATTATATTTTGTTTGTAGAATAAGCATGACTGATGCTTGTAACAGTTTAACAGCTTCAGTAGATATGATAACTGAATTAATATTATTCAGTATAGTTACGAGGGTCACTTGAAAATATACACGATGATAATAATAATACCAAAACATTTTATTTCATGTTGAAATAGTTGGTTTCGTTATTGAAATTATACCATATTTTCCCTTCATGGAAAAAAATCTAAAATCTCTATATAAATTCATATATTTATAGAAAATTTTATAGTAGGAATGTATTTGAAACTGAACGATGTTATATTGTACCTATGGAAAGTTAAAAAATGATAATAAAGAACCATTCTTCAGAAGCAATCACTTCTACAATTTAACACATTTACAATTAAAATATGAACTATTTTTTATTAAATTCAAAATAATATATTTTAGAATGTAGTGAGTAATTTCCACTAATTTAGCCCTGCCGTCTGCCACCTTTGCCATATTTACAAGAAGTACAAAAGTGCAAAAGACAAATCTGTAGTAGATAGTAGATAAGTGCAATGTTGCCAAACTTTACTAATTTACCTTGAATTATGAAAATTATTAGAAAATAAACTCAAAAAGCAAATTTTAGAAAGGAAATTTTCTTTTGTTAAAAATAAAGTTGATAATGTTCTTTATTAAATAAGCTTTGGTGCAAATTCTTGAGAAATCACCAAGCTGGAACCCCTTAAATAAATGGAGTGTTTTCATTCCAATTATGTATGAATGATAGATTGAATTTTATATTCCCTTACAACTGATTCAAATTCAGGAACAAAAGACATTCAGATATAATGCATTCTAAGTGTAAGGTCCTGATGTAATTTGACCTTCATTCATCGACTGAATTTTTATATTATTTGGATTTTCGTTATGCAGTATTAGTCAATTTATATTCATCTCACTTACTAAGGTCGAAAAGGTTGTATACAGTTTCACATTTAAATTAAATAAAAACGGTATTAGGTGTTTTATTGAGGGAATTTAGTCACGTAAAACATTGTGATGTAATGTGAAATTAGTCAATTGAATTTAAAGGACCCAACCAATAAACAAACAATATTTTCCCTATGTTTGTCATTGTTCGCTCCACTAAATTTTTATCATTTCAGATTTGTTCTTCTCAAATGTTTTGTTATGTTAGTAGTAATAATTTTCTTAAGACCGTGTTATGAGATATCTAGGGTTTTCACTTTATGCAGTTGGTCACATTTGTTGAGGTGATTCAGTGATCGTTTACAGTTTTCAATGTTTGTGTGCATTTGATAGTTCATTTCATCAATATATCATTTTGAAAGAAATATAAAATGTCGCTAACAATACGCTTGTGTTATTTTTAGGGTATAATTGCTTATTATTATCATTTACCATTGTGGTTTGACCAAAATAGAATTTTATTTAGTATTAAATTATTCATCTTGTCTAAATTTATGTATATATTTTATTTCAACTTTTTCGAAACTACGAAAAATTTTGTTCAATTATTCCTTATTTTCCTTATTTCTGATTGCTACGTATTTTACAAAAATATATATTCAATATACGAAAATTTGAACAAAAACTGAATTATTGGAAAACACGTACACGTCAAAAAATTGACAATAATGTACTTTTTAGATGTACCTTTTTGTAGGTGTTGAATTTATGACCACTGAATCTTAGTCCTCTACTTATTCTTGCATTTAGTTCGTCTAGTTAACGACTAAATGTTCTTACTTGGTTCAAGATGCAACCCGTCTAGATTTCAATGCCGGCAAATCCTAACGTGTGAGGCCAGCTTTAACAGACGAAGATTTTCAGTGGTGTTTATAACATTGCTCATATAAGGAAAAAACTAGTTGCTTCTAAATTCAACCTGGTGCGGAAATAGGGTTAATACTCTGGATAAACACATGCGAGTCGCATTTATTCGAGATAACATTCCACAGAATTCAATGCGAAAAAAATTGTTTCACAAACCTGGTTCGAAACCTGATCTATTTCATTTTGTACAAGGAAAGTCTTGACAACATGATTCTACGATTTGAGTAGGTACACTGTAAAACTTGTATCCATTTTAATTTAAATGAATTTTCGGCCAAAGGTAAATTTAATGTAATTCTATGTTTCAGTTTTGTTTATCTGTGTGAACTTATGATGTTATGAATGGTTTATTATTTATTTGCCTACTTTATTATAACTTCTCTGTACTTGAAAGCTAAAATGAAAATGAAATTATTATGTTCATTTCCTGGTGTTTTCACTTTACTATTTACATTTCCATTAGTTTTTCGAGAAATTTCAAAATTCGTGGTATTTTTAGCTTTTTTGACTTTTTCAACATTCTGCAAGTTTTAATTAATGCCGTTATTTCTGTAATTTTATTTCATTCGAATATTGAATTTTGTGAAGAAATATTCTAAACATAAATACTTTCTGCATTCCATGTTTGAACTTGGGTAAATTTCTTCTAAAATTTACGTATTTCGTTCAAAAACCATCCAAATAAATTTTGTGGAAATATTTCAAAAGTATTATTAATTCCTTTTTTATGAGAAAAAATCGTTTTGAATTATTTGCGACAATTTAATGAATTGTAGAATTTTGTATACACAAAAAACAGGGTAGGAAAGAATTTTTTCGAAAATATTTATTGTATCCATAAATATTCTAATCGAATTTTCTTTCAATTTCCAATTAGTAGTAAACCCCTTATTAATTTATAGATATGATATACAAACACAAATCCGATTTCAATGATTCCATTAAAAATACTTGTCGAATTTTTTCATGTATTTAAATTTCCAGTATATCAAATATATTAACATTCGGTTATTGTAGGGTATATTAAATAATGTGAAAAATATGTGAGTCTTGAAAATCAAATTACGGAACATTCTAATAGCTTTTTTATTCAATATTTAATGACAATAATGATGTAGTCAATGTGAATATTGATAGTTGATAGTGGAATTCTTTATTATTCCTGTTCATTAGTGTAAGCCATCAATAAGTCTGTCTGTATGAAAAAATGAGAATCAAAAATATTCACAAAAAATTGTTATATTTTGAATTATCTTAAATATATTTCACCGTTTTATACCCAACGTTAAAATATAAAAGGATACGTAAGAATAATGAACTGAATTCTATAAAGAATTTTCAAAATAAATAAATTCTTTATAATATTTTCGTATGGTCTGCCTTTGTTTTTTATTGTGTAATGTGTGTAGCTATTATGTGGAAAATCTTAAAATAGTCAAGGAACATATTTTGGAAATTTAGGTAATAAAT
This sequence comes from Henosepilachna vigintioctopunctata, assembly GCA_030704895.1. Lineage (NCBI taxonomy): Eukaryota > Metazoa > Arthropoda > Insecta > Coleoptera > Coccinellidae > Henosepilachna > Henosepilachna vigintioctopunctata. Next base: position 928,739 of record JARQZJ010000126.1, read on the forward strand.
AGAAGAATATTTTGAAATTTTACTGAGCACAATGTTTCACTCGCCTTGAATAATAAAAATATGAGAAAATATAATATTAACAGTTCTTTTCCTCAAAATTTTAAAATTCAGGGTGAAAAATATTTTCCGTTATTTTAACCACACAACGGACACATAAAATAAAAATATTCTTACTCACTCAAGTTCATAAAGTTCCTAACAATACCCTCACGTAGTATCACCGTCGCACCAGCTTCCGTTGACGAGCACCACGATCAACTGAACTCTGGAGGCACGGCATCAACGACTTTAGGAAACCCAAGACGGTCGCGGTGATACCATTAGCCCTAGGTGTAGTTGTCTGGCAGGAGGATAATAGCACACTCATCCTTGTATTATTATTGTTTACCACTAGTGGAATCCGATGATCGAAAAACATGTGTTTAGGAAGGCTATTAACCTATGTATGCTCTTTGTGTACGAAATACTTCCAAGTCTTGAGTTCACCGTACGCCGAAATAGGTAGAAATATCTTCCTGTCATTTTCTGGTACATAAAAAGGTTCTGTGAAAACAAATCCTAGCTTCTATGATCTATGAACATTCCACCAGCATAATTTCAATGAATTCACAGAGTATAAAACATGCTAAACTATGCTTCTATACACTATCTTCATACTGTCAAAACTAGAACATGTTAGTGTCTTTTGGAATCCAGGACTCGTGTTTTATGTAAGAAATCTTGAAACCGTTCAGTGACGTTTTTTGAAGTATTTATGGTTTGATGTGAAGGAGTTTAGCAAAAACGAGGTATATTTCATGAGTTGCTTATTACCAGATTTATTCAATCTAAATTACTTGAAACACGTAGAAAATATTCGAGAATTATGTTCTAATAATAATAATAATATTTATTCAGCTGAAGCTATACAGAAAATTTACATATTTTGAACTGTCAATGAATTACATACCTATCTCATTATTTAAAATATTTATACTTTCTTATCACGCTTAAATATCTCAATATTAGTACTAGTTTTCAATGTACTTGGTGAATTATTGAAAGCCTCAAATACGTCATAGCATATGCTATTTTTAGATTTAGAAAGCTTACAACTTTGGATATTAAAACTATCGGTATTTTAGTATTATACCCATGCACATCACTGACATATGTTACATTTTTTATTATATTACAAAATTTGAGATTTTTTCTTATTCTTTCAGAAAAATTGATTTTTTTCAGAGATTTTAGATGATATGAAATCAACAAGATCATTGAAACTCAATTTTTCGTTTATACCTTTTTCCTGTGCTCAGATATTTCCTAGTTAAAATACGAAAGATTCACTTTCTGACCGTTTCTCTACGTCATAAAATTTGTGGTGTATTTGAGCCACATTATTATTGACATAGTTGCATTTGGGCCTAGTGATGTTAGTCCAGCTCTTATCTGTTTTTATTTTGATATAGGTTTTTAAAATTTTCGTGTGAGTTTTCATTTTAGTTGGGTCACAAAGTTACATCGTTTCAATTTTTTGTCCTGTTCATTTGAGCATAAATTGTGAAATTTATCTTATTTATCACTTTGTTATTGATTGAAGCTTTAAAGTGGTGTAATTTTTATTGAATAAATGAATAAAACTGGAGTCAAACCAGGATAAAATCAATTAGAAATAGATATTATCTTTCGAATTAGAATTATTGACCAAACTGTTATTTATACATCAATCTATATTTTCCTACGAAACACTCAATATAACTAGACACATAATGAAAGAACCAATTTAATTCAGGATGTTTTAAAGCAAACCAATCATTTTTTACTTTTGAAATCATCCAATTCTCTTTTGGGCTTGATTATTTCCTCTAAATTATACCAGGAACACTTTACATATAAAAAGAAACTATCGATGTCATTGCCATTCCATTATTTATCATTCTGGTCGAACAATATGTTTTGTGTTGCAAATTAACATGTTTTCTAAATATCAACAGCGTATCCTATTTTTGTGGATTGAGTAATGAATATCTGATGCACAAAACTATCCAAATACTCGCAAAAAAGGACTCATGGAATGTGGATTGACGATGCAAACAGTTCTTTATTTGTTATTGATGCATTTTTGTTAAGTATGATAATTTTATTCCGTTACTGAAATGTTTTATTATATTTTCCTTAAAAATGATGACAAAAATTGAATGTCAATGGAATGGAACACAGAAAATTATATTTAATCAGTGCCTTCTCTAAAGGATTTACCTATAAGTTATTTTTCAATTGGAAGGTTGAAACTGACTATTAAACTTTGTTTTGTCATATTTATTATTGTGATTTGTTGAAAATTGTTTTCATCTTCTCTTCATAAGGCCTTTTAGACATTTTTAGATGTAAATTTGTTTTTATAATTATGGTTGTTTGTTGTAGTGTTTCAACTACAAAGGATGTTTTCGATATTAAGAGATTTTCATCATAATTTTCACAGCTTTTTGATCGAACTCAAAATAGTCGAGACACTCTTGATCGATATAAAGTCGATATAAAGATATAAAACATAAAAATATAAGTAGAGTTTTTCATTTGTCAGTATTTTTAGTGTAAATTGATTCCTATCAATAACACTGAGGAACAATTTGTAACATGTCTGTTGACTTCGATTTTTGGCTGTTTTGAAGGCAAATTGAGATGGTGATTCCAAAACTTTAATCAGTTTTTTTCTATCGCGTCAAGTTTTTTTTCTACAGTTGTAGCGCATACTATTACGCTTCAGATTTCAGACAATTTCAGACTATAACGCAACTAGATCAAAACGTAGTTTGAAGTGTGTTCTCCTCCACAATGGAAATTTATATGGTTCAGTCCCAATAGGTCATTCAGTTTCTTTGCATGAAGAAATTAAGAAGACATTAAGGCGATCATTGACTTGTTGCAATAGAACTTACACCAATGGATCATCTGTGTTGACCTTAAAATGGTTTGTTTCCTTCTTGGCAAGCAACGTGGATATACCAAGTCTCCCTGTTTTTTATGTATGTGGGACGGCATAGCTCGTGAGAACCATTGGGTGCAGTCAAAGTGGCCGCCAAGATCAGAACTGAAACCTGGTGATCCAAAAATTTTAAATCAGCCACTCTTGGACGAAAAAAACTTTATATTTCCGCCTTTGCATATATAACTAGGTCTCTTGAAGCATTTTGTTAAAGCTTTGTCAACTGAAGGGGACTGTTTTACGTATATCATTTCGGCATTTCCTAGTTTGTCATATGAGAAGATAAAGGCTGGTGTCTTTGATGGGCCACAGATTCAGCAACTTATTAAAGATGCACGTTTCATTGAAACAATGACCGAAATTGAAATATTTGCTTGGCATTCAAAAGTATTGTCACGGACTTTCTTGGAAACACATGAGCCCAGAATTACGTCGAAATTGTTCAACAACTCTTAGAAAGTTTTAAAAAGCTTTTCTGTAACATGAGTATCAAACTGCTTTTCTCACATAGCTATTTTGCTAACTGTCCATAAAATCTTGGCACTGTTAGTGATGAACAGGGTGAGCGGTTCCACCAAGATGTGGAAGACCAAGGTGGATGACCAGGAGGCAAGGTATCAAGGTAGATGGGATGTCAGCATGATGACTGACTACTGTTGGAGCTTCAAACGAGAATGTCCCCTGATTGAACATTCTAGGAAAAGTTATAAGCGAAAATGTTTATCCTAATATCTTTTTTGATTTCTTGGATAAATCCAGTTTAAATTTTAATATTATAAAAACCTTTGTATTAATAACATATTCTAATATGTTTTATTACTACCCACTTTATTTTCCTCTGTATACCCATTTTTCATGACTTTTAGGGTATAGAGAGGGTATCCTGTAGTTTAAAAATTTGACGAGATAGAGAAAAATTGATAACACTTTTTTATTCAGAGACTAAATTTTAGTCAAAAGCAAGTCATAGATCTAAGACAACAAAATTGCTGTTCCGCAGTGTAATAGAACGTAAAAAAGGAGAACTACATTGTTGTTTTGCTTCGCTACAATTGAAGATTTGTGTAAACTTTTAGATGAGTATTTTATACTAATTGACAGCACTTTGACATTGTTTCTAGATTTTATCTCAGTGTGATTAAAAAAACATAAAGGGTACATACAATCTAAGACTGTGTTTATAGGATGTGGCAAAACTGCATTTCGTTTTTTTCTGTACGCTTCAATCCGGTTCATTCATTTTATCAACGTAATGACAAACTTGCTGTCATCATAAATATCAATGAGCAGCTTTTCAAAACATGACTGAATGCACACAACCTGTTTGCATCCGCATTATTTATTTTCGTTTTTACTCATTCTAGATTCTTCCTATTTCTATAACAAATGTTAGATATTAATAACCCTGAAGAGTTATCTGAAGAATTTTATTCGAAATTTGTTTGTGATATAATTCAACTGATAAATCTGATGAACATTTAACCGGATTTTTAGACAAATAGAAGAAATACAATCGAAGAAAACTTTCATTTTCATTCAAAATGTTTTGTGAATTTGGTTGAATTAACTATTAATAATAATATATTATTATTTATACTAACTGTTAATTAACAATTTCTTAATAATTCATTATATGAACAGGTAAATCATCTGCTCTTGATTGATTAAAGTATATGATTGTAAGAAAACATTAATTTTTGTATTTAATAGTGTTGGCGTTTACTTGATGTAAATCCATTATAATTGAATATAAACTTAAATTCAAACACTTGAACTTATGATTTACACTTTATTGACTACATAGCATGACGCGTTTCATCGTTACAAACGACTTCTTCAGGTGCTTACAGAAAAATGGTTTTTTACAGTTTTTACAGAATAATCTGTAAGCATCTGAAGAAGTCGTTTGTAACGACGAAACGCGTCATGCTATGTAGTCAATAAAGCGTAAATCATAAGTTCAAGTGTTTGAATTTAAGTTTATATTCAATTAATTTTTGTACTTTAAAAGTTTATGGTATTTATGCCTGAGATTGTAATTGTTATAAGACAATAGTTATTGACTATAAAAACTGGTTTGAAAAAAATTACTTGGAAATATAATTCATTTATAAATTTGAGGAAACACTTGTGGTTGAATAGTATAAATCTATGTCCTTCAATCCTAAATTTGTGAATTTAATTTCCAAATATTCTTTAACAAAGAATATCAGTTTCTATTGTTTGTACCTGGTACATTGTAGGCCTCGCATAATACGATTTATGTAATATGACATAAACATGAGCACAAAATGACACTCCAATTTCAATCCAATTGAAATTCATTTCTATGATTGTATATGAAATAATTGTAAGTTTATATTATTACAACATTTATACTGTTTCAATTCCTTCATACATAAAAGTTTTTCTATTTATACATTGAAGAATACTTTTTTCATAAAAGTTATTACATATCAATATGGTTAAATTAAACTCTTGGCTTAATGTTTCACTATTTATTTAACAATATGAATTAGTCAACATGTTTCGAGCGTTAGCTCATTTTCAAGACTGATGATGATTTTCAATTATGTTTCACCAAGAGTTAAGCGAGAATTCAATCTAAGTCATATCAATATGGTGTTGTGTTTGAGTAAAGTCAATTATCATTAACTGTCAAATTTAATTAAGTCAAGTCATGTCTTGTATAATTCAAAACATGTGACTGAATTTCACAAAATACACTTGGCAATTGTTTCAGGTAGCTAACCATTATCAAAAGTTTAATTAATACAACTGAGTTGTATAATGTGTTGTATAAGAGTGTATCAAACACTGGATACTAGGCAAGAATCCCGAAATATGTATTTTAGATATTTTAGAATTACTCGTATAAAATCATATTTACGATGAAATTGCTTCAAGAATACTGCTTTCCACTAATTTGACATTTGTGTCGTAAGTTTTTACTGTACCATTATCAAATTAAAATATAATCTAGAAAACAATGTTTTGAAATTGATGATTCCTTGTTAAACTTCAGTTGTATTCTATGTTCCTCACTACAGATTAGTCATAAATGAGATTAGATATAAGTATTGTATTTGTAAAATTACATCTGTTGTTAATTCATGCGTATTTTCGTTAATATATGAGAAAATTCTAAATATTGTTTCATTATAAATATTGTTTCATCAACAGTATTTTGGTTGGTATTTTATTCTTGAAGTGGATTTCAACATTCAAAAATCATATTTACGTGTTAATTAGCATTCTATAGTTTTGTTTTTCGACATTTTGAAGTTCATATAAGCCTTGACTTTAAAACTTTTATTCTTTTCTGGAAAAATTCGAAATTATATATTCAAGGTTAAATTATAGAAATAGATTAAAAATAGTACATTGTTTCTTCAATAGGAACATTTATTTCTTTTGTAAAACGATTTCAAGCGGAAAAATCATGCACCACAGAAATTAGGGGGAGGAAATAGTGACTAATATAAAATTGTTATCGTTCCTACTGTATTATAGAAAATATTCTATATCCCATCTCATTTATACCGCTTCCTTACGTAATTATATGCATGTAAACTTAAGGTATCCACTTTCAATCGATTTGAGGGCAAAACATGATTTTCCACCCGCAGTTCTTGCAAAGTTTGTATCGATTGTAACCTAGCAATGTACTTATTTGACTCATATGAAGGGGATATTTCATTATGACCCATGATCATTGAAACAACTTACTGAAGCCTAAAACGGAAATGTTCAGTGCCTTGGTTTTTCATTCATAAAACACCATGTGAACATCCGATATGAAATGAAGTGCTGGTGAAATCATGTCCATTCTAAATTTCGTCGTTTTAACCTTATTTTTCGTAAATTCTTCGTGCTCAAATGAAAGTGAAGGTGATATAAATCTTGCGGTGATTTTGGAGTCTTGTGGAGAGGTTCCAATTGAATCTAAACAAACTGGAATAGATTCTGCTTCATGGATAGTTGACAGGCTTAATATTTTGAAGGTCTTCCAGGATTTGAAAATTGGTGTTCAGTTTTACAACGCTTGTAAAAAGGATGAGTACTTCGAGATACTCTTCAATATTTCCAAGAGAAGGAAGGAGGAAAATGTACTTGGAATTATATCAGACGTTGCTATTCCAACGGAGGTGAGAAAGTTCGCGGATATTTTGAATTTAAAAATAAAGACGATTGTTCCCGATTCTCGTACACTTCTCAAGAGCTCGGTTCGGTTACTTGAAGCGTTAAATTGGAATGACAATTTGACGGTTTTTTCGCCACAGAAAAAAATGGTGGATGAGCTTTTTCAATATACTACGCCAAAAATGATTTGCATCAAAAACACGATGGTTTACAGGTGAGATTCTTTTATTTCAACCACACATTTCAAAGGATTTATGCTTGAAACAAATATTTCGAATTTTGCAATAGAAAATGCAAAATTTTTTCGTTATTTTCACTCTGATATATGTAAATTTTATTCCAATTTTGATTTGGCTTCTTTTTTAGAATATTGCATTATGAAATGAAATAATTAAGAATCAAGACTGAAGTTTTGAGATATCGTTCGTTTATTCAGTTTGCAGATAATCGTTCAGAATTGTTACAAAAAATTATTAGTATTTTCTTATCATTTTGAGGAAGAAATAAATTTATCGAATTCATTTTAATGATTGACACAATAATTAGAAATATCGAAATAGGAGATATTTTAGATATAACACACTTCAAAAAATTTATTAAAAATAATATTTCACTTATGAAAATTGATCATTTTTCCATGTGTTGAAATCAAAAAATATATAGTATATGCAAACACATATATATTAATACATATATGTGTATGTGTACTCTCCGACATATAATTTTTCTGCTGACGATACTGAATTAACTATCAAAGGAAATACTAGCATGAAATTAATCGCAAGAATGCCATAGAATGTTGCGAAATGACTATGTACGTTGTGATGCATCCACCATTCTTCAAGGGATCATGTTAGGTACTACGAAATCAACTATGTCACACTTGATGGAAGAACGTAACAATTTGTCTTGTTTTTCATCAAGTGTGGTATCGTTTTCAGTATTCTCTAACATTATTATTCGAAGGATAACGGAGGCGTGATATCGTACATGTTGAAATAGCAAGATCAATTACGACATTCTTTCAAATAATTTAAATTTTTTGTAGAAATGTCGAAAAAAAATTTGATGTGTAGTAGTTATTGAATGTTTTTTCCAGGAACAATGATTCTTATAACTTTGAAACTGATGACGGACCTTTCATTCTTCTTGGTAACAATTACCAAATGACAAATTTTCTGACTAATAATGAACAGCTGCGAGACTTTCGACTTTTAATGGCTCCGACAGATGGTTCTGTGATCACTGGTAAGCCAATATCCATCACATTAATGTTCCACCCTATAAAACTTAAATATCCATGTGCTAACTAAAACTGATATTAACAAAAGAATTCAATTTCAAAATTTGTTACATAACGATAATTGATCGAGTATTCAATATGAAATATACATATTTCTTATTTTGAAATGAGAATATTGAAACTGCATCTTACTATGTCCATTGTCATAAAATTCCATCGAAAAACGACACAAAACCTACCTATACCTTCATATTCATACCTATTACTAGTACAATTCCGGAACACAGTGCAGAACACAGAAGATATAGAAGAAACATAGAGTAAAAATATCACATACGGTTCAGTGATTATTATGAAATTATGAAGCTTTACATTTTGGAACGCATCATAAATAATCATTCAAATAGACTTATGTAATGTCTTATCAATCTACAAGCTTACTCTGTATTCTATATTCCCTTTTTATTCAGATTGGCACCATTCCTTTCTGTTCGTATTCATTCTTAGAAAGATTCTTAGAAATTGCCATAGTGGACATAATTAATTGAACCTATCAAATAAAGGTGTATGTATATATGTTATTGAATAAATATGTGATTTTTATTTCTTTACAGACATTGGAGAAAATACGTACATCATTCTGCCTTCATACATTCCCTTAACTGATAGTTCAGAGAAGCTGAATCTAACTCCAACTCCCCTTCTGTTCGAAATAGCCCAACCAATACTAAGTTATACCGAATATCTTCGAACATTTCTCAAAATACATTGCATTGGAACACAAAACAAACTAGACTGCATAAAACACAGAAACGTCAAATTTTCTGACAGTTTCACTCATTATACCCATGAAACTATTCTTAAAATACTCAAAATTGAACCTTTAAGAAACAATTTCGTCTACGATATTTACATAACTGGTAATGAATCCGAAGATTTCTTCAAGTTAGGGTACAATTTTAAACAGTCGTTGATCAAAGTGTTTACATATAATATTTTTGACGATACTATCAGTAGCCTCTACAATTACACTTTGGAAGATGCAAAGAAAAGTGTATGTTTTGAAGATGCCATAAAATGTAAATATAATTGTGAGAACTTCCATGAGTTCTCCAATTATTCTCAAGAGAACATCTTGAAGAAAGGTCTTCAATTCAAATCTGAACCTTGGATTATCGTCTTCCTAGCGATTTCGGCTATAGGTTCTCTGATAAGTTTGATAATTGTAGCATTTCTATGTGTTTATATTTGTCGCAAAGATATTCTCGAAGGAAATCCTCTGACTACAATTTTTCTTTTGCTAACAGTACTTTTAATGTATTGCTCTGTGCTTCTCTTTTCTATACAGAGGAACCCTTACAATGAAGATCTGTTGTGCTTGTTGCAATCTTTATGGACTACTTTGAGTATTTCTGGAGCATTTTCTCTGATTTTATCGCGTTCTATTTTACTTTCAACAGTTACAAGAGAAATTGCTTACATGTCACATATTCCAGGTTCAGTACAATCTTTTTTGGCTTTGTTTATTTTTGGAGTTCAAGCTGCTTTAAGTTTACAAATTCTGGGCAACTGTTCTAAAGTCTTCGAAGGAAATTCTTTCCTTTATCTAATGTCTTATAACATGATGCTACTTCTGTTTATCATCTGTCTTTCTCCAATGGTTTATAAATCTCAAAGAAACTACAAGGAGGGAAAATATTTTGTCATATCAGCTGTTTTGATCACCTTATGTTGGTGTTTCTGGATTTCGTGCTATAAGGTATTAGATGACTCCTGGAAAGATCTACTGATATGTTTTGCAATGGTCTCCACAGCAAGTATACTACAAGGTACGATATTTATATCAAGAACCTATCTCATGATTGTGTCTTCTACAAGAAATAAACTGAGAAACAATTTACCAAAGTTGAATGAAAGGAATGGAGTGTTGGACGTTTATAGGGCTGATGAACGGGTAAGTTTATATAGAATTTCAAAGCTAATTGAAATTAATATCTTCAATTATTTTTGGAAATTATGCGGAAATATATCAAATGTGAAACTTTTTACTTCTAGCTATTTCTCTTGTTCGAAACGTTTTTACTCAAACTATAACACCCCGTTTTGGTGCGTAGTTCGAACCACCTCGCAGAAGACAGTGGTTCAATTCTTGAGCTTGCAGGTGCAGTTGTTGCAGCAATCACTGTTGATACTGCTCATTCACTCCACTTAGAGACGAAACGTCCTTATACGAGAGTTCCATTTGAATACATCATACCAATCCTTTCAAACATTGCTGCTAGAATAACAAATTATTTATTCATCGGTTTTACATACATCATGTGTTCATTACAAGGGGTTTCAATAAGAAATTTCTTGTTGAAATATATTGTAAAAAATAGGAACATGTCATTTAGTTTTATATGAAATGTACGGGCAACTTGTAATATTGTAACTAAAAGTGGACAGGTAATACGTAAAATTAATAATAATTGGTGATGGATTGATAGTAATGAACACTTTTCGAAAAGAGAAGAATATAAATTTGTTCCATTGTTTATAATATAAATGAGAAATATTTAATAAAGGACACGAAGGTTTCGCTTATCTCTTGGTGAAACATTATCTTGAAAACTATGAATTAAAATTAACACACTTGACTTAAGTTTCACTGAATATATTAAAAACTCTACTTTAGTAACATTGTATACTCTTGATAATCTTAACCACCCGAACCATATGTAGAGGTTCTATATATTCAGTGAAACTCAAGTCAAGTGTGTTAATTTTTCTTTCTCAAACGCTGAGAGCTGCCGAAATCCAGAGGTGTTGCGCCATAGCAAGATCTTCAGTGGAAAAGCTCACAAGGGTTTGGAGGGACCGCAGAATAACCAAAAACACAAAGGTTCGACTAATGAAATGCCTAGTCTTTCCAATCTTCTTGTACCGAGCTGAAACATGGACATTGAGGATGCAAGATCGTTGCAAAATTGATGCGTTAGAAATATGGTGCTGGAGACGCTTGCTCAGAATCCTTTGGACTGCACATGGAACCAACGTCTCGATTCGGAAGGAGCTAAACATCAAAGAGAGGTTATCGTCGACTGTGAAGCTGCGAATCCTCAAAATCTTTGGACATATAACCCGAAACGAAGACTCTATCGAACGATTGGTGGTCCAAGGGAAACTCGAAGGCAAAAGATCGAGTGGGTGCTCTCCAACAAGGTGGGCAGATCTGATAAAATCTGTGACGCATTCCAGCATCAATGAAAACTCCAGAGCCGTTAAGCATAGAATAGTGTGGCGTCGTATTGCGTGGGACGCAGTGGCACAAGACCGAGACATGACCACGACCACTCTGTCAAGAGTGAACGACTGAGAAGAAGTTAATTTTAATTTATTTTTTGTTTAAATATTTGTAGCGAATTCGAGACACGTATTCTTCAAAAACAGTTGGTAGTCTATTTTGTTGAAGTAATTTTACCTATTTTACCCAATATTAAAGTAATAAACCGAATATAAACTTTTTTAGACTCATTGTGAAAATCAAAAAATTATTAAATCAAATAATTCAACAATTTTTCTCAACAGGTTGATGTAACCTTTACAATGGTATCTACCCATATGTTTAACCATATAAAATTATATAGTTATTCGGCCACTTAATGCATTCAGGAAGTTTGGAATTTGTCTGAATTAATTGGAATGAAAAGTTCAACTAACAATTAGATGTGGGGTGTTGTTGATATTTAGTTAAATTATTTAGGATTTGATATTTCGTAGTATTTGAAGGTCGATACACATCTAAGTTTCTAGATATTGAAAGTAATATCTATTAAAAGTAACAAACAAAGGCTTGTTCCAATCCTCATTAAGATTTTTATCTGGAATTCTTATTATGAATTCATATCTATACGAGTATATATATTCCCAAATTTTCCAATCGGTAGTGTCCTAAGATTATTTTCTGTGTCCCCCTTAATAAGAGCCGAACTTGAAAAACTAAAAATTTCAATTTTGAGAGCTTGAAATTAAATGGATGATATACTTTACCAGGGGTGTCCAACTTGATTAGACCTAAGATCTACTATTTACTAACGAAACCCTGCGAGATCTACCAAGTAATGGGTGTTTTTTTAGAGTTATAGAACTATAAGTTGGCATTACTGTTAAAGATGGCAACCGATTTAACAGCTGAGAAGTGATTTATTCTCAGTTTGGTTTGGCAATTCAGCATGAATAGACTCACGCCTGAACAACGCTTGCAAATAGTGTAATTTTATTTCGAAAATAATGGTTCTGTGCGGAATACGTATCGCGCGCCACGTCCATTTTAGTGATTTTAGCGATGAAGCGCACTTCTGGTTGAATGGTCAACGTCAACAAACAAAACTGCCGCATTTGGAGTGAAGATAATCCTCAAGTGAATGTCAAAACACCGTTACATTCAGAAAAACTGACTGATTGGTGCGCTTTATTGGTCCGTACTTCTTAAAAAATGATGATGGCCAAAACGTTACAGTCAATGGTGATCGGTATAGAGCCATGATTACTAACTTTTTCATTCCTGAATTGAACAACCATAATGTCCAGGACCTGTGGTTTCAACAAGACGGCGCAACATGTCACACAGCTCGTGCCACAATCGATTTATTGAAAGACACGTTTGGTGACCGCCTAATTTCACGTTTTGGGCCTGTGAATTGGTCTCCAAGATCTTGTGATCTAACACCGCTAGACTACTTTCTGTGGGGTTATGTAAAGTCATTGGTCTCTGCGGATAAGCCACGAACGCTTGACCATTTGGAAGACAATATTCGCCGTGGTATTGCCGATATACGGCCACAAATGTTGGAAAAATTCATCGAAAATTGGACGTCCAGATTGGACTACATCCGAGCCAGCCGTGGCGATCATATGCCAGAAATCATATTCAAAATGTAATGCCACAAGATTATCTTTCGAATAAAAAAAATTCTTGTCAATCGAATGATCCATCTTTGTTTTCTTGCAATTTAAAGTTCTAAACCTCTAAAAAAAACACCCTTGACATACTACTTGAAATCTTCAATGAAACATCATAGTTTATCACACAATCATGTATTTTTTATTGATCAGTCTTACTAGTTTCTTTTCATATCACATGTGAGATCGTTTCTTTAAATTTACTCAACATTAAATGAGTCCTATATATTCATATACGTTATGATCAATAACGTATGAGTTGACTTCAACTTTTATTGGAATTATATTTATTCATATTGATAATTTTGATTTTTTATTCATTTTGTAGAATGTATATGACTGCGTGAATGTAGCAGCTATTAATGCCATCTCTGTGGCCAGGCCTGGAATTAACGTATTACAAATGGACGAAGATATATACAACTATCCAACTTTACCGAGGGATGAAGAGTTTAACTTCGATATTCAAACAAATTCGTCTAATCATAGTGATAAAGTAACACGATTCTAAAATGAAGAGTCAACGCTCATGTATTGTAATGCAAGTGAATTATATTCACTTTCAAGAGGCTACTGACACAAATCAATGCACATAATATTAGGTGGTTGATTTGCCCAGGGTTGAACTAAGGGTTCAAGATTACAAGGAACATAAAAACTTTTGTGGTACAGGAATAAGAGATATTATTTTTTATACAAGTTATTGAAAACTAAAAAAATTTATCAGTCAACTTCGCAGCATAAAATGCGAACTACAAATTCACCAATAAGTCTAAATTCAATACAGTATGTAGCAAGCAGGGGTAAATTTCAAAAATATGCAATGTTCAGTCATATCTATACAAATTTAACAAGAATGCAAATACATCTTGACGAAGAGGAAACTATATCTCGTAGTGATCACGTGTACATGTTTGTGATGACTAGTGGCCTCTTGGAATTGAACATAGAAGAGGTTCAACTATTGCAATAATAAAATATAATCTTTTTGTTCCTGCAAAAAATAACCTGGTAATTTTATATATTTTATGAACTTTTTTCACATATTTTTTAGCATGTAGTTCGTCAGCATGTAACATAAGAGAAATTCTCTATTAATAGAATATAATAATTCAAATTCTGTTAAGTATTATATGAAAAAATTGCTTAAAATTAGATGATAAAATAATCTATACATACAAGTTAAATTAATTTATTTTACTCATTCTAATTGAATCATTGATAATCATAAGAAATATAAATAAATAATTCACAATAAATTAACTAAAAATTGAGAATTTCTTAATTTTTCTCCAGTAATATCACGTAAGTTTTCACCATTGAATTAATTATTAGGTATTTAAAAATTTTTGAAACATTTCTAACGATTTGTTTTTAGCAGATAACTGAAAAAATTGAACAGTAAAAGTTTTTGTTTTGTCAAAACTTCAAAGCATAATTTTGGTTTTTTTTAGTGATTTAAAATTTTGGAAAACTTGATAAAAAAACAATTACGATTGTATACTCCATAAAAACTTTAGAAAATGATAATAGGTTTATATTAGTTTTTTTGTTGTCTTATATTTTTGTTTTGTGAAATGCGTTCTTCTTTATTTTGTACAGTATGAAACAAGACAAAATAATTTTAAATTTGAATTTTGTCATAAAATTCCTTTTTTGGGTTGATTTTTAATATTGTCTCTATTCGAACAATGACTCAGAAAATAAATTAGTATTGATTTTCTTTGGGAATCTGTATAATTTTGAGTTGTAAAATTTTGTTGAACTTTGCAAGTTCAAGAAGCACTCGGAGGAAATAACTTTGTTACTAGTAGGTCAGGATATATCGAGAAATTGATAAGTATAGTGTAATAACCTGCAATGAAGGGAAAGTATAATTTTTGTCGTGTATCAAGTACCATTTCTCCTAGCGAATGAAAGTGTCTCTTATCTTGGACTTTCTCTATAGCCTGCTTGATTTTAGTCTAATACGCGAAGTCTACCTCAATAGTCCCGTTCATCTCAATCAATATTCATAATTAAATAAATCAAAAATGATCATTCCATATATATACATTAAATATTTGGTTTATATAATTTTTTTTCTGGTAATACCAGTGTTCGCATTGATTCTATTGAAGATTTTCCAGAAATGGACTATGGGAAAATGCAATAGTTTAGTTTGTTTAACTGGAAAAACAGCTATAGTAACTGGCGGTGCATCAGGTAGGTATACATTTTTGAAAAAATTATAAAAATAGTGGAATTTTACGGAAATCTCTTTATTTTGTATAAGAAAAAGATAGAAACAGCTTTTGTTCAGTATGAAATGAAAATCTAAGATATTTCTCAGATTATTACGAGAGAAATTAATACGAAATTGTTTAAAAATAGCAAGAATAATAAATTTAAAGCATTGATATCAGTAAAAAAAATGGAAATTATAAAGAATAGTTCAATTATTTTAAGGTCGAATAACATTGAAAAATTTTCATTAATTTAATGTAGCCATAATTTTCAACTTTACATAGATGAATTATTTCCATTCTTTAAATTTCGGAAATGCATTTGAATTGACCTACGAATATGCCTTATAGAACTTAGAATATTTTTTGGAACCTAATAGGAAAATGCCCTTTATGAAAGATAAGTAAAACGTTATATATTTCAATGGTGTTTATGCTTCATATCTTTATTTAGAGAATTTTTAAATTTCATTGAATTTAAAAACTATTTTGCTTATTGATGAAAGTGTTTCTAAAGATAAAATCCGATATTTAAATGTAGTAAATTGGAAACTGAACAGAAATGTTCATTCAGTGATTTAAAACCGATCTGCATTCTCCAAAGAACAAAAAAAATCGAATATAGAAGTAGACCTACAAGAATATAAGTTGCTTTATATAGTTTTCTGGTCTTAATGAAATAATTAGTCTTTATTAAAAAGTTTTTGGAGTTCTCAAATTGAATGTTGATACTTTTTGAAAATACGTTCTGAAGATAAAATCACAAAAAATAGAAACTTTACTGAGGAACACAAAAACCAAAAACTTTCTCGATTATAAGTGTATCTTTTTTTTTAGGTTATATCGTTAATTTTGTATTCTGTTTGAGGTTATATATATATATATATATATATATATATATATATATATATATATATATATATATATATTTATAAAGAGAGAGAGAGAATGAAAGAGATAGAAATGAAAAATTTTATAAACTATACTAGTTCTGTGAAACCAATCATTTTTATGTCTATTTCACAAAGAGGAGAGATTCGAACTCGGCAGGAAGGTTGTAAAACTTTTTATTGGATTCATTGTTCATGAAATTAATATTCAAACAATAAATGTGGGATATGTGGGCAGATACGTCTAGTAGAATGAAGATATGCCCAATATTCGTTTACGTTTCCACGAACGATTTATATGAATTCTTCATCTCATAGTATAAAAATAATTCAAATCAAAATATCGACGTGTAGGGAAATTTTTAGCTGTTGACATAAGAAGTCATAGTAGAGCAACATAGAAAACACAAGATAGACTAATTCTCTCTACAAGGAACTCATCAGTTGTGCCACATCTATCACCAAGTGTGGCAACGACTTCAATCTGCTGAGATCCACTGAATTTTAATGAGGTCCGGAATTAACTTCCATATACCTCTTCGTCGTCGATTTGAACATTGTTCTACTTTTCATAATTTTGCCCCCATTATCCTTCTAGGGATAATTGTTAGGGCAAGGCGTCGGCAATTTCTGCTTGGCTGATAACGTTCACACAGCGTCCGGCAGATCATGCCGATGAGCGATGTTATGCTGTTGATGATGATGACTTCAATCTCCAAACACCTTCACATTATACCCCATAGTGAAGAACCACCAAGTAATGAATACTTCACTACTCCATCTGTAGGAATCAATGGAAAACATCTCTCTGATCATAGACACGCCAAGCACTGAATGTACAAATATAATAATAATAACAGAACTTTATTAGTACTCCATTTTTAAACATACTTTATTCAAATTGCATTAGTATAACTTCACAAACTAAAGAGTACTAAGAGGTGAGATACAGCAGGAGCTGATTAATACAACCGGAATAAAACAAAAAAAAACTATTTCTCACCAATTTTATGCATAATAAAGAAAAGAAAAGAATAAAATGAATTAAAATAAATAAGACAGGTATGGTGGTTCAGTGTTCAATACATATTTACCACATGCTCAATATAAAAAAAATTAAAAACCACACAAAAAAAAAAGAAAAATTACCTAAAAACAAACTCAATCATTTTCCTTCAGAAGAAATTGCTTACATTTTTCTTTGAAAGCTTTCGCTTTGTAACTGAAGAATTTATTCGGGATACAATACATCAAACTAACAATTGTATAGGACAAATAAATATCATCGTATGGTACATTTACATTTCAATATGTTGCGTTAGTAGTACTAGGGCCTACACTAAAAAACAAATATAGAGTAGGCCGTGAGAAGTAAAACTAAACTCGAGAAATCATGATGAATCAAATAATTATAAAAAAAGATTCGTTTCAACATCTTTTCTAATAATGGCATAACTCTGATCCAGGTTTTGAGCTAACGTACATATTTCAGCTTTTTACATTTTTTTCAGGCATAGGATTTGAAACTGCGCTACACCTAGCTTCAAGAGGATGTAGAGTAATAATAGCAGACGTTGACGGTGGACTGAGGGCGAAAAATAAGATAATTCAGGCAACAAACAACACAAATATATCCGTCAAATATTTGAACCTCGCGTCTCTGGGCTCTGTCAGGGAATTCGCTAAAGAAATAAATGATACGGAGGAGAGATTAGACATTTTGATTAATAACGCAGGCGTGGCAACAATGGGAAATAAACACACTGAGGATGGTTTACATGAGACAATGCAAATAAATCATTTTGGACCTTTTCTATTGACTCATTTACTTGTCGGTGAGTATTTTTTCAATGGCGTGTGAACAACCTCGATCTTATCGTACTTTAAAATATGAACAACTTAAATGTCGCGCAACTTTCAAGGAGAAGATCGTGTTTATGTTAATAGTTTTGGAAAAAAGCGACATTTCGAGAATTGGCGACGTTATAGGATATGAAATTTCTTTAGTTATCAGGTTTAAATAGAAATAAAGGTACATTTTAACTACTACCAAAGGTAAAACTGCGGGAAATCACGGTAGAAATATGATCAATGTTGCCAAATATATATAGATTTACTTCAACCTGTGAAAAAGTAAGCAAGATACGATTTCAATTCATTCAAAAGAATAATCCAGTAAAATATCTGTTGCTTATTCGATTAGACTGCTTGTATTCATAAAATATGTATCTTTCTCTATAATAACATTTAACTTAATCTTCAAATTGAATAAAGTAAAAAATTTCTGAGATATAGGCTTATGCTTATGATATAACTGAAGAGTTATAGAACTGACAGAATAGACAGAACGAAACGAACTGTCCAGTGGATCAGCCCAATATGGTATAAATATCGATTTTTTCAAAATTCTCAGTGAAAGTTTAGTTCTAGAAAAGTACTCATTTATCCATCTTCAATATGGCGCCCATAAACAATAATGTTCATTTAACAGTGCCGTATAAGCTCTTCGCTTATATAGATCTGAAAAATGAATAACAAGTAACAGGAACGCTTTATAATATCTTCTTTTAGTTGGATAGTTTGAGACTTAATTTAGTAGCTTTAAAAATAATTGGAGGTATTGTCTGATGAAATATAACCATGAAAGTAACGCATTAAATTGTAAACCCCACAATATTGATGGTAATAAACACAGTTGGAACTACATTAAGTCATTATTAAACCAATTTACATAATTAAACATGCCATAAAAATAATCGCCGTCTTAGGTATTCGATGGACATTTTGTCATATTGAATATCAGTTTTGAGACATGTTATTGGCAAAATTACATCTTTATGGAATTTTATATTAAATAAATTGATCATAAAATATTTTTAAATCGTATCTATTCACAGCAACATCTTTAGTAATTTGAATAATATCTACACAAGGTATAGTACATAATTATAATGTTTTTATTAAAATATGTATTATAATAACACGTATCACATGTTCTTGAAGTGAACCAGTGGTAATATAGACCCCAGGGGGCTATTCCAGCTTTAGGGAGGTCCATTTGGCAGAAAAAATTTTCGATGACATGGTGGTTCATGTTATAATCAGATCCATTTATAACTGGTATTAATCTATATAAATAATAATAAAAATAATGATATTTATTTGTTTAGCTGAAGCTATACAAAGAATTTACATATTTTGAACTGTCAATTTTGAATTTTATAGGTACCTATCTCATTATTTAAAATATACTTTCTTTCGCTTAAATATCTTAAATATTAAAATTATTTAATATTAATGAAATTAATTATTTCGCTCAAAATTAGATATTTAACATCTAATAATTCAATATACTTCGTAATTTATAATAGCATGTGCTATTTTTAGATTTAGAAAGCTTACAACTTCGGATATAAAAACTATCGGTATTTCTAGTATTATACCCATGCACATCACTGACATGTTACATTTTTTATTACATTACATGGAAGCAACTGATTTTTTATTTTAAATATGAATATTAAATATGAAGCAAAGAGTATTTTTTGTTTAACAAACATTAGTTTCAAAGGGTTCAGCGTAATTTCAAAAGGGTGAAACTATTGCACTTCAAAATTGTTCGCATGGTTCTATTCTGTAACTTCTGTAATTGTTGAGTTTTTTCTTTAGTCAAATCAAATAACAAAGTGGAGTAATATTCAAAATTTTGAACAATAATTTCATATATGTCGACAAATTTTTTCCTATTATTTTCAAAAAACTGATTTTTTTAGAGATTTTAGATGATATGAAATCAACATGATCATTGAACTGAATTTTTTACCGTTTCTTCTCTAATTTTTTGTTCATTAATGACAAATGGTAAAAATGATATAAAAGCTTTTCTATTTCTTGTTTTGGATTACGTTTTCACTGTAAAATTTTTTGGTGATCTCAGTAAAGAGAAGAATCGTCATTAGATGGTAAATCAAGGCTAGCAACTATTACTATGCAAATTTAAGATGTTTATTGATAATTTCTTCCTTTCTATAGATACATATTTTTCCATATTCTTCGAAAAAGCCGACGACTTCTTATCTCTTCTTGTCTCTTCTAAGAGACTTAAGAGATAGGAGATAGACACCAACTTACTAAAAGATATCTCTGCTAAAATCAGTATCAATGTATGTTTAAAAAACTAAGTTAAAATTAATAAGCGCTACTTTATAAATGGGGGTCACCATTTTCATAGTCGCCATGGAAGGGGGACTATGGAAATCAATTGCAGTCGATAAGGGGTCTAAGGGCGAAAAGGGTAGCAGACAATAATTTTCAAGCCTCATCTCCAAATGAAAAATGAATGAATAAAAGATGTTATTTCTTGCAGATCTTCTTAAGAAATCAGCACCAAGTAGAATTATATTCGTAAGCTCTGCTTTAGCATTCTTCAGCAACCTCTCCATAGAAAATTTGAACTATCCAAAAGATCATCCACTGTCACTTTTCCGTACAGCATTGATCTATGGCAATTCTAAATTGTGCAACGTTATTTCCGCCAATGGTTTTGCAGAAAGGCTTGAAAGTTTTGGAATTACTTCCAATTCATTACATCCAGGCTGGGTTAACACAAATATTTGGAAGAATGCCTCTGATTGGACAGGATTAGACAGACTTGAAAGGATTATTTTAAACCCAATATCATACTTATACGGTAAAGTAAGTACATCATTTCAGATTATGATCTAAATAAATTGTTCTTCATCCTCAACAGGTATAATACCCAATTACAGAAAATAAAAATGAGACCGTGTCGCGCCACACGAGGTAGGAACGTTAGTTTCTTCAAGAATTATTTTCAGTTAATTTTATATTGAATTAAATTAAACTCTTGGCTTAATGTTTCACGATTTATTTAACAATATGAAATAGTCAACATGTTAATTACAACAAGTAATTATTATCTATTCAATAAATAAGTCCTCATAGTCATTTATAATATTTTTATTTATTTTAAATTGAAATCAATGTATCTAATGTATAAACAATTTTTTATTAAACACTTTCCACGATTTTCACAATAAAATTTGACTTTTTATTTGAGTTTGAAATTAATTTTGAATATTGTTTGATTTGAAATTTTGAATATTAATTTGAATTTGTTATTTAAATTTGAATTATTGAAAATTGTGTAGATAGAACAGTGCTGTATATTCGATGTGCGTTTGCTCTAGGCTCATGCGACACTGCTATTTTCAAAGAAAGAAAGATCGGTGAAAGGGAGAAAGAGACACAGCGTGCACGCGGAAGATGCTAGCCACTCGGCGAGAACACATTCCGATGACATGACCTGACCACATTCCAATCACTGATTTCTCGTCGCGACTTCCCTCCCTCTGCCCTAAAGTAAAGAACTAATGTTCCAATATCAAAATGTTGAATAATAACTGAATAAATAATGAAGAAATAAAATGAAAAGAAATATAACAAAGATCTCAATCTAAGTTAAAAAGGAAACTAATAACTAAATAATAAAATGAAATGAATTATTACAAAGAACTTAATCTAAATCAGTTCATTTCAGTCAATTTCACTTGTTCACATAACTCCTAATAACTTCTATGGAGTCAAAGTGAATGTCACTTTTATTAGCAACTGTATTGAATGTAAACTCCTTTCTTGGAATGCAAACTCTAATCTTGGACCACTGTTATTTATTATGTTCGTAAATAATCTGATGGATACCATTCACTCTCCACATTTGATGTTCGCAGATGATTTGAAACTATATCATGAAGTTAGATCACAGGACAACTGTGTTCAACTTCAGCTCGCGCTGGACCATGTTGCTAGTTGTTGTTAGGACAATTATTTGAGTTTGAATGTGTCAAAGTGTAATGTTGTCTCTTTCACAAGGAAAAGAGACAGAATTGACTGTGATTACTGCGTCGGTGGTCAGGTTCTTTCTCGTTCTGATAAGGCGAGAGATCTTGGTGTAGTCTTCGACCAGAAGCTTTCCTTTGTCCCACACATCACCCAACTTATTTCATCTGCTGAGAAAACATATAAATTCGTTATACGTAATGGCAAATATCTTAATAATTCCTCAACATTCATAGGACTATTTACTACCCTAATCCGTAGCAAGTTGGAGTATGCCAGCACGATCTGACATCCCATTTCCACTTGCCATCAACGCCATCTTGAGGCTATTCAGAGAAGGTTCTTGAAATTCTTAGTTTCGAGGGAGGATGAAGTTTATCCACAGAGAGGAGTCAATCATAACGAATTATTGAGTCGATTTAGTTTAATATCATTGCAGAGCAGGAGAGAATCTTCAACACTCAAATTTTTGTACAAATACTGCATAATAGTATGGATTGTCTTCCTCTCTTGTCCGCTTTGAAATTTCGTGCTCCTAAGAAAAATTCTCGTAATACAGAATTATTACACCAAGAGACTCCGATGACCAACTCCGTAATACAATCATCCAATTGGTTTATTGAGTCTACATTCAAAAGAGTTGCCAATAATTGTCACATTCATTTTGATTCCATAGAATTTATTATCAGGAGTTATTTGAACAACGAAAATTTACTAAAATGAATTCATTTAGCTTGAGTTATCTGTAATATTTCATTGAATGCTATAATGTAGTTATAAATAAGTTACTATTTTTTTTTAGATTAGATTGAGCTCTTTGTTAAATCTTTTTTTAATTATTTAGTTATGTATTCAACATTGTTATTATTTTCTGTAATTGGGTGTTATATCTGTTGAGAATAAAGAACTTATTATTATAAACCAAAGGGGGGATTGTATTAGCGAGTGGCTCCTCTAAGTGGAATAATTCTGTAGAGAATTTTGCCTAGGAACACGAAACTTCAAAACGTACAAGGGAGAACGCAATTAATACTGTTGTGCAGTACCTAATTTGTACAAGTATTTGAGTGATAAAGATTCCCTCCTGCTCTGCAATGAAATTAACTAAATATCTCACACTTTGGCATAGAGCTATTCTTTAAATTACGGATTGTTTCGAGAACGTTGACATTTCAGACGAATAAGCTTCCAATAAGAAATATCATTGGATACATGGTGAAATAGATTTATTTTAAAAAGTTTTGTAAGCTTGTCTAGATTTCACAAAATCGTCAATTTCGCTCTACTTAAGTTTCGAGCTAATAACCCATCATCAAGAAATCACACAACTTATTCATAAAAAGTTTCACGAATAATTTCTCTTAATTTTCAGAATCCAACAGAAGGAGCTCAAACAACCTTACATTTAGCTCTTTCTAATTCTGTCAAAGAAGTTACTGGTAAACATTTCTGGGATTGCGTAACATTTCCTCTTCCACCTGGTGCACGTAGTGACAAATTCTGCAGAGATATCTGGGAAGAATCTGAAATATTCGTTAAACTAAGTGAAAAAGAGAAAATTCCAAAAATGAGCTTGAAAGAAAATATTGATCTTTTGGAAGGAAAAGTAAATGATAATGAAGATAACAATGAAGAAGTCGTCGTCAATGAGCAACAATTGACCGAATTGGAGGCTGTTTATGAAATTAATTGGAGTAAAAATGATATATTACAAGAAAAATCACAGAATGTGATACAAAATACAAATGTGGAAGAAATAGAGTTAACAAAAATTCAAAGCGATGGTGAAGATTCAGGTAATATTGAATCAGATATCGAATCTTCTTCTGATAAGGAAGACAAAGTGGAAAGTATCGAAGAGAAAATGTCTGGCTTTCCAAATTTTGGAAAAACGAAGGATGGAGAAAGTTTTATAACATTGAATGGAAACATTGAACATAGCGAAGCTAAAGAAAGAAGTTGAGTTTGTGTGATTACCGCTTAGCGAAAGTAGTAATTTTATCTGTTATAATTAATTTTAGTATTATATCGATGTTTTTGTTTTGAATAAAGTTGGTTACTAATTATGAAATTGTTGTCAAATTGATTCCTAGATATGTAATTCTGTATAAATCTCTTGTAACTTGATTGAACATTATCGAAAATTATAGCTGGCTCTAGACAAAAATTTTTTGAACATAATATTAATCAAAACCATGATTATTCTAGACTTGTTTCTCAAGAAAGAAATTTAAGCCCCTCCAAGTTTTTAAGCGCCACTGGCCGAAACTTAACAAATAATTTGAAAACGTTATAAAAACGAAATTTATTACACATTTTTATCCAAAAAAGAAAGTTGTGTTGATGATCTTTGCTAATATCATCAAGGTACATTTTTATGTTGAAAAAGAATAAAATTTTTCATTTATAGGTACAGCTATAGGTCCAAATTTTATGTGGATTTTAATTCATTTGATTTTTTTGCATAACATATAATTTTGTCTTAATTAAATTTTAACTTGAATTGAAATAGTTGTATATTTTTTTTGAAAAATTTGCATAGGTACTTCTTCTATGAATATTCAGTGTTTTTCATTAAAATTTTCATTTTTCCTTTCTCGATTGCCTTTTTCAAAAAGTAAATCCATTGATTCTAAAATTTCATTCGCTTTTCTTGAAGATGAATCAATAATTATTCCTTTTTTCTTAAATGAGTTGAAAATTTGTCTGAAAAACGTCTATTTATTGCGTATTCAATATTTCTTAAAAATATCAACCTAATGATGAATAATAATTTGTATTGTCTGGTATATTTGTGTTAATATTGTTGAACTATTACATGAATTAATTGTAAACTTTTGGATTTTTCTGTTGTTGAACCTGTATGGATGCCTGGTGCTCAACAGATAAGCTTAATCTAACTTCGTCTTGGTGAAGTGTGAAATTTCCCATTTGAATCTTGTTACCGCCTCTTTCAAGCGGTGAAATTACTCGGAAAAGTGCCCATCTGACACCAGGAAGCTATCGGAAACGGTCACAAGACTCAAGTTGGCAGTTCTTTTAGAAATATCGAGACGACAAAATGTATACAGCTTTAGAAGACAGTAATGTGACAATATTTCTCATAGTTTATTTGAGTTTTTTTCTTGATAATGTACTCCTAACAGTCGTTGGTAAGTTTCACTTAAATATGCTATATTTATTATGAGATAACAGAGGAATTTTTGTCTACATGATGGATTATTTAGGCTTCAAAATCGTGACGTTGCTGACCATCTCTCAAAAAAAGCTAAGTTTGTTATGTTTTCTCTCTGAAAACTCACATTTGTGTTAAAACTATGCGCAGATATGAAATGGAAAGAGGCTTATTTCAATCTTTTTGGTCTATCAAAAGGATTTGTGAAAAGTAAAAAAGTGTTCAATCAACACAACTTGAACATAATTCAAACATAAATAATTATTCGTAAGCCATTCTATTCTTTTCTGGCAAGTAGATTTATAATAATATCCTGCATACATATTACACAAAAATTATCATATTCCTAAATACGTAAACTACAACCTATTCACTTTCTTTTATTAGAATTAATATTCTTCATTATATTTAGTCCTCTTTCGAAAATTAATTGTAACACAAAATAATACAGATTCAGTATCACTCACTACTTTTGGAACTATATATTACTACGACAAGGTATCTATTTATCTGGGTAGATTTGAAATATTCTATGGTTCCAGCTATTTTTAATAGGTGGCGCTATTATTTCAATTAAAAATTCAGAAGAATAATTCTGAAGTGTATAATGAAGATTTTTTAATTTTTGTGAGCACAGGAAGCTAAAACTGTGACATGGAAAACATGTTATGAAAAACAAAACGAAAAGACAACGAAGAGTAATTTCATCTATTATAGAAAATAATTCGAAGAAATAATTTCCATTCAGACTAGTAATTACCGATTCAAAATTTTTAAATTTATGAACTCAAGAACATATAGATATGCAACCTGCACGAGAAATTTTTAAATTAAATCTATTTTTTCAGTGCCCATCATTCCAGACTTTTTATTGACGCAAGAATTGGAAAACAAAGAAAATTATAGTGTTTATAACGCAGTAGGTTCTTTAAGTCCACTTCAAAGAAAATATGAAGGAGTTGAAGACGAAAATGGACTTTTGGGTGCTTTATTAGCCTCAAAAGCGTTCGTACAGTTGTTGTTTACACCTATTGTTGGATATTTTATAACTGAAATTGGTTGTTTATTACCAATGTTACTAGGATCTTGCAATATTTTGTTGGCAACACTTCGTAAGTTTCAAAATGGAATTATATACATATAATTTAATAACAAAATATATTTATTGGAACTTATTTAGAATAAACTAAGGTACCATTGGTTGATAACTGAAAGAATTTTTCTTCTTTTTATATATAATTGAACTATTAAACGTATATTTGTGCTTTCAGTATTTGCTTATGGAAAGTCCTATGGATTCTTGGTTTTAGCAAGAGCTCTACATGGTAGCTCTTCAGCTGCCATTTCTGTCAGTGGAATGTCACTTCTGGCAAGACATATGCCCCCTAACTTGCGAGCCAAATTGATGCCGATATCATTTGGAGGAATAGCCTTAGGGGTATTGATAGGCTATCCGTTTGGAGGCATTGCCTATCAGAATTTGGGAAAGCAGGCACCATTTATTATAATCGCCCTTTTCGTGTGTTTGAATATTGGTAAGTAAAAACTTGTGTGATACATTTCACTTAAATTACAATACAATTCAACACTTGAACTATCAGAGTGAAGATTCAATATTATTTGAAACAATTCCACTACCTCTAGTACTTTTACTACCAATACCACGACCACTTGCACTACTACTACCACTACACCTAGTACTACCACTGCCGGTACCACTTCTACTTGCACTACCACTTCTACAACTTTATTAGTTCCTCCACTACAACCTTCATTATTAAAATAAATTAAAATCTTGGCTTAATGTTTCACGATTTATTTAACAATATGTATAGTCAACATGTTTCGAGCGTTAGCTCATTTTCAAGACTGATATTGTAATGACGATATTGTTAAATAAATCGTGAAACATTAAGCCAAGAGTTTAATTTATTTTAATATTCAATTATGTTTCACCAAGAGTTAAGCGAGAATTCAATCTCATTAATACAACCTTCATTTCCAGCATCACTGGTATTTCCACCACTACTACCACTACCACTAATACTACCACTGTCACTACCACTGCCAGTACAACTTATACTACCATATCCACTACCACTGACACTACCAAGACAACTACAATACCATATATATATATATATATATATATATATATATATATATATATATATATATATATATATATATATATATATATCTACTGAAATAAACAAGGTAATGTTGTTTTCTCCTACACTGCACATTACTACTTGGGGATAATATTATAAACAATGGGCTGCTTCTCTACTACAATCATTTTATCCACGTGCTGTCTGTTTTTCAATGAAATAAGTCTTATAGTGTTGGCTTTTACTTGATGTAAATCCATTATAATTGAATATAAACTTAAATTCAAACACTTGAACTTATGATTTACACTTTATTGACTACATAGCATGACGCGTTTCGTCGTTACAAACGACTTCTTCAGATGCTTACAAAATAACCTGTAATTATTTATCTGTTTATATCTTTAATCAATTAATTATTTATCTGTATATCCGTTTCTAACGACGAAACGCGTCATGCTATGTTGTCAATAAAGAGTAAATCATAAGTTCAAGTGTTCGAATTCAAGTTTATATTCAAATAAGTCTTATAATTTATATGAATCTGCTATTAGAAGAAGTGGATAAACGTAACAAAAATTGAAAATTAACATAATATATTTCTTTTCTTGACAATTACAATCATGCATTACATCCTTTATCATTTTCACAATCTATCAAATCCATGTGCGACCCCCTTTAAAATAATATGTTATCAATAATGTTCACACAATATTCACATTCTATTTTTTCTAGGTCTTCAAATGAGATTGATGTCTAAATTAGATCTTGAAGAAACTGAAGTAACGGATAATGACAGTCCAAGTATAATGAATCTTCTGAAAGATAAGAAGACTATGATTGTTGCTTCTGCTATATGCGTGAGTACCACCACTATGGCGGTCTTAGAACCATGTGTACCAATTTGGTTACTTGGTCACTTTCAACCACCGCCTTCAAAGTGGGTACTTGGTGCTGTATTCATACCTGACAGTATAGGTTACTTCTTGGGGTCACATTTTGGAGGTGAGGGACAACTGTTCATCTTCACTCAATTATAATGCTAACCAAATATTCGGAGATTCATCTTATACATATACTATGTTACTTTTTATGTAAGAAAGTTGTGTTTATCTACTTATGAATATTGTTGTCGATGGATAATTCTTCTTGTCAAATAATCACCTTCAGCTTCAGTCGTAGCTCAGAAGTGAAAGTGAAAGTCCACCACTAAGGTGATCACGGTTCCAATCTTAAGATATGGACACTTGTAATGGACAATGAGTTTGAATAGTTATAACAATGATGATAAATTTTTAATTTACAAGCCTAAATAAAGGAAGATAACACATTTATGACATATATTTAAAAAAAATACCGTCTTGATAACAAAGATGATATTGTAAGAAGAACATCCAAAATCATGCCTATTATGTTACATTTTTTTTAGAGGAACTGATAATGAGCTCAAATATGACTGAAGACATAAGTACATATTTGAAATCTCCTAGAGACATATATCTGGATGACAGATATCTTTAGGATATTTAAAACGAATATAGTTTCAAACCCAAAGAACCCAAAGAAATTTTTATGTGATTATCATTTTCTCGAACTTTGATAATACTTACCACTAGTTCCTTTAATGTATCAATATAAGTTATTTCACCACAGGTCTTCTTCCCATCGATACCTGGAGGGCAGCTTTGATAGCCATGGTTATAGGGGGCTTGAGTGCCTGTGCCATTCCTATGGTGACCCAAATATCCGAACTTTTCCTTCCACATTTTGGAATAGGAGTTAGTGTAGGGGTTGTCGACGCTATTTTAGTCCCATATATGGCTACTATAATAGATGAAAAAGGTTGCACTAAATATGGACCTGTATATGCGCTTCAACAAGTAGCTGTTAGCTTGGCTTATTTTGTGGGACCACTGATAGGTGGAGAGTTAGTTTATCTTATTGGGTTTGCTTGGCTTATGAGAATAGTTGGGTTGGTGAATATTGGATTTTGTCCGTTGCTTGTGGAATTAGAAGAAGAAAACGATGAAAAGGTAAGATATGTACTTATTCTTTCTAATTCAATTTGAATATTAGTGTTATTAAATTATAATGTAGAGCGTATTTGAATGATTTAAATTTTTTGTTGTTGTTTCAAACTGAAACCTGTATGCTTCTTGGAATACATTTTTTCTGTTGTTAAACTTGAATTGAGGTTTAGTCATGTTTTTACTGATGAATTGATTAATAACTATTTTAATATGAATTTATATCAAGTGAAGCTAACTTCGCTTCGATGTGTCAGCATGTATGTTTTGTAGCGTATTTATTTGGCCTTGTTTTAGGGAAAAATCAGCCATCCACCTGGATATTCTACTTGCAGTAGCTATTCTAGTTTAGATGATGACTCAAGAGCTGAAGACTATGAAGTATTAAAAGAATAATTAGGTGATAATTATGTAATAATAAAAAATATGAAGTTTACTGAACATTTGCTAATTTCTTGGCGAAACTTGGCAAAATAAATAGAACTGTATTGTTCTTGTCAGTTTTTTCGGGGCATTACCCCATTTTCAAAAGTTAAACTGACCCTTAAATATGTATGAAACTCTATTTGACAATTTTGTAATTTTATTAGTGTATTTTTTCCATTTATTTGAAAATATCATCTACGTACTTCTCTTTATTTTTTGTTAGTTGGTCAAATCTTAGTTTCTATTATTTTTTCAAATGGGTGAATAGAAGGATTACAATGTTGAAATTTTAGGTATTTAAATTTAGATACATGAAAATATACGAGGGTGGGGTGAAAATTTCCGGTCTGACCAAGAGATGGCGTCACTAAGTCTACTTTTGGATTGGCGTCCTGCCATATCATTCATACTGAGCTTGTATGTAAAGATTCAGACCAATCGCTACGTTAGTTTGCGTTTGAGAGCACATTCAGCACATATACAAAATGGAAAAATTGGAGAAACTTGAAAGATTTTACACCAAAACATATAAAAAAAGAGATTGATTCAACACTAGGTGACTCCTCCCCATCATAAAACTACTCGTATTAAGCAGTTGGTTTCTGAATTAAAAATGGGTCGTGTGAGCAGAGCCCCTAAGATGGCCCGTTAGAAAATCCATGTAATCAGAAAGTGCAAGTCAGCTGCGAAATATTTTGCACAACCATTTGAGCATGGAAAAGCTGTGTGCAAGATGGGTGCCGAGTTTGCTAACACAAACTGATTCGGAAAAACATTTCTACCTAAAATTTGGCGCTGTATAGGCATAATCCAAAGGAATGATTGCGTCTATTCATAACTGTTGATGAGACTTGGGTTCACCACTACACTCCTGAAAATAAAGAACAGTCAAAACGGTGGGTTGGAAAGGGGAACCAACTCCAAAGAATGCAGAAACAATTTTATCGGCAAACAAAGTAATGACTACTGTTTTGTGGGATGCTAGAAGAATTATATACATTGCTTATCATGAAAAGGGTGAGACTATCACTGGTCAATACTACGCATACTTATTGCAACGTTTCAAGGACGTGGTGCAAATTAAACGACATCATTTGTCGAAAAAAAAAATTTTGTTTCATCTCGATAACGCACCAGTGCATTCGTCGATTGTTGCCATGTCCAAAATCCACGAATTGAAGTTTGAAATGATGACTTAGCCCCCAGCGAAAATTATCTGTTTCCCCACCTGAAAAAATGACTTGGCGGTAAAAGATTTGGGAGCAACGAATAAGTTACCGAAACTATAAATAAGTATTTTGAGGAGCTTGACGAATCTACGTTTAAAACTGGTATAACTAAATTAGAACACCATTATGAGAAATGTATCAGTGTTAATGGAGATTATGTTGATAAATAAAGACATCGTTTTTTTATGTCATGCCGGAAACTTTCACCCTACCCTCGTACATCAGATCAATCTTTTATGTTAGAAATAAACTTAAGTGTGAATGAAAAAATTGAAATGAAATTAAAAGTGGAATTTGATAAGCAAATTTCAACAGAAAGACTGACGACACTTTTATCTCAAGTCTCGAGAATTTGAAAAATAAAATGGGGGTTTTCTACGGATTTTCACTTCGATGAGTAACTACCCCTAGGGAATGCAGTTATTTCCCCAATGACGCGCTCGATTTATATTACCAACCCTTGATGCGTTTTAACCTGATAGCTTTGTTTAGATAGTAAGTTAAGAAGGATGTTCTGGTGTTTATTTACCATTTAGGACATTCATACTGATCGAAAGTAAAGAGAAAATCAGATTCTGGATAAATCTAATTGAACATCGTGTTGAAGAGAATTGCTGCCAGGGTTTTGTACGAAGAATTCGTGATGAGATCAAGCAATCAATCAATACAAGATTTCGAAGTGTGTGTTTCGGATTGGATATCTTCGAATTTTTTTATTGAGGGTATAAAATCGAAAGAATTTTTCATTAAGGAATATATCCAAAGCTTTTGAAAATGAAGTTATATATTTTGAAAGAAAATAAATGAGTGAGTACTTTTAAGTTTCAATTTGTTAACCTATTTCAGTTATATTATAATACGTTTAGATATACCTTTGCTAAAAATTGCTGTGAATAAAAAGGCTCGTGTAGGATTTGAACCTACGACCGCCACTAGACATTTATGGAGTGTGGAGCTCTAACCAACTAAGCTAACGAGCCGTTAACTTTTATTTGGTTTTAAGAAGAACTAAACTGCAAATTTGCATAACAAGTTTTCCCATAATTCATAATTTCTTTAACTGCTTGATATTTGGTTATGTTGAAGAGTATGAGCATCTCACTCATATTTAGTTATTAGTACAGTATCTTCTCTAAAGAATACTACAAGGCTAACCAGTCTGTAGCTAAGTAGTTCCCAACAATACATTTATAAATATAATACCAATAGATTCGACACCGATTACATTCATATCTGGAAAAATCCTCTATCTGAAATACAACAAAAACGTTTGAAGCGTTCAGTAGCGAGACTGCCATATACATTTATTTCAGATGAGTTTATTTAACCACGAATTTGTAATAAAGATCTGTTTTGTTTATGAATTAGTAAAATGTTGAGGTTCCTCTAAGCTTTCTCTAGTCAGCATTGTGGCGCCCTCTTCTATCAAATTTAGATATTACTCACTGTTGCGTCAGATTTGATAAATGTTGAAATAATTCACACTGTTTGAACTGATAATGAATATAAACTGAAATTTACTGACATAATATATAAACATTATATGTATATGTAATTATACATTGTGTTAAAATATTGAGAATAAAATGGGAAGGACTAGATTCTTGTAGATTTACACATTTCTCTTTGACAATTGCAACGTACGTGTCACAATTTTTACAATAAAAAATGAAATCTAATAAACAATGTTATTACTGCCGTTTTATTTCTGAAATAGATTTACATCAAATAATGGCAAGTTTCTCATCATTAAAATTTAGAGTAGGTATATTTTCTTACGTAATCAGAAAATCAATTGAAAACTTGCTATAATGACAATAATTCTGTGGATAAAATGCCGTACCAACACAAATGATTCGTTTTGGCCACTTGAAATTAATTTTTCAGTATACTATTATATCGCTTCGTTTACAAAGAGTAGTGGCATCTATTATGAATAAGCATTACATTCATTTCAAATCGAAATCGTATAATGGAAATCTGATAACAAGCAAATATCAGTTTCCAAGGCATTCACAATCATTATATGAAACTGAAAATATGGAATCTAAAGCCAAGAAGAAGACTGGTGAAAATGAAAAATGTTCAGTTTTTCGAAGCTTTTTCAGAGAATTTTTAAACACAAGTACAATTCATGGTTTCAATCATTTAGGTATGTTCCCAAACTATTCTTTCACAAATGATTCAGATTATTAATTAAAAAAATTCATTTTTTATTCAATTGACAATGTATTGTGTATAATTTGTCTTTAATGAAGGGTATTACTCAACAATTTCTTTGTTGAATTATACAGAAAAATATTTTATACACGTATTAATTTTATTTCATAATAGAAATAAGGAGAATATATAGATATAATATATTTTTTATATTTATTAGTGTTGGCGTTTACTTGATGTAAATCCATTATATTTGAACTTGAACTTATGATTTACACTTTATTGACAACATAGCATGACGCGTTTCGTCGTTATAAACGACTTCTTCAGATGCTTCATTATTTTGTAAGCATCTGAAGAAGTCTTTTGTAACGACGAAACGCGTCATGCCATGTAGTGAATAAAGTGTAAATCATAAGTTAAAGTGTTTGAATTTAAGTTTATATTCAATTAGGATATGAACTACTACAAATGTTTCAAAATACAAAGTATTTCAAAAATAATGTGAAACCTTATTCTGGACGATTAGTGATTTAATTTCAACACAAGACTTTAAATTAGAAGATATTTGAGATAGGATGTTTGTTTTTTGCATTGGTTTTGGATCTGACATAGAAATTGTTGTCAATATACCACAGACCAATTAGAATAAGAATGTTTGTACCTAAGTCAAATGTTATGGTCGAAGTAAATTTCACTCACAACAATCTCATTTTTACAATAAAATCAAAAGATCTTATCTTATGAATAGCAACGCCTAACATACATATTTATAAAAATTATACTAATTTGAAATGAAAACAGCAATTCTAGGTAATTTGGAACAAACCCCTTGAAGCTAAAATCCTCGTTGATCTGGAATAATTTTTTTCAGTCTGTTTCACTGGAATTTAAAGGCGTTCAATCACTCCGCAAATTCAATGAACTATGATGCACTCTTGTTCATTCTTTTCCTTTTGACACTTTGTTTGGGTGTGTTCAGAAATGAATGGTTATAAATTGAAAAGAGTGATAGCGAAAACACAGAATAATATATTATAGAACACAGCAACTTATCCGTGTGAGCTTGCTGAATTGCGGAATAATTTGTGAAATAATTATATTTAATGTCAATGAAATATGTAAAGTAGTGTCATTGAATACAATGAAATGCACGTATAGTAGTCATTGTTTTAACTTTTTTTGTTTACTTATTGAATATCAGCCAGACTTGAATACTCATTTCATGGAAATTTTGAATAGGTGATTCCACGACATACTTGATTGGAAAAATTTTGTGGTTTTCTCTGGTAATATGTGCTATCTACGGATCTGTAACATTGAGTTCCATAACGTTGACTAGGTATTACGAAAATCCCACTGTAATATCAATGGAAAGAGACCGATTTTCATGGAATACGTCTTTCCCTGCAGCAACCATTTGTACCGAATCAAAATATGACGAAAATACTCTTAGAAAATTACGTGGAAAACTCAAATGCCCCAAACAAAACATTATTTAAGAGTTTTCTAATTTCGTTGATGGAAGCTAATTATCAAAATTTCGAAGATCTAGTTGATTATACTAACGGTATCAAACCCGAAGAGTATTTGGATGTAATTTTAAAGTTGAAATTGAGGTTAAATCCGTCGGATATTTCAAATTCAGCTGGAAATCGTAAAGTGAATTATTTAACTGAAGTAGTATCAGAGATGGGAATATGTTATTGTTTTAATTCTCACTTGGCGATCTATAATTCAGCAGGGTAAGTTTATACAAATCTATTTCATTATTTTTAAGGCCAATCTTATGTTTTAGATACTGGAAAAGCGGAAAATGGAATTTATTGGAAGCAAACGAAACTTTGTTTGTCAACCCTTTGGACGGAGAAGTTTTTGCAAATGTCATGAACATTTCCAGTGGATTTGACGTAAGATATATCCAAATTTTAATCGACGTCATCATAGAAATTAAGAAAATCGTCCATAGAAATTAATAACATAATTCGACACATAGACATCATGTCCTAGTTATTTGCCACAAAATTGAGCCGTTATTTATATAATATTTCCATGCAATAATGCGATTATATGCAATAATTTATTGTTTTTGCGGACTCCTCATGAACAGATATTACTCCAATATAGTTCAAATTATGAAAGAAACTTCGAATGATGAAAGTAAAAATTAATGAAATTTACCATAGAAATCAATAACTACTAGAGTGGGGTAAAAAGTTTCCCATCTGACCAAGAAAAACGATGTTCTAAAATTTTTTGCTTTATTTTCCAACGTAATCTCCAGCAACACTGATACATTTTTCATAACAGTGTTCTAATTTAGTTATACCACTTTTAAACGCAGATTCGTCAAGGTCCTCAAAACACAGATTTATAGATTCGATAATTTCTTCGAGGTTGGGAAAAAGGTATTAGTCGCTGTGGCTAAGTCTAGAGAGTAGGGAGTATGCAGCAACACTTCAAACTTCAATTCGTTGATTTTGGACATGGCAACAATCGACCAATGCTCTGGTGCGTTATCGTGTTAAAACTATTTTCTTCGCCAAATGAGGTCGTTTAAATTGCACCTCGTCCTTCAAACGTTGCGATAAGTCTGCGTACTGTTGACCAGTGATAGTCTTACCCTTTTCAAGATAGTCAATGCATTGAATTCCTCTCGCATTCCAAAAAACAGTAGCCATAACCTTGTTTGCCAATGAAAATTTATTTGCCTTCTTTAGAGTTGGTTCCCCTTTCCAACCCACAGTTTTGACTATTCTTTATTTTTAATATGCAAATTTTTGAGAGCAATATGCTCTCAAACGCAAACTAGCGTAGCGATTGGGCTGAAACTTTACATACAAGCTCAAAATGAATGATATTGTAGGACGCCGCTCCAAATGTAGACCTAGTGGCACCATCTCTTGGTCGTATAATCGATACATAGAAGAATATGTCCTTGTTATTAGACACCGAATTGAGTCAGGTCTACGAACCCTATTATATCCACAAAGATTTCCATCATACTTGTGACAAAAATTGATGATAACTGTACAATAACTCAATATTTTTAATAATTCAATATAACACAAGAAATTTCGTTGATCACTTTACTGCATATAAAGCAGTTTCCTTTAAAGACAAGATATGATTATAGACAAATCTCTGTTGAAACCTTCAGTACTTTTTATGATTTACAAAAGAGCAAACTTTAAATATTCATAATATGAAGGTAGATAATTATGAAAATAATGAAAAAAGGGTATGAAAAGAAAGTAACGTTTTCTTTATCGTTAATGAAACGTCTGAGGACTTAAATAGGCAAGTAATAAGTTTCGATACTTTGTTACTCATTTCTAGATGAATTATAGGTCAATATTAGATTCTTTTGAATATAAACTTAAATTCAAACACTTGAACTTGAATGATTTACACTTTATTGACTACATAGCATGACGCGTTTCGTCGTTACAAACGACTTAAAACGCGTCAAACGACAATAAAGTGTAAATCATAAGTTCAAGTGTTTGAATTTAAGTTTATATAATATATTCAATTATAATGGATTTACATCAAGTAAACGCCAACACTATTAAATAAATAAAAAAAATTAGACTCTTTGCTTTATTTTTCAGATTTACATTCACGGGCCTTACGAAATGGCAGATATAGCTACAAAAAAGACACATTCGGAAAATGGTTACTTCTTACAACTTTATTTGAATGGAATAACGTTATTTAGCAGCGAGAAAGTGCGTGGATTGAGGGTGAGCCAAAGGAAATGTAGATTTTATGACGAGAGTGACTTGAAACATTCTCCAGTTTATTCTTACGTCTTATGTAGAATGGAATGTCGGGCAAGATTGAGCAAAAAATTGTGTGGATGTATTCCTCATTTCTACAGAAGATTAGGTATTTATCTAATATACTAGTTTCGTCATCAGAATAAGATTCAGTTATATTAGTTTTAACTTTTGCGAACATTGTTTGAAGAAGATTTTATTGAAAATATAAAAATTTGCTCACTTTGCTGAAATAGTATATTAAATAAAAAGACTTGCCTTTGTTACAAAAAATATTTAATACGTACTTGACAATCTTGACAATTACAAACAATTGCCAAGTACTTATTATAAATTTTGTGAAGTCAAGCCAAGTGTTTTTATTCAATACTATATTAAACAATGTTTCACCAAGAGATAAGCGAAAATTCAATCAACTTTATTTGCTGAAATATGTATCGCTTTCGCACAATTATCAAGGTTTTTTAGAATTAATTTGGAAAAATAAGTGTTTATTTGCTCTTTTTCTGCGTTGCCGAGAGTTTTACTCTTTGAGTCTGTCAATGTAATGTCAATAGACTCCAGTCCGTCTGTTTTGAATGATGCGAGTATCAATTCCTTGAACGGTAGTTAGAGATTCGGAAACCATGTTGACTGAATCCATGAAGAAAAAGAAATGAGAAGGAACTTTTCCATTCATTGAAGCGACATTTCGATTAGATACTGAAAAATGAAATTTCATCTAATGAAAACGATGAAATATAACTGCAATTTTTGGCGGAAAATAAATGCTCAAGAAGTTTGGACACTTTTTGGCTTTTTCTTCCACTTGTGATTGTTGTCATACAGATTTTCTTTTTGGAAATTTATCACTATTATTTTCTTCTTCTCGAAGTAATGGTTTTGCTACTGAGGATACCTGCATTTACTGAAATTTGAATAAAAATAGTTAATAAAATAAATGAATTTTTACAAATTAGTATTCATATTCTTACATAATTATTCCTTGAAAATATTAAATGCAACAGGAAATTCAGTCAGTTTTTCTAGCAAAAACATCACCATTCATATTATTATTACGTTTGAAAATTTCTGACCATGTCGAATAGAATTAAAGATTTTCACTTTTCATGGTGTTTTCCGAGATTTTCATAAGAAATATCGAAAAAATTCAAATAATCCTTCATGGAGCTGTATCCACAAATATTCTTATCGAAAGCGCAAAATATCAACTATGGAGCCTCGATATTTTGTGAATTCTGAAAAACATCGAACACGTTGAAAATACAAGTCACGCCGTTCCATCCTATATGAGGAATCATCAGTGGCATGCATCCGAACAATTTCTATCCTTTTCCGAAACAAACTGAAAAATTATCTCTACAAAAGGCGGAATGAACTGAGATTCAATCTTCACGTGCCTCCCTCTGTCGAAGAAACAAGGTCAACTCTCTCGAGTGTGGTAGAATGCATTCGGCGAGACAACCTTTACTTCGTACTTCCATACTTAGATCGCAACATTTCGTTAGATTCGTTGACGTTTGTGCTGACAGCCGCCTGCGGGTCTGCACTAAATTATTTGAAATATTTCCAGTAGAAATATCAGGATAGAGACTAATTATGAATTGGACAAAATAGGTATACCTACTACTTCTCCTTTTCAGATGGCGAAAGAGCTTGCAATGTTGAAGGACTCCATTGCCTATCCCAATACAAAGGTACTAAAAACGTTGAAGTTATTTCCTTATAAATTTCGGATTGATTTTCAGAAAGATTAGTTAGTTTAAGAGGCGAATGTACGTGCTTACCAAACTGCGATGAAGTAGTGTACTACATCGACGACATGGATACTAGAGAATGGTTTCTTGGTTCAAATTTACAGTGGGGTCTCAAAGACTACCCCAAAATGAGGTTGAAAAGAGACGTCATTTTTGGGTTTACTGAACTACTGGGTAAGAAAAATTTCTGTCCGCACCGAGCGTTTTACTAGCGCAACCTAGATGGCGTTAAATCATGAAATTGGAAGAAATTGTCTTAATAGTCGTTGCAAAATTAGTAGTTATATTAATTGATTCGGATGTGTGAAGCATTCTTGTTCTATGTGTTCATGTTTTTCTATTTATTCCTATATATAGTAACATATGCATTGTATACCCATATGACATTGCTATTTATTTCTATCTTCTTAGTCATGAGAGCTTGTTTGAGAATTGAAGTCGATGCTTCGACAAAGTGTGGCACCATGGTTTGATATACAAATTGAAAAGAGACAAATTTCCGAGGAAGTCAGTGAACATAATTCAAGCTAACCTAAGTGGACGAACTTTCAGAGAAAGAATAGGAGATCAACTATCAAGTATCAAGGAAGTCCATGCAGGAGTGCCTCAAAGATCAGTAATCGGCCCTCTTCTCTATAACATCTACACGGCAAATATAACTCCCGAGAAATGCAAAATAGCCCAGTTCGCCGACGACACGACAAGTACTTTAAAAAGTGGAAAATCAAAGTTAATCCCAACAAAACAGTACTTTGACAAGAGTTTACTTTGATCACAAAAGAAGAAAGAAGAAACGAGAGAGAATTATTTTCAACGGCCATTCCATCCACTGGGAAGAGAAAACAAAGTACCTAGGAGTATATCTGGACCACGATTTGAAATTCAAAACTCAAATCGCGGAAAATATCAAGAAGCTAGACAACTCATGCCCACCTGTATCCCCTTTTGAACAAAAAGAGCAGGATGTCAATTGAGAACAAGATGAAGATAATTAAAACAATCATCATCCCAGGACTCATCTACGGAGGCGAAATCTGGGAAATTGACGCAAAAATCGACTGACTGCAAAGCACTCTGAACCGGATAGTACGCTCAGCAGTAGGGACACCAAGATACATGCCCAACCAGAGCCTGTACCAAGAACTAAAGTACAAACCACTGACAGTGGCAATACAAGCTAGAAGACAGAAGTTGATCGAACGAATGGAGACACACAACAGTCTAGTACGGAGAAAGACCGAAATCACCCCCAGAACATCAGGAGGTAGAACATCTCTGAAGCAATGGAAGAGAACGGCAGTCGAAGAAGATTCTCAACAACACAAGAGAAGAAAGTGCTAATAACGCACTATGTATCGAGATGTGAACACTCACATACTCCATTGCAGAAGGAAGGCGAAACGAAGACAAAGAGGCAAAGGATTTTGGTCCAGTCCCCAACAAAAAGGAGTGAAGACCTTCATCATGAAGTCGATGCGTGTCGTTTGTTGGGCAATGCGCAACTGATGAGTTACTTGTAGTGCGAAACAGTATAGTTTCTTGCGATTTCAATAAATATAGACACCGATTTCAATATTCTCTAACATTTATGCCTTAAAGGATAATGTAGATAATGGAATTAATTCGTAAAAATTTTTAATTTTTTCAATTTTTCAGTGCAGAAAGAGGTTTTTCAAATATTGTTTATGTTTGTTGATGTTGCGAATTCCAACTTTGTCAAAACTAATAATCAATTTTTATAAATTAGTATGGAAATTATTTTACTAAATCAACTTGGCTTCTGTGCCTCTTTATTCTTCAGAGGAATCTTTCAGGCTCAATATTCGCTTCGAAAGTGTATTAGTCGTCTTCACCGTGAGGAAATCTCTGAAAAACTCAAGGAAATCCAGGTGATTCGAATTAGTGTACAGCTATTTTCGAAATTAAATTGTACATGGTTGAGGTTCAATATATCATATACAATATATTTATTCAGAAAATTTATATTTCAATACCTACCTATATTGATAATTGTTCTGAATTTCAATGTTTCTACGATATTTTATTTTGTTTTTTGTTGCAGTTTATATTGGAGGAATGGCTGGACTATTTCTTGGTTGCAGTGTCCTCAGTTTCATTGAAATCATATATTTTTTCACTATAAGGCTCTTCTGGTTTGTTATCAGATACGGGGATGAAACTAAGAAAATGATGGGAACATGATAACTCAAAATTAACCATCCTAATTTCAAGTGATTCTGAATGTTCAAAAATATTAAGATGATGCTTTCAAAAAATGCAATTTGATAAGAAATTTCCCTGAATTTAGTTATGAATGAAGGTGTGCTCAAGTTTAACGTAATGTCAGAGTATAATTTGATGTCAAAAATAAAAATAATAGTATTAAAACATGATTTTATTACTCTGCCAAAGGTAATGGACATTATGCATAACGCCAAGACAATTTCATTATTTGAATATTTATTATTGAATTGTCGTCTTTTATTGGTCATTTTTTATGATGCCCGGGCATTTTGTATTTTTCATTTCGTCCATAACATAGATACATTCCACGAAAATAATCATGTGGTACCATTTTACAGTTGAGACCTACCTACGAAAAACGATAATGACAAAATAAAACTTATTCTGTTTTTTCGACATGTGGAAAACCAATTGATACTTTCTGTTCACATCTTCGATTTTACTAACAAGTGCTTCTATCTCACTTTGAAACAAAATATTCGGTTCAAGAGCACGTAATGTTATAAACCCAGTTAATTTCAGAAGAAGTATGTTACTTATTTACCATCGGAAATTAGTTCTCTCGTACGATATGTGACATATAACTGTCAATGTCAGTTCGTTAAGAAAACACCGAGTCCATTAGACGACTGTTGCATCACATGTGTCACTTATTAAGACCACCCACCAATAGCGATGTTTCACACTTCGACTTGAGAAGACTTTAAAAAACAAACTGAAATCACCCCAATATGCCAAATGTTTGCACAAAAAACAATAAGTAGAATAACGCAGTTGGCTTTTGTATTTCTATGATTAAATGGGATATAAAACACTGGTGTCTAGATTTACATAATTTTATTTGACAATTGACGTATGTTTCATCATTACGATGACTTTTCAGACCGAGGAAGTCATCATAACGTTGATACATACATCATAATTTCTGAATGAAAGTTTATAATCTAGAAAACAGCGTTTTCAGTCCCATTTTATTGTTGAAATGGAGTCATATCAAGTAAGAATGGTCCTTAACAATCTGAATATTCTTCAATCTTAAAGAGTAGTTAAGATATAAATGATCATTAGATTAATTTATTCACCAATAATATTTCTATTATACTCCCAATAATGTTTATAATTATCTAATTGTGTTGAAGAAATTAACCACAAAAAATTGTGAAGTTGTAAGAAAATTGGATGTGTTTTATTGTTACTTACATTTTTATTTATTATCTAAGTTTAGAGTTTCAGAATTTTCTTGAAATGATTTTAACACATCAATTTATCTCATTATATTATGAATTAACATTCAAATTAAATGGGAATCTTTGCGAGATGATGAATATTTAGGAACTAGGTGTAAAAAATCATGAAATATAGGTATTGATATTTACGAAATTTGTGAAAAAAAGCAAATAGGTACTTTGAGGGCGTCCATTAATCACGTGATGTCTTCAAGCAACTATTCAAGTCCCCCTACCCCTGGTGATACGAAGTGTGATTTGCGGCAAAACCCTCCCCTATCTAAAAACACGTGTAGTTTTTCAGTAAACATATTTTGAAAAATCAGAACAACAACGGTGGGTGACTCGAGGAAATAAATACCTGATTATTCTCAATACACAACTACTCCCCTTGTGATGTTTCGTGACTTTTCCGAACCCCCTACCCCCATATGTAACTCATATCATTGTTACTTTATGACATGATGTAATTTACATTATGACTTTATAATAATGCATTTTTAATGAAAATTCGAAATTTCAATTAATTGAAACTGAAATAATTTTGTACGAGTAAAAGAAAACGAAATGGTCATAGTTTTCAATTCAAAAAATATGATTTTTGGTGCACATTGCACTAAAAATAGACCGACTGACCTATGAAAAAATTGTCATTCAAAATAATTTTCACAGAAGCTCTTTTCAATATTTCACTTTCGCTTTTTGTATAAATATGTAAATGCATTGTTAAATCAACTATTTATAAATTTCATTGCATTATTTGACACGCTACCTATATAAAACAACATTTACTACGAAATAATCGACTACAAACAATAAAAAGGGATATATCGTAGCATTTTACTTTTAAATATAAAAAACATAGCTTTACATCATATTATTTTGAGTTTATTCCTTTCAATCAATAATATATAATTAACGTAAGATTTCATAACGAAGTATTTTACTAAAAATTCTTGGAGTTAAAATCCTATATCAATCTGAAACGTCCACTACTGTAAACGAAAATAAACAGCCTGTACATGCAAGCTAAATATCTGGCGCCAGCTGTAGTATACGTATTAATGGATTCTGAAGTAACTTCACGTATTTCCTTAAATAAGACAGATTTATTTACTGAGAGCTGTACAGTCAATTAATGTTTCAAGAAATTTATAACAAGTAAATAAACATTCTTGACAATGGTGAATGCTATTATGTTAAAACCAACAAGTGATTTTTTTCATCGCGTAAATAACCGGTCGAAAATGCAAGATTCGAAAATTAATCGTTAAGATATACAATTTTTTTAAATTAGAAAGATTACAATTCAAAAAGGAACGGATACCTACTTAATACTTCATTCATTTGAAAAAAAAATTGGTATTAAATTAAATTAAAGAAATTAACTAACGCATCGAACTATTTGAATGAAAACTCTCGGAATTTTGAGGGGGGTTGGGGGTTGGTATTAGAGGGTCAAAAATTTTTATAATTGGATGTTATGTTACCCACAAACTATCAACACTAGCACCTAAATAACACTATAGAAAATTGATGAATAGAGGATGAGAACTGAAATCGTAAAATATTCAACTTCAAACTACGAAAGTCTTAAATAACATAAAATTGATTTCGTTTCACTGAAATTTGTAAACAAACTAAACACTTTGTTTTTTATAGTTTGATGTTGAGATTTCAAGAAATTATCAACATCAACACTTGTATTACACTGTACACAATTGAAAAATATAGAACTACGAAAGTTTTGGGAAGCGTCCTATTTGCATTAGTAGGTACCAGCTCAACTAATGGCGGGATTGTTGAACCACTATTTTCTTTTAACAGATGTTCATTTCATGGCCTGTATTGATGGTTGCCGTGACTCGGCCGTGGCAATAGCTGTCATATGGAGCTTGCCTGAAATGTAATGACACTCGGTGATATTAAGCTAGCTGAAGTAACGGCGGAGCGAATAAACCATCGGGGTTCAGATAGATTTGCAAATGTTTTTCAGTTTTTCGTTAAAATTGCAAAGTACGTGTTTCGACACTCAGATTTCGAAATATAACATCACAAAACTTAGAGGCCCTCCCAGTTGTTGTCACATAATGTCACCATTCGTCGACCCCCTACCTCCCTCTTTACGTATGACGTTATTTAGGGATAATAAACCTAACCTAAACCTGAAGAGAAAAATTTTTCAAAATAACGACTATAGTTCCTATAAATTTAAAAAATGCCCTGAAGTGAACTTTATGAATGTGTTGATTCATTCATTTAGTTAGTTTCCATAGTTCTGAAAGTAGCAATTCAAAAATTCATTTCCTGCTTAAAAATGGCATAAGTAACGAAAAATGCATTAATATC
This sequence comes from Henosepilachna vigintioctopunctata, assembly GCA_030704895.1. Classification (NCBI taxonomy): domain Eukaryota; kingdom Metazoa; phylum Arthropoda; class Insecta; order Coleoptera; family Coccinellidae; genus Henosepilachna; species Henosepilachna vigintioctopunctata. The sequence goes on from JARQZJ010000126.1 coordinate 973,497, forward strand.
TATTGTTATTGAAATTGTTGCAAGTGATAGAGTGTTCATTATTTCCACGTGTAGAATATCTATAGATTGATTATGTGCAAATGTTGAACAGGATCTACGAAAATTTAAAAGCGATGCTATAACAAAACGGTCATCCAGCAATTTAATTCAGGTGAGTTTTAATATTCTCGCAGCTTTATCATTGTGATTTGCAGTCGTGCAAATTTTTTGTATTGTGGTAAGTGCCTATTCCTTGAGAAATACCCAAATTCTATTTTAAATACATATTTTACTGTGGTACATTAAAAAGTTTTTCATTGTTTATGATTTTATTTCAATAGTACATTAAAATTTCTATTTTTGACTATTGAATCAAAAAGAACGGGATGGTTACTTCTAAATCTGTTTGTGCCTGTCTGTTAGGAGCTAAAAATTAATATTCTTACTTGATAACACAAAAAAAACATTTATTGTTTTCTTCAAAAACTTTCAAATTAAATAATTTTATCTAAATCTACGTACGTAATTAGAGGAACAAATTAATCAAAAATTTGCCTTTCTTGTTTTTTTATGTAATCAGAGGAGAACTATTCAAAAAAATTAATATATCGTAATTGACACGAAGGTTTCCCTTATCACTTTGTGAAATAATAACATATTAATTATGTTAAATAATAATAAATTGAAATTGAAACACTTGTATTAAGTTTCTCTGACTAAATTAACAACTCTACTTATGTTTCGGATGTCATTGCCAAGATATTATTCAACAATATTACTCCTAAATATTAGTAATATTGTTGAATATTCTTGATAATGGGCTAACCACCCGAAACATATGTAGAGTCCTTAATATATTCAGTGGAACTTAAGCCAAATGTTTTGATTTGAATGTACTATTATTTAAATATATCGTTTATAATATTCCATGTTATGATTGTAGTAAAAGTTAAAGATCAAAAAAAATGTAGCTATAGATAAAAAATCGAAAACTTCAGAAGAACTAATAAAAATCCATACAAAAATACGCAAATGTTCAAATAAATACTTATAAATGAAAAATAATGAATTGAAACATGCATTAAACTATAAGAATACAAAAATTTATCAAATAAAAAGGATATAAACGTTGGAAAATTTTTGAAATGCGAGAAATTTCGAAAAATTACTTTCAATGACAGAAAAGATATAACCTTACTAAGTTCATCTAATAAAATAAATTTATGGACTAATATTACCTACCAAAATAACCCATCTCAAAACGAACGATAATGCCAATGGTTTAACAAAAATTTAGAAGTAAATTATTAGAATTTTCAGGATTTGTAGGTGGGTACATTTAAACACATTTATATGTACAAAAATCTTCATACATTTCATACCTGGGTTCCCAATGAGATTTTTCAAGATTTTCTCAAGATAATATACTTCCGAAGCGAATACTGAGTATGTATTTTCGTCTGATATAGACATAAAAAACTATTATATTTCCAAGTTTTGGAGATTTATTTATTTCTGTCATTACAAGTACTGTCATATGGTGGAAATTGTTCATTTTAATTTTGTCAAAGGTAGAATTTGTGGCGAAACGTGAATTATTTTCTAAGAATATCAATTTCTAGTTGAAATATCAAAAAAAAACTCACGAAAATATCTTCTTCATTATGAAAACATCTATGAAAAATTCAACTACCTAAGCCAGATTATTTGGGAGTAAAATGGGAAATGGAGAGTAAAATCATGAGATTTTTGTCAATTTGGTAGGTATGTTTTCTCTATGTGCAAATTCCAACAATAAATTTGAAGAACTGTTGCTTCAAAATATCTGAAAAATTACGTACATAAATATAGCATCCATGTCAGGAGGTTAATACTTTATGGAAACTTGAAATAAACTCAATGTTTAGGGGTTTCATCATTCATTTATCTCTAACACCCTCAATATTCCATTAAAAAGATTGTTTGTTGAAAAGGAATTTGTACCTAAGTTGAAGTAGCATGAATAAATACTATTTTTCTTTCGTCCAATATTCTCAATTTATAACTTAAAACTTACCAAGAGTGGGTATTAATATATTGAAAAATAAGTACATCCTTTCATAGTTCCTGTTTCATTCAAAAAAAGATTCATACTCGTATTTTAGTGTAATGAAATTTGCACCACGTATTTTTATCCCAATTTGCAATCCATCACCTCAACTGAAGACATATAAACAAAAACATCTGTCATAATCAACACACGTTACACAACATAAGCTAAGCGATGCGCAAATTATCCACACAAGTCAAGGGAATGACATTTTTTAAATAAAAATTAACTGAGGGAGGAGTTATACCATTTTCCACTCTCTATATTGGCTAGAAATTAGGCAAACATTTAGAGGGCGGTACACAGATGATTTTCTATTGGTTCCAAAGAATGCTGTGCGTTGTATCTGGTATCTACTCTTGAAATCTCTGAATATGACATTAGTATCCATCTGAAGTCGTGTAATCTTTCAAGAAATAGTTCAGTTTAGTGTATGTGAGTGCAGTTTATTAGAAACTAAGTGGAACAAATATCCCTGACGTGGAATTGTTTATTGGTACATAATAGTTTGTTACTTATCTATCAATACCACCCTGATTGAAAAGTCATAATGATAATAACTGAATATTGGTATCACTGCAAAATTTGCTCTATGGTTGTACAGCTAGTTTATTTCAAATCCTTATATATTTTCGAAAATATTATTTTTTGAAGTGTATTCGAATGAATAGATTCATAAAGGCCCCTATTTACTTAACTAAACCAAACAAATATTTTGAAAAGAAAATAAATAGGTATCTACTTACGTACACAGTGACAGAATATTAAACTTAGAATATTTCTCAGTAAAATATTCTATGGGTCTAAGACATTACTGTTTATAACCAATTTTTTTCGACAATTTCTTGAGAAATGAAGTAGCTTTACTATGTTCATAGAATTAAATTCAAAGAATTGAATACACTTTCCTTGATCAAATATATACTGAATGGTAGTTTCAAATGAGTTAGTTAGAAGTGTTCAATCAATAGGTTTTTTCTATGATTTTGAAATTGAATTTAAGGTTATAATTTCAAAGATCTTTGTACTTTGTGAAAGTTACGTATTAACATGAAATTGTTTACCTAATCGGCACCTTAAGCATATGAAAATGTTTTTCTAAATGATACGTACTAGTCATCAGAAGGTATTTACGTAATATTTTGCTCATAAGTCATAAAATCATAACTTAATCAATGAAAGCATTGAGTTGAAGTCTACTTTGAGATTGAGAAAATTTTTACATGAATGGAACAAGTGAAAATTTGGTTATTTCCAAAATTTTTATTTAGATAGAAGTAGATCTATTTTGACCAAGTAACTTTTTATGAAAATAGATATAAAGCTAAACATTGACTTAAATTCAACCTTGAATAGTATATACAGACCAGAAAGGTTGAATAAAGAATGAAAACGAAAATGAAAGATAGAAAGATTATTCAACAACAGCCATGAGGAGCATGGTGCTCCTCTCCAGATTACTGGTTGACTATTATTTTAACTATATACGCGTCTTTGGCTCATTGCTTGGACCTGTTCTTGAAAAAATTGTTGTCAATTTCAGTTTTCAATAAGTTCACTATCATAATTCTAAAATTTATCATTTCCTGAAATGTTCAAGTTTATGAACATTAAATAAAATTAAATATCTAATTGATTTGGAACAGTACCTATATGAAAAGAATTCGTGGTTAGATTTCGTATTTCATATTCATTGTGAAATCTCAATACCTTCTACTAGGATACTCGGAGTATTCTAAAATACAAGAATTCATAAAAGCTTAAAATCATCTGCAATTTCATAAAATTTTACTAATATTTCAAGGATTTAAACTAGAATAGAGAAAATGAAATCATAAAATTGTTCAGAAAGTGTAGAATCACGTCTGACCTTTTCAACAAGTCCAAGACTTGATATTTTGGAAGAATATTTAAATTATAAAATTCGTAAAGGCTTAGAAATGTTAAATGGCATAAAATGCTCAATTTATCTAGGCAACTCCATTTAATGTGCCCTTTCATTATATATACAAGATAGAATTTACAAAAACCTCAATATTTTCTACTCTCAACTCAAAACTGAATTGAAAACGCAGAGAAATAAAATTGAACCCGATTTTTCATAAGAATTAATACAGAATGAAAATTTGCAATGATGTTCCATTATAATCAAGTAGTCTTTGAAACCCTCCTGCCATTCACTTGTCATTGAGGTCATTTCATTAGAGATCAAAAATCGAAAACTTCAAAAAAGTAATAAAAATCCATAGAAAAATACATTTATCAACTAAAAAGGATAAAAACGAAGGAAATTTTTCAAATGCTATATATACGACATAGTTTGAAAAATTACTTTCAATGACCGAAAAGATATAACAATACTAAATACATCTTATAAAATAAATTTATGGAATATTATCTACTCAAAAAACCCATCACAAGCAACAGACGATAATACTAATAGTATCTATAACAAAAATTTAGATCAATATTATCTAGTCTTAACTTAAAACTGAATTGAAAACGCAGTGAAATAAAAGTACCCATCTTTTCATAAGAATTCATACAAAAGGAAAATTTGCAATGATGTTCCATTATAATCAAGTAGTCTTTGAAACCCTTCTTCCATTCACTTGTCATTGGAGTCATTTCAGTACTAACAGGGTTACCAACTTGATTTATATTGCATTTGATCTTATACGTAGATAACTAGAAAAATGTAATAGAACTAGGATATGTATTAGATCTTCGATCATCATCAGGAGTAGTTAATAATTATTCAAAATGTATTTTCAGCTGTTAAAGAGCATGTTATCGTTGAATCGTTCAGCTGCCGCTAGAGTCCCTAAATGTGCTAGATGTCGCAACCATGGGATGATCTCAAAATTAAGGGGACACAAGAAACATTGTATATACAAAAATTGTTCCTGTGAAAAATGCGGTTTAATAAAGGAACGCCAAAGAATAATGGCCAAACAGGTAGATAACTATTTTATAATTATAATTATAATACATCTAGTAGATTTTAATAAAATATATATGAGGGTGGGGTGAAAAGTTTCCTGTCTGACCAAGAGATGGCGTCACTGGGTCTACTTTAGGAGGACGTCCTACAGTACCATTCCTACTGAGCTTGTATGTTCACCCCAATCGGTACGTTAGTTTGCGTTTGAGAATACATTGCGCGAGACGCTACCGTTGTTTTCGTGAAAATGGAAAAATTGGAAAGGTTTTACACCAAAACAAATAAAAGATGAGATTCAACACTAGGACACTCCTCCACATCAAATTCAACTATTGAGCAGTGGTTTTCTGAATTCAAAATGGGTCGTATGAGCACCTCTGACGAGCCTAGCTCAGGACAGACGTTGAGGTCACAACTACAGAAATGATTGAGAAAATCCATCAAATAGTATTGGAAGACCGCAGATTGAAAGTGCATGAGATAGCTGAGACCTGTAGGATGTCAGCTGAACGTGTGCGAAATATTTTGCACAACCATTTGGGCATGGAAAAGCTGTGTGCTAGATGGGTGCCTCCTTCGCTAACGCTCGACCTAAAACTGATTCGAAAAACATTTCTACCGAAAATTTGGCGCTGTGTAGGCGTAATCCAAACGAATATTTGCGTCGATTCACTGTTGATGAGACTTGGGTTCACCACTAGACTCCTCAACATAAAGAACATTCAAAACAGTGGGTTGGAAAGGAGGAACCAACTCTAAATAAGGCAGAAACAATTTTATCGGCAAACAATGTTATGGCTACTATTTTTTGGGATGCGAGAAAAGTTATATACTTTGATTATCTTGAAAAGGGTAAGACTATCACTGGTCAATACTACGCAGACTTGTTGCAACGTTTCATCACGATAACACACCAGCGCATTCTTCGATTGTTGCCATCTCCAAAATCCACGAATTGAAGTTGAAATTGATGCCGCATCCTCCCTACTCTCCAGACATAGCCCCCAGCGACTATTACCTGTTTCCTAACCTCAAAAAATGGCTTGGCGGTATAATATTTAAGAGCAACCAAGAAGTTATCAAAATTCTAAAGTCAAGCTCCTCAGTATTCTGAGAAGCTTGACGAATCAACGTTTTAAACTGGTGTAACTAAGTTAGAACACCGTTATGAGAAATGTATTGGTGTTGATGGAGATTATGTTGAAAAATGAAGCAAACAAAATTTTAAAATATCGTTTTTCTTGGCCAGGCCGGAAACTTTTCACCCACTCTCGTATTACTTAAAATTAGTGTGAAATTCCACAGATTTGTTAAATTACTCAAAAATGCTTTCAAAGTTGATGCTTCTTCTGTATACGAACCTCTATTTATCATTAAAATGAGAGGTAATAACTCGTACTTGCCTAAAAATCACTGACTGAACAATTCTTTATTCGCTCACTACTCTATGTATTGTTATTTCATTATGAACACCTACTCGAGTATGTTTTTTGTTATTTCGATTTTCTATTCAAAATGATAAACAGTCTTATAAGAATTTTAAAATACAATACTGAAATTTGCATTTTTGTTCTTTCATTATCGTTTACCTCATCCCAAAAATCATTTACCCAGTAATGTAATACGTTGACAGATTGAAGTGACATGATGAATTCGATCAATACAAATTCCATTAAGCCCGTATCAAATGGCCTGTGACAACAATAATTCAAAGCCAATCTAAGTGAATCCGATATCTGCAAACTTAGGAACACAAAACTAACCATGAATATTCTTGTTTTTATCTCCCTTAAGTAAATAAAATTGGAGAACGGATGGTTCGTCCATTTTGAAATAAACTTTGTTGCTTTGTGCTTGTTAATTTGGCCTCGATTTGTGTTTTTTGGGAAATTTTTTCTGTTGGGTTATTCAAAATTTATAAAACCTATAGCTTTCATGAAAAAGAATAATTTTTTCCAGGGGCTTATATTTTGCATAGTAAAAAAAAATTCAAAACCTTTCATAAATTGAACACATATGTTAACGGATTGTTAAATTTGTATTCATTATTTTTGCTACTTATTGAATTTATATATGAACTAGGTATTTATTCATCGTCAATTTCGAATTCTAAAAAATGTGAGTTCAAGAAATTAAATTTGTTTGCCGCGAGATAATAAAATAATATTTAGATCAGCAATTATAGAGCTAATTGCATTTTTCTAAGTTTCACGAAATCTGAGAAATTTTCTATATGCTTACCTCGTATTGGCCAAAACTTGATATATATATATATAAAATTTTTTCCTAAAATTTATTTGATGATACAGCTCATTGGCTAAGTACTAATTTTGTAAGCCAGGAGTCCTGAGTTCAATCCTCACAACGAGTAGAGGAACCTATCCTTTTTTTTTGACATATTTTTTTTTGACACGTAGATTACATTATATCAGCACGAAAGTTTACGACAGTTTATCGGTGATATTGCCGAGTGTCGATTTTTTCAATTAATGGAAATTTATTAAATTATTGAAAAAATATAATTCTCCTCATTTTTGATGATGAAGAAGTTAATGAAAATAATTCTTTCAGGTGGCTTTGAAGCGTCAACAAGCTGCAGAAGACGCAATTGCTCTTCATCTAGCATCAGCTCAATCCGGAACCAAATATGAGTACCTCCCACCTGGCAGAATATACGGTATGCATGTAACGTCTCCGGAAAATTCAAGTTCCGAGCGTTCAGAAGAAAAAATAGCTGAAGAAATCCCACAGACATCTCAAACGGAAGATATAGTCGTATCTTCCGCTTCTCTAGACATGCTCAGTAAACTATTTCCAAACAAAAAACGTGCAGTACTAGAGCTGGTTCTCAAAAGATGCAACCACGATCTTTTACGAGCTATTGAACATTTCAACAGCAGTAATCCAACTAAACCACAAGACATGAAAGTAGAACCAAGCTCAGCATTTAAACCAGTTGCGAACAAACCGATAAGGTCGATATCTGGACACCAAAACAGTCTACCATTGATAACGTCCAACAAAGTTTTTATGCACAGTATATATCCTCTTTTGCCATGGTTCAATTCTGCTCAAGTTCTACCAAGTCCAGTATACGTCCCTGGTTTTTGCGAATGTGACCAATGCAAACATAACATTTATGGACCATTGGAAACCAGTAGACCATAATCCATACTAAATTAGCCTTTTCGTAAGGTTGTACCTTTCAGATTATTGTCATTTGCTAGGAGAAAACGGAAGATAGTGCGTTTATAACTTTCTGCTTATTTTAGAGCAAGAAGAAAACTGATATTATAACTGTGTATAATTTACTCCCCAAGAGATCCAGTGAGAAACATTATTACATCATAGTTTCTTGGATTATTGTTATGTGTTATATGTGTACGAAGTTTAAATATTTATCGTATTATTCGAAATAATTTGTTACCAAAATGTGCAATGTTTGTTGGAAAAAACTTCGAACAAATAAATCTTTTTTTTGTTTAATCAAGTTATAATCCCATATAATTACAACCGCATTCAATGGTATTAACGATTGCTGTCCATGAAAACATTAGGGGTGCCTCAGGGGTCTATCTTGTCTCCAACGATTTTCAATTTTATTGAATGTTATAATGAAATGAAAGCAAAAAGTTGATATGTGTTGACAACAAAATAACATCTATCAACAAGAAAGACAACAGAGAATCAGGTAACCTACTTAATTTTCATTTCGCAAAAAATTTATTGAAATTGCTTGCAGAAGAAGTTGTTTGTAACCATAAAACGCGCCATGCTATGTAGTGAATAAAGTGTAAATCATGAGTTCAAGTGTTTGAATTTAAGTTTAGATTCAATTCTAAGTAGGTATACATAGGATAATATTTCGTGGTAATGACAATACTTTTCACCAAATGTAAAAAACCATACAGAACTGATACTAAATGATCTATTAATCCTTGAAAAAAAGAATACAAAAACAAATAAAAAGGTATTACTTTTCTACTTCAACTTGCGTGATGATAAATTTTACTTTTGATTATGTTTCACTATTAGTGGTTTAGTGCTTAAACAAGCTACATAATTTTCTTATATCCCTCGTACACTGTTCGACCCTTGCTTCCCACAGGACTCAAGCTTGCGTACTCGTATCCCAGTTCATATTCCAGAATGGAAAATCCAGAATAGATGGCAGCATCTTCGTTTATCGATTCATCCCTGTCCACATCAACGAAGTACTCCTGAAATATTTTCTTGTAAAAATGTGATCCCAAAAGTTCTAAGTTGTAATAAATATTAGAGTTATACAAAAAGAAATAATTAATTTTCAACTTCTACTAAAGTCTACTAAAAGTGAGTAAAGCCACACAAAAAAATACTATACGTATATTTGTTATTTTTATATTCACACTACTTTTCAGTTTTCATTGAATTTATTCTAGACAAGAAATGATTGTTCATTTAATCATTTAATTAATAGAAATAGACTCCGAATTTTTATTTCTTCATCCAAATGATAGAGCTACATTATGATTTTTAAAACTGTAGATCTGATTAAATAAGCAATAGAATATGAATATAAACAAGGGAATAATGAGTAAAACAACTGTCATTACTGAAAATAAATTTATTAAAAATGAGAGGTAATAATAAATACTTATCTAAAAATCACTGACTGTGATTTTTAGTCTGTGACAGTCAGTGATTTTTAGACAAGTATTCATTATTACCTCTTATTTGAATATGAACTATCACAGAGTTGATTCATCGTCCATTGAATTTATAAATTTATTAATATTTTGGTTCATCAAGATTTTCGTGTTAATGCCTAAAATACTCTGTATAACCAATGAAATTTGACAAGAAAATAAAGGGGACGACTAGTTTTAACAATAATAATAATGTTGAGACTTACATAATTTGCTTCTGTGGAATGATTAACACTAAGAAGGGACGTTGGTTGGCCTTTTGTTTTAGAATAGGAAAATTTGTAGCTCTTAGTATCGGTATATATTATTATTTGCGCCAAATTTTATGTATTATCTTCGACAGTTTACAAAACTGGAGCAAAGCGTGAGTAAAATGATGCTGGGTCGGAAGCAGAGCCTGAAGGGGGAGCCAGTTCTAGCTGATTATGGCCCAGACGAGGCCTTTAACGAAAGTGCAGACATAGATTGGGTCAACAAAGTAAGTTAAGTAACACAAAAATATCAAATATGAGATTGAGATACTTCACTTTGTCAACAGTTTGCATATTACCACTAGTATCAGAAAAAAATCACCTCTATTAATCGAGATTATAGTTGAAATTCGAATAATAATGAAGTAATGAGGGTTTTCTCGTATGAGAAATCCACTAGATGGCAAGACATAGATATGAGGTCTAACTGCTACGTGATTGGTGAATTTTGACATATCTGTCAATGTCATGTCAAAAATAACCAATCATGCAGCAGTCGGACCTCACGTCTACTTATTGCCATCTAGCGGATTTTTTATACGCGAAAACCATCATTACACATAGTCTAAGAGCCAGCTTAAATCTGACAACACATATTTTACGGTACCTGAAATTTCGTCCAGTGAGACTGCTATACCCAGTAAACAAGCAATGGGTACTAGCTAAGCCCGGCCGCGGTAGGTTTGGGGTCCCTCAGGTGGGACAGGTATGAAAATTAAGTAAATTTTTGAAGTATTCTACGGCATCTGCCGTTTTAATATGTTATGATATACCTCTAGAAAAATTGAGAAAAAACTATGGCTGCCGATTTTGAAGGTTGCAACATTACGGCAGCCACTTTTCGAAATTCGAAAAAAAAAATTTTTTTTTAAGTATTTTACGGCATCTGCCATTTAAATATATTATTTATTGAACTATTTCAAGCTAATATTGAAAATGGCTGCCGATTTTTCCGGTTTTAACTATCCAGTTTACAGCGAAACCTTACCTGCAGTTCGTGCATACGTATATCCATAGATGTAATTTTCACATTCGTAGAATTTATATAACATTGAAATTACATCAGTAAATCTGAACAATCTTATAAATATACAAATAAACGGACACATCTACGACTCTAAATGTGCCTAATAAGGAAAAAAGGTCCATTATAAGGCTGTAGTAAATATGAAATTATCATAAAGATGGAACATGAATAAAAATATATTGAAGCTGATTAATTTGTTTTTTAGAGATGGGTGAGGAGACTGATGAGGACATGCGCTCTGCTCAGCCTGGCATCTGTAAGCTGCAATACTCCCAAAACATTCGAAAAAATATCACAAATGCAGACGATAACTTTTACGGTTGATGTGATAGTAACAATTTTATTTACAGCTGAAATGATAGCTAAGATGCACATTAGAGGAATATTAAAAGTGAGTATAAAAGTAGCCAGCTATTCTGAACACCATTTTCATAGTTGGTTAGAGTTTTCTTTCCATAAAACAATTTTTCACCTATATCTATACCATAAGAGAAACTTTTTAACCCTGTTTAAGAGAATTATGCGAACTGATAACGTTGAATTTGACGTAGTTGAAGTTTATAAGCAGAAGAAATGACGCATACGGCTGTTTTTTTTTTCATAGAATGCATTAGAAATACGTCAAATTGATTGAAATTAACATCAAACACCACAGTCACAGAACATAAACCTTTGAATGTCACAGAATATAGACAAACATACCGTACTTAGTCTTTGGTTAAACTGTTGGCTCATTTTTGTCTATGACTACTATGAGTTTTTTCTCTTCAATCTTATTAAATGTCAGTGGAAAATAAAGAAATGAGACTTGAAATTTGAAATTTTCTCAATTGTATAGTTTTTTTGACTGGGAACTACAACTTGCTCTAAAACAAAAAGTAAATCATAAAGGAAGATGACATAGAAGAATAGTCTTGGAAAAAACAACAGTAATAAAGTTTAAACTGAAACATGTTATACCTAAACTATGGTCGAATTTTGATCTCTATACTTTTCTCAAATTTAATTAAAAAGATGTTTTTTGAAAAGATATTTTAAGATACAATTTTGGAAATAATCGAAAAATATGGTAAATTACTTGTAGTAGTATCTTCAATTTCTAACGAAAATTAAGCTTAAATAAATTTAAATTCGATACGCCTTGGATTATAGTCTTAGTTGTAAATTTTTTTCTGCGAAATTTTGAAATAAACACCAGCCAAAAAATTTTGTAGTTAGACATTTAAAAAATCATTTATATTTTCTATTGCTGTGAAGACTTTAAACGTGACAATTTCTCTATTGTTGAAGTTTTTGTGACCTTTATGAAGTAAAGTACATATAAAAAGCGTACATTGTTTGATATCGAAATTATATTTCTAAGAATTGAGGCATTTTCAGGGGGAAAAGCCATATTTGAAGGATCATTGGTGCCAATTCGATGCAAGCATGGTATTTTTTGTTTGGTGTTCAGTTATACTTCAAATTTTCGAAATATTGGGAATAGTTCCCATGTTTAGTTACTTGTCGATTTTGAGAGCACCTAGACCTTTGATAATGATACGATTTCTAAGAGTATTTCTGAAATTTTCCATGCCTAAATCAAGAATAAACCAAATTTTCAAGTAGGTATAAAAGTTCATAGAAAAGATGAATTCTGTTAGATTTTACTGCTAAAAACTTATATTTACACTTTTTTACAGGCGTTCAAGTCAGCAAATATACAATGTGACTTTGTTTTTTTTATTCTTTATGTCTCTGTACGGATTATTGGGTGTGCAATTCTTTGGAGAACTCAAAAATCATTGTGTTTTGAACCACACGGATATCAAGTGAGTTTTGTAAAATTTTTAAGTTCAAAAGCTTTGCAGGTCTTGGTAATTACCTTTGAACTACATAAATGAGTTTTAAAATCTATAAATATATTGTATTTATCTGTATCAGGCATTATTTTGTACAATACTACGAGTATTGCATTTATATATTATCTTAAAGAATATAAATCCATAGTACTTAGTTTAGAAAACTGAAATAATCATTGACGACTAAGAAGGGAGACTTGAAGTGTCTAAAAGACCCGCAGCCATGGAAAAATACCGTACCAAATTAGCCCCCACAGACATTTCTATCCAGAGCCGCCTATATTCAATGGCGGTCAATATAAATGGTATTACAATTTTTTTAATTTACTGTTAATCTTTTTTTAGTCATGTCACCATCAACAGTCTTTCAATCCCTGATACATTTTGTTCTTTGGATGCATCTTCTGGATACCAGTGCCCTGAAGGAATGAAATGTATGAAGTTCGAAGGAATGTCGAGATACATAATTGGGTTTAATGGGTTCGACGAATTTGGTGAGTTCATCAATTTGACATTAAATAAATGATTATACGTGACAATAAAATGCAAAGAAAACACTTAATAAATAATAAAAGTTTTCACGCCTTAATAAATAATAAAAGTGTGTAAATGTATTACACTGTCTTTATGGCCAACTATTCAAATTTAAATACGAGGGGTGATCAAAAAGTAGAGAACTTTTCAAATTTTGGTGGCTATTTTCGTTCGATCTTCGATTTTTTTGGTTATCTTGGTAACTTGTAACATATTTTGTATATGTTGCTTGTGTACATATTGTGTAACATATGTTGTACTTGTGCGAGGCATTAAATAAGTGTTTTGTGTGCTCGGCGATTTTCTAGTGTCGAAAACATGGATCAAAGAGTTTGCATTAAATTTTGTGTAAGAAATGGAATCAAGTGGTTTTAAACTCTTGAAATGTTGGGAGATGTACACGATGTGTCTACTTTAAGTGAAGAAATTGTTAACAAGTCATATTAATTCTTCCAAGAAGGCCGAGAAGACAATAATTGCGGACCTCTGGTCGCTCCATCATGTCATCAAATGATGAGACCATTGAATAATTGAAGAAACTACTGTTGAGGTATCGTCAAATTACATCAAGTGAAGTTACAGATGATATTGGAATCTCATTTGGTTCGTGCCAAGCAATTTGAACGGATGTTTTGGGCATGAGACATGTGTGAATAGAGTTTGTTTCCAAATTGCTATATTTTTCTCAAAGGACAACATCATCCTCATGCCACAACCATCGTATTTACCGAATTTAACCCACTGTGACTTTTTCCTGTTCCCGACACTCAAGAAACCTGTGAAAGGACATTTTGCAACGATTGGATGAGCTGAAAACTGTACGAAAAGGTGTTTATCAGAAGTGCTTTGAGGATTGCGAAAAGCGTTGGAACAAGTGTATTGTATCTGATGGTAGTTACTTAGAAGGGGACAAAACAAATATTAATAAATAAATACTGTACATTATTCTGTTTGCATCTGAAGAAGTCGTTTGTAACGACGAAACGCGTCATGCTATGTTGTCAATAAAGTATAAATCAAAAGTTCAAGTGTTTGAATTTTAGTTTTTATTCAATTATAATGGATTTACATGAAGTAAACGCCAACACTATTGAATATGATAAATAAAAAGATATTTTTTGATAAAAATGAAAAGTCTTCAAACTTTTTGATTACATCTCATATGTTTTCTGGTTTATAATAAATGTATAACTACGTCTTTCAGTTACTAGTTTCTTCACGGTATATCAAGCAGCCTCTCAGGAAGGATGGGTTTTCATCATGTACAGAGCTATAGACTCTTTGCCAGGTTGGAGAGCAGTTTTATACTTCAGTACAATGATATTCTTCTTGGCGTGGCTAGTCAAGAATGTGTTTATTGCAGTCATCACCGAAACATTCAATGAAATTAGGGTACAATTCCAGCAGATGTGGGGAGTTCGTGGTCATATACAAAGCAGTACAGCTTCTCAGGTATTTTTGTTAATTTTTTGGAGTGAAATTTTGAGTGAAATGTTTCGGCTATAATTGGGGGTGGAATACAAGAATGTGTCACGTTTAATTACATATTGTTACATGAGAAAGGACAAATATTTGACTTTGAGATACAAAAAGATTCATATTTGACTTCGTGAGAATAGAGAAAAAAGGTTACGTATATAAAACAAAGCTAGAGAGTGGTCTGATTTATCGTTGAAAGGGTAGATCTACTTTGAAGCTTAATTTTTGAAAATGTAGAACCACCCATAGAAGTCGGATAAACCTCAAACATCGATATAAAATGTATTCCCTCATATGGTCATAAGTTTATTATTGTGGTTGGCACTACTGAAAATAACGAAACTCTATGGCTATTTCTAAGTGTCTATTGAAATTTTTGCGCTAAAAAGAAGTTTAGCGAACGAAAACATCCATCTAACGTATAAAAATCGAAAGAAGTGATTACACAAAATGTCCAAATTTTATTAACGAATGATTATGTCTTAAGATATTTCGGAAACTGAGGCCCAATTTTTCGTCACTTTCTATTTATTTATTAGCACAAGAATCAAAATGAGTTCATCTCGCGCATGTGCACCTGGCAGCTGTTTATGTCAGAGGATCTGCATGAGCTGAGATATAACACCTTGTGTTTTCACAAATTTTCAATGTTTATAATATGGTGTTATAACGGTTCATTTTCAAAAAAATCATTTTCTCACGTTATAACAGTTTATGAAAAGGTAGTTATATTTCGGAAAATAGAAGAAAAGTGTATAAACATTTCACTGAAAAGTTAAACCAAAGTATTCAATGTTTATGTTGAAAGTTTTCCCATTAGTTTCAACAATATCAAAACTAATAAAGATAATTGAAAAATATGAGAACAGTGATCATTTTCAGATACTCACGGGTGACGATAAGGGATGGAAATTAGTAACTCTGGATGATAACAAACATGGCGGACTTGCTCCAGAATTTTGCCACACTATTTTAAGGTCGCCACACTTCAGATTACTAGTTATGGGTGTTATTCTTGCTAATGGAATTGTTACTGCTACCATGAGATTCAAACACGATGACCGTCCTAGGAAAGTTTTCTACGAAAACTATTACTATATCGAATTAGCATTTACAGTTATTCTGGATTTGGAAACTCTATTCAAGGTTTGGTGTTTAGGTTGGAGAGGTTACTGGAAACATTCTATACATAAGTTTGAATTACTGCTTGTGATTGGAACCACAATTCATGTTATACCAGGTAATTTATAATCACAAACAATAAAATATATAAAAAGAGAGAGAGAGAAAGAAAGACATAGAAAGTTTGAAAATTTTCTTCCGCCCTTCGTACAGTCAGAAAAGTATAAATGTTGCCTCACTATTAATCAGTTATTTTTAATTGAGGCATAGGTACATAAAAATTTTTTTCAACTTTCGTACAACCAGAAAAGTCTTATCTGACCGTTAAAGTCTTATTTTTATCAGAAATATTTCGAGAAAATTATATATATATATACAAGGGTGTCTCGAAAAGTTTCCATCCTTCGAGTGAATAACTTTGTATTTACCAAAAAAATTAAACTTTCATGTGACAACTAATCAGTAATCATCAACTTTACGTGATCAGTGCATTTTGTGCGTTTGATATGTACCAAAGTTCATCGAAGGCATATATTTGCAACTTGTCTCAGCTTGACTACGATTCGTTTGCAATCTAATTCGTCTAAAGTTGTTTCAAACCGAGATGCCTCTTGTAACAAATATTCAATATAAAGCAGAAGAATATCATTCAATAAATTACCAAACAAAAAATGATTGCAAAATAATTCCAAATCGTATAATATGAAGCATTTATTTTTTTTAGGTTTTTATATGACGGGCTTCACTTATTTTCAAGTACTTCGTATAGTACGGTTAATAAAGGCATCACCTTTACTGGAAGACTTCGTCTACAAGATATTCGGACCAGGAAAAAAGTTAGGGAGTTTAATAATCTTCACAATGTGTTTGCTAATTATATCATCAAGTATATCGATGCAACTTTTCTGCTTTCTGGATTTCACAAAGTTCGAAACATTCGCCGAAGCTTTCATGTCCATGTTCCAGATTTTGACTCAAGAAGCATGGGTTGAGGTTATGGATGAAACTATGCTAAGAACGAGACCCATGTTGGCTCCCTTAGTTGCTGTGTATTTTATTCTGTATCACCTTTTTGTTACTCTAGTAAGTGGTTACCTCTGAATTGGCCTAATCACATTTGAAACTTTTTACAAAAACTTCGTATCTAATGTCATTATGTTTCGGTGTACAATATCTTCATCAGGAGCATAAATACAGTATTCATCCACCTGATGATACACACAAGATTCTGATTTGCTTATACTGAAATGAATTCATAACTAGATGTAGAAAACTAAAAAAATTAACATATATTTGATATACAGTTTTTTTACATAGTAAGTAGTTTTTCTTTTTAGATTGTGCTGAGTTTATTCGTAGCCGTAATTCTTGATAACTTGGAATTGGATGAGGATATAAAGAAACTGAAGCAACTGAAGTACAGAGAACAAAGTGCCGAAATCAAAGAAACTTTACCATTCAGGTTACGAATTTTCGAAAAATTTCCTGATAGCCCTCTAATGGTTTCTCTTCACAAAGTGCCATCAGATTTCAATCTACCAAAGGTGAGAAATATTTACCGAAGATATTCAAAAATAATCTAAAAAACAAAAAAAAAAACAACACATTGAAAATTACTTTAAGCTCAGCTAGGTAGGTATAGTAAATTGGGCAATGTGGAAGATATTAGCTATTTATTGGAGGAAAAAATCCATCACTCAACGAAAATATGACAACAGTAAAATTATAATGAATAAATTATCATTAAAATAATTAAATAAAATAATGAAAAAATTATCACTAGAATAAATGAATATTAAAATTGTTTAATTTTCTGCTTCAAATTTAAGGTAAGAGAAAGCTTCATGAGGCAGTTTGTATATGAAACAGAAGAAGATGAGAACTCTGAATCAAGTGCGAAGAAGATGAATGAAGAAATATTCGATTCCAAGATTATATACAAAAAGCAAAAACCTGTAAAAGTAATGAATAACCTACCGAAAGTAAGAGCCGCAAACACTAAATTGAAGAAGACCTCCGTTGCCTACATCATCAAGTGAGTATAATATCAATGTGACTGAATGATCAGTCTTATCAATTAGGACTGACCTCAGTACGGACTGAACTTTGAACTGACCTGTGTACAAATTCAGGGTAGGACTGACCTCAATCCGGGCCCATTTTCGAACTGACCTCAGTCTGGACAGACGTTAGAGTAGACTCAGTATGGAGTGACCTCAGTTTAGACCCGGTTTTAAACTGACCTTAGTATATACTCAGTATAGGAGTGACCTCAGTCCAGGCTCGGTTTTAAACTGATCTCAGTCAAGACTGACCTTAGTGTAGATTGAGTATGAGAGTGACCTCAGTTTAGGCCCGGTTTTGAACTGACCTCAGTCATGGCTATTCTTAGTATATACTCAGTATAGGAATGACCTCAGTTTAGGCTCGACCTGAGGTCAGTTTTTGAACTGACCTCAGTCAGGACTCAGTTTAGGATTGACCTCCGTACGGACTGAGTTTCGAACTGTCCTTAGTCCGAATTCAGTTTCGGAATGAGTTTCAAACTGACTTCACTACATACTCAGTTTATGGATGACCTCAGTCTAGCCTCGGTTTTAGATACACTTCAATCTGAAATTAGTTTCGGACTCTCCTCAGTTCCAACTGAGGTCTCCTGAGTGCTTTGCACTGAGGTCGATCCGAAGAAACCATGATAATGGTAAAACTTACATTACAATTGTCGAATAAAAAAGTGTTAACCTATGAAACTGTGTTTTTTCTTTCCATTTTACTGTTGAAAAAGTCTGATTGATTTCTAGCTGTTTACAATTTTTAGCGATTCGAACAATCAGCGTCTGATGTTGGGAGATTCTTCGATGATTCCAGTGCCCGGAGTCAAGGGTGGACTGAAGCCTCAGGGCACAATAAACAGTATGAAACAGTTACGTATCGACCATAAGAAGTGAGTGGGACAACTTCGGATTCGGCCATCCTCTTAGAAATTTATTTTATTGGCTAGAAAAATATTTTTCAAATTTCAGTAAAACTTTTATGGCTTGTTGGAATGGTATCGTATAGTAGGTAAACTGTAGTGGTAGAAATATATCAGGATCGTACAAATTGTAGTTAGCAGGATGCGAAATGAAAGTATTTGATATGTATAATGAAATGATTAATAATGGTATAATCGTGATGATGAAACCTTAGGTATGTAGTTAAAGTAGAATTAGACAATTTAATTCATTTATTATCAACTGAACTAATCTAAGCATTGGTTTTTGATACTATTTGATAAATTTTCAAACCTCAGGTACGTTTTAGTCTTTGCCAATGTGAAATCACTTAGAGCATGATGGCCAAACTGTTTAGCAAAACAGAGCAAATTTTAGAACTATTTATCGCAAGATGTACACTTATCCTTTCTTTCAATAAGAAAGGATGCGTGCTATAACATCAGCCCACTTCCGAGGTCCATAAAATGGACTACCATGTTGTGAGAGATGTCCACCTATCAGGGGTAGCCAAATTTGCTTTGGCCATCCCTGATTGGAGGAAATATTTAGGTAATAGTTCGAATGAAAGCTAAATATACATATTTAAAAACAAACTATTTTATATTAAATCGACACTATATTGTTGAATATAAAATTATAATAGAAATTGCAGTCATTTCCAGCTTCGACAATTTCGAAATTGTCTAAAACATGTGAAACTTTGATTCTGGCATTCATTTTTGATTGATGAGAGATTACTAATGCCTTTCTTATTCTATTTTCAACATTTATACATAGTAATAGATATTAGAATTGAATTAGTTAGATCAAAATACCGTAAAATCGATATTTCTGAACGTAGAAAACCCAGTAAGTTCGACACTGATGACTTTTGATCGTGAAATCTTTCAATGGACTAAAACTCGTTATTTGTTTTCCACAGATTTGGGTCTAGGTCGATCAGACGTAGTGTCAGAAGTGGTTCTATGAAATTAAAGCATCAGACTTATGAACATCTCATGGAAAATGGGGATATTGGAGTCAACAGAGTGACTTCCAACAGAGCAAGACCTCACGATTTAGATATTAAGTTATTACAAGCCAAGAGGCAACAAGCAGAAATGAGAAGGTGAATCTTTGTAATATCATGATACACAGGAATATCTGTACGATTTTGAGTTGCATTTACTGCGTTTTGTCAATAGATGGCAACGCCAATAGCATTTTGAAACTGTTTAGTCACGTTATCTGTCGGCAAAAGTATAAGTTTATTTTGGTAGTTCAGTGACAAACAGTAAAAAACTGTATTTACTTTAATTAATTGTAACATGAATCAACTTTTTCTGCTCAATCTATTCATTCATCTTCAGCTCCCTTTTATCCAGAATTCATCAATTAATTTAATCAATATAATTTATCTCAGTTCTGCTGAACCAATACATGCCATTTTATGTGAATTGTCATTTTATTCAGAATTATCTCATTAAAATGTTTCGAATTTATTAGCACATCATCATGATATTTATTTACATATGAAAAATTACTTATTTAACGCATCGGCTGAGAAATAAATCAGTTTTTCGGATTTTTCATTTTCAGAAATCAGAGGGAAGAAGATCTTCGGGAAAATCATCCCTTCTTCGATACTCCCCTATTTGCGGTACCAAGAGAAAGTCGATTTAGGAAACTTTGCCAATTGATAGTATACGCAAGATATGATGCGAGATTAAAAGATCCTCTTACAGGAAACGAGAGAAAAGTACAATACAAAAGTTTACAGTAAGTATTTGAAATACTCTTAAAACGATAGAGAAATATTTCCTAGATTCTTATATAATATATCTAATATTATATAATATTAGATATATATAGCCCCCATAATATATCTAATTTTACTGTACTTTAGGCATTTCAACCTCAATAAGACTACTTGATTAATAAATTATTATATAGTTAGTAATGATAATTTATTTATTTAGAAATACAATAATTTAAAGCTTAACTGAAAATTGTTCAAAGTAGATAAGTATCCTGTAAATCGCATATTCATCAAATGAAGAGAAATTTTCTATATTTTCCAGCAATTTTCTAGGTTTAGTAACATATCTTGACTGGGTGATGATTACAATGACCACTCTATCTTGTCTTTCGATGATGTTTGAGACTCCTTACTACAGAGTGATGGAAAATGCAAGTCTTCAAGTTGCAGAATATTGTTTTGTTATACTTATGAGTATAGAGTTAGCTCTCAAAATTTTAGCAGATGGACTTTTCTTCACTCCAAAGGCTTATGTCAAAGATGTAGCTGCACTACTGGATGTCTTTATTTATCTAGTGAGTTTCATAGTGAATTGAAAATTTCAAAACATAGCAATGGTTCAAGTTATAACCAAATTGTTTTTAGAAAAATGATTATAATTAAATTCGTATTTGAATATCACTAAAATAAAAAAATTAATGAAATGAAATTACGAAATTTTATTTCAATAAGTTGGTAGATAACACGACCTATAAGTATATACTTTTTTAATGTTTTATACAGTAGACATATAAAACCATCTCTGTTACCGATATAGGTAAGCCTTGTATTTCTTTGCTGGATGCCGAAGAAAGTACCTTCAAATTCTAGTGCCCAACTACTTATGATTCTGAGATGCTTAAGACCATTAAGGATTTTCACTTTAGTTCCTCATATGAGAAAAGTTGTGTACGAATTGTGCAGAGGTTTCAAAGAAATATTACTGGTAGGTTAATAAATATGACAACTAGTTTTATACACCAATATTAAACATTAGGTTTAAATAAAAATGAAAGATTTATCATTATTAATTTTCTAGGTATCTACTTTACTAATTCTCCTGATGTTCGTTTTTGCAAGCTACGGAGTCCAACTTTACGGTGGTAGATTAGCTCGCTGCAATGACCCCATGATCACCAAAAGGGAGGACTGTGTAGGAATATTTCTACGCAGGGTATTCGTTACTAAAATGAAATTAGTTCCAGGAGAAAACGAATCATATCCAGCGATTCTAGTTCCCAGAGTATGGTATGTCACTTGTGTCCAAACGCCACCTAGTATTTATTATGAAAACAGAAATTAATTCTATATTAATTTAGAGTATTTTTCAAATACAAACCTCTTAAAAAATCATATTAATATATCATAATTTATATTGAATTTCTTCAAGAAATTTCCGCAACTACTGAATTGAAAAAGTATATCAGTATAAAATATAACACCAAAAGTAACACATAAAATATTGAATGAATTCGTCCTATGAAATTGAATTACATTAATTGAATTTTTGATACATGCATCAATGTTGTCTAAAGTATAGAACAATTCTATAATAAAAGAGGCACCAAGGCTTATCTTAATTCTTCCAAATCTACTTCATTCAGCATAACATAAAATTTCTAAGAAAATGATTTCATATTTATTCATTTGTTAAATGTATCAATGATTAATTCTTTTAATTGTTAAAGGGCAAATCCAAGAAGATTTAATTTTGACAACATAGGTGATGCCATGCTAACCCTTTTTGAAGTTCTTTCTTTCAAAGGATGGCTTGATGTGAGAGATGTTCTTATAAAAGCTCTGGGACCGGTAAGTTTTGCACTAATATTTAATTTAACATTTTATGCAAATTTTTTGTTAATAGGTTCATGCAATTTATATTCATGTCTACATATTTTTGGGATGTATGATAGGACTGACACTCTTTGTGGGTGTTGTTATCGCTAACTACTCTGAAAACAAAGGCACTGCATTACTGACTGTAGATCAAAGAAGGTGGTGAGTAGAAAAACTGTTCCATATTGAAACTCCACTGAAATGTTGAGTTTCCTTCTCATAGGATAAATAGTTAGATTAAGTTATTTTTCCAATAATCTTCCTAAAATACTAACAGACTTTCATAAGTTTATTATACTGTTTAGTGGTTTACTTTTGACTATATAAAAATATAATTAAAAGAAGAGCTGATATTTGAAGTAATAATAATTTATATAATTAACGTAATCTCTAATTTTGAAAATTTCATCTTAAAAAAACTATTAAGTAGGAGAAAAAAAAGTTTCTTTCTAGTCTAACTTAATGTGTTTAACTACAAAATAGAAGATTGAAGTAACAAAATTTAATGAAGAACTCCTAAAGATCTTACCTCAAGTACTTGAGGTATTTGGGATTAATAAAAAAAGATATTTTTTCAGGTGTGACTTGAAAAAAAGATTGAAAATTGCGCAGCCCCTGCATTTGCCTCCAAGACCTGATGGAAAACACTTTAGGGCTTTCATATACGATATAACTCAAAATATTAAATTCAAAAGATGTGTTGCCATAATGGTTTTGATAAACAGTTCTTTATTGACAGTTAGTGTAAGTATCCTTCTTTCACATGAATGTAGACAGAATGCAAAACATAACAAAGAATATTTTATCAATTATCTTGTTAATTTTTAATTGAGCTATAATTACTCAAAGAAAAACATTAATATTTAATACGGACTATCATTTTTGAAAAAACTTATGGTCTTACTCAGTCTTAGGAGTAACTGAGGAAGTAATAGTGTAGTTTGATTTATGTGAGGTACTCTCAAGTTGATATTTTATATGTATATTACATTAATCTTCTTATTTTCAGTGGAATATCGAAGAGAGTTACACCAACATATTGGCGACAATTGGCATCATGTGTACATTAATGTTTTTAGTGGAAGTGGTTATGAAAAATATCGCATTCACCCCAAGGGGTTACTTACAATCCAGAAGAAACCGATACGACCTTTTTGTTACTGTGACTGGGGTTGCTTGGACTTTCTTCCACTTAGCATTTAAGGTAAGTCTAAGATATTCGAATTCCAAGAGTACATTGTCTCTTTTTCATTTATTTATAATACAATTGAGAGAATATATTCAATTATAATTGCATATAAATGAATTTATTTTACCTTTTAGAACGATTTGACTTACTTCGTTGGATTTATGGTGGTAATTTTGAGGTTTTTTACAATAACTGGTAAACATGCAACGTTGAAGATGCTGATGCTAACTGTTGGTGTATCAGTATGCAAAAGTTTTTTCATCATATTTGGAATGTTCCTTTTGGTTTTCTTCTATGCGCTAGCAGGCACAATAATTTTTGGAACTGTTAAATATGGTGAAGGAATAGGAAGGTCAGTTAATTCTACCATTATTATAAACTATATTTTTCATTATATGACTTGTTTTGGTTATTTCACTTATCACTTTAGGACCAAATAAATTCTTTGCATTGTAGGTAGTTTGTCTTTTAATTTCTTTTGGTTTATATTTTTTTCAAGAATATATTTTGGAATAAATAAGCTAAACATACCTTGTACATAGATGGGGTGTGATCTGGAAATTATTCAGTTTTTTGTGGAGAGTTCTAACTTCTTCACTATTCTACTTGAACGAACTATCGTGTTTTGATTTTCAATGTAATTATACCCATATTTATTCTTTGCAAGCCTCTGAGCTACCCTCTTTACCTGCAAAATCAGATATATTCTATTTAATATTTATAATTTTAACAAATGATACTGGAGTTTTGCTTATCACTTGGTGAAACATATCAAATAATTAACTAAAACTCTTGGCTTAATTTTCACCGAGTATATTTAGTATATACTCATTGAAACATAATCCAAGTATTATAATTTATTATTTCATTTAATTATTTATTGCTAATATCCTTTTAATCGACCACATTGTATATTACATAAAAATTTCAAAGTGATTTAATTTATAAAAATATACTGATTGAATTAGATAGCATAGTGATTTCTATTTTGAAATATTTCTTCTTTAGAATTCTTACATCAGTGAAGAAGCAATGGTATAAACTTCACTGAAACAGTTGACGAACCATTCTAATTCCAAAATTTATAACAGTAACTATTACATATATTGAAAAAGATTTTCACTTTTAGAAGAGCAAATTTTGAGTCTCCTGTGACCGGTGTAGCAATGTTATTTAGGATTGTAACTGGAGAGGACTGGAATAAGATTATGCATGACTGTATGATACAACCGCCTTATTGTACTCCTGCTGAAAATTACTGGCAAACTGATTGTGGAAACTTTATGGGCTCACTCGTTTATTTCTGTACTTTCTATGTGATAATTACTTATATAGTGCTGAATTTACTAGTGGGTAAGGCTTTATGATTTATATATTAGAAGACAAATGTCCATTTTGTTTAGGAGTATAGTCGTTAACAAATGGAACATAAATAAAGGCAACTACTTTCTAGATCATTATAATAAACCTTTTTTTCAGCTATCATCATGGAGAACTTTTCTCTTTTTTACTCGAATGAAGAAGATGCCCTATTATCTTATGCAGATATCAGAAATTTCCAAAACACCTGGAATATAGTAGATATCCATCAGAGAGGTGTTATTTCAGTTCGAAGAGTAAGTAGTTATTAATACGGCAGAATTGAAATATTGACTCAATATTTTCAGATAAAATTCATTTTGAGACTGCTCAAAGGAAGACTTGAAGTGGATCCACAAAAAGATCGTTTGTTATTCAAGCATATGTGTTATGAACTAGAGAGGTTGCACAATGGTGAAGATGTTACCTTTCATGACGTCATAAAGTAAGAAAACTACTGTAAAATGTTATGAAATACTTTGCTAAAAAAACAGTTCAAAGGGTAAACGATAGCAGTTGGATTACAAAATTCCAGGAACATCAATTCATGTTTTTAAGTTTCAAAACGATTTTCTAGCATGCTCTCGTACAGATCGGTCGACATAAGAAAAGCACTTCAGTTAGAAGAACTTCTAGCTAGAGAAGAATTTGAATATATCATCGAAGAGGAAGTAGCTAAACAAACTATACGAACTTGGTTAGAAGGGTGTCTCAAAAAAATTAGGTCCACTAATGTAAGTATTTAAAACGGGAATAAGACGTTTTTGAAAATATCGCATTGCAGAAACAACAAAATAGTTTGATAGCTGGTCTCAGAGCTACAAACGAAACTATTCCTGTAGTTCCAGAGCCTGTTGAAGAACTGAAAACTCGTACCAGTCCTGATAAAGAGAGCCCTGGAGAACAAAAGGTAATTTGTTAGTAACTTTTTAGATGAAGATGAGGACATATTTCTTTGCTAGCTACTATAATTGTATTCGTTTAATTGATCTTCTCCAAATGTTGGCTGCTTCTAGAAGTACCTGTACATATACTTATTATAGTACTCTTATCAGAAACGTTTAAAACTGAAAAAGTTTAAAAAATCCTTGTAACCGATAATAAATTAAAAAATAAACAATTAACAACTCATTTGAACACATATTTTGTACATACAGGTGCAAATGTTACTTTTGAAACTATTGATAATTTTTAAATTTAGGATACTGAGGCAGTGACTACTAAAAAGCAAAAATCGGCAAACCTTCCTAGGTCTGACAGTATCGGAAGTACATCCGGTAGAAAATATTTAGCTCCTACATTATCTGATCCGGCTTCTAGAACTGAAAAAGAGAGAACTACAAACAATAAGAAAAAGAATAACAGGCCACCAGGTAAATATTCGAATGATTATATATTCCAAAACCAAAATAGCATATTTTATATATATATATATATATGTATTTATTTTCGTGAAGTAAATATTATTCATTTTCACTTTAAATTTGTTTCAATTAGTTCTGATTATAGGTATATTTTTGATTTAACTGAATTAACCTTGTTTCAGTCCCTATAAATAAAATAACTCCACACATAAATGAAATGGAGTCTCGAATGCCAAGGGAAGTATTCAATAATAAAACGGTAATGCCTAAGGCATCAAATGCACTCCACGAGATAAAAGATTGGTGGAATGAACAGCTGAGTTATGCTTCTTCTAGTGATGATGAATGAAGAAACCCAACACTTTTTTAGTTGAAAAGTCCATTAATTGTAATAGGGAATGTTAATAACTTCATATAAATAAATTTTTATTGTTTATTATATTTTAATCTGACTTGAAATTTAACTTTAGATCAATCTGTCCTGAAGAGTCCCAAGTAAAATAAAATAAACCTGGTGAATATCACAAACAATAACGAAAATATATAAAGTATGAAAAGGAAGCAATTTTCCTACTATTACACTTACTCATTGAATATTGGATAGAAAGGAAAATTGAAAATAAAACTTTGAAACTACAATGAGAAAGTTTATTCTTCCTATAAATACAAGCATACATGTAGGCAGTGCCTTCTCTCTACCCTGTTGATTATTTGAAGAAATTACACTTAAACATAAATGAATATGTTGTGCATACTCGAAAGGTAGAAATAAAAAGAAAATGTCAAAAGTATATTGTAAAAACTTGAAATACAACAGAAAATAAAAATTTTAAAACTACGATATACGAATATTTTTTCCTCAAATACTGTGTATTATTAATTACTAACACGAAATATATTGCTGACAATAAATGCGTCAATTATATAAATAAAGTGACGTAAAACTTAACTATAAATATTATTTATGTTGGAATTGAAAATATCAACAGATATTTCGAGACCACAAAAATAAGGAAAAAATTATTGGCACTGCAATTTTCATAATTGCAAAATCATATTTATATCACTAACTATAAATCAGTATCGTACCAAGCCGCAACTTGGTTGTTATCTTGAGGAGGGGTGGGCAACTGATTAAAATTCAAATCTTCGTCAGCCGTTGTAACGTCCATTGTGTAGTTGGATCCGTTGCCCCCTCCATGAGATCCTATTTCTAACCCTTCCATATCTATGGGTATCTGGTCATACCCTGCAGAAACATAAGTTATATTAACTAAAATTCAAAAATTTTAGAATTATAATTTTAGTAATTTTTTTTTTAAGTACTGTGGAGACAAAGGTCATTTTAATATTTTCAGAATTTGACAAAGGTAGTTCCATAGACCTAGTCCATCCAATGAATAAAATAGGGTATTAACGTTGTGAACTTTAATGTTTAATTTAAAAAGAATAAGTATATTTAGAGTGTTTATACTTTATGACTACAACTGATAATTTACATTCAATAAATGTATTATACAAAAATATAGATTGCGTTGGGTGGAAAAACAAGGCAATAAAAAATTCTAATGCAGATTTTTATATTAGTAGTTTTCAATTTTTTTTTATTGAAGCCAAATAAATATCTTGAAATTTCTTTCAAGTAATAACACCATTTATTGCATTTTAGAGTTTCCATAAATAAATAAAAGATTTTAGGTTTCCATCAGTTGAGATAATTAGATGAACAATCAAATGACAAAAACCTCACTAAGCACATTATGTTGACCTTTTGTAAAAATCTTATTTTAGTTATTCTAACATCTCAAGTTAATGAATTATCGAAAGACAGATTAATTACAATATTAAATAAAACTACATAATCTATCAATTTAGCAGAATGATTAGACGATTCTTTGTTTCTAAATAAATTATTCTTTACAGTGTTGGAATGAAAACATAAAGAAGGGGGTATCAACAGCGAATTTAAATTTTTTTAGAATAGAATATAGTAATTTTTTTATTAATATATAATTAAAATTATATTACTATTATTATTTTATTTTATAATTAAAAAATATTACAATAAAGTAATATAATAATAATGTTTAAAAACGAAAGTAATTAATTCTTTTAGACATTACTAATTGATAGTGATAGCAATAATTGTTTATTCTTTTATTTTTATGCAACTTTTCATATAGTAATGTTGAAACTGTAATTATTAAATAATTATATTAATTTTATATTGTTTATTTTTTGTTTATATGTTTTCAATTCTATTTTATTAATGCTTCCAGAAAATACTGAATTCTATTTGCTTATCTCAGGCCTTCATTGTAAAGTGCTTATAAAAAACATGTAACAATAAAAAGGTTTTCTCCTTAAATAAGCTAATCATCCTGACCAAATAGTAAAATATTTTCATAACACCATGCAACATCAAAGTATTTTTCCAAACAAACTACATTAAAGACACGCATGCAACGTTAAGACTTACTTAACTTCAAGTTAGTACGGGTTTAGCTAGAGGTAACGTTAAAAAATTTAATATCTTTTTAATTATCTCACATAAACCTTATATTATTAGACATATAAAACGCCTTGAGGAATATTTACCTTGCTGTTGATATGGGCGTCCGCCATGACTACTGTGAACGCTTGGTGGTCCCTGACCATATAAGTTATCATATGGTTGATCTGGACTCAATATGTCCTAAAATAATGGTCAAGATGCAAAACAAAACAAAAAAAAACACAAAATAGAGAAAATACAAAAACTTTGTGACGTATGTGCAACAGCTACGATACTAAAAAGATGCAATTTTGAAAATTTTTAAAGATTTAAAATAAAAATTTGATATTACTCAAATATTTTTGAAACTAGAGTGAGTTGCTATTTGTTATAGCTTTTTATTGTATGTATTGCAAAATTACTATAACTTACGATGAATAGTAATTTACTGAATATTTTTGAAATTTATTATGTCCTTATTTGATAGTTCAGTTACTAACAATAAGTGATTAAATTGTTAAATATAGGCGAATAGAAAAATGTAGTACAAAATATCTGAAGATGTATATTTGCAGTTTACATATAATTTCCACATTTCATACTATGTTACAGAAAAATAATGAGAGCAAATGAACTCCTAGTAACATTTTCACCGAACAATGAATTGCACTTAACTATTAAGATTTTCGTTGACTTTTAGCAAGCGTACTGTAAAAAATATGGAAACCAGTGAAGAAATATAAAGTAACAAACAAAAATTCTGAAAAAACTTATGACCTGCACAAAATTTGGCTATAGAACCATTCAAGAGTCATGCAAGTTTTCAAATAACTACAAAACTGCCGTAGTAGTTTCAATAATAAAGAATTAAAATTACTATAAAGAAAACATAGTGATAACTTTCTTTCAGAAATCTGTAGACACCTACCTTGGAATGATGAGTACTGGGATTTTTCGAAGAAAAGGATTAATTAGGGTTTAAATTACCTGTAAATCTGCTCCCATGAGATCAGGATTCCAACCTGTGTCTTCCCGGAATAGGGAGTTAGTCAGTTCCATGGACAATCTCTTTTTATAATCTTGAGGCTTGTCCTCGCTCATACGAAATAGTACAGCTGCAGCATAAGTTGCCACTCCTTCAAAAAAAAAACCATATCCATATAATAATGAATTGAAAATGAAATTGTTGAATCATTATTAAAAAAAAACTATATTGAAATCTTTGAATTTGAATATGATGTGGAAATATATTTCTCATATAATTTCAGTTCTCACCTTCATTTCTAGAATGCAATAGTTCGGTTAGAGGAGCTGTGGCACCCTCCTGTTCAATCATTTCGGCCCCTTCTTTATCAGCTGCCAATTCGCAGAGTACTCCGGCCGCAACTCTTTGTATATTTTCAATATCGTTGAACAAGAGCTGAACGAATATCGGTATTACCATCTGCTGTCGTATTATAGCCCTGTTGTGCGACTCTCGTGCAAGAATATGAAGAGCACCAACGGTTCCTTCGACAATTTCCTCCATTCGCACCCCATCAGCGTAAGTTCCTGGAGCTTGACTTCCGCCAGTGGATACGCTCGTTCTCTGCAAGCAAAAATTGATTAGGTAACTTAGCTCTTCTAGATTCTCAGATATTTCGTGAGTTATTCCAAAAATGAGGTTGGCATACTGAACATCGATTAGAAAATGCGAAATTTGTGTAATTTACTATTTTTATCAATTTACTATTTTTATGAATAATTACACTGTTATTGTGTATACTTTTGTAATACCCGAACATCAAAAGGTACTTCACAGTTTGGCGTCGTTATATTTCTCATTCAAAAATGTCACTTCTGGATAAACTTTAAGAAGAGTACAATAGTTTACAACAAACTTAAAAACCATTAGAAAGGTTGCAATTTTTTATTTTAAAAAAAAATGCTTCTGCCTGCCAAACTATAATTAGCACTCAGGATACAGATTGCATTAAATGTAATAATAAAGTTTCTATATTTCAAATAAGAGAATACACAAACAATCTATGAACTCCCTGAAGTGAATGATTTCATGAGTTGTATTGATAATTTATAATTATCAATACAACGATGGGCATGTCCTTAGACATGTACAAGACAATACTCCAAGAACTCGTTAACACTACAAGGTTCGTTAGTAACGAGCAGCCTAAATTCACTCGACTTGTACCATTTTTATGTTCCTTTTTGACCTGACGTTTTGAGGCAAGGCAGTGTAGCATATTATGCAGGTCAGGTGTATTGAGGTGTATAGTCCAATCATTGGATACTTCAAAAAAGTTGTCCTATACCCACTATCCGCTTTCTGTTCAAACAGTTATAGATTTTTGCACACAAAAAGCAGATTTTCTGGGATGTGTATCGCTGTTGCTGAGAGTAGACAATTTCCTCGAAACTTGCCTCTGCAGAAAGCATCAGATTTCACTCCCAAAATGCTATGCAGGACTCTTTTTTGCAGAACTTTATATTTCTCATAAAACTACTATTACCGAAGAATATAGCACCATATCTAATTCTCGATTCAAAGACTGCCTGATAAACCACCCTCAACACAAATATACTTTAATCAATAAATAGATAATTAAAATGATCAACTTACACGTTGCGTATCTTGGAATGACCTCATTAGCAACTGCACCAAATGATGAATTGCACCATGTTCTCGTAGAGGGGCGTGATTTGCTGGACACAAAGCTAAGTTTCTGATTAAACCGATAACTGCTTTCACCAATGGCCAACGAGAAGGTGGATTCAATAATTTTACTATTACTTGGATGCCATAATGCAGTCGTACTGTGTTTTGAGCCATTTCTGATTCGACGTGCCTGAATGTGAACATATATTCTTAATATAATGGGAACAATATTTCGAATTCATCTCTTAAGTCTATGACAAAGTCTAAGACTACCGATCGCTTAATGTACCTACCTAGACGTTAGATGGCGCAATGCACAAACCGCCGGCTCTGTAATCTCCTCCCGCTCACCGGCGTTCACGATTGTACGAACGAGTGCGTCAACTCCGCCCACCTGGCAAACTGTCACCTTATTTCTCTGGTTATTGCACGTTAAATTCGACAGAATTCCAGCTGCGCAAGTCACGACGTTCACATCGGAAGCCGATAATACTTGAACGAGTGATCCAAGTAGGCCCTCAAGTCCGTCCACTTTTGTTGCAGCATCAGATAAATTTCTCAAAGTCCAAAGACAGTTTTGGACCAGTCGCTGACTGGGATTTCCCAAGTGCATAGCCAGCGCTTGCATTCCCCCAGCTTCAACTATGGCTGGTTTGTTGCTGGAGCACACCGATAGAACCTATACAATAGAACATTAATCTAAAGCACAATTATTAGTTATAAACATTAAATATATGATTTAATAAATCCAGATATTATTCATTCAATTTATAATTCCACATTGTATAATAATCTATAAATTCATGGAACTTTTCTTCAGCATAAACCAACAGGTTACTATCAAAAAACTCCAGTAACTTTCATGTATCTTATATAATGACCTACAATTTAGAAACATTGCAAACTGAAGAATCTTTAACACTTGAACTACAAATAATGAATTTTAAATTAAGTTTTAGTGTAATTATAATAACTAGACAGTTTATGATTTGCTCACTTTTAATACTCTTGATGTGGTCCACAACAACTTCTCGTAATCATAACTTCTCATGATCCTGACTAATTCGATGGGTCCTTGTGAAGCTAATATGATGAGTTTGCTCTCTTGATTACCGTACGCCAAAATTTGAAGGCAATCGGTTACAATAGCCAGAAATTTAACATTGTTTCGTTGCAGTAATGCCACCATCTTTTGGAGCCCACCAGCTAGCCTAACTGCCATTTTAGAGCCATCCTGATGCAGCAATAAATTGTGCAGGGTGGTGATAGCATAGAAAAGGACGCTCTCCACAGGACTACTCAGAAGTTTTACAAGAGCTGGAATACCTCCGCTCTTGAAGATAGCCAGAAGTCCTTGCCTAGAATGAAATAAAATATTCGAGAATTATCCAAGGAATGTTTTAAGAAAGAACCTTTCTCAAGTTCAATATCAGTCCCAAAAACAATGAAAAATCTTAGAATAATAATAAAATACGAGGGTTGCCTTTAATGTTCCGGGATTTAGCAACCCTAGTGTTGCAATCTGGCAACTGACAGCTCTATTGTAAAGTTGGACATTTTTGAGGTTATACGTACCCAAACGTTTTGACATACGAGCGCTATTTGTGTTGTTTACAGTAACTTAAAAGATTTATCTAGGCCCAAAAAATTGGGCCGACCGGAATTAAATCGTGAACATTACCGTGCGATTATCTTTTACAACTTTCGACTGGAGATCAACTCAGCAACAGTGTTTATCGATGGTATGGTGAATTCATCGTGGTCGTAGTTCACTCCAAGATGAATTTCGTGAAGGTGGTCCAAAATCATTGGTTGTTCCGAAAACCATTGATGCTGTGCGCGAACTGATATTGCAAGATCGTGACATTTGACCTATCGTGAGATTGAGACAACCTTAGGCGTTAGTCGGGCCAGCATACATTCAATATTGCATAAACATTTATCGGTCAAAAAAAATTGTTCGCGTTGGATCCCACAAACACCTGGACATCGTGATGAATCGTGGAATTACGCGTATGAGCCCGAAAGTAAACAGCAGTCGAATGTATGGGTGTTTCAAGATGAGCCAAATCCAACAAAAGCTGTTCGCGCACGAAGCACTTCCAAGCAAATTTTCGCACATGTCGCAACTTTACCACTAGAACAACGCAGAACAGTCAATTCTGAATGGTACACAACCATTTGTTTGCCACTTGCCTTCCAAAAAATCAGGAAAACCAACGGCCGAAGACGGATCACTCTTCACCAAGACAATGCGAGCTCTCACACATCGGCTCAATTACTGGATTTTGAGCACCCAAAACATCGATTCAATGTGTTATCTGCCCTATAGTCCTGACTTGGCACCGAATGACTTCTTTTTATTCCCGCACGTAAAAAACAAACTGAGAGGTCAACGTTTTTCGACATCTGAAGAAGCGGTTGCTGCATTCAGAATGCATGTTTTGGAAATACCTCAATCAAAGTGCCAAAAGTGCTTCGACAATTATTTCAAACGCTTGCAAAAGTGTATAGATTTTCATTTGGAATATTTTGAAAAACAATAAAGTGATTTTCGATGATTAATATTTGTTTTTGTTCTCTAATCCCGAAATATAAACGGCACCCCTCGTATGAATAAACTTCATTTCCATTCCTCTGATACTTACCTATGATGTGATAATTTGTGCAACGTTCCCACTGCGCCTTTAGTAGTTTCCAAATCGTTAGAATTTGAAATAGCTCTAACCAAAGCGGCTACCATTTGTGGACTGTTCATAATAGCATGTCGAGAAGCTTCTTTCTTAGATAATTGATGCACCATCATAGCTGCCTGTGACACAACTACTTGATCTTCGTCGTTCAATAATTTGATTAACTCTGGAATGGCTCTGGTAGCTAAATCGGCATCGTCTTGATAATTAATTAAGTTGACCACTGCATGCTTCAACATTTGCGATGGTTCTGATAAACGCTGTACGGCTGTCTGATGTGTAGTGTCGAATTGTGTGGAGGGTATTTCAATGCCTTAGAGAAAAATGCATTTGATAACATTTTTTTTAAAAGTTACAATCAAGTTCGAGCATTGGACCAATCAATTACTGATACCATCTCGAAATAAGTGGTAACAGCATGCATTCAAAGCGATTATTTTCAGTATTTGTATTAACATGTCTTGAACACAACATGTTATTATATTGTTTACACATAATATATAAATTTACTAGCAGATTAAAAATAGCATGGCAACAGAAGAAAAAATAAGAAAACTCATAGTCCTAGCCATCAGATAAATATGGAACCATAGAATTTGATGACAGACTTACTTGTATACAAAGCATAGATAATTAATAAATACAATGAGTTACAGAATATATTTCTGTGCTAATTAAAAATTTTTCAATCAAGTATTTGATATTTCACGTGATATCAATTTATTTCAATCCGCCATTACACAATATTTCTTAATTGAAAATTACCGAAAAATGTGGAAAATTTCTGCCGCAAAATTGTTTTGTTGCATATTTGATTTTGAAGTACCATTAGAAGATCTGTTTGTACAATCTGAGTTACACCCAAAAATTACACTTCTCTATTCTAATGCTCAAGAATGTTTCAAAAAGAATAATGTGACAGCAGAAACGATTTCTAACGAGAAGGACGAAAAACCTGAAAGCAAATTGAAACTAAAGCAAATGATGTTGAACTCTTCATATTTAGAAGGTACTCCGCAGTCATTTTTGTGGTTGATCGAACATTTTCTTGGTATGTTACCAATACCATTATTACCTCATTACTCAAACGGAGTACATTTGGAGTGGTTATACTTATCAGAACAATGCAAAAAACTTTTTCAACATTATCATAAAGAAAGACGAATCTCCTACGATTTAGATTATGACGTTACTCGAGAAATGTCAAAGCTGCCAACTCAGCATTACTTATTACTAAATCTGCATATGATTTTTATGAGAGAAGTATCATTTTTCATGAACAAAAACAAAAAAATCTGCAGAAGAAACGCCACATACTACACAAAGTATTTCACACCTTCTATATTTATAAGACCCTTCAGACCTGGTTTGAAGCAAGATAATGAGAAGGAATATTACTATATTATATTATATATGCTGCTACGTTGGCCATTTCTTTGTGAAATGTTCAGATATTCAAATTTATCAAAAATTATAGAATTACCCGAATCTATAACAGAAACACATTCACATGAAGATATTGGCAAGAAGATATTTACAGATGATTGTGTGAAACAGAGACAAGACAACATTTCAATGAAAAATAAACAGAATTATTTCAAAGCAAACTGTTGCTGTGGAATTGGATCTAATTACACCTGTAACCCAAGTAGAAGCAAATGTTCACTTCATGTTTTTTATCAAAATACCACGTCAAATCAATCTGAAAATTCAATGAATAACAGATTTTCAGCCCTCAGACTGTCAGATAATGAAATCATAGAAGCCACAAGCGATGATGACTTGGAAATAGAATTAGAGAATGAGAAGATTGAAAAAAACTTAAGTCAAAATGCTGAGGAATCTTTCATATATGACGATTACGATACATTTGAAAAAGAAGAGTTCAATCAAATCAAAAACAGAAATTTTGAAACCACAATAAAGTGTTCCCAAGCCAGAAGAGCATATTCCAATAGCGAAGAAAATACAATTACACATGAAAATAATAATAGACTCAAGAGAAAAGTCAAGAATGATAGCTTAATCAGACCAAATACTAACTTGACTGAAGGGGAAAATTATAGACAAAGAATATCAGAAACAAAACTTGAACGCAAGGTAAATCATACCAAAAATAAAAATGAATTTTCAAAAAGGCACAAAGGTTCAAAAACAAATTTATTCCATTCTGCTTCAAATCCTACTACCCAAGTAGAACATTCTGAGATAAAAAAAGAACACACAGTACCAAATCAATCTGGAAATACAGGCTGTGAACATAAAATTGAAGAATCCATACCAGAAAATCAAAAGCCAATTACTATCGACACTACTTTGATGAAAAGAGTTTCTAAGCTAGGGTGGACATATACTCCACCAAAAACTAAAAGTGTTGAAAAGTGTTGTTCAAATAATATTTCCAAAGAGGAAATAAACAATGAAATATTAATTGCTGACAGTAAAAGTGATACTAGCTTGAAGAAATACAAAAGTGTACGAAGCTTAAAATCCAAACTTTCATTTCTCAGCATAAATAAAAAAAACAAAAAGAATAAACATGATTCAAGCAACTTAAAATATACCAAAATAAATTCTTAGCAATTTATGAACCATTAATTCATATCTTAAGTTGAAAAATTAAAATGAACAAGTTTGTTGTAGACTAATGTTATTATTTAGACTGAATAAAAGAAATAAAATCAAGTTAAGGTGTCACTCACTATGGATTTCAGCTAATTTCAATTTATAAACAATTATAATTTACTAATTATAGTGAAAATCAAAAAAACTACTTAGTTTTATTTAAAATAAAATAACCGTTAAAACTATTTTTTGAAAATTTACTGGTTTGTTTACGTTAAGTGAAATAATTTTAAAGGTTATACATGAATCAATTATTTATTTTATATTCCTGCACATATTGGGGAGTCAATTTTTTTTCCTTTAAATTCAATTAGAGTAATAAGACATTAAAAAATCTGCATTATTGCTCACGTTATCAGATTAGAGGTTAGCACAAAATTGTTGAGGTGAAAAATTTCTGATCTCCTAAACACTACACGTAAAGAGTTTGAAACGCAAGGAGACAAAATGAATAATAAATGGGCAGAAGTACTCACTAACAGTATAGTCAAATATGACATATAACACTACAAAATTTCTCCAGATACACTTCTAAAAATCATCGCAGCAAATTATATACACTAATTATGCTTTAGAAATATTTGTCAAAATTATGACACAAACTGAAACTCAAATATTCTTGGAATACAAACCTTCTTCCAATGTTTCAGGAAACATAGCTGCCCTGACTCTCTGTGATCGTGTTTGATTTAGTTGGCTGTTCATTTCATCTACTTGCTCTTGAGTAAACCCTTGAGGATAGCCCTGATCTAAGTCAAAAATGTCCATATCGTCATCTTCTTTTCCACACAGGGAAGGAACTTGAGTAGCAGCCCCTGAATGGATCCCTGAGTCACCCATATAGGAATTTTGCTGCCACATCAATGTCTGATCTTTGGAGGACATTTCACTATTTTGATAATGTCCTCCTGATACTGAAATAATTGAATATTAGAACATAATAATATTATATAAAAAGCTTTGTTTGAGCAATAATTGAAGCCTGGTATTCTATTGGTTTCAATTACATAGCAGTCAAAATGCTATATCTTTTAAATTCCTTGAAAGTGACAAAATGAAAAAGTTATAGTATTGTGACATTATTTCAATTTATTATTAATTAGTAATTGATTATTAATCACAAAGCAATCACATTGTGTTCAAACATTTATTTTACAGAATGAAAGAATATTTAGATACATCAATGTTCAGCTAGAAGATAACTTGCTACTCAAAGAATCCCGATCAGAAAAAATTTATAAAATAAATAAGAACACAAAAAATGTAAATTTCAATAGATTCATAAAGCATGAGCATATCTTAATATTTAAGTGAGATAAATTACTTAATGTTGACATAGTAAGATAAGAGAATAACCTGCTACATATTTATTAATTATTGTTACTAATGTTAGATTGCATGAAAAAATAAAATATTTAATGAAATTTTGTCAACTCGGACAGCACAAAGAAATAATTTAATAAAATTGGAAAGAAAATTAAGTACCATCGATTCATATTTATGATTATTTGATACACAAATAGGAATCTTAGATGTCATTTACTCTAATTCATTTAGAGTAAATAACGGAATTTGAGAGTTTTGTTACCTCAATAGCTCATTGAAGAATGATAATGTACATTTTATTTTAAAGTATTTTCAGTCTCAAAATGAAGGAACAAAATTGATAAATTACTGAATAGCAATTTTAAACAATAAAGTATTCATGATATAATAAATATATTTTGAGAGTTTCCAAGAGTGGCTAGATAATATGTATTCAGGGTATATTAGGAACTTATGTGATGAAAGAATTAAAAATGTATTTTAATTATAAACCAAATATCATTTCTTCATTAACACTAACATATATAATTCATAAAGATTTATTAAAAAAATAATACTCACTCGGTCTACTGTTCATATAAGACATTTTTTATAAGGTGATCTCCACCTGTAAAAAACGAGAATGTATCAATCAAGAGAAAGCGATATTAGTCATATCATTTTGTTAATCATAGATGTGTCATACAAAATACACTGAAACTTCATCGAATTGAAGATCAAATACCGCGAAGATATATTTAATGTATTCTATTCGCTTTTGGCAGGAAACTATGCTGAAGAGTTCTTGTAAGATTGTTGTTTTTTTTGATATCTCACCCACGCACAATCACAAAGGGATTAGTCCACCATCTTGGTTGTAACGAAGATAGAAAGAAATAAACACAGAAAGTAAGGGCTTTCCCCTATTCATAATACTAATTACAGTGACCGAACTTAATATATTTCAAATGATCCATAATTAATTACCTTTTATAATCAAAATAGTCACCCCAATTGAAAAAGTTTACTTAGAATTGATAACTTAAACACGACACACCTCCTAGCCCTTATGTTTATTTGGAGGAGCATAGAACTCAATTGGGTGTGCTGAAATAGGCTGGTAACACAGAATATCAGCATTCGCGCAGTGGCAACAATTCCGAAATATAAAATACACCTGACAGTAACTTCTTGTAAGCATCGATTCTCAGAAAGAATCCGGTTGAAGGTAACTAGTGTTCATGAAATATTAAGACTTTATACAATGTTATTAGAACGAGTAATAAATGTTGAAAAGTGAATTCGTGTTATGCAATAGCTGTAATCGTATATTTCATCCTTTGAGTATAATCATCTGAATGATGATTTCATTTAGAATTATTATTCATAATTTTGATCATAGTCATTATAATAATTAGTGCATAAATTTATGAGGAAAACAGTTATGCCATAACAAGATTAATAATGTAAACAACTGCTAAATTTCAACAAATATTTATTTTCTTTTCAATACAGTTTTTAAATTTATTTTCAATTGATGGTAAACAACTGAAATGATAATGTATTTGTTCAGTAGATTGTCACAAATGATAAACTTCTGCATTTCATTCTGTTTTGTGAAATTTAACAACTCTAGCGACACCATCCAGACCTCCGCAAACGATAGTACAACAAGTACTATCAATACTCTTCACCGTATTATTAACTTTCAAAGAGAAGTCTATCCTTTTTTCTGCTAAATCAAATACCTCTAGTCTTTCTGTTCCACTTCCTCCAGCAAGAACCACAGTTCCAGTCTTTTCTCCAAAGAAAAATTTTACACATTCGTAGAACTCAGATACTAGTGGAAAGGATCTGTTTGTGGGAATCAGAGTCTCCATGTGTCGCCCACTTCCTGCGTCCCATAAGTCCATTCCTCTGGAGGCCCGCCAAGAGCCAGTGAGCAAAACTTTCCCCTAAAATGATGTAAATATCGCAACGAGATTCTTGGCTTTTTCATTAATTCAAACATTAATTTATATGTCAGCAAAATAACAAGTAAAACTTTAATGATTCCCATAACAAAAACTGATTGTGTTTATTCATTAAATATTATAATATATTAATATGAAATAAAAATGTACCCATTGATCTATCGCATCTCCATGAATATACGGTCCATTTATAGTTCTGACGACTTTGAGGTTATCTCTAAGATCCCAAACCTGGAAAAATTACGGTAAGCACTATTATTTGAAGACTTATATATGTCTCCAGTAATATCCATTCTCGTACTAGGTACAATCAGAATATAACTATAATTTTTGTGTCATTCCAGGCTACGTACTAAGATAAAGGTAGCATATCCAATTTTAATGAAATTTATTGACTTTTTCAAAATGTGACCATGAAGTATCTAGTCTATCTTTTTTTTGTAGAATTTTCCAAAATGATAAGTGAGAAAAGTCAGTAAGTACTTCAATTTTGAAAGTAAATAGATAACTGGTTGGTTAACAATCATTATCTATTATGAACTTTTTATTATAAATTTAACACTATCATAGTCTATGTTCTGTGATCATAGTTTTATTAGTTTTTCTTTTTCCAATCAGGATTTCCGAATAGGATATCCAATGGGCTAGCTACTAGGCTTTTAGTAACTGAAACTCTTGATTTAAAACAATCATTTTGATTATTTCAGATCTTTGACAGTTCGAGGACGACTTGATTATTGTGTTTTACCTTGACGTAGCCGTCTATTCCTCCTGAATAAAACACGTCATAGTTATCTTGATGAAATTTGACGCAATAAATCCTTAACTGGTGGTACTTTTTCGGATTAGCATACAGTCCCCTCTTCATTATAGGCACAGTTGCGTTGAGCATCTGAATAATCGGAGGATTACCGACCTGATTGAGAAAAAGTGTGTTCTATTCTTACTTTTCCCGTTTCACCATCGTATATTCTTAATGTTGCATCTTTTCCTCCACTAATCACCTTTGTTCCTGTATAATTTACGTCTATGGAATTTATCTCATTGTTTTCTGAAAAACATCAAAGATTTTGGAGGTTAGGATGTTATGTTACGCGATATTCGAGGTCTATTCAAAAGAAGAGATGAATTTTGAATTTTCGCGAGCACATTCGATTATCGAATTTTTTTTTATTATGTTATTATTACACATACGTTTCTCATGTTGACGTTATTAGCGCTTTTGGATTAGTACTTTGTTTCTGACAACTAAGTAGGTTAACACCTTTGTTGTATGGAATAAATTGCTTGAACGCACTTAAAGTATTGACTGTGGTATTGGAGAGTCCACTTTGTTTCAAAACAGTGTTTTTAATTGGTACAAGCGCTTTACAGAAGGTCGAGATGACGGTGAGCGTCCTGGAGTTTCAACTACGAAAAAAACCGCGAAACATCGAAGAAAATGGTTTCGGAAAATTGTTGAATCAATGACGCCAACGAAGACACAGATTTCAAAGAGGTCATAACTAGGGACGAAACATGGGTATATGATTATGACGATGAAACCCCAATGCTAATTGGGATAATGCCCAATCATCCCAGTGAAAGAGCCAAGACAAAAAAAGCACGCCAAGTTCGATCAAATGGGAAAGTTTTGATGTTTTCTTTGGTTATAACGCCGTGGTGCACCATGAGTTCTTGCCAACAGTTCGTACGGTTAATAATCAATAATAAAATTAACTTATGCAACGTTTGAGTCAATCGATACGGCACAAACGATCTGTGGAATGGTAAAAAACAAATCACGGATTATGTATCATGATAACGCACCAGCCCACACTTCAATGCTTGTTCGTCATTTTTTTTGGCCAAAAACAACAGCGTAATAATCCACCATATTCACCAGATTTGGCTTCCTGGGACTTTCACCCATTCCCAAAGCTGAAGAGACCAATGATAAGAAAGCGTTTTGCCTCAATTGGTGAGGTAAAATCGGAATCTAAGAACGAGCTGGTGGCCTTACCGAAAAGCGTATTGGAAAAGCGCACGCTTAAATGCATTACATTTGAGAGGGATTACTTTGAAGTGAACACAATGGATATTGATGAGTAAATAAATACTTTTCGAAAAAATTTAAAATTCACCTTTTTTTCTGTACAAACCTCGTATGTACATATTTGGAAGGCACTCCAACTGGTATCAATCAGTCATTTGACAGGAGATTGGTTTCCGAGAAAAAGCATAGTAAAATAATTCTGAATATAGACTGTTTTTTGGTCGTATCATTTTATTTCAACTAACTTATATCACTCGACAATATACATACGAGGAAGTAATTGAAAGTTTCCACCCTGATCTAGAAATTGATATTTAATATTTTTTTTTCTTTACCAGGTTATGATCATTATTTATTTATGATATTTATATATTCATTTATTTCTCTATATTGAATGAAAAACACTTGACTTGGTTTCACATTGTCAAGTAATAATTTAATATAATTTTTATGAGATCAGCTGATGGTTTTTATTTAATATAATTAATAATATTTCACCAAGAAATCAGCGAACTTTCAATCAAATTCATTCGTCGTTTTGGGTTTATTCATTTAGATATAACGGGTGATTTTAAAGAGGTATAGAACTTTAAGTTAGCATTACTGTTGAAGTTACTGGCGACCGATTTAACAGCTGAGAAGTGATTTATTGTCAGTTTGGGTTGGCAATTCATCATGAATAGACTCACGCCTGAACAACGCCTAATGAATGGGCCCAAAACGAGATTGCCGTTGTTCCCGATTTTCATAAGCGAATTTTGTTTAGTGCTGAAGCGCACTTCTGGTTGAATGGCTACGTCAACAAACAAATCTGCCGCATTTGGAGTGAAGATAATCCTCAAGTGTATGTCCAAACACCGTTACATCCAGGAAAACTGACTGTTTGGTGCGTTTTATGGGCTGGTGGAATCAATGGTCCGTACTTCTTCAAAAACGATGATGGCCAGAACGTTACAGTCAATGGTGATCGGTATAAAGCCATGAATACTAACTTTTTCATTCCTGAATTAAACAACTATGATATCCAGGAGCTGTGGTTTCAACAAGACTGCGCAACATGTCACACAGCTCGTGCCACAATCGATTTATTGAGAAACACGGTTTGGTGACCACCTAATTTCACGTTTTGGACCTGTGAATTGACCTCCAAGATCTTGTGATTTAACACCGCTAGACTACTTTCTGTGGGACTATGTAAAGTCATTGGTTAAGCTACAAACACTTGACCGTATCCACAATGTAATGAACTGCCACAAGATTATCTTTCGAATAAAAAAAATTCCTGTCAATCGAATGATCAATCGTTGTTTTATTGCATTTCAAAGTTCTATACCTCTAAAAAAAACACCCTTTATAGTCATATTTTTATATAGATTTTTCTATAAATTCTCGATCTTCTTGATGAATTATG
This sequence comes from Henosepilachna vigintioctopunctata, assembly GCA_030704895.1. Taxonomy (NCBI): domain Eukaryota; kingdom Metazoa; phylum Arthropoda; class Insecta; order Coleoptera; family Coccinellidae; genus Henosepilachna; species Henosepilachna vigintioctopunctata. The sequence continues at coordinate 1,017,164 of JARQZJ010000126.1, forward strand.
GATTTCTACAAATGTAGCTCCAAAAGAGGCAGATCTTGAATGCACAATGGGAAATTTAGTGATTTTCTCTATGATGTCATTGATTCAAAATGAATTCGTTTTTTTCGAAATTTTTCAACTATTCGACTCACCTTTTACCATTAAATGTTTGCACATCTTATCAGTATCGAAAATTTCTATTCTTCCAGTCAAATCACAAGAAAAAAGTATATGATCCATAGAAGGTACAAATCGCAAACATGTTACGGCCGAATAGGTATCTTCAGGTTGATCGGCTTCACGAAGGTAGACTGTGGCTTCATCGTGAGTGATTGTGTTTATTTTTCTAAGCTATGGATGAAAATTTAGTGATAAAAAGATAGTTTATCCTTTCACATATATAATATCCAAATAAAAAAAATTTCTGTTGTTTTGGTCGAACAGATTGACTAATATAATGAATTTTAGGTACCTGGATTTCGCCATTACTCAGGCCGAATGCCGCTTGGCGTTTTTTAGGTGAAATTGCAACACTATGTATTCCTTCTGAGTTCTTAATATGCACTTTATTCACTAGGGAATATTTCTTTGGAAGTGGTGGTAGCCTTGATATGTTACCACCGATATGAGTCCATTCAGTTTTTGCATTTATATCGTCAAATTTTTTAATATTAACACTCGAACTACTAACTATTGACCTGTATTTGATATGTTTATCTGCAAAACGAAAGTGACCTCGTTACATTTATCCTAAATGTTTAACACTTCTTTACCTAAATAAATTGAAATGAAAGCAAATAAAATTATATTCAAAGTCGAAGGATTCAGAAAATGACTTTATTTTTAATGTAGAAGCTATTTAACGACTTAGAAAACAGAGAAACTGGCTCATAAATACTTTATGATCAGATGTATAACAAAAAATGTTCTGAGTACAGTATATACCAAAATTTTAACAGCATTATATACTATTTTAAAAATATATTATACATAGAAAGACTGAATTATAAGCCTAGAAGATTATTTATTCTTCATTTCTTTCATACCTAATGAATATTTTCTCAAAGTTAATGATTTAAAACGCAAGATAGAGACTTAAAATCATTGTCATCGTGAAGACACTTCAAGGTATTAATTACTATACTTTGTACCTGTGTCGTCCTGATAGTGACTGTATTGAAAGGGTGGCTTAACATCTTTATAATAAGGAAGAACCATTTTTTGAAAAATTGACAAACAACCTTAAATAAATATAATCAGATTTACAGAAATAACTTCAATTCCACTTGTCATTTTTTCTCCTAGCAACGTGTGCGATTTAAATAGATTGTTTTGGAAGAATCTGTTTCATTGAAAATATTTGTTGAAAGTGTAAAAAATCAAATCTAAAGTTTTTGTGAATATATAATGCAAAGAGGTTTTTCTGTACACGAGGTGAATATTTTTAGGAGATATTTAAAATAGTTTTTTAAAATTTCGTTATTTTCCAGGTTAACGAAGATTCATATGACAGTGACAGTTGTAGCTTGGATTTAGATTTATTAAATTTGAAGTAAGAAATACAGATTGAAATCACATAATTCCTTCTTGGGGGGAAACAACAGTTAATCAAATTAATCAATTAATCCAAATAGTTTTGTACGAATTCCATAATTTTTTTTTCTTATCAGTTACTCGTTCAAACGTTATTAATTGGGTGAACACGTAAACTTTTGGTCCTTCCACTTTCAAACTTGTGGAAAAAGCTGATAATTAGTAATACGTTTGTACGTTTCAAAAGTACGAAATTCATTTTTACTCTTATCGATCACAGGTTCCGTTTTGAGATAGAAAATTTAATTAGATACAGAAAGATAATCTAACGTTTCTGCTGATCAGTAACTTCTTTCATCAATTATTGAAGAATTTATGAGTTTTTCGAAATTGAATTTAAATAAAAATTTAGGTGGAATTAAATGAAAAAAATTAATGAAAAGATGAAAGGAATGTTTATTGAGGTAATCTTCTGACTTGATTATTAATAATTGAAATTTTAATACATGATTTTAGTGTTGAAAATTTAATATGAGTATATACTTCATTTAGATATTTAATAGTGTTGGCGTTCACTTGATTTAAATTCATTATAATCGAATATAAACTTAAATTCAAACACTTCATCTTATGATTTACACTTTATTGACTACATAGCGTGATGCGTTTCGTCGTTACAAACGACTTCTTCAGGTGCTAACAGAATAATGATTTATATAAGTAAAACAAGTAGAAATTTCGGTACTAGAATCCAGGAACATAAATATAGTTTCGCGCATAGCAAAAGACAATTCGAATTGTGCTAACCATTTATTAATAGAAAACCATACTTTTGATACGAAATTCAGTAGTCAATTAGGTTTTGGGAAATAGTGGAAATAAATCGGCATAAAAATTTTGGAAATTTGATCAATGAACAGATAGAATTAAACAATTCACCCTTGTTAAACCTTTTCAGGTAATAAAAATTGGATTTCAGAATGGAATATCTTAGGTAAAACCCAAATTCATACAATATAAAATTCCCTTAATATTTATACCTGTTTCTTCAAATTTATTGTTGTTATTCTGTTAGCATCTGAAGAAGTTGACAGTTGTTTATAACGACGAAACGAGTCATGTTATGAAGTCAATAAACTGTAAATCATAAAGTTCAAATGTTTGAATTTAAATTTATATTCAATTACTTCATTTAGTTTCACAATAATGTAAACATTCTGAAATATCCATTTCTCCAGTTTTCTAACAACTTGAACACTTCGTAATACCTATCGTAAATGGTCTTGGTAATGTTAAATTTCATTGTAAGAATGAGAAGAACAAGTTTTGCCAAACTCCAAAACGTGTTTACTTTTGAAAGGTTGACAACAAAGGTTTTGACAATGACAATACAAAGTGTTTGAGATTTATGGTAAAACTTTTATACTGAAATTTTTATTCGTTATGAAGAGAATTGATTCGTTTGTTATTTTATTTGACATTTATAATAATCAGAATTTAGAATATCGAAATGACAGGTTGCTTCATTCCATTTGAATGAATTTGCTGCATAGAGCACCAAAAGTCATAGTTAAAGACATAGAATTGGTGTAACATTCAACTATACATATAATGTGAAGTTGCGTATATTGCTTCTGATTTTTCAATATGAATACTTAATTATTTACTCTTTCATATACTGAGTGTTCAAATTCTAAGACTATACCAAATTCCTATTGCAGATAAAATTGATTTATATTTTGTCAATAATATTTGTATAATCACAGCTTCTGTTTTCAGATTGAATTACCCTTGTGGTAATAATAATAATTATAGGGTCTCAGAATTTCGTACACGTCATTTTGTAGAGAGAGACAGAGGCGACAACGCATCGATAACAAGTTCTCAGATCCAGGTAGCACTGTTCTTCACTTCATTAACGCGTTACTCAATTTGATTTTATTTCAGATAAGTCATCCGCTACAAAAGTATAAAACTGGTCCTCCATTGTTACTTGGTGCTCCCAGAGGTTATTCTAAGCAATATCTGACCTCGAAGACCCCACCTAACGAAAATAAAAATTGTCTAGTACAGTTTTGCGACCAGAAAGTCCTAGAGAACGATTTTCTATTTCCATCGAAGAAGAAAAGGTCCACTTGCTCTGTTGATGTCAAATTCGACGACAAGCCAGTTCCTAAACCGATGTAAATATTTACGAAGCGAAATAATACGATAATATTCACATTCGCGAATGAAAATCATCTTTAACTAAAGCTCTGAAATTGATAATTTCATATCGTAATGCTCAATAACGACAAAAAATCAAAATGAAACAAACAAACGTTTCGAGTTCATTAGGACTCATCAGTAATGTATGCTCTAGAAAAGTGTGTTGTCGAATATATTCCATTTTCTTCTTGTTTATCATAGTTTATTTTTGCATAAGAGTAAAGTGTTACTGTATTAATATATCTCAGCTATGAAAATGTTAACTCCTTCAAGAGCAAGATTATATCGACCTGATTTGTTTCCAGTTCAAAATTTACCACGTGTAGGCAAGAATCGGACGATACTGGCCATTTTCCATTTAAAGAAACTCCCAGTGGACATTTAAAAGTTAATTCGGAGCAGGTTATTAAATGAGCTTACACGTAAATTTTTTTTTAAAACGGTATACTTTTAGGTCGTTTATGAAACGGAAAAATTGAGTATTCTCGTCGCCAAACCAGAGAATACGAAGGTGCAAATTGTTGGAAATAACCAGTCAAATTTATCGACAATAGCTATGGCGAAAACCGAGGATAACTGTTCAAAATGTACAGCAATTGACACAATTATGAGCCAGGTGAGATATGGCGACGATTTAGAATTAAAATTTAGCTTTTGAAGCAATTTTGTACGAGCTCATTTGCTGGTATCATATCGTTTTTTACTACTGATAATTTTCGAAAATATTACCTTTACAACAATGCTGTTCAGATATAAAGTTGCTGGATGCTTTAATTTGCGACTAACGGCCTTTAAAAAAAGTTGTCATTTTGCAAAATTAGTCTTGTTCCATTTGTTAACATCTCAAGTGAAAATGTGGGAAACGAAGTTCTCTGTTGTTATGGAGAACTTATATAACTGCCGAAGGTGTTTTAGTGATCAGTGTTTATTCTAACATGTTATTAATGACTACAATACCTTTCTTAATCGTATTTTTGGAATTTCTGCTGATTTAGAACTATTGTCTATCGTATTCTTTTAGTACATCAGTTTGAGGACTTTGATTCTATTTATTCTTTCGTTATTCGTTTGAAATAGACTTTTTTATACTACATGTGTATGTTATTTTGTGGGACTAACAATATTTATTAAGACTGTTCATTCGATTTAATCTTCTTTGTTATATTTCTATATACGCTACCATCTATCATGAAAATGATGTAAAGATATTACAGAGTTCTAGTTTATCCTGCACTTTCCAGTATCATATTTTTGTAAGCAAAATTTGTATGTAGTGTTACAGTTGTTCAGTCTCTTGTTCGTTTAAGCCCCGTAAGGGTAGGTTTACTCCCATCCCTATAATTAAACTTATACTACCATTTACTACTATTTACTACTACCCTTAACTCTTATGGAAATACCTTTAAACTCTAATATGTGTTTGCAAGATATTTCCTATAAGTCAAAGATTAAATAATCCACACCCTTCATTCCATAGGGTGGCTTAACAACCCTCGGTTCGCTAATTGGTAGTTCTCCGGTAAGAGCAAACAACGAAGCAGTGGAGTACAAGAGCAAGAGGACAAGTGAAATTCTAGATCCAGAATTGAACTTGGGCAGATTAGGATATAGCGGCGGCGATGGTATTTGCTGGGAGAAAGTTCTTCTGCCCGAAAAGAAGAATTTATATTTGGAATTATATTCGCGTATCACAAATTATACGTAAGTAAAAGAAATAGCAGACAGAACATTCGAATATAAAGTGCTTATCCTAGGAATGCTGATTGTAAGGTTTATATCGATAACGAAGAATTCAACTGCCATCTATTGGTGCTTCAGTGTTATTCCGAACTATTCGACGAGTACATAGCAGTTAAGAAAGTTGAACTACCCGCTGTAAGTTGATCAAAAGATTTTTTAAATTCTTTTCTGACATTGAACTTTCAGGATAAATGCAATGCGTCTTCTTTCGCTTTTATTTACGAATGGATGATAACTGGAGAACCATCTTACAGAGAACTGAACAGGGACAATGTTCTGGATATATTCATATCTGCCAAATACCTGAAAATTAAAGGTATATTCCATTCGGTTCCAGCGTTTAATTTTTTCCCCATCAATTACTTACAAATGCTGTAAATTTAAGATCTTATGGAGCAGTGTTGGGCATTCATAGATAATGTTGAGGTATTCAGTGAGGATACAGCATTCTTCTTGTACATGGACGCCAAAACTAAGGGATACCAGGAAGTCCAAGAGCTCATGTTACCACGAATACAAGGATTCTTCTTAATGCTTGTCAGTTCCCAGGATTGGCTGGAGTTGGAAGTAGAAGACGTCAAGAATTTACTCAAATCGAACTATATTTGCGTGAATTGGTAAGAAATTTGGGTTTTATTCGTATGGGTTAGCATAATTGTCTATTTTTTCAGTGAAATGGAAATATTCATGTCAGCTGTGCGTTGGTTGAAGCACGATTGGGTGAACAGAGACAAATATAAGTACGAAGTTTTGTCTTGCGTAAGGTTCGGTAATATCGCTCCGTGGCAATTGGTGGACATTAAGAGGAACCCTGAAAACCCTGATTTCATGGAACTAGCGAAAGATGCGGTGATATGCAAGATGATAGATGATGGCTTAGCGTGAGTCAATCTAAATATCTTATACATACAAAGTATCATCGTCTTGTAATAAGTTATGATCTGTAAAAGAATTTGTGATTGTCTGTATTCTTCCAACATGCCCAATCACTTTTCACTTTTAAATCGGTCTGGCTGAAAGTTTAACAATCGAATTATTGTTTGTTAATTTTAGGTTTTTAGATACTTGAATAACATCATATAAAAATTCAGACATACTGAAATATCCTGAAAATTTTTTTTTAAATGCAGATTAGCATCTGGCACGGTTTAATCAACCATAAAAATATCTGGCAATGATAGATACATGTTGCAAATAGTTCAATGAAAAAAATAAAAAACAAAACTTCTTAAAATTATTTGAAAAATCAATATTTCACCTGAACAGGTAGAATGCGCACTGTTAAACGCAACCACTACCGCCAGCCAGACTGCCCTTATGACGTACGGGAGAGTGAGAAAAATAACATATCTAAAGACTGGCATACCTGAAATTCTCTCTGAAAAACGTTGCTAGCTCTTAGACTATTAGGTTGCTCAAAATTTCAGACCAACTACTCCAATTTATTTGAAATGTTTTACCAACTGCTGCTCTAAACTATTCCTCTTATATTTTCCAGGAATTTTGTACATATATTACTGAGCTTTTCGACAGAAGTTTAAATTTGAATAACAGTTCTGAAGGTTCACCCTAATTTGTGCAAAAAACTTTTATAAAATTAGGTCAATTTCTCACATATTTGTTCTTAAATTAGGTCAAAATGCAAACTTAAATAACATATTGGTGACAATTGGGGATATGAGTTCTGATTCCTGACTTTTTTAATAGGAAACGGAATAACTTGTTTCACCTAAAATATTTTTGCCCTTTGCTTTTTTGAACCTCTTGGTGTTATCCTTGCTTTTTAAATCTCAATTATCACTGCTCTATAATAATATTCCCAGATGGAATACGATAAGAAAGCTTGAATAGCGTGGATTGTGCAGTACGGTAATTTTTACAGCGGAGGAGACTATAGAACCTTGTGGTAACCCAGCATAATATAAACATTTCATTTCTACTACACGCAGAAACTGAAAATTTCACTCAATAAAGACAATTCACTAATCTTGCAACATTTATATAATTACAATAATAATTTCAGCAATTTCTTCTATAGATTCAAAAGTACATGATAGCTATTCGTCCAGGTTACATGAAAAAAAGATAACTTTTTAGTTTTTTCACCGAAACTTTCGTGTAAAATGAACAACAGTCTTCATCCAACACCTAATTTCATTTGTTCAACAGGTTCGTTATTATAAAATACTGGTATGGCCAAGAAAATGACGATTTCCAGCATTGGAACAGCGTACTTGGCCTTCAAGAACCGCCATCAAGAAACTGGAGTGGCTCGATAAAACTTACTTCACCTATCGAGAATTTTTAATCTACTTGGACCAGTACAGAAGAAACCAACTGATGGAAAAAAACAAGCCAAGAATGATGACTGATAAGACAAGGGCCCCGATCGAAAGAGAAAAGGTGGTGGCAGAAGAGTCTTCGTCGAAAGAAGTATCGATGGAGAAGTTATCCGGCATGCAGTCGCCCACGATGGAAGATTTCCTGAGGAAGCCAGTAAGTACCTCGAAAACTCCAAAGAAAGTGAACAACGTGATTTCATAACATGAAATATTCAGAATGATCCAGTTAAAATTTTTGTAGTTTCAAATTATTTGCGTAACTTACTTAACAATATATTTGTTGTTATTCATAGATTCAATTAATTTATATTTATATATAATTATATAATATTCGAATGTCTCTTATGGTCTATTTCTGAGGTAATATTAAATTATCATTAACTAATAACAAATTCAAATGTTTTGAGATATATCTTTTGACATATAACTAACCTTAAACATATCTACTGACATATACATCTATTGACGATTGTGACAAGTACAACATCGCAGTTTCAAGTCAGGAAAAAGGGCAACACTGTGTCTTATAGAGGAGTTTCATATATTTTTCATGGAGCTCGAAAGGTGCCAGTATAATTTTGTATCTTCTCATTCAGTCATTAAGATTTAAAATATTGCACCGTTTAACTTGTCGAAAAGTTCAAATAAATATAAGAGATGGTAAGTTCATATGAAATTATTGGTATTCTCGACTGAATTTTCTCATTTTCAGCACTTGGATGGAATCCCAACATAAAGTGAAGTTTGACGTGTAAGTGCGTTTTAACGAATATTTGTAGTCAAGGTAAAAGTTTCAGCATTGTAATGTTCTAATTCAGAAATCAGTTAATTTCATCCGATGCTTTAGATGAAAATAGAAAGGCACTTACAATGCAAAACTCTCACCTAATGTTGCAGTTGAAAGAGAACACTTATTCTCAACATATTTCATTGTTTAGGAAAGAGAACCGTCCCCCATCAGACGTTTCAGTTTGCGTCTCGACTCGATTACTGGAATGACAGAAAACGAAGCAGCGTTGATTATTCAACAAGCCTTCAAAAGGTACATGAAGAAGAAGACGGATAGATATGGTCTCTACAGGCAGTATGTTCCCCTGATGAACGGCATCGAACTGTTGTTTACGGATTCCAAAAACGAATTATACACATTGAATATGTAAGTAAGAAATACTAATTTGTACATTTTTGAATGATTGAAGGCAGAAAAATTCGTTGGGTGGGTTATTTACGAACAAAAATTTCAAAGATTCAACGGGATGGGGGTTACTGTAATCAAACATGGGAGGTAAGAGAAGAACAGAAAGACCAAGAGATGTTATTTGAGAAAGGAAAAGAGGATTTGGTCTTGCTGAGGATCAAGAACTAGAAAAGGTAGAAAATATCTCAAAAGTATGAAGAGAATGATTGAAGAAATTGGGGGACATCTAAGTTGCTAGAGTTGAAGTTTGCAACATGGATACATGTAAGAAGAGATTGAAGAATTCAAAGTTCTTTCAGAACCTTATGTTTCGCTGTGAAATTTTTTAAAAATTCAGTGGACCTACAGTTTAACGCCGTTTCCTAATGGGTTTGTAATCAGTGTACATTACCCAACAATTGACATATTTTCAACTATTTAAATCATGGACAAATACACACCCATGCCTTCACCGGGGCTGGAACCCGAATCCTATTGCACTATGTCAAGTGTTTTCCATGTTAAGCCACGGACGACGGCAGTAAAAAGTTTATATAAAAGTCAGTTCAACGATCTCTACACTCATTTAAATATTTTAAAACTAGCGTTCTCCAATTCTAGTTGCCGCCAGATTTATAATATCATTATTTCCATACTTTATAGTTTCTATCTGCCTTTTTAAGGTTTCAACTACTAGCTCCACTAAATTCTGATTTACTTCTAATAAACATCTCAACACCAATAGGTCTTTTTCTCTTCTGTTTCCACCCAGTTTGGTTTGCAGTTCGTCCTATGGTATTCGTTAAGAATTTTTTCTTTGCTCTCCCGACAGGTTTCTTGTGCTACTTTTTTCCTCAACCTTCACCTTCTCCTTAGGAATCTGCTCTGTATTGATCTTTATCATTGACTCTTTTCTTTTAAAGTTTTTGTAATCACCTTATAAAAGACTTGTTGTTTTTCAGGAACCGCATCAGTAAAAGTGCTTTGGGACCCGAGAAAAAAGTATACCTTACGGACAATTCCTTATTTTACGCAGAACGTGAGTCAATCTTGATATTCGGAGGTTCAGATCCCCATACTGGCTACGGGGTTGGCAAACATACCGGCAAAGAGATATTTCGTTATGTGCCTCATCAGAACCAATGGGAATTTGTTGGCGAGCTGCCCGAGCCCAGACAACATCATTCCGTTGTTTTTATGAAGGGTAGAGTGTATTTAGTAGGTAAATATTCCACCTAGTATAAATTGGTATATTTTCATTAGAAACTACTGAGTACGGTCAATTATACATTGAAAATTCGAAAATTTTTGATGTTGGGTAGTTTTTTAAGAAGACAAAGTTCATATTTACTTTGAGTATGAGTGGAGTAGTTACCTTTAAAAGTATTCAGGTTGTTTGCAGTATATTTATTGATTTAGGTGGAACTGACCCAAGAGATGACGACGTCAGAGGAAAAGCGATAGTAGTTGACACAGTATGGAGTTTCGAACCAGTGAAGAGGAGTTGGTTCAGTGAAGGAAGTTTGAATACTCCAAGAAAACATTTTGGATTGATTGTCCATAAAAATCAACTGTTCGCTATTGGTGGACAGGATAGGCAATATAAGTAAGCACAAACATAGTTACTTTCATTCTCGCTTATAACTGAACTTCGTATGACATGTCCCATAATAACATCCTGTATATAATTCGACCCAGGACACCATGGGTTGTTTTATCTGATAATTAAGTTGAAATAATGAAACTTAAATTCGAGAGAGTCTCGACTAATAAATCCGAATTTTATTTAAAAATAGAACTTTGGATTCGGTAGAAAAATTCGATTCAAAAAGAGGGAACTGGACTCTAGTGGCGCCAATGCAGTATACAAGAACAGGCTTAGCTTGTACTAAATACAGAGGGGTTGTTTGGGCAGCTGGAGGTATCAGTTTATTGCCAAAAGGAAATAAGATTCTGGATGTCGTCGAGAGCTATAACATAGACTCAGATCAGTAAGTTTGATCAAAAATGTTCATTAGGTTCAAAATATGTCGAAGAAAAATGAATAATTTGAATAGATAGGTTAATTTAAAATTTTTTTAACATTTTGGACGCTAGGTCGTCTACTTTTGAGATCACCCTCGTACTTTCAATAAAATCCGTAAAATGGAGGTTGATTGTTATAAAATAATTTTCTTATGCTGTTTTAAAGCTTAGAAACAGATTGATTGAAATTTGGTTTACTCGTCAATACTGTTTTTCATATTTTCTTCTTTATAATTCAGATGGACAGAAATAACGAGGTTAAGATACCCTCGTTGCTTTTTCAAAATGTTTGTGATGTACGACCGGCTATACTTGGTAGGCGGAGCTGGATTCGAGACTAAAAAAGATCCTACGACTACCAGCTTGGGAGCGATAGACGTATGGGACGTGAAGAAATTGAAATGGTTAAATGTAGCGGAAATGGTAATCCCAAGGCACGGGCACAGCGTAGCATTCATTGGAACACAATTCATGATCATTGGTGGTGTCACGACAATTTATATGAGAGCTTTGAATAATGCAGAATGTTTTTGTGTACGTAGAGGTGAGTAGGTACAGCAATCCTAATCTCAGTAGGTATATATAGTACCTATCTAATACTGAGTTGGAATGATAGTGATTTTTTAATTTGTAACGAATTTTGAATGAGATATACCTATACTATTACTATTGTTGTTTTGTATATCTATTCTTTATATATCTATATAACTATTGTTTTTGGATAAAATAAACAGGTTGATTAGTAATAATAGTATATAACTGTCAGTCGTAGGACTGGATGTCAAGTGGAAACTTCTTAGCTACATAGTAAACGTTATTATTTCTGGGTAGTTATAAAATACAAACCAATGTTATTGCTTCGAGTCTGCCTCAAATAAAACTTAAAGATATTCAATTCAAATCAACCATATTAATGAACTAAAACGTCAAACACCTGAAATCAAGTAACAGCACATACAAGAAATGAGATAAAACACAGATTTCTGAATTGTTGCCTATGAAATCTATATTACCGCTACCTACATAGAGATGGCGCGTGTCATGCAGTTAATAAAGCAATAGATTCCATTGTTATTGTTTGAAATACGAGTACTTAGTGTTTTCTTTTACATGCCCTATTTCTAATACACAGAGTTACGAAATTTTGTTTCCAGGACGAGTGTGACCGTTAGTACCTAAAATATTTGTAGGTGGTAATGATGTGACCAGAATATGATGAATGTAACCGTACAAATAAATTTGAGCCTCTGTTTTTATTACACTTCGGACAGTCTAAAGAAGTTTTCACTTCAATAATTAAATGTATTAATCAAATGTTGAAACATAAGTATTCTTTTTCAGGTAGGTGGGTAAGGGGCGTGGCCCCCTTGCAACTTCCAGTTTCTGGCCACGCCGCTGTGACTTTACCTCCTGCAATGTTGATATCACGTTGATAACTGACGGAAAATTTACATACATCGATTCCCAGCCATAGACTTAAAAGTTCTAAATTCGTAAGGTAATAAAATGTAAATAAAAACGTTCCATTGTTCTAAGCAAGGTAAACATTTGATAATAAACGTTACGAATTCTTTCAAATTGAATATTAATTCAAATAGAGATAAACATGAACGCATAATGTTAAATTTTCTCTTCTTCTTTTAGTTTGGTTAAGTTCTCCGATTCCTTCCAAATATCGTCGCAAAATTTCTTATTACGGAGAACTTTAGGTTTGAACCATGGACACAGAAAACTATAGTGACCACCAGTTTTTGTTTCGTACTTTGAGTTTGTGGCAACGTCAAAAATTGTTTGGGAACCGCTCAGTGGATCCTAGAAATAAAATCATTTATGAAGGAAGAATCATTATTGTTTGTAAAATTGAAAAATGTAAATTTATTGCAAGAAGTAGGTATCTTATTTGATTATGAATCAATGCGTGGAAAAAATTTCCAAGATTCAAACGATTAGTGTTCAGTATTATTTACATCTATGTCGTTAAGATTATTGGCTGAATTATACGAAATTCTTCAATACACCTGTAATATATTTCGGGCTACTAACCCATTATCAAGCTACAGTTTTATAAAACTGTAGCTTGTTATTTGACGAGTGTTTTATGAAACATTTCGAAATATTCCACCAACTGTTGTGAGATCGATTGACATCGTACTCAAAGATGTAAAACTCGCGTTGAAAAAGAATTTTTAACAATAAAACCTTGATGACTCTTGAAAAGTTCGAAAGTTGTGAAGCAGTAAAATTCTCTAGTGGAGTTAAGACTGTGTCTTTGAATTAGACGATTTTATTTATAACTTGGTGTATCTTCCTTTACTAGTTGGAGCTACACAGTTTATCAATATGTGGAATATAAATGAAGATCATTTTTGAGCTGAGTACACTTGTCGAAAAAAAACATTGCATATTCGAGTTCAGATTCTGTCACAGTTCCAAATCGGAGTCAGGATAAACAAAACAAGAAATGATTTATTTTGTTAGAAGCACTTAAGTTAATTTCATCTTGAACCCAAGGACAACTCTGCATTAAGACACAGAGATTTTTTACTGACAGTTCGATACAAAGGATATCTTTCGAAATATTTCTCCAAGAGTTGTGAAAAGAATTAATTGACAGGAAATTTTTTTGAAATTGGCATTATGTAACAACTCAAAATCTAGCTTAAAATCTTAACAGACATCACTCAATTGATCAAAAATCTCTACAAACTTATTAATGGAATGAGGGTATCAAATTAGGAATTAAAAATAAAACAGGAGGTCTAAAATGCAAAAAGCCAGAATATACATTTTCCCAAATGAATACTGCGAGCTGATCCAGAATATATACGAACATGCCACAGCAACCATAAAAAATGTGGAATACTCGAAAAAAATTGTCAATAATGAGAGGCATTAGACAGGCAGAATCGTTTTCTTTAAAACTGTTCTCACCTACTTTGGAGTGTATATTCCAGAAGATGGACTGCCACTAACGATATAGTCCTGCTCTTCCACGATGCTACCGATCTTCAAGACCGCATCAATGAACTGAACACCGCGAGCAAGGAAATAGGTCTGTAAATAAACAACACAAAAATAAAGATGATGCCGAACCGATTCTGGACCAGAGAGCAAATGGAGGTGGACGGATACCCATTAGAAATATTAGCGTAAACACATTAGAAAAATTAGCGAAATAAACACATATCTGGGACAGATTGTCAGGGGAAACGGGGATATTACACCGGAGATCATGCAAAGAACCAGAACAGCTTGGGGTACCGTTGGCCGACTGAAACACATCTTCAAATCAGATATGCCACTATCCGTAAAGAGCAAAGTAATTGACCAATGCGTATTACCAGCGAAGACCTACGCCAGCGAAAGTTGGACCCTGAAATCTGCTCAGATTCAGAAGCTTCGAACAACCCAGATTAGTATAGAAAAATACATGATGGGCCTAACCATTCGAAATAGAATACGCTGCAGCTGGATGTTTCAATTAATTAATGAACTCTATGTTTTAATTCGAAGTGTTTTCAAGTATATAATACATTTAGAAATATTTCACCAAGAGTGGTCGTAGAATCGATTGCCATTATTATATATTATTATATGATCAACTATGATCAACGATGTAAAACAAGTGTTAATGAAGAATTTTTAACATGAAAACTCTTGATAATTGTTGAGAAGTTCTCGAAACAGGTGCAAAAAAAATTCCTTAGTGTAGTTAAGGCTGTAGTTAATTATATTGTATTTTCCCACTTAGTAATTAGCCCAAGCTGTTGAGTGGTGTATTTGTAAATAAATAAATAAAACTTGGTTTATCTTCCCTTTCTAGTGGGAACTACAGTATACCAATACGTAGAATAGAATCGAAATAATTTTCGAACTGAGCACACTTGCCGAAAAGAAGCATTGCATTATCAAGTTCAGATTCATCACAGTACCAAATCGAAGTCAAAACAAACAAAACAAGTAAATGATCAAGTATTATTTTATTAAAAGCACTTTGGTTAATTTATCTTGAAACCTAGATCAATTCTGCATTCAATAGAGTAAGAGACAGTTTCAAAACATTAAAATTCAAGGTTCAGACTATTATTTGAGACTTTTATTTACTTCGTAAAGTTAGATAACGAAATTTCATACTCGAAAATTTGGCATTGGAAAGTGTTCGATATATTTGGTACAAAAAGTGACGCAGTACATGATATTGAATTGTAACTTCAGGTATGAGTTTTTTTCCGTAGTTTGGGTGCAATCTAAAGAATAAGTCAGAGTTTTTATTTAATATTGTAATGTTGAGAACATCTTATTAAGTTGCATTCAAGCTTCGATCTCTGTTTGCAGAATATGCACTAATAAAAAGGAAAATTTCTTTGAAATTGGCATTTTGTAAAAACTCAAAATCTAGCCTAAAATCCTAACAGACATCAAGCAACTGATCAAAAACCTCTACAAACTTCTTAACGGAATGAGGGTAACAAATTAGGACATAAGAATACATTTTCCCAAATAAATATCGAATTTTCACTATGTTTTTGAAACAAAAATTAGGGAATAACTCCAACAATTTTGATCTCACGACCATTCAAAGTGATTTGAGTTGGTGAAATTCATGGTGATGAATTTAATTACGACCAGATCCATTATTAATTGGGAAACTTTATCCTTGTTTATCTGTATAATCTCATATCTATCTCCATCGAATAAAAAATAACAATTTCATCAATATTATCTGTGATATTTACCTGTCCAAAAATTATCAAAGCCAAGGCAATAGGAACGGAAATATTCCATCTGCTATTAACTTTTAGAGTTTTCTCAAATATTGGAGTTTTCACAGCACCAGGATCTACAGAATTAACACAAATGCCGAACTTCTTCAGTTTCTTGCCAAACTCTTGTGCCGCAAATACGTTACAAAACTTGGAGTTGGCATATAGTCTCCATAGGGCTCTTTTAGGGTCATAATCAGTTAAATTAAGATTATTCAAGTTGACTGTGTGTGTAAAAATCGAAACTGAACCTAAGAATATCACTCTTGCTGAGCCTGATGCTTTCAACTTATCTGAAACGAAACTTTCGATGAGACATATTCAGGTTTTCAGATTTTTAAAAGTAGGTTCTAAAGGGATTGCTCTTGTAACATAGTTGATAAATCATTCTGAATCTATAATGAGCCTCTGAATTCAAAGTCTTACACAAACTTCCATAAAAAGATTTACATTCAAATGTTTCACAAAAAAAAGATATCCAAACTTCCCTTTCACATATACGTGAATTGAATGAAAGAACAAATAGAAAATTTATATTAACTCTTTAAAATTCTCAAATGAGTTTCAATATACTGATTTTGTGAGATTGAATTTTAATACGTATTATATTATTATTGTTAGTATTTTGAGAAGATAAATTCACTCACCCAAAAGCAAGTGGGTCAAAAGAAAAGCTCCAAAATAATTTATTTGCATTATAGAATTCAATCCATCTTCGGTCACCTTGCTGGATGCAGTGGAAGCTCCAGCATTGTTGATGAGAATATCAATTTTCTCCTCTGTATTTCCTATGTCTTTAACAAATTGACGAATCGCTTCGAAAGAAGCTAGATCTAAATGTTTATAAACTACCAGTGGATTTCCAGTTTCTTTGATTATCTCGTCTCTAGATTTTTCTGCGTTCATACAATCTGCTATTATAACTTTGCATCCTCTAGAAGCCAGAAGTAAACTTGTGGCATATCCAATACCTGGATGATACGATTAGGATTTATCAAATTACATTTCACTTCTTGCGAATTGAGATGAAGAAAAATCAAGTGTTATTCGATTATTTTTCAATCGCTGCAAAAATTCACGAAAAAAGATAAGACAGTTGTCACTTTATTGAACATAGGTTGAATACCAGATATAGCAGGAACTCTTTATCAATTCCGCCATACAATAAACCCAAATGTCTCCTTATCTACTCTATTTGGCAGCAAGAATTTATAATGATTAAAATTAAAAACTATGGTTAAAATTAAAAAATTCAAATCTCCATAAAAAACTGGATGGAAACAAAGGACATATATAATATTCATCAACTGGTGAACATTTAAAAGCTAAAATTGTTGTAAAGCAATGTATGATAGTGTAGTGTTACACATTTTTATAATTTTGATAGTTGCTTCTCCCCAATATTGTTATCAACTTTTCATATTGATAAGTTTTTCTCTCAAATTATTGGAATAGATACTTTGTATGTACGTATGTATTCAAATATTGCAGAATATAAATTGACATTGTTCTTTGTTTTTGTGAGAAAATGTATTATCTTTGTTTAGGCAACAAATTTGACAAGATAGATTTTAAAATTAGAATACTATTGATTCACGTAAATAATTATATTACTAGAATCTCAAATAAATTATTATTATTATTATTATTATTCTCCACTTATTCTCAGCTCCGGCACTGGTTTCAAAGTTGAATTGCGGGTCTTGACCTAAGCAACTCAACAATCTGTCGGTTACTTTATCCTTGCAGGAATTTCCTGACTATGTGACATGTGTTCAGCACCACAGCTTTTTGCACTTTATATACAGCCTTGGGTCAAAGTTCAGCTTCGTAAGGTGTTCGTGTAGCACTTTCGGAACTACACCGATTGTTGATATTGCAAGTGGTCTTATGTACGCCGCATCTATATCCCTACTAAGTATCTCACACTTCAGGTCCGTATATTTTCTGATTTTTTCTTGAATGGTGTTCATCAAGTTGTGAGAGTTAGGTACCGCTATGTCTATCAGGTGGGCTTTCTTGATGATTTTGTCGGAAAAAACTATGTTTGTAATTGTTGTTCTCTAGCACCGGCTGTGGTTTGTATTTATAGTAAGGTGTTATATATTTTGTGAACACTCTGGTCTTCACAGCTAGCACTTGATGGACTATGCAAGCTACTTGGTTGTGCTTATGAGTGTAGTCGTTTTGAGCAAGAGATGTATAGCCTCCAGTGATGTGTTGAATGTTTTCAGTCTTTTCCTGGCATTTTCTGCATTTGTCGTCAACTACAGTTGGGTCTTTTATAATGTATTTCTTGTAGTTGATGGTATGAACCACTTCATCCTGGATAGCTCGCATGAATCCTGCAGTTTCTGGAAACAGATCACCAATCTTGAGCCAAGCGTTCGACTTCGTTTTATCGACATTCAGCCTTTCAAGATCCCGAGCATGCCTTCCATGTAGGACCCTGCTTTTCCACAGGTTTATTTTTTCCTATGCAGTTTGAATGCATTCATTTTGCTGTGGAAGTAGACTAAGTAGACTGTGTAGATTCACCGGTGTGTACTCTGCATCTACTTCGCAGACAGCTTTATGTAGGCTTGAGTGCTAACTGCGGTCATGAAAAGATGTTCGGTGATTTGTAATCTGTGTGTTGTGGAGGTTACCTATATCTATCACACCCATACCTCCATCACCTGTCGGTAGAGTAAACCTTTCTTTACTGCTATTTTTGTGATGCATGCAGTTTCTGGTCATTGCAGTATTATTATTATTTTTACTTCTTTGTTATCGATTTTTTCATGAAGGAATTCAACAAGTGAGAGTTGTGATAGAAAAGTTCGTTTTCAATTTAGTTTGATTCTTTTAGAAAAATATTTTCAGCGTATTCTAAAATACTCATTTGTCACGAAACGGTTTGAAATTACTTTTTTTCAATACACATGTGAATTAGAGTTAAAAATAAGATACACGGCCTAATTAACCCTTTGGTAAGTAGATGAAAATAAAAAATATTGAACGTTTACGATATTGTCCTGATAATCTGTGACCTTATATTGATGACCTTTTGGCAATAATCTATTGCAGAAGTTATTAATCCTTTTTAATTAATATCCAGTTGGATGTTTGTGATAAAATAAACTTTTGTAAAAATGGTAAAAACAAACGTTAAAAAATATATCTTGATAATGCTTTTGATCACAATATGCAAAACATTTTCAGGTCAGCTTACTCCAAACAATTTTGAAAAAATCGAAAACTTTTTTTATAAATTCCTACTATATACTCGTAGAAATAGTATAGAATTAGTCCCGAAGGTCAGCAAGACCGAGAACTTATTGTTTTGTTCTTTGTTATTGTCTTGTTATTTTGTTGAACTGCTTTGAGAAATACAAGAATTCTTTAGAATGATGCTTACGAAGACCAGGAAGGAGTTATGTATGAAGCTGGAATGGATATGTGAGTAAAATTCACTTTTTTTGCGATTTTTCACGAATAAAAACTTTGAACTGATTTTTCACCGAACCACGTTTTTTCGCATGAATTGCACTCTCATTTCAAAAGTATTGCACTTATCGATATCAACCAAACGGAATTTTGCTATTTAGATGTCTGGCTATGGCCTCAAGCAGAAATAGAAATATTCATTATTATTTGAAAAAGTTATAAACAACTAAAAGTGAAAAAAAGGGTAAAAAAATTCAGCAGCCATTTCAGGACTGCCATTAAAAAAAAAAATTTTTTTTCTTTCAAGTAATTTCATATATGTATGTGCTTCCATATGTAATTAAATTGATTACTCAACATGTTTTGTACTATAAATAAAATATATTGAAAAAATTACGTTTTTTGGAGTAAGCTGGCCTTAAGATTGAAAAAACAGTAAACATTGTTAAGGTTGTATAATATATTTCTATTGGGGTATCTATTTTCCTTTATAAGTTACTCACAATTTTTAAAACATGAAATATAAAGAACAACATCAATTATCACAATAATAATACCTCAAGTAATACCTACAAGTATGATTTTCACAAAATATCGATTCAATTTTCAAAACACTGACCTGAGTTTCCTCCAGTAACTATGGCTGTTTTTCCAACTAAACAGGATAAACTATCAGATTTTCTACTAATGAAAAATCTGATGAAGGAATAAATAATTAAAACGACGACGATAATTTCAATAAACATTGTAATATTGGAAAAATATTCACCATTTGAGGACAAACAAGTGTTGATTCAAACTTTAAACTGTAAGTTACGTTGTGCGTATAGATAATAAACTACTTGAACGATATGGAGACAAGAAGAGCAGGGTCGGATTGAGTGATAACTGTTTAAAAAAAATTAGAAATTTTTTATTTTTATGAATAAGTTATTAAAATTATTAATAATATTGAATAATAATATTTATTTAGCTGAGGGTATACAAAAAACTTACATATTCTGAATTGTCAATTTTGAATTATATAGGTACCTAACTCATTATTTAAAATATAGCTTCTTAGATCACGCTTAAATATCTTAATACAATGTCAATTTGAATTGAATACCTATTATTTGAAACATTCTTTTTTAGTTTACCCTTAAATATCTTAATACTAGTACAAGTTTTCAATATACTTGGTAAATTATTGAAAGTATTGAATCCGTCATAGTATATGCTATTTTTAGATTCAGAAGGATTAGAACTTTGGATAAAAAACAAGTGTTAGTATTTCTCGTATTATCCACATCTCATATTACCCACGCACATCACTGACATATGTAACATTTTTTATTACATTACATGGAGGCAACAAATTTTTTATTTCAAATATGAATATATATGAAGCAAAGAGTATTATTTTTAACAGCCATTAGTTCCAAAGAGTTCAGCATAATTTTAACATTGGTTTACTTATTGCACTTTAAAATTGTTCGCATGGCCCTATTCTGTAACTTTTGTAATTGTTGAATTTTTTCTTTAGTCAAACCAAACAACTGAGTGGAGCAATATTCAATAAAAAGCTTAATCACGCGGTGTTCCCAGCGTTCACCTATCCAAGTACTGACAGCTCCCTACGCTGCTTCGCTTCAGAGATCAACCCTACTCAACAAATATTTATTGATAAATTATAATACATATTATTCTTCAACATTTTGTGAGATGTTTTTCCAATGTCAACAATATTATTATGGTATAGTACCAAGTGCCAACTAGGTTGTACGAAATTTGAGTACCAGCTCAATGTTTTCTATATTTTTCTTCATGAAGAATCTGAATTTCTTCTAATGTCAGCGCAGTATTGCGTATGTGATGAAATATCTCAAACTTTCAAGTTTAATAAAAAAGCTCGCTAAATTCAGAAAATTATTTAATACACTCAATATACGTTTCGGACTTCAATACCCGCTGCATATCCATCTCTGAACTTCACTTAAATGACAGAATTGTTGAAATCAATATACCTTTGTTCTTTACGTAGAATTTATATTCTTTCACAGTTCTTTCAATAATATTCTATGTTGTCAATGGCTATTTGACAGTTGACCGATGTTGAAATAGCAAACCACTTGACCTAATAATGAAATTGTGGAATCAAACGACAAATCAGAGACATAGAAATGTGTTCAAATGATTTTATTCCGTGGATTATTTTTAAGGTTTAACTGTCAAATACTGGTCCTATTTTTATTTCATTTATTTGCGTAATTAAATAGTTAGTGTTATATTTACTTGATGTAAATAAACCAATTTCAATTCAATAATTCTATAACTTAATCAAGACTTATATTACACTTATGTGAACATACCTCCCAACTTTCTGCTAATTTTCTCAAAGTTTCTGAGACTTATTAATAAACTCATCGATTATAGATATTACTTTTCAATAATTCAGAAAATTAATTGATCTTGCTGAAACTCGAAGTGAATCTATGTTTTCTAAGAAACTTTCGGAGTTTACTCAAATGCACAAGAAACTTTAATTTATAAATTAACTTGCCAGGTAAATGAGTATAGGTTATGTTGGTACTTCCAGACACAACATTAAATGGAGTAGAAAACCAAAAGAAGTTTCAATAATGAAACTTTTCGCGTAATACTTAATGAAATGTTAAAAAGTTTACTAGCACAATTCAAAATAAAATGAGTTAAAAAGGAGATTTTTTGGAGTGCTCATCAGTTGATTTCGTCAATTATTGATACGTTTGTAAAGCAGATGTTTGCTTGGAATTCTAGGTTAGGTATAGACCTTTATAGCGTTGTTGCTATATTATTCTATACGTGGAAATATTAAACGACATTTTTATTGAAAATATATTTAAGATTATTTACAAGGAACGAACTATTGAACACGTGGTTGTTGTTGTTACTCGATGGAAGTTAGAATGACAGATGTTGAACATAGAACTGACTGTCAGAGAGGAGCTCTGACAGAAGAAGGAAGAAGATTGACTTTGACTTTGACATATTCTTTATTTGAGTACCTAATACATTATATACCTCTACGTCTCAGTGAAAATAAGAAAATAAGTAGAGTTTAGTGACACTGAAGGTGTCCTAAGTCTTGATGAGACTTTACAGTCTAGGTTTAAGGAAAGAGATTGTTGTTGGTAGCCCTTTTTATATGTTGACAGTTGAAGTGGGGCGTCCCAATGTGATCACAGAATAGTGATACTATTCTGTGATATGTTTTCTTCCATGGAATGACAATGACAATTCCCTACACCTTGGTACATGTCTACGAGTTTATTGGTTATTATGATTTAATTAATGGGTAAACTAGTGAATATAATCTCAATTTATTTAGAAGTGTGGTTTACATAAAGTCAGAAGAACACTATCATTAATCGATTGGGCCGATACTTGATGAAAATCTAAATACATAATTTAAATAAAACTAAGTAGTTTTTCGATTTTCACTATAATTAATTCAAAAACATGACAATATCGTTTCGCCAACACAGTGGCTTCATCAGATGTTGATGATAAAGTGACATGTTTATCATAATGTTTTTCATCAATGTAATATATTAAAACTTGCCAACTATAATTAAAAGTATTTATTAACAACATCAGGAACATTTACAAAGCATAGACAAAAATGATTATACAACTTGGCTGAAAATTACATAGGTTTCTTACTAACTAGCGCCAAAATACGGCGTTATCAAACCACAGAATCTATTGCAGATACAAAGTACTTACTAGAAATATAAACTACAATCAACATCTGATGAAGCCACTGTGTTGGCGAAACGATATTGTCATGTTTTTGAATTAATTATAGTGAAAATCGAAAAACTACTTAGTGTTATTTAAATCAGAAAAACACTATTGACTTCCAAGTTAACAAATTGTGGAATTGAAGAAACTGCAATTTATTATGATATTTAGCCAAAAGTTGGTATTATGCAGTCTTCAGTTATAATATAAATAATAATACCCAGGAATACTAATAATAATAATAATAATAATAGTCACGAAGTTTCTGGGACATAACGGAAATCAACGAAATCACAATGGTTGCCACCATGGGGACCGCCGCCACGTTTCTAATAATTTGAAAAGGACCCCCACAGAGCTTACACCCTCTGGTATATAGTATATGGGATAAGTGAAATTTCCATTTCCCTTATGAGCGAGTGTGAAGGGGAAAGGCTGGAAATCTGGGAGACTCGTAGTATTATTATAAGAAACTTCTATGGAAATAAAAATCAAAATAGTATTTTAGGCCGTTAATTAGAAATAAGTAGCTATCACTTATGGGTCTGTATGAGTAAGTCACAATTTAATAAAGCATCTAGGCTTTATTTGGCAAACATTTTTTGTAAATCCATTTTTTGATGTGTTTCCCAAATTCTGTATCGAATGTTGGTGATATATAAATAAATTCATTTTTCAAATCGGATGCCAACCGATTATATCAAAATGTTCCCAACTCTCAAAAACTTTTCTCCCCAAGACTTAAATTAAAAACCCCCCATAATATTATAATATATAAAAATAATATCAAAAATTATAAATATAAAATTGATAATAATTATCAACCAAATATAAAAGAATAGATAAATAAACAACATATTAAATAAATTGAATTAATTATTTATTGAGTTTTTTTGAATATTTACTCGCTGCTCGCTAAAAAATTAGAGAATGCCGAAAAATACCTAAAAATACCGCTAAAAATATGAGATCCCTTAAAATCCCTACTTACTTACTTATTCTTCCCGTAATATTTCGGGAAAACCCCCTAAGTTTTAATATGTATTCAATCCACAACGCCGTAGAAAAAAGGCAAAACTAAGATGAAGAGGCGTATGGAAAAATTCCGGACCTCATTCAAATCAAAAGATCACAGAGGTATGCGTTCAGATAAAGTAATATGACGCCATCTAACAAAAGTTTGTGATAGTCGAATGTATTTACGTTAATGTCATATGGCGCCATCTAACAGAATTTTGAGATACTACAAAATGGCAGTACCAGTAAACATACACTGCACAGTACACTGTATAGTATGACCGGACCGAGAGTCAACCTAAAGACAGATAAATGTTGTATAAAAAAGCTGTATAAGATTGTATAAAATATAAGCTGTATAAAGCTGTGAAAGTTGTATAAAATATTGTAAAGTCGTAGTTTTTGGAAATGCTTCTTCTTCCTACAAATATATCAGTTTGTTAAAGCTTCTACAAAAAATTGTAGTATTCTTATTGATTGATTTCGTTTCTTCTAAAGTTTGATACATGGGAATTCAAGTTATATTTATTTTGCAAAAATTCCATATATCTTTTATTCATTTGTCGAAATACGTGATTATACCTATCCAGCCTTATCCCCATGTTCGAAATAATGCATTAAAACTTTCTCCAGACTTTAGTTATTAATCATTGCCGTTGAAAGATATCCAGGAAAAAGTTTGTTTATAGTTCATCCTATTTGTTTGGAAAATTTGACATGTTTCTATGAGCGAAGCGACGTGTAGAAACTGTGGCCTTGTAGGTCGAGGTCAGGGCTAGGATTTGTTCCGTTCTCTGCCCCACTGAAGTGTTGGTCGATTTGGCACAGGCGCACATGGAGGGTTTTGTATTATTTGACCCGCTATGTGGGTGTAACGCTGGTTCATATAGTTTCAGCAAGAAACATTCCACTATGCATATATTTGATTTATTGAAGACACAATTCGACGGGGAAAAAAGATATTTCTTATTTATTTTACGTAGTTAGATTGGTTTTCTGAAATAGTAAAATGAGTAATTCTTAATAATGCTTGTGAAAAAACGCTACATTCATCGAAGTTTTGTCGATTTTCCGATATTTCAAATAAAGCCCTCAGGGAACTCTCAACCATCAACTTTTATCAAGGGTGAATATTAAGTGCATTCCGAAAACTATCGAACTCGTTGGAAATAGCAAACAGAGTTGATTCTTTCTATTTTTGGAATAATCAGTGGCATGTGTCCAAACAATAGAGTTCCATCGTTAATTCCAAACGCACCGAATCCCTATCTCTTTAAAAGGTCGAATCAAACAATTGTTTATACTCACGTGATATCCACCTGTCGAAGAAACAATAAAAACCATCTCGAGTGAGGTAGAATGCATTGTGGGAGACAAATATCTAATTGCGTACGCCATAATTAGACGAAAAAAATCCAAAATAGACTATGAATTACTCATTTTATGCTTATATTATTATTATTATTATAACGATTTTTTCCCATGAGGAGAGCGATTGAACTTGAATTCGCCATTTTTAGGGCTTTTCTTCATCTTTTTGCCTGCCAAAAGATGAAGCAAATCTTTTCTTCCGTTCATCTGGCTATTTTACTCTAGGTTGACAATTTAACATTTGCTCAAACTTCACTTGTGCGATTTTATAGCGACATTCAGTGCGATCTTCGAGATTTTTATATTGATCTGTTGTAGATCCTTTTGGACCTCTTTTAGCCACTTTGTTCCGAATTTAGTCTTTATAATTATATCGAGTAGTTTCTTCGGTATTCTGGACTGTTTAATTCTGTAGACATTTGCGTAGAAGTTTGCTCGTCGTTTTGTGATTTCTTCCGTTATTGTATTTGTCTTTTGATAAAGTTCATTTTGGGGTCTTTTCATTCAAATGCCGTTTCTATTGATTGGCTCGTAAATCTTTCTGAGAATTTTCCCTTCTTGTTTTTCTATTTCTCTAATTCTTGAATGACCGTCAATAACCATTGTTTCAGCTGCGTAGATTGCTTCTGGAAGATTCGTTGTGTTATAATGCCTCCATTTGACGCCTCTCGAGATGCACTTTTTGTTATAGTACGCCCATGTTAGCGTGTAGGCCCTCTGGAGTTTGATAATTCTCTGGTCATTAGCGCTTCGGTTTAAACTGCGGACTGTATAACTTCTCCGAGGTATTTAAAATTGCCGACTTGAAGAATTTCACCATGTTTTGTGATTAGAGAAGATTTATTTTTTGGTTTTGTTTCCATGTATTTCGTTTTATCATAAGAAATTTGTAACCCGGTTTTCTTCGCAATTTCATGTTTTTATACGGCGAGAATGACATCACATTGCACATGTTTTGCATAGCCAGCTCTGCTTCAGTTCTGTTGATGATATGAGCACGATAACTGTAGAATTAATTTTCTTATATATATATATATATATATATATATATATATATATATATATATATATATATATATATATATATAGTGACTGACAAAATTCCTTAATTACTAAATTTTCAATACCCCTTAACTAACAGATCTTTGAGAATTTGAGACCTTATAAATTAGTATAAGAAATCTTCCTGAAATATTTTGCCAGTGGCGTGTAACTCATGTTCGAACTGAAAAAAACATAAAACTTCCCTTTTGAAATAAGATATTGATTACCTACGTATAATCTATGTTCCAATGTGAAAAAATTCATAATTTGTTCTCACAAAAATATCTCTCTATTTGTGAAAAATATCAAATTGATGTTCATATGTTTTTAAGTGAATATCACAAAGAAATTGGCCATCCTAGATAAATATTGGAAAAACTTCAGATTTGTTAGTGATCATATTTCAATATATTTCCTATTTTTACGTTTTTATTATTTTTATTTTCCTTTTTCCTGTTTTAATATATTTCTAATTAATTTTAATCATCAAATATATTATTATTATTTTAACGATTGTTTCCCGTGAGGAGAGCGATTGAAGTTGAATTCGAAATTTTTAGGGCTTTCGCTTCATCTTTTTCTCTTCCCAAAAACGCTTCATCATTTTGGAATGCTCTTTCTTCCGTTCATCTGTCCATTCTTCACATGTGCGGTTTTATAGCGACACTCAGTGCGAACTTCGAGATTTTATATGTTGATCTGATGTAAACATTTTTGGAACTCTGTAAGCCAGTCTGTTTAGCATTTACTCTTTATAATTATATCGAGTAGTTTCTTCGGTATTCTGGACTGTTTAATTCTGTAGATATGTGATAGAAGTTTGCTCCTCGTTTTCTGATTTCTTCCTTATTCAGCTGCGTAGATTGCTTCTGGAAGAATCGTTGTGTTAAAGTGCCTCAATTTTGCACCTCTAGAGATGTACTTTTTATTATAGTACGCCCATGTTAGCTTATAGGCCCTGTGGAGCTCGGTAATTCTTTGTTCATTAGCGCTTCGGTTTAAACCTGAGGACTGTATAACTTCTCCGAGATATTTAGAATAACCGACTTGCAGAATTTCACCATGTTCTGTGATAAGAGAAGATTAAGATAAGTGGCACTAGGAAAAAATGAAAGGAACAATGTATTACATCATGGCAATAGTATATAACTTAACTTGTTCTTCCAATTCGAATTCTTCCAAACAACGATTTCAAACCTTTTCTAAATGAGGATAAAGACTGCATATTCTTAATTTCCATTATCCATATTATTATACAATTTCACCGCGTTATAAGTGAATGACAATGGCGACCAAATTCTGTTTTCTGAACCAAGAGTTTGTCCAAATCAGAAAGGGACAGGAAAAATACTTTTAGGTCGTGAAATCGGTACTCCTTTTTTCCTCGTCGCCTCTACGCCTATGTTTTCCTTTCTAAAATGTCAAAGTTCGTAGCGCCTCGGAATCGATATAGCGAGCTACCCGGGGCTTTTCCGAATAGCTCAAGTTCGCACCCACGTCAAACGGGGGCTCCCCATCCTTTTCAGCCCCACGTGACGACCCGTCGGCATCATTTATGGCCCCCTTTTCAATCTACTTCCTCTGATTGCTAATTAGGGCTTCTTAACGCGTTTCAGAAATCGCCGATGGATAATCACGAACCGCTATGAATATTCAGATGAATACATCTATATTTTATAGAAATTAATCGAAGTTTTCCCGAGGTGTTGTCTCAGTTACCCAGGAAATATCATCTGACGCACTTATCGAATATAATTTCCTATGAAAATGAGTTTATTGGGAAGAAGAAATTTGAAAATGATACTCATTTCGATTGCTTGAAAAATACTGAAAAGAGTGGGGCTAAAAGTAGGGTTGCCAACTTTTGGTTTGTGGCTTTTTTTGACAAAAAAACGAATAAATTGGTTTGGATAGAAAAAAATAAAGTGTAAGGAAAAAAAAGTATATTTCAAATTTTATGTTTTTATTGTTTCAAAAAAATATTTATGTGTGCGTTTAGCGCATGCTAACGATGTTTTGTTATCTTCAAATGTTGCAAAGCTTGTTTGACAATCAAAATTTAAATTTAAATAAATAAACAATTCGTTTTTATTCAAATTTATTGAGAATTTATTGAGAGAAATTAAGTTTATACTTTTGTAAAACTTTGTTGATTTTAGCTTTTTTAGGAGTCACTGGTGTGTCGCTATCAGAATTACTCGTTATTTTAAGTATTAATATTTACTTTAAAATGCATTCTTCAATCATTTACAAAACCAACGGACCATTTTTGTACAATTTCGTCGATAGTAAGTGACATGTTGTAACAAATGTCACAACTGACATCTAACATTTCGATCAGTAATTAACGGATGTTTTTTTTAGAGGTATAGAACTTTAAGTTGGCATTACTGTTGAAGATGGCGACCGATTTGACAGCTGAAAAGTGATTTATTCTCAGTTTGGTTTGGCAATGCATCATGAATGGACTCACGCCTGAACAACGCTTGAAAAAGTGCAATTTTATTTCGAAAATAATGGATCTGTGCCGAATACGTATCGCACACTACGTCCATTTTATCGCTGACAAAATCGTCCATCAGAGCAGTTTATACAGGATTAACTATGGGACGTTTTCGCACCACGTTTATTCTTATTGATAACTCGCACCCCCAGAGACGCCGTACGGTGCGTACAGAAGGAGCTATTGCTACTGTAGAGCGTAGCATTGAGGAAGACCCGAATGAGTCCATCCGCCATCGAGCACAGGAATTGGATCTGTGTCCATCCTTTTTATGGAAGATTTAGCGTAAGAATCTTGGTTTGCGTGCTTACAAAATCCAACTCGTGCAAGAACTGAAGCCAAACGATCATCAAGTAAGGCGTAGATTCGTCCAATGGGCCCAAAACGAGATTGCCGTTGTTCCCGATTTTCATAAGCGAATTTTGTTTAGCGATGAAGCGCACTTCTGGTTGAATGGCTACGTCAACAAACAAAACTGCCGCATTTGGAGTGAAGATAATCCTCAAGTGTATGTCAAATCACCGTTACATCTGACTGTTTGGTTCGCTTTATGGGCTTGTGGAATCATTGGTCCGTACTTCTTCAAAAACTATGATGGCCAGAACGTTACAGTCAATGGTGATCGGTATAGAGCCATGAATACTAACTTTTTCATTTCTGAATTGAACAACCATGATGTCCAGGAGCTGTGGTTTGAAACGCCAAAATTTTAGAGGCAAAAAAAGTAAAGACAGTCAATTTTAAAAATTGGTTCAGATTTATTTTTATAAAAAATATTTATTATTTATCGGTCCAATAACTTATTTATTTGTAATAATATTTATTAGTTATATTAAAAATTTTTATTTAAATAAATAAAGTTATTTTTAAACAAAAATATTGGATCAAAATTAATGAAGTTCATTTTTCAAAAAGGGCGGTAATCGAAGGCGCAATATGTGAAGACGGCGCAACATGGCGTACAGCTCATGCCACAATCGATTTATTGAAAGACACGTTTGGTGACCGCCTAATTTCACGTTTTGGACCTGTGAATTGGCCTCCAAGATCTTGTGATTTAACACCGCTAGACTTCTTTCTGTAGGGCTATGTAAAGTCATTGATCTATGCGGATAAGCCACAAACGCTTGACCATTTGAAAGACAATATTCGCCTTGTTATTGCCGATATACGACTACAAATGTTGGAAAATGTCATCGAAAATTGGACGTCAAGATTGGACTACATCCGAGTCAGCCGTGGCGGGCATATGCCAGAAATAATACCGCAAGATTATCTTACGAATAAAAAAAATTCTTGTCAATCGAATGATCCATCGTTGTTTTATTGTAATTTAAAATTCTATACCTCTAAAAAAAAACACCCTTTATGAATCTTTAAGTACCTATAATGGGCATTTGTTTTACGCATCACAGTGGATTTTGAAAATAAAGTATTTCTGCAAACTTCATCTGTATGTAAAAGTATAAAGTATAATTACCAAAAATAAAGTAGGATACGTTGTTATAAAGTATGGTTGGCAGCCCTAGCTAAAAGGTGAAAAAAATGCAACAAACTTTACTATGTATATTACTATTGTAAATTGTTTATCAAAACACTACAAGGGCTGGTTTCGGATTCACATCTATCTTCAGAAAGTGTGACATGTTTAAATTAATTCATTCAGATCGGAAGAGAAAAATTTGTTCAAAAAGTTCGTAATTTTATATCATTATTGATATAATTTTCCACCAGGTAAGCTCCATCAATCACTAGTCATCTTCGCCTTGTAAATTATGTAACAAATTTGAGAAACTTTTCTTGAATACCATTTTTGTCGTATCTGTAGAACCAATTATCTAATGGCGGAAACAGGTAGTAGCTATTATGATAATTAGCTTTTATTCAATTGTTTGTTATTGTTTCGAATAAAGTCAGATAACTTTTATTTTGTTCAATTTATTACTATAAACTATTTCTTTTGAGAATATAATTCAATAAATCCCAATTTGACAAAGAATGTTTATGCTTCCGAGAATTTGTTATAAAAGACAGTATGCAGCAGAACAAGACAGTATCCAAACTTTGCTAAATTATCATCTAAAAACATTTTTTTAAATTTTCCCCTGATAAAATTAAACGAAACATTATTAATCAAACCTTCAAAAAAGTTCCATGAATCTTCTTTGATATATTTTGCAATGATATCTGATTTGTAAATCCAATTATCTTTTTTTCCAAGAAGACAATTATTGAAGAAACTTCTTTTATCTATTTTGTAATAAAACATGAAAAATTCCCAGATCTGATTCATTGTTAATTCTTGAGTAACACAATTATTAATGAAACTTCTATGATCTATTTGGTATTGTGTAATTGTCAACTTTATTCCCATTTAAGTGACATTAGTTGTTTTTGTATTTACAAATCTTTTATTCGACGTGATAGGTGAGGACAAATTTCTCAGTTTTGATTTCTCGAAATTTATATTCTACTTAGCTTCTATGATGTTCTTAATTTAACAACAAAATCTTTGTTTCTATGAAAAAATACCTGAGTAATTGACAAATAAATCGTCTTTGAGATAAATATTACAAAGACTTTAATATTACTTATTCTTTTCTCCAAGTAAAAGTTGGAAAGGATTCGTAACGTTCAAATTTATGGTACATAAAAATAATGAATTCGTTCAGACTAATTCAAAAGAGTGACAAAGGGTACACATCATACATCTTCAGATCTAAGATCATATCGAATTCCGTTAGTTTTTCACAGCACAACGGTATAGTGCATAAAGCAAGTGATACATGGGAAAAAAACCGTAAAATAAACATACAAACAAAAGTAAAGACTGTAGTAATTGGTCTAGACATTCTATGTTCTCCCCTATCCCATAATCGTAAACAAGCTATGGAGAACGGGGTTATTTTCCTTTGAAGTCTGAATATTTGAAAACAACTTAACACTAGTCATAAGTTAGTATTGTGAGATTTACTCAAAACATCAAAATTTTTCAAAATTCACAAAAGAAAAGAGTGAATATTATAGTTATCTATGAATTAGCACTAAACTATAGAAGTTCCAAAAACAAGTAAGCACACGAACTTCCAATTGATTTTATGTTTGAATCATTGAAAAATGACTGAAAGATCTTGAATTGATATTCTCGAATGTTTATTTCGAGATCTCGAATTCCTAAATATCTTGTCAATAAGATTAAATCGAGAAGTGAGAAAGTTTGTGATATATTTCCTCAAAATATTCATAGAAAAAAAGCCTTGAATAAATATTTGCAGTTTCCTTCCAAAGGAATCGATTTGCCTATTGTTCAGGTATTAATGGGTGATTTTTTAAGTGTAGTTTTTTTTTAAATCGAATAAAACACTCAATTTGCATCATATATTCAAAATATTCATCGAAATTGATAACTTGGAAAAATAAGGAAAAAGGATTGATCATTGTAAGCTTCTATTCATGATGGGTCTCAGGCCTTTTTTTCGTATTATATTAAATTGTCATTTCTTGGTGTATATAAGTTTTGAAAAATGGTAATGGGTGATTTTTTTAAGCGTAGGTTTTTCTTAAATCGAATAAAACACTCAATTAGCATCATATATTCGAAATTTTTATTGAAATTGATAACTTGGCCTTTGCCATTTACATTTTGAAGATAACTTCATGTAAATGTTGTCCGCGGCTCCGTATCAAATGGTCCATTCGAAAGGTCCAATTTTGCGTCACTTTTCCGACCATTTCCACATACACTAACGACTTTGCATAACCCCACAAGAAATAATCCAGAGGTGCCAAATCGCATGATCTTGGCGGCCAATTCATAGGGCCATTTCGAGAGATAAGCTGCTCACCAAACTCGTCCTTCAAGATGTCCATTGTTTCACGAGCTGTGTGGCATCTGACACCGTCTTGATGAAACCACATGTCAACCAAGTTCAACTCGGCTAACTGGGGCAAAAAAAGGTGCGTATCATGGATCGATATCGTTCGCCGTTGACGGTAACGTTTCTTCCACGGTCGTCTTTGAAGAAAAATGGACCGATGATGCCACTAGCCCATAAACCACACCAAACTGTGGTTTTTTCGGGATGCATCGGTAATTCTTGTATGGCATGTGGCTGTTCATCACTCCAGATGCGACAGTTTTGTTTATTTACATATTCGTTAAGCCAGAAATGAGCCTCATCGCTGAATACAATTTTTCGATAAAACAGCGGATTTTCATTAAGCTGTTCTCAGGTCCATTCACCAAAAATTAGACGTTGTTGTTGGTCATTAGGCTTAAATTCTTAGATATGTTGATTTTTATAGGCTTGCAAACCCAAATCAACACGTAAAATTTTCCATGTGATTGAGTAACATAATATGGTCGTCATAATTTCACAGATCACGAATTTTGATAGTAAATTTCAACAATTTTCAATCGTTGCTCGTTTGTAAGTCTTTCCACGATAAAATGACAGAGTATACTGAAACGTGTTCACTTTGACAGATGACGTTTGGATGCCATTACCAACCAGTGCCGCCAACCTGAGAAACTCAACTCTTAAAAAATTACAATTTATAAGAATTTTCGATATTCCTTCGTTGAAAGTTGAACATGGGAAAATCAATGAGCATTCAGATCCCACTCTGATAAAAATTTGATAACTCTTAGTAAGAAAATAGAATTTGAATAAATTTTCATCACTTGTGAAATAATATATGTTCATTTCAAAAATTTAAATACGTTGCATAATTCGACTTTATTTTTGAAATAACTTTCTTTAGTTGTTTGAAATAGTTTTACAGATTTTAGAAGAAATTATCGAACTCGAATAATATCAAATGAAGTGCCCATACCTTTTCATGTCAAGCCGTAATACATTTAACTCTAAAGCCTCTTTGCAAGGGTTATTCACTTAAGTGCTACAGGGAAACAAATTCTTAGATATTCTTTTATGAACTGCTTTGTATGTTGCATTGCATTTTTGAATATATTAAGGGAAATTGGTGAATTGAATTAGCAACGACAATGAACACAAGTATCTCCAGACTATACCGTCTGTGTTATTTACAACCCTTTCACTTTCATTGGTCTTAAAATATTCCAGTCTGTACAATAAATTTCCTTATCGAAAATAGTCAACCATTTTCTGCTTATCATAGGAGACTTTGTCATATTCTTTTTTTAAAAACGATTTCTTGCATTCAGATTTCTCCTGTAAACTCATATATAGATGTCAAATGTACATAAAGTATATACAAGATTTTTTCATATCAATTTATATGAATTTATAGTAAATTCGATGTTGTTTCCTGATTTCAATCTGATTGAATTCAATTGGGAACGTTTTAATAATAATAGTAATAATAATAAGCATTTATTTCCAACAGGTAACTATCCAATTACAGGAAAATACATAATGAATGAATAGGGTTACTAAAAATATCAATAACAACATAAATAACTGAGATTGAATTCTCACTTAACTCTTGGTGAAACATAATTGAATATGAAATTAAATTAAACTCTTGGCTTAATGTTTCACGATTTATTTAACAATATGAATTAGTCAACATGTTTCGAGCGTTAGCTCATTTTCAAGACTGATGATTGTAAGATGTATCGTTGTCGGTAACATTCTTTCATCTCCTTTTCTAACCAAAATTTATATGCTGTTTCTACGGCTGATTTTGATTCAATAGAGTTGTGCTTGCAGGAAATCTTCATATATTTTGGTGTTAGTTTTTTCTTCAACACTCCTTGTTGAACCAAATGTGGTTATTGTAAGATTTAAATTTGATGAATTTTGATTTTGATTTCATGAATTTGATTGATTTTTGAGTCTTGAAAATGAGGTAACGCTCGAAACATGTTGACTAATTCATATTGTTAAATAAATCGTGAAACATTAAGCCAAGAGTTTAATTTAATTTAATAAACAACATAAATATACAATATTAAGAATTAATTAGAATAATAAAAAGCATTATCAAATATAATAAATAATAATCTAAATCTGTAATGTCAATATATAAATGTTCAATTCTAAAACTAATCAAAAAATCAAATCACTGAGAACTCAAACCGGAAGAAATCAAGATACTTCACTGTTAAGATTTAAGTACACATTTACGATAGAAACAAGTGAGTCCCAGTGCAAATCACAGCAGCTTGATACCTTGTTTACAGTAGAACATACAAAGCTAAGTGGCGATTGCGAGACACCTCTGAGGAAAAAAGAAATTAAGTTTACCCTCAGAAGCTCAGGACAGTCGAGATTATCATTGAGCAAATTGAATAAAAATTGCAAAGCATTCAAACTTAGTGCCAAACCTCCACAACAAAGAAGCGTGATCACAACCCAAGAAGGATTTGACTGATTCTGACATTTGATCTCTTGAAAATGAGCTCACGCTCGAAACATGTTGACAAATTAATGTTGTTAAATATAATCGTGAAACATTGAGCCAAGAGTTTAATTTCATATTTAATTATGTTTCACCAAGAAGTAAGCGAGAATTCAATCTCAGTCTTCAATTCACCAAAAGTACGATTATATACACAGAATAGAGAAGTTATTGAGGACTCAAGATCTACTTCCACAGGATGAAGTGCCCTGAAAAATACCGACTTCGAACTATTTTATCTGCGCACGTACAGGAAATACCTTGCAGAAATATTCAGATATTTACGAATACTTTTTATCAATAAGATTCAGTTAGATTTTTACAGAATTAGGTTATTTTAGTTGTAAATTAACTATAATCAACTTTATAATTAAATTATAAATGTTGATTGTAAACGGAGAGGATGCTAATAAAATTATACGCATCCTCATCTAATACTGTACAAATGGCTGAATCTTAATTGTTATTGCTGAATAAAATTATTATTAAAAAAAATTAGTTACTTTCAAAATTCGGATGACATCACATCAGCAGAGTGACGCAGAGCATCACGCAGAGTCACGGAATTAACAGGGCAGCTCATTGACAACAGACAATGTTAGTTTATCCATCTATAACTTCAATTTTGTTAAAATGAAAAGAATTTAATAACCTGGAAAGAGATATGTAAATGTCTTACCCTGTCAATAGATACCAATAACACATTTTAAGGAATTGTTTAATGGTTACTATCATTGAATTTATTTGTAACTGATGTGATAATTTTTGTGACTAATGTTATAACTACAGGAAATTATTTTACCTAATAGTAAACGACAGAAAATCGATATCTATCGTTACTTCAATTCAATGAAACATATTTCGACATCAATGAATCTTTTTATTCAGAAATGAATATCTATTCAATTGTGAATATTGTCAATTTTGTTATCACTTAGTATTCGAATGTTAGTGATTACAATCGCATAACATAAAGTTCCATTAATAGTTGTTTTTATCACGCGAACTAACGAATTCGATTTGAAAATAACCTATCATTTCTCATATCGTACCTTAATCGAGAAAAGAATAGCATGTTTTTACGTAGTTTGGCCCCAAAAAATAGACGGAAACTTACTGAACTTCCGGTCGATTATAAATGAAAAATAGAGAAAAACAGGATTAATCGTTAAAATTCTGAAAGTGGACGATTTCGACAACCTTCTTTATATAAAATGAGTAATCGTATACTTCCATAAGGAAGAATATTATGGAATATCTATCAATATTTGGAATTATCTGTATTTTTTAGTTGTGATTTCGCAATCATACAAAAGATGGCGTTGATGATTGTCCTTCGGAGCCATACCAAGTCTTCGGATGAGATAAGTTACTTGGAAGAATGTATCACTTTCCACCGTCAATAACTTCTTACCGCTTTCACATTATACTTTAGAAGAGAATTGAAACGAGTTTTTTCCAAGTGGTCTTCTACACTAGGCATAGATAATAAACCTACAAGATACAAAAGATACAATAAATGAGTTAATAAAATAGGGAAACGAGTTAATAAAAGAGTAAGGATAGTATTCTGGTCTCCACTCCAAAAAGGAGATATTTAAGTGAGTAGCTTGATGGTCATTATACTTGGTCGAAGGGTGGGGAGTCCCCACCCTTATATTTATTACAACTATTCAGTTATATAATGAGAAAACCAAGGAGAAGTGGAGTAAGGATTGCATTCGGATCTCCACTCAAAAACTGAGATATTTAACTGTATATCTTCATGGTCATTATAATTAGTCGATAGGTGGTCTCCACCCTTATATTTAATAGAATTATTGAGTTAATAAAATAGGAAAACCAAGGAGAAGTGGAGTAAAGATGGTATTCGGGTCTCCACTCAAAAACTGATTTTTAAGTTTGTGTCTTGATCGTCGTTATACTTGAGAGAGTCTTGACCCATACATTCTCAACATGGCCGAAAATCACAGTTGCCGTCATTTGTAATATTTAGTCACAGGGGTGATTCTTGATTTCCCAATTACATTGATTGAATCACTTTGAAGTGAAATATCGCTCTCTCTCTCTCTCTCCACTGGAGATTAATGAGGAGTTCCAGGAGGAACATCCAGATATTCTGCTTGGCAGGTTTGCATTTTAGGCACTAGGTCTGATATGTTTGTTAATAAATATACATTCATACAAATACATCAATTGCATTTGTATTTTTATGTACAATCAATTGTATCAATTGTTGTATTATCAATGAATGAGGATTTCATACACTCATTTGTTAAAAATCCTTGTCAGAGTTTCTGAAAATTATTAAAAAACTGCAGATTACGAATTCCTCTCTGAAAGTTTAACGAGTTTTAGTCGAGCACCTTTCATTGTTAATACGAAAGACCATTAGATCCTTTTGAATCTCTTAAAGAAATTTTTTATTCATCTACTTAATTTTTCTTCAGGAATAAAACTGGGCTGGCCAAGTTATTAAAATTCAGTATGAAGTGTGTGAGCTTTAGACGTGATGTAGGTATAATATATTTTGAAGAGAAAAATTAATTATACTGTGCTCTAACTTTAATGCATCCCCGCTTCTGACGTCAACTTACGTACTTTGACCATTAAAGGGATACCTCCCCTCTCTAGTTATTCTGAATAAAAATGGGATGCCGAGGTTGTTCCTTCCTTTCGTAATAAAAATCTACGTTAATCTATATTCATGAAAATCGTCCGTCTTGTCATTCTGGTTATTGACATATGAAATGTCAGTTTATGTTATTTTCCTTTTAATACTGCACTTTATTGACATTGAAGTTCTTAGCGATATTAAAGAATAGTATACTGTTAAATACAGAAATCTATTCACTGAAATCCATATAATTATTTGAAATTATTTAATTATTCAATGAATTTTCGGGCTTTCGAGTTTCTACAGTAGTTTGAGAATATCTTCGTTTGTCTGTACAAAGTATATTTCGAGTGAATTAAATAAGGAATAAAACAATTCCTCAATAAAATTTTTTGAGGAATATAACCAAATGTTTATACCCATGTAGTTTTTGTGTTTGTTCATTTGAATTGATGAAAATAGGGTAGTTTTTCTCAAAGTGCGTATTTCTAGTGAACGTTACTTTCAGATTCATTATAAATTGATTACATTTTTGTGTTGAAAATTTCATATACTGACCATTACAATATTGTTTCTGTGCACAACATCTTCATCGGGTGGATGAAAACTGAGTATAAAAGTTACTTAGTTTCATTAATATAATCCTACTAAAATTAAGGTTCATTTGCAGGGGAAGTGTTATCCTCAAGTTACTCGTTGAGACCTTCCAAAAAGTTAAGTTTCAGACCTTTATCTTCTTTGTGTAGGATCTCGTAATTGGTGATGAAATTATGTTGGTTATCGATACAGTGGTTTGCGAATGCAGAATCTGATTTTTTGTTCTGGTATCTTCTTATGTGTTCTTTTATTATTTTATCGAATGTTCTACCTGACTGTCTCATGTAGCATTTCCCACATTCAGTTAACAACTTAAAGTCACCCGAACTTGATCCTCCACTCGATATATTTTTGTTGATTTTTATAAAATTTCCTAATGTATTGTTTGTATTGTCTATTTAGCATTAATGTTGGGATTTTCTTTTCCTCTTCAGTATAACTTTTTAAATTGTAAATAAATCCTATTACTCTTAATTAACCGAAGAAATATATTTTTCCAACTCAACCGAAAATGAATTGTGCATTTGCGTTTTTGGAGAGGCTAAGCCCCCTTCGACCACTCTTCAAGCCACCACTACGAGTAGTTCTTTGATAACAATATCAATAATAATAATACATTTATTTCCAATAGATATACATCCAACTGCAGGGGTAAAATAACAAATTGTACACAAATAATAATAAATAAAAAAATTTAAGAAAAAACAAAGGAAAGAGATTATAAGCGAATAAATACAACGAAAATAAAATTGAAATAAATTCAAACAGTAATAAGCAATAACTGAATGGAATAAAGTAAAACTGAAATATTATCTATTACAAAGTCACACGTAATCAACAGAAGTTAATGACGTAGTTGATGAAGTCAATGAAAATAAAATTGAAATCAATTGTAATAGTAATAAAAAGTAACCAAAAGGAACGAACTAAAATTAAATGTTATATATTACAAAGTCATATGTAGACAACAGAAGTTCATGAAAAAGTCACGACATTCTATTGCGTTCTTCTGAGTGGCATGTCAAAATCACTGTTAACCTCAAAATAGATATCGCATGTTCCGCAACACCCATCATAAAGTTTACATATACAGTTGATAGGAGAACGTGACATAACATTTGATCTGCTATAATAATTAACATTAAATGTATTTTCCCCCTCAGACCAGGCCTTGGTACCCGAATATTTATTTTGCTGAGAAGAAATGACGAGTAGATCTTGATTGATGTGTTTAACAGATCGAGATTTTCTCATTTCAACAATTGACCTACTTCATCTTCATGAAACTTGATTGTACCATCAAGGCAATCAAATTGCTAAGGGTTGTCTGCATCTTATGCGTCTATTGCATTATTTTATTCGAACTCTGTTTTAATTACTGTTTTAATCACCAACTCAAAATTACACTACCCATTCAATTTCTTCTTTAATATCTGTTTTCTCATTAAAATAGAGCTGTAACTATTTTTGTGGTCCGTATCCCATTCAGCGTGTAGATAATCGTATCCCTTCATTTGGTGAAATTACAGGATAGAAGGTCAAATGTTAAAAGTTCAAAACCTGGCCACTATCGATTCCTGCAGACCTGACGCTTTATAGTGACGTTTTCACCCTGTGGTTTTTCTTTCTAACCGATTTCCATCTATGAAATAACTCATTTCTTATTCAAATTAGGTGGCAGATTGGCGAAATATTAATACGTTCCTTAACATTATGTTCGTGTTGAAGTTTTATGTAGATGAAATCGCTTAAAATATTAACCGCAAAATTGAACTTAAAGAGGCTATGAAGAAAAGGAAGAAAAGAGAAAATTAAAAAACTGTTGAGGTTGACAAGAATTTTTTATCAATTTTCAATACTGAATGATAATTCATAAATGAAGCTCAGGAAACAACTACAGTTCATCAACTACATTATTTAATAATGCTTACCATCATCCCCTAATTAAATTTAAATCAAACACTTCATACCTTACGGAAGGCGACTTCAAAGAGAAGTTCAGCTGTTAAACCAGATTTTTCAATATGAGAAATGGAAAATGAAACGAAGTTTAGAGCGAAAATATTGTTTCCAAAAAATAGAGGGAAAAATTGACACATAACATACTACTCTAACAATTTTTTATGGTTTGATCTTTTGTATAATAGAGGTGCAACTTCTTCAGGCAAGTCGCTATTGACGAAAACAGAAATACTGTGCTTCTGATTGAATAGTTAGTTACATCACGCTATTTCGTCACGCTCTTGTACTCAGTCAGCAATCTAGAAACAAAAATTTCGATTTCTCTGTACCGGGAACAGAAAAAGTTTCATTGAAAATTAGGACTTGACAAATACGTAAGATATTGGTTAAGGGTTGATTTATTTACCTTCTTCATTATGCAATCTAAATTGCTTTTCAGATGTAAATAAACGTAATGAAGGACAATAGTCACATTTTCGCTAATATTCACTTTATTAATTCTGGAAGCTCTTCGGTAACACTTTAATTTTCAAAGGATATATTTGAACTTCCAGAGTTTTGACTATTGTCTTCACTATTTGTAATATTTCAATTAATGATTAAATTTTATATAATTAGTATTTTGCTAAATTCAAGATGTCCAATGTGTCTCAGAACTTGGTCGGAATTGAGAAGTTTATTGATAAGTATCTACAAAATCACCTGCTTATCGAAAATATTCTAAAATAATCATTCAGCATTATCTTCAAAAAATTTCATGAACCTCTTCAGTATTTTGAAAATAATTGATGAAGTGAAACAAGATCTTTAGTGAAACATTTTTTTCACTCAGGACATAGTTACTATTAATCTTGTCAGAAATGTGAGATGTGAAAACGTTTTATCCATTACTACTAATATCTAGTTAGTATCAAATTTCAAATAGACAAAAAAAAATTTGGAGTAAACATCTGAACTAAAAAAATCAAATACAATCGTTTTAATTGAAAAATACTAGAATATGTTTGAAAATTATTGACACTGACGATGATTTAAGAGTAATAAATCCACCATATCAAAGTTAACTAGGTATTTAAACATTATTATTAGAGAGATATACGTTTTCTATAGAATCATTCAAAATATGTCTACATTTGTCCAATGTAGAAATAAAATGTCGAGAATAATCAAGAATATTTAGAAAACAGCTACCTAAATATGAAAACGAAAGAGTAATACAGTGTTACATTAGTCAGTATTATTGTATACTCTTGATAATGGGTTAACCACCCGAAACATATGTAGAATTTTGAATATATTTAGTGAAACTTAGGACAAGTGTGTTAATTTTAATTTATTGTTTTTAACTTAATGTTTCACAAAGAGATAATCAAAACCTACGTGTCATTTACCTAAACAATGAGTTGAGTATTTTGTGTCAACAAATGCATACAATAGTATGACAGAATACTTTGATGATTACTGACTACATACTATACCTACGTATATAGTCATAGACATAGTGTGGCAGAGTACTTCGATGTAATTCAGTTATGTATGAAACAATTTTCTTTTTCATATGTTTGTTTATTTTCTCTTACTATGACTTATCTTACACAATGTAAAATAGTCTTCGAGGAATAATATTTCAAGGTTATTTTTCTTTTTCGAATCTCATTCTACACTATCGTGAATTTGACATAAAATTGAAGTCATATTTTTGATTGAGGGCTGAATGAAAAATCAGACTCAAAACTGAATTCAGTCCTTTTGTGGGCATTTTTCTTAATTGTAACTACTGTAGGTATTAAGTGAATAAATAGCGAAATAGTGAGTAATAGCACAATGTAAGGATTGTTTAGCAATAAATATTATTATTATTGTTACATACAGCTTTTGTTATATCCACACGAAGTTTGAGTGATTTTTCAGGATTTGTGATATATATATATATATATATATATATATATATATATATATATATATATATATATATATATATAATATATATATATGATTTAATAATATAAAGTATGTAAAAACACACTCGTCTTTAAATTCCCAAATTATATTATGAAACGTACAGCCGGTTTCGCTGTTTCAGAACAGCATCATCAGGTACAATATAATTTTAACAATAATGAGAAATAGTCAGAACAAGGGTGTTTTTACATACTTTATTATCATTAAATCATCCTACTACCCAAAAATGGACAATCTACAAACATATATATATATATATATATATATATATATATATATATATATATATATATATATATTATAAATGTAACAATGTATAAGAACAGTGAAAGAAAGGAATAGTGGAAGAAAGGAACAGTGATGTGCTCAATTAATTAAGAATTGTTTAGAAAAGAGAGTTAACTGATTGCTGTTAACAAAGGCATACTATAGTGTATGAATCAATTTTTTTTGTCATATGTTTGTTTATTTTTTGAATTATGTAAAATATGTATATTTTGAATTCGCTATATCTCAAGGTCGTACAATCACTATAGAATAATTCAAACACTTGAATATGATTCATACTTTTGTGAAAAAAGCTCATAATAAATAATAAAAGTGTGAATTATAATGAATCAGTAGAAATACTATTGATGATTGATGAGGCCGATACTTGGAGAAAACTGATATCCATAATGAAACAATATTTGGAATTTTCTCATAATTTTAATATAAATACGCATGACGACGTTTCGAAGTACTACTTCTTTATCAAATGATGGATTAATATCAGTATTAATCCAGCATTTGATAAAGAAGTAGTACTTCGAAACGTCGTCATGCGTATTTTATTGAAATTATGAGAAAATTCTAAATATTGTTTCATTATGTTTATTTTTTCACCACGAATGTCTCTCACCATGTGAAATTGTCTGAAATTTTTAATATTTCTAAGGTAATTTTTTTTTCCAATGAAGTTGTGAATTATTGTGAATATAAACGTAAACTTGAACCAATATTTTTGTTCGAGAGCTCAATGGAAGATCAGACTCAAAATTGAATTCAGTTCTTTTGTGAGCATTCTTCTTAGTTGTAATTATTTTATCAATTGAATGAAGGTAACAATGAATGAATGACTGTAATAATTTTACAATGAAAGGAATATTTCTCAATAAATGTTATTATTATTATTA
Organism: Henosepilachna vigintioctopunctata; assembly: GCA_030704895.1. Lineage (NCBI taxonomy): Eukaryota > Metazoa > Arthropoda > Insecta > Coleoptera > Coccinellidae > Henosepilachna > Henosepilachna vigintioctopunctata. The sequence goes on from JARQZJ010000126.1 coordinate 1,060,760, forward strand.
TAGTCCTTGAAACACAGGTTACAATCAAGTATCAAAAGTCATCTGCCCTCTTTGAGTATTTTCGTTTCTAAACTATGTGGTTTTGCTTGTCGTTCGTTTGAACCTGCTCAACCCCCTTTCCGGTTTTGACCTAATCAAACGAAAACAACTCTTCGTCACCCTAAGGACGTCCATATGTTGCGCCAATAACCCAGAGAGCGGCCCCATAGACTATCTCGCGACCGTTTTCAGGGTGGAGTTGGTAACGAAGTGGGTCAGATTGGCACAGGCCCAGGCCGCGCTGCTAGACCAAACGGGGCAACCTGCTTTGCATCGATCCACCCGCCCGACTGTCTCCCAGAGCTTATTTCAGGCCCAGCATCCGTACTGCCCTTGCAGTGCAGGAATAGGTTTAATTCAAATTATAAGTTGAAACATTTTTCCGGATAATTCAGAGAACGAGTTAAATTTGGCAACACCACATCAACACTGAAGTAATTGATTATAGGCATTCAACAATTGCATTCAACAGAAAGCGAATAGCATTCCTACTATTAAGTTTAACCTAGACAACACACATTACACATTGCATGGGATTTGGGTCACACGATTTTGGGTTAAATTGATTTTAATGTGTAATCAATTACGAAAGAAAAAGATACTGCGTTACTACAGTGTTGAATTATGATAAACTATCAAGAAAAAAGTGGGAAGCAGCCCAATTTATACAGTTCAAATATTGAATGAAAACACTATTCGCTGATTCAAGGTTAAAGATATACTCACGCCTCACGGTTATTATATGCATTCTGGTCCAGGAAATATGGAAAATTTTCGAAAATATTAGCCCATATAACATTAAAAATACATTGTTTATTTATATTGTATATATTATATGAAATTCAACTGTTATGTTATAACTATTATGATTAAAATCAATATTTTGGAGGTTCAAAGTAGTTCCTTAATTGATCATTATGAAATTAAATAGAAAAATTGATTTTTATTAGGGTCTGGATAAATGGGAACAGTCTCACAAAGCTGCTCCTATTTTTTTTTAGCAAAACTGTTTTTAAAGACGTTTATACACTTCAATTCAGGGCTTCTAAATGTTGGGTTCGTGCACTCCTAGGGGTTCGTCATTTGATGGAAGGGGGTTCAGTAAAAGATTTACTAATAGTGGTTGGTTGAACAGACTTGATGTTATGTCACAATTGAACTTAAAATTGTCCGAAATTATTTCAGAAATTGTATCAATTTGTGACAAAAAAAGTGTGTATTTTTTTCTTAGATATTAATTCAAGTTTTTCCTCGATATTAATTCAAGTTACATAATAAAACAATTGTTAAACTGATTCACACATATATTAAAAAGAATACTGCATGACGTACGTTTCGATGAGATTCACCTTTTTTGGCCTTCAACTTCACCTTCAACACGTACGTCATGCAGTATTCTTTTTAATATATGTGTAAATCAGTTTAACAATTGTTTTATTATGTTTATCGATTTACATCAAGTATCGGCCTCATCAATTATTAAATTCAACTTACACTTTTTGAACGCGGTGACCGATAAGACACAGATTTTTTTTCTTTTATCGAATAAATGAGAAGTTAATATCGTTTAAAATATTTTTATAATCTTAAAATAAATGTAGGTTATTCAGAAATTTTTATCATTGATACTGTAGGTTTATGGTAAGTGAAATAAGAAACATAAGATTGAGACTTGATATCCTTCAAATGTCTGGAATATGTGGTATATTCCAATGTCAATGGTGGTCCCATATTTTGTTGTGGATTCTTGTGGATCCATATTCCTTCTCAAATTCAATTTTTCGAAAGAAAAGTTGTCAACCACTCTGATTTTTTATCAGCGAACTTGATGTTGAAATCGCCAGCCAAGATAAGTGGAAATTTATTACCATTTGTACCAAGTTTTTTCGACCCTTCTTCAGTGTACTCCATTGAACTGCGATGAATAAAATGCCCTACCTCGTTCAATTTTGGTTTCGGGGAAATGTAAATTGCTACCATGACTATGTGTAGGCCATTTCTAAGTTTACATAAGCACTCACAAATATATCCAACAAATGAGCGCCTGTACCATATACATACACGTTATGCGAACGCTAGACGAGCTACATGGTAGGCGGAGGGGGGTGTTAGGTTTTATTTTCGTTACGGAATTTTTTGATTCGGTCGCCACGCTCAAAGACTGCGATAAAAGCGAAGCAATATGCAATAGCTCAAAATGTCCCATTCACAAATATGTATATAGTTTTTTTCTCTCTGTATATGTTACTCTTGAATGAGGATAAGTATTTTATCTTTGAGGGGACTGATTTTCGAAAAGCTTCAATGGAGGTTCTTAAAGCTATAGCTCTCATCAACCATGCTCTGAGTCATTTGGAATAAAAGTTGGATATAACATATGTTTCCGGAATTTTCCTTGAATAAAATATATATTCATCAATTCAACAGCAACACATTACATTTTGACCAACATTTCATATCCCTCTACATATAGAACTGCTGAACCATAAATTTACAGTTCAACAAAACGCGAATATAACTCATCTAGCGTTTCCCGATATCCCCAACTGAGTTTCACTCGAATGAGACCGGGTTCAGTATTTCATCGGAATCTACTCCCCCTCTGTCGTCCACATGCAATCCCCAAAGCCTGCCACCCCTACCCCAAAGCTCCAAAATCCAAGGCCAACACCTTTACGCCCTTCGCGTGTCTCTCATCACATCGAGAAGTCCCAATTTTTCCACAGATTCAGCATCCTTCCGGAAGACGGAGGGCCTTATCGATCGGCGGAGCTTCATAATGGGGATAATGAATCAGATAGGCATTATCTGGAAGGCGAAGAATTGCGTTGAAGTTGAGGATTTAACCGGGTTTTCAGGGCGTGTAAGTATAGGGTACGGAATATTGAATCATTTCTACTGACGCAAACTTAGGATTAACTACCCTACATGCTGCGCTATAACGCATTCAAATGTTTTGGAAAATATCTACCCTTCATCCCAAGAGGAACATTTGCAATGTTTTGTAAACTTGTTGGCGGAAATACTGTACCACACTTAGGTTTGTTAGAAAAGCTCGAACTTCTTTAGGTTATTGATTGATAATGTCGATATATATTATAATAATAATAAATGCCTTTATTACATTAAATTTTTTGTCTTCAGACCGGTCACCTTTTCTTTCTCGATTTTCTTCTTCTTTTCTTTGAATCACATCCTCCAAGTATTCCACTTCTTTTCGTCATTCACCATCATCGAAAAAGATCTTCCAGTTGTGGTATCAGCCCTAGATATTCTTCTACTTGGCTTCTCCCTACCTTCAATTTCTTCCAATCATATAACAAGTGTGCTGTATCATCTTTTTTGATTTTTATTATTTTTACACGTATCATGGTATAATTTGAATAAAACTAAGTATGGATATAAAACTACTAAACCTAAGTGAGGTTTTTGATTTTCACTATAATTTAGTTAAACATAACAATATTGTTTCGTCGACACAGTGGCTTCATCAGATGTAGATGATAAACTGAGCTAATTAATACATTGTGGACTGCCAGCATTTATTCTGAAATGTGTGGAAATGACCATAGTCCACAATGTATTAGCTTAGTTTATCATCAACATCTGATGAAGCCACTGTGTTGGAGAAACAATATCGTTATGTTTACTTCAATTATAGTGAAAATCAAAAAACTACTTAGTTTTATTTGAATTATGTATTTAGATTTTCATCAAGTATAGGCCCAATCTAAAATATACTGTGGTATATCAAAAACGTTTATTGCTAATAGAAATTAAGATATTCAATTTCTTAATAAAACAATATTCAGAATTTTCTCATAATTTAATATAAAATACGCATGACGACGTTTCGAAGTACTACTTCTTTATCAAATGCTGGATTAATATTGTAATGTATCAATCCAGCATTTGATAAAGAAGTAGTACTTCGAAACGTCTTCATGCGTATTTTATATTAAATTATGAGAAAATTCTAAATATTGTTTTATTATGGATATTAATTTTCTCCAAGTATCGGCCTCATCAATTATCATTTTAATTTTTTTTTTAGCAATCTGGCAACTGTGGCAAATCTGGCAATCTGGCAATGATGCTCAACATTGAGCATCGTTGGTAGATTTTATTTTTTGAAAAATATGTTTTACGTTTTGACGGATGTTTGTCAATCAACCACCCTAAAACAGTTGAAGATATTTGTATGAAATGTAACTAACACATAGACCATAGTCTGGAATTAAACATGTACTATAAGAAAAAGATATAGTTTCCTGTGATATATAACAATAGTACTACACATGTGCGTTTACTAGAAACTTACGCATGAACCTCCAATAGTCGAAGATATTGTTATTATAAATTTTAGCAATTCCAATAAATTGAAAGAAATTTCTAATATTACTGCCCTTATTTAATTCAATCAGAATATGGATGATCACCATGCAAATTTATTTCATTATTTGATACGAGTCACTCCGCTTCCTCAAAATTTGAAATATGTAAGCCAGTGTACAATAGACTGAAATAAACTTTTCCGGAATAATTTAAGTTAATAAATATTAATATTCAGATGTAGTGAACGTACTAGTCGAACAGATTTCACTACAGTCTATTATGACGTTAATAATGTTACGTTTCATTCAAATTTTTCAATATTTCCGTTGTTTCAAAGCAAATTTTGTATATTGTTAAAATTGTAGTTTTTGTGAATACTGTGACTTGAAAATCTCTTTGTTCTGCATGAAGTGTTAACATGCACCGGAAGGGTTCCATCTAATTTGGTATTAACTGATCATAAATAATAAAACCGATAAAATCAATTATTTATGAAACATAAGTTGTTACCCCAAGTAGGCCCCTATTTTCGTACAACATATGCATGCTCCCCTATTGCCAAAATTGCTATTAAATGATAATGACTTTGAAGGGTTGGTGGATCTTTTGACTGTAAACTTGTATTATACAAATGAGGTGAACAAAAGCAATATATATTTATGACGTTAAAAGTGTTGTTCTGTAGTTTGAACCTAAAAAAAAGAGCTGAATAATTTTTTAATCAACTTTGTCAAATTTCGCATTCATAACTTTTTAGAGGTTATAGAAACCAACTTTGTCAGGTTGAATAAAATTTTATTGAATTATTTTTTAGATTTTTAGCTGTGTTCCGTCAAGTACGAGGATGCTGTGAAAAGTTTAAGGTCTGACCAAAAGATGGCGCCACTAGATATACTTTTGGAGCGGCGTCCTACAGTACCATTCCTACTGAGCTTGTATGTAAAGTTTCAGCTCTATCGCTACGTAAGTTTGCGTTTCAGAGCACAATGCGCGAGACGCTTCGGTTGATTTCGTGAAAATGGAAAAATTGGAGAAACCTGGTGTAATCTACACCAAACCAAATAAAAGAAGAGATGGATTCAATACTAGGAGACTCCTCTCCATCATATTCAACTGTTGAGCAGGGGTTTCTGAATTCAAAATGGGTTGTTTTTACAAACAATTTTATCGGCAAACAAGGTTATGGCTACTGTTTTTGAGATTCGATAGGAATTATATACATTGATTATCTTGAAAAGAGTATACTCTTTTAAGACTATCACTGGTCAATACTACGCAGACTTATTGCAATGTTTGAAGGACGAATTACAAATTAATCGACCTCATTTGGCGAAGAAAAAAATTTTGTTCCATCACGATAACGCACCAGCGCATTATTCGATTGTTTCTATGTTCAAAATCCACAAATTTAAGTTTGAATTGATGCACATCCTCCCTACTCTCCAGACGTAGCCCCCAGCGAAAATTACCTGTTTCCTAACCTCAAAAATGGCTTGGAGGTAAAAGATTTGAGAGCAACGAATAGGTTATCGAAACTATAAATCAGTATTTTGAGGAGCTTGACGAATCTACGTTTAAAACTGGTATAACTAAATTAGAACACCGTTATGAGAAATGTATCAGTGGTGATGGAGATTATGTTGAAAAATGAAGCAAAAAAAAATTTTAAAACATCGGTTTTCTTGGTAAGGCCGGAAACTTTTCACCCCACCCTCGTATAGTGTCTTCATCTTTAATCCGTCAACAAAGGAAGATAAAGGTTAAAATAGGCTTGGCCAAGTCATATCGCCAGACAAGATTAAAAAAACAAGGTAAGCTGAAATCAGTAGAAGAATTATATCTGCTGCTACAGGAAACCGAGCAATGTATTGAAGAACAAGGAGATCCCAATCTAAGTAAAAACCAAGATCTTCATCAACTGTACTCTCCCAGTTCTCATCTAGGTTTAAAAGACAACTACAATGACAATTAGAGCAACAAATAAACTGAACAACTCAAGGCTTAATACTCATACGACTCGTGCTTGTTACTTGTCTTCGTAATCACGTTCGGAATGAGGAAATCCGTCGAGGAACAAAGGTAGAGAATGTGATTCGCAACATTGCGAACCGCAACATTAAAATGTGCTTGCTAAAAAGATGACACAAGGTGGACACGGTTTATCATACAATATACAATGGATACTAATAATAATAAGTTCTTTATTCTCAACAGGTATAACACCCAATTACAGAAAATAATAACATAATGTTGAATCATAACTAAATAATTAAAATGAAACAGATATAACAAAGAGCTCAACCTAATCTGGAAAAATAGTAACTAATAATTACATTATATCATTCAATGAAATATTACAAATAACTCAATCTAAATCAATTCATTTTAGTCAATTTTCTTTGTTCACATAACTCCTGATAATAAATTCTGTAGAGTCAAAGCGAATGTCACAATTATTGGTAACAGTATTGAATGTAGACACCATAAACCAAATGAGGGATTGTTTCAGGGAGTTGGTCCTCGGAGTCTGTAGGGGGAATAATTCTGTATTACGATAATTTTGCCTAGGAACAAGAAATTTCAAAGCGGACAAGAGATGAGGACAATCAATACTATTGTGCAGTAATTTGTACAAAAATTTGAGTGATAAAGTTTCTCTCCTGTTCTGCAATGAGATTAAACTAAATCGACTCAATAATTCGATATGACTGTCTTCTCTCTGTGGATAAACTTTATCCTCCTTCCAAACTAAGAATTTCAAGAACCTTCTCTGAATAGCCTCAAGATGGCGTAGATGCCAAGTGTAAATGACATGCCAGATCGTGCTGCCATTCTCCAACTTGCTACGGATTAGGGTATTGAATAGTCCTATGAATGTTGAGGAATTATTAAAATATTTACCATTACGTTTGACAGATGAAATTAGTTGGGGATGTGTGGGACAAAGAAATGCTTCTGGTCGAAGACTACACCAAGATCCCTCACCTTATCAGATCGAGAAAGAACCTGACTACCGACGCTGTAATCACAGTCAATTCGGTCTCTTTTCTTTGTGAAAGAAACAACATTACACTTTGACACTTTCAAACTCAAATAATTGTCCTCACACCAACTAGCAACATGGTCCAGCGCGAGCAGTTGAACACAGTTGTCCTGTGATCTAATTTCATGATATAGTTTCAAATCGTCTGCGAACATCAAATGTGGAGAGTGAATATTTTCCATCAGATCATTTACGAACAGAATAAATAACAGTGGTCCAAGATTAGACACTTGAGGTATTGCAGAGGTAGGTATGAACTTAGAAGACTGTATACCCTTGTATAAAAAAAGGTTGGTGAGGTATCAGAGAATCCAAATTTGTTGCGTAATTCCTGTACCAGGAGCGCATGAGCTACTTTATCAAATGCTTTCTGAAAATGGATGTCACGACAACAAAAAAGAAGTGTCTGCTGATCTCCCATAAAATGAATGGACGACATCAAAGAGGCAGCAGGCACAAATCTCTACCTAAAGGCGAAAAACATGGACGATAGAAGGAAATCCAAGAGGTTTATATGCCTAGTAGTGGAAAGCTTGCTAAAAAAGAAAAAGTGACTTGGACCTTCAATAAATTTCATTTCAAATTCAACTTCTTGTAAGACTATTTCAAACGTTCTATTTTTATTGTCGAATATATAGTCTCGTACAAATCAATCGGTATAATTTGAACTGCTGTTAATTATTTCATATTGTAATGTTATCTTCATTTATGAATTTGATTCACGTAATTGAAAATTATATATTGATCAATCTTAATTTGTAACTTAATAAATCAATCAAATAAAATAAATATATTTCATTATGTGAAGTTTTGTTTATTTTACATTGTAAACTTTCAAACATATATTTGTCGACCTCCAAATTGATATGGAACTAATAATTTATGGCACGCCGTATAACAATGTTTTAATATTTTATCATCATCAAAGGTTTTTATTTATGACTTGATGAGGTGTTTTCATGAAAGAAAATTCACATTCAGAATTTTTAATTACGTAATAGGAAAATTAATTTTGTTTAGAATAATTATGGGATTTTCATCAGACTGAACGTAAACCATCGCTATACTGAAAATTCTGGAGAAAAATACTTTTTCTCAATGAAACTTATTCTTATCGGAAAGCAAAATGCTCCAGAAATAAAACAGAGACCGAATATAGAATAGGAAAAGAAAAACACGCCTGAGGTACACTGCCCTCTGATTTTTCGTACAAGATGGTGTAGAGAACTCCGCATAAACTGCAGTTCATCACATGATACAGATCTTCGACTGTTGAAACAATTAGTGAAACTACTACTTAATTAATGCTAAACAAATTTTTATCGTTTCAGAAATTATCAGGGAAGGTGTTCTACAGTCATTGTATCCACCAGTATCCCAAGTACCACGTCAAAGAAGGTTAAAAAATAAATACTTCCTTTTTGAAGAGATTTCTTGTCAGAATAACGAAACTTTGGCAAAAACTTTATGAAGTCATTCTCTTTCCATTTAAACCAAGTAAGGATTCGAACCACCCCCTATTTATTTTTCTAGAAAAATAAAATTGAGAAATTCATTGTTTCCATTTCCAATTAAAGTTCGAAATTAAATGACAACACAAATGAAACTCTAAATTACTTTCGTTATTATGAAAGGGATCTGATCAAATTTGCGTTTAATAAAAGTCAGGTCACTGTCCAAATTATGAAATTTTGATAACATCTCGGAAAACAGGAGGTGGATATTTTGTTGGAAGGCGAAAAACTACATAACATAATTCATAAAGTATGAACGTACAACGAAAAAACTGATATTTCGTGTACATATTTCGTTATTATTTATAATTTTCAACACCTACAGCTTATTGTGACAGATACACAATGTTCAGGATGAGGAAGTTATATTTAATCAGAAAAATCGTGCAACTTTTTGGTACATATTCAATATTTCGTTTGCCAAATTGCAAAATTTTCTTTACAAGTGGGCGTTCACTTAATCTTGATTATTTATTTCTTTTCGGTGTATAATCTCCACACAATTCTTACTCAGTGGTAATAAATGATCTGTATTTTAGGAAATGTATTACTATCTTAATAATTTTCAATTTTTTAATGTAACATGGAGGCAATATGCCAAAATTGATACCGAAGTGAAATTATAAAATGTGATTTATGAATTCTCAAATGAGATGAAGCTTCTAAACGCTGACAATAGAAATTCTTCAAACATAAAATCTATACAGATTTTCTTCGTTCTTCCATAAGCTTCTAGTGCCTTTATTTATATGATTATTAACGTCATACTGACAGGCTAAGGCACACATTCTTATAAAATGATTCTTCTAGTACTTCTGACATTATACTTCCCAGTTATAATAACGGGTGTTTTTTTTAGAGGTATAGAACTTCAAGTTGGCATTACTGTTGAAGATGGCGACTGATTTAACAGCTAAAAAGTGATTTATTCTCATGTTGGTTTGGCAATTCATCATGAATAGACTCACGCCTGAAGATCGCTTGCAAATAGTGCAATTTTATTTCGAAAATATTGGTTCTGTGCGGAATACGTATCGCGCACTACGTCCATTTTATCGTCGACAAAATCGTCCAACAGAGCAGTTAATTCGATTAACCATGAAACGTTTTCGCACCACGTTCACTCTTATTGATAACTCGCATCCCCAGAGACGCCGTACGGTGCGGTGCGTACAGAAGAAGCTATTGCTACTGTACAGCGTAGCATTGAGGAAGACCCGAATGAGTTCATCCGCCATCGAGCTCAGGAATTGGATCTGTGTCCATCCAATTTATGGAAGATTTTGTGAAAGGATCTTGGTTTGCGTGCTTACAAAATCCAACTCGTGCAAGAATTGAAGCCAAACGATCATCAAGCAAGGCGTAGATTCGTCGAATGGTCCCAAAACGAGATTTCCGTTGTTCCCGATTTTCATAAGCGAATTTTGTTTAGTGATGAAGCGCACTTCTGGTTGAATGGCTACGTCAACAAACAAAACTGTCGCATTTGGAGCGAAGATAATCCTCAAGTGTATGTCACAACACCGTTACATCCAGAAAAACTGACTGTTTGGTGCGCTTTATGGGCTGGTGGAATCATTGGTCCGTACTTCTTCAAAAACGATGATGGCCAGAACGTTACAGTCAATGGTGATCGGTATAGAGCCATGATTACTAACTTTTTCATTCCTAAATTGAACAACCATGACGTCCAGGAGCTGTGATTTCATGAAGACGGCGCAACATGTCACACAGCTCGTGCCACACTCGATTTATTGAAAGACACATTTCAAAAAACTTTTGACCTGAAATGAATCCAGAAAAAAAATTTTTTTCTAGGAAATGAAACTTTTTTATTTTCTGCTAGGAGGTCAATCTGTGTGAATTTTTAAAAGCCTCTATGTTAAATTTGACGATTTCATAAAAAAATGAAGTATAATATTTATTCTCTTGAATCAAAATCAAGTAAAATCTTAACAAAGCAGGTTGTTAATTGAAAATTTTGTGAATATGACGTATTCATTTGTTTCAACTGTCATCCAATGACAATTGGACTGTCAAAATTAGAAATCATTTTTATTAGATCACGAAAAGTTGCCTCGAAATTTTCCAATTTATTCGGGCATGAAATTAAATACGAAGACTGAAATTTTCACCAGTAATAAAGTATTGATTGACGGAGAATCAACTTAACGAGTCACGTTGACGGCTGTTTCGTATCCTCGTGATGAATTTTCCAATATCTAGTCCATCATGATATAATGATATTAACTGAATGTCGCAGCGCAGCAAAGGATATAAATAACTATAATATCGATTTAAAAGACAGTTGAACCTAAAATGGATTTGGTTGATTAACAGCTCAAGGTTAAATGTATACGAAATTATTTTATTATAATTTTGTGATGTCTATCGATTATTCTTTGTGAAAAATTGTTTTTTAAATTTCTCCAATAGTCCGACAACAATGTTTCGATACACTTGAAATTCAGAGAAAAGTTTTGACTACTATCTACTTGAGATACCATGACGGCAGGTATTCGCCAATTAATTCGGAACTATTCCATAAAGAGTAAATTCATACGCAGATATAGGAAAATGCAATCGTTTCGTGTAAATCCAAAGTAATAACAGTTCTTCCATATATTTAATCTCATTTCAGGTTCCAAAAATCTATTTTAATTTGGAGATATTTTCTTATTGTCTTCAAATAACTGACACCAACATACTAGTTATTTGTATCTGAAGGCAGTTGGACCAGGAAAACTTTACCCTTGATATAAGATTTGAGGGTAGTTTTTATTCCAGTGACATTATTTCAAAATTGACTGACGTATACATATCCTTGAATATAAACTTATATTCAAACACTTGAACTTATGATTCACACTTTATTGATTACATAGCGTCACGCGTTTCGTCGTTACAAACGACTTCTTCAGATGCTTACATAATAATGAAGAAATCGTTTATAACGACGAAACGCGTCATGCTATGTTGTCAATAAAGTGTAAATCATAAGTTCAAGTGTTTGAATTTAAGTTTATATTCAATTATGATGGATTTACCTCAAGTAAACGCCAACACTATTAAATAATAATAAAAAAGTATACATATCCCTCAAACAGTAAATACAGCTTCAATATTGACTAAATTTGAAGCATTCCCATTCAATCATTCGTTTCGATTGATACTTTCTTGAAAACTGAGTAGGCTGTTCTCTTCTTGACTGTTGGAAATGCCCTAAATGAATAAGCTAATATTATTTTGCGATCCCTTTTGTTTGCGATGGCAATCGTGCCACTAAGAAAACAACAGAAGTTAGAAAAATACATTCGAGGTTTGCAGTTGGCCAACATAGGGAAGTTCATTAACTGAGCAATCATCTGATCAATGTTTATTTTGTTCTCCTTTCTAGAAAAAATAAGTTTGGAATTGTTACTATCGAATTCGTTCCGAGTTGCTGCCAAAAGAAGTAATTCATAATTTTTTTTTTGTAGATTTTGCTTCATAAATTTGTAAATAAACCACATTTTATTATTGAAAAACTTAGAGATTGTATTTTTTTTCACATATAAAGTTATAAAGTGGAAACACGTTTTCCTATTTTAAGTTGAACCTTCATCAGAATGCAGAAGAATGCAAAATTGTTATTTAGTTATAGCAAAATATACTGTTGAGTTAAAAGAAAATGCGTAGTTAGATACAAATTAGGTTGGTCTTTATGAGGTTATATGTTAATTAATAATTATGTAACTTATAATTTTCATGGGGTTAACGAGTTAATAATGTTTGATTTCAAGCACAACGTTTTAATCAAATATAATCATTTTATAGTTATGAAAACCCCGGAATATTATATTTCCTCAAGAAAGAATGAAAATTGTTCTTAATGGAGTCTATTAAAGACAAATCTGCTGAACTGATTTCCAATGAATCTACATCTAATTAATGCTGTCATAAAAGAGGATTTTACATGCTAAAAATTCGGATCAAGAAGAAGTAAGCATAGAATTTAACACCTCGAGTAAACCACAGAAATTAAAGGACAATATTATGATTTTTAGAATACGTATTACGTTTTTTTGATTAGCTGCATGAAACTCTTGATATTGGGTTAACAGCCCGAATAATATGGCGAATGTTGTAACATTCGTTGTCGGTTTAGCTAAGTTTTTTCAATTTTATCAAATGTTCATTAATTTTTCGCAAGTTTGAAGTCAGAGAAAAGGGATATACATATAAAACTGTTGAACTAGTAAACTTATTCTCCATATCTTGCCTCTTTATTTCTATTACAGTTGGGTTATATCAAAAGGATGTAAAAATAATCAGTGGTGCCATCTTTTGAACACAATGAACTGAGACTATTTACGACATAAACCTCAAGTTGAATATATACTTTCAATTATCTCTGATTATGTTGATGTTATTGTGGCAAGTTCCAAATGTTTATCACTCCGCATAATTATTTACGCTCGACACAAAAAATATTGAGGTTACTGTACTTCTGTGATTCTTTTTGACACTCATTACCCCTGAAATTGATATTTATTATAAAAGTTTCCGTTACGAACGATATTATAACTGAGTTGCTAAAATGTTTGTGGGTACGACTCCCACGTAGTCTTGCAATTCAATAAATTTTGTGATTATTGTTGGAATAATGATAATAACGTTGACAATGTATGCAACTCCATTGGATGTTTGGGGGCGGTTTTACCTATAGGTGTAAATAACATGAAAAATATCTCATAACCGATATAAATAAAAATAAATTATCCAAATGATTATCGGAATGATTATCCAAATGAAATTAGATTTTCTTTTTTGTGTTAGTTATTGTCAGGATAAGTTTCTTATGAAGAAAATATTTAAAAATTTAACAGAAAATATTTGAAAATAATTTAGCTGGAATACATCGGTCGATAGTCATTTGATTCACTAATCAATAAAGTTTTTTCTCTCTCTATTTGAAAATAGTAAAGTTTGTGATGGGAGTGATTGAATTCGGCAGAAAATTGTCAGAATGCAATTATCGACAAAACTTTTGGAGATTAACGCCACTTTTCAGGCTGAAGTTGATAACATCTAGAATATTGACTATGGATAGATTGACATTCTTTCATTAGCAATTATCTTTTTCAGCACCAGCAAGACAGTATTTTCTATATGTTGTTGTGTATTTACAGCTTTATTGTTGTGTTATTTGTTGATATTGATGAGAAAATACCACCAATGGTGCTTCAAAATATTATAAAAATATGTGTACGATATTATGATAGCGTTGGTGGTCAGGTTCTTTCTCGTTCTAACAGGGTGAAAGATCTTGGTACATTCTTTGATCAGAAACTTCCTTCATTCCACATATCACCCAACTTAATTCATCTGCCTCGAAAATATATCGATTCGTTGTACCCAATGGCAAATATATGAATAATTCTTCAACATTTGAAAGACTATTTAAAGGCCTAATCCGTAGCAAGTTGGAGTATGGTAGCATGATCTGGCATCTTATTTATACTTGCCATCAAAGTCATCTTGGGGCTATTCAGATAAGGTTCATGAATTTTTCATATTATTCATATTATAGTTTTCAACACGGTCCGAATTGACGGTGTTGAATCCGAACGACTTAAAACTCGAGCCGGCGTCAGCCAAGGTTGTATATTATCTCCACTATTATTCAACATATATACTGAATATATCATGCGGATAGTTCTCGAAGACTGGGACAAGAGAATATCTATAGGAGTACGTAATTTGTCTCAACCAAAGATGACATAGAAACTCTGCTTTGTCGTCTGGAGACCACAGCTACGGAGTTTGGACTCGCTATTAACCGCGATAAGACCAAAATTATGATCTTGGATCGCCCTAATAAAAACCAGGTGAACGTTGAAATTCTTGCGGGATGTGAATTAGTCAACAGCTACGTATATCTGGGCTCCAAAAACTCAAACGCTGGCAGCTGCGAGGATAAAATCCGGAGGCGTTGCGCCATAGCAAGATCTTGATTGGAAAAGCTCACAAGGATTTGGAGGGACCGCAGAATAACAAAAAACACAAAGGTTCGACTAATGAAATGCCTAGTCTTTCCAATCTTCTTATACGGAGCTGAGACATGGACATTGAGGATGCAAGATTGTCGCAAAATTGATGCGTTAGAAATGTGGTGCTGGAGACGCTTGCTCAAAATCCCGTGGACTGCACATCGAACCAACGTCTCGATTCTGATGGATCTAAACATCAAAGAGAGGTTATCGTCGAGTGTGCAGCTACGAATCCTCAAATTCTTTGAACAAATAACCCGAAACGAAGACTCTATCGAACGATTGGTGGTCCAAGGGAAATTCGAGGGCAAAAGATCGCGTGGGCGCTTTCCAACAAGGTGAACAGATCTTATAAAATATGTAACGTATTCCAGCATCAATGAAAACTCTAGAGCTGCTAAGCATAGAACAGTGTGGCGCTGTATTGCTTGGGACACCGTGGCACAAGATCGAGACACGACCACGACCACTCTGTCAAGAGTGAACGACTGAGAAAAAAGAGTTTGATTATTTAGATATTACTCAGCATTATGTTATTCTCTTCTGTAATTCGGTATTATACCTGTTGAGAATAAAGAAGTTATTATTATCACCAATTTCATTATATATCAGGGGAATTGAGCGCTTGGGGGCCTTCCCAAGTTATCATGCCCGTGGCGGCGGTCCTCATGGCGACGTTCTTTACGCGATCTTACCCTGAATAGCCAGGAGTGTGCACCCAGTTTCGGGAAAAAATCTGCCTCAGACTAACCAGTCGACGCTTCCTTGTCGGCATTTTCTTTCATGGCCTCATTAATGTGCCTCCCGTGCAGAGGTTTTTCTATCCAACTCTGTAGCTTCTCGTTGTTAATTCGATGATAATTTTCTATATGGTTCTCACTCACTTTTCATTATTTCTGCGATTTAAAGCTTTACAGCTTCACACCACCTCACAGGGAGCTTTCATTATCCCAGATATTATATATCAGAGGAATCAAGCTCTTTGGGAACCCTTTTCAAATTATCAAGCCCGTGGCGGCGGTCCAAATGGCGGCGACCTTCATGGCTTTGGTTTCCGTAATGTCCTAGAAACTTCCTGCAGGCATTGCTGAGGCAAGTAGCACCGATTTTTTCAATTCCTTGCATTTATTATTATTATTATTATTATTATTATTATCAATATTATTATTATTATTATTATTATTATTATTATTATTATTATTATTATTATTATTATTATTATTATTATTATTATTATTATTATTATTATTATTATTATTATTATTATTATTATTATTATTATTATTATTATTATTATTATTATTATTATTATTATTATTATTATTAGTATTATTATTATTATTACTATTATTATTATGACGAAAATTGGGTTTGAAATGAGTTTTCAATAAAGAAAGTTATTTAGATTTTCAATAAAATGAATAACTTTATGATTCCTCATGTAATTAATGAGGATATAAACGAAGAAGTAGCTGCTACGAAATAACTAACCTGCAGTTTAACAGAAGAACTAACAGTTTGATCACTTTCGATACTTAAATCAAACGTGTTAATATATGGAATTATTGATAAACTGGCAGATTTGAAATTACTGAAACGGTTACATTTCCTTAGTGTGAGAAATAGTCTGACGAATAGTACAACACGTCTTTCAGAATTTTCAAAAATATTCACGAAAAAAAATATATGGAAGTACAAAGGTCGCGGGGTCAGTTAGTATTAAAATAAATATTATATTTTTAGTAATTGTAAATTTCAAAATTGTTCCAAAACTGAATAGATCGTCTTAGTACAATATAAAAATGGAGATACAGGAAAAATTAATTAATGTACTATAAAATAATACTCATAATACTGACTGAACAATTCTTTATTCGACTAGTTTCACCTTTTACTGCATTATCAAGAATGAAAATGTCAGAATTTAACTTTCGAAAAGTCGAAACTAGTCGAATAAAGAATTGTTCAGTCAGTGATTTTTAGACAAGTATTTATCATTACCTCTCATTTAAATATTACTCAATAATAAGTGTTCTAAGTCTCAAATGAAACATGATTGAGTAGAAAGGTTTGAAATTAATTGAAATCGGTATTTTCAAAAAGCATACCTAAACAATTGTTTGTGAAACTTCAAGTTCGAAAATCCGTTTTCGATTTGTTTTTTGAATAGGTTCAAATAATTCATTGTTGAATTATAAATGAAAAAATATTGAATATTTCGAAATAGATCTAGAAAAAACTAAAAGAAAACCAGATGGATTAATTTGTAATCCAGTTATTTCCATACATCGGTATGCGGTGTGAAAATGAGTGTCATTTTGAGTCCGAAAATAGAGACATCATGCAGTTGAAAATAATCAATTGGTGACATTTATGTGGAGCTTCGAAAATAGCCCGGGCTAAAATGAAATCATTCAATTTTCATTCGTAGTCAGGGACGTCGCCAGAAATTGGGTACGAAGATTAAACATTTATTATGCAAAATATTACGAATATAAAGTTTTTCTACAGGTTTTAAGCTTCATCAACATGAAAATATAAATTTTTAATATTAAAATCATACTAATTCATACTCTGTACAATATATTACACCTCAAAATATGCCCCGAACACAAAAGTTTGAAGATTTTATTTTTCTTTTTTTTTCCTCTGATTCCAAAGACTTCTCTGATTCACTGCGAAAATTTTTTATTTTTTCAGAAGAAAACAATTTCGTTATGTTCACATTCGTTTTAACTCAATTATAGTGAAAATAAGAACTACTTAGTGTTATTTAAATTACTTCGAGAAAGGATTGTTCGGTAGATACGCCAATTTTCAAAAAATAATTGCCACCTCATCAATTCTAAAAACGCTCTCAAAACTTATAAAATTATATTTTGATGTTCGTTTGTCTATGATTCAAATTCCATTACTAACACTGACATAAATAGGACAACCAGAGAGCAAATATCTCACTTGTCATTCGAGAATCAAGTTAGCCTTCTCATTTATTTATAAATTAGTCTACTATTCGCCTAGGGAAAAATTTGCACGATAAATACGTACCATTTTCAAATTTCGCGGAAATTATTTATTGGCAAACTTTTAACTGGGCTATCCCTCTTATAGCAAGCCAGTTTTCCACAGGATTTAGCCACTCCCCTAGCTAATATTCTTATCCACGGTTTTACGCCCGCTGGGATCACGATGCACCGATGACGTCAAGCTCCTCCAAACAAACGGTCTCCAAGGCAACTGCCCCGTGACGTCGCGTGACGTCATTCGCAGGTCTATAGAGCAGCACGCACGACAGAGACTACTCGTTTATATATCGACTGTGAGGCAGTGCGACGGTCATTGTATGCGCGGAGCGCTAGATCGCGAGTGCTATTCGGTGATCATCTAGTCCACAATTTTTATATTTTTCTACTTTTATATCTGACGATTGTATAGTTTGTTTATTTTTGTTACTTAGAATTTATATTTTCTCATCATAACATACGCTTCTGGTAAGTAATAATCTTTGTATTTTTTGTGAATTTGATTTCGATTTGAGCAAACTTCTATTCTGATTTGAATTGTCATGGATTAGGTCACGTGATTTCACCTACTAGATTTGGCAAATATAATTCAATGAATATTTCTAGAAAGACAAAACGGAATGTCGTTTTTGATACGAATACTTTTAGTAAATTGTCACAGTAACGTGATTTATATACCGATGCTTAATTGTTAAGGAAAATCGAATAACAAATATTTTTTAGTGATAGAGCAGTAGTCATAGAACAATATAAATTGAATGTTATTAAATAGGCGGAGGGATTGAAGTTATTTTTGTTAATTAGCTCACTGAAAATCATGAAATCAAAAAGTGTCGGAACTTCGTTAAATGAAACAGATATCGAATAAAATTCTATTCTATTCAAATTAATTTTTCACGTTGTCATTTCATAGGAGTTACTTCATGTTGAAAATAAGTGTACGTATATATTAATTTTTGGTGGATTTTGTAGAATATTCTGTTGGAACATTCAAGGATTCACATGTTTATATAACTATCAGAGTATCGTACGTTTTTGTACAAATTGACATATAGTTCATAAAATAAGATTACCTACATTTATATAAACATTGTTTGTCGGAAATTTCCATAAATATGTGTTGAAATGTACACAAATTGTTAAAATAGGAACGATTATATCGTTCCTTTTCTATCTGATTGACTTTTCTTAAGTGAAAAGAGTACAATTTTTCGAAATAAGATTATATTAATTTTTTTGCAAAGAAATATATAATTTTATACGATATAAATAAAATTTTTGTTTCTCTATCATTTCTTCCATAAATACAAAGAAACGTTGATTGAATTTTCGCAGATATCTTGGTGAAACATTGTTTAATATATTAAATAAAAACACTAGACAATAATTTCGGAGTTCGGGGGGCAATTTTACTTTTGAAAATGGGGAAACACAAATTTTGTGAAACCAAGCCACGTGTTTTTATTTAATATGAAAGAAAGTCAATGTCTTTATTATTTATAGATATTTTATTTTGGTATCATATGAATTGAAATATTGAACATAATCTTATATTTATAACTCGATATTTTGTTGATACTAGTGGTAATTCTTCAGGTATTGAGGATGTTCAATGTAGAATCGAAATAAAAACTTCTTCATAATGCCAAGGCTTTTCTTATTGGAATATTTTAATAATCGAAAATTGGACTTCTATTTTGATTAATATTAAATGCAAAATAAAATCTTCAAATTGTATTTTATACGTATGATGCACCTGTAAGTTTTTTCTTCTTAGCAAATCTCGGTCGAATAAGTTGAACATTTTGCTTGATTCCTTCGAAATATTCATACTTACTCTTCCTATGTTTCGGACTTTCAACATATCATCAGAAATGTTCTAACTGATATTTCCTTGTGTTTACCCGGACTGTTTAAGATTAATTCCTTAAATATTTTTCGTAATGGCTTTTGAGATGGAGTTATTATCGTCGACAGGAACATCTGCGTTTTAAAATAAATTAGGCAATTATCGTTTCAGCAACTTTTGCGTGAATCTTGACTGAAGTTTCTCACAATAATTTATAGTTTCTATTATTGATCGTTGTTCGCTTCATTTAGTATATGGTCGTATGCAGTTGATTGTAATACAGGGTGTTCATTTAACATCTGGCAAAAATTATGATATTCTCTGAAGTATTCTACGAATTTTCTGTTATCTGATGATTTTTAAGAACTGTTTTGTTCATAACTTAAGAACTGTTTTTGTTGATAAGAGGCGTCATATTTTCAAAAGAACAGGGAACAACCTGTTAATTTTTGTGTACCTGCGATATGTTTATCATCTTTTTTTATTTAAAAGCGAGTGCAACTATTAAGTAATGAGGGAAGGGCGTCAGATAACCGTGGAAGATCAATAAATATCAATAAAACTAGAAAAAAAAATTATTTAGATGCAGCAGAAGAGGGGGCATGACACCGTCCTTCAAATAAATGTTCCCATCATTAAAAATACTTTTTGATTTGAATAAAAAGTACGTAGGGATTGAAAAACTGATACGAAATTTTTTCTACTCAGTTTGTAAATTATATGGCCTGAAAAAATTTTCAAAAATTCGAATTTCGACCCTATTAATTCTGCAAAATATATTCGAACTAAATCTATTTATTTTCTTCTGGTTTAGAGTAAAATAAGTGAACGACGGTTGATTTAGTAACAGTATAACTGAAAAATTACGAACTTTCTCTATATAGTTATCAATTAAATCAATATCTGATATATTAGGAAGTAATTTATTGCATATTTACCTATATGAAAGAGATGACGTAAATTAAAGGAATTTACCAGATGAAAAAATGATTGTTAATCTTTTCAACTAACGATAAATTAAAAAATCACTGCGTTTTACTATATTTTAACTTAATATTTAAAGAATGAAAATCTTCGAATTTAAGAAATAACTCTAAACTGTTCGTAAATTGAACAAGTTTCATATATATCATGTTCTATGTTTTACTTGATTCTCTACAATTATTTTTAGCCGTGTTAATTGTGAAAAAATATATAAGTTGATGATTTCGTTCATCGATGGCGCACATTAAACGAAAATTTATTCATTAGTGTCAAGTTATTCAAGAATTACCTTCAAAACTATTAAGTTATTTTAATGCATTGTATAAAACAAGAGTTTATGTTATCTAAAAAGGTAAAAATTGGAACGGTACGATAATATTATCACATTCGAAACGATATAGTTGGGTCGATAAGTCCTTAATCGTTTCGAACTTCAACGACTTTGAATAATTTTTAGCATTACAAATTACCGTCTGTGTTATGTCCTCCTTTTTTCGATATCAATAGAATCCCGAACAAATAAAAAACTCAATCAAAGCTCGCCGTTAAATTCTCAACAATGGGATATAATATATTATTGCCCATAAACTTTTATTAATAGATGAAAAATTTATTGAATATAAGAGTATAACAATACATAAAATCGATAAAAGTTCGTATACAGTAAGCTAGACGGTTTCGAAAGAATGGCTTTTTATTTCGTAATAAACACATTACCGAATTAAATGTAGTTTTAGTTTATAATTCAAGGAGTATTGTTCTACGTGATGAGCAAACGACCCAATTTTTGTATAGTGCAATATATTTTGGAGCTTGACAAATGGGAGGGGGAATTTACCATTGATGGCATGTAACCTTACATAGGACGATGATGTAACTTTAATCGTTGCATGGAAAAAAGAATTAAACAGTCTAATACTTGGAGCTGAAACATCCAGTTGCGAAGTATGTTTGCATATGTATACAAAGGAAACTAAATAAAACAATTATAAGAAATTGGTCTCCAAAAGATATGAGGTGAAAAGAAGAATAAAATGATGGCAAGTGATGACTTCTAATACCTTGGTACTACATTTTCAATCAATAGTGGATCCAGCGAAGAAATAAGGAGAAATGTAATAACTAAAGCAGACGTCACCAAATTAACTAAAAAGCTGATAAGTCATCAAAAATCCTTCAACACCAAAATGATATTACTAAGCAATTTGGTGGTACGATGATTGTTTATAGATCGGAATGTTGAACCCTAAGAAGCAAGATAAACAGAAGATTTTTTCATTCGAAACTGGCGCAGAATGTTGAGAGGACCAAGAAGAAACAAATTAATTCATTTTAGACCAACTTAGAAGTAGGTAAAGATTGAGCGTTGTAGCAGAAGAGAAAATTGTCACCGTCTTTAGTGATGTGGTTAGAATAAATGGCCCTGAAGACTCATCTTGGATGAGACAATACCCGGCAAAAGATCTCGAGCGAGGTTGCCGCAAGATATACTTATCTAATAACAGATTTAACCGACAAAAACCCTCCTTCTATCATTCAGGATGGCAGAAAATAACCAATAATGTAAAGCCATCACGAATGTATAAATTCACCAATCTCGAAACCTAGTAAAGGACTAAGAAGAAGAAGAATATAACTCTACTAGCAAGAACGTCAGAATGGTTTTTGAGTATCCAAGACTTTTTCATTTGTAAAGTATTTTAGTGATAATTCAAATATATATTTTTGTGTTTGTGGCTTCTAAATGACTTTGGAAACATATTTCGTTGCAGTTTTTGTGCGGATTTACGTATACAACATATTTCGTTCTGATTGCTAAGAAAACAAGCTTCTAATTTTAGTAGTAATTTTTTCGTTTTTGGTTAACACAACTTTACCCAGTTAAAAATAGAATTCGAGATTTCGTTTCAAGTTCAAATTGAAACATTGTTAACCTATACGAGAACGAAGTTTTGGTGATAAATATGGAGCCTTGAGGAACTCCACCTCATGGAACAGTTTTAACAATTTAGTGTAAAACTCGGAGCTTCCAATTCAACTTATTAATATAATGTATGATTGAAAATAGCGTAAAATCTTGTATTATGCTAAACTAGATGAGAAGCCTGAAATATACCTAGGTCGACGAATTTTTATTGATAGTAAACTATATAAGTAATACCTTCTAAATATTTTTCAATTGTAAGTCAGAGAGTTCATAATTCGAAAAATATTGACTGAACGTCCCTTTTGTTGTAATTTTAAGCTGATAAGGTGTACATTTTTTGCGTGTTCATTGGGGCTTGGTTTGTCACTATTTTTGCATACCTTTTTGGACAGTGTTACTTTTTTCCAAATTAAATGCAGGTACTAAACGTTTGATTGTAATATATTGAAGTACATCTACAGTTACAAAGGTATTTTGATGTTAAGATGTGCCTTGAAACAGCTTTTCGAAGTTATGGTAACATTATCAGAGCCCATGTTTTATAGAGAATGCCCTATTCGATAATACGCAATCGATAAAAGACGACTCCTCAATTTGGAGGATTGTATGGATATTGATTCAAACTTTAACAACAGACGTGTGAATTGACTGAATGCATTATTGGACTATAGAATAGAATTATTCAAAGCCTTGCATATCGATTAGTATTTTATTTATTCTGCCTTCAACCTCATCATACGATCGATATTCCAAGAAAACCCTGGACTTTAATCTTTTTAATTGTTGGCATTTTTCGTAGAGTCTACTTTATTCAAAGGTTAAAATGTCGGGACGATGTTTTT
The DNA here is from genome assembly GCA_030704895.1 of Henosepilachna vigintioctopunctata. Classification (NCBI taxonomy): domain Eukaryota; kingdom Metazoa; phylum Arthropoda; class Insecta; order Coleoptera; family Coccinellidae; genus Henosepilachna; species Henosepilachna vigintioctopunctata. The sequence goes on from JARQZJ010000126.1 coordinate 1,084,348, forward strand.
ATATGAATTTTATTTAGACTCTAGTAAATTGTTTACAAAAAAAATCACAAAAAGCACATTCGGCATTGGGCTGAATCAGGATCACGAAACTTTATAGACATTCTTGGACAGTATTTTAAATTTCCCTGAAAATTTAATTGATCATTTCTCGGATAACCTCCAAACTTTGAAAATGGATATTTTAACTATAATAAATTCTGGTATGTTGAATTTAAAGTTGCTCAGCGGAAATAGCACAGAATCATTCAAATTTAAGGGTATTTTTTTAAAACAGTAGGTTTTATTCATGGAAATAAATATATCACTAAGTTAAGTAGATTGAAAGAAGAATGTGGGATAAGAGCAATCATCACAGGTTGAATTAAGTAAATATTTAATTATTTACATAAACTGTATAGATATACAGGTGTAAAACTTCTAGATAAGAATCCCAAGATAAAATATGACGAAATAATGTTACCAGATTTGACTTGAGAATATGTCACAAACAACATTCGTGGTAGCATGTGCTATGTATTCAAGTTAACCAAAAATACCCTGCCATTACATATATTGAGTTATAAAAGCCTGCAACATTCACAGAAGTTATAACGTTACGTCATTTTTCTTTTTCTTTGGTATTTCTCCAAACTGTCATTCTTCTCAAAAGAATATGCTTAACTAGTCGCATGCTACTGTCTTATCTCAAACTCTAGAAGAATTTTCTCTTATATTAATTTGATATTATTGTGTTTTAAACCTACAACATCTAAGATGCATATCTACTACTTCAGACCCTGTGATATTGACATAAACAAGAACGTAAAAATAGAATATTCGATCAACGGTATGTCAATAAACTTCATAGTCTGGTGGATTCTCTTAGAAACTGGGTCGAACCTTCATACACTTATTTATAATAGATGAAAACGTAAACAACTACATTTCATCTCTAGAACAACACTGACTTTTTGTGTCCTGGATTATTATTAATATTACTAAAAACATGATAAGAGTGGAGTAAGTATATTAAGTAAGCTATTCTCATATAAAATGCATTAAATCAATTAGAATAAACTATACACACTAGGTACTGCTTTAATAACACATAACATATACACACATACATATTATACTTACTCTGTGGTCAAACTAAAGGTTTATTTGTATCTATAGTCTTTAATGTTTATATTCTCTAGGGTCTTATTTAACGACAATGAGAAAATGAAGGAATAAAACTTTGAAATAGTTTTCGTTTGTATAGTTTTTTATAATTTGTGGAATAAAACTGGAAAGCATAAAGGATATAATAAAGTTAAGATGACATAAGTAGAGACATATTCTGTGATGAAAAAACCTAGTTCAATCTTGAAAATTGGATGAACTGTTGTCGAAATTTATAAGTTATAACAGTTAAGTAAAGTTTTACCTGGTTTTCTATCTTGCCTTCTATTCGTTCATTACGTTTTATTCGGTTAATGCGTAGAATTTTTCATTTTTTTCCCGTTATCTTATCTCGATAATAATTCAATTGAAATTATAGTAAGTACATAGACTCTGTCCGCAATAAAATTCACATGAGTATATTAAATATTAATTTTATTCCGCAGTAGTATTAGCAGTAACATAATACGTTGAAGACTACGATAATGTTAGAGATAAACATTTAACCATGGCCTTATTTTTTGTTACATACAGTATAATTGTGAATGTTTTAATTATTTTCGATTAACGATATCGTACTAAAAAGTTTAAAACTGCATTCAATGAAATAATTTTCTGTTATTCAACAAAATATTACAGAATTTTTTTAAATTTAAGTAATATTCAGTTCTTTTCACAAAATCAAAAAAGTTGAGTAAAGAGCATTGTTTTATTTGTTTAAACTTCAATAAATCTGTCGAAAATCAAAATAAAATAAGTTTGATATTTTAGGAACTTTGTTCCCAATGAGGAGAGCGATTGAACTTGGATTCGCAATTCTTTGAACTTTTGCTTCATGTTTTTACCTCCCAAAAACGCTCCATCCTCTGGGAATGCTCTTTCTTCAGTTCATCTGTCCATTTTTTTTTCAGGTTGGGTCATTGTTTCTTGCGAAAAATTCAATGTGTAGTTTAGAGCGACACTCAAAGCGATTTTCGAGATTTTTTATATTGATCTGTTGTATATCTTATTGGACTTGTTTTATCCACTCTGTTCCACATTTACTCTCTATAATTATATCGAGTAGTTTCTTCGGTATTCTGGACTGGCTCGTCATTTTCTGATTTCTTCCGTTATTGTATTTGTCTTTTGATAAAGTTTCTTCTGCGGTCTTTTCATCCAAATGACGTTTTTATTGATTGACCCGTAAAATCTTTCTGAGAATTTTCCGTTCTTGGTTTTCTATTTCTCTAATTCTTGAATGACCGTCAATAAACATTGTTATTTTTCTGGAAGAATCGTAGTGTTATAATGCCTCTTGACCTATATAATAATTCAATGGTTTAATTAATACTTACTTTCAGCATGACCAATTCTTCATAACCAATTTTATTTCTTCGATTACCGTTGTCTTTAGTAAAATGATTAGATAGATCGTAAAAATTATTAATTTAATTCAAAGCTTAACTTCAGCCTTGATAAGAATTATCATTCCATTAGATATAAATACAATTTCTACTTGATGAATTAATAAAAATGGAACGAGAAAAAGAATCACATTTGTATATCTCCAAATACTACGAGATAATATCGAAATCTTTCGATTGGCATTAATTTGAGTTGAGATAAATGGTATTAGAATGAAAATTGCGTAATTCTTAGAATTTCCAAAGAATCGTCAGAAATTAATTATCTGATTACCAAAGTTCAATTATGACACTAAAACTATCCAGTGTGCCAATTTTCGTGTATATACGACTCTTTTAAGTACTTCCTACCAGGGTACTGCAACCTCTTTTCAAACATTTTCCTTCAGTATTTCCATGACTTCAGAGAGGTGCTCAAGTTTCTCGTTTTCCAAGGTGAAGGTTTATTGAATCTTCCAATCCCGAGAGTTCACGCGGAAACTACAAATCATTGCTTCTCCATGCAGAAGATTTTTTTATGAAATTATTCAGTTTGTACAAGTTGAACTCGATTAACCAGTTCTGATGACTTTCAACAAGCTCGAAACACATGCCAACTCTTTTCGTTGTTTGTGCTTTACCAATAAGCTCTTCATTTGGTTATATATATATATATATATATATATATATATATATATATATATATATATATATATATATATATATATATATATATATATATATATATATATAAATTATCAGATTATGTTTTTCATCAATCATTTCTGGATCTTACTATTTTTTTCTGGTCAATAAAAAGATGTTCAGATGACTTAAAAGTAGAAAGTTCTGAGAGAAAGTTGGAAGAGAAATAGTAATTAGTGGTCGATGAGAGTCGAATAGAGCTGTCGTAACTAGTTTTCGTTACGTGACGATTTTTGCCAAAACATATTTTCTTCAAGTCGCTGTTAAAAATTTCATTTCAAAATTGCTTTTTGGGTCCGTTATATTTTCTGTGAATAATTATTGACATCTCTCAGTTTTGCAGATTTATTCAAGGAATTTCATAGAAAATTATTAATTTGAATGATTTTTATTCGTTAGTTTCGTGTCTTTCATGCAGTAAACTTTGATATTCTATTCAAGTTGAATAGTATTGTAATGATTAGTGAATTAAGTAAGATTTACTTCCACATGTTTCTATGATTTTATTCGATGTTCCTTCAATATTTTGGCGTTGAAATTTAACGACTTGTTTTAATCAAAAGTGCCGTAAATTTTCAACTGGAGCGTGAAACAATCGCTAATCTCCTGCAATTTTCTCTGTTAGTGTTATTTCACGAAATAACGTGAGTTATTACGTAGCTTTAAAAACACAAATGGGAATATGTAATGTCAGATTATAAATAAATTAGTATGTTTTGTTGTGCTTATTATGCCACGCTGGAGTTTTCAATTCTGTGATTATACCGTGCTGTGCACTCGTGAAAAATTGCGTTGTTTGAGATTTCCCCAGGGCGCAAGTTACCACTGCCGCAAACATTTATCTTCAGAAATCCAGATGTTATAATTCGCTAAATTTAATTTTTTCGGCATTCCGTTCAAATTGATTCCAACCTTCAGAGGGTTCGTATAATTGAAGCTGACCACAATTTGCAAAAAATCTCTGGAGAAATTATGAAACCAGATGAAAAATTCATGAAACAGTCTTAAGGAACCAGACGTTGACAGTGGTTTGGTCTTTTTCTCATTCATTAGAACGTCGTGGCTCAATAAAGACTGCGTAATATGAGATATTAATTGAAATGTTTATGTTGATATAAATTGATTAAGCATAGGTTTTCTGTAGATTATCTACTTTAAGTATCATACTCTTGTACAAATTTTGACTTAACAGTATTTCATACTCTCAATAATCAATAGCTGAAAATTGGCAGAAGTTCAAATTAATATTACCTAATTCTTATCAAATCAAACTTGCCCAACTTTCAAGAATATCCTACAGCGTCATCTTTAGTGAAATATGTGCGTGATTTCAAACAAAAATGGACTCAATACAGATACAGTTATCAGGTGAAGGAATCTGCATTGTTCCAAAGCTCAACCTTCTATGTATGATTGAATTCTTGGAATAATAATTTGAATATGGTTTTCATATATTTCGCTTATGATTGGTTTCATTGGATAGAATAAAAATAGTTTGTTTCATTCAATTTTATTGCGCAGTGTCGTTTATTATTTAGAATATTTAACGCATGCTCAAAACGAAGTGAATCTTTAGTTACATCATGAAAAATATTTGACAAATTTGATTGTGTTAATATCGTTTATATACATGGCGATAATTGTAAGAAGGACATTTTAAACGTCTTGTTATTATCGATCACATGAACTAGTTAGATTCATTAGTGAATAACTAATAATAAGGAGATGAAAAATTGGATAGATTTCCTGCAATCTTGGTTGAATAAACAAATTTGAAGTGGTTTGGAAAGTGCAATAGAATATGTGTGGAAGTTTCATTATGGGGGAGATATTCATCATTATTGATTTTTATTACGAAACTAAATAGAAAATCTCAAAATATATGTGGGTGGACGAATTTGTTAATTCAGTTTCAACTAAAAACATCTCTGAGTATCTCTTCAATTTAAAGAAAGTCGTCAACGTTTTTCATGAGTTGAGTCTATAATTCTAAATTCGAGAAAGTCAGAATAAGATTAAAACAATGGATTAAAAAATTTAGAAATATGTATATGGAAATTTTACATCGTAATAATGATGTAACATGAAATTTATAGGAGATGAAATGAGTGAAAGCATGTCTGAACATCAATAATTAAACCATCTACATATAATAATATTCCAGAAAAATCCATTTAATTGAACCAAACATGTCATTGCATTGTTAATATAACACCTTTTTGATTCATAGGTTCATAATTAGATTATGACATATTTGCTATAATTTATGCTGTACATTACGTAGGCAGCATAGATGAAAAACCAATATTTTTCTCAGAATGTTTTGTTTGTATCAAGGTAATGATTAATATCGGATACAATTTCCTGCTTTTATTTGTTTTTGTATATAGTTCTATCATAATATTATTAATTATTTGACGGCTTTTTCGAATCATCAAATAGTAAACATCGATATTTTCAATGTATTTAATTAAGACTATGAGGCCTCATAATTTCAAACCATTATGATTACTACGCTCGTTTTAAGTATAATATCTATTGTTTGCGTGGCGTGATCGTGAACACGTCTTCCATGGCTTGGGTTGTTTCAGGTTCAACTCTCGTAGACGAGCTTAGATTTTTTTTATTATTCAATGGATTCTTTGTCTATAATTCAAGTATTTCAATAACATGTTATGGATTTTTGTGTAATGTACATAGATTACAAGCCAACTGAAAACGGTGTTGAACTGTATCTTTACTGAATTAAAAAAAAACTATGACGAATAGAATTAAGTAGCATTTACTGCAGGATATTCATTACTTCATTTCATTATCTTGTGTTAAATGAAACTACTCAAGACATCGACTGCTACCGGTCCTAACCGGAAGAATCTTATCCCTGGAACTATCAAGGATTTTAACCTGAATATTGTTTTGTTGTTTGTTTCTTAATATTTGTGTAACATCCTTTTAGATTGGCAGGATCGAATGGTTTGTGCGGGTGTTTGCTCAACTTATGGATTCGTTTGCGTAAGTAGCGAATAATTACAAGGTAAAATTAATGATAAAATAAAATAGCTACAAGGTTTGGCCGGAACATTGCAATTGACCCAATTTGCTGTGTTGACGTTTCATTGAGAGAAGGATGTCAATTAGTCTTAGCGATACGAAGCGTTCCTATATGTTTTAGTTTAGTAACTCGTAACGTCAATAAAAATATTGCTGAAAAAAATTAAAATATAAAATTTTTTTATCGCATTTTATTATTTTTAATACTTAGAGGGCGAATAGAGGTCGAGAATATAAGAAAATTTATATGGAGAAGAAAGGAGCGAGAATCTATAGGAAGCTCCATTGCTGTTTAAGTAACCAAGATACAGGGTGTTTTATGACTTTAGCTGATTTCTTCTTGGGGTTCCTATTCTACCACCCCGTGCATTTTCTTGATATTTAGCTCGAATGTTTCTCATACAGAGCCCAATTTAGCGAATTAGTAAACCTAAAAAATCCAGATCCACATTGAGAAATGTGAGAAATGAAGATAGTAATTAATGTCTTGAAACAACACGCTGTATATTAAAATTTTCGAAATCCGTTTGGATCGTTGAAAAGAGCACAAAAAACGAAATTGAATAGTGTTCTTTCATTTTTTCCGGAGAAAACTGAACTGTCAAATTTTGAACTCAAAATGAAAGTATTGAGTAATTGAAATCTGAAAACGGATTACTATTAACTTTTAGTAATGAATTATTGAAAATTCATACTCAATAATTCATACTCAATAACATACATTTAATGTTATTAGTTAACTTATAAAATATTGAATCAAAATTGAACTAAATAAGATCATAAAGTTTTATCTTATTTATATTTATAATAATAAAATTTTATATTCCGTTAGATACTACGTATATATATATATATATATATATATATATATATATATATATATATATATATATATATATATATATAAAAAAATAAATATATATATATATATATATATATTTATAAAAAAAATAAATATATATATATATATATATATATATATATATATATATATATATATATATATATATTATTGGATTTTGAGTAATAAATATAATAAATTCTTATCAATGTTCACATTTATTCATTCATGTTTTTACGTTTCGACCACCCAAAAATTAGAAAACATTCAGCTTAAAAACACAAAAATATATAATTACAATATCACCGCCCTAGCACCTTTAAGTTGACGAAAAATTCTTTTTGTTTTTGAGTCGTTTGAAATAATTATAATTACACACATGCATATAAGTAAAATTTTCGTATTAGTATTTTTTTCTGAATCAGGTTATTAATGTATGAAATTTAATATTTTAAAATAAAGAAACACAAAAACGTACCAATCACATTGAACAAAAAACCAATAACTTTATAAACTGATAAAAATAATGAAAAACGTTCAAGCAAATTGTCTAAGGAAATAATAAAATACAGGTTTATTGGCAGAAAAAAATATATAATGAACTGAAGAAGTTTGTGGTACAACTCGCATTTCGAAGTAGCTGCCAACATGTCCCAAATGAGGGATGTACCAAAGCCTACTCTAAACAAAGTTGTGTGTAAAGTAGGCCGTGGATATACCACAGCCTTCTAGATTAATTTCATATTTTTGCCTGCACTAAACCTTTTGTATTTGTTCAAATTTATATTCGAAATTTTGAAGAATGTAAGTTGCCTATCTGGCTAAGCAATAGTCAAATTTCCAAATCCAGGGATTTGAAGATACAATTCGTGAATTGCCTTTTTCCAACAGGTTTCTCTTGGTTTTTCCTAGATTGTATAGATTGAACTATAATTTTACTATTTTCTATAACTTCAACTTTTTTTCTTTAACTTTAACCTTTTTCGTTTATTTAACTTTGCTTTCTTCCAAACCGAATAGAGTGTTTTATCTTCTCTTATTCTATAAAGTACAACTCTTTGCAATTTTAATACAACTTAAATTTGCATGATTTGTTATATAATGGGCTACAATAATGGAATTTCAAATTGCGCATTTCTGTAACTGAAAAATCGTTTTAAATGCCTGAAATTCCACTGCTTAATGTTCAAACGCCTCATCAAATCAATTCTATTTCAATTCATGCCGTACATTTGGCCCCAAATAGATAATCTAGTGGAAAGATTATAAGTTTGGAAACGGTCCAAGTTTCCTTCCCAGGGTCTCCTTTTGTAGGTTAAAGGTTGACACATTTGGCAAATGGAAAATTTTGCGATCAATAGCTGTAAACTGTAAAGAATTATAAATTTGTGCCACTAAAACTAGACATAACTGACGCGAAATTGGTGGGGTAGTACTTGCTGTGTTTTAAACAAATTAAATGTTTTCATAGTAATGTATATGTTACGTATATGAATGTTATTATTGCCTTAGATGTTATTAAATCCTTATCTTTGAATTTTAATAAAATATGGTATAATTGGATATTATTTACGATATTTCTCTATCGCTCTTTTTATCAACTTTGTTTTTTTTTACTTGTACATTTTTCTTCTTTTGTCGATTTAATCAATAATAAGAAAGTTGATCGCTGAATGTGTTTGCTAAGTGCAAATCTCGAGAAGAGCTGAACAGATTTCGCTAATTCTCTTTTTAGAATGTTCCTTGAAGTACGAGAATGGTTCTTCGCAGAGAAAAATTTTAAAAATGTATTGAAAAAGTCTAAAAACACATTCGTAATAATACTTAAAACTCAATTTGAACTTTGATAATCAACGCAAGGTCTAAAGTATGAGAGTTAGAAACTCGAAATTTTGCAGAGGGGTTCCTTTTATAACGTAGGGGAGCACTAAGAAATTTTTGAAAATTCACCTCCAGAGGGAGTAAAACGGGGGTGAAATGTTAGTATGAAATTTTGTCATTTTTTAAATTATTCGAATAAAATTCTGTACGAAGGTTCTTCATTGAAAGTCGTGAAACATGTGTGGAATATTTTTTCGGAATCATCCCTTTAGGGGGTACAAAGGGTTTGTAAAGTTAATATGCAAGTTCTGGTTTTCAAAGTTGTTTCAACAAAATTTATTTGGGTTATTAATTCCTTATAATGATTTTGCCGATATATCTTTATGTGAATTCAATCCCTAAAAGGGTATTAGAGGTGTGCAAAGTAGGATAAAAGTTTTTTGTATTTACCTACATTATTTCAATGAAATTTTGTACTTAGGTTATTACTCCTTAATAATTATTATTGGGGATTCCGACTAAGAGTTTCAAGTATCGGAAACTGTCGAAATTCTTATATTTAGTGGGCCTTGGTGTTGCATGAGGTAGGGGACGGAAGGTACGTAGTAAATATGTCTACAGACGATCTACTAAGCCAATATAACTACCTGGATACCGCAGACGAAATTCCAGGTAAATGCTACTATCAATAAAAATTGATAAGAAATAAACTCAATATTCTGTATTTCTTTTTGAGTGTCTCATTTTATGTTTATAATAATATAATAATAATAATTTAGTATGAAGCTTTCCTTACATTGTTGTATCACTTTTATTCAATTAATACAGTAAATACAACTAAGAAGAATGCCCACGAAAGGATTCAATTCAGTTTGTGGTAGGATCTTGCATTAATTCCTCGAAAATATTGTTTCAATTTCATGTAAAGTTCACAATAATATACAACGACATTTGGAAAAGACCTTAAAAATAAAATAAAATAACCTTTAAAATAATAATCCTTCAAAACAATTTTACATTATGTAGGATAAGTCATAAACAAATGAATAGACAAAAATATGATTAAAAAAATTCATTTATACAATACTCACTGCATTCGAATCTTGAAAGTACTCTGCCAGCCTATAGTATGTATATGTTAACATCTTCTTAAACAAATGATCATTTAGTACTTTCAAATTTTGAACTGTAAAATTTTAATTACATACCTATCTCATTATGTGAAATATTCTTCCTTAGATCACTCTTGAATATCTTAATACTAGTACTACTTTTCAATATATTTGGTAAATTATTGAAAGCCTTAAATCAGTCATAGTATTTCTAGTATTATACCCATGCACATCACTGACATATGATACATTTTTTATCACATTACATGAAAGCAACTGATTTTTTTAAAAATATGAATATATATGAAGGAAAGATTATTCTTTGTTTAGCAGACATTAGTTTCAAAGAGTTCACCATAATTTTAACAGGGATATAACTACTGCACTTTAAAATTGTTCGCATGGCTCTATTCTGTAACTTTTGTAATTGTTGAATTTTTTCTTTAGTTGAACCAAATTACAAAGTGGAGCAATGTTCAAGATGTGGCGTTAATATTGATTGAACAATAATTTCACATATGTCGACAGATTTTTTCCTATTATTTTCAAAAAAATTATTTTTTCAGAGATTTTAGATGATATGAAATCAACATGATCATTGAAACTCAATTTTTCGTATATATATTCACATAATGCCTAAATATTTTACTGTTTCTACTCTTCAAATTCTTTGTTCATTAATCTTTATAGTTATGTCAAGATTTTGATTGTTGTTAAGGGCTTTACTTGTACCAAAAACGTTAAGCTATTTTCACATAACCATTCATTAATTGCAGAAAGGTATTTTTTTTTGCCCTCTATCATATTCTTAATATCTTTGCCACATATATAGAGCATAGTATCATCAGCGAATAAACGTATAGAACATTTTTTCACATGAGAGGCAATATCGTTTCTATATATAGAACAACAACGGACCTAAGAGACTTCCTTGAGGTACGCACATGACTGTTCAAGTAGCACATCACTGTTCCTTTTTAAATACTCATGATTACTGTTCAATCTAATAAACTTAACTTCATTTCTTATATAAACACCTATGAATATATAAACAAGGTTGGGTGAGTAGACAATTTTTAAAGAAGATAGTGTAATAAGATTCTGTGTAATGAATCCCCAACTATTTCTGTAGAGCAGCCCCACATTAGAATATTATAGATCAGATAACTATATACAAGACTGCAATATATATTTATAACACAGTTTCTAGGTACAATGTTCTTAATTCTAGAAATTGCAACAATGAGTTACCTCATTTTATCTTTATTTATTTAGGTACCTATCAATTAGGATCCCTCCGTTTTTTGCCCTGAACCTTGTCATTAGCCTTCAATAATACATTCCTAGAATCTTTCTTCTCGTTATTAAACCAGATAATCTTAGTCAATCCATGAACCAAGAAATATAATATAATAAGAAATATAAACAGGATTGCTTAATTTTTCTTCTCAAAAGGTAATAACTGGGACACATAACGTCAGGGAGTCAGTCAAGACGCTTTTTTTTCTTCTTACACATACATGACATAGACTACGGAAAAGGGGAAGTTCACATAAGGAAAGACATAAGGATAACCAAAAAGCGACTGTTTATACCTTCAGGCCTAAAAATTTGACGTGATCGTAAAGAGCTTTATAAACTTCTAGATTGTTTGTTGACAGAAAAAAATTAAGATTGAATGGCATATTATACATAGTAATTTTAAAAATATTAGACAGAAATATAGCACATTGATGACGATGATCATTACTTCCACTAGTTCTATTTAGTGTTATTTTTCATTGCTTTATTCTACCAGGCTACCAATAGTATCATTTAGCGTTTATATCAAAGACGTCAAAGGAAATACAGACGTATTAATTTCTCAAAATTCCCAGATTTGATATACACATTACATGTTTATTGGTATTGATACATTTAATTTCTCAAAATTCCCAGATTTGATATAGACATTACATGTTTATTGGTATTGATACATTGTATGTTAGCTAATATTCGATTGAATGTGAAAAAGGAAAATCCGCAACACCCATAATCTAGAAATACGCACCAAAATGACCGGTGTGCCAACACTGACGTTCCGTCAATTAAAATCTTTGCATCGTATATTCAACCACGTGATAACGTTTGTGACGTAAGTCGACCTTGCCTGTTATGTGGAATCATTTGTAGGACATTTAGGACGTAAATAGCGTGTGCACATGCATTGGACGTACATAATGTGGCACAGTATTTACCCGCAGTTTTTCGGTCAAAGGAAAAGTTTAGTAGTTTTGTATTGACTCGAAAGACGATACAAACTGAGCGAGAATCATAAATTTTATCATTTGATAACGTTTAAGTGTAATAGTATTTTATAACCCTGTGTTTACTTCAATTTTCATTCACTGTAACACGCATCGGTGTATCTATCAACGAATCGGGGATTTTGCCAAAAATATATGACGTATATCCAGCTATTTCATTTTGGTTTTTGAGCTTCGAGAGTTCGAGAACCTAGTAAACATTTTATGTCTTTAGTAGTATCAATTTCAACTGAAATGTGTTGGAAACATTCGAAGAAAGACGAGATAAATATGTTTTTCTGTGATGATTTCATTGATACAATAAACGACAGTCGTATAATTAAGATGATTAAATGTTCGAGGATCTTTTGGTGAAACATTGTTTAGTATATATAATTTAGTTATTTTGGTATTTTATTTAATAGTCAATGACTCTCGATGAATGTTTAAAACTGAAAAAGAATTTATTCAATAAATACAATATTAACTTAATTCTAAAATATAACAAACCTGAAACAAGAATCGAGAATTAAATGTCGATTGAATATTAATCTTGAGCTCTGCGTCCACAAAATATACAAACAGAATAGGAGGTTACAATAATATGTCGCGCCTTAAATACTGTCAGACAGTTCAGAGAATAATATAATAATTACAGAATGATAAAAGGTATATTACAGAGTTTCTGATTGGTCTCTACCGTAACATAATACACTAAAATACCATAACGTCAGTGCATACTGTACTAGATGGCGTTACATTTATTAAATGAAAACAAAAACACTTGGCTTGGTTTCACGAAATTTATAATTAATTCTTGACAATCGTTCGGGGTGTTAACCCATTTTCATCCACCGTTTACTTTCAATTCCACTTTCCCGAGAAAATTATTGTAAGGAAGTTTCCATAATCAAGCAATTAGGAAAGAATAACGTTTTCTCAGAATCTATGGTTGACAAATTAATAATTAAAAAGCTCCATACACGACTAATGAAATCAATTTTTCCATTTACAAATGCAGAAGATGATAATAACAAAAACTTCCATAGTATTAATCACATACCAAATCTCACGGATAAAATCGAAAATAGATTGGGAAAGCATAATATTAAAACTATTAGCATGAACAGAAATTTTGGTTCATTTTTAGTCACTACATAGTACAAAACAAAGTCGCTTTCTCTGTCCCTATACACACTATGTATGCTTAAATCTTTAAAACTACGCAACTGATTTTGATGCGGTTTTCTTAATAGATAGAGTGATTGATTGAAGAGGAAGGTTTATATGTATATCAACATTCATTAAATACTGGAGAAATACTGTTATTTTTGAGGTTTCTAATGTGATGTCGTAAATAATTACATTTTTTCCGCTTACATTGCAAACGCAGGCTGAACCCTACGAGATTTATCAAAATAATGTACTAAGTAGTGTACACATTGAAAAGGTCTACAGAAAACTCCGCTATGGTATATGTCTATCTCTTATGGATATCCCACAATAACAATGGCTAATTTTCGAAGCGTTTCTTTCCTTGTCATTTACATTGTTGATTTAATATAGATCGACATAATAATGGCTAATTTTCGGAAAAAGCTACTTTGTTTTTACAACAGATAAAAGTGAAGTTATCATATTAATTGTGAATGACGTATAGCATAGGCTGGAATGCATCAAAACCAAAATAAAAGAACATAAATACTTAGTTTAACTTCGAAAATGGGAGAACACCCCGAAACAATTGTCAAGTATTTATTATAAATTTTGTGACCACCAAGCCAAGTGTTTCTTAAATACATTGTTCATTTGATTTAATATAGCAACATCTTTGTCAAAGACGTGTTAATACTTTATATTCATAATAATCTGTCAATTTTAGCAGATATTGAATAAAGGTCGATTTAATTTAGGGGTTAATCTAGGAATGTTATTCCTTCATAATATATATCATATCTATATTTAAACGACCCTGAGTTCAAAATATGAAGATAACGAAGTATAATAATTACACGATTGACTGGATATCCCATTAAATTATGTCGAATGTTTCTGACTACTACCAGAAGTGTATTACAGGTGTGAATGATTCAATTTTGAAACAGAATTTTACAATCCCCATCAAGTTTTTAAAAACTCTTACTTCATAATTTGATTCAAGTTCGTTAAGTTGAACAATTAGTTACAATTTATAATTTTCAAATGAAACTTAAAACAAGAAAAAAAACTCAATTTGATTCATAAGTCGAATTAAACACTCTGTAAGTCGAACAGAGACTGTAAATTTCGTCTACGAGATTTAAATTGGATTTTCATATCTCAAGCTCACGATTCTATAGTCGAAAGTGTTTCAAAATTTTCGAAATATTTCCAAAAATTTTCATTTTGTGTATTCTTGTTCTTCTTATTTACCATGTAATTATTTACATTTTATTTTGAAATTAACACTTTTCAGATCCTCTAATCAAATCTAATACCTATTGCCTCAATAAGCATTTTAATTGTCATTCATTTATTCAGTTGATTTCATTTTGATTTCAATATTATTTAGGTTAAACAAAACTATGCAAATCATCGATAGAAGTATAATATTTGAGTGTGTATTTTATTGGATATAAATATAATAGAATTTATGATGGGGCATCAATTTCAATGTTAAAAACAAGAGGTGAGAGTTTTTATGAATTTATTTAGTCATATTCAGGATAAAAATAAGAATTTAAGCAATTTGGTTATGACCTTCACGTTTGGTGGATTTATATTTCTAGTAATAGAAATTCAATATCATCACACTTCGCCATGATGTACGCTGTTCTAAACTGTTGCTGAGTACCTTAAAGAGATTCAAATTACGCTATTTGGTCTTTTCACAGGCAGATTTACATCAGATAGAGCATGTTTGTGACGAGATCTTCAGACCTCTACGGAGAGATGTCTCTATACCAAAATATTCTGTACTGCTTCAAAATAAACTAGTGGGCAATCTTTCGCAAAATGTGATTCAAATTTTGATCGATCGCAAGCTGTTGCTATCGCCATAGGAAGGAATCAATGCATACGACCTGAAGACTGATTTTCCTCCATTCATTTCTGTCCATATCAAGGGTTTTCTACCTTCCACCCCTAGTTTCTTCAGGTTTACCATTATTTGCCCTCTCCAAGTTATTAGAGGTCTCACCTTTTTCGTTTTTCTTTGGTGTCCATTATGTTATTTTGCGTCCGCCTAGGTCTTTTCCTTTATTCCCGCAATATCAGCCTTGGTGCCTTAATAATTGTAACGGTGTTCTTCACTTTTTGGTGTAGTAGGTTCATCAGTGTTCCTATAATCCTCCTCCTTTATATACCCAAATTATCGTCGTACTATCTTCCTTTCAGATATGTCTGGATTGTCCTAAATAAGTCTTTATTCATATAGCGCACCCTTTGACCTTCTTGAATACCTTCTTTATTTCTATACTCCTGTTGTTTGTTTCTTCTGTAACCGCACCTATGCTCTTAGAGGTCTCCATTTCTTCAAACTCAAACGTTCCTATTTTGACTGTTTTTTTTTTTTGTTTTGGTTATATTAATTATTGCCTTTGTCTTGCTCTGGTTGGTTTTCAACCTTTGTGCCTTCATTTGGTCAGTTTTTTCTTTTGGAAGATCTTTTCAAAAGCATATGTTATAGTTTCTTTGTCTTCTATTTCAGTCGGAATATCCTATGAACTGTATCGATTTGTTGTTTATAACTTAGTTTATATTGAAAAATCTACACTACTATATCAGAAAAAACAACGAAAATTCCTAAAATAAGTCCAAATTACAGGTGGACCAAAGCTTATACTCGCCATTGTGTAATGTTATGTTCAATAGCATCGCATTAGCGGACCATTATCATTTTAATATCTTTCGTAACAAAGTTTGCCATTGATATTGACCTAAGCTATGCGAAGTACGAGTTACAACAAAAGCATTTTCGACATATCTTAACGCTGCGTATTTTGCAATATGCTCATGTTTATGAATGAACACGTATCATTATCGTTATTATCAAAACGTTCGGTATAAATGCAGATTTGTTCGGCTTCCACGATTTTGGATACGACCTTGCTGGTCGATTGTGTTTATTTTTATTAAATTGCGGCGTTGTTGACTTTTTTCTCGGTTTGTGCACACGATTTCACACAAAAATCCTTCGTATTATGTCGAATAAGTTGTCGTAAAAACGACGCCCGTTGGTGAAAGAGTAAATATGAAACTGGGGGGAAATAAAAACAATGGAATTATTGAACTTCGAAGAGTACACAGGTAGTTTGAAATGAGTAATAATAAGGTGAAGTCAAAACAATATTTTTATTTTCAATTCTCGACAGTAATGACTGAAATTGTAATAAACAACCTACCATTTAAGTAAATACCTTACACGTGGTGGTGATTATCTATTATTATACCAGTTATTTTATATGAAATTGTACACTTCTTCCATATGCTACATTAGAGTTTATTCTGCATTTTGGTATTGCTTTTTTTAAATCGATATTTATGTAGTAATAATTATTCAGATGAAGCTATACGAAAACTTTCGAAAGGTCTATTTGGAATTACATACCTATCTTATTATTTAGAAAATACCTTTTTAGTTCAAGATTAAATTACTGATAACAACTGATTTTTAATTTAAAATATGAATATATGAAGCAAAGAGTATTCTCTGTTTAACAGACATTAGTTCCAAAGAGTTCAGTATAATTTTAACTAGGGAATATCTATTGCAAATTAAAATTGTTAGCAAGACATCATTCTGTAACTTTTGTAATTTTTGCATTTTTTCCTTCGTGAAACCGAATACAAAGCGGAGCAATATTCAAAATGTGGCATAATTGATTAGTACAACAATAAATACACAAAAGTCGACAGATTTTCTCCTATTCCTTTCAAAAAATGGATTTTTCAGATTTTAAATGATCATTGAAACTCAATTTTTTGTCTAACATATTGCCTAAATATTTTACTGTTTCTACTCTTCCAATTTTCTCTTCATTAATATTCATGGTTATAACCTCATTTGTATTAATTTTTACGGTCTTAACGTGTACCTGAAGTTATGAAGTTAGATTTTGCACATTTAGGGATAAGCTTTAGTCACATAACCATTCATCAATTGCAGAAAGGTTTCAATTGATCCAGTTTGCCTTATTGTTAATAACCTTGCCACAATTTAAAGCGTAGTATCATCAACAAATGATACTATGTATAGCATTTTTTCACATGAGAAACAATACCGTTTATATATAAGGAGAACAACAACGAGCCTAAGACAGTTCCTTGAGGTATACCTACATACAACTTCGTGCTATCGTACAGCATTCCATTAAATTTAACTTCTTGTGTTGGCGAATCTCTGTAAGATCCTAATCAATCATTTAGTACTTCTTCAAATCCAAATTTAATCAGTTATCAAGTTTTCAGGCATTTTGTAAGGCACTTTCAATTAAACTATGTTTAATTCAACTGCGTCTATAGACTCTGTTCTATATTGCGTTCTATTCTCTAAAACTCAATTCAAAAATCGATACAAGTGAATTGAAAATCAATTTCAAATTGAAACAGATAATCTGTTTTAATTGAGTTGTCTC
Source organism: Henosepilachna vigintioctopunctata (assembly GCA_030704895.1). Classification (NCBI taxonomy): domain Eukaryota; kingdom Metazoa; phylum Arthropoda; class Insecta; order Coleoptera; family Coccinellidae; genus Henosepilachna; species Henosepilachna vigintioctopunctata. The sequence continues at coordinate 1,102,306 of JARQZJ010000126.1, forward strand.
AAGTCTCGAAAGTTGTTTTAGTTCGAAAGGAACTAAACAATTTTTTGTTTTAAATTATACTATTTATTCTACCGTTGAATATTATTTCACGAATTTTCTAGTTTTTGGAGTGATTCATCAATTCCTTCAAGTATTTGATCCTTGGTGTGTCAATTTCCTTAGATGCTCTTAACAAATATTTTCAAAATAAGAACATGGTTATGGTCAACTCAATTGTTGAATATATACTTAAACTATAATGTTCAAGAATCTTTCACTAATTTCTTTCCCCTTTGAAATTAATAGTTTTAATACTGTTGTAAAATTATTCAGAAATCTACGAAAAAGATGAATTATTTGAATTTTCGTAATTTCGAAATTTATTTGGACGAACCTAGTTGGAAGAATGGCGTAGCAGTTCTGTCAATTTCTGTAGATACCCGAAGAATTATCTGTTATGCCTGGAAAATCTATATTTTCATTTGATTCATGTCCAGATACACATCGGATACGTGTTTCTAATCAAAATATTTTCGTTTTGAATAATCACATTTCGTTCGACAAGGTTTTTGAACCCTAAAAGTTTTCAATTCCTTTTCCCAGACAAAATTTCCGTTAGTTCTAGTCCATCAATCCCTATCCGATGATATGCAAAGCAGAATGTAAATGAACTTTGAGGAGACGTGTCACTTTCGTATAATGTTTTTATAGAGAATGTAACATTGCTGCTTGTTACTGGGCTCACCGTGGAAATTTCGTTCAGGAATATCGAAGGTTTATTTCCACCTTATCGTTAGTGTCACCTTATCGCATTGCTAAATGAATACGTTAGCATGATGACGAAAAATTTACTGCAACAGTTCATTTTCATAAGCTACTTTTATTTAATGAGCTGATATTTAAAAAATAATAGTAGTGCGCTAAATACTGAACGAAATTACTACAGAAAATGTTGACAAATAACCAACTTTTATTGTTATATGTATAATCTGAAAATTGATATTTTTCGCAAATAATAACCAATGGAAAAGGAAAGAAAGAATTTATAAAACACTTAAAAACAAAACAACTACAAAATGAACTGAAACTGTTCCTTATATTTCATGTAATAATTGTAATATGTCAAATTTCAGAGAATTTAGAAGAACGTGAAAGAGCCCAGTAATATTCGAGAACTTCAATATTTCCCCTGCAGAAACACAAAATAACCGAAAAGCATGATTCTAACTATAACGATACAAAAATTTCAGCGATTTGAATTGTTGAAAAACGTAGCAAATTTTCAGGAATGATTTATATACGTAAAAATTTGAAAATTACTTATCAATGACGAAAAATATGAAAAAACTAAGTTCAATTTATAATTTTTTGTTTTATTTATCAAGTAAGACTACTACAAATAACACTACAATCAACGAACAACAATATTTATGATAGAACATGGACCCAATAAAATATATAAGTATGTTATATGAATTTTGTTTTCAAACATCTTAATCTTGTTTCTGTTTGAATATTGGTCAAAAATCTGAATCCTCTCATCTAGTTGAATTAGTTAATATGGTTATTGAGGAATTTACTGTGACGCGATAATAATTATAAATTTATAAAGATAACAATTTCATTCATAGCCGTTTTACTTTAAAAGAAAATCAATTTTGAAGAGCAATTTACACAACACATAGAATTTTTAAGTGTTTTGATAGATAAACGTTAAGTCTGTGACAATAATTGATGAACGCTTAAAATCCATCGTGTACTGTAAAAAATGTGTTGTTGTTTCTCATTTGTTTCAAAACATTTTGATTAAACCTTTCACATTTAAAACATAAAGGTCGACGTTTAACTATGCCATGAAATCTTGACATGCGTGGTGAACTTTACGAAAAATGGCAAATGATTCTCGTCTCCCGTCCATCGAGATTGACTTTATTGTTTGGCAACCCGATATCACACAATTTGTCGGTAACTCGATAGTGCTTTTTCCCATACTTTTACAGCGAGTAAACATCGCCATTTTCGTCAACGTAGATCCTAGTATTACACGCATTACAACAAACAAGCTACCAATTCGGAACATATTAATAAATTACCGAAGGAACTCGTTTATTTTTATTGTTGCACAAGTAGCCCATGATAATTCCTTTCAAGATCAAATCTATTGTGTAATTTATGATCGAATTGGAATTGAAATATTTTTTATGTGGAAAGAAATGAATCGTTACTAATATCTATGAATAATAATCGAATTTATAGAGGGTTTTTTGTTCGTGCTCGATTAATTCGATAAGATCGATGAATGGTGACAATTTTAATTCATTTTCTGCCCGAAATATTTCCTTTGTCTGATTGAAACTCATATTTAGATGATAATACCTAATTGAATATTCTTATCAGTGAAAAATATTTAGTCAAATCTTTTGTGAAAATATGACAGAATTATATGGTAATTTTTACAACACAAAAACATCGACAACAATAATTATTTCTTAATATGCATACATACAAATATAATAATATCATAAAAAACAATAAAAATGTTGCTTCGAACAGAATATCATCAACAAATAAAGACTATCATACTCAAAAATTCGTAATTCTATACATTGTAACTTATTTATTCATTCGTTTATTTATTTTGTATCGTTTTAATATAATTACACGAAAAACAAACGTAGTTATTACTGAAAACTTTCTCAATTGTCATTTTCTGCCTAGGGATTCGAATCCAGACTTCTCGTACGACAAGTCTGACTTCTTGAAGTATTTTTCCTCTGAATCAATATTCTGAATATTTAATGGTCTAATATATTTTATGCTCTTGTGAAATTCGGAATAAAAATGAAGAAGCTAAACATAATAATAAATAACTAATAAATCATGTGGTGAAAATTCTAATGGGTAAACACTTGCCAAATAATTTGCGAATGAGATCGGATTGATGAGATTTTCACAATTTTCATACCTCTGCGTTACGTGTAAGCGCCTTGAAGTTGTTTTCTTTTTATCAGCCAAAACTTCGTCTAGGAATGTCCCCCTCATTTTGGCTGACAGGTCTCGAGTGATTCATACAAGGAATATTAGTTAGAAACTCCGCCAGACTACAAAATTATCCAATCACTAATGACATTACCAAATTAAAAAACTATTCCAACAATTTTTCCAGAAATATCCGGATATTTCTCGTGTAAATAATACCAGAAGGGTGTTGTTTATAAACCTGTCGAAAGGGTATCGAAAAAACATCATTTCTTTTACAATTGAAAGTGTTTAGAAAGAATGAAATAGTTCACTTATTTTCTTTCAATTTTCCAATACGATTTATCAAAGTTAATTTGACAATTATAAATGATAACATATAATCAAACTCTGTATTAAAAATGATTCCATTCTCCATAAGTATCTGAATTATGACTTTTAGAAGTTTCCATGAAAAATATGTGGCTTTTCATCGAAAAAATTCGGTTATTACAAACAATTTCTCATTGACACTCACTGATGGCTCCATTTTTAAATTTTCAAAACTTTGTTTATGAAATTATGAATTATTATTAGAATTTTCAATATTCTCTAACATTATCCATTAAAGGATGGTGGTGACGTCATCTTGTGCATGCGCATATAGTCGACCTCTCTAAGATATGAATAGTTTCGATTTTTCGATTGAATGTTTGAGTGTTTTCTTCATTTACATTCCATTCAGTGCTATTTTACCAAGCAAATTTTACGTTGGTGTGTATAGATATAATAATGCGTATTTATTGCTTTTTCTTGAAGCTAGCAGATTCTAAATATCACAATATCTAACCTTTTCTAACTGGAATGCCGAATTATCCATTGAAATAGTCAGATAAAAATAAATCAACTTGGCATCAATTATACCTTTGAAGCTGGAGAGAGTCCAAAAAGTGGAATTATATAATTGAATATTGTTCTTTCCATGTTATCCTTCATGACAATTCTCTGTACGGCTGGTGTGACGGTGATAGTAGTGACCTAGTGATATGTTGAATGAGTTTGCTCATGAAAAATTTCTAACTTTATCGAATAGTGGAGTCATTTGTTCAATTGATTTTAGGTGAGTTGGCTGTGAACGAAAAATTAGATAGATATTTAATTTTAATGATCACCTATTGCTTTAGTTATTTTGGAGTATTAATGTTGATAAATAAATATAAACTTTAGAACAAACTATCTTTTCATGTTTTCATGGATTTTTTTATCAATACATTTCCATTTATGCTATCTATATACACATTTGCATTCATATTATATATACATTTTATTTATACCTAACAACTAGTAAAAACTGGATTGTTATACATCCTTGGTTTATTTAATTTACGTCTTATCGCATCTTTATTTGTATTTGTGTTGAAATTTCAATTTGCGTAGTCCTATTGCGATGTTTTTCCTAATAAGTATTGTCTACTTGATAATTAAGTTTTGTATTATTCAACAGGTTTTTTCAATTCAGAATTTAATATGAAGCTTCGGTTTTTCAAAACAAAGGTTTTGAATAGCAAAAAACACTAGAATACATTTTGTTTTTGAATGAGTTGTTTCTATTTTGACTTGATACGATTTTATGTTAGCTAGATTTTGTATATAGTTTACATTTTTTTCAATGTAAACTTAAAATAAATAAAAAATTATTGTTCACAAATTTCGTTCTTAGTGTATGTTTTTTGATTTTTGGTTAGTTATTTTATTTTTCACGAATAATATTATGTTCATATTTTTCGAGACTACCAAATTTTCTCAATATTTGGCTATGAAAATATTTGATGATATCCTTTTTCTGGATTTTTCCTTCTTTCTTACGAAGTTTATTTATTAAATGAGTGAGTTGAATTTTAAATATTTTGTACAATAGATTATACGAACAATTACGAAAAGACACATTTTTATAATGAACAAATTTAAAAATAAGTATCTTCATTATTCATACGTAATTTTAACTGGATAAGTCCAATGAGACAATACAAATATTTGAAAATTAAATGAGGTAGAAAGTCTTACTAATAGGAAAAAACAACTTATATTTATCAGTGTTATCACAAACATTCATCAAAATTATCTATTTAAATACCAATTCATATCTGAGGTTTCTATCGACTAATTCTCACGATAAATTGTTATATTTTTCCTATCGAAATTGTCATACAACAATCGGAGTAATTACGAAACATGCATATTTAATGCAAACTAGAATATTCTCAATTGGATAAATAAATAAGTGTTTATTTAATATTGGTTAACAATAGTTTTATAACCTCGGCTTGCGTGGTGTTTGTTGTGATTGGTTGATGCCTTATTTGAAAGATAGAAGTATAAGAGTACGAAGGATGGGTGTATGTCTGAGGAATGTATGTGGCTGCGTTGGGTGTCCCGCAAGGGTCGATACTTGGACCACTATTGTTTGTTTTATTTATGAACGACCTGCCTGAATATATTCGGGAGGTGTTGCTTTTATGTATGCGGATGATATATCAGTTGTGCTCTGGGGGTCCTCGACTGAAGAAGTTGAGGTAAAAATCGAGAAAGTATATGACCATGTAGAGGCATGGTGTCAGCTCAATCGATTGATTCACAATGAGGATAAAACGGTGCAGCTACAGTTTCATAATACTAGACTGCCTAGTAATATGTTGGTGAATAACCAGAAATCCAATATTTGGCATGCTTTCTTGGCTCGGAGTTGAGGACTAGTATTGCGCGAAGTGTGTATCTGTGACCATTTACAATAAATTACCATCTTATATTACTAACTTCAGTACTCTGAAAAAGTTCAAAAAAGAATTAAAGTTTTTTTCATTTTGTAGAGTATTTTATACGCTTCAGGAATTTTATTCAACATAGGTGAATTCTGATCCTAGTTTTCTTTTTGTGTGAGTGTAGTGTATCTGTCTATATATTCAATTGTTTAATTATATCTAATGTGTGATTTTTTAAGCGTAGTTTTTTAAAATCGAATAAACACTCAATTTGAATCATATATTCAAAATTTTTATTGAAATCGATAACTTGGCCTTTGCCATTTACATTTTAAAGATAACTTCATGTAAATGTTGTCCGCGGCTCCGTATCAAATGGCTCATTCGGAGGGTCCAATTTTGTGTCACTTTTTCGAACATTTCGGCCTGTGTTCCACGAATTACGCGTGTTATGTTATCCTGTAAGGCTTCAATAGTGTTCGGCTTGTCCACATACACTAACGACTCTACATAACCCCACAATCTTGACCTTGGCGGCCAATTCAGAGGGCCATTTCGAGAGATAAGCTGTAACCAAATTCATCCTTCAACATGTCCATTGTTTCACGAGCTGTGTGGCATGTGGCACCGTCTTGATGAAACCACATGTCCAGCAAGTTCAACTCGGCCAACTGGGGCAAAAAAAAGTTGCGTTTCATGACTCGATATTGTTCGCCGTTCACGGTAACGTGTCTTTCACGATCGTCTTTGAAAAAAAATGGACCGATGATGCCACCAGCCCATAAATCACACCAAACTGTCGTTTTTTCTGGATGCAACGGTAATTCTTGTATGGCATGTGGATGGTTATCACTCCAGATGCCACAGTTTTGTTTATTTACATATCCGTTAAGCCAGAAATGAGCCTCATCGCTGAACACAATTTTTCGATGAAACAGCGGATTTTCATTAAGCTGTTCTAAGGCCCATTCACCAAAAATTAGACGTTGTGGTAGGTCATTCGACTTCAATTCTCGCAGAAGTCCAATTTTATAGGCTTTCAAACCCAAATCAACACGTAAAATTTTCCATGTGGTTGAGTAACACATGCCCAATTGCTGAGAACGTCGACGAATTGACATTTCACGATCCTCATTAACACTGTACGCTACGGCTGCAATATTCTCTTCAGTACGCACTGTACGCATGCGAGACAATGGTTTAATATCCAACAAAGTAAACTTGGTGCGAAATTTGATAATTTTGATAACAGCACGAATTTTTGATTCACCAGGTCGATCATGACGACCATAATATGGTCGTAACAAATGATATACATTTTTCACAGAGCACGAATTTTGATAGTAAACTTCAACAATTTGCAATTGTTGCTCGTTTGTAAATCTTTCCACGATGAGATGGCAGAGTATATTGAAAACTTTTCACTTTGACAGATGACGTTTGGATGCCATTACCAACCAGTGCCGCCAACCTGAAAATCCTAACTCTTAAAAATCACCCGTTATATGTACATTGCCATTGTAGCCTAAGTACGAATAAAATTATTTTTATTATTATTATTAATAAGCTAATGGAAAATGGAGACAATTCGGCCATAAATTTGGTATGAATCCTTCATAATTCATGGTTCTTGTTTCGTTCAATCTTGATGCAAGAAGAAAATTGAGTTATTCAATCAGATTATTACTTTCCAAATTTAATTACAACTTCAATTTGGTAATTTGGCAAGTCTGGGGACTGGTGATTACCTTCAATTCTAATTAATGTAATATGGCTAGTCTGCATCCCACAATGATATATTTTGAGTTGAGGAGTTAGATTAAATTAGTCTAATGAGATAAGCACCGCTGTTCGCCTTCTATGATCGATGAAAAAGAGGAAAACGGAAATTGTTAAACTTTGAAGGGAACTTTTCACTTAAATTTATCGGAAGTTATCATAATCGAAATATTTTGATAGGAGATACTTGGTGAAAATCTTCAAATTTATACTAATACGCTAAAAATTCACTCTTACTCCACATCTATTAAAATTAACTGTACTAATAAGAGTAATTTGGGTTCCTTGTTTGTTAATAATAAAAAAACCATCGATTTTTGATAACTGGGGGTGTAAAATTAAAATGTACGATTTTAATACGTTTGATATACGAAAAACTGGAAGAAGCGTTGATACAATAAAATAGGAATGAAATTAAACAAAGGGTTATCAAAAATAAGCTTAGAAGGCATATTCCTTTGAAGAAGAACGAAAATTGAACCTGTTGTAGAATCTATTAAAATTAAGGTTACACAAATTGCAAATTGCAAACGAAATTGCGTAATTTTATATATCTCATATCTTTAATTCCGTAATTTAAAGAAAAACAGTTTTTCTATGGCGAATTCACGAATTAAAAGACTTAACCATAGAATTTACGACTCCAACTTATCTAAGAATGTTATAGTCAATATTATAAATAGTTGAATTGTTTCTTTTGCCAAATGACCTTTATAAACTCTAGATAATGAATTATTAAACCGAAGTATTTCTATTTATATGTACGGTAATCTTATTATTACGGTAATATTAACCTTATTATGCGTTAAATTTCTGATTTTGAAGTAGTTATAGTAATGTGACGTAACAAAAAGTACATAGTTTTCAGATTTTTGGATATTGTAAACTTGTCTTTTCAAAGGACTGATTTTTGGATATTGTAAACTTGTCTTTTCAAAGGGCTCTGATCTGTTATCGCTAACGGCATTAATGCCATTTCTTCACCGAAACTGAATTTCCGAAGCAATTACTTTCGACATGTAACTTCAACTACCTGACACGAGGTTGCTCCCATTGTTATCGATCGCTATCTAAACCATACCGTACTAAAGTCTCCATAGCTGCCACGATTTTCTTCAACTTCGACGTCTTAGTTTTGACATAATACACATCACAGTTTGGTTATTAGAGGATATTAATATAAGATCATTTTCTGAATTGGGCTACTAGAAGTTTATTGATAATAGGTTACATTGAAAACAAGTTCTTATTCTCAGTTATAAATTAGGATTATCGACTTTACTGCTCTTCTTTGAATTGACATCAGTATCTGCAGGGGTAGATGTACCTAGGTCTCTAATCTCTTCTAATAAAAAGATTACTCCTGCATTAGTTGAATGTAGGCTTTATATAGCAACTTTTTGACTTTGACGTACTCTTTAGTGAGTACCAATGTATTAGATATTATCTGCACATCGCAATGGGCTTATCTAATTGAAGTAATAGCAGTGAAACTAAAAGTGTCCTAAATAATGCTTATACTTTACCAGTCGGGACTTACGATATAATAAAAATATAAATACAATTCGATTGGCTTAAAATTAGTCCTGGGTTTTTCGAAGGATCTATTGGGGACTCTTGTGCTTTCATCTGGCGTCTTCTTTGTAGTCTCCTAGGGGTTCGAGTCAGGGTTACCAACTCGTGGAATATTTTCTTCCCTTAGTCAAGTTGAAAAACTCCTAAAATCCCCTAGAATTGTTATTAAATTCAAAGAAAAAATATATATTAAGGTTTTACTTTGCAAATTTAAGGTGCTTAAGTGTTTTTTATTATTAAAAATGAGATATTAAATATGTATTATTATTTAATATTATTAAAATATTATTTTATTATTATTAAATTTTTCGTTTCATTTTTGGAAATGAGAATATTGAGAATAGTTTATAGGGTATTATTTAATACAAAAATTAAATTATTTATTTATTAATTATAAAATTTTTCATTAACCAACTTACATTAAGAGATTGTATTGAATATTGTCGTCATGAAATAGATTTTTTTATTGGAAATAGAAATCAAAATTAATTTTAGTTATTTAAATTATGATATGAAATATTTTGGATTACTTTCAAAATACCCCTAAGGTTACCCCTGAAAATTTTGAGCCCCCAAATAAACCCCACCAAATATTTTGTCACCCTAAATTTAGGGAAAAAACCCCCAAGTTGGTATCCCTGGTTCGAGTTGGCTGGAAGGCTTCTTACATTCTCGTTGCAGTCGCTCTGAAGACTATAATGACCAACCAAAATTTCGGCAGGTAATGTTTGTGTCGAATTAAATTTTAGTTCATGATGATGCCAAGAGATGGACCTTGATGATTGGTACGACTTTTCACTAATACAAAGACAAAGAAATCCAATGCTGGGTGTTTATCTTGTAATAGTAATTTCTTGTGGTTTGGCAGTATTTAAGGCAACCTAATTAGGAATTTCCCATTCAAAAATTGACTCAAGGTTGCTATTTTGCTAAGTCGTAGGCGGTTTAATGACAACTTGATGAAAGGCTTTTATGAAGGTGGTGTGTTAACAAAACCTGGAATGTTTTCTTGTGTACATCAATGCAATACTGTGTATTTTGAAGCCGTTTGCTCTTCTTATATTTAGATTCGACCTTTTTAAAACTATATAAAGAAGTTTTTTTAATGGAAATTTTTGTCATTCGGTATGCCAAATTTACTGCGAGGTATTTAAGTGTCAAAGTGGTGGTGGAATGATCTCTGCAAATATTTAACTCCCTAGATTCTCCAGATTTTCAAACTTATAATGGAATATATTCATTATAATAAGTGTAATAATCATCAGGAGTATACCATTGGTCGAAATCTCAGCGAGTCTGGTACGAGATTCCAGAATTTCATTAACTAATATATCATAGTCTCAATTTACTTAAACTTTATGACTTTTGCCCCAATTTCATCACCGAGTTTGCGAGGTTAGTTTCAGCACATTTCTCATCATTTCTATGCATTAACTAATCAACACCATAAAGTTTAATCTGGTATTCAACATCCAGAGGTTCCGCAATAGACATAAGGGAAAGATAGTTTCATTGCGCTTAAATAAATAATTGATAACGACGAGCAATCCCGCTAATATCAAAAGATAATACTCAACTCGACGGTAACTCGAGCTGCTTATATAAATAATAAAACGGATTAGTGTTCCATTCTGTAAAATGCTCTATTAACCTATAAATTCATGTATCTGTCCAAACACGGCAAGACTTAATGAATCATCTCGAAATATCGTAAATAAACCCCAGTTTTGCATCCGCGTAGACGGTAATGATTTGTCTGCTAAAAATATGCCGGCAAATTCTTTCCGAGGAACGGAGCGCAGCTAAAAATAATAGACCTGCGACGTAGACTAAAACACACCTTAGAGAATCAGCCTGAACAAACATTTCGTATATTTATAGAGTACAGGTTTTGTTCTCATCGTCTCTTATTTTATTACTTGTGCTAATACGATTTATAATCTCAGTTGAGAATATATAATTGTTGCCACATGGAGGTTAAAAAATTGTTTTAGTTGCTTCATATACTACTTGCCTACTAGTCCAACAGTTGATGTTAAATTTAGTAGAGATGTAGCCTACGCGTTATAGTAGGAGAACTGTCGCCAATTTTTGAGTAGGTATTTGAGGCAAGCTGAAAACTTGTCACAAACCTCTCCTAATATACCCCAAAACGGAATTGCAGACCTGGCGGGGCTAAATTAACCCCTAAATTTTTAGGGGTTGGCAGCGGGAAAGTCCCACCAAAATGATCTGTCTTTTTGAGAATCTTATCTTTTAGTTATGAATAATACTCCATTAACATTTCAAGCTGCCTCCGATTACATGGCCTGGCTTATTTTCGTGTTCATTAATTTTCGTATTCACTGCAACATATAGAAATTGCGTTTTGCCTCAAATATATTTTTGGGGGAAAAAATTAATATTTTTAAAAATTTAGGGGTTGATTTAGACCCGTTCCTCACCAGCCAGGTTTGCAAGTCCGTATTGGGATATATCAGGAGAGGTATGTGACAAGTTCTCAGCTTGCCTCAGATACCTACCCAAAAATCGGTGCCAGCTCTTGGAATATTAGAACAATTAAAAAGCAATGCTATAGCTTTAGTTGGATCTGGAATGGTGAGCCTGGTAAATCTCTTGTGACTATTTTGCCATAAGCCAACCATGTTAGATTTACAAAAAAATAAACCCAACGAATATCTTTTGGACAAGTTGAAATTGTTCTGCCTCTTGTTCGGTAGCTGTATAAATAACACTCCCAAACTAGTTATTGAGTGTTTAAGTATTTGAACTGACCCCGGCCCCCGAACTTATTCAGTTAATTACCCAAAAATATACTCTAGGAATCCTAAAAATTCTAGAGCATATTTAATGAGGAACTTAAAAATACATGTCGATTCACAGACTATTTGGACGGTTTTTAACTACCCTCTACGTCAATAAAGGTTTTAAGAAATGAATTAGGGACTGGGGATCAGATCATACTTTAAAACTCAAAAACTACTGTGACAGTGTTATACGTCTATCAAAAAAAAAGTTCAACTTACCCAAAAGATATTTTTTTATTTTTGGCAAATATAATAGGTCTTGCAATGGCAAAATTACATCTCAGACCAGAGAAAACTTAAAAAGATTATGTCCTCTTTAAAATTCAGTCCTTCCATCATTACTAGCTAAACTCATTCAGAAAAATTCATTTCTATTTGATTGCAATTGACAATTATTTACGTACCTTTCAAGTATATCAAGTTATCAGAATAATCATCGGTGAAATCTTGTAATCAATCATAAAACGTGTAAACTAAACACAAATTTCTGATCAAATAGTCAAATCTGATATGTAATAAATGACATTTCTGTGTTATTTAGTTTTCAATGTTCAAGTTAGCTCTGTTATTTCCTCTTATGTCAACAGAATGTTCTAAACGACCGACTGCAACATAGAACTCATTCTGACAGTTAATCGATGACATTTCTATAAATCTCAGTGACTGTTTTATGTTTCAATTAAAAACGCCCGTTTCTTTTGTTTAGAACGTTCAATAGCAGGGTGGCCAACTGCTAATTGGAACATAGAACATTTACTAAGGTTTTTAATGATTTCATTGGTAAACTGTCACAATCAGGATCTATGATTTTCATATAATAAGTATCCTAAATTTCTATATAACAGAGAATTGTGAAATCGGGAGAGGTATAAAAAGAGATAGAAATGATAATTGTGTACTATTTTTATTGAATAACAAACGTGGAAATACTGATCACACACTATCAATTCATAGAATACAATGGAATCTAATAATAGTTCATTCTTGGATAACCTTTACATGACCTTGGTTAATCCTAGAAACTCGTGAATAAAAATATATACATAAAATAACGTCTTGTTCCGTTTGTGATTTTTATGGAAACGCTAAGTGTGTTATGAAAGAAAATGGTTCTATTCTACTTTTCCCAAGTTTGCGACGTTATATCGTGAAAATAAAGTAGCATATTGCGAGAAACATATTTCCCGATTGTGGTAGCTTTTCCAGGGGCGTTGGCAGCAATTCTATCGATCGTCACGAAGTACGGCCCCATTCTGTGGAAGCTTACTTGAACTTTATATCTGGATAGCGTTGAAAGCATGATCTCGTTATTTTAGTACCGTTACTGCCAGCTGATAGCTAGAAGGTGCATTTACGGAGATCAGCTGATCTAATCCACTCCAAGGAGTGGTTTCATTAACTTTCTGAATGTTCAAATGAAAGTATTTGTCCTGTTTCGAAGTGGTTGTTGTTTAGGGTTCAAGTACATTTCGAAAAGATTTTTCGAGTTGGAATGGGTTCGTCCAACTTTGAATGATGTAATTTGTAGTCTCATGTTAACATTAGTTTTCGTATTCATTTATGGAATGAAGTTGTGTTTGACTAGGGTGGTTTTAGTTATATCTCTGAGGGATGCTGTGTTTTGAGAATACGTCGTTGTTCATTAAAAGTTTTTGGAGTTGAAAAAGTAGAACTCCTTTGTTTGGATGCACGAAAAAGCTTGTAACAGTTCGTTTAGCAAATTAAGCTAATAAAATACTTGAAATGATTTTAGTCTGAGAGGAATTTCACCTCTTAAATTTCTTTCATTCACATCTCTGTCCTATGATATTTTTGTTTGAATTAAACTATCAACATGATTTCATGTAAAAATCCAACTCATTCTGAAGTTTCTCTCAATAATTGGTTGCAATGATCAGTCTGATGAATCAAAAAATATCTGAGAAGTAGTTTAAGTTCATGGCAGTATTTATGAACTATTGGAAGGTCATTGTTTTTGAATAACAAATGACACTGTGTGACATTGATCAGCCCCAAGCAGACGTAGAATACTCTCTCTTGTGATGAAAGATTTTAAAAATATATTCCAAGATTCTTAGCTAATATTTGGTGACCTATTAAGAATTTTGGCACTCATCCTGCTATCTGAGAAAGTTCAGTGAAAATACTTATAGGATATCTCGTAACATTGTCATATAAAGGAAATTCTTGTAAAGGAATTACTGAAGAGCCTTACAAAATTAATACGATTAGAAAAATGAGCCGTCACAAAAAGTTTTCGATGTTTTTCTCTCCAGAAAAAATAAACTATAACTATAGAATTCTAAATGCTTTAGAAGTATATATTCACTTTTTAATATAGTGAAGTAATCAGTAGAGTAGCCATGAGTTCAGAATAGGGGGGACGGGGTTTACCGGAGATTTTGGTGCCCCTTCCGGAGGTCTGAATACTGAGGAACAGAGGGCCTAGGAAAAATACAATGTTTCCGAAAATTAATGAACTAAATTTAACTTGTGCTTTTTTACCACTAATAACTTGAATTGTTCTGACATATTTTGTTTACTCCCAGTGCAGTAAAAGATATTTTTTCCTTTTATTTAATGTGTCGACCTCCGGTTTTGGGGCCTCTTTCACAAGCTCAAGTGGCTTTCAACCCCTAGTTGAAACCTGGAAAACCCCCTTGTGCTTACGCTTCTGAAAATGATTTAATTCGTAGTTAACTTCAGATAGAAAATTCCTCTTATAAAAAGTGATAGAGTTTTGTAATTTTTAAATCTAGGTCCAGGACACAATAAAAAAATGTGTGACCAAACCAAGGGTGTACACTTTTCATCGATATATCGATGCTTTATAGGTGTATCTTTATTCCAAAAAAAGAACTACAAAGTAAAGTCTGGCTGCTTGTTGTAGAAGCATAAAAGCATCATAACAAAAGAAAATGCCAAGAAAGGATGGTACAACACTTTCTTCGTGATGTTTATGAAACGTGCTGAAAATATTTGTTTCTTATGGCATCGATGACGTCGGGAAAGATGACAGAGCCAGTTGTATTCAACGGGTGAATCATTTATATCGTACATTGCCAAGAATTCGCCAATGTTTATCGCGAAAAAAGCCTGTTGGCAACGGTGAAAATACTATAAACAACTCACTCTGTGATATTGTCGAATGATAAACACGTTATTTTTATCTGGTACGGTAAATCTGGGATATCTCCAAAAATAAAAACATTTTATCTACAAAAATTTATGAACGAAATATCGATATTTTGATTATTTCATCATGAAGACCTGCCGCCAATGTTTGCATTCAAATATACGTGAATAATAGTGAAATAAATAAACACAAGTAATTTAACAATCATTAATTAAATTTTTCTCTTAAATCATACCAAAATATACTAAAAACAGAGTATTTATTACCAATACCTTAATTGTAAATATTTCAATTTATAATTCGATTATAAATACCACAAGACTTGGGATGTGTAATTATTTTAGAAAGACTTTTTATAATTTACTCATGAAATGAAATATTTTCAAGGAAATATGAAACTTTGCCAAGTGGTTTCCACAATTTTATTCAATTATAAATAGTTTAAACTTTTCAGAACTCATCAATCACCTCACATAAAGGACTATGTCTGAACGTATCCTTTTTTCAAATGTGTTTGAACAATATTTTATCTGGCCTTCCGAAAAATAACACTGCGCAACAAAAAAAGTTGAACCTTCCTTTGCTTCATGCGCCAATTTTTACTAATGTTGGGTTGAGAAAAACGAATATGACGAAGACAAAAATTTATTAACTACATGTTTTGATATGTAAATGATGAAGATGATTGTTTCGAGAAAGTAGTAAATATGAATTACATAGGATAACAACTTGCCAGGTGTTTAGATCTACGAAGAAACAACTAATTCATTTGATGGCGATCCTTTAGCTTTCTTCTTGTAAGTGACGTCTAGAGCATCTCTACATTTAAACAAGCAGTCATCTGCAAGCATTGCTTCATTCCAGCTGTCCTGATATTCCGTCACAGAAATATCTTGATGAAACCGTTCTCTATGCTCAGAACTGACATCTCCTCAATTAGATGGTGGAAAATTAAAATAGGAGTGGAAAAAATGGATTTTTAGGGACACATTGCAGTCGAGTTTGTGGTATTTTTGTTGAAGTTCGGTAACCAATTAAGGGTAGTTATCATCTCTCTTGTTCCCTAATAATCCATGTGTAACTCCTTTGAGAGTTATCAAAGGTTTTCCTTTTCTTTCTCTTGTAAAACTAAATCGAATGCAATGTCCTCTATAAGTTGACGTATTTGTGGTCCAACAAAGATGCCTTCCATGATATTTGCATTAATTGATTTAGGAAATTTGTCTCTCAAATATTTAAAAGCCTGGACTTCTCGGTTCATGACTTCGACAAAATTCTTCATGAAGACCAGCTGGATATGTATGGGTGGAAGAAGAACATTTTCTGGATCTACGAGTGGCTCGGCAATTACGTTTTTTCATTTTTTTCAAGTAGTTAAGATTTCTTGTATGCCAATCTGCTTGAATTTAATGTGATTTTCTATTATCCTATTCATACTATTTTCACATAGTTTTCACTATTATCCCACATTCATAAAAAGTAATATTATTTCGTATATTCTAATTGCAACCCTAAGAGTATAGGAATCACTTTCAAATCGCCGCCTTTTCCTCTTATATTCCAGGTATAAAATATAAAAAGGAGCTTGAATCTCTAAAAGTAGAGCTAATAGGTTATTTTAATGGTTTTTTTTGCATTCGGTAAACTAAAAGACATAGTAAAGGACAAATTTTAAGAACGAAACAATTTTATTGTTGCGCAGTGTAATGCAATATTGCATTCAACGGTTTTTTCGTCCGGATAATATAAAGTTTTATTAATCCAGCAATATATAAGCGGTATGATTATCGATTTCTGATATTTGTGGGATACCATAGAAACTCTGTCACCACGCAGTTTTCATTTCATTCAAGATAGGAAAGCATTATAATATATATTAGTCTACGGTAAGATATTGCATTTAATCGATATTTTATTTATAACTGACCTGTTTTCCAGCTACAATAACGCCCAAGCTATAATATAAGAAGCCACAAATCAGAATTTAATATGTATAGAAGGATATTCGGTTCTGTTTTTCCACTCCGGAAGTAAAATGATTGAAACTATTATCAAATAATAATAATGCGGACTTATATTGACATTGTTTTGACGTTCATTTCAATGTACTTTACCTTATTCCTATGTTCATTGTTCAACTTGTGTAAATTGATTTTTAACATGTGGTTTGAAATGGTTAGAGAGTTATATCATACGTCAGCCGAACCAATTCGTAATAAATTAAAAATGGTAAATAAAAACCTTGAATCGAATCCAACTAATCTTATTATTATTATTCGTGATCTTCTAAAAGAGATACTGAAATATAAGACAAAGATGATGAGAATATATATATTATGAGAAAAGGTTTCAAGCAGAATAAGTTTTCTTTTGATGAAAAAATAGGAGTTATTATTTTTATCGTTGTAACAAGTTTTTATTTGAACAAATTAATTTATTTTTCAAGGTTCATCTGTATAACTCTTTTTAAAACGCTCCAAAATTCTCCCATTTGGTTTTTGGAATATAATTACACACAAATTGGCGTATAATAAATCATTTGTGTTATACAATAATATTATTATTAATTTGTAGAAATCTCCGATTTGTAGAAACTCAAATATAGGTGAACAAACTTTTCAAAAATCGATTTTTACAAACAAAATTTAAAATGAAGATTCTTCATTTGTTCACAACATTTTTAAAATATTAATTCAGTAATATGAGTATTGATTACAACTTTGCATGACCCTCTTTGATGGTAAATTCATTATATAATACCTATTTTTTCAATATTCTTACAAGATTTGCAATATAATGTGCATCAATATGAATTGTACATATTGACTCAAAATAATGATCTGTAGCAGAATAATTTTATAGAAAAACTAGAAAACTTCAAATACTAGACTAATTGCAAGAGAACGCTATAAAAATACTTTCAAATTTCTTCAGCAATTTGTCAAATTATACAGAGAATTAATTGTTATAATTTGAATCCTATAATTTAATTAGTGATATTGAATTACTAATCCAATAATATGAGTAATGATTACAATTTTGCATGCCTCTCTTTGATGGTAAATTCGTTATAAAGCAACTATATTTTCAATATTCTTACAAGATTTTCAATATAATATTTTTTATTTTGTTTTTTTTTTCAAATTTTTTGCTGTATATTATTTTATTTTACGTTGTATTTCAAAAATAATTTTTCACAGATGAATTCCCTATAGAGACTAGAAATAATGATCTTCAGCAAATAAATTTCATAGAAAAACTAGAAAACTTCGAATACTAGAGTAATTGAAACAGAAATCTCTAAAAATACTTTCAAATTTTTTCGTAATTTGCCAAATTATGCGAAGAATTATGTCATAATTTGAATTCAGTAGCAGATAGTAAATATAGGCTTATTAAATAATGTTTTATATATACTTGGAGATACTTTGAGAAAATTAATATCCGTAATGAAACAATTTTTAGAATTTTCTCATAATTTAATACAAATACGCATGACGACGTTTCGAAGTACTACGTCTTTATCAAATGCTGGATTAATACATACATAATACAAGAGTATTAATTCAGCATTTGATAAAGAAGTAGTACTTCGAAACGTCGTCATGCGTATTTGTATTAGATTATGAGAAAATTCTAAATATTGTTTCATTATAAATAATGTTTATTCCTTTTCGAAATCTTGTTGCAACATTTTGAAATGTACAAGTTGGTTTTCTCAAACTCTTGAAAATAGGTTACTAGCCCGAAACCATTCAGTTATACTATTCTTATTGTTTGCTCAAAATGCTGCTTATCTCTAGAATTCTTCCAGTCTGTTTCAACAATAGCTACCATCGAAATTATTTGCAAATAATCGTTCCTCGTATTTTTAAACAATACCAAATTAAACACATAAAATTCATTCTTAGAGGAGACACCAACGTGATTCGTATTTGAGAAATATCACTAACGATGGTGAAATCTCAAAGGCATCCCACGTCCTTCCTCAGACTGCTTTTGCGTGATAACGCTGTTGTCAAATCGAAGAAATATCTTATTATTTCATCGTTGCGGTATATCAGAATGCACCTCCAGAGATCCAAGGGAATTACCTTGTCCAATTGGGTCATAAGCATTGGTGCATATCAATCATAAGAAAATGCAATAACCGTTCACCTTTTACTTGCTTAATACTGTTCCTTATAATGCTATGTAAGTTTTTAAGTACTTATTAGGTGGATATCCACTGATATTAATATTCCTTGTTTTTGTGTTCAAATTGAGAGGACATTCAAAATGAAAAATCCAAGAATTCGTCTATTAATCGAGAGGATTGAATGGAAATAAACCTTCTTGAAATATTCATCAGTAAATTGAATAATTTCATTTAAAGAGACTTTATAGAACTCTTTTTTTCAATTTTTATTTTGCATGCCTCTCTTTTACTTTTTTTTTCTTGTCTTGTTTTTCTCTCTTTAATGAGTTATTGACATACTTAGTCATTTCATTATTTTATTTTGCGTTAAATCATTATCATTTTTTTATCATTATTATCATTATTCAATGATGATTTTTCTCTTTTTGTTTGTCTTGAAATACTTAGTTATTGATTTGACACAGTTTTTAATACTTATTTTGTTCAGATTTTGTAAAATTATTTTTTATTTTTCGTTAATTCGTTACTATGCTAAACTTCGCTGTTGTAACACAAATTGTGTGAAAGTGAATAAGTCCTTATTGTTATTTTTATTATTATTCGTGATAATACATGAATCAATAGAAAACACGTATAACTAGCTCCACTGTGACTTTTACTGCTCTGAATGCGAATTTTCGAATGAATATCGCAGTGATTTCTTATATTTAAAACAATAAATTGAAATTAACACATTAAAAACTCTTGTTTTTCAAAAACTTTAATATATTTAGTAATCTTAAGTCAAGTGTGTTAATTTTAACTTATTGTTTTTAACATAATGTTTCACGAAGAGATAAGCTAAACCTCCGTGTCATTTATTTCTTATATTATTTGACGTTTCCTCTAGAATTTGTATGAATACGTCAATAACAAATAAATATAACTCGATACTCAAGACAAATAACTATAAATATTCGACAGGCAATAAAATATCGAAAAATTTATGAATAGAATATATTTGTTCATTTTTTCAGATTGGAATATATTCAAATATTACAATTATTCAACCCCTTTTTCATTTTGACAGGAAAGAGGGCTACTCTACTTCCCATTAACGTAAACATTAGTAGATATATACATTTTTTCATTACATTTGGTTTTTTTTTGATCGATTCATTACCAGCAGTTGTGATACTGAAAAAATGAAAATTGGCTTGGGAATCCTGTCCAGATATCATCAAATATAAGCAGAGCAAAGACCCCCGACCTCTGCCGCCTATAGTGCTAACGTAATACTTGAACGGCCCCTAATTTGGTAGAAAAAAAAACCAAAATCTCTAATTTTGCCGTGATTTGTCGTCAAATTTAATTTATCGGGGATATTTGACAACCTTGCATTGGAGTAGAGCAGGATCAATACACGCAGTCTACAGAGCAGCTACATCGTAAATCCGAAAGTAGGTCGCGCCCAAACGGCCGAAACTACCAGCAAATGACACACATACATAATGCGGGATCCTCTCTTCTTTTTGTTTGCTCTCAAGCAGTTGGCCTGCTTATTTTATAACAGAATTAATTCGTGATCATTAAACTGGATCTTCCATAAATATTATTGTATTGTAATTATTTTATATTATTGTATTTTTCGATTTACTTTAAATAGAACAACAAATAAGCGTTAGGTATTTCAAATTAGGTAGATTTTAATATAAAATTCATTTCGATTAGAGCTATATTGTTTGGTTTTTTTATTATTTTCCTTGTTAATTAACTAAATTCATTTCGTACTCATAATTGTATATTTTTGTATTATTTTTCTTACCGAAACTAACTGAGCACTGATTATGGAAAGTTACAAGTAACCGTAGTCGTAATTAAAAATTGATTCATTCAAAAATTGACAAAATTAATCAGTTTCACTATTGGCTCATTTTCTGCTAGATAATAAGGTAAAATTTAGTGTTTATCATCAACATTTTTTTAGGGCTTTTTTTCATTTTATATTGTTTTTTAGTCTTTTATTATTTTCGTTGTTAATTAATTAAATTCAGTTCATTCTCATACTTATATATTTTTATACGTATATTTTTGAATTATTCTTTTTACGAGACTAACTTTGCACTGATTGTGGAAAGTTACAAGTAACCCTAGTCGTGATTAAAAATTGATTCATTCAAAAATTGACAAAATTAATCAGTTTTTCTATTGACTTCTATTCTGCAAGATAATAAGGTAAAATAACGAGTTTATCATCAACATTTATAATAATATATTATCCAACGTCGGCGGCGCCTCTAAAATTATCAGATGTTTGCTAGCAAATGTTGCGATGTCATAGACATATAGATAATCAGTTTATTATCTCTCAACCTTCATCCAACTCTTACGTTACGACGCCAAATTCGCAATAATGCGATAATAATTTACAAGAAAGTAATTCGTTCATCATGTTTGACGAAAGTAGGTTTCGCAATCGTTAATTTATCAACGCAGCTCTGGCGAGGGTAAAAAACTCGAAACTTGTAGTTACCGGTGCGGGTATAACACTTCCACAGAATAAATTATTTTTTTCACTATTTTTTTATGTATCGCTATGTAATTAGTAAAGAATAGAAATGAAACCTAGACATTCAGTTAAAAATGTGAAATTATAACCTACAATACACTACAATAATTATAGGTATATCGGAATTTCAATATTTATCACTTTATTATTTACATTTTGCGAATTATTTAGCACATTAATTTAGTAATTTGATATCGATTATGTGCACAGACTTTCTCTAAAATTTTTTCACAATCTGAAAATAAAAAAATGATAGAAGAAAATATTTCTGAATATAAAATAAAGTTGAAGATTATTTTGATTAATAATATTTTTGAGGTAGTTGGAAAAAAGGTACACTTATGAGTAAATTCAGCTTCTAATAGTTTTTTTTAGAATAGAAATTTGTTTCTGTTAATTTATTGAAATTTGAATATAGCGATTCTTATGGTTAACTTCGTTAACATGTTTTAAAAACATTCATTTTCAATTTTCAGCAGAAAACATTTATTTCATTCAATTTTTCTCTTCAGAATTATTAGTGGGGTAGCATTATAACTAATTTAAATGATATAAAGCAATATTTAAGAGTGATAAGCAGATATTGAATCATTATCATTCGATGAAAACGAAAATCACAAACGTGGAATGTACCTAACCTTAAATTATTCTATTATTTTACGTCAAATTTTCATAGGTAGGTTGATGCTGGATTCAAATTAACATGACAACATTGAATTTTTTCGTCCAGTACGTGCAGTTATCGTGATCGTCGCCACTTGGTATTGACGTTCATCTAGTTTCACCCTGTAATTTGGGAAAAAATGACGTTTATTCATTTATGTATGACTATTTCATCGAATTTTTGTCAAAATAAGCAAACTTGATGCTTCTACATTCCCAATCCCTTCTGATCTTGGGATTCAATGTCTCTTGGGATTCTGATCCCAAGAGACATTTCTACTCATATAATATTAAGTTATTCTATTATCTTACGTCAAATTTCCATAGATAGGTTGATGTTGGATACAAATTAACATGACAACACTGCGTTTTTTCGTCCAATACATCTATATCGCCACTTGATATTAACGTTCGTCTAGTTGCACTCTGTAATTTTGCGAAAAATAACTTTTATTCACTTCTGTATATGACTATTTCATCGAATTTTCGACAAAAAAAGAAAACTTGATGCTCCTATATTCACTTCAAGCATTGTTCAACTGAAATATAGCTAAATAACGCTGACCCCAAAACATTTATTCATATAACCTTAAGTTATTCTATTAACATACGTCAAATTTCCATAGGTAGGTTGATATTGGATTCAAATTAACATGACAACACTGCATTTTTTCGTCCAGTACATGCAGTTAACTCTCGTCGCCAACTGGTTTGACGTTCGTCTAGTTTCACTATGTAATTTGATGAAAAAATACTTTTATTAATTTCTGTAAATATGACTATTTCATCGAATTTTCGTCAAAAAAAAAGAAAACTTGATGCTTCTACATTCACTTCAAGCAGTGTTCAACTGAAATATAGCTAAATAACGCTGATCCCAAGAGTCATTTCGATTCACTTAACTAAATATGTTTTTGATTGTGTTTGCGTTCACATAGTTCATTAAGGATACTTTCCAGTCTCGTACACCGCTCGAGTTTATCATATATGTCCCCAAGGAAAAACCATTATCGAGTTAGTTTACTTAGTTGATGGTTATGATATGCTGGATTACATTACAGTTTCACTAATATAATAACTTCCTCTTCAATTTAGCGTGTTTAGTTCTGTTCAATTCCGTACTAGAACGCATATTCGAAACGTTTACCTCGTGTGATTTGCTGGAAAATTGATAAACTGTATTTATATTCGCAGTTAAATCATTTAATAGTCCGCCCTTGCGTTAAATCTACACATGTTTCTTACATACATGAACTGTTTATCTATCAGCAAGCGGCTGTTCCTATATTATAGCAATTTGGAACATAAAATCGGGACAGTATTTTGTGTACTAATTGCATGAATTATAATACAAACATGTGAGTCAGGGCAATATAACTGTAAGAATATTCAGAAGGAAGTATGACTTAACTGTCAGTCCAAGTTACTCCACGATGAAATCATGTAAATAACTCAAAAATCGTAAATTTGGAACAGTTTTGCACCCATTTCCATTCTCAATGTATTTAATTATCTTTTTGTTTTGTTGCAGATCACGTACCTTAATTTAAAGAAACTGGAACATCGTAGTATCGACTTCCAAAAAGCTAGATGTGTTAAATATTTTGGAAATTTCTAGAAAATCTGTTCGAAACATATATATTGAAAACCTCAGAAAATCCTCATCCAATATGCATATAGAAGTACAAGTAGCACTGAATTTCGTAATCTCGTACCTGTATAACAAACTTCCTAGAAGGAGGGTCAACATCTTCGGCGAGGAGTTGGAGAAGGCCCTTAAAGACAAATTTCAGGGACATTGGTATCCGGAGAAACCCTACAAAGGCTCCGCTTTCAGGTAAGAAGTTTACAGTTAAAAATAATACTTAAAAATCGCATATGTTGTTGATTAACACATCAATACATTAAATGCATTTTCGTTTTGAAAAATGGTAAAAAATTTGTTATTTTTCACGCAACAAAAACAGATGAGCTTGCCTTAGGGAACGTTTACAAATTACGTAAGGCTGTTCTTTCAATATTTTTTGTCCCCCTATCCCCATGTAAGGAAACATAAGGTTAAGAGATATCCACCCTCTCTCTTGAATTTCGTTTTGTGAATCGGCTATTAAAGGTGACCCCTGTTTTTAAATCTGATGACGTCGATGACTGTCAGAATTATCGTCCAATATCTGTTCTGCCTGTTGTCTCCAAGATCCTGGAATAGATACTGAAGCGGAGACTTTTGACATTCCTTTTGAAAAGATCATTTCTTTTGATAGACAACATGGTTTTCAACCTGTAAAATGCACAAATTGATTGATTTGGTTAAGAACATTTCACAGGCATTTGACGAAAAACTAGAAGCGGAGGAAGCAGCATGTGATTTGAGTAAGGCATTTGACTGCATGGTGAGGCTCATTGTGCTTGCGAAGATGAAACGTTGCGAAGTTGGGGGGGTAGAGCGCTAGACATTTTCGTTTCATATTGAGCGGAAAGAACATGTTCAGTTTTCTGGAAAGGAGAAACTTCCTTAGAAACTGCTATAAATGAAGGGGTGCCGCAGGGTTCCATACTGGGTCCTTCATTATTTGTTATGTATATTAATGATCCAGGAAATTCGACCTCTGAGGCAACTAATCTTTATGCTGATGACACAGCTTTCTTCAATACAGGAGTGTCGAACTCCTGACTCGATCTCAGCTGTCACTGAAGCAATTGGAAGCGTTGTTCAAAGCCAACGGATGGAAATTAAATATCAGTAAAACAAATAAATTATCCTTCAGTTCATCGGAGAGAAAAACTGCATCGATTAAAATCTTGGGAGTTACTTTGCAGGGTTCACTTACCTGGTTACTCCATATTTCTGGAATAATCACAAAACTTTCTAGTGCCATTTACACAATCCGCAGAATGAGGTCCGTCACAAATGAGAGCTAAATTGGCCTATTTTTCAAATTTTCGCTCTATCGCGACGTACAATATCCTAATGTGGAGATATAGTCCGGAGATCCACGGTATTCTGCTGAAACAAAAAGAAGCGATTAGAGGTATTTGTGGTGAATTTAAGTTCTCTAGCTGCAGAAGACCTCACCGTGTTGTCCGTCTTTATACTGTCATGTCTGAATCTCTTAGGTGCTAATGAGAAGCTTTTTCAAACAAATGCTAATATGCACACATATATACTCGTGGCAAAGGCGATTATCTCACCGAATATCATAGGCTCGCAAGAACTCAAATAGGAGTTAATTATTATTGTATTTAATTCAATAATAGGTTACCTTCACGAATGAAGGAACTGCCGGACAAAATATTCTTCAAACGTTTAAAATCTGCTCTATTGAATCATCATCTGTACTTTTTACAGCAGTTTATGGAATTGAGCAATGATGCTTTCTAGTCTAGTCTGACATCTATATTATTATATATTGTTATGTACTGTGAATATACTGTGAAGTTCTGTGAATATTATGATTTTGATTTCATGTTTTATTGTGTGCATAGTTCAATATGATATTAATAGGATATAGAATGTTCTTATATTTGTATACATTTACAGAAATTTATTGACATGCTATGTAATTATTTTGATGGTTAAATAAATTAATAATAATAATTAAAAATAGAGAAGACGGTTTGATGCACATCAAAAAGTTCTAACGTAATGAGGTTGTATGAAAAGTAAACATATGTATGTATTATAGATTATTATGAGTAGTTTATTCAAAAATCTAAAATACAATTTGAAAAATCAAAAATTAATAATCAAGATAATAACTAATCAGCATCTGTAGCAAAAGGGTTTGTTAACTAGTCTGACATAGAGTTAACAACTGGGCTACTATTTGATTCATCTACTTTTGCATCGACTTGCTGTACTTCATGTGAAATTACTTCTACTTCATCACTATCTACCCACTCAGTATGTTTATCGAGTTTTGAATTCTCAAATACACACATGGTCTCATTCTTTTTTTTTTTTCAATTGATTTTGAACCAATTATCTTTTTCTTGGTCGTTTTACTTTATGACCTGGTAATTTCATGTGTGAAGTCACTCCTTTTTTTTGATGCAAAATACATTCCACAAATAGTGCACATGTATTATCTACTTGATCTCTAACTGATGGACAGTAATAATCACACGGTTTTGTAATCGATTGACAAGTTCATCGGTTGACAAGCGGTCATCTTTGAAATGGAGGTAGATGTCTTTGCTTTTCTTCATTATTAGTTATTGGCTTGCAAAAAACCATCCTTGTATGTCACAGAACATGGGAGAGGAAAAAAACGGTTACCAAGTACATCTCGTAAATTACTTCTTAAAGGTTTGACCAGCTATATATTCGTAGAATGCGTATCTGCAGAATCTTCACGCTTCACGGACTTTGGCGTTTGTTTTACTGCGGTGTATGCATAGAGATATTACAGACTATATGTAATATCTGTAAATATATCTATGGGTATATGGCGTTCATGCGACGCCTACTTATGATTTTGTTTAGAGTACACCCGAATATTGATAATAATAATAATAATGTATATTTGTCCTTCATGACATTACAATAATGTATAGGATACGTCAAGAATATGATTAACAATTACACAATTAAACAATTTCAGCTGAAAAATATTTTTGCAAGGAATAAAAACAATCAGTAACAAGACTCTGCAAACTTCCTTCTTAAATTTCGACCGACTCAAGGACTTGATGTGGTTAGGAAGATGGTTGAATAACTTGATGCCCACATATGTTGGACAGGATTCAAATTTAGATGTTCTATGAGTCGCAATGGAGATGGTTCAATTACGCCTCGTGCTGTAGCTGTGGAAACTAGAAGGTCTATCAAGCTCTAGCAGTTTACTGCGAACAAACAGCACGCACTGTAAAATGCATATACATGGCAGCTTTAGGATCTTGTGCTTGATGAAAATCGGCCTGCATGATTCTTGTGGCTTCAGGTTGAAGATTAATCGAATACATCTTTTTTGCGTTGAAAAATTCTAGCACTCGCTCTGAATAAGACTACATTGTACTTTAAATTGGTGAAAACTAGAGCGTAATAAGCAGTAAGCACCCATCCAGAGGTAGCGACTTCTTGAGTCGACTAATACCAAAAAATGAACTATTCAATTTTTTGTTGAGATATTCAACATGACAATGCCATCTCAAATTGCTGTCAACGTGCACACCTAAAATGTTAACGCTGCCTTAGTAACTAGTATAGAAATCATGGAGTTTCATTCAAAATAGCATTCTAACATAGTCCATAACCTTACGTAAATATGATGAATATCCTCCTGCCCTCATGTCAGGTTTTATAAGTGATTGTCAACCTCACTCAACCCCAATAGGCCTTACGTAATTTGTAAACCTTCCCATGCTGCAGTTCCTTACTATTTATCCTAAGAATAGTCTAAAAACAAAGTAGTCTGAATGGTAGCTTTGTAAAAATAAACTTTGGTTAGGAACAGCAAGTACGAATGCATATATTTTAAATAATATTAATTTTTATATTCAAATATACATTTGGTAAATAATATAAAAATAATTTTCACGATGTGTTAAGTACTTAAAGCGAAATGGGTTCAATTCGAGCATGATGTCCAAATATTATGTGTTACCACTCATCCCTTATTTTAATACAATTAACGTGTAATTTCGCCCCATAAAATAAAATTTTTAGACGCTATAAATATGCGCGATAAAGCAGATTCTCAAAAACCGCATAAAATTTCGACCTGAACAAACACATTGGAGGGTGAAAACAATTGAAACTCGCAAAAGTAGCCCACCCTAATATAAAATCGATTTGAATGTTGCCACATATGCGCAGCTGTCCGAAATCGCAAATACTAATGAATTTCTGCTTGTATTCTGCAGTATTTACCTAATGGAATTGAAACGATAAAACGGAAGAAAATTATTTGATCTCAAATATATTAATGGTAAAATTTGTCCATAAAGTTACTTTAATATTCGATTATCTCTTGAAATAGATTAGAACAAAACCCGCGGCTAAGTTTCACTCGAATTAAATCATGTTTTGACGATTGTTTTAGCATGCAACTCCATTTTTAAAACTTCTTATAACATAACTTATATCTTATAGATAACGTAATTATTTAAATATTAAACAATCAATAGAATTATGTGAAACTCGGTCAAGTATTTTTCAGAATTAGTTCTAATTACCCGAATGTCGAAAGATTATAATCAGGTGGCAATTCTGCCCTACCAGGGGCTAGGGTGAAATTTCATTTTTTGCCAGGGGCGACCAAACTGCCAGCGCCAGCCCTGAAAAAGAATCATTCAACTTTTCATTTTGAAGAATTTCGAGGAACCCGATGTTAAAAGAGTTTGCTGTTTCAGATGTTTGAAAACTGGGGATCCAATCGACAAAGTACTCGAGCGGGCAGCCAGAGAAAGTGGTGTTCCAATCCAGGATATCTTAGAGAATCTTCCCCAAGAATTGGCAGTATGGGTAGACCCTGGAGAAGTTAGTTACAGAATCGGGGAAAAAGGAGCCGTTAAAGTTCTATTCAGTGACAAGTCAGATCCGCACGACGAGCATTCCGCTGACAGAGAGGTGACCAAGACCTTCAATCCCGAAGCTCAATGCTTCAGACCGATAGAGTCTGTCAGTTGCAGTTTGGGAAACTTGAGCCTGTCACCGAAGAATATAACACCCTATAATGTTGCCAATATACATCCGCAGACACAAGTTGGTCCGCAGTTACCAGTTACAGTACCGGTGTCTAATTCTGTTCAGAACATACCACAAACTCAAAACAATCTCACCCTACAGACACTAACGAACCCTGTTAACCATCTGGCATCTTCATCAGCTGCTCCTTCGCCAACATCTGGAGGAAATTCTTATAAGGGTAGTCCATCGCCCGTTCCAGCTTTCATACCAAGGAGTACTGCACCTCTTACTTTTACTACTGCAACATTTGCTCAGACCAAATTTGGCAGTACGAAACTGAAGACCAGCAGCAAAAGGGCAAACAGGTGAGATTACTTTCATCATCTTAACGTAATACTTTTTCAAATATTTTTAAAAATTCAGTTTTGGAGTATTAGTTTTGAATTCAGTGAAAAGTTGTAGTAACTCTGAAGATATTTGATATTGTCAGATGTGAATAATTTCAATGACACATCATGTACATATCTGCGTACAATTCGTTCTACTCGCCATAAAAAAACTCCTTAAGATTCACTAAAAACCCAAGTAGAAAATATATTGGAACTTACCTAGACTCATATCAGGTATAACTACATATTTGAAAACCTCAATAACTCTTCTATTTTACATATATTATCGAGTATGAAAAAATTTGATACTAAGGTTCATTGTGTTCTTACATTCCTGTTCTTATTTTTCCACATTGTTCGAAGTCAAATTCCAATTTATCTGATTCATAGCCCAAGTTTTCTCGAAGATTCAACATATTGCTTAAAATTACTTAAGAATGAAAGCATTTCTAGTATTTACAAATTCATATTTTATGATGAAATGAGGTTTTTTCAAATTAATATATTTCCAATCGGAAATTGATTTGCTATTTTAGTAGACGGAAATTATTTTTGGTATATTTTGTACTGAAGAAACGTGAAATATTCTGAATAATCTTCATCTCGCATTCAAAACAAGTCATCCTGTTTGTGACAAGATGTAATTACAGTTTGATTTCTACAATAACTTGTTCATTATTTGAGATGTTAATGGCGATGTGCCTTTGGAATAATATGTAAGTGGATAAAAGTATTATTAGTTTATAAGTGATAGGTATGGCCCTTTGTAACCATATTCGCACGAGGTTCCTCAGAAGTGGTCGGAGTAATGTTATCAGGACATTGTCTACAAGGATTTTGGGAAAAAATCTCTCTCAGACCTTTTACCATCTTAAAATCATCAAGTGATTCCACCCTATTCAGTTCTTGTAATCACACCAAGACATCGTCTAGAAGAATTATAGGAGAAAACTCTATTACATCTTTTTTTATCATAAAATAATTGAAGGATTCCACCAGATTCACTTCTTGTAATGTCACCAAGACATTGTCTAGAAGCAATGTGGGAGAAAACTCTATTACATCTTTCTTTATCATAAAATAATTGAGGGATTCCACCAGATTCACTTCTTGTAATGTCACCAAGACATTGTCTAGAAGGCTTATGGGAAAAAACTCTATTACATCTTTCTTTATCATAAAATAATTGTGTGATTCCACCAGAATCAATCGTTGTAATGTCACCAAAACATTGTCTCTGTAATCATGTTTTTTATCATAAGAATTATTAAGTAACTAAGACTGCATCATAAAAATTGAGTTAGATGTTTTATGCTGAAAACATGATTAAACATGAGCATTTATTGATATTTTATTCGGGACAATTGGATCTTGTTACGCAGTATTGCTATAGATAGACAGAGCTGAGGTAAAAGACGGATCAGGATCGCCAGTAACATCCACACTCAAGAATCGACCTACAAAATTCTTGTTTTCACGGAGGGTGTTTCCTGTCATTACGTTAATTATTCCAGCAGTAGCTTAACTCAGACGTCACACAAACAAAATATACAAAAATATCTTCTTTCCTGAGCTGCTACTTTTTGCAATGCTGTGTTTTCGACAGTTCTTCGAATGGAGTTTGACTTATGTAGCTTCAACACTATAGTCTTGAAATATACAAGGGTGGGGTGAAAAGTATCCGGCCTAACCAAGAAAAACGGAAGTTTTGATATTTATTTTTTGATTTATTTTTGAATATATTCTTCATCAACACTGATACATTTCTCTTGATGAAATGAAATTACTTCAATTCTTTAGCTTTTGTAAATATAATAATTAATATTGTTAACTTTTCCAGAATGTCGCCTACTGAGTTCTCTAACTACATCAAACAGCGCGCTGCCATGCAACAGCAGGTGCACCAACCATCTCAGCATCATTCACCAAACGGTCGCGCCATCTCTCCCGATACCTCAAACTACTATTACCCTCACGGGCCGTACGGACCCCATCAGTTCGCTCACCGTTCTATGATAGAGTCTTCCAATCAGTTCCTCAGCCCCGATTTGTACCCAGGCAAGTTGCCCTACGACCCATCTTCACCGGTAGGACCGTATTACCCTGCTAACCATGCTTCGGGTAACGTACCACCCCAATCAGCACCTACAACACCGCAAGATAATGGAAAATTGATGGATAACAGCTGGCCATATCCCAATGCTGGCCAGTACCAACATTTGTTGGTAGCCAATTGAGGTTAGATGCAATTCCTCCACAAAAAAATGTTTGCACTCTTGGAAAAATTGGAATGCAGTTAAGGTTACCTAAAATTCATTGAAATTCTCAGTTTTTAGGTAATTAAATCTTATTTCAAAAGTAATTCAACGAAGTGAAATGATCTTGATGATCATTTTATTTAAGTTCCTTTGAATATAAATTTATCTAAAATTAATTTAAGCTATTCAGGAGGTGGATCCTGATGGGTAAAAAGCAGTCCAAATGTTTTTTCAAGAGAAAAACGTTTTTCAGGTCTGTAATTTTTTCTATTCGTACTTGGTATTTCACAAAGGATCTCAGTTTTGTTAAGAATTTTCGAGATCACACCAACATCACAAAGAAATCATAACTTGCTAATTATAAATTATTTTTACACTTATTGAATTTATCGAGTATTTTAGGAAAATTTGCAGTACCAAATCGACATATGCTAACCTTTGATCGTTCTTATATATTATAAGACGAAAACTTTTGCTTTGATAACGTAGTTTTTTTATAAAATTCATAGTAATAGTATAAATTAGATGTTTCTTACTTTATATAAACTGGTGTTTACAGTATTCTTGTAGAATAGAGTGTTTTCTAAATTTTTTTATATATGTATGTATTTTTTATTTTTGTATAAAAGGCTCAAGCTGACATCTAGTCCCAAACATAAGATAAAAAAGTTAAGTTGGCATATCATCGGATACAACTTAAAAATAGTTGTTTACGTGAAAGACAGATATTAGCGATGGTCTCTTTCATTGTGGTAACGCGAATGATGATGTTTCGAAACCAAATGCAATAATGTGATCTGTTATAAATGTGTACTGAATTTGTGATATGTGTTTTAGGGCACAGCTAACTGTGCTCATTCAATGTAAATTTGTAACACGGATTATATTTGTGTTTTCTCATTTTACGGTAATTGGTGATTGGGGCTCGTATCAGATGCTGCAAAGGCTCATATATGACTTGAATTACTCCCTTTAGTAGCATTAATGGTCTAAAGGTCTTGTTTCTTCGAAAGTTCGATTTTGGTGGAAGAATATTGCCAAAGAAACACCCTAGCCAAGAGATGATTTGATACAAATATCAGTCAGCAAATATCAATTGGCTATGGATTCTACTGCGTCACTTTGATCAAAATTTTGTTTTGCCTTCAAGCCTTTATAGATTTTTTCATCAGTACTATATAATGGTGTATGCTGTCTCTTCAAATCTATTTAAACTGCTCCATCTCCAGGTGTATATTTGTGAGGATTCTAATGCGTTGCTAGTAGTGGAAGAGGAAGTAGAAGTGGTGAACCATTATCTTTTCAAATGTTATCTATCCTCACCAAACCTTCATGGCTTGTTCTTTCAAATCGTTGAAGCTGGTTATCGTACTTACTGAAACATCTTCTCGAGATAGTTTGCTATCGGTGAATGGAATCATTGTTCCATTTGTGTTCATCAAAATGTGAGTGGTGTTGATCTAGCATTTAGCGAATACCAATTAAATATGAATTGTAATGCTTTGCCCTTGTTGGAAGAAGAAGGGAAGTAAATCAATTTCTGTTCAAATATAAATTTTTGCCACCAAACCAACTTAGCTTTCTCCTTCTACACTTGAAAACTGTGGATGCTGTTTCAGCAAATCTGCCAAGAGTTCTGCATCTTCAAGCGTTAACCTCTTCTTAGGATTTTCTATCTCTTGAGCAGATAGTTTGCTAGCAATAAAAGGAATCATTGTTCCATTTATCTAGCAAGTTGTAATTCAATATGAAGTCTAATGACTTGCAATTGTTGGGAGAGAAAGAACAAGTTGACTAATTTCTCTAATTTTGCTTTTTTGCATCCAAACATTCATAGCTTTTTTTTTCAACGCTTCCAGGCAGTGGATGCTGTATCACCAAATCTACTTAGACTTCTTTATCTTCAGGAGTGAATTCTTTCACTCAAAGTTGCAAGACTTTATAATTTTTTGTATTATAACTTGTGTCTGCAAACTGTCAAACTCAGGTAAGGATTCTGATGTCATCAAAGTAGACAGATCGGAAGAGCCAAATGGTGGAAGAAAATGGAAATATCGCATAGCTGCTCAGATAAATACAAATGAGAAAATCCAACTTATTTGAAACACTTTGATTGGTAGAAATCGTGAAATATCAACTGTCAACTGTCAATACGGGACATTCGAAGAAACTAGGCCTTAAAGCGTATCTACGTGGTAAATAATGAAGTTATTATGAATTAACTAAATTAACATCACTAGAAGGAAAATGTACGTGATTTATGTATCTTGGACTTACATTTATTGGACTTAAGATCTATATAACTTCATTGTTTTCAAATCACTGAATTAATAAGTTATTTTTCGAGATGGATCTTACTTATTCTCTTTATTTCATGCATGATCAAAATTGTAAATCCCTTCAGTATTGCATGTAACCTTGTTGGTCCTAGATGCTTCCTTATTTCTCTCAAATTTAAAATATGGCTTTTTATAGTGCTTCTTTTGTTACAATTATTTTTTCACTGTAATTTTTATTTGGATGTAATTGTTGAATTTGATATAATATATATTTTGTTATGAGCATATGTTATGAGTTTGATTGCATTATTCGGTTATATGCGTACCTGATATTGTCGATATCACTTCTATTCTTTCACTCTAAGAAATAATATTTAGAGAAAAATCAAATTTTTCATGTTGGATGTTAAACTTGTTATTTCACAATTTGTGTTGATTAATTACTGATTTATTGAATCCCAGACAGACTTGGGGAGTTTTGATGAGGACGAGAACCGTATTTTTAAGTGTTTTTCAGGTAGGTACCCCCTTATTTTTATTTACTACAATTATATATTCCGTATAAATTTTTCGAATATTTCAAAAGGTTATAGTTAGAATGAAAAGCAATAAAAATTTATTACGGTATTTGGTATATTTCAATTAATTTTTAATCTTTCAACACCCCACTCGCTTTCCAAGTCTGTTACGAATATATGTACAGTTTTATATAAGCTAATAAATACTTTTCAATATTTGAACATTTTGTCGTAGTATTATGTATAACAACTTTTTATTTATAGAAGCTCTACTCAACCTAATTTCTTCTAATGTTTCAAATAGTGGAATGTCTTAAATTGCAATAAATTCAATTTAAAATTGTCATCTAATTAGGGGGTGTAGAGCTAAAATAGTGTACCCCAGTAACAAAACATTTTTTTATTGATTGATTGAATTTTTGAAGAATGGTTGCCAACTTTAAAACGGGTAGGTTTTAAAGGGATAGTAATTAAAAAACTTGAAATCCTTGAAACAATACCGACCACTTTCGTTCATTTGTTGTTTCAAATTACGAATTTTCCAAAAAATTTTACTGAATAAGAGAGAGTTAATTAATCAGGCAAATATATATTTTCACTGGGTTATACTTAATTATCATACCTTAAGCGATTGTCGATGCTTTATTGTCTTAAATGTATCGAGATTAAATGAATTGGTGATAGTAAAAAAAAAGAAAAACGACTTAAGTAGAAAAAGTTGATCAAAAGATTAAAATAAAACATAGGCAATCTATATTGATATAAATACTTCAACGTATCAACTCTACCTGTTTGGGTATAGTTTATTTTATTACTTTTTTAAAAGAAAAACGTAACTATTTTAGCACAATTGATAATTTAGTAGAAAATATTGGGATATTTTAAACATTCGGACAATGTGATGTCCAAAACTGGGACACCCAAATCATATTTTATTCATTCACTAAAATATAAACGTTGCAATTTTACCATTGGATCATAAAGGAAAATTTCAGTAGGTTCCATGAAAATAAATGAAATAATACGTTTGAGATGCCTCAGTTTTGGATGTGCGTATAGTTAAAAGTCCCTCCAAGTGATATAGATTATTTTTTTAAGCTTCTAAAGCTAAAGATCGCAAAAGATGTCGAAATACGGGATTTGTTGGCCTTCTCAAAGTTGGTTGTAGGCACTTATTGTCGACGGTGTATATGTTACCTGTAAAAATACGATAGAAACTTTGGATATTTTTGAAACTGATGAATTCCAACAAACACCAAACAAATTCTATTACGAGGGTGGGGTGAGAAGTTTCCGACCTGGCCAAGAAAAACGATGTTTTAAATTTTTTTTTGCTTTATTTTTCAACACAATCTCCATTCACACTGATACATTTCTCATAACGGTGTTCTAATTTAGTTATACCAGTTTTAAACGTAGATTCGACAAGCTCCTGAAAATACTGATTTAGTTTCGATAACTTCTTCGTTGACCTCAAATCTTGTTCCGCCAAGCCATTTTTTGAGGTCAGGAAACAGGTAATAGTCGCTGGGGGCTAAGTCTGAAGAGTAGTGGGGATTCGGCATCATTCAAACTTCAATTCGTAGATTTTGGACTTGGCAACAATCGACGAATGCGCTGGTGTGTTATCGTGATGAAACGAAATTTTTTCTTCGCTCAATGAGGTCGTTTAATTTGCACCTCGTCCTTCAAATGTTGCAATAAGTCTACGTAGTATTGACCTATAATAGTCTTACTCTTCTCAAGATAATCAATGTATATAATTTGTCTCGCATCCCAAAATACAGTAGCCATAACCTTGTTTGTCGATAAAATTGTTTTTGTCTTCTTTGGAGTTGGTTCCCCTTTTCAACCCACTGTTTTGACTGTTCTTTATTTTCAGGAGTGTAGTGGTTAACCCAAGTCTCATCAACAGTTATGCATCTTGCAGACAGCTTTTCCATGCTCAAATGTTTGTGCAAAATATTTCGCACACGT
Organism: Henosepilachna vigintioctopunctata; assembly: GCA_030704895.1. NCBI lineage: Eukaryota > Metazoa > Arthropoda > Insecta > Coleoptera > Coccinellidae > Henosepilachna > Henosepilachna vigintioctopunctata. The sequence continues at coordinate 1,138,697 of JARQZJ010000126.1, forward strand.
TCAGCTGACATCCTACAGGTCTCAGCTATCTCATGCACCTTCCATCTGCGGTCATCCAATACTATTTGATAATTTTTTTAATGATTTTCCCAATCATTTCTTAAGTTGTTTCCTAAGCAAGACTCGTCAGAGGTGCTCACACGACCCATTTTGAATTCAGAAACCCAGTGCTTAATAGTTAAATATGAGGGGAGAAGTCTCCTAGTGTTGAATCACCTCTTCTTTTATTTGTTTTGGTGTAAAACCGTTCAAATAGAAGTATTTGATCACAGCACGTTTTTCCAATTAACCTAGCGATTGGTCCGAAACTTTACATACAAGCTCTGTAGGAAAGGTACTGTAGGACGCCGCTGCAACAGTAGACTAGCGCCATCTCTTGGTCAGACCGGAAACTTTTCACCAACCCTCGTAATTTAGGAAGTGCGTCCCATATTTTAAATCCATAAATTCGTGGCTTCACTTTTAAGAACTGCTTTTTTATTTACGCCTCGATATTACATAACTTATATACAGCATATTGCGAAATAGAAGAAAAATTAAAAAATGAGTGAAAACTTCTTTTAGTTTATTCATCGGTTTCTTGAAATATCCTCAAGATTTCTAAGTTGAAAGCTACACAATGTACATGATTATAATACTTATAGATTACTCAATTATTTTATATACTTGCTTGTAAATTACTCGCATTTTAAGATCTGTATATATTGGAATATTATACATTTGTTGTTCAATGATGTGTAGGACATCTCATAATCACTTATTGAAAAATATATATATATAGAAAAGTTTTGTATTGGCAGATAGCGAAATAAGATTTAAGTGGTCATAAATCGTTTTTTCATTGTTTGTGTATTGAGGAAGGTTGTTTTTTTCCTTGAAGAAACCCCAAATATTCGAAATAAAAATTAACAAATCATGTAAAAGTACTGGTACTAATTAAAATATCAATATCATTGAATTGTCGAATAATTTATTTTCAATTAAAAAATTTAAAGGAAATTTCATCTTCATTAAGAAGAGTACGTATAATTTATCATCATCATTTTTGTGCTATGTACCCCTTTTTGGTCCCAGCACGTTAATAAAATAGATAAACGTATCAGAAAGCTCGAAGACTTCTTTCAGGGATATAAAAATTCGATAATTTCCTTTCATTACAATTTTGAACGAGTGAAGAAGTATAATGAAGCAATATTTGAAAAATTATGGAATTCATGAAGAATTCCCATTCTTCATAGAAATATAGGTAGAGGATGTGAAGATATGATTGACATTTTATGACCACAGATTAGGAAAAAACACAATATTTTCAATACGAACTGAATGAAGCCCAAAGGAATGTGATGGCTCTTTTTTACTACTCTTCTAGTGTTAGATAAAATACTTGCTCTGGGAAATTTTAAATATCCTAGACGGGCCTATTTATATTTATGAATGTTTGTCACTAATATGTGTTAGTTTGTTTTATAACTTTCATTAAAATCATTGAATAAAAATATAACTGTGACTAAGTCGTAGATAATTATTTATATTTATTAATCTAAGTATAGTAAAAACGGATATTTCCATCCCGTTGTAAAATAATTATACTATGTGTATGATATAGTCTATAATTTTTCATATTGTTGTACGATTTTTAAGTTTATATTAAAATGTTTGTGCATTGAGAATGTTATTTTTTACCAACTGTTTCACGATCTGTAGGCAGGGTAATTCCCCGCCAATTCCAGCAAATAAGTGGCACGTACCATCCTTTTATGGAAGCATTTCAGGAAAATCTCGACCACCTTTATCTTCAATATCCAGCAGAAATGGTATAAACACGTTATATTTCAAATTTCAATCAATTTGAATAAATAGTTTAAAATTATAACTAGTGAACAGAGGCGGCTTTAGGGGGTGGCGAACAGGGCAATCGCCCGGGGCCTCGCTCTTGAAGGGCCTCGCAAATTGTCAATAATAGCTTGTCAAAAAGGACAAGCAAATTACAAAAAAATACAGATTTTTGTCAACTATATATGTTTTCAATTTGAAACTTTTGATTCTGATTCTTAATTATTTATTAAAGTTATAACAACGGTAAATCAAAATAAAGTTATTCATTCAAATCATAATTGATAAATTCATTTTGTAGTACTTAAATATCGCTATTGTTCTTGATTGTAGTCGCGACGATTCTCCTGTTGAGAAACTATCAATTATTATGAGATTTTAAAACAGAAACAGCTGAAATTGAAGAATATTTTATTGGTTTCATAGCAGACGAAAAAACCACACTTGAGAGTTTGACTAATTATATTAGCACGGAATTAGAACAGTTGGGTATATCATTGCAAAACTGCAGAGACCACGGATGTGATAATGGTACCAATATGCGTGGTGAAAAAAGTGGTGTCCCAAAAAGTGTTATTGAAATTAATCCACTTGCTCATTTTTACCTTGTGGGAGTCATAGCGGGAATCTCATCCTAGGAGATGCAGCATCGTCTTGTGTCAAAGCAAAATCTTTTTTTGCTTTGCTACAATGGTTGTAAAGGGTGTTTTTTTTAGAGGTATAGAACTTTAAGTTGGCATTACTGTTGAAGATGGCGACAAATTTAACAGCTGAAAAGTGATTTATTCTCAGTTTGGTTTGGCAATTCATCATGAATAGATTCACGCCTGAACAACGCGTGCAAATAGTGCAATTTTATTTCGAAAATAAAGGTTCTGTCCGGAATACGTATTGTGCGAATTTTGTTTAGCGATGAAGCGCACTTCTGATTGAATGGCTACGTCAACAAACAAAACTGCCGCATTTAGAGTGAAGATAATCCTCAAGTGAATGTCAAAACCCCGTTACATCGAGAAAAACTGACTATTTGGTGCGCTTTATAGGCTGGTGGAATCATTGGTCCGTACTTCTTCAAAAACGATGATGGCCAGAACGTTACACTCAATGGTGATCGGTATAGAGCCATGATTACTAACTTTTTCATTCCTGAATTGAACAACCATGATGTCCAGCAGCTGTGGTTCCAACAAGACGGCGCAACATGTCATTCAGCTGGTGCCAAATTCGATTTATTTAAAGACACGTTTGGTGACCACCTAATTTCACGTTTTGAACCTGTGAATTGGCCTCCAAAATATTGTGATCTAACACTGCTAGACTACTTTCTGTGGAGCAATGTAAAGTCATTGGTCTATGCGGATAATCCACAAACGCTTGACCATTTGGAAGACAATATTCGCCGTGTTATTGCCGATATACAGCCACAAATGTTGGAAAAAGTCATCGAAAATGGGACGTCCAGATTGGACTACATCCGAGCCACCCGTGGCAGTCATATGCCAGAAATTATATTTAAAATGTAATGCCACAGGATTATTTTTCGAATCAAAAGCCTATTTTAGATGCTCATGTAAAATCCTTATCGCTAAAACCTCTTTCTGAAACTAGATGTGAGTGCAGTTAAGCATCGATGAAGGCTATTAAATACCAAATACCAACTAAGCGATATATGTGGTGCTTGAAAGGATTTAGCAGAAAACAGATTGTCAAATGGTCAGTGAATGCCATTCTATAGAAAAAGAAATAACTATCTACGAATTTGTAGTTTCACTTGTCATATGGTATAACATTCTGACGAAGATAAATGTTATCAGTAAAATGCGGCAAAGCTAAAACATGCACTTAGATGTGGCTCTACAACGCCAAGACGCATTCACAAATTGGCTCGATAATTATCGAGAAAATGGTGCAGTCATCCCTTGTAACAGCGAGAGAAATAGCGGTGGAAAATGATATTTAAAAAAATGATGATGAAAATGAAGACGATGAAAAAAGGGCATTTTTTGCGGAATAAATTTTCAAAATAAATTATTTTTATGTTATTGTCGACATTCGCGCACAAAATCCACAAATCTTTCAATGTAAGTAAAATGTTTTAATATTCTAATTTTATTTATTTGTATAACTCGTCGTTTAACTTTGCATTTCTGGTCAAACATAACGAATACCTACCAAACAACCAGACCTACTTTCGCATCACATAGGACCTTTTTCGTAAACATTCCGTAGGACACACATTTGATTTTGAATTGTTTATCTATTTAATGTAACTCTTCACAGATATACCTAAACTGCCATACCCTAGCTGAATTTCGAACCCAGCACATTCAATTCATTGAAATAATACTTTTTTGACGAACTCAAAGGTGCATTATCTGAGGACCAGTCTGAGATTCGAAAAACCTTGTTTTTGCACTATTAAAATGTGTTCACTGTTTTTACTAAGTAAATTATCTGTCGCGTATTAAATGTACAAGTGTGAAAGATGGATTAGTTCAATCATCAAGTCAAAAACAACATGGTATCTTCCTCAGATGAACATACAATATCTAATAACAATAATTTTTAAGTGAGGAATTATTTGGTCATGAAAATAAACATTTCTATTTCGTAAGTTACAAATTTGAACTACTATTTTCAATAATTATTGCAAAATATTACAGAACAACTGAATTTTATAAAAGATTATTCAAGATAAACTAAAATGTGTCCAAAGTTATGAATTGCTGAGATTTCCAAAAATTCACTTAGTTGTTAATTCGCTATATAAGTTTTTTTAATGAAACAATGTTTAGAATTTTCTCATCCTCATAACCTTAATGTTAATTCAGCATTTTATAAAAAAGTAGTAGGTACTTCGAAACGCTCCATGCGTAATTTTGTTAATATATGAGAAAATTCTAAATATTGTTTCATTATGGATATTAATTTTTTCCAAGTATCGGCCTCATCAAAACGTGTTTTTTTTAGTCAATACCTATAAAGAATACAATATGGGCGAGTGTTTAATAGGGGAAGACCAGATAAAAATAGAACAGTGTGATATTAGAGAAGTTAAAGCTGAACCTTACGATTATGAGACTGCTTATGAACACAGTGTAGACATTTCTGACGGTTTGACCACGGGCTTGACTTGTGGTCAAGAGTATGACGATAAGCTTGATGTTGACGAAGAATGCTTTAATTACACGAAAGTTCAACGGGAAGAAAGATCTGAAGGTAGGACTGTGCGTTCAATGACATTTATATATATATATATATATATATATATATATATATATATATATATATATATATATATATATATATATATATATATATATATATATATATATAATAATAATAAGATAATGATACGTAAATTTTGCACTTTTTTGTTGTACTTCCATTGCCTATAAATTCAATTTCAAGTTCTGAAACAAACTATGATTAAATAAATTTGTAGAATGAATAGGAGAAACATGAAAAATACAAAAAGATTAGTAAATTATATCCTGAGGAATGAAACAAAAATATAAAATGACAATAAAAATAAAATAAATTAATATAAAATAAAATTAATAAATTCTTACCGTCGATGAAGAAGGTTTAATCAGAAATCGAATTCACACGACGTTTCGGTTAGTAATATATCTCTAACCGTTCTCAAGTATAAACTGAGTGTTCAGTTCATGAAAATTTGTTATATTTTACAATTATTACTCAATTAGTTACGCCCATATCTATGAACGTATAAGTTTAGTCATTAAATAAGTCGAATCATCAAATAACTTCGTCAAAACAACTGATCAAAATCAACAAACATTATCAAAAGTTTCCTACTGATCACCAGATGAAACAAAGAAAGTGAAACAAGTAACTGGTAATTATTATAAAATCGTATATATTCTATGGTAAGTCTAAGTCTGACATACTGACTCCAAACGAATAATTTTTTTAGTATAAATCCCATAAAAATACGTTAATTTAGTGTTTTCTCGTTTTTAGTGATGAAATAAGAACTTAATTTTGTGTATTTAGTTCAAAGAGTCTGCCTTTCAATCAAATCAGATCCGTTTTTACCCCAGTGAGTTAATTGTGAGTGATTACTTTGAAACATGTTGCAAAACAATATAAATGAAGATATCGTATTGTGTCGCTAAAAATGGGAAAAAGCAGAATCAAATATTTCCTATTGGAGTTTACACTTATAAACTTTTTTGTTTAGTGTCAATTCATGGCTCCGCCCCTTTCTGTGCATCAAAGTTCATTGTCCTGCACCCACAACCCTTGGTGAAAAATTTTGAAATTGTATAAATAAGAAAACCTAGCTGAATTTCACAAAAATTATTCAATATTATCAGCATAGTTCACATGCTACTAATGCAATATTAAGAGTGTTATCATCTATGAGGGTGGGGTGAAAAGTTTCCGGCCTGACCAAGATATAGCGCCACTAGGTCTACTTTTGGAGCGGCGTTCTACAGTACCATTCCTATTGAGCTTGTATGTAAAGTTTCAGCCCAATCGCTACGTTAGTTTGCGTTTGAGGGCACATTGTGCGAGACGCTTCCGTTGTTTTCGTGAAAATGGAAGAATTGGTGAAACCTTCTGTCATCAAATACTTCTATTTGAAAGGTTTTACACCAAAACAAATAAAAGAGGAGATGGATTCAACACTAGGAGTCTCCTCCCCATCATATTCAACTATTACGCAGTGGGTTTCTGCACTCAAAATGGGTCGTGTGAGCACCACTGACGAGCCTCGCTCAGGATGTCCCTTTGAGGTCACAACTTGAGAAATGATTGAGAAAATCCATCAAATAGTAATGGAAGAATGCAGATTGAAAGTGCATGAGATAGCTGAGACCTGTAGGATGTCAGCTGAACGTGTGCGAAATATTTTGCACAGCCATTTGAGCATGAAAAAGCTGTGTTCAAGATGGATGACGCGTTTCTAACTCTCGCAGAAAACTGATACGAAAAAATATATCTACCGAAAATTTGGCGCTGAATATGCGTAATCCAAACGAATATCTGCGTCGATTCATAACTGTCGATAAGACGTGGCTTCACCACTAGCCTCCTGAAAGTAAAGAACAGTCAAAACAATGGGTTGGAAAGGAGGAACCAACTCCAAAGAAGGTAAAAACAATTCGGCAAACAAGGTTATGGCTACTGTTTTTTGGAGGGGGAATTATTTACATTGATTGTCTTGAAAAGGGCAAGGCTATCACTGTTAATACTACGCAGGCTTATTGCAATCTTTGAAGGAGGAGGTGCAAATTAAACGACCTCATTTGGCGACGAAAAAATTTTGTTGCATCACTATAACGCAACAGCGCATTCGTCGATTGTTGCCATGTCCAAAATCTACGAATTGAAATTTGAATTGATGACGCATCCTCCCTCCTCTCCAGACTTAGCCCCAGTGACTATTGCCTATTTCCTAACCCCAAAAAATGGCTTGGCAGTAAAAGATTGAGAACAACGAAAAAGTTATTGAAACTATAAAACAGTATTTTGAGTATCTTGATTAATCTACGTTTAAAACTGGTATAACTAAGTTAGAACGCCGTTATGAGAAATGTATCAGTGTTGAAGAAGATTATGTTGAAAAATAGACCAAAAAAAATTTTAACGTCGTTTTTCTTGGACAAGCTGTCAACTTTTCACCTCACCCTTGAATTTTATTGTATCGAATCGTTGTATAAATAACAAAACATATAGTTTCAATCCAAAACATTGGTATTTTTATTCACAGGATCAACAGATGAAGAGCAGTCAAATATTCCCAAATCAAGTAACAGACAAGTCTTAGATAATGTTAAATTAGACAATGGGATGGTAAAAAGTCTCTCAACTTCAATTTCAACCAAAAATTTCACTGCCATTGAAATCAATTATAAAAATAATTGCAAGAATCTCATGTTGATGTATCACACAAGAGTTTGTATGTGCCACAATAACAATTATTCTAGTATCGCAGAGCTTTTCAATCATTTGAGGGTATACAACCCCTGGATGCCACTTCACACCTGTTTTCATTGTATGATAACATTCAGGAATAGATCCAGTTATACGAAACACATGAAGAATTGTCGTATGGATACATTAGACCGACTTACGAAGTTATCTAATCTGAAAAGTCGAGATCAATTGAAAATAAGATTGTATCAAAACTACCAATGTGTCGAATGTCAGTTGATCTTCAGTTTCCATGATGATTTTCGCAAACACGCAGATGAAAATCATATCGTGCACAATCCACCTTATTTTTGTAGATGCAGACAAATTTTCAATTCAAAAGAGAGGTATAGAGATCATATATATGTCTCATGCATGGTAAAATACTTTTGCGATTTATGTTCATTATCTTTGAAATCATCGAACGATTTCATTCTTCACGCTGAAGAGAATCACGATAATTCTGAGGACGTTGTAGAAAATTATAAATACAGCCAAAATAAAAGGCACATAATGAAAAAGAATGACAACAACGATAGCCAAAATTTGAATTCGACAGAATCTGGAGTAACTGTTTCATCTAAAATGCAAAGACGGTATGATGACCCACAGGTTTGTAATATCTGTTACTTAGTATGTGATGATTCCTTGCAATTAATGAATCATAAATTATCACATGGTGTTTTTACTGGAGAGAGGCAGTACGTGACTCCTCTACCGATTTCAAAATCTACACCAAACAGCAAACAATATACTGTTAAAAGAGGACTGCTAGATCATAATCGAACTGATTATATCAATGATCGACCTAACAAATTTCGCAAAAGATCTAACACGAAAATAGTCTCTAAGGAAGATATGCTATTCAAAAATTCCGATTCCACTAAACAGTTCAGATTCCCTTGTGACATTTGTGCGAAGAGATTCTCCACAAAAAGGGCCCTAAAAGAACACCAACAAAACCACATAGCTAAAGAAGGAATTGAGAATAAAAAGTTGTCCACATCTTCTGGCATAAAGTTCAAATCACAAGATGCTTCTCTGCATAAAAAGGGTAAATGTAGACCGTACCATGAATTCAATTAAAAATAAGAAGTATTCAAACCAAAAAATAAACTCTTCAAAGTTTTGGGCCATACATGCAAGTTGGAATTTCCTAAGATACAGCGTTGCAGGTTCATACTTTGGAGAAACATGACAACATCGATGCTTTTCACTTGCCAAGATGCAATATTTGCAATCTGGATTTATAAATAAATAAATTAATTGTTATTTTTAATTTCAGAATCAACAGAAGAGGTCCAAACATTAACATGCTATAAAACTAATGAGATTAATATCTCGGCCGATTTTCATGTGGACCAGAATTTGTCCTTAAGGAATGTATCGGCAAGTTTTGGAGTCTCCTATGAGTTACAAGATGAGTTAGTTCAGAAGTTATCTGCAAAAAAACAAAGAAAAACTTTCATTTGCAAATTGTGCCCGAAAAACTTTAAGAGCCAACAGGCTGTTAACGCTCATACCGGTTGGCACAAAAGATTAACAAAGGGTTTGTTGAAAGCAGTAAAAACGATAAAACCTCAAAGTACACCAGTAAAACAAGATAAAACAGACTTTTTATGTAGTCATTGTCATTTAGAATTACCTAATGACACAGCATTAAAAGTTCACTTTCTGGAGAGGCATGGCAACATGGCAGCTTATCTGACACCAAGATGCGAAACATGCAATCGAGAATTTGCTACAATATCGGAATATGAGAATCATAAAAATCTACATCAAATAGTGGAAAATCCAAAGGTTTTCACAGAATTCAAATGCAGCTCCTGCGGTATAGTTTTTGAAAAAAAAATATCACTATTAAATCATTCCAGAGTACACAAAAGACAAAAATCATTCATTGGTAATCCTAAGCCTTTATTTTTCTGTTCTATTTGTAAAATTGGTTTCCAAACAAAAAAAGATTTAAAAGCACATAATTTTGCGATCAACCATTAAAAAGACCTATATAAATAACCAGTGATTAAATAATTTTAATTCTTTATTTGAGTATATGTAGATATAAGTAAAATGCTAGAGTAAGTCCAGTCCACCATTTCTTTCGAAATAGACTTTTACGAAGTATCATTATAGTTGGGCTTTTTGAATCTAAAGCAGTTATCCTAGAATTTTTAATATAATTTTTATTAAATCCAGTGACAATTTGTCTGCACAAATTTGTAGCAAATGCACGAAAACATTGAGAATTGGGACAAATTTCTCAAAATGTGTAACAGCAATCAGTGCCTAATAAAAGGAGAAGACACCGTAAAAGATATACATACAGTGAGTATTAATGTCAATAATTTATGTTATCATAACTGCGATACTCTGCTACTTAAAGACATCTTTCAGTCTGGTTTGATCTTTTCAATCAACGGACCCTGATTCATATCACTACATAGTATAAAGCAAAGTCGCTTTTTCTGTCCCTTTGTCCCTTTGTACGTTTTAATCTTTGAAACTACGCAACGGATTTTGATGCGGTTTTTTTTAATAGATAGAGTGACTCAAGAGGAAGGTTTATATGTATAATAACATCCACTAAATAGTGGAGAAGTACTGTTATTTTTGAGGTTTCTAATGTGATGTCGTAAATAATTACATTTTTTCCGCTTACATTGCAAACGCAGGCTGAACCCTACGAGTTTTATCAAAATAATGTACTAAGTATTGTACACATTGAAAAGGTCTACAGAAAAGTCCGTGATGGTATATGTCTATCTCTTATGGATAACCCACAATAACTTTTTTTGGTCATTTACTTTTTGCGACAAATAATGGCTAATTTTCGAAGCGATTTTAACCCATACAGCATTAATCCTTAACCAATTAAATACCTTGAATACATTGTTCATTTAATATAGATATATATGGCCCTTTACACCGTATGATGTAAGTGAATATTTTCGAAGATATTACAGATTAAAAAATTGCGGGGCGTAGCGTTTGCGGCGTGCGAAGCCAGGGCGGGTCGCTAGTCTATTATAATCGAAACGTCAGAAAGAAAGTGAGTTTCAGTTCACCATTATGAACTTACCGAAGGAAATGTTTTGATTTTCCGAACGGTAAAAGAAAACATTCCAACGACAAGTTGCCAATTCACAATCGCCCCATGATTTCTTGAAATTTCAAAAGTTTGTTATTATTCAAAAATCCAGTACTTTAGATGTCTGTTTTCTGAAATTCTCGAGTTTGAGAATCAACTGTTAAGTCTTTGTATTCTAAATCTAGTTTTATGAGTTAGTAAATTCATGTAATTTTGTGAAAAATGACATTGTATATTTTAGAAATACGTTTTTCGTTTAAGTGCATCGACGTAAAGGAAGAACCGCCATCTATGGACGAATCAATGTCTGGTGCCGAAACTGATGGTAAGAATTAGAGTTATATATTTGAAACTTTTTGAGACTTTCAGTTATACTCAGTTATAATTTTTCTCATAAGTTTTTTGAGCTTTTTATTTAATCATGTTTCACCAAGAGCTAAGCGAGAATTCAATCTCAGTTATAATTTCACCTAAATGAGAATGTTATGTAAAATTATGTTGAAATATTTAAAATATTTAACAACTAAAATCATGAATTAATGAACAGAACAATTTCATCTTCTTGATAGCATTTTCATGAATTTTTCAGTCGTTTTCGAAAAAAACACAGAAACTGAAAGAAAATTACGAAATTTGAGAGTTTTGAAACTTTATCGTTTAACGATGAATCTCTTACTGTGGTTTCCATTTGTCAATGACTTTTCATATTTCTAATTGCGTTGATTCATTTTATTATTATTCAATAGTGTTGGCATTTACTTGATATAAATTCATTATAATTGAATATAAACTAAAATTTACTTGAACTTTCGATTAACACTTTATTGACAACATGGCTTGACGCGTTTCGTCATTACAAGCAACTTCTTCAGATGCTAACAGAATACTGATTAAATACTGGATAGAGTATTATCGCTTGTAATGACGAAACGCGTCATGATATGTTGTCAATAAAGTGTAAATCAAAAGTTCAAGTGTTTGAATTTTAGTTTATATTCAATCATTTTATTATTGATTTTTGAATTTATTTTCGCTTCAAATTGAAAATGTTCAAGAATGCTGTTATTTAAATCGAATGCAAAGTAATCTAAAATTTCGAATATGATTTCAGATTAAATTCAGAGACAATTTGTCTACAAAAATTCGTAGCCAATGCCAAAACAAAATTGAAAATTGGAACATATTTCTCAAAATATGTAATAATCAGCGGATAATGAAAGGATAAGTATGGTTTGTATATTTACAATCAACAGACTCTGATTCATATGCATATATACATACTTAACTAAGTTAATTATTTGTCTTTCCAAAGCAAACAGAAGAGGTGCATTAAAAATGTAACCGCCAGTTTTCGAACTTTCTACGTGCTACCTGAAAAGACAGCTCAGAAGTTCTCTGAAGAAGAAGAACATGAAGAATTTAAGGTAATAATTCTCATAAAGGACGGTATAATAAGATAAGAATATAGTGTTAATAATTATAATAATATTTATTCAGCTGAAGCTATACAAAAAATTTACATATTTTGAACTGTCAATTTTTTATTACAAACCTATCTCATTATTTAAAATATACTTTTGTAGATCACGCTTAAATATCTTAATTCTAGTACTAGTTTTCAATATACTTGGTAAATTATTGAAAGCCTTAAATCCGTCATAGAGTATGCTATTTTTAATTTTAGAGAGCTCACAACTTTGGATATAAAAACTATCAGTATTTCTAGTATTATACCCACGAACATCACAGACATATGTTAGATTTCTTATTACATTACATAGAAGCAATTGATTTTTCATTTCAAATATGAATATATATGTACCAAAGAGCTATTCTTTGTTTAACAGACATTAATTCCAAAGAGTTCAGCATAATTTTAACACTCAGTCCCTGGTATGAGCTTTCATCATTAAAAGACTATATAGTAACACCACTTAGGCACGTAGACGTCACTGGCACCTGCCCCACTCTTTTTGCTTTTCTCAATCTTCGTTTTTTCCCTCAGATACTGCGAACGAATATTATGAAGTTTCTTTTCTATTTCATCACTTTTTGATCCTAATGCCTCACTTATTCGTTGCAGGGCATCAACACGGCTGTTTGAGTTTTTGTGATGTGCACTTCGAACATTCCACAAAACAGACTCCTGTTCAAACAGTTCGATCAGTTTGGTAGTACGGCATTTGGTCCACTCCATTACAGTGACGTACAAATTAACAGGGAATAACTACACAACACAAAACACACACGATCCACGCGAGACACACGTTGGAATCTGAGGCAGAGAGGTTAGATTTTGCTGTCAGAAGGATGTAAACAGTGGTCTGCGCATGCGCAAGTCCCAGGCACAACTCGCAGGCCGTTTCCATTATCCGGGCACAAGTCACGGGCACATGTTTTGCTTGTGCCGGGCACATTACACTTTAAAATTGCCAGCATGGTTCTATTCTGTAACTTTTGTAATTGTTGAAATTTGTTTGTAATTTTTTCTTCTTTAGTTAAACCAAATAACAAAGTGGAGCAATATTCAAAATGTGGCATTATTATTGATTTGAACAACAATAATTTCACATATGTCGACAGATTTTTTTCCTATTTTTTTCAAACAATTGATTTTTTAGATGATATGAAATCAACATGATCTTTTATACTCAATTTTTCGTCTAACATAATGCCTAAATATTCAACTGTTTCTACTATTCTAATTGTAATTTGTTCATTAATCTCTATAGTTATATCCTCATGTTCCATTAACGTATAAAAGAAAGAGAATATCTAAAAACTTCTTGTCGATTATGTCCGGAATATTTAGGCCCCAAATACAAAATAGAATTTCTAGATGTTAAATTTTTAATCAGGATTAGGCCGCAATGCTTAGGCATCGAATCATCTTAAAATGAAAGACAGTAGAACAAAAAATGGTCACTATATTGAGATTATATTTTGCCAACATTGTCCCGCATTCTTTTACAAATTGGACGATTTTCAAAGTCTCATTCAATCAAATTACGTCCACTCAAAACAACAATTCATTATCCTGTCATTTTTACAGGAATGTTAAATTGCTACAAAAGTATATACAGGTCAGCTCAAAAACGATGAATTTCGGATTTTTGCGAAATTTTATTTTCGTTATGTGGGTACAAATACGTTTCTCATATTTTGAAATTTTCATCCATTTTGGATAAGTAGCTTGTTTTTGACAACTGAAAAGGTTTGTCACGTATTTGTTTTTCTTCTATTTTTTACTTTAAAAAAAATGGATTGAAGAACCTGTTTTAAATTTTGCTTTAAAATGGAATAAAGTGCTGCAACGCATTTAAAAAATGACTTTGGCATTCGGCGAGTTTACTTTCTCTCTACGCTTTACAGAAGGCCGATGATGATCAACGTCCAGGAGCTGCAACAACGTCTACAAGCGAAACAGTGAAGAAAATTTTATTGGAAAATCCTCGAATCAGTACTATGGAAGTTGCAGGGGATGTTGGCATATCAATCGTCTTATGCCACGCAATTTTCTCGGATGTTTTGGGCATGCAACGTGTGGCATCGAAGCTTGTTGCTGAATTTTGAGCAAAAGCAACGTCACATTAGTATCTATGAGAAGTTCTTAAATGACGTCAACGACGATCTAGATTTGCTCAAAAAAGTCACAACTGGTGACGAAATGTGGGTATATGGTTATGACATCAAAGCCAAGACCAAATGGAAGCGACCAGAAGAGAGAAGACCACAAAAGGCACGTCAATTTCGATCAAATGTGAAAGTTATGCTCATTGTTTTCTTCGACTACAGCGGCATGGTGCACCATAAGTTCTTGCTAGCAGGTCTTACGGTTAATAAGGAATACTACAAAGAAGTTATGCAAAGTTTGCGTGAAGCAATACGGCTCAAGTGATCGTCACTGTGGAAAACAAATCAAGAATTTTGCCTCACGATAATGTACCAGTTCATATATCAATGCTTGTACGTGATTTTTTGGCCAGAAACAACACCGTATCTAATCATTAACCGTATTCACAAGATTTGGCACCCTGCGACCTTCTACTATTCCTAAAACTGAAGAGACTAATGAAAGGAAAGCGGTTTGTCGCAATTGATGAGATGAACTCGGAATCGAAGAACGAGCTGATGGCCAATCCGAAAAGCGCATTTCAGAAGTGCGTGGAAAATTGGAAGAAGCGTTGGCATAAATACATTATTTATATCTGAGGGGAATTACTTTGAAGGGAGCAAAATGTATATTGAGGAATAAATAAATACTTTTCGAAAGAATTCTAATTTCACCTTTTCCTTCGAACAAACCTCCTATACTGTATTTTAACTATATATACTTTAACAACGTATTAAATGAAAATTTGTTTGTCGAATTACTTACTAACTTAATATTCTGTTTTTTTTTCAATATGCCATAAATCATGTTTTACACAACCATGAACTCAAATTTATAGTTTTATGTATCAAGCTGTTTAATGAATAGTGTTATTGTCAAATCATTTGAGAATTTATTGAATCAGCTGTCAGTAGGACTGAACTTTGTTATCAAAAAATTTGGATTTTAAGTTATGAAATCCAAGAATGATAATATTACATTTTAAGTTTTCATTTGAATTCGGAAACTTAAAATATCATCATTACTTCTGCTATTTAAATATCTGTATTATTAAAAACTTGTGTATGGAGCACAACTCCATGATAAGAACTAGGGATTTGATCTAATTTATGAAGAAAATGATCGAATATCACCAGATATGGAAATAAAATATTTTGCTAAAAAAAACTACTTGATATCCAATTTAGGGATATGTCTGAACGCAGACAAAGTTGTGTAGCAGTTTGAGCAATTGAACTGAACAATTAGTAAGACCTCACTCAAATTTAAGTAGTCAATTCAATTTGAGTAAAGTGAAAATCTCTACAAATTCAATTTTCTCCACTTTTCTTGAAGATGCATTCACAGACTTCTTAATAACTTTTAGCTTCTCGTTTAATCTTAAGTTGTTCCCTGTAATAACGTTCAGGAGTTATAACGGGTGATTTTTTAAGCGTAGTTTTTTTTAAATCGAATAAAACACTCAATTTGCATTATATATTCAAAATTTTTATTGAAATTGATAACTTGGCCTTTGCCATTTGCATTTTGAAGATAACTTCATGTTAATCTTGTCCGCGGCTCCGTATCAAAAAGTCTATTCGGAGTTCCAATTTTGCGTTACCTTTTCGAGCATTTCGGCCGGTATGCCACGAATTACGCGTGTTATGTCATCCTGTAAGGCTTCAATCGTGTTCGGCTTGTCCACATACACTAACAACTTTACATAACCCCACAAGAAATAATCCAGAGGCGTTAAATCGTATAATCTTGCCGGCCAATTAACAGGGCCATTTCGAGAGATAAGCTGCTCGCCAAATTCATCCTTCAACATGTCCATTCTTTCACGAGCTGTGTAGCATGTGGCACCGTCTTGATGAAACCACATGTCAACCAAGTTCAACTCGGCCAACTGGGGCAAAAAAAAGTTGGGTATCATGGCTCGATATTGTTCACCGTTGACGGTAACGTTTCTTCCACGGTCGTCTTTGAAAAAAAATGGACCGATAATGCCACCGGCCCATAAACCACTCCAAACTGTCGTTTTTTCGGGATGCATCGGTAATTCTCGTATAGCATGTGGATGTTCATCACTCCAAATGCCACAGTTTTGTTTATTTACACATCCGTTAAGCCAGAAATGAGCCTCATCGCTGAACACAATTTTTCGATAAAACAGTGGATTTTTTAAGCTGTTTTAAGGCCCATTCAGCAAAAATCAGATGTTGTGGTAGATCATTCGACTTCAATTCTTGCAGAAGTTCAATTTGATAGGCTTTCAAACCCAAATCAACACGTAAAACTTTCCATGTGGTTGAGTAACACATACGCAATTGCTGAGAACGGCAACAAATTGTCATTTATTGATCCTCATTAAAACTGTACACTACGGCTACAACATTCTCTTCAGTACGAACTGTACGCATGCGCGACAATGGTTTAATGTCCAACAAAGTAAACTTGGCGATAACAGCACGAATTGTTGATTCACCAGGTCGATTATGACGACCATAATATTGTCGTAATAAACGATACCATTTTTCACAGAGCACGAAATTTGATCGTTTGTAAATCATGAAATGGCTAAGTATACTGAAAACTTTTCACTTTGACAGATGACGTTTGGATGCCATTACCAACCAGTGCCGCCAACCTGAAAAACTTTACTCTAAAAAATCACCCTTTATTTAAATGTTTGTTCTAAGGTTTGAATGATTAAATTGTGGTTCAATTGTAACCTGTAAAAATCATGTAATATAATTAAATGCTCTGGACTGACTTTGGTGTGATTATGCAGAAAGTCTAAAAATCCTTCAACTATAATCTATTTCTAAAGATTATTGAAAAGCTATTTGTTTGCAATTCAACTTCATATATTTATGTTTTGTTTTCGTTTCGATTAAGAGAAAGAAAATATCAACACTATTTGTAAGGAATAAAAAAATCAGTAAAATAAACCAGT
The DNA here is from genome assembly GCA_030704895.1 of Henosepilachna vigintioctopunctata. Lineage (NCBI taxonomy): Eukaryota > Metazoa > Arthropoda > Insecta > Coleoptera > Coccinellidae > Henosepilachna > Henosepilachna vigintioctopunctata. The sequence goes on from JARQZJ010000126.1 coordinate 1,156,118, forward strand.
TTGTACGTAATAATATATTTTAAGAAGGATACAAATTTATTAGAAAATTAATGTTTATTCTATGACATAATTTCTTACTAATTAACAATAGGAAACTTACAATGTAGTGAAAATTAAAAAAAAAATTATATAGAACTGAACTTATATATTTCTTATTTTTTAAACGGATGAGCTGTTTTGGTATGTGTTCTCAACTGCTTTGGTATTTTAAAACCCATATTGCAAATACCACAGACGAATGGAGGTTTGGGGGTACCGACAACGGCTTTCTGTTTTTCGTGCACTTTAACATGGTTAGTTAATGACGACGGTTTATCAAAAGCTTTACCACAATAGCCACATCTATACTTTCGGAATTTTTCAGTGTGACTTGAACGTATGTGGGATTGTAAATTTTCATCTTTATTGAATGAAGCGGAGCAATACTGGCACGGATATGTGACAAGTTTCTTTTGAAATTCTACTATTTCATGAGATTTTTTGTGATTCTCATATTCCGACATTGTAGCGAAATCTTGATTGCATGTTTCGCATCTTGGTGTCAGGTCAGCGGTGTTGCCATGCTTCTCCAGAACGTGAACTTTCAATGCTGTATCATTAGGTAAAACGAAATAACAAACGCTACATACAAATTCTGCTTTTTCTGGTTTTGCCGGTGTCTTTTTAGGTTTTTTCGTGTTTTTCGTTTTTTTTATTCTTTTGTGCCAACCGATGTGAGCGTTAACAGACTGTTGGCTATTGAACTTTTTCGGGCACAATTTGCAAACGAAAGTTTTCCTTTGCTCTTCTTCAGATAACTTCTGAACTGGTGGCTCATTTTGTAATTCATAGGAGACTCCAAAACTGGCCGATACATTCCTGAAGGACAAATTCTGGTCCACACGAAAATCGGCCGAGATATTAATCCCATCAGTTTTATTGGATGTCAATGTTTGGACCTCTTCTATTGGCTCTGAAACTAAAAATAATAATTGATTTATTTCTAATGAAAGAATTGTTTGTTCATAACACTTTTCTTAACCATAAATTCAATAATCAATAATAAAATGAATCAACGTAATTAGAAATATGAAGAGTCATTGACAAATGGAAACCATACCAAGAGATTCATCGTAAATGAACGATAGATAAAGTTTCAAAACTCTCAAATCTAATAGAACAATTGTTAAACTGATTTACACATATATTAAAAAGAATACTGCATGACGTACGTTTCGATGAGATTCACCTTTTTCAAATGCTACGTGCAGACTAATGACAAGTTCTCGAATACATACAATATATAAACTTAAATTATGAATACAGAGAAAACAGGTAGGTAACAGGTAGAAGGGATCAATTCATACTGAACTACTATACAGTAAACTAAGTAATTTTGAAAAGATTGAAAAGGGAGCTTGAGGTATGATCGATTTGGCTGTTCAAAAGGTTGCCAGAATATTTGTATTTATTAATTTGAAGTGATTTAATGAATACAAATATTCTGGCAACCTTTTGAACAGCCAAATCGATCATACCTCAAGCCCCCTTCTCAATCTTTTCAAAATTATTTAGTTTACTATATAGTAGTTCAGAATGAATTGATCCCTTCTACCTGTTATCTACCTGTTTTCTCTGTATTCATAATTTAAGTTTATATATTGTATGTATTCGAGAACTTGTCATTAATCTGCACGTAGCATTTGAAAAAGGTAAATCTCATCGAAACGTACGTCACGCAGTAGTCTTTTTAATATATGTGTAAATCAGTTTAACAATTGTTTTATTATGTTTATCGATTTACATCAAGTATCGGCCTCATCAATTATTAACTCTCAAATCTCGTAATTTTCTTTCAGTTTCTGTGTTTTTTTTATGAAAAAGATTGAAAAATTCATGAAATTCTACCAAGAAGATGAAATTGCTCTGCTTATTAATTCATGATTTTTGTTGTTAAATATTTTAACTATTTCATCATAATTTTACATAACATTCTGATTTAGATGAAATTATAATTGAGATTGAATTCTCTCAGCTCTTGGCGAAACATGAATAAATAAAAGCTCAAAAATCTTATATAAAAAATTATAAGCGAGTATTACTGAAAGTCTCAAAATTAGTTTCAAATATGTAACTCTAATTCTTACCATCAGTTTCGGCTTCAGACATCGATTCGTCCATAGATAGCGGTTCCTCCTTTACGTCGATGCACTGAAACGAAAAACGTATTTCTAAAATATACAATGGCATTTTTCACAAAATTACATAAATTTACCAACTCATGAAACCAGATTTAGAATAAAAAGACTTAACATTTGATTCTCAAACTCGAGGATTTCAGAAAACAGACATCTAAAGTACTGGGTTTTTGAATAACAAAAAACTTTTGAAATTTCAAGAAATTATGGGGCGATTGTGGATTGGCAACTTGTCGTTGGAATGTTTTCTTTTACCGTTCGGAAAATCAGAACATTTCTTCCTTGAGTTCAAAATGGTAAACTGAAACTCACTTTCTTTCTGACGTTTCGATTATAATAGACATGAATCAGGTCCGTTGATTGAAAAGACCAAACCAGACTGATAGATGTCTTTAACTAGGAAAGGATCGCAGTTATGATAACATCAATTACTGAAATTAATACTCACTGTATGTACATCTTTAATTTCTCCTCCATTTATTAGGCCCTGATTCTTGTAACATAATTTGCGAAATATGTCCCACATCTCAATTCTTTCTTTGCATTTGCTACAAATTTTTTTGGACCAATTATCGTTATATTTAACCTGAAATTATATTCAAAATTCTAAGATAACTTAGCATTCGATTCAAAAAAGCCAAACTATAATTATTCTGATTTTTGTGAAAGTCTTTTTTTCAAAGAAATGCTGGACTGAACTTACTCATGCATTTTACTTTTATCTACATATACTCAAAATAGAGAATTGAAATATTAATTGATGAAAATTTAATTATTGAAAACTTCAAAAAATCACTCGAAAAGAGAACAAAAGAAACTTGAAGCACAACTCGACATTATTTCATTTTGATGATATTCGACTATTATAAATAAGTATAAAAATATTATATATTATATAAAAACATATATATGTTTATAAAATATATATATGAATATATATTATAAAAAAACAATAGATTATTGAAAAAAAATTTTATTGAAGTTAGTGAAATTATTTTTGGACTTTGGTAAGTTTCCTAACAATTCAATTCAGTTTACAATTGTGAATTAATTTGAAACAAAATATTTGCAAAAAATTTATATTACCTATATAATTCAAAATATTCGACTCAATTCAAGAAAACCGTTCAACACACTCGTAACGTACGTTTCGGGCTTCTAACACAATATCAAGAGTTTAATACATCTATTTCTTAAATATTTATTATATCATCTAAACATAAAATCGTATATATGCATATATTAAATATCACGAAATATTCATGCTTAATCATTATATTTATAATTTTCCTAAATTGAAGTATTTAGTTAATTTGAAAAAAATGCATTATACCGAAAACATTTGAGAAGAAGTGAATTTATCAATAAATTTGAAAAGATAATATAACAGTTCCATTTTTTAAATTCATCAATTATTGAAACAGAAAAATTTTGCTACTGAAAATACAGAATGGGCTAATAATTCTTTCAAAATATGAATAAAAACTATATAGGTACACCTCCTACTTTTTATAATAATTTTGCTTTATAAGATTTACTCACTATATTAATTGAATGATAGCTATTACACCCATGAATCTATTTAATTATTATTATTTTAGTGGGTACTTACATCTACTGAACACAGCAGCGATATTTTATTTGCCAACGTCCTGTCTTTGCTATTTTCGAAAATGGGAACTAAATTATTACAAGTAAGGCAAAGCCTGCAATAACTTTTTCGAAAGACATCATTATTGAAAAATAGCTAAAATACAACTGAACACTTCTTAAATTTAAACGAAAATGTGAGGATTGCTTTTAAGTATCTCAATTTATACCTATTCGTCAATTGTCATAGAACATCCATCATGGGGAAAGAGGGGGCTGTCCCTTCAATTTTATTTTCAGTATTATTAACATTTACCTATATTTCATGGAATATTTCTCTGAATAATGCAATAAGCAATAAGGACTTCAAGATTATTATACCTTTACTGTAAAGTTATATATAGTATTTACAATATTATATGACCTTTCTCGGTGGTTTAGTCGGAAGAACACCTGACTATGTTCGGTAGAACTGGGGTTCGAGCACCGCTGAAAGCATGAGTGTTTGTATTGTCTATTTGAAAATTTAAATAATGATATATGCTGGGTAATGTACATTGATTACAAGCCCAACAAGGCTGTTCGTAGCCGGCGTTAAACTGTAGGGTACTGAATTAAAAAAATAAATATTATATCTATAATATAAAAATGAATCGCAAAATGTGTTGGTAAGCGCATAACTCAAAAACGCCGGGACCAATTTTGCCAATTTTTTTTTAAATGTTCGTTGAAGTCAGGGATGGTTTTTACGGCAAGAAATATTCGAATAATTACCGGGAAAACCCGAAAAACAGCTCATTTCTTAATTTCCATACTAATGAATTTCTATCTAAAATGTTGAGTCAACGGGTGGACCTATTTCACTATTTTTCGTTGTTGTGTTTGTTATTATCAGGAAAAAAATTTGAAAAATTGGGTGTAAAATTACAAAATTTAAAAATACTTAATTAATATAAGTAAGAAATATTTATTAATTCTCAAATAGACAATGTAAAAAATTGAATATCTTATCGCACATCTTGGTTAGTTCAGAACTATCACGACTAATATTGAAACTTCAATTTAACATAAAATTTTTTGTATAAGTTTGAATAGACTAACATACATGTTAATAACATAGCACGTGGTATATTTGATTATAAAGAAGAATACATAGTTTTCTTCAATTTACAGTTGAAATTTCGTTTTTAAAAATGATAGCTATTAGATGTACAAACTTAAGTCGCAGAACTCGCAATGCAGCAAGTCAACGATATAAAAGAGCAACTCAATCTGAAATTAACAATATGAAATGATTGCGTTTAACTCCTATCGATCTGTATTAAATTATAACGTTGAAATATATTACAGTTCACAGCAAATTTTAATTCTTTGTTATCAAAATAATACTACCAATGATGGGATAAAATATTACAGTCATGGACAAAGTAGGGCCCGCGGGCCAAGTGCGGCCCTCGGGCTAGTCTAATCCGGCCCGCGACACGATTTTGATTAACCCCTAAAATTAATTGCACATAGGAAGTGATAACTTTTTTGTGCAGCTATAATAGTTAACGGGAGTCTTAGGTATGGTATTATCGCATCTAACATTAACTGAGTTTGCATTTTCTTTCCGTACAAAATGTATGAATATCGGTATTATGGCGATTTAGTGCGATGCGTGTGTCCTGTCCTGTAGATCGTTCGGTGTTGCTCGATCAAGTTCGGGATGAATCGGTGCTAGCAATATTGTTTTGTCCGTCGCGTCGGCTGGTCTGGTCACAAGGTTAGTAAAGTTAAGACAGTCACGTAGGTCACGTCACCTCTGCAACTCTCAGTCTGACTTGTATTTATATAGTTGAGTTTGTCGTTAGTGTGCTTTTTGACCGGTACAATGGCAACTTAAAAACGTAAAGTTGATTCAGAATATCGTGTTTTTAAAGATGAATTTTTTAACATTTTAGTATATAAGTTGTGTATAATGTAAAATTAAACAGTAAAAAGGGTTAGGCATATAACTTGTATTTTTTTTTTTTTTTTGGCCCGCCTGTAAATTTTTAAATTTCATCTGGTCTTCCTTTTAAAAAGTTTGCCCATCACTCATAAAGACGCTCTTTGTACAGGCACCAGAGCCTATTCATTGGTTTCCGGGAATGGACTAAATTCTGAACATTTTTGACTTATATCCATCAAATATTTCATATATTGTCCCATATATTTCATCATAAAATTAATGATGAAATATATGGGACAAGTATTTGCTACGAAATTAAGAACATGCCGTTAACTATAGAACGGACAGGTTAATAACTTTCAATACATCAAACGTGTTAATATAGGAATTTTTTGATAATTCGAGTGATTTGAAATAACAGGAAGTATTCAAGTCCCTTCGTAAGTCCCTGCTTCCACACGGGACAAATATTAAAAACAAGATAGTGTAGCACAAATAGTAGAATATGTCTTTCCATCTTTTTGAAAAATATTCAGAGAAAAATAAATTGGCCGTACAAAGTTCGCCGGGTCAGCTAGTTATATATAAAAATTAATACTCTGAACAAATAACACAACTTGAAAAAAAATTATTTCTAGTTGTCATTTCGCTCCAAATCTAAACTTTCAAGAAAATTGTTCTCATAAAGATTTTATTTTTGTTTTTTGTTTAAAGAAGTTTCTTTTTGAAAAAACACGTAAACAAGATAATGAATTTATGTAGATTTTCACATATGATTGACTTTTTATGCATCATTTGATGTTATATCAGTAAGTATGAAATGTACGTGAGTGACGTTCATACACACAAAAATATCAAGCATACAAATAAGGTCAATTTCTAGAATTTAGCTATACATTGTGAAATACAATTCCTCCGATAGCATAAAATAAGAAGATCATAAAGGTATAGTCGTTGACAAAAGAATCCTAATAAAGTACGACTTTAAAAATTTAAAGGATTATGGTCAAATTTTATGACAATTCTTAGAAAAATATAATTATTTTTCGTACCGAACTCAATTTGGAAGCCAGTACCTGATATTAGGTCCGGCCGACGGGTTAGTAACAGAAGAACAGATCAAACTGATAAATTCTATAATTAGTAGGTACTCTTATTTACTATATTATTCTATGTTGTATTTAATAATAATTAAAGATTTTTATCGTGATTGATGAGGCTGATACTTGGAGAAAATTAATACCCATAACGAAACAATATTTATAATTTTTTAAAATATAAAATTATTCATAAATATAATATTATATTTATTTTGTATATAAAAATAAGTCGGGTTTTCTTCCTGACGCTATAACTCCAAAACGTACGAACCGATTTCCACGGTTTTGCATTCGTTGGAAAGTTCTCGAGCTCCGTGAGGTTTATAGCAAAGATATCGAGGTTTCTATCAAATTCATGAAAAATTTCAACAGAAAAGCGGGAAAATCATTTTTCATACAGCGCCATCTCTGATACATAGCATGCACTACAAACCAATATTTTAAGTAGATGGCGCCGGTGCGTAATACAATGTTTGACAGCTACTCATTGTTAGCATCATCTGAAATTGCGGCGTCTCTTCTAGATGGCGGTAGTACTGCACATTCTGCGCTTAAGTTGCCACTCAATTTAAACACAATTGATACTCCAACATGCAATATTTCCCGATCCAGTGCAATGGGAATATTGTTCATGCAATGCAAGCTCATTGTTTGGGTTGAGTGCACAATGACACATAAGAAATCACTTGAAGCACTTTACTTCAAACTGAAGGATCTTCAGCGAAATAACAACATCTTTGGCGGCTTGATGATATTGTTGGCAGGCGATTTCAGGCAGACGTTGCCATTAATTCCCCGTGGAACGACTGCAGATGAATTGAATGCTTGCCTGAAGGCATTACCTTTATGGAATAACGTAAAAACATTATCACTAACCACTAATATGAGAGTTCAACTTCAAAATGATCAAAGTGCTGCACAATTTTCCAAACAATTGTTAGCTGTTGGAAATGGAAAAGTCCCAGTTGATGCGACATCTGGATTAATTACTCTTACCAACGACTTTTGCCTATTTGTAGACTTTCAATTAGCTCTTATTGAAATTGTTTTCCCAAACATTAGTGAGAATTATCAGAATTATGCTTAGTTAAGTCAACGAGCAATTCTTGCCGCAAAGAATAATGATGTACACGCACTGAATTTCACCATTCATTCAAAAATTGCTGGCAATTTGGTGACATACAAATCCGTTGATTCCATAACAAATCCCGATGATGTAGTAAATTATCCAACGGAGTTTTTGAACTCTCTGAAGTTGCCAAGATTTCCACCACATAACTCATCCACCACGACTTTGCAACGGTATTCGACTTTCGGTAAAAAGACTTATGCCGAATTTGATTGAGGCAACAATTATTAACGGAAATTACGCAGGTGAAAATATATGTATTCCTCGAATATCAATGATTCCGGCTGATCTTCAGTTTGACTTCAAACGATTGCAATTTCCAGTTCGCCTTGCGTTCGCAATGACAATTAACAAGTCGCAAGGCCAATCGCTTAGTGTTTGCGGGATAAATTTAGAAAATCATTGTTTTTCACATGAGCTATACGTTGCGTGTTCACGAGTTGGGAAACCATCCGCTTTGTTTGTGTTAACGTCAAACCAAAAAACAAAAAATGTGGTTTACCAAAGAGCACTTCAATGAAACGGATAATTTGCGGACACGTATAACGCTTCGATTCAGTATCTACTTTGGATTCACTTTCATTTACTTAGAGAAGTTCAACTGAATAACACTTCATTTTGTAATCAAAATGAATTCATTACTGTTGTGAAATGAAATAATATGTTTCCTTTTCAAATATAAAACAAAAAAATTTTTTTTTTCATCTTTTAATCACAAAACGAAATGTTACATAAAACGAAACCATCTGGTGGCGAAACGGAGTTCACCGGGTTTGATAGTTTTGTATAATTATTTTGTGTCTTTTCCTACATTCTTAGTTGGTTACCTTGTTAAACATCAGTGTATTCTATAGTCTTCACTCCAGGTTAGTCATAGAACATACTTAATATTTTCTGTGGGAGTAGCTATGAGTATTGAGTAGCTATAAGTTTCGGCCTCATCAATTATCATTGAATTGTTCTTAAATAACTAAATTCGATAAAATGTTCACTGATCTATCCCTTGGTGGAACATTGTTTAATATAACGGGTGATTTCTCAAGTTTTTCAGGTTGGCGGCACTGGTTGGTAACGGCATCCAAACGTCATCTGTCAAAGTGAAAAGTTTTCAGTATACTCTGCCTACAGAACATACCAAATAAAAAGGCCGAGTTACTTATCAAACGTAGAAACAAAATCATAACCTTACTTCGAGTAATGAGCTTTGCCTGCCGGAGTGTAGATGGCGCTGTAGCTAAAAAATCAAGGGAAACTGTAATGTACTGGCGATCAAATTATTTCATTCGTCATTCAAGGTTTTTGGCGATTGTTTGGCAATGCTTCCTAGGATTAATTTTATGTGTTAATTCATTCAAATACGTGAGTGAATATATCTTTTAGATATAGATAAATCTTACCAAATATATATATAGATACAATAGGAAGTTTACACAAATGAAATTAGTTAATTACTTTTGTTTTAGGGTCCGAGACCGAATGTCACAATTTGGCGGAAAAGTTCACCATCAAGACAACTACAGCGAATGTAAGTAGGTACACTAAAAATCATTACAAGTATTTTTAAAGTAATTACGTGTAAAATGTTTAATAAACATTAAATTTATTGTTAAACTGACACAACATAACACTGATTTTGTTATTTTATGAAATAACTTTTGATTTCCTTGAGGATATGTATATTATGTTCCTTTTTAATTCAGAAACAACTAAGAAAAGGTATATTTCGTTCCTTGTTTATACCAAAGAGTTTTATGTTCTTTTGTTTAGTTTTAATATTGATCTAATTTATATTTACTTATTTTAGAATAAGTAAATATAAATCATTCATTTTAGCAACTTCAGAACTTTTTCATTCAAACTTAGCAACTTAAAAAATGTATATTTTGTTACTTTTTTATACCTAAGAAATTTTTTTTAATATTGATCTGGTTTATATATTTTTATTCACATTCTACCAGGAATAATGTTCAGTTCATTATATTCTGTCTATTTGAAAGAACCATGTAAATAAACCAGTTTTTGTATTGTAGATTTTTTTTGAATTGTATTCCAATTACTAGTGAGGAGTTACTGTTAACATGATAAATATCTTTCAAATAATAAAGATCTTTTTAAATTGTAATTGTTTTTAATTTTGGGTGGGTACATTAATAATGAATACTATTTTAAGTAGTGCTTTTGAAATTCCCGCACAAAATTACCTGAATATTCATAGAATAATAAACTCATTTCTGTGTACATACTGTGACATGATTTTGAAACTCCCGCTTTAGGATTACTTCCGCCTGCCGTAAACGTCAATTCCGCCATATTTGTGCCCATATCAAATGCATCGAGTTTGCATTTCTATTACGAGTATGTTCTGTGACTTTGCCATCTCATCATGGAAAGACTTACAAACGAGCGAAGATTGCAAATTGTTGAAATTTATGTGAAAAATGTGTATCGCTTGTTACGACCATATTATGGTCGTCATAATCGACCTGGTAAATCAACAATTCGTGCTGTTATCACCAAATTTCGCACCAAGTTCACTTTGTTGGACATTAACAAATTGTCTCGCATGCGTACAGTGCGTACTGAAGAGAATATTGCAGCCGTAGCGTACAGTGTTAATAAGGATCGTAAATTCGTCGCCGTTCTCTGCAATTGGGCATGTGTTACTCAACCACATGGAAAATTTTACGTGTTGATTTGGGTTTGAAAGTTTATAAAATTCAACTTCCGCAAGAATTGAAGCCGAATGACCTACCACAACGTCTAATTTTTGTTGAATGGGCCTTAGAACAGCTCAATGAAAATCTTCTGTTTCATCGAAAAATTGTGTTCAGCGATGCATCCCGAAAGAATGACAGTTTGGTGGGGTTTATGGGCTGTTGGCATCATCGGTCCAATATTCTTCAAAGACGGTCGTGGAAGAAACGTTACCGTCAACGGCGAACGACACGAGTCATGAAACTGCTTATTTTTGCCCCAGTTGGCCGAGTTGACATGTGGTTTCATCAAGACGGTGCCACACAGCTCGTGAAACAGTGGACATGTTGAAAGATGAATTTTGTGAGCAGCTTATCTCTCTAAATGTAATTGGCAAAGGCCAAGTTATCAATTTCAATAAAAATTTTGAATATATGATGCAAATTGAGTGTTTTATTCGATTTAAAAAAAAACTACGCTTCAAAAATCACACATTATTATATTATATATACTTCAATTATAAATATATTTACGTGTTAATATTGAGTACAAAGAATTAGATATTTAGAGTGTGAGAATTTGGTATTACCTGGTAAATAGATATTTTCAATTTTACTGACTAAATCATAAGAATTTTTGATTGAAAATTTTGGTTGAAATTGACAATAATTTTCTATTATTTCTATTAAAAAATGAGATAGAAATACTGAAGGAGCTGTATTGAATGAAACTACTGGTCTAATTGGATATCCTGGTTTATGTAATTTAATTAAAGAGTAAAGTTGTGGTATCATTGGATTCGAAACAATGAGTTTATAAATATCTTTATTTTGAATCAAAATATTCGTACTTCCGACGGCAGCTTTCACATTTTTTTGAAATTTAGTGGTTGGGTCATTCTTCAATAACTCATAGTTACCAGCGTTAAGAAAATCTAAGGTTTTTTGTAAATAATCACTCTTATTCAATGCTATAACCGTATTACCTTTGTCAGCTTTAGTAAAGCTTTTGTTCAGCTTTTCAGTAGAAGTTTTCAAATAAGAATTTCGGAACATAAACGTAGCTTTGATAATCAAAATACAGATTCACATTATGCAAATCATTTGATTAATGAAAATCATATATTCAATTCCGATTTTGAAATTTTGAATACCGCAAACAAGGGAATGAAGCTTAATTTGTTAGAATCACTTCAAATTAATAAATACAAATATTCTGGCAACCTTTTGAACAGCCAAATCGATCATACCTCAAGCCTCCTTCTCAATCTTTTCAAAATTACTTAGTTTACTGTATAGTAGTTCAGTATGAATTCATCCCTTCTACCTGTTATCTACCTGTTTTCTCTGTATTTAAGTTTATATATGCCTGTATCAGTAGCTTAGTCGGTAGAACTCCCGACTATGGTGCGGTAGAACTCGGGTTCGAGTCCCGCTGAAGGCACGGGTGTTTGTGTTTGTCTATGATTTAAGTAATTTAAATAATGATATATGCTGGGTAATGTACATCGATTACAAGCCCAATGGCCATTCGGAACCGGCGTTAAACTGTAGGTCCACTGAATTAAAAAAAAAAAAGTTTATATATTGTATGTATTCGAGAAATTAGTCTGCATTAGTCTGCACGTAGCATTTGAAAAAGGTGAATCTCATCGAAACGTACGTCACGCAGTATTCTTTTTAATATATGTGTAAATCAGTTTAACAATTGTTTTATTATGTTTATCGATTTACATCAAGTATCGGCCTCATCAATTATTGACTTCATAATTACTCATAGTTTCTCATTTGAATCTGAAATTTTTCTCTGTTATAACTATAAGAGGTTATATTTACAAGTTTGTTTAAAGTCTGATTGTATCCAGTAAAAATCAAGTAAGACAGTAATTAAATCCTTAAAAGCAAAGTAAGAATGAGCCCTCTGGTCTGACTTTGATTCTGGACTGAGTGATTATGCAGAAACCTTCGACTATAATCTTTTTCTAAAGATCAATGAAGAGCTACATGTATTTATGTTTTGTTTTGATAACGATTAATGAATGTTATCTGTAATATAAAAGAATTAATACTAATGAAATCAACCACATCAAATTAAGAGAAAGAAATTATCAACACTATTCGGTAAGGAATAAAAAAAATCAGTAAAATATACCAGATTTTATGTAATAATATATTTTTAGAAGGATAAGATACTTTATTACAGAATTAATGTATAATCTATGAAATAATTTCTTACTAATTAACAATAGGTAACTTACAATGTAGTGAAAATTAAAAAAATATATATAAAACTAAACTCATATTTTATTCTATTTCAAAACGGATGAGCTGTTATGGTATGTGTTTTCAACTCTTTTGGTGTGTGGAAACCCATTTTGCAAATAGAGCAGAAGTATAAAGGTTTGGGGGTACCGACAACGGCTTTCTGTTTTTCGTGCACTTTAACATGCTTTGTTAATGATGCCTGTTTAGCAAAAGCTTTACCACAATGACCACATTCATACTCTTGGAATACGTCAGTGTGACTCAAGCGTATGTGAGATTGTAAAGTTTCATCTTTATTGAATGAAGCGGTGCAATACTGGCACGGATATGTGACCAGTTTCTTTTGAAATTCCACTATTTCGTGACATTTTTTGTGATTCTCATATTCCGACATTGTAGCGAAATCTTGATTGCATGTTTCGCATCTTGGTGTCAGGTCAGCGGTGTTGCCATGCTTCTCCAGAACGTGAACTTTCAATGCTGTATCATTAGGTAAAACGAAATAACAAACGCTACATACAAATTCTGCTTCTTCTGGTTTTGCCGGTGTCTTTTTAGGTTTTTTCGTTATTACAGCTTTCAACAATCCCTTTGTTAATCTTTTGTGCCAACCGTGATGAGAGTTAACAGCCTGTTGGCTATTAAAGTTTTTCGGGCACAATTTGCAAATGAAAGTTTTCCTTTGCTTTTCTTCAGATAACTTCTGAACTGGTTGCTCATCTTGTAATTCATAGGAGACTCCAAAACTAGCCGATACATTCTTTAAGGGCAAATTCTGATCCACACGAAAATCGGCCGAGATATTAATGCCATCAGTTTTATTGGATGTCAACGTTTGGACTTCTTTTGTTGGCTCTGAAACTAGAAATAATAATTAATTTATTTCTAATACCACTTATATCGAAAATTACTTATGTATTTGGTGAAATCAACGCAATTAGAAATATGAAAAGTCATTGACAAATGGAGACCACGCTAAGAGATTAATCGTAAATGAACGATAGATAAAGTTTCAAAACTCTCAAATTTCGTAATTTTCTTTCAGTTCTGTGTTTTTTTTGTGAAATACGACTAAAAACTTTTGAAAATGCTATCAAGAAGATGAAATTGCTCTGTTCATTAATTCATGATTTAATTGTTAAATATTTGAACTATTTCATCATAATTTTACATTACATTCTCATTTAGGTGAAATTACAACTGAATATTACTGAAAGTCTCAAAATTAGTTTCAAATATGTAACTTTAATTCTCACCATCAGTTTTGGCACCAGACATCGATTCGTCCATAGATAGCGGTTCCTTCTTTATGTCGATGCACTGAAACGAAAAACGTATTTCTAAAATATACAATGTCATTTTTCACAAAATTACATAAATTTACCAACTCATGAAACCAGATTTAGAATACAAAGACTTAACATTTGATTCTCAAACTCGAGAATTTCAGAAAACGGACATCTAAAGTAATGACTTTTGAATAACCAAAAAAATTTTGAATTTTCGGATATTATGAGGCGATTGTAAATTGGCCCCTTGTCGTTGGAAAGTTTTCTTTTACCGTTCGGAAAATCAAAACATTTCCTTCCGTAAATTCATAATGCCAACCTGAAATTCACTTTCTTTCTGACGTTTCGAGTATAATAGACATGAATCAGGGTCCGTTGATTGAAAAGACCAAACCAGATTGATAGATATCTTTAACTAGGAAAGGATCGCAGTTATGATAACATAAATTATTAATATTAATACTCACTTTATGTACATCTCCTGGAGTCTCTTTTCCATTTATTAAGCTCTGATTCCTGATACAGAATTTGCGAAATATGTCCCACATCTCAATTTTTTCTTTGCATTTGGTACAAATTTCTGTAGAAAAACTATCGTTGGATTCAATCTGAAATTATATTCAAAATTATTATTCAAGATAACTTTGCATTCGATTCAAAAAAGCCAAACAATAATGATTCTGATTTTTGTTAAAGTATTATTTTCAAAGAAATGGTGGACTGAACTTACTCATACATTTTACTTATATCTACATATACTCAAAATAGAGAATTGAAATATTGATTGATGAAAATTTAATTATTGAAAACTTCAAAAAATCACTTGAAAAGAGAATAAAAGAAACTTGAAGCACAACTCGACATTATTTCATTTTGATGATATTCGACTATTATAAATAAGTATAAAAATATATATATATATATATATATATATATATATATATATATATATATATATATATATATATATATATATGTGAAAATATATTATAAAAAAAGCAATAGGTTTTGAAAAAAAAATTTTGTAGGAGTTGTTGAAATCATTTTTGGACTTTGATAAGTTTCCTAACAATTTGATTCAGTTTACAATTGTAAATTAATTTGAAACAAAATATTTGTAAAAAGTTTTTATTACCGTTTTATTATCATTCAAAATATTTCACTCAAGAAAACCCTTCAACACAATCGTAACGTACGTTTCGGGCTTCTAACACAATATCAAGAGTTTAATACATCTATTTCTTAAATATTTATTATATCATCTAAACATAAAATCGTATATATGCATATATTAAATATTTTTTAACGAGTTATTAACACAATATTACGAAATATTCATGCTTAATCATTATATTTATAATTTTTAAAACGGCATAATTTTCCTAAACTGAAGTATTTAGTTAATTTGAGTGGAAAAACATGCATTATACTGAAAACATTCGAGAAGAAGTAAATTTATCAATGAATTAAAAAAGATATTATAACAGTTCCATTTTTTGAATTTATCAATTATTGAAACTGAAAAATTTAGCTACTGAAAATACAGAATATTCACAATGGGCTAATAATTTCATTCAAAATATGAATAAAACTATATGGGTACACCACCTACTTTTTATAATAATTTATTGACTATATCTATATTAATCTACATGAATCTATTTAATTATTATTTTAGTGAATACTTACATCTGCTAAACAGAACAGCGATATTTTATTTGCCAAAGCCCTGTCTTTGGCATTTTTGAAAATGGGAACTAAATTATTAAACGAACGGCAAAGCCTGCAATAACCACTTTCCTGCGAGAGACATTATTATTGAAAAATAGCTAAAATTCAACTGAACACTGCTAAAATTTAAACTAAAATGTGAGAATTGCCCTTAAGTTTCTCAATTTATACCTATTCGTCAATTGTCATAGAATATACGTCATCATGGGGAAAGAGGGGCTGTCCCTTCAATTTTATTTTCTTTATTATATCTTCATCACAATTTGCTAGCAATGTCTATTTCTTATATAAATAAGCTTGTGCTTTTTCAAATTTTGAGTTTGTGATACACTTTATTTTTTGAATCTTATTTAAAGAATTATCTTTGTTTCTAATGAAGCTCAGTTAAAATTCTCTTCATTTTTTGAGTAATACCATACCAAAAGATTTTTTAGGAAACTATTTCAACTATATTATAATATTCCAGATACTTAGTATTCATCTGACATCACCAAGAACTTCTGCGCATGATATAAAATATAAAGTGCCATCAAGGTTTGCCCCAAACACGCCCTGGACGATTGAGACGAAAGGAATTAAGCACGTTGATTTAAACTAATCTTTAAAATATAATTTTTTTAATAAGTGTTTAATGATAAAAATTGTTATATTTAAATTATGGAACCCCTACAATATAGGCTCTGAAGAACGTCTTTATGACGTCTCTTTTTCTCTACTTAGTGACGTCTTTTTAACGTAGTTTAATTTTGAACGGCTCAATATGACGTCTTGAGTCTGTAACATTTCGACGTCACTGCATGGTCAGTGAGACCTCGCTGTCGACGTCTCTTCCGAGATGTTGAAACCAATATATGACGTCATATTACCGTCAGTCTGCTACCTGGGTAGAATTATCTATACTTTGTGAAATACAATTCATCCGATAGCATAAAATAAGATCATAGAGGTATAGTCGTTGACAAAAGAATTGCTAATGAAGTTCGTCTATAAAAATTAAGAGGATTACGGTCGAATTTTATGAGAATTCTTAGAAAAATATAATTATTTCATGTACCTACCGAACTCAATTTATAAGCCTACCTGATATAAGGAACAACTCCCGGTTTAGTCATAGAAGAACATATATTCCACTGATAACTTCTATAATTAGTATGTAACCCTATATAACTATATTATTCTATATAATAATAATAAATGGTTTTTATTATTCAAATCTTTGGCGAAGACCAGCATTTCTGATCTACTTAACCTAGTTCCAAATAAAATGAAAAAAATTCAAGGTTACAATATATAAAAATAGTTAAGAGTACACATCAATAAATTAAAGTCAAAACAAAGTCAAAATAAGAAAAAAACAGAAAATGAAAATTGACACAAAAAATTTGTCTAATTGAAGCATCAGAATTTCAAAAAATAATTCGGATTTTTAAATGACTTACTATTGATTACAATGGTTCAAATGACGGAAAAAAACACGCTAAAGTAGCAAGCATTTTTTCAAAAAATGTTTTAAAATTCTGCATGGATTTACTTAATTTACATTCTACTGTAACTGGCGGAACAGAATTGTAAATTTATCTATATTTACAGGAAAACATTCCCAGTATTATTTTCGAAAAGGCTTGATTAAAGAAAATACTGAAGGATGTGTCTCCTTTACATTTCAAAATCCCATCAATTTCAAATTTTTTATCACTGAAAACATGGATATACTACCACAATTTGCACAAAATATGCATTTGATTATAACAATCTTTATCAACATATCATCAGTACAAACATCTGTTTTTCTGGAATTCTCGAGTTCAAAATTAAAATACAATTTACCAAACGATAGTGATCTAGAAATTTACAAAATACCAGAAAGTTGCAACTTTGCACCTAATGTTATCGAATAATAGAATAATTTTCCTTTATTTTCATTGAAAAATTTAGATTAAATTGCATTCGTTTAATGAACATGCAAGTATGCTTATTTTGAATGATACATTCAAAATTGTTCATGTAATTTTATATTTTTATAACAGTAATTCAATTTCATACTGAAATAGAAAATTTCTAAATGCGATCTACTTTCAGATTCTCTCCCTAGATGGCAGCTTTGAATTATATCAACAAAGTACTGTTTCCACCAATTATTAAATTCAATTTCAGGAATTTTCTTTATCATTCAACCACCAACAATTAAATTATTTCTAAATAAATGAATTGTGTACTTACATCTGAAATTGTTAATATCGAATCAATCTTGTTTATTCTCATATTTTAACGATAAATCTGCAAACAATGTGTAGATGGCGCCTAATTCCCATTTGACATAGAGAATATTGTAGATATTAAAAAGCGTTCAAAAAAAATTTAAGTCTTGAATTAATTTTGAATTGTTTCTTATATCTTTACATATGCTTCAATTTTACATGTAAATATTGATTAAAATGAATTAACTAATTAGAGAGTGAATTTAAATAGCTGCTCACGTGATTAAAGACAATTTTTCCTTTACACATTTCACAATTTTCTGTGATAAAAAGACGTACTGAACTTAATGTAGCCAATAAAAATTGTATGTTTATGCAAGATCTTTTCCCAGATTCCCAACCATAAACATGATATCTAGTTTAGACATATGTTTGAATCTAGAAAGGTAAATTCATGAAGCAGTTTTAGCAATTGAACTTACTACTGAGCAACTAATAGACTTCACCCAAATTGAGTAAAATAATATAATAATTTCTTAATGTAATGCAATGTATAGGCAATTCTAGTAAACCTCTACTATTTCAATTATCTCCACTTTTCTTAAAGATGTAATTTTCTATTCGAAGACTTCATAATTATTCATAGATTCTTATTTGAATCTGAAGTTATTCTCTGTAATAATGATCAGAGGTTATATTTATGAGTTTGTTTAAGGCTTGATTGTATGCTCAAAAATTAAGTAATACAGTAGTTAAATTCTTAAAAGCAAAGTTAGAATGAACCCTCTGTACTGACTTTGATGTGATTATGCAGAAAGCCTAAGAAACCTTCGACTATAATCTTTCATTAAAGATTATTGAGGAGCTTTTTGTCACTAATTCAAACTACATATATTTATGTTTTATTTCAACACTATTTGGTAAGGAATAAAAAAAAATCAGTAAAATATCCCAGATTGTATGTAATAATACATTTTTAAAAGGATACAAATTTATTAGAAAATTAATACATAATGTATGAGATAATTTTTTACTACTTAACAATAGGATTTAACTTACTATATAGTGAAAATATATAAAAAATAACATTGATTTATATAAAACTGAACTTATATTTTATTCTATTTCAAAACGGGTGAGCTGTTATGGTATGTGTTCTCAACTCTTTTGGTATGTGGAAACCCATATTGCAAATAGAGCAGAAGTATAAAGGTTTGGGGGTACCGACAACGGCTTTCTGTTTTTCGTGCACTTTAACATGATTAGTTAATGATGCTTGTTTATCAAAAACTCTACCACAATGACCACATTTATACTCTTGGTATGCTTCAGAATGACTTAAACGTATGTGAGATTGTAAAGTTTCATCTTTATTGAATGAAGCGGAGCAATACTGGCACGGATATGTGACCAGTTTCTTTTGAAATTCCACTATTTCGTGTAATTTTTTGTGATTCTCATATTCCGATATTGTAGCAAATTCTTGATTGCATGTTTCGCATCTTGGTGTCAGATAAGCTGCCATGTTCCCATGCTTCTCCAGAACATGAACTTTTAATGCTGTGTCATTAGGTAATTCTAAATTGCAATGACTACATACAAATTCTGGTTTATCTTGTTTTATCGGTGTACTTTGAGGTTTTTTCGTTTTTGCAGCCTTCAACAGAGCTTCATTTTTCAACCTTTTGTGCCAGCCCTGATGCGCGTACATAGCAGCTGGAGAAACAAACGTTTTCTTGCAAATTTTGCAAGCATAAGGTTTGGTCGTCGTTGATTTGAGAAGCTTTGAAGGTTTCGGCAATTCCTCATGCTGTGTTAACATGTGTTCGTCAAGCAATTGAATGGTCTCAAATGGAATTTTACAGTACTTGCAATACGTAGCAACTTTATTTGTGAATTGTTTGGAGGCTCCACCTTCGCTTGCGTGATTTTCCTTGTGTTGTTTAAGGGCTTCTTTTGTAGAAAACGTCTGTACACAAATGTCACAGGTGAAGATATAAGGTTTATTTGTGAATTCCTCTATAACACTGACTAGATCCGGCATATCGTCATGATCTTCTTCATTGTGAATCCTGAGAGCGTCAGCATTTGGAAATGAAATGTTACAAAGATCACAAGAGAATTTTTTGTTCTGCTTATTAGTTTTAGTTGATATCATGTTTATACCATGTAGTTTCATATGCATTCTTAAATTGTACTTTGAAGAAAACACCTTGAAACACCGTTTGCATGTGAAATAATCTTCATCATCCTGAGTACCAGATTTTCTTGCCCTACGGGTTGGTGTTTCTTCTGGTGAGTTAGGATGGCTGGCCATTCTGGCGGTTTCCTCTCTTACCCTTCGATGCATTTGTTTATGACTGGCAAAAGCTGAACCACTAGTTATGACTTTTTCACATTCATCGCATTGTCTTGGGTAGGTCTGATTATTAGTTGTTTGCTTATCAGAATGCTTCTTTTTGTTGTGCTCCCACAATCCGCTATAACCAGTGTAATGTTTGTTACAAGGCATGCAAGAATATTTTGCCGAAGAAGGATCAGATTCACAATTGTCGTCGAGATCTTCGTGGGATAATTTATGACTCTCCAAGTCGTCGAAATTTTCGCAAACTATGCCACAAATATCACAAACTGGCGTTTCAGAATTGGGACTTAGCATTGTAGTTTTGTAGGAGTGCGTTTTCGCATCTCTATAGACTTTCAGATTCAAATGAACGCTCCGATGCAGTTCTAATTCTGTTTGGAATAAAAATATTTTGTTGCATTCCAAACATTTCTTCTGATCGTGAGACTCCTTATGTTCTTCCCAGTCTTTCGCGTTGAACATAATATGACAATCTGGACATTGGTAAAGGGAATTATCTGTTGCGTAATTTCCATTAGTCATGGTTTCTTCATTATTCTTTTTCACATGTGTTCTATAATGCCGCAACATGTTGGCTTGGCAGGAATAGATTTTGTCACACAGTGGACATTTTGTTGGCAAATTTCTAGAGCTTACCACCTTGGTGCTAACATTTTCCTCGACTTCACAATCCATTATTTCGGGTTTCAAGACTGGCGGTGCCCTGCCATACGTTGAACTACGTCTTTTACCGAGTATTTCCTTATTTTCCCTCGGCTCAACCTTAGAAAATGAACGCTGTTTATAATTATCATCTTGTAGAAGTACAAAACCTTCAGAATTATCGTGGTTCTCTTCTGCATGCTGAATAAAGTCTTTCAAAGTTTTGACGCATACGAAACAGATGTCGCAATAATATTCTACCATGCAAGATACATAAATATGATCCTTGAAATCCTCTATTCTATCGAAGCTTTGTAGGCAAGAACAGAAATAAGGAGGATTGCCTTCAACGTGATGTTCATCAACATGTTTACAAAAATCGTCATGGAAGCTAAACATAAATTTGCATTTAACACATTTGTAATTCTGATACAATCTTGTTTTTAGGGCGCTTCTTTTCTTCAAGTTAGATAACTTAACAAGTGTGTCTAAGTCTTTTTTGGGGCACTTATGGTGGTGTTTTCCGCTGGACGATCTATCCGTAAAGGTTATCATGCAATGATAACAGGTGAAAACCGGAAACCAAATTCTTAGACCTCTCAGGTGCGATAAGAGACCTTTAAGGTTAGGATGGGACGCGTTGTGGCATGCGCAAATAAGTGTTCGGTACATTACCACCATTGCCTTACATTTTTCGATGTAACTCATTTCAATTCGCGACAAAGATTCCATTGTGATAGGGGTCGAATTGCTTTGGATCAAGCGAAGACCAGCAGCGAATTCAATTTTTTCCGTATGATTTGGATCAGCTGATATGGGATTATTCGTTTCCATTTCTTCTACTGACCCTGAAAAAAAATTAAAATTTGATTTTATTCATTGCCTATTAACCTTCATTGTTATATTGGTTCCACATTTTTTTTATTTTCAAACAGAATCTATTGAGAAGTTCTAACTTTATGAATTGATAAAACATTGGATAGAGTAACAACAGAAAAATTTAAGGGCCTCAGCTCAATAAAACGAAGAGAAGAATGTCTGGCATATAATTATGATAAATATATATTAACAACGATCCAGAACTACCAACACCTTATAATGACCTACCACTACATGAAGTTTAAACGTATACAGATTTTAGCAAATGACAGAGCAGTAAATGTTATTTTTGGGACTTAGTGGAAGTGCCGCTGAACATAAAAGAAGTAGAACCGCACTATTCAAAAGAAAACATTGTCAGTAACCTTTGTTGTGAATATATTCGAAATGATATTAGAGCATGTGCTGCTCTAAATAAAGGATATTTTAAAAGCAATTCCACCAAACCTTCGTTGCAGTAGCATGCGATATGATGCTTGTAAATATTTTTATTAACAAGCATCATATCGCAATTTTGTAAATACCAGTGTGGAAAAATGCTTGCGATGAATATAAAAAATATTGGAAAATTTGGAAATCAGAATAAACTATGTTGAATTTTAATGAAATTATAGCCAATTATTTATTAAATGTTTATTGATAATTTATAATTTACTTTTGAGTGTTAAATATATCGATAAAATGTTAAACGTATGAAGTAAAATAAATCGTAATCGAAATAGTACAAATTTGATTCAAAACCTTCACATCTAAATTAGATTAACGCAACTAAAGAAATATTTCTTTTCGTCCTATCTTTAGAGTTTTAATGTTTCAGTATTGTTATTTGTTATTGTAATGTTCAGTTGTTGTCTTTAAAACTGACTTCAAAATCAAAATTTGTGAAAAAGGTATGTAATATTATTCTGTTAATCTTTCTTTTGAATGTTTACACATGTGGCATATTAGAAAACTATTCCAATATTGACGTTGTTGGATCTATTAAAGCAAAGCTCATCATATATATGGGTTATACGGAAAAGTCATTGTTATTTCTTGAAACTAGTTTTCACCTAACGAGTTTCTAATGTGATTGTCTACGTAAATATTGAACGTTGGTTGGTGGTTAAAATGACATTCCACAGTATTTGAGTCATTATGATGAATAAATACTTACATTCAAAATTAACCAATTTAATTTTAGATTAAATATAATTTTAGATTAAATACTACAAAATACTGATACATTTCATCCAAATGAGTGGGGGGGGGTATTACGTAATCACTATAAGGAGCGGGGGGCTTTGCTCTGATGATTTTTTTGACATTTTACAGTGCTTCCTGAACTTATTTTCTTATTTTTAGAATTGTAACTGACTCATGAATAAATAAAAAAAAACAGAATAAATTGAATAAGAAGCATGTTACAAAGTCGACGTAAATGAGGGGACAGATGACAAAGGGCTTTTGATGATAAGGCGGGGGGAGGTTGCTAATGCAATAAACCTGGCTTGGGTAATGTTTGAACATCAAGATTTTCAATAGATTGAAAGATCTTTTTTAATTTTGTTTTCTTCAATTTATACAGTCGAATCAGTTAACAGTCAACATTAAAAAAATCAACAATTTAACTGGCATTAAAGCTGACTGCACTGCAATGTTCTTAATAACTTTTTTAGATACTTTAAAGTGATAATTAAAGTTCAATTTCATCATATGTTGAAGATGACGAAACGGCAGGGAAATGAAGTACCTACTTTGAATGGTTAGTTTATTAACACTTACAAAAACTAGCCTTGCTTAGCTACTTTTACCCTATTTGGGTGCGGATTTAGTGCGGATGCTCGGCAATTTTTCATCATTATTCATTAAGTTATATATTGTTTAATTATGAAAATACGGGGTGCATTTTAATTCAGTTATATTCTTACCTTCAGCCATGATTCCATGTTCTTTCTTTTCGTGGTCGTTGTGAGCCTCTTTGTCCTCAAAATCAGCGTCGCACCATCGACATTTGAAAAGTGAAGCTCTCGAAGACTGAGAGTTATTCTCATTGCACGAATCGTAATCGATTGGCTCGGCTTTAACTCGACTGAAATTTGAATTTATTATTTCAATTTCATCGTCTTGCATCGATATATCCGGATCTATTACTTCCTCTTTTATCTGAATTGTCTGGAAGAAAGAATTCTCAATAAATATAAAACAAAAAAAATTAAAATACAACAAAAAAGTTAAATTATTTTCATTTTACAAATAAGTTTCATGATGTTCAAACGAAGATAAGTTTTGAGCAAAATAATTTTGTTTTAATCAATTAATTAATGTTTGGAGATAGAAGGACACTGAATAATATTACAATAATAATTATAAATATATTAAGGAATTATAGAAATCGGTCCTGCTTCTTACAGCAAGATCTGTCAGGAAGTTTCTAGGACATGCAGAAATAAACGCCATGAAGATCGCCACCATGGAGACTGCCGTCGCGGGCCTGAACTTGGAAAGAGCCCCCACAGAGCTTAATCCGTCTGATATATTATATCTGGTATTAGTGAAAATTCCCATGTGAGGGAGTCTGAAGTCGTAAGGCTCAGACTCCCTCAAAAAAGGGGAATAAAAAGTTCACGGGATCCGTGACTTTTTTCAAGATAAAAAGTAGGTACCCTGTATGCTATTTCAGATTATATTCTAAGATAGTATGTATCAAAAACTCTGCTTACTTCTAAATATTTTTGCAAGTCAGCAATTGTTCATTTTTAGGCGTTGATTTGAAAAATCTCTTTGAAACGAAATTTTTTTTTCAAACAACTTTTAGAAACAACCTCTTTTAACAGATTTGGACTGAGTTAAGCCCATTACTGAAAGTTTAATTCGTTGAAAAATTAGACACTAGTTTACCGAGGGAGAGTATATACAAGTATATATATGCAGGTTGGCAGCACTGGTTTGTAATGGCATCCAAACGCCATCTGTCAAAGTGAAAAGTTTTCGGTATACTCTGCCATTTCATCATGGAGAGAATTACAAACGAGCAACGATTGCAAATTGTTGAAATTTACTATCAAAATTCGTGCTCTGTGAAAAATGTGTATCGTTTGTTACGACCATATTCGACATGGTGAATTAACAATTCGTGCTGTTTCGCACCAAGTTTACTTTGTTGGACATTAAACCATTGTCTCGCATGCATACAGTGCGTACTGAAGAGAATATTGCAGCAGTAGCGTACATTGTTAATGAGGATCGTGAAATGTCAATTCGTCGCCATTCTCAGCAATTGGACATGTGTCAAATTAGACCTTCCGAATGGATCATTAGATATGGAGCCGCGGACAACATTTACATGAAGTTATCTTTGAAATGTAAAAAGAAAGGCCAATTTCAATAAAACTTTTGAATATATGATACAAATTGAGTGGTTTATTCGATTTAAAAAAAAACGACAAGTGTTTTATTCGACTTAATAATTAACCTTTATAAATTAAAATGAAAAACTCTCAATACAAAGCAGAAATTGGTACGTCTTTTGAACTAGTACAGGTCACCAGATCAGCATAAACAAGTTTGTACGTGTTAACTTTGATTACGTGGTTGTGATGAAAACCAACAAGCTCGAAACACTTGTCAAAGGAAGCATTCTCAGGCGGGATAGAAGGATAACTTTTTCATTGAACGGCTCAAAAACCATCTAATCTTTGAGGTTTATAGAATAAGACGTTATGAATTGAAAATCACTTTCGAAATGCAAAGACTACTTTGTCCCAAATCTAATTAGCAAACCAAATAGTTTTGAAATCACATAGTGAACATCTACGCGATAAAAATTGCAACAATTGGAATAAATTAAAACCAAGTGCAGTTCAACACAATCATCAATTATTATTCTTACCATACTATGTATATCCTGCATTCTGTCAGCCCATGCTTCAATAATAGCTTGATTAGAAGTGCAGGTCTTCTTAAAGTCGCTCCAATCATTGACTTTTACCAAACATACTTCGCAGATATTGGTAGATAGCCTATCTTCCATTTTTATCTGAAATAAAATTAAAAATAACTTACTTACAATGATCAAAAAGTTACAAAATATAGTCAAATCAAGCATTTTCAATTTAGAAAGAAGAAAAAAAAAATAAGTAACACACTCATACATCATCGTAATCATGGAGGTAGTACTACAGGTTATAAACCCCCTTAGCAAGTGAAATAGACTCCAAAAGAAAATGTGGCCTCAATAAATGAAACGAAAATACCGAGATCAAAAAGATTAAATGTTCATTTACAAAAACATTAACATTTTTTTTCCTAGGTCTCTGGGTGGTGTTCTTCTGGGTGTCCCAGGCCCACACGAAACAGCCCTAAAATCTCCGATAAATACCCCCACCCCTCTATGAAAATCCTAACTGATTCATACAAAGTAGAAGCTGAAGTTGCATATTAAATAAAGAAGTCAAACCATTTTAGACTTCTATAACAAATTATTAACGCTTCGCTAGAGTAGCATCTTTATCGCTTTTCCAAACTGATCGCTGAAGACGCCAATCTTTACGCGCGAAACTTTCAGTCGCTAACAGTTTATTTATAGCTATAACTCTCGAGTAATAATATTATGTGTAAAACAATTAAATCGTATCTTTCTAGAAGTCAAAAAGAAAAAATTGGATAGCAATCAAATCACGATATTTGTTGACTAAGTAGTATGATGTTTGAAAATTCACTGGAATATTCGAGGACTATATTTATGTCTTCATCAGGAGCAGCTACAAAGTCCAAAGTAAGAAATGTTCGTACAAAGTAAGAAAAATTAGTAAAATATGCCAGATAATCATTAAAATTACAAAGTATTTACTTGCAAGAGTACAGACTCGAATCGAATATACCTAAGTAGTGACAATTACAGTTTGAAATACAAAGATAATTTGAGATAGCTGGAGTGCTATCCCAACTACTTATTTATTTAAAAGTTTGATAATGATTAAATCAAAATAAATATCTTTATAAACACATATAGAAGACTTTGAAACTGCAACAAAACAAAATATGCCACAGCAATTCCCTAAAATCTCTTGTGAAGTCTTGTAAATGTTAATGACATCTGCATCATCATAAAATAGTTAGGTGTACTATTTGAGTTGAAATATTAGGTTCCTAATAGCAACTGCATTGTATTAAAGAAATGTCCTAATTGGTATTTTACAAAACATTCACAAAAACTAAAATTTAAATTGTTTCAAGGTAGAACCACTATACCAACAAGAATATTTCACTGAGGCAGTTAAAAAACGAGACCTAACGCATTCAAACAAGTACTAAAATTCGAAATGATGAGTGAAAACAATCATTCCTGATTTTGTTACCAATAGACATCAAAATTAAAAGGAACCAATGCTAGTTGACGCCATTGCGACAGATTTGATAATTTCAACTGATCCTGTTCCGCCAAGTAATTTAGAATGATTTTGAGCAGTAGAAGAGTTGAAAGAACGCCACCTGCATCAAATTTCAAACTGAATAATGCACAGGCATTGAAAGTTGAAACATCTGCGCTATCTAGATGCATCCTTTCCGTGAACAGATACGGATACGTTCCAAATGGAAGGGGCACTCTAAACAAGCAAGCCAGCCAGTCAATATACGTCAGCTAATTCTCCATTTTCCCCATGCGCTGTTACTACACGAATCCAAGTGTTGTCTGGCTGCCAGCGTGCCAGGTAGTCGATAAGGTTGAGAATGCGCCAGTTACGAACGAGGTCCAAATATCCCGCTACGACTCGTCGACGTGTTTCCTACGCAATTGGAGGCCTTGAGCTGGGCGAGCAACGGATACTCGTATTTCAGTACCTAACAACGCTATGTGAAAGCGAGGGATTTCTACTCAAAAGACTGCGTCCAGATTAGGAGAGCCATAAAAACGAATTCTTATTCATCCTTTTCCTCGAAGACAGGCAAGCCCAAACAACTTCGTGATTATAAACGCATTTATGAAAATCCCTAACAAGGGTACTGAGGTACACAGTTATTCGCAAGTACTTACAGAGTGGCCCTTAAAAATCGAAGACTAAAATCTCAACACCAGCTTATATATCTTCTCATAATTAAAAGTTGAGGTGTCCACGCAAAAAACAATCAAATTGATTCAAAATAAACTGAATTCATCTACAATATCAACCTTTCAATTATTGAAACAATATAGAAGCTAATGCAATACCAATAGAATAATGCAATACATATAGAAACAATCAATGTAGATTATAAGGCTGTGTAACAGTAGTAAAAGGAACGGCACAAGTCAACGTCTTCCATTTGGTAAACATTTTATCTTCACAATGTGGCAGTAAAAGAAAGAATTTCAGAATCACGTCTTTTGTATAATTTTTATTTCGGACTTTTCAGCTTTTTTAATGAACCTCAAGGCATTTCCGATTGTTCAAATCCCAAAGCCATAGCTCTACAAGAAAATGAATTACGAAAAAAGACTCTGAAGTAAAAAAAAACTCGTAGATTTTTGATATTTCTGCAAATTGACAATTGCTCATTTTGTACATCTTCTGCTGTCGACTTCAAAAATTAACTCTTTCTGAAGAAAATTTTTGTTTTAAGAAAAACTATCAAGAAGACACATTCTAGTTTCGAAGATTTGGACTGTGTTAAAGCCAATAATGATATATTCGTAGAGTTAAAAATTCGATATTAGTTTATCGAGGCAGAACATAACATGAAATGAAAAGTCATTGGAATTTTACGTCAATTTTTGATTTTAAAGATAAATATTTATAAATAGTAAGGCAGTCATCATTTTGTGATAATTTGGTTAAAATTTGAAATAGCTCCGATTCGAGGGGGGCGAATACTGATGGTTGACTGATAACAAAGGAAATAGAAACCCAAACCATGGAATGATTACACGCATATAATAATTTGACAAATTATCAGCTACATCATGGTGTTATTATTTAATGTTTTAGATGTATACCTCATTCAAATTTTTCCACAATGACTCTCCCTCCAAAAAAATGAGCATTATTCTGAATTTAATAATTCCATAAGAAAAATATAAAAATACAAACATTTTAGAATCCTGCCCTTTCACAATCAACTTTTTGTGAAAAAATTAAATGAATCCAAACAGACGACGTATATAAATTTCAATATTGCACAGTTAATTCTTGACCTAGATAACCTTGCAGGTGAAACTGTGTTGTGAAGTATTGTTTTTAAGGCAATACTCAACTCAGAGTTAAGCGCAAGATGCAAGCAGGCACTTATTTTCACCATTGAAGTTAACATTTTCATTGATACAGCGTTACTATTAATATCTGCAATTGGAGATTCACTTTACATCATATTTTCCAAATAGGTGCCAAAACCTTATCACTCTGCTTTGGGAAGTAAATGGTATAAAACTAAAGGAAGGTAGTAGAAGTTGAATGGATATTAAATAAGGCGTTTCCAGAGTGGTCTGCAATACGAAAAATTGTTATGAACAAGTGTAAAGAGAAACATAATACATTTCTGAGTATGCTGTTCAAAATGAACAGCATACTGAGCTCCAACTGAAATACAAGCACTGGATGTCTTATCGATTTTAAAATTAAAGATTCTGAAGATTTTTCAAGGATTGGGAATGTAAATAAATTATTTTAAATACCACCAGACACAAAAATCCAGACGAGATTATGCAAGTAGTCTCAGCGGGGAACCACTCAGATTTTCAACTGATCAAAAGACTAAAAAACGTTATTTAAGACATTTAAATCCTCTAAAAAATCAAGAAGTTAATTTTCGAGAAATTGATAACATAACAAAAACACTTATACAATTATTTAAAGCGCATGTAAAGAGCACACTAGATTTCGTATGTATGATTTGTCCCATTTACAATTCTAATCAAAATCATTTAGAGTCGATACCACGAAAATTTCTCAAATATCTGATTTGGAGGTGAGATCACTTTTATCCAGCCAGAAGATATAGCCAAACTCTCCTGTTAAACAGGTTTGGAGCTAAATCACTCGAAGTTGGCAGGGACTTTTTATCTCTGAAGTTTCTGTACAACCTCTTACATGGTTATATAAACTGTCCTATCCTTATTAGCTCTATTGATTTTCATATTCCTAGACAATATTCACGTTTATGTCGATTTCTCAATAGTTCTACAAGGAAATGAATTACGAAAAAAGACTCTAAAGTTGGTTCTTCAACATCCAGAACCTCATAGATTTTCGATATTTCTGCAAATTGTTCAAATTCAACAATTGTTCATTCTGTACATCTTTCGCTATCGACTTCAAAAATGAACTTACTCTTTCTCAAGAAAAAACTATTTTTGGTTTTAAAAAAACTTTCAAGAAGACACAACCTAGTTTCAAAGATTTGGACTGTGTTTAACCCAATAATGTGTTTCAGTGAGTCAAAAAATTGAACACAGGGACTTGTTGTCTCTAAAGTTTCTGTATAACCTCTCACAGGGTTATATAGACTATCCTACCCTCAATGGCTCTATTGATTTTCATGTTCCTAGACAATATTCACGTTCAAGTCAATTTTTTCATTGGGTACTCCGAAAACTAATTCCCTCGTACAATCACCCATTAGAAATATGTGTTCACTATTCGAGGATGTGTCTGACAAATGCGATATCAACAGTGACTCATTTGCTTTCATTAGTCGAGTTTACTTGGACTGTTTTCATGTATAGTGAATTTTGAAGTACATCTATTTTCTCCTTGCCTATTATTTATTATAATTACTATTTTATTGATGATTTTTTTATATAGGGTAGTATATCAATGTTACCAGCGACAAGAAGCTTTGAAATCATTGTTCAGTGAGTTTGAATGACATCTACGCCGATGATTTACCATTTGTTTGAACCAATTCATTACAGTATTCTTCAGAAGGATGGAAAAAACCTTTGTATTTGATTGCTCTTATCGAAAAATAAAAAACTACAAATCAAGGTAGGAATTCATAAGAATCGAACTTCTGAACGTACTCGAAGTGATAACCCCACATCGTTGTCGGAGATAAAAGCAAACAAATGCACCCAAATCTCCATCTACTCATATGGACTACGACAAAAAATAATTCAAGAGGTTAACGAACTCAAGTAACGACAATACGCATTTTTGTTGGTTTGTAAAACTCCTGGATACTATTTGAAGCTTTATGAAGTAATTTTGGATTAGGCGTCCAATCAAAATTTCGAATTATCATCAGGATATATTGAATACCACAAAAAGTTGACTTTATGGGTAACCAAACACACAGACAAGGTCGATGCTACTTCCTGCCTGCTTTACACGGCACCTACAAGTCGTTAGTGGGGCCAAATTATGACACCAACCGAATATTTGATTCAATTCACGCTAGAAGGAAAACGATCAACTATACGCTTCATTTTTGATAGTTTTATGTTATTTTTGATACAACAAGTATGTATGCTGATTTCTTTAGATTCAATTTTTATTCTTTCCGTTCACAAACTTGTAAATTCAACACAATAATCGGAAATTAGTGGTTGCTCAAGAATATTTCAACTGAGAATCCGTATTTTCAAATTTACCAAAGAAATGTACGACGATAAGATTCTTTTTGCTTTAAATTTCTGTAATTTTTTTAATATTTTTTACTTAATGAAAAAATGATTACAGCTTTTTCAACATTATTTGCGTTGTAAATTTTGACATCTTTTTTTAAAGTACCTACATATCGAATAGTTCTACACAAGTCCAAAACGTGTGTTTATCAGGCAATTTTTTTATTCAGAATTCTTGTTGAAGTTATCTTATTTCATTATTTTATAATGCTAAACAAAATTGATAATATTTAATAGTGTTCGAGTTTATTTGATGTAAATCCATTATAATTGAATATAAACTTAAATTCAAAGAATTGAAGTTATGATTTACACTTTATTGACTACATAGCATGACGTTATTATTCTGTTAGCATCTGAAGAAGTCGTTTGTAACGACGAAACGCGTCATGTTATGTAGTCAATAAAGTGTAAATCATAAGTTCAAGTGTTTGAATTTAATTTTATATTCAAAATTGATAATATCAGGCTAGAATCCAATATAAAAATTATACAATTTCTAGAGGAAAGTACTGGGGGTTCTAGAGGGGCTGTGCAGATGCTCAAATTTGGAAATATACCGGAAAAGTAACATTTCGAATACCCACAAAATAAAAAGAATTCATAAAAATAATGAAATATCAGATACAAGCCCAATGGCAGTTCGAAACCGCCTTTAAACTCTAGGTCTACTGAATCAATATAAAACTATATCAAATAAAGTAAAAGAGTATGTAAAAGAAATGCTTTCACGTTAAAAAATGTTACCGTATAATCTTTTCACCCCTATTGAGTATGGTGTAGTTCAGTGAAGCACATATTTTTAAAAACTTCTATATAACAAATGCGTCAATAAGAGTAAACAAATGAAACATAAAAAGGCATCTTCCGAATAAAAAAAAATTACAAATTCTCACAGTTCAAACTTGAAGACATTTAAGAAACAAAAAATCTCAAAGAAAAAGTAAGGATATTAGATTCGGTAATTCGGTATCTGTTCCAGATTTTTCTAAACATTATTAGCCTTATCCTGGATACTTGGAATTTAAAAACCTTAATTACGATTGAAAAACTTTTTTTAGCCTACAGTGGAAGTATGCAAAATATCCGATCATGGCATTAACCGTACTTAGGTCAAATATAATTGTTTATCTATAATTGCTTTTTCCTAGAATAATACTAAAGTGATACCTGCCTGGTAGAAAACCCTCTCAGCCAAGAAGTCAAAAGGGGTTTTACTTCAGGTAGATAATATGGTAAAATACCATTTACAAAGTAACTAATTTACTTTAGAAAATCTCAAAGCGATAAGAGGAAGACAGACACAAAGCACAGTTTACAGATGACAATTTGCATAGTATTGAGATTAGGAATGATACTTGAATTTGAAGCATACTTTTATGATGATTTATGATTCTAACAAAGAAGAAAATACCATACCGAAGATATTTGAATATGAATAAAAAAATTGTTAAGAAAGCAACAACAAAGGTATATGCCTATTTACAGAATAAATATTTACCTGATTCAAATTCAAGAATTTAAGTTCATATTCAATTATAATAGATTCACAACAAGTAAACGCCAACACTATTAAATATTATTTAGGTTAAATTGTAATTCAGCTTTAATAAAATACAACGCCCGATTTCAATAATTCATTGGACAAACAAAAAAGGAGCGAATATAATTGTACCGAAGAAAGCTAAAGCTACAGTTGTTTTCTTGGAAGGTAGTGTTTAAACGGAGATCAAAGAATTTTTAGCCTCAGACTGAAAATGAGAGACGTGAATCCCAGTCTTTACATATTTGGTAGGGATGGCGATTCTTTCCGAAAAAGATCGATTTTTAAATCGATTCGAATCGTGACCTGTTGAATCGATTCACAAAAAAAATCGAGGTCTAAAAGATCGATTTCCAAAAAATCGATCTTTTTTCAAATTTGCTTTACAATGTAAGTATAAATCAATTTTATTAAAAACAAAACAAATATTATAATTAATGATCTTTTAATCAGTGAAATCACGGAATCCAATAAGAACAATTATTTTTATTACCATATCAAAATATTAGATCAAGTACAAAACAAGACATTATTTTCAAAATGTATTAGTTACAAAGCAAATAGATAATTTAGTTTATAGTTCCCAATGCTTAATATCTAAACTTGTTAAAAACAACAGTCTGTCAAGTCTACTGGGATCCGCTCATCACTTTCGATGTCTGCTGGAAACAACGTAACAAAGCCTTTTTCGACTGCTGGAAGCTATCTTAATAGTGAACTATAGGATCATACTTTAGGTGCACAACTGCCTGCGATAAATAATGCTTGAATTCTTCAGTTAAGCCTCGACTTTTTTTATTAAACAGAAGTGAGGCGAAGGAAACTAAAGACACATCCATCTCGCTAGTTTTTAAGTTATTAACTGGCAGCTCTCTTGTAATACGGGCTTGAACTAATTGTATGAATTATACCAAAACAAAAAAGATCGAATGTCGATTTTAAAGGGTGATGTATCGATCCAATGAATCGATCCAGTACTACATATCGATTTAAAAAACTACATTTCGATTAATCGATCTCAGATCGCCATCCCTAATATTTGGTTAAACTTGACCGAAAGATAAATTGAACCACGATCTTATCTGTCGGTTAAGTACGGAGCGTTTACTCTAAATAGATGTGAAAAGTCGCAAAACGGTTAACTTACAAAGCTAAAAGTACTTTCAGTCTCGAAAAAAATGACCGGCATGAAAGGCAGCATGAGTAACTACAGATAAGGCTAGGTTAGAATACTGAAGTGGAATTATGAGCGCGGTATTCTCATATTCTGTTAAACTTCTGGGTACCTGACCGAAAGATAAATTGAATCTATAGTCTTAACTGCCGTTAATTACAGAGCGTTTACTTTAACTGAAAGTGAAAAGCCGCAAAAATCTGGCAGGTAAAGCTGGACCTATAGCTTAAGGATGATTCCAAACGCCCCAAAAACTCGTTGGGAATCGAACTCATCAGCACCTGACCTGTGCACAGCTTTACCTGGTAGCCGTAGAAATAGATAAACTGTATACAATTTTATTATAGAGTGCACTTGAATAACAAAATTTGGAATTACCTACATCCATGAAAATGTAGGTAAACTTGTTTGGCCAAACTTAGAGCTTTACATGTACAAGATAATTCAAAGATATCACATACAGTCCCAAAAGGCAAAAACTTGATTTTTTTAATCCATATAAATCTATAATAATCATTTCAATATTATTACCTCTCATTTATAATAATCCTTATATCAATATGAAAGATCAAATAGATAAAAGGATTTCGCCACTAGAGGAGGCAGAAGTTAAGGCACAGCTTTACAGGTGCAAGATAATTTAAAGATATTAGATACAGTCCCAAAAGGTAAAAAACTAGATAATTTTGAATCCATATCAATCTATAAAACTCCTTATATCAATATGAAAGATCAAATAGATATAAGGATTTCGCTATTCCAGGAGGCAGATATTAGGGCACAGCTTTAAAGGTACAAGATAATTTGAAGATATTAGATACAGTCCCAAAAGGTAAAAAACTAGATATTTTTGAATCCATATCAATCTATAAAAATCCTTGTATCAATTTGAATGATCAAATAGATATAAGGATTTCGCCACTCCAGGAGGAAAAATTAGGGCACAGCTTTAAAGGTACAAGATAATGTAAATATATTAGCCAAAAGGCAAAAAACTAGATATTTTTTAATCCATATGAATCTATAACAATCCTTATATCAATATGAAAGATCAAATAGATATAAGGATTTCGCTATTCCAGGAGGCAGATGTTAGGGCACAGCTTTAAAGGTACAAGATAATTTAAAGATATTAGATACAGTCCCAAAAGGTAAAAAACTAGATATTTTTGAATCCATATCAATCTATAAAAATCCTTATATCAATTTGAATGATCAAATAGATATAAGGATTTCGCCACTCCAGGAGGAAAAATTAGGGCACAGCTTTAAAGGTACAAGATAATGTAAATATATTAGCCAAAAGGCAAAAAACTAGATATTTTTTAATCCATATGAATCTATAACAATCCTTATATCAATATGAAAGATCAAATAGATATAAGGATTTCGCCACTCCAGGAGCAGAAGTTAGGGCACAACTTTACAGGTACAAGATAATGTAAAGATATTAGATACAGTGCCAAAAGACAAAAAACTAGATATTTTTGAATCCATATCAATCTATAAAAATCCTTATATGAATTCGAATGATCAAATAGATATCAGGATTTCGCAACTCCTGGAGGAAAAGTTAGGGCACAGCTTTAAAGGTACAAGATAATGTAAATATATTAGCCAAAAGGCAAAAAACTAGATATTTTTGAATCCATATGAATCTATAACAATCCTTATATCAATATGAAAGATCAAATAGATATAAGGATTTCGCCACTCCTGGAGGAGAAGTTAGGGCACTGCTTTACAGGTACAAGATAATTTAAAGATATTAGATACAGCCCCAAAAGACAAAAAACTAGATATTTTTGAATCCATATCAATCTATAAAAATCCTTATATGAATTCGAATGATCAAATAGATATCAGGATTTAGCAACTCCTGGAGGAAAAGCTAGGGCACAGCTTTAAAGGTACAAGATAATGTAAATATATTAGCCAAAAGGCAAAAAAACTAGATATTTTTGAATCCATATGAATCTATAACAATCCTTATATCAATATGAAAGATCAAAT
This sequence comes from Henosepilachna vigintioctopunctata, assembly GCA_030704895.1. Taxonomy (NCBI): domain Eukaryota; kingdom Metazoa; phylum Arthropoda; class Insecta; order Coleoptera; family Coccinellidae; genus Henosepilachna; species Henosepilachna vigintioctopunctata. The sequence continues at coordinate 1,192,419 of JARQZJ010000126.1, forward strand.
AGATATAAGGATTTCGCCACTCCTGGAGGAGAAGTTAGGGCACAGCTTTACAGGTACAAGATAATTTAAAGATATCAGATACAGTCCCAAAAGGCAAAAACTAGATATTTTTGAATCCATATCAATCTATAAAAATCCTTATATCAATTTGAATGATCAAATAGATATCAGGATTTCGGTACTCCTGGAGGGGAAGTTAGGGCACAGCTTTACAGGTACAATATAATCTAAAGATATTAGATACGGTCCCAAAAGGCAAAAAACTAGATATTTTTTAATCCATATCAATCTATAAAAATCTTTATATAATTTTGGATGATCAAATAGATATAAGAATTTCGCCACTCCAGGAGGCGGAATTGGTGTAGAACATAATAATAAGAAGAATGAATTCTATCGCTGGTCAACTCTGTACTTTTTTCAAATAAGTCACGTTGTGTCATTAACGTGATTAAAAATGTGGTACTACTACGAAACTGTTTTGCTAGAGAAATGAAAAGGGTTTTACCTGTTCAATTTGGAATGAAATTTTTCGTGGAACAAAGGTAGGTACTAACAATTACCTTGATGAAGGATAAATTTTAATGAGTTGGGATTTACATTTACAATGCTGCCAGTAGGTACCTGCATTGAAACTATTAAATCTAGTTGACAAAATAATGTAAAATAGAGGAAGAGAAACTAAATGCATATATGAAATGATATGCTTCTACTTTGCCTTATAACAACCATCATAAAAATTAATAAGAAATAGGTACATTGTAGATATTCACTTAGTACCAAGATGATAAAAAAATTGAAAATACATATATCTTATCGTTAATATTGTATTAAAATTCAGTTAAACAAAACAACCTTAGCAATAGTTATGATACTAATAAAACAAATAAAACCAAAAAAATCTACTTCAGTAAAATCATACTTGAATATTTCGGTTTTTAATATAAGTATTCATTAATAAAATTATATAAAAACACGAAAAACTTAAAATTCCATCAATATTTAGTAGAATATACCTACTCAACAAATTTTATGCTTTTAAAAAATCATATCATTTAGTACATGACATGTGGTACGAACGTACCACAAGTCGAACCTAAACACTTATAGCATCTACTACAACAAGAAATCAATTTGACATTCAATAAGAAAATACATGTGAAAGGCTAAAAAAAATAATTATCAACGTTTCACTAAGACTATATAAAAGCAACCGGATAAGCAACATCAACTAGAGTTATTTCGAAAGCGATAAGACTGCGCGAGGCCTCCATTTTCTACCGAGACAACGAGAACTCAAATTCCACCCATCATGCTGCCAGCGAGTCAATAAGGTCGAGAATGCGCTTAAAACATGCATAAACGCGGTCGAATGAGCCTACTACGACACACAACAATCGTTGCCATTTCTGTCATGAATTGTTGTCTTATTCATCGTGAAAACAAGCAATATTAGATAAAAGTACTCACGTCTACTGAAAGATAGGCCAAGATCTTCTCCCGTAGTTCGACATTCAATTCAGTTTCACCGAAAACCGACTTGAGAGTATCCGTTTTGTCCGATAGACACAACCTACAACAGCGGTTGTATAATTCAGCTTCTGCCATTTTCAATAGATTTGGAAGATAAGTTTCCACACAAGCACTACGTTAATTGAAGCAGTATCGATGTACTAAACTCACAAACTAAACTAATAACTGCGTGACACAAGAAGCGAGAGCATATCTTGTGTCTGAACACTGAACAGCCATGTCAAGCTAGTGCGATTGATAGAACATAAACGGCAGTGCTGTGGCAGATCCCCTCCCTTTTATCTAACCCAAGTCGAAAGAAAGTGCGACGGGCAGCCTGCTTGCTCGTTCGATGGCCAAGTGTTCAAGCTACATAGAGGGACAATTCAAGGAGATACTGACGACAATGAAAGATTTTCAAAGCTAGTTTTCCATGTGGAACATTTAGCGTAAAACATATGACATTTTCATCGTTTCTGAAAAGGCGTTTAGGTTCATTTCAACGCTTAATATAATTTCAAATTGAAACTTAATTATTATTATACACTATTGTACACGACGAACCACGAGTTTGGAGAGCTGAATCATATCCAATTTTGGAAGGTTTCTTCAAGATTTTAGGTCGAGAATCAGTAGCAGATCCTTTTCAAGATTTTTATTCATTTAATCGTTATAGATAGAATTAAATAATTCTGTTAACATAATAATTGCTTTCTTATATTATGAATAATGAAATCAATTGTGAAATTTCAGTTTTGTTTATCGATTCGTTTATTAAATAATAAAAAACGACTTTGTAAATATTGCTATACTTACTTTCATAATAATTATATTTTAGTGAAAATTGATGCTTAAAATAGAAGGTCTGACATATCTGTTCCTCCTTAATTACATAAGGACTATTGAAACTGGTATTTCATTACTTCTAACAGGAAATTTGAAGGCAAAAACACTTACAGTAGAAGCAATATTAATAATTACTCAATCAATATCTTCCTTGTTTCATTAAATAATGGTAAAACTTATACAGCATCAAATATATGGTGCAGTAAAACGAAAAGAAAGGAGTTCGAACTGATAGCAAATGAAGGGCCTTGTATATATGATGTGTTGAATAACTTGGACCACCTCATAACTGCATGAGGCATTATGTATTCCTATGTATATATTGTACCGAGTCTTCTTGGGAGCCTAGCAATAACAATATAAATGAACACTCATAATTGTGGTTCTAGTGATTCATCAGCTTACAATTGAAACAGTAATCTTTAGAATTTATAGGAAATTTCAGCATAGCTGAAGGTGTTTTGCAATATTGCAGGAGCAATATTGCTATTTCAAAATGTATCAATGATATAATTGTGGTTTTGCATTCAGAACCTATCAGACATTCCATCTTAAAATAGGATGATGCTATGTGGCCTGTTTTATTATGATCTTATTTCTTACGTAAAACATATCGCATTTTCAACCTCCTAAACGAGAGTAATAGCATTGAAAATATCATTGAAAAAAATTATGTAGTAATGCATTTGTCATATAATGAAAACAAAAAAAATTAGGTTACGATAGGCTTTCCTATAGTTGATGAACTTATGGTAGAAAACTACCAAAAATGTAGTAAATTAAAGATCACTAACATAGATGTGAGCACATACTTTAAAAGAAGTTATCATTTAGCAGAAATCTGTATACAGATATATTCATCTGTCATAATTATGTTCCATATTTGACAATTAACGCAATGTCATTTAAGCCCAAGAGTTTGGTTTTGGTTGTTGGGTTTAATGTTATAAGTTGAAAACTGTATTTTTAAATATAATTTAGTGATTTATTTATTTTTGTAATGAATTCTGAATAACCTTTTATGACCAGCAACAAATAATTGCTGAATTTAGTAAGTGTATGAATAGTTACTATATATATAAATATAACAAATCCCTAACCTCTACGCACACAAGCGATAATGATTTTCAGAGCACTAAAAATCTTCCATTTTAATGAAATTATTGTTACTATATTCAGATAATGACAAATTTAAAGCCAGAAAACCTAATTAAATGATCTTTCATAATGTTTCCTTATTAGAATGTATTTAACCTTATTACATTTTCAATTTGATTGGAACATAAAGCACTGAATGGCTTTTCAGTAATAATAAAGGGAATAAGGTTTCAGATATCCTTAGTTTAATGAGTAAACATTAATGGTATACCACATTAAGTTAGATTTAGAGTAATGGTGTGCCAAAATGAATATTTATGGTGTTAGAAATTCGTATTTCATTGAATTCAGAGATAAGATATAGTAAATTGGAGTATAATTTGATACTTACATGGAAATAGTTGAAGATAAATATCTAAACAATTTTTATCATAATTGATTTCAATTTTTCAAAATGAATTCGTTTTGTACATCTTTTTAGAATTAGAACATAAAAATGTCAAAACGTCATGCAGAGGAGTCGGCTGCTTCCAGTGGAGGCCAGCCTCCCATCAAAAAAATTCATTTTGAACCTCATCTGATTGGTCCTGTTTCTACATTAGAAGAAATGGATATAAAAGTTCTACAATTTCAAAATAAAAAATTAGCACAGGTAAATTTTTTTTATACAATTATACGTTACAATTTAAGTTTCTAAATTGTATTTATCTCAATAAACTCAATTTTCTTCAACTAAATTCTTACAGAAAATTGAGCAACGACACAGAACTGAACAAGAATTGAGACAAAGAATTGAGCAGTTAGAGAAAAGGCAGACACAAGATGATGCCATGTTAAATGTCGTGAATCGATATTGGAATCAATTGAATGAAGATATTAGGGTTCTCTTACAAAGGTTTGATGCTGAAACTGCTGATGAATCTGAAAATAAAAGTAAATATATAAGGTATTTATTCCAACATATGTCATTAGTTTATATTTTCAGATGAGAGTGAAGCAACTACTTCGTTTTTAATGCAGTTATCTACGTGGGATAAAGATGAACTCAATGATAAACTTGCTAATAGAGTACAAGTATCGAGAAGAGCAGTAGCAAAAGTGATTCAAGCTTTTGATAGACTTATGCAGAGGAATGAAAAAATTACCCTAGCATTAAAAGGTGAATTGGAAGGACGTAAGTGTAGTTTCCATTCGTCATTTAATTTTTTAATAATTCCGTTTTGTACTAGAGGATGCTCCATCAGTTGATGAGGTTATACGTCAAACTAATATAGAGTTGCAAGCAGAGAATAGAAATCTACAAGCCTTACACACTTCACTACATGAGAAATATCATTTAAACAGTCTTAAAGTTACTGAATTGCAAGATTCAGTTACTGCAAGGGAAACAGAGATTGCCGAACTGAAGAATCAAATTGATGATCTCCAATATGAATTTGACAAGGTGAATGCAGATTATATATGATGTATAAGGCCTACTTAGTGGATATCTTATTTTTAGATCTGAAATATTTTATCAAAAATCAGAGTATTATTGTTCATTCGACATTTGGCTGCTGGAGACTTGACCTTTCTCAAGCAGCTGAAAGTCACTACGGATCTGTTCCTATCTGTTTTGCTATTCGAAATGACTTAATGACAATTTTTTATTTATATCATAATGTTTCTTTTATATTCTATTTTAATTATTATTTTATTGAATACTTCTAAATTTTGTGTTCTTATGTGAATTCATAAATATCATTTTGAAGGTAAGGAATAGAAATGATAAGCTTGAAACTCACTTGGCAGAAGCAATTGAAAAATTGAAAACGTACAATCAATTACATGGTGATCCAGCTGACAAGAACTCACAACAGAAACCAGTTGTGCAGTCTGGAGTATCTCAGGCAAAACTCGAAGATTTGACAAAAGAAGTTGAGGAACTGAAGGAATTATCTAATAACAGATTGCAAGAACTTGATAAGTTGCATATGACGCACAGAGAGACTCTCAAGGAAGTTGAAAAACTGAAAATGGATGTGAGTTTACCTTGGATGTTAGTACAGTAATAAAAGTGTTAGATTAGAGTACACTCTTCTTTCAATAACTAAGCAATTCTGTAATGATTTGTTTTAGATTCGTCAGCTTCCGGAAAGTGTTATTGTGGAAACAACAGAATACAAATGCTTACAGTCACAATTTTCTGTTTTGTACAATGAATCAATGCAATTGAAAACACAATTAGATGATGCTAGGCAACAGCTGCAACAAACGAAGAATGCGAATGCAAGGAATATCGAGCTTATGGAAGTAAGCATATAGTAAAATAATTATCAAACACATATTTTGTATATAGTTAAAGTATTACTTAAGGTACCCTATATATGTGTGAAAAAACATGGGAAGTATTCAAATTTGCTAATAAATTTTGAAAATCCATTTTACTGAACTATACCAAGTTCTATTTTGAAGACAAACACTTCAAAATAAAGTTGATTGAATATTTGCTGATCTGTTGGTGAAATCTGGTTTATTATAAATTGAAAAAAGAACACTTGGCTTACTTTCACACAATTATATTATGTGCTTGATACTTGTTTTCAGGATTTTCCCATTTTTGAAATTTTAACTGACAGTGTAATAATTTGATATTATTTTGGAATTTTTAGAGTGATGAGCTGATGTCCCAAAAAAAACTTCGTCAGGAGGTGATGCAGCTTGAAGACTTTTTAGCTCAAATCAGAAAGGAATATGAAATGTTGCGAATTGAATTTGAACAAAATTTGGCTGCCAATGAACAGACAGGTCCTATCAATAGAGAAATGAGGCATTTGATCACATCTCTACAGAACAACACTCAGCAATTAAAGGGTGAAGTACACAGATATAAGAGAAAATACAAAGAAGCCAATACTGAAATTCCAAAAGTTAGTTGAGAGTTTTCGATATTTATACTACTATTGTTGTATTTCCTCAATCAAAAATATATGTTAGAATTGTAAGACTGATTCAAAATATACTTGTAATAATAACACTTTTGGGCTGGATATATATACTTATAATTTGAGGAAACACAGTTCAATGTTATTTATCCAAAAAATGTTAAAAAAATCTTTATCTACTGATATTTTGCTAATTTCAATATTTTTTTTTAAGCTTAGAAAAGAAAACGATGAACTACAAGCTAAAATTGCTCAATTGGAATTGAATCAAGATACAAAAGAAAATATAAAACAAGAAATTAAGGAAGAGGATATGGGAAGTTCTGAAGGAGGAATTCAAGTCAAGGAAGAAGGTTCAACAACACCGACAATCAAAAAGGAAGAAGAAGATTCAGAAGTAATTACAAGTTGTCTTATTTTTGAAAATATTTCAATCAAAGCTTCTAATATACATATATTTTTCTATTAATGGAATCTTTAATATAAAATAATTAATTTTACATAACTACCTGCTGAAAATGATCATCAAAGGAATGGACAGAATAACACAAATTTATCTCATATCTATTTAATCTAGCTAGCACCTTAAAATAATTACTAATTATTTTTCATAGCAAACTGAAGAAACTGATGGAGAAAAAGATAAAGCAGGAGGCTCTCCATCTTCAAAGAAAGACGGCAATAAACAAGCACAAGGAGCTGTTAAGAAAGATCCAATAAAAACTGAAAAAGACCACAGAGAAGCACAAAGGGCGAAGGAACAAAAAATAATGGAAAATGAGATCATCAGGGATTTGAAAAATCAATTGAAGTGAGAAAAATAACTACAAATTCAAATAAATATAATTAACATTTTACAAACTATTGCTTTTTCAGAAAAGCTCTGAATGAGCAAAAAGAAATGAAGTTACTGTTGGATATGTATAAAGGTGTGAGTAAAGAGCAGAGAGACAAGGTACAGTTAATGGCCACGGAAAAAAAATTACGTACTGAAGTTGAGGATCTGCGGCAACAAATTAAAAAAATACAGGTGTGATGTAATTAATATCCTTCATTATGTGTTTAATATGAAAGAATATCTTGAAACTTTACATTAATTTATTTTATTCAAATTTTTCTCAATAGGATAGCAAAAGAGATGATAAGAGAAAATTGGCTGAGGATGAAGCTTTGAAAAAAATTAAACAATTGGAAGAACAGAAGTATGAACTTCAGAAGCAAGTAGCCAACCAAAAGCCAGCGGATGGCAGTTGGGGCAATCCTAATGTTTTACACCAGATGAGACCTTTCGTTGGATCACATGAAGAAGAGGCACTTCTAAATGAAATGGAGGTAACAGGGCAAGCGTTTGAGGATATGCAGGTTAGTGGGTATTTTTAGCATTTTTTAAATTTTATTAATACTTCTCTACATGAACCTGAATATATAAAATGAAGATCAAATTGGGTGATATATTAACTCAATTAATTTTTTGAAAGCCTGTATACTTTCATAAAGTATTCATTAAAATGTACTTCCAGGAACAAAACTCGAGGCTTATTCAGCAGCTTCGTGAGAAAGACGATGCAAATTTCAAACTTATGTCAGAACGTATTAAATCCAACCAGCTTCATAAGCTTGCTCGGGAGGAAAAAGACGTACTCAAAGAGCAAGTACAGACCTTAACTACTCAAGTAGACGCGGCGAACATAGTTGTAAGAAAGTTGGAGGAAAAGGAAAGGATTCTGCAGAATACATTAGCCACTGTAGAAAAAGAATTAGCTTTGAGGCAACAAGCTATGGAGATGCACAAGAGGAAAGCTATTGAATCAGCACAAAGTGCTGCTGATTTGAAACTTCATTTAGGTTAGCTGAATTATTCTTTGGGTTTTTTAATGAATAATTATAATAAGCTTTATTTCCAAATATAGTGCATGTTACAAGAACGAGGTCACAAAAAAATACACGAGAAAGGGAAATAGGGTCAAAATAAAGTCTCTATTCACAATAATTGATGAATTCATTCATTTATATGGCTCAATCCTGAGGAGATATTTATAGATATTAGCTTTATATGTAATGAGATTTTTGTCCTTCTAATATTCGATGGTAGTTTATTAAAGTACTTTATACATATACATTTCTTCTGTTTTTACCAGCCTGTGTATTGGAAAATTCATGTCCAATGTGCGGGTGTTATATGTGGTATTCTTTTTTTCTGTCAGATATGTGTTGTTCTATTTCTATTATTAAATAAGAATAGGAGACACTCCTGAATGTGAATGGCAGGAGCTGTTAGAATTCCCTCTTCTCTGATCTTCCCTCTACAAGATTCACGAAAAAGTCAATGTTGTATGTATAGTTTTTTTTTAAATCTGGTGACTGTCTAAGAATGAGGTACCCCCATAAATAATAATTCCATACCTGATTAGCCTCAAATACAGTATGGTAAATAATTTTCATGGTTTTCTTGTCCAGGTACTTGCTCAGAACTCCCAAAGAGTAACCTATAGAATATAGATATATATAGAATATATTCCAATATAAGGTTTTATTTATTCTCATGTAATAAATTACATCTTTTGATTCGAATTCTGATTAGTCCAAACCTTCGCAATTCACTCTGACCCTTATAGTTACTTTATGTCACTTTGTTCAATATTTTTCTATATGAAAACGTTATTCTTGGAGATCACATTTAGTTGAAATTATGATTGTACTTAAAAAAGGCCGCTATGCATGACTCAAAACTGTTTCAAGTACTAATATTTAAACTAGTTAGTGCAACAGAAATTTGTCTGATAAGATTTATTACACATTTGAAATTTACATATAGTAGCCATTGAAGAATTTGAAATTTATTTTTTGCTTAGAAAAATACCACTCTCAAATGAAGGAAGCTCAGCAAGTGGTGGCAGAAAAGACAAGCTCTCTGGAAGCAGAAGCTTATAAAACGAAGAGATTGCAAGAAGAAATAGCACAACTGAAACGTAAAGCAGAAAGGATGAAAAAGATGGAAATTTCTGGAACAACTTTGGATGAAGTTATGATGGAAGAAATCCGAGAATATAAAGAAACCCTTACATGTCCATCCTGCAAAGTCAAGAGAAAAGATGCAGTATTATCGAAATGTTTCCATGTATTCTGCTACGATTGTCTCAAAACAAGATACGAGACTAGACAAAGAAAGTGTCCCAAATGTAACTGTGCATTTGGTGCTAATGACTATCATAGGTTGTATTTGTCCAATTGAATAATTGATTTAAGTGGAGATAAAATTCTTATAGATTTTTATGTAATTAGTTATAGACTTCAGTGTGTTTTATCAATAAGTTTATAATAGCACCTAAATATAAGCTAAGTTTTTGAAATTGTGATTTCCAATAAACTCTCCATGTAAGTTTCCAATTTTCTCAATATTTCAATGTAATAATATTGTAATAAACAACTTTTTTCAGATTATAATATATAATTTTATTAATAAAATTCTCTTCAGAACGAATTCTATTGTATATGCAGAAACTCCAGAATGTCATAAAATTAATAGCGCAAAAATGAGTTGTATTTTTCTTTCCCAATTTTCGTTCGTTCTATCAATTAAATGCGTAACTTAACACAACAGAATTTCAAACATATTTGAATTTGAGAAATGTTAGCTAACAAATGCTATAGAATTGTGAAACAATTAATGTGACCATTTTTTTTTTGGCTCAAAATGGTGCTAGTTCTTTTTTGAGATGTTTATAATTCTTTCATTATAAGCGAGCTTCAGTAGAAACTTTTCGATCATTTCATTTGGTGGATTTTTTACATCGTAACATCATAGTTTAATCAATGTATTTTACATTTAATTATAAGTTAACGATGATCCGTCTATTATTTCCGAGTTTTCACAAAATAACCCTTTTTCTAATGCTTTCTCAACGTCTGTCAATATTTGCGGTTTATTTCGTAAAATTGGTAGCCGTTACTTTTCATAAATTCTTCAGCAACGTCAGTACCATTTTTCAATGGCACTGCAATTTCGCGAATAAACTACGACCTCTAAAAGGAAGAAAAAAAAAATTGTTTCTCATGGTCGACCAATATCTATTGCAGCTTCAATTGTCGATAAAGGTTCACTAACAGAAGACGAACTTTCAATACAACTTAGCGACAATATCAAAAAAGTATAATTCTGATGCACGATTTAGTTTTTTTGAAGTTTTTTGATGTTTTTGACATTCAAAGCCACAACCACCTCATTAAAAATATATTTTTCAAAATCTTAGTGCACTATTCTGAAATTGGTACTACCAATAAACGTTGCAGAGACAACACTACAGCCAAAGATCAGTTTTCCAAATCAATTTTTGTTATAATACTCCTATGATGCAAACATATTATTTGCTGTTTATAGGCTTCATTACTTCAAGTCTTATATCAAATGAATAATAGTTGAATATTTATCAAAATATTCAAGATGGGCACTTGGGAAGGGAACATAATGATTTCTGAAACGAATATTTCACACAATTTATTAATTTATTAACAATAATGGCATTACAGTTATTATGCAACTTGGTACGTATTTTCCAAAAATAGTTAGGCATTTTTTCGAAAGCCCAAGTTGAAATATAAAGTTGAATGTCATTTCAATTTTTCGATCATTCAAATACACATAGAATTCGTTAATTGGACGTTATACATGGCAATAATCAGCCTTTTCAAATTGTTGAGATATCTCGATAAAAAATTATTAAAATTGAAAATTTACAAAATATACAAACAAATTATGTATAAGATAAAAACGTAGTTATAGGTAATAGAACAATTATAAAGTCATAAGTCTCACAAAGAAAAAACCTTACAACCTGAAATAATTTAAAATTAAAAATCAAGTTATTGTAGTACAATCAATTTTATTTGATTTGTTAACCCTAGAAAGATAACTTGCGTCTTATAGGCGCGAGTGAAACATATAATTTTAACCGATGTACATAACAGCTTGTGTTTTGAACTTAACTCCCCCTCGCTACTGAGGGGGCCGCTGTCATTAGGCAGATAATAAAATATTGTACTATGATTACGTGATGCACAAAAGAACACCGAGCAGTTTATTCTGTGTCATTTTTAGATTGAAGAATTGAATTAATTTTTTGTTTCAAATTTCTGTTTACTGAAGTATGAAATAAAAATTTCAATAATTTGTGGCGTTGACCTAATACCCTGCTACGGCATGTTGGAATAAACAAATTTTATTTAGCAGCAAATGCTTAATATACAAATAATTTGCTTGAATGTCGTTACTTCTTTTTCCAAATTAACAATTTTGGATATAGTAATGTCAAACAAACAATAAATTTTTGAATAAATGAAGAACACCTGTTTTAGACGACCTATTCTTCGGATTTTTAATGGACAATTAACCATACAAGCCAAAACCGTCAAATATAACTTTGTCAACTCTATATAAGTTATACTCTGTTATATTCTGTTAAAACAAAGAAACATCAGCGAACCGTAGATATTTTATGAAAAAACTAAGCACTGTCTGAACGGTGGATGAGATCTAAAATTAATATACATATTAAAGTTTTTGAGCAACTACAGTTCAGGGTTGTGGCAGCTTATTCAAAAATAATGTCTAGATGACGACTACAAAGCCTAACAAAACTAATACTGATAACTTTTTCAGTTTTTTTTTCATTTGTGACCCATTACAAGATAATTTATTATTTGTAAGATAAACTATTATATGGGTTAAAAAATTTACTCAATTATAGTCAATATTGATAATTTTCTGTTACTTCTTGCAAATTCCCAAAAAAATTTTTAATTTCAAAAATAATATACACATTATTCAATTACAAATCATGTAATACCTGGCCGATGTGATAAAAAACGTCAATTTTTCAATAAATTCGATGAAAATAAGTTTTAAAAATAATGCGTTGCTCAGGAGCAATTTACTGCTTCCAGTACTAATAAAATAATGTTATCTTTCTAGGGTAAATTTGTTATCTAAGCCGTCGTATTAATCGGAGAGGCGATTTCTAAACTTTTCAAAACCTGCAAAAGGGCTGCATTTGCGTTAAAATCTGGAGGAGGCACTACAGGCATTTTTGAAGCAGTCTGGAAGCTGACCTCCTCTAAATCTCTCTGTAGTTTGGCAAGCGGGGGGCATTGTTGCACTACACTCTGGACATTGTGCAATACCTGCAACACATATGATATACTGACAAGTGAAAGGTAAATCAAATAGTAATTTAAATTAAAAGAATAAACGAATTTTTATTTTTATATTACTTACTATTGACACAAAATTCAGTGTACAAAAACTTCAAAGAAATTAAAAAATCTGTTTAAAATCGAATGATTTATTGAAAATTTTCTATTAGTTTTACTTACTTCTAAGGCATTATCTATGGCTTCATACTGTTTCTTTGCCTCTGTTACAGCTTCTTTGATTTTATCTGTCAGAATTTCTCTGTCTGTCAATTCTTTCTTCAGTTCGTCTCTGTGCTTTTCATTTTCAATAAATTCCTTAATTTCCGGATACTGAAAAAATATATGAAATACCATAAGTATTTTACACTATCCACTAATTTACCTTCGTATTTAGAAAAACCATTTTCCCCAAAATATCATCTGAGGATATATCTTCCGTTTTCTCCCTTATTTTAACAGCTTCATCGGCTTTTTCCTCCTTCAATTTGGAATCCAATCCTACTCTGGATAAAGCGGTCGAAAGCTCACAGACATCTTGATTTTGTTTCTATTTAAAAAACTTATATAAAGTCTTATCTTATATGGTTAGAATACATGACTGAAATGAAAAAATAATTATTCCAATGAATTTTTCCTTACCTCAAGCTGTTCCCTCTGTTTATTCAACTCGATTTTCACTTTTTCTAATGACGAATCTTTTTCGGCAAGTTTATTTTTCAAATCTTTCACTTCGGAACTCAATCTGGCACCCAAAAACTCCCAGTCTTTCAACTGCTTCACAACGAATTTGTTCGTTTCTTTTTGTTTTTCAATCTGCTCCGTAAGGCATTCCTTTTGATCCTCAAGTTCGTTCATACAATCTTCGCTCTCCACTTGAATTATTCGTATTACCTTTAACAATCTCGTAATTGAATTATCAACATCGATAACTTGATCGACAAGGGACATAGGAAATAATTCATTCGCGCCCGCCTCACTCGAAAGAGATACATTCATGCTGTTCGATTGCTCGAACTTCTCTCTGTTGAGAATAGCTTGAGATAGATCTTTGAGGCTTTCACTATGTGTCAGTCTCGAGTTCATTAGGCTGTGTGTTGAAGAGATCATATTATGGGAATGTCCATCCGGTATCACAACATCCTCCAGTACATGTTCCATCATTAGGCATGGTTCAGTCTCAGAATCCAACATTTCAGTGGAACTAGATGTTTCTGAAAAGTAGGGATACACTTTAAATGTCTCAGGGACTTTGTAAGAATTTATTAAAAATCTATCTACATGGTATGACTCATTTGAACTTTATGGATAATATTTTGAATGTGTCAAAGTGTTATGTTGTCTCTTTCACAAGAAAAACAGACCGAATTGAGTGTGATTATAGCGTCGGTGGTCAAGTGGTCTTCGATTAGAAGCCTTCCTTTGTTCCACACATCACTCAACTTATTTCATCTGCCTCGAAAATATATGGATTCGTTATACGCAATCGCAAATATTTTAATAACTCTTCAACATTCATAGGACTATTTAAAATCCTAATCCGTGGCAAGTTGGAGTATGGCAGCATGATCTGGCATTCCATTTACACTTGCCATCAACGCCATCTTGAGGCCATTCAGAGAAGGTTCTTGAAATTCTTAGTTTGGAGGGAAGATAAAGTTTATCCACAGAGAGGAATCAATCATAACAAATTATTGAGTCGATTTAGTTTAATCTAATTGCAGAGCAGGAGAGAAACTTTATCACTCAATTTTTTGTACAAATTACTGCACAACAGTATTGATTGTCCTCCTCTCCTGTCCGCTTTGAAATTTCGTGTTCCTAGGCAAAATTCTCGTAATACAGAATTATTCCAGATAGAGACTCCGAGGACGAACTCGCTAATACAATCCCCAATTTGGTTTATGGAGTCTACATTCTATAGAGTTGCCAATAATTGTGACATTCACTTTGACTCCATAGAAGTTATTATTAGGAGTTATGTAAGCAAAGAGAATTGACTAAAATGATTTGATTTAGATTGAGTTTTTTGTAATATTTCATTAAATGCTATTATTTAGTTATCAGTTACTAGTTTAGTTTTTTTAGATTAGATTGAGCTCTTTGTTATATCTCTTTCATTTTAATTATTTAGTTATTATTGAACTCATGTTATTATTTTCTGTAATTGGGTATTATACCTGTTGAGAATAAAGAACTTATTATTATTATTGTTCTCCAATAAATAGCTTTTTCGATTTTTCTCAATAAATTTATTTTATTTTTATCACATACCTGTTTGAAGATTGCTCCTGGAAACATCTCTACTAAATGGAGCGTTATTTCTTATTGCAGTTATCACAGCGGAAACAAATGAAGAGCCTTTTTTAGGAGAAGGTGACATATCAGTGAGTAATTTTCTTCCCCTTTCAGGGGTGGTATCATTACTACTATTATTGTACACCTCATTGTGGAATATTACATCCTAAAAACAACAAAGCACATAGATTAATGTTTTCTCAAACAAAAATTGATGCACATAAAATTTAAAAAAATATTTATTGAAAAAATTTTGTTATGAAAAGAATCTTCTAGTTGTCTAAGCTACATGAGTATAGACAAGATAAAGTGACTTCACTTCCCGTATTTCAGGGGCCTATTCGGCAAGAAAAAATAAATAGTTAGGAATAAACGCGAGCGTACTACTAACGCAACCTATTGACATTTGAAAACATCGTATGATGATATTTGTCAAATACGACATTGCAAATTAGTAGATATTTAGGGGTAAAGAAGATACGTGAAATTTCGATGCTTGGTGTGTCTGTAATCTGAGAGGTGTTTTCTACTGATTCTTATAGATGGAATTGTCGAGTATTCATTACTCTTCGGTCTTCCACTTGGAGTCACAAGAAGATGCTTGGGGGTTGAAATCGTTGCCTCACTTCGATGGACGTGGTGCGACTGACGAGTTCCTTGCAGAACGAAACATATATGTCTCGCACTTCCATCATGTGTGGCATCGATTTCAATATTTCTCTAACATTTACTCCTTGAAGGATAATGGAGACATCACATCGTACACGTTCACATATATAGCTCTACTATAACATTCCCTTGGTTAATTTGAATTTTTCAAATTAACAAATGAATGTTCTAGTGTTCATTTTCTTATATATATATATATATATATATATATATATATATATATATATATAAGAAAATATATATTTATATATATATATATATATATATATATATATAAATAAGAAAATATATATATATATATATATATATATATATATATATATATATATATATATATATACAGCTCATGAAATGAAAAAAAAATGTAACCTGTATAATTTTTATCGACAACTTACCTCTAGTTCCTGTTCGGAGATGTTATAGGATAGTATTAATTCATTTGCCAGCGAATCTAACCTGTTACTAAGAGCAGATAAAGCAATTGCTGCTCCAGAGACAGAACTACCTTGCTGAACTAATAAGTCCCTACATTTGGCCTCCATCGCCCCAAGTTTAGCCTGCAGAGCTAAGTTTTCTTGTCTCCTCTTTTCGCTCAAACGTACTAGGTGAGTGCATTCATCTTGCTTTTTACTCAGCTCCAATTCAGTTTCAGTCAAAAGAGCCTAGACATGGAAACAGTTAAGATTATAAGATTGTTAACGTTTTCATCTCAAGTTTAGGAAATTAATTCCTGATGGTAATCACTTGATGTATGTTTATTAATTTTCATTATTTTGGAGAAAAAACATGAATGAGTTGGCCAATTTAAATAACACTCTTTAATATTAAATTAAATTAAACACTTGGCTTGATGTTTCACGATTATATTTAACAATATCAAATAGTCAACAAGTTTCGGGCGCGAGCTTTAATTTAATTTAATATTTAATTATGTTTCACCCAGAGTTAAGCGAGAATTCAATCTCAAACACCCTTTAAGCTTATGGTAATCCTTATAGATTGATGAATGTAGAATATTCATTCTACATGCATGAATGACAGCATGACTGAAATTAATAAGCATTTGATGTAATAAATTGACGAGACATAATTTCTTGAAGGATAACGTTCCTTTTCAAATTGTCAATGAAACTATTTCAAGAGTTTTTGGTGTGCACAAAGTGAGTTCTAAGGTATTGCTAGCTACAATAAATGACATAGTATATACTACAATAAATAGAAACAAATATGGGAAATCAAGACATGGGTTGATGCGCATTCAATATAACTATCAGTTATTTATTTATCACTTCCATAAATGTTTACTAACTATTAATATCAGTCTACTTAAGATAAGAAAAGATAAATAAAAGTATGTCCATAATAATTCACACTTTTGAATTGATAAGCAAATATTTCCTTTGGGGTGCTTCCATTGATTTAAAATTTCAAATCTTCCTCAATTTCAGTAATTTTTATTGTTAGATACTTACTATGCTGTTCGAATTAATTGGGACAAGGATGAAAACAATATTTTCGTAAAATCTTACCTTTTAATGAAGTATATACATACAAAATAGCGTAAATTCTTCATATTAATATGATGTATGTCCTCCTTTCGCAGAAATAACTTCTTGAACTCGTTTAGGCATCGATTCCACTATCGTAGCACATATTTTCTTCAATTCGTCATCATGAAACCACACCTGAATTGCACTTATAATCATTTTTTATTTTGTAGTGCAATCCATTTTTGCCAGTCGTTTCTTTAAAATATTCCATAAATTCTCAATGGGATTGAGATCAGGTGACTTCCCCGGCCAATCGAGTACTTTTATTTCATTCTCACGTATAAAAGCCTCGTGCTGAAATGTTCCATCAAACGTTTCCATGAATTGGACAGTCCTGGTGCGCAATATTTCCATATATTTCACTCAATTCATCATCCCTGTTATAGGAGCTAATCGTCCATTGCCATTGGTTGTGAAAAAACCCCAAAACATTTGTTTCGATGGATGTTTTACTGTTTGCTGGATGTGATCAGGCCGCAAAGTTTCCCCATCACTTCGTCTAACAATACTTGATGTGTACCCTTGAACAAACAAATGTGTCTCATCACTAAAAACGTTTCTTCATCATTTTCTGGGTAAGCAGTTGCTTTCTTATTGGCCTTCTTGCCTTACGGCCAACCTCCAGCAGTCGCTTTCGCACAGTTGAGGCGCTCACTTCCACACCAGAAACCATTGAATCCCTTCGAAGATCAGTGCTCGTCTTTCTCGGATTAATTTTGCTATCTCTTATCAACAATTTGTCTGTTATTGGAGTAGTTATGCGTTTGCGGCCACAGTTTCCTTTTCTTTTTGGAGGCAATGAGCCACTTTCTTCAAATGTTTTTAAAATTCTCGAAACGCTGGACTTTCCCACACCAACAGCTTCAGCTATATCTCTTAAGGCCATTGATGTGAGTTCATTAAGCGCGATAATTTTGGAACGCTTCCTCGGAGTGATAACCATCTCTGGACAAGACAATGCGGCACGTATCAGGATTGAAACCACCAACTGTCGCACCGGTAGGCTCACAACTGAATTGCTGGCGAGGAAAAACCGGTCAGACTGTAAATGATGGTCAAGGTCGTACCCTCACGTCGTCTCAGGTAGTAAACAAGCAGGTTTGAGGACGTTTTGGCCACCCTGGTACTCACATACTTACTACAGTACTCAAACGAAGAAAAAAAATGTTTGCCCTAATTAATTCGAACAGCATACTTATATTAAAAAGTAATCATTAATTCCAATTATTACGTAGTTCCTTGTATATATGATGTATATCAAGGAAAATTAAAAAGTGCATTCTAAGATGTTCACCTTGTTTTTCTTGATTTCAGACTCAGTTTCCCTGAGTGCATCAGCTAGAGTGCTCTTTTCGGCTTGCATGAACTCCTGCAACTCCATACTTTCAGCCTCCAATTCCTCGTGCTGTTGAACCAGCGTCCTCTGGTTCGCTAATACTTGATCAAGGTTGATTTGGAGAGATCTGCATAAAGCATTGAGGCGCGAAATTTCATTTTCTTGATTGAGAACAACCTGGCTCACATTTTGGAACCTGCTCTCTAGTACCATCAGACTGTCACTGGATGATTCTACAAGAGAACAACATAAGAATATTGTTATTTTAACATTAGAATATTTATAATGAACAAACAAGCAATTGTTAGTTTTGAAAGTGCCTTTACATAAGGAACTGAAATCCAAGGAAGCATTTGAAAATAAATATATAATATTCCTTTTTATAAGTTGCGATTGAACATGTTTGTTGAGTCCTTTCTAGACTTTTATCCATTTACTCTCAAGATTGTTAACATTTCAAAATTGAAGTTATTTTTTCTTGTTTATGAGTTTTTTTTATAATCGACTCCTGATGCTATCTTTCTGTTATGGTTAATTAAATTGTTACAACCAAGTCATTATTGAAGTACTTAATAATTATATGAAAACTTTTGTTTCAGTTTATATTATTACACTTATTGAATTATGCTTGACAGAGACATTTAAAAACTTGATGTTGCATTTTATCAATAATAAAGTCATCTTCATCTTTCATGTGCTCTAGAATTAATGTTTTCTGGATCAAATGGAAAATATACATTGGATCGTGTCATACCAATTTTTTTTTCATTTTAAAACTAAACAAGGTTCAATTTAATGCAAAAAATAGTTCATTGATGAAGACTTCCAAAGGAAAAACAACCAAATATCAATTTATTTAAAAAGTTTGCTATTTTTAGGAACGATCGTCGTATGTACTACAAAATTGACCATGTCAATAATATCAAAATTGGTTATTGCATTTTCCTGGATAACAGAAGGCTACAATATTTCCTCTAGATAACCATACTAGGGTGGAGTTATCATAAATACCCTAACGCGATGTTGATAATTTAACAAGGGAAAAATGCTAATTGAACCTCATAATTGGGTTACATCTATTAATTATTTTTGACAACGAAAACTGCAGGAAAAATGTCTATGCTTTAGACACGCAAATTCGCCATTCCAACACACTTTCTATCCCGCTGGTTTATCGATTTTCCTTAATGGAGCAACGCTTAAAACGATTTCTCGAATTATTTGCAGTATTTCAAACCGCCCATTGGATTTTGTTTCGCCAAAATCCTCAGTTATGGCATTATTAACGTAGCAATTAAGTTATAAACAGAAATATCCCGTCTTATAACCTTCAATATTAGCTAGAAAAAAATTTATGTTATGTTTGCTTCACTTGCAATTGTACTAAATTTAATTTTGTCTTTTATATTACTTTTAACTCATGGGAAAAGCTTCCATCAATGGAAGTTCTTTATGTTAACCTTGAGTTGCCCTCCACATATTAATAGATTTTGGATCAATAAAGGTTGAGAAATATATGAGCATTACCTTCACTTGGGTTATTTTCGCCTAATATTGTCAATACTCGTTCCGTATTGTGTTTGAGTTCTTGTTGCAACCCCTCTTTTTCCAGTACTTCAGCCCTCCATTTCTCTTCGATAGTTTTCAATTTGCTACCTTGATCCTTGTAATGCTCCGTTAGAACGGCGTGTTTATCTGTCATTTCCTTCAGTTGTTCTTTTAGGGCCTCTATTTCATTTAATCTCATATCTACCTGTATTCCTTTTTCACCAAACTCTTTGTCCTCTGGACTCACAGGCCTCACCAACTGACCAGAGAAGGCCTTGGATATGTCCTCCATGGTCAAAGCAGTTTGGTTGGCGCTTTCTTGAAATATTTTGATCTTTTTCCTCTTTCCAACCGTCGAGGATATTCGCATAGATAAACTTTCTCTGGGAACGCTTTTTTTCGCCAAAGATGTCCTATTCACGCTAGTTTCACGGGTAGTGTTACTTTTACTTTTGATAATATCATCCGCACTCTTTTCTTTCCTTCGCCTCGGTAACGTGGCATATTTCTCTATGGTTTTTGTATCCATTATACTCCTTCTGACATTTTGATTATCTAAGCTACCTTTCATGGATTTCGACAACAATGGAGCAGGTTTACTGTTGATAGAAGGCCACCTACCGTCGTCCGTTGGAGTAGCCATCGGCGTCCTCGTTGAAGAAGTGGCTCTGGCAGATGTCGGACGTTTAGAGACTTCCTTTTTGTTTACTTCTAAATTGTTTGGCACTTGTTTGGTTCTTAGACAATTGTTACGGCTAGTGGGCGTATTCTGAGCACGACCTTGAATCCTGTCCAATGACTTCAAGCGTGCAGAGTTATTTTGCGTTTTGGGCGTGACCGGCGGCTTCGATCTCGCTCTATCTTTAGGCGTATTCAATTTAACCTTATTATCGGCTGTCGTTACTCTCTTTTTAACGGACGCGTTGCGTTTCGAGTTCTTCGACGAAGAACTTCCG
The DNA here is from genome assembly GCA_030704895.1 of Henosepilachna vigintioctopunctata. Lineage (NCBI taxonomy): Eukaryota > Metazoa > Arthropoda > Insecta > Coleoptera > Coccinellidae > Henosepilachna > Henosepilachna vigintioctopunctata. The sequence continues at coordinate 1,213,342 of JARQZJ010000126.1, forward strand.
GTCACAGAGGAGCTTTCAGAACCGTTTTCGCTGGTTCTGTCGCCGTTTCTCAGCGTGCAGTCACCGAATAACGAGGAATTCCGCCTTACCAAAATATTAAAAGCTTCGTCATAATTGGAACAGTAACTTATCGAAGAATCACACGATTGAACGTTGTCGAAGTCTTGGAAATTATTCGAAGCTCCACTATTCGAACTGAGGGTTCGTCTAAACGCGAAATTTTCGACAATTTCGACACCACTGTCACTTCCCTCGCACGATACACTTTTTAGAGGAACTGGTACCGCACTGACGTCGGATTGTTTATCGATAATAGTACAGTTGGATAATTTGTTGAAGGGGTGTATGGTCAGATTGGCGTCTTCCTCGCTGGAATTGCTACTTTTCGTCGTTTCCAAATCGACTTTGTCACTACTCGAATCGAGTTTTGCCAAGGAAGATAACTCGTGATCATCCTCGGGTGGAGTTTCGATTATTTCTGGTGGTGTTGACTCAATAGTTTGCATTGGAGGGGATTCTGCCGCCATTTCTGATAGTCTCTAGGTGTTATTCATACTGTAACAAAAAATAGATCGGTTAAAAATATGCAACTTGTCACTGGAATAATTATAGTCGTGATTCTACTAAAGTAACGTACCTATTCACCGATATCGTATATCAATTATTTGAGAACTCGACTCCCTGTAGACACGAATAAAATAATTGGCTAATATTTCAATTTTCTTGTCCTTCAATATTAAGTAATATAAATGTGAATTCATATTAATTTGATTGAAGGGGACAAATTCGCAGAATTATAATGATTTGCCAAATGATTTTCGTCATTTCGTTTATTGTCATTCTCAAGGCTAAAGATAGACGAATAAGAAAAGTTTGAAACAAAGAAAGTCACAAATGTGGAATAATTGAAAGTAATAAAATAAATGAACAGATTGATTAAAGTAAGAAACGATTTGATTTACGATTTTTTTAATTTTAATTCATTTATTTTATTCATTTTAGTTCATCAAATTAGATGAAATTGCTAATAAACTAGACTTGTAAAATGTAGTATCTTAATTGATAAGGACGTGTGAAACTCTCAATGTTAGATGTATTCATGTTTTTTTCATTGATTCCTAAGATATGAAATTTATAGTAATCTATGCATTATACATGCATCTTCTGATTCATTTAGAGGATTTTTGAGTATTGAAGAGCGCCTTGTAGCACGAAACAGCGACTGTCTTGCGCTTGCAATAAATGTAGTCACTGATTTCAATGTTCTCTAACATTTATCCCATAAAGTATAGTGGAGACATCACATCGTTTATGTGATGATCTATAATATTATTTCGAATCATTCCTAACAAATTATCGAAAGAAAGTTATAGCATACTTTTGATATTGAATATTTACGAGTTCGCTGATATGAGCACGATAACTATAAAATTAATTTTCTTATAGTTGATTTGTTCATATATATACAAGGGTGGGATGAAAAGTTTCCGGCGTGACCAAGAGATGGCGCTAGACTCCAACGTCTACTTTCGGAGCCGCGTCCTACAGTACCATTCCTATTGAGCTTGTACGTAAAGTTTCACCCAAATAACTACGTTAGTTTGCGTTTCAGAGCACATTGCGCGAAACGCTTCCGTTGTTTTCGTGAAAATTGAAAAATTGGAGAAAATACTTCTATTTGAAAGGTTTTACACCAAAACAAATAAAAGAGAGATGGATTCAACACTAGGAGACTCCTCCCCATCATATTCAACTATTAAGCAGTGGGTTTCTGAATTTGAAATGGGTCGTGTGAGCACCTCTGACGAGCAAAGCTCAGGACGACCCGTTGAGGTTACAACTTCAGAAATTATTGAGCAAATCCATCAAATAGTATTGGACGACCTCACATTGAAAGTGCATGCGATAGCTGAGACCTGTAGGATGTGTGAACGTCTGCGAAATATTTTGCACAATCATTTGAGAATGGAAAAGCTGTGTGCAAGATGAAGCGTTTGCTAACGCTCGACCAAAAACTGATTCGAAAAAAAATTTCTACCGAATATTTTGGCGCTGTATAGGCGTAATCCAATTGAATTTTTGCGTCGATTCATAACTGTTGATGAGACTTGGGCTCACCACTACACTCCTGAAAATAAAGAATAGTCAAATCAATGGGTTGGAAAGGGGAAACCAACTCCAAAAAAAGCAAAAACAATTTTATCGGCAAACAAGGTTATGGATACTGTTTTTTGGGATGCGAGATGAATTATATACATTGATTATCTTGAAAAAGGTAAGACTATCACTCGTCCATACAACGCAGACTTATTGCAACGTTTGAATGACGAGGTGCAAATTTAACGACTTCATTTGGAGAAGAACAAATTTTGTTTATCACGATAACGCACCAGTGCATTCGTCGATTGTTACGATGTCCAAAATCCACGAATTGAAGTTTGAATTGATGCTGCATCCTCCCTACTCTCCAGACTTAGACCCTAGCGACTAACCTCAAAAAATGACTTGGCAGAAAAAGATTTGAGAGCAACGAAGCATATCGAAAGTTATCGAAACTCTAAATCAGTATTTTGAGGTTCTGGACGAATCTACGTTTAAAGCTGGTATAGATAAATTATAACACCGTTATGAGAAATGTATCAGTGTTGATGGAAATTATGTTGAAAAATAAAGCAAAAAAAAAATTAAAACATAGTTTTTCTTCTTCAGGCCGGAAACTTTTCACCCCACCCTATATATATATATATATATATATATATATATATATATATATATATATATATATATATATATATATATATATATATATACAATTCGTATAAATTTCACTCTAATTCTCTAGTATTAGGTACATTTTTACTGAAATGAAAATACCCAAGGACGATTAGCATACCGTTACAATTCCAGTCCACATAATTCGCCCTCCGCGTCTATATTCGCATATTGAATTACTCCATATAATAAAGTGGACAAGTGAGTATAGTCTATTACATGTAATAGTGTAACATTACGGCAGTATTTCATTACTTAACGTTCTATTTATCAACACCTCGGTATATCATTCAATAAAATTTAACTGTGTATATTGCGTCAAATTTATATATGAATAATATTTAATCATTTAAAAAATAATGGGTAAAAACCTTCCTGCAGATTTTACCGCTTTTCAACGATATTGTAACATTCATCAGTTTTCGAATAAGTTTTCTATAATTTTTTTAATTATTAAAATTTTAGGTTGTTTTATGCTTCATTTATTTATAAAATATATGCACTGTTGAATATTTCTCTGAAAATTTTACCAAAATGTTTAGGAAGATTTACAGGAACTGTTTTAAGTTATTAGGAACAAAATTATTCAAGTTTGTCAATTCAGTTCGATAAAATTATAAAACATTTTATGAAATTCACAAAGTGATAAATAATTTCACAAATAATTTAAATAAAACTAAGCGGTTTTGGGACTTTCGCTATAATTAATTTCAATACTTGCATTTATCCTGAAGTGTATGGAAATGACCATAGAACATTCTTCTATGGTTCTTCAATAGAACAATGTTATATGGGCATTTCCATACACTTCAGGATACATGAAAGTATTGAAATTAATTATACTGAAAATACCAAAACCACTTAGTTTTATTTAATTTTTTGTGAAATTATTTATTACTTTGTGAATTTCATAAAATGTTTTATAATTTTATCGAACTGAATTGACAAACTTGAATAATTTTGTTGAGTAAATTTACTAAATGTTTTGCGTTAAAACTTCCTAAACTTTTTGGTTTTATTTAATTTTTTGTGAAATTATTTATTACTTTGTGAATTTCATAAAATGTTTTATAATTTTATCGAACTGAATACGTATGTGAAGGTAAATTGTAGTTTTGGTGACAAACTTGAATAATTTTGTTGAGTAAATTTACTAAATGTTTTGCGTTAAAACTTCCTAAACTTTTTGGTAAAATTTCCAGAGAAATTTTTAACAGTGCATATATTTTATAAATAAATGAAGCATAAAACCTAAAATTTTAATAATTCAAAAAATTATAGAAAACTTATTCGCTAATAACTCATATTCTGAAAGCGCCTGAAGAAGTCGGCAACCAGACGAAACGCGTCATGTTGTTATTAACTAAAAGTGGAAATTAAAAAATTCAAGTGTTTACATTTATTGTTTTATTGATTTTTATCTTAAATATTCAATTTTATTGTCTTATAGTATTTGCATATTTATAATTTTATCTTAATATCATTGAGCCGATATAATACGTATATTATACGTATTATCTTATGTTTTTCATTTTTATATTACACCTTATATCACGACAATTATTATTGAGCAACTTAGTCAAATATTGCGATATTCCAGGGTTATATCTGAAATTATGGACGTTTTTATATCACCGATTAATTATTTTAATACATGTTGTATTAGAAAGTATTTGGAAACTTACTGCCTCATTTTGATGCATAAAATGGATGGTTAAAATTATATTTACGTAATTTTCGTCATAAAATCATCCCGAGTTACGTATACGGAAATAATCAGTAATTCGAGATAATTAGAAGGCTCGAATTTGAATTTATTCATATGGAATTCACATTTATATTAAATTCAGAAATACCTCAATGCAACAGCTTGCATTTCAATGAATTTCGATAAAAAATTCGCTTTTTTGTTATACCGTGAACATGCAATGCAGTTGAATCATCCGCAATTAATTTATAAATATTTATATTTGTATTTTTTGAACCCTGCAAATTATTGAAATTAAATCTGCGTAGAATTAGAGTTAAATATTCTGTTGGAATTGCTGAAATTCTAATTGGTATACGTTGAATTGTTTAGTTCAAATTTTCAATCGGATCAATATCTAAAAAATGGGTTCATTATTAAGCACGATACAGGGTGTGATACAAATATTCAAGGGATTCTTCTATAGATTATTGAAGAACTTCTTTTCAGGCAACGATAATTTAAAATTGTATCGGTATTGTAACAAACATATTTATATACAAGACATTGATATATAACATTTGATATTTTTTAAAATTACACTTCCCAACAAAAAAAGTTAAACGTTTACTTTACTTCATGAGCCAATTCTAACTAATGCTGGGTTAAGAAAAACGAACATGACAAAGAAAAAAATTTATTAAGATTTAAAGTGTGATTGCACCATCATTAATTATATTTAAATTCAAAATTCTTCAAAAAACACTTGTCAGGAGTTTAGATCTACGTAGAATCAACTGATTACTTTGATCGCGATTTTTTAGCTTTTCTCTTGTACTGGAGCACTTCTACATTAAAACCAGCAGTAATCTGCAAGCATTGTTTCATTCCAAAGGCATTGATACCTTCGTTCCATCACGGAAATATCTTGATGAAACCATTCTCCATGCTCATCCCTGACATATAATCAATTAGGCGGTAAAAATCAAGATGGAAGTGGAGAAAATGGAAAAATTTTTGGGTCTACGAGTGGCTCGTCAAGGGGGTGAAATTTCTTGCAGGTCAATCTGCTGGAATATTCTATCTACTGTCCCAGATACATAAAAAGCAACATTATTTCGTATACTGCATCACTAAAAGTATAGCAATCACTTTTAAATAACTGCAGATTTTCCACTTGCACAAGTCTCTTTGAGACCTGCATAAGTCTTCTTCATGTGAACAGCATGTCCAATAGCAATGGCAATTTGCAAAAATCTCCATTCAGTTGGACCATGATTCATATTTAAACTATTCATCAAGCCGTTAATATTACAACAAAACTAAGGTTATATTTCATTTCAAAAAAAGGGAATAGGGATTTCAACGTCATAGGGATCATTAAATCCCTATGACGTTGTCTGTACTTGGCGACATTGACATCATTCCCTAGAAAATTCCATTGTCGTAACCTTGATCCTAGAAGTTTTACCTTTTCCTGTGTGATCACTGAACTCCGAGCTCATTTTAAGCGGTTGATCATCTTTCTCTTTTTTTAAATCAGGATCATAAGATGTTGAAGGATAGTTGAGTTCTCCTTTTACACTGTCTTCATTTTCTGCTTCAAACTCAAAAGTCTGGATATAATAAGAATGGAATAAGTCTGCGTAGTATTGACCAGTGATAGTCTTACCCTTTTCAAGTATTTTGTTTGAAAAAACAGTAGCCATAATCTTGTTTTTATCTTCTTCGCAGTTGGTTCACTCTTTCCAACCCACTGTTTTGACTGTTCTTTATTTTCAGTAGTGGCGAACCCAAGACTCATCAACAGTTATGAATCGATGCGAAAATTCGTTTGTATTACGCCTATACAGCGCCAAATTTTCGGTAGAAAGGTTTTTTCGAATCAGTTTTTGGTCGAGCGTAAGCAAACGGGGCACCCATCTTTTCCATGCTCAAATGGTTGTGCAAAATATTTGGCACACGTTCAGCTAACATCCTATCACATGCACTTTAAATCTGCGGTCGTTGTAACCTCAAGGAGCCCTCCTGAGCGAGGTTCGTCAGAGGAGCTCACACAACCTTTTGAATTCAGAAACCCACTGCTTGATAGTTGAATATGATGGGGAGGAGTCTCCTAGTGTTGAATCCATCTCTTCTTTTATTTGTTCTGGTGTAAAACCTTTCAAGTAGAAGTATTTGATGACGGCACGTTTCTCCAATTTCTCCATTTTCACGAAAACAACGAAAGCGTCTTGCGCAATGTGCTCAATGAACTCAGTAAGAGTGGTACTGTAGATCGCCGCTCAAAAAGTAAGCCTAGAGGCGCCATCTCTTGGCCAAGTCGGGAACTTTTCACCCCACCCTCGTAGGATAGAACTAGTTTTGAGACCGAAACATTTCCATTGTTGCGCAGTGTTATCATTACAAATGAGGTTTCACTTCTTACTCAAAAAAAAGTAAGAAGTTTAACCTACCTAAAGAAAGAAAATTATAGTAAAAACTTGAGACTACTAATTAAATAGTGATAAAAAATATTGAATAATAAACCATTATTTGTAAGTTAATTACGTTTTTTTTGGACAATTTATGCTTAAATTTTGGAAATGAAATCGAAAAAGTATCAATAATTACTATTATTGATGCATTTTTACGAACTTACTTTCAACTTTTTTAAATTTTTCAATAAATTTGAAAATATTGCGTAATTGATAATGAATTAGAATGCAAAAAGAGGAATTGTTAATAGAGACAGGTATTTGAGGTTGGAAGACCAATAAAACACCTTTTCAAGTCGCTTTTTTAACTCACTTCGTCCGCCAGAAGGTCTCATAAGAAGCATGGCTTCAAAATTTATTCAAATTTCGAAATAAATGAAATTCATTTGGTTATTTCAAGGTAGACAAACAAAAATTTGGGCGTTTGTGCAGCCCCAAACATAAATTTGCTGTGAAAGTAGATAAATCGTGCTTTTTCAATCGATATCGGTGGGAGTTCAACACAAAATTCAATGTATTCACAAACAGTTTATTTTTAAGGAGAGAAATATGGAATTAACTTTCGTGCAACCTTGGCATTTAACTGAACAAATATTACGAACGACCTCATCTATTTTTCAATGTGAGAAAAATTGATATTCTGAGTAAATGATATTCGACCACAATTGTATGGCTTCCTTTATTCAATACTACAATTATTCGAAAAATATAGCTTAATAATTCATTTTTATATAATTTTTTTAGTGGCAGCTGTTAGACTGAAAGACGATTTAAAACCACCATTGGTCTTGTAAATTAGTATATTACATACTTCGAATCACAAATTCTAATTACTAAACTGAGGAACACAAAAAATTCTACTTTCCACACGGGATTCGAACCGAAATCTCCCGTTCCACATGTCACCACTCCAGCCTCTACCCTAGAGAGACATCTAATTAAATCTAATTTTTTTACAGATACATTATAGGTTAACAATTTCTCCGATTATTTAAATTACGAAAACAATGAAGTAAAATGTAAAAATTACAGAAATTAGTATTGCAATATTACGTCGCGATTTTTAATGACTCATACAATGCAAAACAATACAGAGGTTATCACTAATAATGTATATCACCAATCGTTTCCACAAATATGCCTATAAATGTTATAAACCAAGACAATAGTCAAGATTCATTATTAGTATTTTCTTTGGAAACTAACAATCAGTTGAATAATAATTGCACATGAGATTATACAACGTTGCCATATTTTCTAGTTATTGATTAGAGTTCTAAAGAAAGGTAATGATATATTTCAAGATAGTTTTGACGCATTCTATACAAAGAAAATAAAATTATGGTAAGAATACTATGTTGAATATTCATAACCATTTGGATTGTAAATTTCACGTTACACATATTTTTATTTCGAAATACAACTTACTTAAGAACAATTTCATTGGAAGCAGGTGAGATTTTTTTCCTGCAAGTGTTTTCACACTTTCTATTAACCATTTTTCTGAACCTTGAGAAATTCTAAAAAAGTGGATATCATTGACTAATTAAAAACGTGACGTTTGATAGATTTACGTTATTAATTCATTAATATTAATGTGGGTGCTTTTTCAAAAGTGTTACTTGTTATTCAAGAAACTTTCATTATAAATTCTTACTGTGTTTTAATCATTTTTTTGTTGGTCGTGTATATTTTTGCGATTACTTTGGGCAAAACAGTATTTCAAACTAATATTGAAAATCAATATCGATTATTTAATATTTCATTTCAAGAAAGCAGCAATGTATCTTCAATTCGAACTGAATCGAATGAAAAGAACTGAGCTAATTTTACTTCAAAATGCAACGAGAAAATATCTTTTTACTGATAAATATTTGATAAAATTACTTATATGCAGTTATCGATTTAGAAACTTTATTATTATTGGTTACTCGAAAAAACAGAAGCACTTTTACACCGAATTATATTTCAATTTAATAAATAAATCACAATTGAATATACGAGGGTAAATCTATAATAAACGAAACTCCCTGTAGCTATTTCATCATTAATACATTTGCTGCTCCTGAAGATCGGTAATTAGTTGATTTTTTTTCATAATTAATGATCTAACAGAATATAAACAAAATTATGTGTTTACTCATATATCAAATAATTTTTTCTTCGACTTAATATTTAAAATTGTTGATATTTTTAGTATAGAATGAGAATTAGTTACTGAAATCGAGACTGAACTACTAATACATATAAAAAATTATCGATTTAGAAACTTTATCGATGTTAAATTCTTGAAAAAACCATGACAATTTCACACTAAATTAAATTTCAATCCAATAAATAAACCACAATTGATTGTACGAGGGTAAATCAAAAATAAACGAGCTCTCTGTTCACCAATTACATTATTTATTCATTTATTGCTCCTTCAGAAAACAGTAATTTGTTTATTTTGTTCGAAATTGATCATTACATTATTTCGAAAAATTTGTTCTTATTAACACGTTTTTACAAAATATTTGTTTTGCTATTAATATTCATTTTTCTATTCACTCATTTGTGCCCAACTTTTCTGTATTAAATACTTCATTTCATAAATTATGACTTTATATCTTTGCTTCCGAACTATGTTCTCACAACTATGTTCTCACATAGATATTTATATTTTATTGAGCTCCCTCATTTTCACGGCCTCTCAACGCTTCCGTATTAACTTAATCAACCATTTCTTCCGCTGCAGTTCTGGGGACTTCAAGATTACTCTACATAAATTTGCACCACGTGATTTCCTTATACGTATATTGTTTATTCCATGTATAGATCTCTCTCCATTTGGAACAGCGTCGACCTCTGACTGTTCGTGAAGAACGTGCCTTCTAGAACAGCTTAAGTGAATAAACTAGTAGCTAAATTAAGGATTATTTTGAATTGGCCATTCGATATATAAGGAAGGAGAAATCGATACACTTCCTTATGTACACTATTCCATAATGTATAGTCTATATTTTAATGGATAGAGAAATTTCCATTTTCTAAACTAGTGTGGATCATTAGTTTCGTCTGATCATCGTGCTCTAATAAGGAAATTGGCAGGATATTGGTTTCGCTCGATGAAAAGTCTTGCTATTTAATGTCCCAGTTTTCATTCACAATTCAAAATTTTCACAATACTGTTACAAAAATAGGTGATATACGTGAAACTGAAAGGAAATTATTTTTCCTCGATTGACCTACATTATTGATTCATATTTACAAGATAAAAAACGTTCGATTCATTCGATTTTCTCACGAGCAAGTGCAGGATAAATTCACTGCCTTCAAAATCAATTTTTTCATATTTCTTGAGATTTTTAGTCGTAATTTCACCCCATTTATATGAATAAATATAATTATATATATATATATATATATATATATATATATATATATATATATATATATATATATATATATATATATATATATATATATATATATATATATATATATATATATATATATTATATAGACAAAGAGGTAATTTCTCGACCGCGCGATACTTATGTATAATAATAACCGGTCTGGTGAATTGTTTAAAAACTCATTTATACGTAACGATTCTCGATATTTTGACACTTTTTTGTGACTTCTTCAGGAGAAAAAACAAGAATTAGAGTTTATGCAGTGATAATAATAGAACTAACATTATCATTTTGTTTCGACTTGTACCCTACATGCTGGTAAACATTCAGTTTCCATTTAAATTATTCCATATATATATAAATCTCGGTCTTAAAATGGATTTTATATTTCTGTTAATGCTAACACAATAACTATTCGCTAAACCACATTTTCAATGAAAATTATTGATAAGTCCAAAACCAATTACTATTTGAAAACGAAATATTCTTAGGATAGAAGCAAATTGTCCACTTCTTTTTTTATAAAAACTTGAAACAATGAATGCGCTTGATTACTGAACTGTTATAAGAACTATTTCTTCGTTCTACCGAGCAAAACGTTACAATTTTATGGCAAGCCACAACTAGAAGAATATCGAAGAAATAAATCGTGAAACGCAACAGAAAATCCTATCGCACATTTTTTTTCAATCACAAGTCGCTATTTATGCTTTATATTCACTTTCACGAGTATGAACTCAATTGACGTATACATAATACAAGAATACGTCAATTCAAGAATCAACACCCAGAAAGATAAAAAGACTTAGTAAAATAACAGCACTTTATCAAAAATACTAGCCCGATTTACATTGACATAACAACTTGTTAGCCTTTTCTGTGATCAATTTCTGCAGTAATCGCATTCGGTAAATTTATCACCATATAAATCCAAACTAATACCAAAAAAGTCCTACAAATTCATAAACAGAATTTGTTTTTATTTGATAGTTTTCAGGGGTGTACAAGTTCTTTTCCGAACAATCATTTAACTTGTAATCTTGTACCTTATAACTTAATTTTATTACAACATGTTTAAAGTTAAGAAAAACACAAAAGGCAGATGTTTTTCCCCTAAACTGTTTACCCAGTTCAACTTTTAAAATGGGGTAATACCCTAAAACAATTGTACGAAAACGTTACCCCATTTTCAAAAGTTTAACTGTTTTGAAATTATTGAAAGCTCATTTGTTTAAGAAGAGTGTTAAGTCATACTATAGTGTGGCAGAGTACTTCGATGATTCGAATGTAGGCAATAATGTATGAATCAATTTTTTGTATCATATGTTTGTTTATTTTTTTACCACGAATGTCCTGCACCATGCGAAATTGTGTAAAATATTAATATTTCTAACGTATTTTTTTTTCTTTTCAAATGTAGTTTTATATTATTGTGAATATACATTGCACCAATATTTTTGTTTGAACCAATATTTTTGTTCGAGGGCTGAACGGAAGATCATATTTAAAAACTTAATTCAGTAATTTTGAGAGCATTCTTCTTAGTTGTAATTATTGTATCAATTGAATGAATGTAATTTTACAATAAAAGGAATGTTTCTCAATATCTTTATTATTTATATTATTTGTTTTCGCAATTTTCTGAAAAAATGAGTAAAACATTTTCTCTTCAAATATTAATATATAGTTTCCTCTGGCACATTATTTAATCAAAATCTTTATTGTGTTAGCCGAAAAAGGTCGCGAAGTCGGAGGCCCCGTTTTCGGAAGGTGGTCTCCGCTTATATGGCAAGAAAATCGGTATTTACTGGTCAATGCCATCGATTTACCTTTCTCAACTTGCCGGTAAAGTATGGTGACCAATGAGTGAGTCATCATTATGAATAAAACAGAAGGAAGGTTGGAGTTCGTTTTGTCTAACTGTGCGTCTACGCTCTACCAACATTTTATTCCATAACCCTTGTTAACACACATGTGAATATGATGTGGGAGAGCTGCTTCAATTTATTCTAATTATAGCTTGATATATTACCGTTAATTCCCACTGAAGCTCATGTTTTATAGCTCGTATGTAAGAAAACATTGAAACATTGCTCTTACTCTTTCGGATATTCTCCAAGCCTAAATTTATCACTGAAAAGCATAAACCGTATATAATTATTATTATTATTATAACGATTGTTCCCCATGATGAGAGCGATTGAACTTGAATTCGAAATTCTTAGGCCTTTTGCTTCATCTTTTTCGCCTCCCAAAAACGCTTCATCCCTTCTGAATGCTTCTTCTTCCCTTCATCTGTCCATTTTAAAGGTTGGCGATTTGAGTTTTGCTCAAACTTCACCATGTGCGATTTTATAGCGACACTTTAAAGCGACACAGTGCGATCTTCGAGATTTGTTATATTTATCTGTTGTAGATCTTTTTGGACCTCTTTTAGCCATTCTAATCCGCACTTACTTTTCAAAATAATTCGGTATTCTGGTATTTCTCTAATTCGTGAATGACCGTCGATAACCATTGTTTGAGCTACGTAGATGGCTTCTGAAAGAATCGTGTGGTATAATGCCTCAATTTGGCGCCTCTCATAATGCACTTTTTGTTTTAGTACGCCTATGTTAGCTTGTAGGCCCTTTGGGGTTTGGTAATTCTGTGTTCATTACCTGAGGACTGTATAATTTCTTCGAGGTATTTAAAATGACCGACTTGCAGAGTTTCACCATTTTTTGTGATAAGAAAAGAATTATTTTTTGAATTGATAATTGATGAGGCCGATACTTGATGTAAATCGATAAACATAATAAAACAATTGTTAAACTGATTTACACATATAGATTAGTTTGCACGTAGCATTTGAAAAAGGCGAATCTCATCGAAACGTACATCATGCAGTATTATTTTTAATATATGTGTAAATCAGTTTAACAATTGTTTTATTAAATTATTTTTTGGATTTCTTACCATATATTTGGTTTTATCTTAAGAAATTTGTAAACCGGTAATGCATGAACCGTATATATTGAAAGGATACTTTTACTCTGAAAGAATAGGTATAACTTTCATTCGATAATTTTTTACGAATTATTCAAAAAAATATTATAGCTTAGCTGGACATGTGAAACATGAACAATGTGTCCATTGTCCTTTAAGGGGTAAATGTAAGGCAATATGGGATTAGTTCCTATATTTATCGGAAACGTAAAATAGTCACTGTTTCGTGCTACAAGGCACTCTTCAGTTGCGTCATGCAATGTAGTCAATAAAGTGTGAATCATAAGTTCAAGTGTTTGAATTTAAAATTATATTCAATTTCATCTAATTTGATGAACTAATAGAATCTAGGTTGTGATAGTAAAAACGCTCGCTTTTATCTTTTCATCAAGGGGCTACTGAAAACATGAAGAAATAGACTACAAGAAAATTCACAGAAGAACAAAACAGACTCTTCCTTTATACAAAAAAACTCATCAATTGTGTAACGTCACCGTCAAATGAGGTAAGAAGCGGGGATGCTGCACTGTTAATGAGTTCCTTGTAGAACGAAACAGCTGTCTTGTGATTCCATCAATTTAGGCATCAATATTCTCCTACGTTATCCCTTGAAGAATGATGAAGACGTTAAATTTAACATTCTCATATAATAATGATAATAATAATAAATTCTTTATTCTAAACAGGTATATTACCCAATTGCAGAAGAGAATAATATAATGTTGAATAATGAAAGAAATATAACAAAGAGCTCAACCTAATCTAAAAAAAAAACTGAAAAGTAACTAATAGCTAAGTAATAGAATTAAATTGAATATTATAAAGAACTCAATCTAAATCAATTTATTTCATTCAATTCCCTTTGTTCACATAACTCCTAATAATAACTTCTATGGGGTCAAAGTGAATGTCACAATTATTGGCAACTGTAATGAATGTAGACTCCATAAACCAAATGGGGGATTGTATTAGCGAGTTAGTCCTTGAGTCTCTAGGTCTCATATAGCCAGCCTAAATTCTTTTTGTAATTTCAATTTTTCGTACCATTTCGTAGCATAAGCTCAAATTGTATGTGTATGACCATACATACTTTAATTTTCATAAATATTTCACAAAATGTTGAATATATTATATATACAAAGTATTGAATATATTTTTAATTCAAGACAGTTGGTAGAAACAACTCAAAAAAATCTCTTCAAACTTCCTATTTGTCAAGATTTTGACAACAGGAAGCCATATCTCGTAGTATTGACGTTTGTTGTGACGGGTAGCCTCTTGGGGTTGAATATTCAACTGAATAGTGGATTTTTATAGGTGAAATTAAAACACATATATCAGGAGACTACAGTTATAATATTATATATGATACTCAGCGGTCTTATAGTCACAGTATTCATTCACGGAGAACGTAATCGGAAGAAATTGTTATGTTTGAATTCTTCCTAGTTATTTCCACTCTGGTCACGCAACTCGTTGATATAATGAGTAATATATCCACATTTGAAATAGCGGTCAGAATGGTAGACAATCATGATTAAAATACAATTTGTAATTCTGGAAATGAAATTATAACCGAACTCAAAGTGTGTCAGTAATTCGTATAAAGATTTGTATCAAATAATTTAGACGTAATTGTGGAAGCAAAACAACACGCATGATCAAAATTATCCATCTCTATTGAAAACTATATTTTGTAATAGTATATTTATTTTCCATTATTAGATACATACATATTGATATTTAATTTTGAGAATTACGAGGAAAAAATAAAACTATTAAAGAAGGGAAGTGAAGACAATTGAAATACGAGGGTGGGGTGAAAAGTTTCCGGCCTACCAAAAAAAAACGATATTTCAATTTCTTTTTCAATTATTTTTCAACATAATCTCCATCAACACTGATACATTTCTCATAACGGTGTTCTAATTCAGTAATACCAGTTTTAAACGCAGATTCGTCAAGATCCTCAAAATACTGATTTAGTTTCGATAATTTCTTCGTTGCTCTCAAATCTTTTACTCCCAAACCATTTTTTGAGGTTAGGAAACAGGTAATAGTCGCTGGGGGCTAAGTCTGGAGAGTAGGGAGGATGCGGCAGCAATTCAAAATTCAATTCGTGGATTTTGGACATGACAACAATTGACGAATGCGCTGCTGCGTTATCGTGATGAAACAAAATTTTTTTCTTCGCCAAATGAGATCGTTTAATTTGCACCTCGTCCTTCAAACGTTGCAATAAGTCCGGGTAGTATTGACCAGTGATAGTGTTATCCTCTTCAAGATAATCAATGTATATAATTCCTCTCAAATCCAAAAAACATAAGCCATAATTTGTTTTGCCGATAATATTGTTTTTTCTTTCTTTGGAGTTGGTTTCCCCTATTCAATCCACTGTTTTGACTGTTCTTCATTTTCAGGAGTGTACTGGTGAACCCAAGTCTCATCAACAGTTATGAATCGACGCAAAAATTCGTTTCGATTACGCTTATACAGCGCTAAATTAACGGTAGAAATGTTTTTTCGAATCAATTTTTGGTCGAGCCTTAGCAAACCCTGCAACCATCTTGCACACAGCTTTTTATGATCAAATGGTTCTGCAAAATATTTCGCACACGTCCAGCTGACAACCTACAGATCTCAACTATCTCATGCACTTTCAATCTGCGGTCTTTCAATACTATTTGATGGATTTTCTCAATCATTTCTGAGGTTGTGACTTTGGTGCTCTACGGGCCGATCTGAGCGAGGCTCGTCAGAGGTGCTCGCACGACCTATTTTGAATTCAGAAACCCACTGCTTAAGAGTGGAATATGATGGGGAGGAGTCTCATAGTATTGATTCCATCTCTTGTTTTATTTTTTTTGGTGTAAAACTTTCAAAATAGAAGTATTTGGTGACAGCTTGTTTCTCCAATTTTTCCATTTTCACGTAAACAACGGAAGCGTCTCGCGAAATGTGCCCTCAAACGCAAACTAATATAGCAATTGGACAGAAACTTTACATAAAAGCTCAGTAGTAATGGTAATGTAGGACGCCGCTCCAAAAGTAGACCTAGTGGCGCCATCTCTTGGTCAGGCCAGAAACTTTTCGCCCTACCCTCGTATTTCTCAAAATTGAATGAATATTATGAATATTATTAGAAAGTTTCTTATATTTCCCTTACTCAGCCATAAGCACCTGCTTCTTTTCAGTCCAGAGTGCACCCACTCACAAGGCTTTCAAATATTCCGGATAAAATAGAGAAAATGAATGTTTTATGTACAAGTTCCCTCATATTGAGCTGAAGAGGTGGCGAGATGTGTTCTCAAAACTCTAAACTCAGTGTGTGCTCATCAGTTCGATTCCGAATTTTGTTCGGTATATACGAGAGACGCTTAGAGACGAATGTAACCTTCTGCGTTTCTCTATGAATAACGATTTAGCATCCCTCAATTTATCGTCCGCCATCCGTATATAAATCAACCTGCCAGTGTAGGATATTTCTATTTATATACAAATATTCAATTCATGTATATAGAAAAAGCAACAGACCAAGTATTGATCCCTGTGGAACCCCGCATGATTGAGCCGGTGCAGGAGAAACGCGAGCGGTCATTTATACATACTGAATTTTGTCGAGTATATAGCTACTAATTAGTTTAGTAGTAGCATCAGTTTTATAAAGCTGTCAAGTTACCATTTTCAACGTAAAAAGTATTCGAGCGCAAACTTTTTTTAGACTTTCTGTGCCTCTAATACAAAAATAGGAATAGGAAAATCAGGAAAATAAGAAAATGGTTTCAGTCCAAGCGTGACGATAAGAACAAGACTATGACGTCCTCTGCAAATAAATTTTACACCTCGAGGACAGTCTAAAAAATTCTTTACTAAAAAAATTTTAAAAACATACTATGATCTCAAAGTTATTTCGATGCCTATTTGGATCCGAACTTTCTTGAGTTATACACTGCTCAGGTATACAACTGATTTCATTTTGATCAAAGAAGAAGTTAAATAAGAATATTGAACACATTAATTTCCATTTTATTTTATTTCCTACAGGTCAGTCAATACAGAACATTGGCCTCAAGTCTACCGAAAAAACATATTAGGCGAATTTGACTTACTAGACCGAGTAAGTCATTCAACCTTGAAAAACTACGATAGAAATCTTAAATAATACCTGTATATACCTAATTAAGTTACAACTTTTATTTCACGAACTACTGAATGCGAAGAATCGGTGTTATTCTCTAGCATAATAAGATAAGTAACATAATATTATCAATAAAGTTTCGCGCTTTATCTATAATTATTCGATTATTCATAATATCCTTGATAGATTTCTTTCTCTCATCAGCAGGTCGTTGATTTGAGGCAATCATTATAATTTATCGATCATTGTAAGTAAATATTACAATAATAATATTGCTTTGTTGAAGCATGAAAATCTCCAGTACTTTACACTACATTCATTAATGAAATTCCTTTACTTTGATATATATATATATATATATATATATATATATATATATATATATATATATATATATATATATATATGACAACAATTCTTCGTATTTATGACAATGTTGACCTGCTTTATTACGAGTATACATTCATTCTGCGCCAACGTTTCGGGTCATTGCTGACCATCATCAGGGCTTCATAATGAATCGCTGACATATAATAAACTACTCTTGCAACTAGAAAAATGTTATTCACTGAATATTCGAGGGTGATAAAAGTTGTGAAATATTTTGGAGAAATTGAAATCAAACTCAACCCGCCTACAATAACTTTTCTCAACCTATCAAAATGTTAGAATATTAAAATTCCGTGTTTTACCATGTGAAAATCTGAAAAAATCTTAAAGTGACATTTAATTGACTTTTCAAAACCAAACATTCGACTTTGACCTACCAAAAGGTGACAGATCAGTGACAGAATTCTTCTTCTCTATAGGTTTTGTTGTGGTTTTGGAAAATAATACAATTATATATCTTCATGATATGTCTTTGTCTCAAGGTTCTTTCAAATTCGAGTCCCAATTCATACTTTGATCAAGATTGCGACAATTTTTGCCAAAGGACAACGTTTCTTTGCATCTTTTATATCACTATTGTAGTGTGAAATCCCAATTTTTAATTGCTGCGATGTTTGACGTATGAGATCCTGAGTAGAACACGGTATAATCTAGTGTGATCACAGCACACTTGATCACAGTATAAATTGAGAGTCAGCGAAGATATTGGAATTCGAAAGCAACTGAAACAAGAGATCTTTCCTAGAAATGTTTCAAACAATAAAAAAAAATAGAAGAAACTTTTGTGCAAGAAAATATATCGATCATATTAACATTATTTCTTATGAACACAACAGAACCAGTAGAGAAGAAGAAATATGTCACCGATCTGTCACTTTGTAGTATTCATCTCAATGTTTTGTTCTCAATTGTCAATTAGATATTCACTCTTTTAGGTTATTACAGATTTTCAAATTGTAAAACACAGCAGAATTATTGCAGAGTTAAAGTTTTCAGGATTTCATGAAAAACTATGAAAATTTCGTCAATGCGTCAAAAACTAAAACTGTAATTGAATTGTTTATTTCAGAAAACACATAAGTGACAAAAATATATTATTGAGTTATAAATTTTTGAAAATTTATAACTCAACTTGAGCAGCAAAACAGTTTTTTTTTAGTTTTCCGAAAGTTGAAAAAAGCGCACTTAGGTGGTTTCTAAAATAAACGATTCAATTTACAGCTATACCGTTGTATGCTATAGTTCCTTAAATATTCTCTGAAAAAACTCGCAGTTGAGATGTAACATCAATTAGAATTTAGAGTCGTCTATAAAACATACAAATAAATACAAGTATTTGCGATACCCCAAAGACAAAGAAATACCAGACAGTCAAGTATGCCATTTCGAGCATTCGACGTTTCCCGAAGCTTTTTCTTTTATTTTCATTATAGCCCGTCCAGCCAGATGCATACGAACAGGAATTCCAGAAATTTGTTTGGCACAAAATTAAACAGAATGGTGCCCCTATCGTTCACTCTCGCCAGCCTGCCTGATGTTTATTTTCAAACGGATTATTTATTTTCGGAAATGTTCATATTTTAATCCTCGCAATGTGAAATGAGGCATTTGGATGAGATTAACTGCAATTGCATTCGAATATATTATTGACTCTAGTCGGATATCATCGGTAAGTTATATTTACAAACCCGATTTGGATTTAATTTCGAATTTATAAAGTACATTTTGGTAGAAGAACACGAGAATAAATCCTTAGATTTACCTAAGAAAGTACCTTATGACAATAATTTTATGAGAAAAAAGTTTTTACTGGATAAGAAAAATTAATATTGCATTCAAAGAAATGGATATTTTCTTTAATAATCTCATTGAATTCTCGAATATATACTATTAATAATAATGATAATAATAAGTTCTTTATTCTCAACAGGTATAATACTCAATTACAGAAAATAATAACATAATGTTGAATATTAACAAAATAATTAAAATGAAAGATATATAACAAAGAGCTCAATGTAATCTAAAAAAACTAAAATAGAAACTAACAACTAAATAATAGCATTCAATGAATTATTACAACGAACTCAATCTAAATCAATTCATTTTAGTCGATTCCCTTTGTTCACATAACTCCTTATAATAGCTTCTATGGAGTCAAAGTAAATGTCAGAATTATTGGCAACTTCTCGGACTCTCTAGGTGGAATAATTCTCTATTACGAGAATTTTGCCTTGGAACACGAAATTTCAAAGCGGACAAGAGAGGAGGACAATCAATACTATTGTGCAGTAATTTGTACAGAAATTTGAGTGATAAAGCGTATCTCCTGCTCTGCAATGAGATTAAACTAAATCGACTCAATAATTTGTTATGATTGAGTCCTCTCTGTGAATAAACTTCCCCAAATTAAGACTTTATAGAACCTTCTCTGAATAGCTGAAGATGGCGTTGATGGCAAGTGTAAATAATAATAATAATAATAATAATAATAATAATAATAATAATGTTTATTAAGAAAAGAGTATAAGATTTTATAATATTTTTACATTTTTATCCAATAATTAGATATTCTCAATAAACATTCTTGCTCACAAAAGTGAAGACACTTGTAAGTGAGTTTTTTACCAATTAAATTATAATGTATCCAATTAAGTGTTAACATATCATGCTTCTACAAATAGCGTAATCAATCAAAATTTACTCATTCTTCTCATACAATCGAAAACAAAAATAACATGAAATGAAATGAAACAAAATGAGCCCAAAAAACTACTGTTAAAATTAATTAATTCAACCTTCAAGTGTGGCGATATCGGTTGAAGAACTTGTTCCACTCTATTTTTGAATTTGTTTTAATCCAGATTTTGATTTGTCTTTTATATGCTCCTATGTTTATGTTCTTCCGTATGTTTGGCGGTAGTTTCCTATACAATAATGGTGCCAGGTAAGTGAAGACCTTTAGTCCAATTGTTTTATTAGCCTTTGGTATTGGTATTGATGATATACTCCGAAGTTCATACTTCTGTTCATTTTCAGGTACTTCAGGTTTTACACTATGTTGATGTATCAGAAGTGAACGGGCATAAAGTTGTCGAATTGTGATAATAAGATGCCAGACCATACTACGGATTAGGGTATTAAATAGTTCTATGAATGTTGAGGAATTATCAAAATATTTGTCATTGCGTATAACGAATCCATATATTTTCGAGGCAAATGAAATAAGTTGGGTGATGTGTGGGACAAAGGAAAGCTTCTGATCGAAGACTACACCAAGATCTCTCACCCTATCAGAACGAGAAAGAACCTGACCACCAACGCTAAATCACCCTCAATTCGGTCTCTTTTCCTTGTGAAGGAGACAACATTACCCTTCGACACATTCAAACTCAAATAATTGTTCTCACACGAACTAGCAAATGGTCCAGCGCGAGCTGAAGTCGAACACAGTTGTCCTGTGATCTAATTTCATGATTTAGTTTCAAATCGTCTGCGAACATCAAATGTGGAGTGTGAATATTATCCATACTACTGAAGGTTGTCCCAAAATTAACGAATATTCAGTTTTTTCGCCATTTATGCGACTTAAAAAACAGTTTTTTTTTTGCCGAAATTGATGATACTGATGTTGACAATCTGTGGTTTCAACAAGACGCTTCCGCATGCCATACATCCCGTCAAACACTTCAATTACTGCATGGGACAATTTCGGTAATCAGAATTGGCCCCCTAGATCGTGTGATTCAACACCTTTAGATTTTTATGGGGTTATTTGAAATCACAGGTCCATATTAACAAGGCGACAACCACTCGTGTATTGAAGGAGGATTCCACGTTCCATCAACGAAATTCGTCCACATTTACGCAGAATGATCATGAAAAATTTCGAAAAACGAGTGCGTATATGTATGCAAAATCGTGGAAGCCATTTGGCCCAAGCGTTATTCCATAAATAACCCCAATCTACGTACTTTATGGTTAAAAAAAACTACAAACGATCAAAAGACTAAAAACTGTGTTTTCTATTCAATTCAAATATTGCGTTAGTTTTGGAACACCTTTTATTATTGGAAATAGAGGCAAACCAGTAACAGGAAATAATTCGTTTAATTTAACAAGTTACATCTTCCTAACACGAAAAGCCCTTCTCTATTTTATTTTTCCTTTTCAAACAGGAAATTTCGAACACATGTAAATGATGTGATAAATTGCATTTTTCGTATAGCAGTGCAGTGAACGGAAATTGTAGGATTACGAGAACGAATCTAATTTTACTTACTGGTTGAAAGGTTTATCGAAATTGAAAACGATTATTCAAGATCACTTTACTGTGCAAAATGATGGATATGAATCATTATTACACGGTGAATTTAACTGAAAATTCTCAATTTTTACGTTTACACTCATAAAAATAGCGTAATTTTTCGATTCAATAAAGTTTTGTCCTGAAAAAAGAAGTGGTGACTGGGACTGAAAATACCATAAAAGCTTTAAATGATTGAATATTTATCATATGACATCAAATGCTACATTTAAAAAGTAACAAGTAACAAGGCTGACCAATCGACGCAGTATTTCAAAAAAATATATAAATAACGGAAAAAATTAATCAACATTATTGAGTCCGTAAATTACTACAAATTGAAATGAAACACCAAAACCGCAAAAACTAGTTCATTAAGTATTAAAAACCTCAACTCATTCCTACAAATTATGCATATACAAGGTCTATTCAGAAAAATAACCAATTATTTTCGAAAAATCTTAATTCTTAATTTTACAAATACTTGCTCTGGCTCTCATAAAGCATCAGATTTACAGTAAATCAACTATTACCACGCAGAATGTTCTCTTTTTGAGCTTAACAATGCCGAGAATACTCTTCGATTGAAAAAGGATATGCCGTGATTCTTTCGAATCATAAATCATTGCGTAAGGCTCTGTAAAATACTTTCTCAAGTGGAAAGATTCATTTTCTGTTTTAACACGTCAAATTTTGTCCAAAGCAAGAAAATTTGCAGAGACGTTTACGCACGTATCTGAAGTGAAAACTAAACTAAAATCTATAATTCTTGAGCGCCTAGTAAATATGAGGTTAGAACCGACTTAATGCTACCAACTGTGAATCTCTAAATATCCTCGCTAAACATGCGATACTTTATGAATAGCCCTCGTATCTAACAAAATAAAATTGAAGCAATTAGTACACAACCGTCAACACAGTAACAAGAGCTTATATGACTATAACGGTGTTCCCAGCTAATAAACTAACTACCTTTAATTCTAGTTTATATAATTGTCGATCTATTAATTGAATGAGACTTTATTTTTTAACTGCATCTGGTAATAACCACTGTATCCTTTTCAAGGAGAATTTTTCTTCTTTATTGACGAAATCAACGCGGAAACAAATATTTTCGGCTCTGATAATTACAATTGTTATTGCAAACTGTTGTTCATTGAAAATAAAATGCTTTAATTCCAGTAGCACGGACCCGCAACGTAAAATATTATCACCATTCTTAAGAGCGGTTTCATTTCCTGAAAATAAATTAGTCATAAGCTTCTCAAAACTGAACAATCATTGAAACAATACGTATTATTATAATACCTGATAAAATAACCTGGAACAATAACTGCAATACTGTGATTATTTATGGTAGTGAACTCTTATTCCAATTTATTTTTTCAAATATTCGTATTTCGTGGACATTCTTTTGAATTACAATAAATTAATTAAATCTAAATAATTTTGTCTGTAGAAAACGAAAAAAAATTGTTAAACGAGTGGGTGTTTCTTTTATATACGCAGAAAACAGACACAGAAAAAGCCTTCTTAATTAACATTGTCAATGTACTTTTGGGTGGTCTTATTTACGTCCATGGACCTTTAAATGGACAATGAAATATTACATACCCAATAATAATATTCGTTAAAAGATGATTTCACAAGAAATTGGCATCTTTAAGTAATATTTGACGTAGAAGATGAGCTCATATGTTATAGATCAAAGTAAACATCACTGAAATCGCTACTCTTGAACAGAAAACTTCTTTATCAGAGTATGGGAGAAATTTTATAGCATTTTTCAATAGCCAAATCGTCACACTTTTCCGTTACGTTTGACAGTCACGTACGCCACGATGTTTACCCAAATTTATTAGAAACTGTTCTGCTACCTGCTGGTCAAGCACCATCTCTACGTAGAAAACCTTATAATTTCAACAGGGAAATAAATTACAGAAATCTGTAATTTTTCTTAATCGAAAATTCATTGAAATAGTCTTAGTTCAACCATATGGTTGATTTGAATGATATAACTCTGAATTGAGAGCAATCTCGAAATTTTGTATTTCTTAAGAACTCAAATTCCCTATAAAACAATTAATATACACAATTTCAATTAAATAACTCATTTTGCTTGGAGTTTGGACAGGTTTGAACACATTGAATGAGAAAGAAACATAATATTCTAACATAAATACAAATAAACTAGATCAATATTGAAAACTTTGGTATAAAAAAAGAATAAAATATACATTTTCTTAGTTTCTGAATTAAAATGAACATAATAAGAATGCTAAGTTTGAATGAAAAAGGAACATAATATTCTAAAATAAATACAAATAAACTAGATCAATATTAAAAACTTAACAAAATAACAAAAAAATCTTTGGTATAAGAAATTAACAAAATATACATATTCTTTGTCACTTAAATAATCAAAAATTATCAGTCTAACTGTCTTATCAAACAACACTTTTTCATGTTCAGAGCAAAAATCATATTGCGAGTAGTGATCTCTGTATAAAATTTTGGGGTAAATCACCTTTGTGCCCATAGTTATTCAAAAACTCATACAATTTATTATGAATATCCATTATAAATTTAGAAATTTTATGAGATGGGTATATCAATTTCCTTTTGTTTTCACAATACTCTTTGAGAACATAATGAAAGTGTGTTCATGTGAGGGTTCTTTGGAAATCAAATCTGTGCTACAAATTTCACATTCAGGAAGTGTCATTTGTTTAAGAATATAACCAGCTACATATGCTGTTGCATTATTATCCTCTTTGGGAAAATGAAAGTTATTAGAGTGCAAAATTGATTGGAAGTCATGAAAGATTGACTGGTTCAGTGAGAGGAACCAGAGGAAGAGTGACATTTCTTGCAGCGATAAAGGTTGAAGATCAGCTACATCAGTTGAAGAGGTATTATATGGACCATTAATTGGTTCAGTGAGAGGAACATTATCAATATCAGAACTCATCTCTCCAATGCGAGGAATATTATGTCCAACCTCATCTGTTTTTGTCTGAAAATAAAAGGTCAAATTATTAAGAGCTTCACAGTCATCCTTCCCAAAGTTTCCATTATTAATGGGAGATGTTAGTTCATTAATGACAGTGGTTTTCAATGCAGCAACAAATTGACAAGTTGGATTTGTATTTGATATTCCATGCTGCCTTATAATACAGAATAAATTTTCCAATGGATCCTGACTGAAAGATCTCAGTGAAAAATAATTGAAACCTTTTTCCAAAGGATTCCAAAGATATATCACTGATCTTATAGTTGTCTGCCAACCTTTAATGAATTGGGATGTAACATCCCTACCATTACTTTTGTCAAAAAATTTTAAATATTGTAATTCTCTAAGCATTGTTGACCAAAATGCAATATGAGGTGAAGTATGTTTCAAAACCCCCTTCAAAGGCTTACCTTCTGGTCTTATACTGACTGGTACAAGATGGATATTTACAATGAAATTTCAATCGCTCAGCCTGAATCATTATACATTCTGAAATTCTAAGATTTTATACTTACTCTGAAAATTTTGTCGAACGTCTTCAACGTCTGGAACCTTGTGATCTAACGTGTGAAATCTTTTTAACCCTTGTTGATTATACTCCTTCCAATGATAGTATATCCCAATAACCTACAAGGTTTGAAGCAACAAGATCATTTCGTATTTGTTAACAATCAAGAAATAATGTTTAGAAGTTTGCTAAGCTCAAAAGTTGCCACTTCTAACCTTTTTTATGAAAAATCATTTGTTGAGGAAGTAACACATACGAAAAAACTTTTTAACGTATTCAAATGTACTAAAAAAACAAATAACGTAATATTTTATCTGGACATAAACAATCTTTCACCTGAATCGAGCAAGTGACACTTACCGCATGCAGCAAGTTGGTAACGTTGTCTGTGTATTTATTCAGACTTGAGTATTTCCATCTGGTTGTAGGTGACACATATAAGTAAACAAATATAATCTACCAGATTATCTCGGTATAACGCAATTTGTTAAAAACACGCTGACGAAAACGAGAAGTGAAACTGTTCTACTTGATAGCGATCACACAGATAACAACTTTTCCTCACGGAAACGCATCGTCCGACATATAAATCAAGGCGGCTGAAGTAAGAAATTGCAACTAATTTCTTGTTCCGGGAAATACCTAATGGTTGCGTCACAGATTTCTACATGTCACACCGAAAATGTTTTGAAAAAAGTCTTCAGAAACGATTTGAAGTTTAACTATTTAATAATTAATATTGTTGAATATTTTATTGTAACTATCGCAAAGAAAAAGATGAAATTTTCACGTAAATTGAAGTATGAATTTTGAAGATTTAAAAGTAAAAAGAAAACGTTTTATTTGAACAACAAACAATCAAAAGATCTACTTCTATAAATTAACTTATTAATAAATTGAAAATTTTTTAAAGAATTTTGAAAATATTTCATATCCCTCCTCAATTACCTATTCTATAAATTATATAATATTTTAATTTTCTGTTTTATCCTCAATGATGATTTGTCGAATGTATCATTAACAATCATAAATAAAAACTTGATTTTACAGTTACTCCTAGGTTAATTGAAAATGCAAATTCAATAACAAAATAATTTAAAATGAAACACGAGCTATCATTAAAAGCCCATCATATTACAAGAAAAATTCTTTATTTCCACGCACTTGATGCTAAAAATTTCAGAGCAACCCCCGTACTAATCTCGAATAACAATTTTAAAAGACGTATTTTCTGAATGAATAAAAAAGTTAGAATAAATGCATTTTATTTTTTGTTTTCCTGTCATCAGGATGCTTACATATATATTCTTATATACATACTTATATTACCATACAGGGTGTTAATATACTGTTTCAACTTGAAACTTTCAAGCAAGCACAGAAGACCACCGAGATACAGATGACTTTCAACATTCTTATCGTTCATTACTTACCTAAAGCATTCGTAAATTTTCGCATTATATCAATTGTTGCAGGCTTAACGCTTGTTGACTTCATTAATACAAAGAAAGGTAAACAAACTTTTTATTTATGCAGTCGCTTGAACATGGCTAGAAAGGAATCTATAATACCGAGCAATTTTGGAATTATTCGAGTCCCCGAATCGAATTAAGAGATAATATTCGTACCAAGTTACATAATATTGAATGCACGAGTCTGATATTGAGATAATAAGCTATTTTCGTTTTGAATTATATAATTTTTTTTTCATTAATTTAAATTATGAAAAATTAGGTGTTCAGGCGGAATTTAATTTTCAAATGGTGGTCCATTAGTTGTTAGACAGTGTTTTCCAACGTGGGACCCACGTCCAACAGGGGGACAATTTAATTGCTAGAGGAGACAATTCGAAAAAAGAATGGACACGAGTTTAACCCTTTCGCACTTGTTCATTTTAATTTTTTCACTTTTTTCGGCGGTATATGAATTTTAGCAACTACGGTAGGGCATTGCACAAAAAAGTTGGGAAACATCTTTTTAGAGGATAGATTGACTTATTTTCAAAACGGCATATTACTTATGCTTAAGTATAACGACGAGTTCGTATCAAAGATGTTTAAAAAAATGCATTAATTTTGTTTTCCTGGTCTCCTGTGGTTTGTCAAATTAGAGGAATCTGAATTCGAGAATAGCCATTAGGTATTTATTTTTTTCGGGAAATTGAGTAGCTTTTTATATTCTTATTTATGGCAAAACATTTACATTGTTATGTTATTGTTACAACTTTAGTTTGTTATGAACATGTGTAATATGTGCTCCTTTTCAATGGGACAATTTTAAACTGTATATTGAGTGATCAATATAAGTGAAAATAAAAAAATAAAATTGATAAAAAATATGTACAAAATTTGGGAAAATTACCACGTGCATACTTTTTTGATTTACCCTGTATAAAGTCTTTCAAATTATCTTTTTTCTTTGACTCGCTTTACTTTTCAGGCAAAAAATTTACGATGTTGATGTTAAAGAAAAATACAAACCTACCACTCTGAGATTATGGTGTATCATTTATCTATAACAATTAAAAAGCCTTGTTATCTGACAACAATATACCCATTAATGAAAACAGCTGTTTCATCAACAAAATGCAGGTAAGTGCAATCATTCTGTTTAATTAACTGAACAGCCAGATACACATAAAATTATTCTGTCAAATAAAAGGTACGAGAGGTTATATTTACATTCGACAAATTAGTTAAAAGCTTCTCCGACAATTTTTTGTCTCATTTTGATTTCCTATTGTTTATTGCGAATGTTTTTGTCTATCTACCATATCTAGATGACTTTGAAACTAAAGCTTATAAACAGGTTAGATCATCTCATACACATTCTTAATACTTCAAACGAAGATAAATCATTTGAAATAGTTTTGAAGATAAAGAGCTCACTGAATAGGGTATATACAAGTAGATAACCATCATTCAAAAGTTAAAGTGTCAATTAGACACTTTTAATTTACATAAATTTGAATTGAATAAAAAAAACACGTATATTATAAAAATATGAAATATTACACCAATAATTGTTATATAACTACAACGAAACAGACGTTTAACACTAGTTACAACTTGATGAGAAGGCGTTTACGGCTTTAGGCACTAGACGAACATAATTTATCCCCTCAACCACATTTAGTACTTGCAGTAAATTTTATCGCTAGATATTTGTCATGCCCGTCTAGACTAGACGATTGATTCCCTAAAATTCCGATTGATATTGCACGGAAAGGAAGCATTCTTCGAAATGAACGAAAACATCGCTGTTTCAAAATTTCTGCTAAGCTATTTCAAAGTATTCAAAAACTAAAATGTAGAATTACTTAGAACTGTTAATACAATAAGACAACTTGCAGAAATGTTGAATACAAAATATAAAGATTTATATTATTAGGATATAATTAGAAATATTATATTCCTTGAAATGTTATCATCAAACTATTTACCATATTTATTAACATTTCCTACATGTTTTTCACAAACTTACTTACTAAATGCAACAGTTTCTTCATTTAAATCTCCTGCATTCATAATTACCTCTCGAGACATAATCTATAGAGCAACACTTAATGAAACTGTTCCAATTTATGACGGCGTCTTATAAAACGTTCTAGTATGCATATGAAAAACTTGATGATTTATTTCATTCATTAAAATCTATTGCCCAACAGCCAGTCGCTTGTAAAAGCGAAATAACCTTTCCATTTCTACAGAGTAATTGATTTTGTCTTACATAATACGACAAGCCGTCCTGAAAAATTATATACATGCACCACAGATGAACCACCTTTATCGCTCTTATGTAACGATCTTTGTACAGCCATAAGCGATAAGATATTTACGATTCAAGAAGCTTTAACGAGCAAGTGACCCCATTTATTGGGTCACACCCATACGCAGATGTCATAATGAAGGGGCTTATCTGAAAAGAAGGCCATTTCGGCGACGACAGTCCCATGTTTTATCGATTTGTTTGAATTGTATAAACATCGGGCTTTTATAAGATTTAACTGCGTTATTATCGAAGTGAAATCTTTTCAATTAAAACTAGATGAAATGGAGATATCCAGTTTCTATTGTAAATCACAAGTAATTTGATATTTTTCTTTATTCATATTGAAGAGAAAGACCTTGGGGGAAAAGTACTTGTTGGCATCACTGTGATAAACATAACCTCATCTGTCACGTCATAGGAATAGTTTATATTTTGTATTATTTGCATTTGAATGCACTGTGTTGAGAAGTTGATTGTATTTTCTGGAATAACGATGGAATGTAACATTTCGAATTAATTAGAAAAAACTTTCAAAGGAAATACACTGTGTAATATTACCTATGACTTTTACGTGATTAAATGCAAAGTTTTGCCCCATAAATAATAACTGATTGTCAAAGAAATAGTATCTTTGAAAACGCCTTCGTCGAAATTAAATTATCTGGAAATCCTTGTAGATTCGAGAGGAATATGGTGAAGAATAAAGAAACCATTTTCAATCAACAGAAGGACATACGTTGGTTTCTATGACCTTTGTTTAGAACACTTGGAACGCCTCATCGCAAGTCTTAGACCACTATGTGGTCTTTTTTCTATTCTACGCGCTACGAATTCTATGTTCAAGAATTGCACCATTTTTCTGTACTTATATCTTGTTCAATGTACTTCATTCGGCTTAGCTGATGAACGTAAAAGATTTATGTAATTTCTTAGCAAATATTTATGATATCGAACATGTAATTTCAATATTTTTATATTCTTTGTATTAAGGAAAAATAATAGATGGCGTATTAATCGTTTTCCCCTCCTACTATTTCCTGTCATGCTTTGTTAGCCTAACAAAATGATACCTACATTATTACCTACAAAGTCAATTTTTACGTATGGTATAATTATTCATTTTCATTTATCATTGTATGAAATGAACTCATCTAATCTACGTTTACGCTTAATACTTCAATTGTAAATAGCCTTAATACCTTTAGGCTACTTACAATTAGAATAAAATACACTGTTTCTTGATTTAAAACGTATACAAACTTGCATATAAAATTTGTAAGCATTTCTAGTGTTACATCGTGCACATCACTGACACATGTTAGATTGTTTATTACTTTACATGGAAAGAATTTATTTTCAATTTTTAATATGAACTAAGTGTTGCATACAGTATTCTATGCTTAACCGACAAAGTTCTAAGCAATTCAACTTTCTTTCGACTGGCGTATATCTACCACATTTCAAAATTGTTACCATACTATTCTGCAATTTTTGTAGCTGTTGAGTTTTTTCTTGGCTCAGACTGAAAAAATGGAACTATAATTGAAATGTGGCATTATCATTGACTTCACATATGTCGTCAGATTTTCTCCAATTCTTTTCAAAAAGTTGATTTATTTTGAGGTTTTAGAGGATTTTAAATCAACGTGGCCTAGAAACTCAGTTTCTCATCTAAAATAATGCCTAAAAGTTCCACAAATGTTGTCCATTCAATAATTTGATTTTATATTTCAGTATTTATATCCCCGTTTTCAGAGTTCTACTTATACTCAAAACTATACACTTTTGCACATTCAGCGATAAACTGTTATCGCAAAGCCAATCATTTATTGCTATCAGGTCTCCATTTTTCCATTTGCCATGGTTATAATATGTTTACTACTGATGTGAAGAATCATCTGCAAACAATCGTGTAGAGCATTTTTTACATGAAAGACCATATCGTTAATATATATAATGAGAATAACAGTGGACCTAGGACTGTTCCTTGAAGTACGCCAAGATCAATTTTATAAAGAGGTAAAGTTTGTGATGTTGTTCAAAACTAAACCGATTTTGAAAATTCTTTTACCAATGGAATGCCGCGTCATTTGTAAGTGACATAGGCTATATATTTTACTAGAAAAAATACGGATCCCTACTTAAACTTCAATAATGTGAATCAATGTACGAAAAAACTTGTTTGTCATCGCCAGCGGAAACTATGAATGGAAAAACAAATTAATGTTCAACAATATTGAAGAACATATTAATATCTATATAAAAAACTCCGGGGTACCAAATGTCTAACTATTTTAGTTATGCCAGTAAACTACTTTTTTGAAAGAAATGTTAGCAAAAACACATTATGCGTAAAAGACCGCGTCATTCATGCCTTTGTATTAATCCTTATCCAAATAAAATATCAATTATTTAAGACTTTTTCAGTGCCTACCTAAGAGTACTTTTTGAATTATTAATATCGACCATTACATTCAAAAGATATTACAAGTATAAAAATGTCAATCTAAACAAAATCTACTAAT
Organism: Henosepilachna vigintioctopunctata; assembly: GCA_030704895.1. Taxonomy (NCBI): domain Eukaryota; kingdom Metazoa; phylum Arthropoda; class Insecta; order Coleoptera; family Coccinellidae; genus Henosepilachna; species Henosepilachna vigintioctopunctata. Next base: position 1,245,315 of record JARQZJ010000126.1, read on the forward strand.
ATTATAAACGAGAGAGTTTGTATGATGGAGAGATGGATTGATGGATGTTTGAGTGTTTAAATCAAGACTGTTCCTCTTACTGTATATAATTTGGACGAATGGTTTAAGAGATGATAAGACATAGGCATTGACCCGCGACCGTGTCATCATCTATTGAGTGATAGTTCTATTAGACGATTTTTCTATTGCTTCATTAATTTTATCATGTAGCAAAGTGTATGGTTTCATCGTTCCCAATGCAAGACTGTTTTCGAATTCCTCAACACTGGTCCATTTATTTAATGCCCTAGTGAGAAGCAAACATGAGTATGGCTGCCTTGTTTGGAGACCAATATATAATTGGCACATAAAGTGCATTGGCACTGGAGGCACTACAGAGGAAGTTCTTAAAATGGCTTGCATTTCGAGAGGATGATGTATATCCACCTAGCGGTTGTGATCACGCTTGTTTGCTGTCAAGGTTTGACACTAGGAACCTCCACACCAGGAGAACTTTGAATGCATTTAAATTTTCAATCAATTTGCTCAACGATAATCTCGACTATCCTGAGCTTCCGGTTAAACTTAATTTCTTTGTTCCTCAGAAGTGTACTAGAATAAGCCAGACATTTTACTTAGAACCCACAAAACCAATCTTCTTTCGCAATCTCCGCTAAGCTTTGCTTGATCACCTGGTTCTATTGCAAACCAGGTGATCAAGCTGCTGTGATTTGCACTGGGACTCACTTGTTTCCATCATTAATGTGTATTTAAATATTGAGGAATGTTTAAACCATTGAGGAATCTTGATTTCTTACGGTTTGAGTTCTGAGAGATTTGTTTTCTTGTTTAGTTATTACTCATTAAGACGTTCAGTTGAATAATTGAATATTTAGATATTGATATTATAGAATTACATTATATTTGATAATGTTTCATATTATCATTATTATTGAATATAAACTTAAATTCAAACACTTGAACTTATGATTTGATAACGCGTTTCGTCGTTACAAACGACTTCTTCAGATGCTTACAGAATTTATGAAGAAGTCGTTTTATCAATAAAGTGTAAATCATAAGTTCAAGTGTTTGAATTTAAGTTGATATTCAATTATAATGGATTTACATCAAGTAAACGGCAACACTATTAAATATCTATGTTAATATTGATATTTTTAGTCGCCAAACTTTGTATTTCATTATTCATTATGTATTTTCCTGTAATCGGATAGTTACCTGTTGGAAATATATACTTATTATTATTCATCACCAAAGAAAATTAATTATAAAGACAATTAAACGAAGTGCATCTCATGCTGCAAAATATGTAACTTCATAGCTTAATTCCAATAGGTATCATGTCTTGCTGTCACGCGATTGATACCTATACTTAATTTTTGTAGCTTTTCATTTCTGGTTGTGTTAATATCTTATTAGAGTATTGAACTCAAGATTTATTTTAAACTCCCATAAAATCATGAATTAAGTTCGCCGCATGTGTAACGACCGTCATTGATCATAGTACGAAGTTCGTCGGAACAAATACTAATTTATAGATTCGAAGATTTAGTACGATAAAAATTCATCCGTTGCCGGTAGTAATTCGTTTGGGCGTGAAGTACTGCTTCCTCAAACCAGGCTCGCGTTTATCGCGATCGCAAAACTCTACCGAGTGTTGTTTATACGGTTACGTTACGTAACTGACCGCTCTCAAGCACGTTTTCAAACTCTTGACATTTAATCGTAGAGCACAAAACTACTCCGTAGGATCGACGAAGGAAACGTTTATTTCTGTGGCGCGCGTCCTGAATTAGTCGGAATGCACTAGTGCAAGTTTATTTTCGACAAAGAATTCACGGTATGCGGAATCCACAGAATTTGTTAGTGGTTTGCGATTCTGTCAAGTAGTTTGTGGATGCGCTTCGAATAGCAATACTTCCATAAATTTTCTTCGCATTATCTGCTTTTTTCAACATAAAAAAGTGTGGCACTCGGGAACTGCCGCGGTAGAGCTATTGTATAGCATTTTTATCAACTTATGCAATTATTTATTTATTTTTTATTTATGCAGTCTTTTTTTATGTAAAATCAAATTTTTTTCTTTGACATTAATTCAAGTTACTTTTTGAGCGTGGTGACCGATAAGAAAACAAATTTTTTTCTTTTATTGAATAAATTAGAAGTTAATATCGATTAAAATATTTTTATTATCTTAAAATACATGTAGGTTATTCAGGAAGTTTTATCATTGAGTCTATAGATTTGTGGTAACTGAAATAAGAAACATAAGTTTGAGACTTTATATCCTCTAAATATCTGGAAAATACCGCGTCAATGGTGGTCCCATATTTTGTTGTGAGTTCTTGTGGATCATTATTCATTTTAAAATTGAATTTTTCCGAAAGAAAAGTTGTCAACCGCTCTGAATTTTTATCAGCGAAGTTGATGTTGAAATCGCCAGCCAAAATAAGTGTAAATTTATTACCATTTGTACCAAGTATTTTTTGACCCTTCTTCACTGTACTCTAGTAAAGTGTCATGAATAAAATGCTCTACCTTGTCCAATTTTGGATTCGGAGAAATGTACTAAAAAATTGCTACAATGACTATGTTTAGGCCATTTCTAAGTTTACATAAGCACGCACAAATATCTCCAACAAATGAGAGCCTAACATTAACATTATTATTTATTTCAATATTCAGAGTCATAATATTAATAACATTATTATTATTTTGCTACATAGCTACCCCACCTTTGGAGCAGTATCTCGTTTGAATTGAACAATACAATTGATATTAGCTATTAGGTATCATGCGCCATGCAAGTTTCGGTATACATACACGTTAAGCGAATGCTCGGCCGAGCTACATGGTAAGCGGAGTGGGGGGTGTTAGGTTTTATTTTCGTTACGGAATTTCTTGATTCGGTCGCCGCGCTCAAAGCTCGCCATAAAAGTTATGCAATAGCTCAAAAATAAAAACATTGTTTCCGCCGTTTTTGTATGAGGAGTATTTCTTTTTGGTTTTTGACCCAACGTTTACACGAAAAACTACCCTCTATTTTGTACAAGGAATCCCACTAACTTTTCGAATTTGCTTTGAAAAACCCTGAATAAAAGCATATTGAAAATTTTGTTTAATTTTGTTGTAATCGTTGGTACATCGGTGGTACATTCACCTTCTTCGTATAAATAATAAAAGTATAAAATAGAAAGTATAATAATAAAATATAAAGAGAAACAACCAGCAAAATGTAATACAATCAGTAAACATTGTACACCAAAACGTACTATGAAGGTTTGTGATTTTCTTGTACATAATACTTTGCTTACTGCTTGTAAAACCTTTTGCGAATTGTTTTTCTTTATATATTGAATACTGAAAAGGGTGGATGTACCATACGATTTGGTCGTTTTATTTTTGCATAATTAATTAACCTGGCAACGTACATTTAAAAGTCTGTCTTTGCCTATTTAGTACTGGAAAGTTTAGCTTTACAGGATTTTATATTACTATTTTATGAAGTTGCGGACGTTTTTCAAAAACCTACTCTATTTATTTAAAAAAAAAGTTTTGAAAAGAAGATCTTAATAAATTAATAGTGATAGAAAATGGTTGTAAATGAGAGAGAATGCGTTGATTGGAATGACTTAGGAAATTTCGTTATCAAACAGCTTCATCAGGAGAATAACTACAAAAAATAATTACAAAAATAGAAAATAAAAGAAGAATATAAACTCAATTCAATTAAATGACATACAATGAAAATTTCGGTCATCTGTTTCTGTTTGTACCTGTAAAACACTTGTTTGCGTTTTGGAACCCTAAGGGGTGTCCAGTTGAACCTAACCCTCATCATACTGAATTCCTTTGTGTAAAATTCTTGAAAATATCGCAGTAAATAGGAGTAAATACTCGTTCTGATGAAAGTCAATGAGTCATGACTTAGGACAACTTCAATATCCCCTATAAAATTTTCCTAATTGGACGTAATTCGTAGAGATATAGAAGTCAGATGTAATCAGGTTTATTCAAGTACAATTCATGTCAAAGTCAGTAAATACTCTTTAAATTGCTACTATATCATTTTGAATTTTTTTAATATTAACTGATACTGAATTCGGGCTTACCTCTTGGTGAAACATGATTAAATATGAAATAGATCGAGAACTCTTGGCTTAATGTTTTGCAAATATATTGAATAATAAAATAAAATTACAACGTTGATTCGACATGTTTCGAGTGAGTCGATAATGAGCTGTGTTTGGTTTTAATTTTATTGTATTACAATAATATTTATTTAGATGAAGCTTTACAAAAAATGTACATATTTTGAACTATCAATTTTGAATTACATACCTATCTCATTATTTAATATATACTATCTTAGATCAGGCTTCAATATCTTAATATTGGTACTAGTTTTCAATATACATATCTTAATATTAGTACTAGTTTTCAATATACTTGATAAATTATTGAAACTTTAAAATCCGTCCTAGTATGTATATGCTATTTTTCGATTTACAAAGCTTACAAACTTTGGATATAAAAACTATGAGTATTTCTAGTATTATACCCATGAATATCACTGACATATGTTACATTTTTTATTACATTACATGGAAGCAACAGATTTTTTATTTTAAATTTGAATATATATAAAGCGAAGAGTATTCTTTGTTTAACAGACATTAGTTCCAAAGAGTTCAGCATAATTTTAACAGGGGTATATCTATTGCACTTTAAAATTATTCGCATTGTGTAACTTTTGTTATTGTTGAATTTTTTTAGTCAAACCAACTAACAAAGTAGAGCAATATTCAAAATGTGGCATTACTATTGATTTGAACAACAATAATTTTACATATGTCAGATATGACAGATTTTTTCCTATTCTTTTCAAAAAATTGATTTATTATAGATTTTAGACGATATGAAATCAACATAATCATTGAAACTCAACTTCAACATAATGCCTACTTAAATATTTAACTATTCCTACTCTTCTAATTTTTTGCTCTTTAATCTTTATATTTGTTATATATTATTCAATATATTTGTGAAACAATAAGCTAAGAGTTTGATTTGAATTTAATTTTTCAATATTTTTTATTTATGTATCAAATATATGTTCAAATGTGATCTCAAACACTAGACTCTTTTTTCTTCTATACCTTTTCAGAAAAACCCAATTTCTATTGGGAAAAAAACAAATACAATTTTACGCATTTGACATAAGGAAAACTTGTATAATGAAGGCTATAAAATGCCTCAAAATAGAACACGCTATCTTGTTTTTATGCATTAAGGAAGCATACTCCCGGCATTGAAGATTCCGAGAAAACACAGATGTTAGGTACGTCGTTAAAATTTATTGGTCAACAATTCAACTTGCGTCAATTCCCCGTAGGGCAGTTACACAGCTGCAGAGGGTAGAAAACAAGATCAATATACCAGCATCGGCTCGGTATTCACGAGAACAGGACATTACGTTATGTAGATTACATCACCATTCACCAATTTCGAGACAAATCCGTTCGAGACAAAAGTAAACGGCAACGGGCTTGTTTCGGACTTCTTAAGTATCATCAGAACACCAGTGTCATATTGTAAGATTGCGATTGAAGAATTGAAACTAAATAAGTTCGTATTGAACTCGAAATTAGATTATTAATTAGTCCAATCATAATTATTTTCACACTACTTATTTATACAGAAAAAATTAGATACTGCTGTACTTAATTATTCCACTTACCTCTATTTTTGAAAGCGCGGGGATTCTCAGTGTCCCAACATTATTTACCCCCTATTTTTGAGAGAAATTCATTTCTATTGGGACAGAGGTGGTTTGTGATTTCCTATATTAAATAACGAAATGGACACCCTCGTTCGAACTCGACGTGCCGGTCACGTTCGCGGAGGCCATATGGGCATATTATTATTAGACATGCAATAAAGTAGACGAGTTTAAATACAATTGACGGAAGTGCAAGGCGCAAAGCAAGCGGAGTGTACGATTTGGACTGGCCTTTTCTTGCACAAGCTCAACAATATGCATTCTAAGCGTGGGTATACAGGATGAGCCATTACAGATTGTTACTAGCGAAACTGAAACTAATTATTGATGATGGTTCAAATCTTAACGATCTTTTGTTCAATGAAAGTGTATTCTTTTTTAAAGATACTACAAATTTAGTTTAATAAATGACGCGGAGGTTTCGCTTATCTCTTGGTGAAAAATGTTGAAAACAATGAATTGAAATTAACACACTTGGCTTAAGTTTCACTAAATATATTAAAAACTCTACATATGTTTCGGGTGTTTAACCCATTATCAAGAGTATAAAATATTAATTATTAAATATTTTAATTGAATATAAACTTAAATTCAAACACTTGAACTTATGATTTACACTTCATTCACTACATAGCATGACGCGTTTCGTCGTTACAAACGACTTCTTCAGATGCTTACAGAATAATCTGTAATCATTATTCTGTAAGCATCTGAAGAAGTCGTTTGTAACGACGAAACGCGTCATGCTATGTAGTGAATGAAGTGTAAATCATAAGTTCAAGTGTTTATTTAAACACTCAAAAAGTGAATTTAAACACTCAAATATTACGTAAACTTTAGGGCACCTTTACTATCGATAATACCGTAAATATCTTACGTTATCACGATTTATTTCCATCATAATTCTCGCCATTTCTACTCGAAACTGTAGACAGAAATTTTACGCCTAGTAAAGCCCCACCGGGTCGCCATTTCGTGCCGTATTAACAGGTGCAGCCCTAATCTATCAATGCAGAACTCCGATCACATAGTTCGTTCAACTTGAATTGGCTATTTCCGTGTATTTCTGTTTATTTATGTGCTAGGCATAAAGCGCACACCCAAATCGCGATCTCGGAACTCGCATCAATAACAAATAACACCAAAATACACACCTATAGCATTAATAATGAGATTTCTAAGAACCGTAGGCTCAAAAAGACCGGATATATCCGGTGAAATATACTCCGGATAGACTCTCATTAGAAACATCGCACGTATTCACCTCGTAAATTACGAGGGTAAAATGATAACTTCTTAGAATGAAAAAGAGATGGCGTTGCCATAAAACAAGTTTCATCCTGTTATATCAGCATAAATGCCAAAACAAGTCTCGTTTTACATTGTTCGAAGGCAAATACAAAACTAGTAAATATGAATTATTTGTGGAAACTCATTTTCATTAAATACTGAAAGAGATCGCAGCATTATTTTCTGTCATCGAAAATATCGACTTATCAGAAAAATCAGAAGTGGCACTATCATTAAATAAAAGGCAAAGCGGCAATATAAATATATAGAACGAGCTGTAAGTTAATCAAATATTTAAAAATTAAGCTGTTTAATCAAATCAATAATTATGACACACAATCTATCTGTTTTGAATATATTTATAACTTATTATATATTTATGATGAAGCTTATGTTTATAGAAGAATATAAAGTAGTTTCAATTAATGAAATTATTTATTTATATAGGATAAGATAGTAGCGTATACGCTACAAGGTTAAACATTGTTTATATACAAGAAACTGTTTACATTTTTTACCGAAAGGAAAACGTAAACAATTACAAATCGATAAACAAATTGGAGTAAACACCTTCTATTATTCACGAAATTAATGGATTGATCGTGAAACGATTTACGAAAAACGTAAATATTTGTGTTATAGTTCTGTTTCTTATTAAATTGGAAAAGTGATTTCATACGTTCACGTAAGTTTTCTATTATTATACTTGGGATAAATTTCACTTAAAGCTGAAAAATAATCATCCAAACAACAGCCAAAAATTGTTTGTTTTTGCTAAATGAATCAAATAAATAATTAAATGGAAAATATGGGGAATTCAATTCTCTAAGAAATCAACTGGAATCACTTTTGACGTATTTGTAATAGAAACTCAGATATTTGTAATAAAAATTCATGAAAAACTAAAAATGTCAATTTTGGTCAAATTCATTCAGAAATTATAAATAGTTATTTGAAAAAACTAAGTGAGTAATTTTAAAAATATATCTCTGAGATTTTGCATTAGACTTTCTAGATATAAAGAAAAAACATTAAAACTAAATAATTCATGGTTTTCGATATTTTAAAAATTTGTTCGAAATGTCACACAGGTGAGAAGTTCTACAATTTATATTCGATTCTTTTTCATATGTTCTTATGCTGTGAGATGTTTTACAAAGTGAGTTTTTTGTAGTATTCAATTTTTATTATATTCTATCAAGGGAATTTATGCTAAAATAAGCATGACTATATCAAAAAATCCAGGTTTTACTTAGATGTTATTATAGTCCAAGAGTCCAAAAATTATACTACATATCATACAAGGTAGGTATTTGAGGCAAGCTGTAAACTTGTCACATACCTCTTCTGATATACCCCAATAAGGACTTGCAAACCTAGCTGATGAGTAGCGGGGCTAATCAACCCCTAAATTTTTAAAAATATTATTTAATCCCCAAAAATTATATTTGAGGCAAAACGCAATTTCTATATGTCGTAGAGTATACGAAAATTAATGAATACGAAAAAAAAACAAGTCAGACGATTTAATCAAGTTTTAACATTGCCAGAAGCGTGCAAAAACTATTTTGCAAAAAATTTGTAAAAAATGTATTTGAGGCAGCATGAAATTTTAATTGAGTATTATTTATAACTAAAAGATAAGATTCCCACAAAGACAGATATTTTTTGTGGGACATTCCAGCTGTAAACCCTTAAGAATTTAAGGGTTGATTTAACCAGGCTACTCACCAGCCAGTTCTGCTATTCCGTATAGGGGTATATATCAGGAGAGGTATGTGACAAGTTTTCAGCTTGCCTCGAATAACTTACCCAAAATTTGGTGCCAACTCTTCTTCTATTATAAATTATAATGAAATCGAATGTTTCTGAAGATGTACACCTCCGTTTTCTACCTAGAATATCTCAAATTGAGCCACTTTTATGGCTTTCCTACAGAATTCTGTTGTAGTAAAACTGTGCCATCTTTATTCAAGGTTACTTGCCACTGCACCATTTTTACGATGATAAACAGCTTGCCCTCTTTACCCTTCTCACACATAACATCGAGTCTTGACATAGAGTTTACGCCATATGATGAAACAATCACAGAAGCAACTGTCGTAAACAAAGCCAACAGTTAAACGCTTACAAAGAAACGATAACAATGACAGTAATTTCATTATAAACCCAACGTAATTTCTCAAGAAATTAGATTACAAAAAATTTAATAAAACCTATCGGCACCATTTCAAAGAGGTTAAATTGTTCGTGAAATTCCCGACTGGCGCAAATTATCGAGTAATCTAGTAGGCAGTCCCATCTGTGTCACAGTTGAAGATCGGCTTTAATGTCCCATAAATATTCCGTACGGTAAATTTTTACGTTTCGCGATATCGACGTCTACCTGGTTAGGAGTAACGACCGTTCAGCGGAGTTGCTTACCTTGCAAGGTCGCTAGGGATTATAACTCTTTCGGCGATGGTTGTACGATCATACCAATATCGAGAGGAAGATTTATCGCTTTCTAATTATAGAACTTTGAATTCATGTTGTTATTATTTATTATAGTAAATGCGAGATACGATGAACGTTTAACCTTCTTCAATTGTAATTATAATTATTTATGGAACAATCGTGAACTTTATTGGATATGAGCTTATGATAAATAACGATTACATCTATAATATAAAAATGAATCGCAAAATGTGTTGGTAAGCGCATAACTCAACAACGCCTGTACCAATTTTGCCCATTCTTTTTTTAAAATGTTCGTTAAAACGCCTTCGGCAGCGGCAGCTGCTGCATGCCTTCCTGTCGTCTTATTGTTTTGTTCTTTGTTTTATTGTTATTGTGTTGTTATTTTGTTGAACTGCTCTGAGAAATGCAAGAATTCTTCAGAATGATGCTTACGAAGACCAGAAAGGAGTTGTGTATGAAGCTGGAATGGATATGTGAGTAAAATTCACTTTTTTTACGATTTTTCACGAATAAAAACTTTGAACTGTTTTTTCTCCGAACCACGTTTCTTCGCATGAATTACACTCTAATTTCAAAACTATTGCACTTATCGATATGAACCAAACGGCATTTTACTCTTTAGCTGTCTGGCTATGGCCTCAAGCAGAACCAGAAAGATTCATTGTTATTTAAAAAAGTTATAAACAATTGAAAGTAAAAAAATTAAAAGTCCGCCATTTTGTTTTTTTTTTCATTGAAAATGTTTCATTCTGCTTGAGGTCATAGCCAATTCGATACAGAACATGAAACCGTTTTGTTTTTTGCTTTCAGATAATTCTTTTCCAAGAAATTATGTCATTCATCTCCGATTCAGATGAGTTTCAGCAGCCATTTTCAGGACCGCCATTTTGAAAGAAAAATATTTTTTTCAAGTAATTTCATATATGTGCTTTCATATGTAAATAAATTGATTACTCAACATGTTTTGTACTAAAAATTACGTTTTTTGGAGTAAGCTGGCCTTAAGTATTGTTAATTTCTATTATATTGGAAGTTCAAAAGTAAAGTTAAATTCAGAAGTTCATTAGAGTGTGTTTCAATTGAACCTTTCCTCGCACATCGGATAAAAATAGGTGGTAGTGTAATAGAAGTTCAAATGAGAGGTAATAATAAATACTTGTCTAAAAATCACTGACTTAACAATTCTTTATTCGACTAGTTACGCCTTTAACGGCATTATCAGGAATGATAATTTCTTAGAAGAAGGCACCAATGATCAACTTCCCTTTGGACGACCCACCAAGTCATCAACTGATAAGAACGTTGAAGAAAATAGTGTTGAGGAACCGTCTAATTGCCAAAAGAAGTTGCTAATGATATCGGCATACCATTAAGCTCGTGCCAAGCAAGTTTAACAGTGTTTTGGGCATGAGATGTGTGTCTTCAGTATTTTTTCCCAAATTGGTAATTTTTTCCAAACAGTAATCATGACACAGCAACCGTATTCACCGGATTTAGTCCCCTGTGACTTTTTCCTGTTCCCAACCCTCAAGAAATCTAATAAAGGACGGCGTTCTGCAGCGATTGAGAACAGAAAAACCGCATCAATAGATGAGACTATGGCTATACGAAAAAGTGCTTCGAGAATTGTAAAAATCGTAGGCACATCTGTATTGTATCTGAGGGGGATTACTTTCTAAGGGGACAACTAAATATTATGATAAATTGAATTTTCAAATCTATAGGATCATCTAAAAATTTCATAGATATCTGAAAAGTATCATCGTCAATAGGATTGACCTCTAAGATAGTAGATAGTAGGATGCAGAGATTTAGTTACAACCTTGTTGTTTATGCGAATATCCTACCAGTTGTTGTATAATGACACATTTTCATTTGCGAATTCTTTCGCGGATTTATACGGTCTAGCCCAGTGTTTCTTAAGCATTTTTTTGTGCCACACCCCATTATCATTTCTAAAATTCTGATGCCCACTTTTCCAATTGCCCCCTTATCAATCAAACTATCCCCCTCTGTGGCGTGGGCACACAGTGGGCCACGTTGGGAAACACTAAATCTAGCCCCTTCTCTAAGCCAACTGCAATTTCAATACATGAATATTTTCAAATACAATGATTATCTTAATTCTTTAGTTCAGAATATAATTTTCTCTAAAATTCAGTATTTTTATCTAACACGCACATTACAATCGACGAAATATCAAGTATATAAATAGATGCAATAATAGGTATCTAAGTGAATATTTTTCCATACTGTCCTGATTAAAATGTATCCAGAAATATCTATTTTCACTCCTTGCATGGTATAATCAATCCGTATTTATTTAAAAAACTCCTTTGATGTTTTCGACAAACCTTTCATTTATTGCAGAAACTAGATCAAATAAACGAAAGATTACAAAACGCCTACTTTATGATTGAATACGAGTTTACTGCATCTTTATCAGAGTAATGCACATTTCTTCAAATAATGGAAGGTTAACAGTCAGTTCACTCCGCTAAAATATTGAAAATGTATCGCATAATCATGGATATCGTGAAAAAATAATAACGTGAAATAACGTTGTCATTTGTCAGTTGACAGTAGTGGCAAACAGAAAAATGAAAAACCCCAATCTAGAGCCAGTGGCACTATAGCTCTAATTGAATCAAATTAATAAATCTTTTTTTGGAAAGTCCGAAAAATTAAGAACATAATAGCTCTTTCTAAGTCTGTAAATCGTTCCAATTCACAAAGTGTTATGATTAAATGTAGAAAAATATGCGATTTTGTATAAATCATAGCAAAAAAAAACCTTTAATTGAAGCATAAATATAATTAAAATACAACAAATTTCTAATGTATCTTGTACCTAATGGTGCAATGTCCCCCACCAATATCCCATCAATTTTTATCAAACCCAATTGAAATAATATGTTGTGGTACAAATGTCAAAAGCTCTAGATTCCGCTGTAAATTTTGCCTTTCTTCATTTTCAAAGAGCAGTGATAAGTGAAAGTATGCACTATTTATAGAAACTAGTAAGAATAAGAAATATGAAACCCTATAATTATCTATTTTCCCATCGTTGTTACAAGTTACCTCGAAATTACTATTCATCTATCAATTTGCAATAACCAAGTATTTTATCTACATGAGAGTGTTCTCAAGGCAAGTCACTTTGTTGGAGCAATTTAAAATTACATAGGATAAACATCCCATTGGCACAAAATAAAAAGACATCCAGATTTTCAGCAATCGGTAATAAAAAACATAGATACAATTGGAACTTTTTTATGAAATTGCTATTCTTCATTGATCACTGCTTTCGATTTCCTTTAATCAAAGATCAAACACACCCACACTATTGTTCTTCCGGTTTAACCGGAAATGCCTTTGGCTTTTATTAAGTAGACGAAACGCTTTTTATATTTTTGCAGATTTTGACTGATCTCTTTTCTTCGAATGCCCACACTAACTACTAGGTTCAGTTCAGAAAACTTTGTAAAAAAACGGTAAATTAAAGCATTAATCAGTCTTAATTTATGTAGATATGCAACGTTGTTTTTACATTTTGAGAGATATAAGTATATGGAGATGGACAACAGATGTTGATGATGATATTGTGGAAACATCCTCAATATCTATTAATTCATCAATAAAATAATGATAAGAAATAAAGATCATGGTGGAGTTTTCATATAATCTACGGATAAATGAACAGCTCATTTTAATTAAATAAATTTACCAAATCGTCATATTAATTGCGAGGAGAAAGAAAATTAAAATTTTCTACCCTATCAAGATAATTTCTTTTTATATAATTTTTATTACAATATTCATGAAGAGTTTATTTATGATCAACTCAATCAATAATTTTATCATTACATAAAAATTAAAAGTGAAAAGGCATCAACCCATCTATCAATTAATAAAGGAAATGCCCTGAATAGTTTTCTAATACTAAACATTAGAGTTGTTTACAATTTACCGGTTAGAGAAATATTCAATTGAAATTTATCATAGAAATTGATAAGGATGTTATAACTCACCATGAATTACTAATACATCAAAACACTGAATTTTGTAACTACCGAACATTCAAAACAACAAACTAGTGTTTTTAGCAACGTCTCAAATGTCTTTCTTGTCCGAATTTAAATCAATGTTTCCCAACGGTTTAATAAACATTTCGGAACTTAATCACTACATGTTCTCTAACTCAAATAGCACATATTTATTGAAATGTATTAAAATTTGTAATTTATCCCAGCGACAGTTTATTAATGCATATCAAGAAGTCAACACTGAGACAGACGGTTATCACGAATAGAATGAAATAAATGAAATCAACATCTACGAAGACTTCAATTAACACAGACTCTGCCATCGAAGTAGGGTTCGGTCTCGGCACTGACAGACTGAACAATAAGTAAACGCCTGCGCAAAATTGACAAACTTAGTTGCAACGAACTGTAGAAGACACAAGATAGAAGTGAGTCAAAGTCAAACTCGAATGAAATATAAATGTTGACTAATAAATCTGACAGATTTTTTATTTGAAGATTTGAAACCATCTGCAACGCATTCAATGTAATGAATACAAATGTGACATCTACTTTTAAAACAACTAACAGGTTTAATGAATAGAAGATGATTAAATGAATATAACAATTTATTTCATAAATGTTGCAACATTTGCTGATGTGATACCTAATTTTTTACATATTTCTGATGATTCTTAATTCAAACTATTCAAATGAAAAATGTTTAATAATTAAGATACGACGACAACATTACTAATTTATATTTTAACGTTATTTAACATTATTATTGTTTCGCTATGTCAAAATGAATGTTTGATTTATTATATATGAATCTGCATTATTCTAAACTCATTGGAAAAGTTTCGCTATGAAAATCAAGGACATTTCCCTCTAATTTTCTAAACTCCTCTCTTATAGTTGTCAGTTTTCATTATAAAATAGAACTAATTTATTTTCCAGTTGAAAGATAGATTATGGGTATCAGATTAGGCAACCATAAAAACCAATAGAAATTCTGTACGTTGCCTTATCCAACACATGCGCATAACTGAAAAGATTTATTATTTCCAAAATAAAATGCGAATCTATTTCATTATTATACCATATATTGAATCATCTGCTATTAATTTTGTCCTAAGTTCCAAATAATTTCATTATATAATACAAGTATTCAATTCAGACAAAATATTGTGTCATCCGTATCAATGCCTTCCAAACTTTACGCTCTTCTTTCGACTGGGAGCGTGGCGACTCCTGTAATCCAGCTACTTGGAGGTCGGGTTCAGTGGATGGTTTGAGATCAGGAGTTCTGGTGTTGAGCGTCTTACGTTGACCGGGCGTCCGCACTAAGCTTGGCATCAATATGGTCATTCCTGAGGAATCTAGAATGACCAGGTTAGCCAAGGAGGGGCGAATCGGGCCAGGGGGGAAACCCAGCAGCCAAAAGTCCCCGTGTCGAGCAGTAGTGGGATCGCGCCTGGGAGTGGGAACTCAGCAACAGCCTGATCAATACAGCTAGACCTGGACCCTTTTTATGATTTTTTCGCTTCTTTATTCATATTTGAATTATTTTACAATTGTTTCAGTTATAAATTGCAACTATAAAAATGTTTACATATTTATTAATTGAAATCTCTACTATATGCAACCAGTCATACACTCACAATTGATTTCTGCTAATACATTATATATCTAATAATTCAAAAATATATATTTTGAAATATTCTTTCTCATTCCCTTAATGTAAGAATAGCAATTTTAAATGAATGGCTTTTAATTATATTGTTTTTCTAAGAGTTTCAAATTGAAAATCAAAATTTAATTAATTGATGTAATTGAAATGTTTATATTTTGTATCATATTACGTATAACCCCATTTTTGATTAATATACCTATATAGCACTAACTGATCTCCACTTTGTGTTATCTAGGTATATTGTTATAAATGTTAAAAATAGTTTAACTTGAAATTAATTTCAGAATTGCTCTTTTAATTTCATATTCCAAAATATGAGACATGCCAATACAAACAAGTCTGCCTATAGAGATAGGCAGGTACGAAATAAATTATATTTCGTTATCCGGTCTATATTCTACTAATGTGGTTCCATTTTTAGTTTTAAGACTGATTTCTAGTTTTGTAATCAAGTATTTGTTTAATGTTCTTATCTTTTGTGAAATTACTTAAGGTTAAAAGCATTTTCAAAATTTTATTAACCTGCAAATCAACATTTCCATTATAATTGAAGTTATTATAATAGAAAAAAACTGGAAATGGACTAAAGTCTTTAGTCTTGAAGATGAGCTCACGCTCGAAACATGTTGACAAATTGATAGTGTTAAATATAGGTAATCGTGAAACATTAAGACTTGTGTTCAATTTAATATCTTGAAATTATAAAAACTTTGTTGAGTTACATTCATATATACACAAAACATCTTATTTAACTCACAGTACACCTACAAATTTGTCAAAACGTGTAGGTATAAGTAACGTATTATTTATCTCCTGGTTACTACTAATATAGGAATATTTTAATAAGAAATCAAACAACGTATTTCAAAAATAATTTATAAACCAAAGATTGAACAAAACTTCAATAGGTGAGTATACAAACCTATGAAAATAGAGGTACAGATTAAACTGAATAATGTATACAAATAAATTACAACATATAAAGCCTGAATCTAATATCATGCCTGAAATCTCTTTTATTGGTTAACCTTAGTTATCTGAATATTTTATATAGTTAAAACATGAGTGTTTCAAATAGTGCGCATCCTAACTATTTCCAATCATTTTAGACAATTAATGGAGTATATATTCAATTTAACTGCAGCATGAGGCTGGATTTGGATCTTTTCCTGATCTTTTGGTGATATTAATTCTTGTAAATTCCTCAGCAACTGTAGGATGAATTCCAACAGTATTCATCAGGGCTTCCATGGTTAAATTACACCTGAAAAAATAGTGTATTAATACCTTAATTGATACACACAGATATATAATTATTATATAAATGTATATTACTTCATGGCTGCAGAGAATCCTTGAATAACCTCACCGGCCTGAGGACCGACGAAATGCATTCCCAAAACTTTCTGTGGCGCTGCTCTTTCTGCGACAACTTTAATATAACAGTGAACTATGTTTTTCTGAGGAATGAAAAACTCTGTAGGTTTGTAAAACGCGTGATATATCTCAACATGATCATCGCCGTATTTCTCAATGGCCTTCTCTTCACTCAGACCTGCAATTGGAAAATTTTAATCACAGATATATCCCTCAATTTGGTAAAACTTACCAACAGCGCCGTATTCCATTGGAGTAAAAACTGTAGTGGCTATATTATTATAGTCCATTTGGACTTGACTTCCTCCGAACAATCTTCTGGACAGCAAACGTCCAGCATGGATGGCAGCAGGAGTTAATTCTGGTTTATCCTAAAAAAAAAAACGAAGCCTTTTACGAAAACCGAATCTTTTAATTCAAATAAAATAGCATGAAAATATTTTGTCAGCAAAAATTCTAACTATTATACAAACAACAATTGTTTTATTATAATAAATAAGGTAATCATTCTTACTGACCAGTAATACGTCTCCAACTGCAAAGATATGAGGTACGTTGGTTTGCTCATTGACTGCATCAATTTTTTCACTTTCTCCATGTACCTGAATTCCTGCTTTGTCTACGTGAAGCTCCCTTGTTAGAGCTCTCCTCCCCATAGCAAACAAAACAGTGTCGTAAGTATCGCTAAATTCCTCTTTATTCTGATTTATCCATCTTACTAACAATTTTTCATTAGCCTGTTTCTCCACACTTGTTATGTTACACCTAAACAAGAAAGGTAATTTAATATACACCTTTTCATTTTTTCTTATTTTTTTTTTCTATTTTTACATACTGATAAGCACTGACTCAACAGTATAAAACTGTCCTATAAAGAGGAGCACATATTACTAAGGGTGCTAATTACAAAACTAACATTTGTGTAAACATTGTCTAAATAATTTAGAATACAAAATATTTCTACCAAAAAAGATGAAAGTGGAACATCAAAACTTCAGAATGGACTTACTTATTTAAAAATTTAACACCCCTATCCTCCAGGGCTGCAGCAACTATACCAGCCATCTGTTGATCGAAGCCCCTTAAGGGAACAGATCTAACCATGACAGTTGCATCATATCCTAAACCTCTTAAGAAACCAGCACACTCCAATCCAATGTCTGAGAGAAAATATAAGGAAAACATCGAAGAAAAGAATAATTACAGGTAATTCCTAAATCCAAGAGCTTTATAAGCATAGATTTCTAATAAATATTACAGAATTACTTTATTCCGTTATAGAAAATGTTATACCTCGGATTTGTTCTGAACATTTTGCCGTAACTTCTACATACATCTTCAGTGGTTAAGAAAATTTTTTAAAAAAAATTTTAAAAATTTACAAGTGATTGACGGTTTGAAAGTCTGAAAAGGCTAGATGTTTATATTGTCGAAACTATTAATTGTTTGAACATTGGACAAGTGCAATACTTGACTATTCAGTCAGTTCTGATTAAAATTGCAGATGTCAAAATAAAATTCAAAAATTTTTTAATGAATGATTATGAAGAAATTTTGTGTTGAAATTATGAAGAAATTAAATTTTGTGGAAAAGTTCAGGTTATTTGAAGGATACATCCTGCACCAATCACCATTGTTTTGCCAGGTTCTTTCTGCAAACTGAAGATATCATCACTGCTTATTCCGTATTCAAGCGCACCAGGTACGTTAGGATATTTTGGTCTGCCACCAACGGCAATAAGGAAATATTTTGCTGTCAAAGTCCTTTCGCCCTTTGGGGTAACGGTGTGAACAGTATGAGGATCCTTGAAGACTCCCAATCCATTGATATATTCTACTTTCCTGAAAAAGATTGAAAAGTAAATTTATCAATAAAAGCCAAAGCGTATTTGAAAATAGAACTGATCAAATATACTTCAATTCAATAAAACAATTGTTAAACAAAGATTTACACATATATTAAAAAGAATACTGCATGACGTACGTTTCGATGAGATTTACCTTTTTCAAATGCTACGTGCAGACTTCTGTAGAAGTCAGAAGTCCGTTTTCTGCATTTGAAGAAGGTGAATCTCATTGAAACGTACGTCATGCAGTATTCTTTTTAATATATGTGTAAATATTTGTTTAACAATTGTTTTATTATGTTTATCGATTTACATCAAGTATCGGCCTCATCAATTATTATACTTCAATTTCTATAATGAATATCGCGAAGTTTCCCAAATTCCGTGTTAAAACTATTTAAAATTAGAAACTTGTTGCATTAAAATATATACAGTAAAAACATCCACAATATCTTATGAAAACTACACGATCAAAATACCATTTAAATATTTGTGTTATTAAACTACTGATGATAAATTCCTTATTCTTAAAATAGTACTATTACTATTAGAAATAATAGAAATGAATCTGATTAAGAATTGAAATTTCCTATTTTGTTTTCAAGATAAACTGAGGTTTATCTTTTTTATACCTTTTAATAGACTTACTTATCTCTTAATTCTACCCGAGTCACCCAATTGACAGACTTGATGTGGTTTTGAACAGCAGTTCTCAAGGTTTCCCAATTGTGTTTGATGTTGTCAGCATCAGGAAATTCCCAACCATAACTCTTGGCTTCCTGTACAATATATATAAATATATTTTTAATATTTACTTCAATGTTTTTGAATATTAATCATCATTAAAAGGCATTAAAGATTCCTGTTTCCTCAACAATGATAAGATTTTTTATTGAAGTTTCTATTTTTTTTTTTTCATTTTAAATAGTTTACTTCAAATTTAATTTAAATATGTACAAGGAATGAAAAATAGAAGCAAAAATCAAATATAAAATTTTATTTCTTTCAAATGTCTTTCCTAAATAGGTACTATTATTTTAACTATGTTTTTGAAATCCAAGAAATAAAAAATATTATCAGAAATGAATTGATGAAAACACAGCGTCATGAGTAGAAAATGAACAGATAACATACAAATAGCACATATTCTAATGTTATCTTATCTTCTTTCAATATTTTAATCAGATTGAAAAATATGTTTCACTTTAATAACTAAGCATTGATGGATGAAATTATCTGTTTCTATAGATATAAAGTAATATATTAGGAAAAATTAATTATTTTTCCTGATGAAGATAAAAAAAATTGGAGCTTTCCTCTCAAAATTACAAAAGTTATTCTTTATTTAAATATAACTCAAGAGCACTGAAATGTCAGTACCTAATAAGCAAATAAATTATATGTTCAATTAGGACGAAAATTTAGGAATGATCACTGTAATCATAATACATAATCTGATAAATATTTGAAAGGGTCAAGTTTAATGGTACAAATTAATTTTGAGTCTATAGTTTCAATTGACATTTAGTTTTGTAGTTGGATTAAATTTATATTTTGACTTAGTTGAAAAAAATTACAACCATATAAATACTCCAAATAATGAAATGTATCTTTCTCATGTTCTATATTTGAACTTCAAGAATATTAATTTCTAAACTAATCATTATGAACAGAATATATCAATCAACAATAGACTTACATGAACAGCTTCTCCTAGAAGAGCAGCTTGATGCATCAACTTTTTTGGAATGCAACCCACATTAACACAGGTGCCTCCAAGGCCCCACTTAGTACCTCTTGGTGATGGAGAGACATAGTCCAATACTGCTACTTTAGCACCTAAAGTGGTTGCTTCTTTGGCAGCTGCTAAACCACCAGATCCACCACCTATTACCACTAAATCAAATTCAGGAGCATCACCTAGAAATGAATTTATAATTAATCTATTGAACAATACAAATGAGAAGAATATGAAATAAAATTTTGATTCAGAAAGATCAAGTTTTGAAACCTGCTGACAAATTGTTTATACTACTTAATCTTTTGCAAGAAGTCAATTTCAGTTGGAAATTAAGAAAAATTTGCCACAATGAAATATCCTTAATTTTTTTTCTATCTCAGAAGTGAATAATTGTAGTATCAATGAATGTCAAAATGCAAAAAATGTAGGGGGAACATACCTATATGTTTAGTTCAGAAAGTCTTGAAAATTTTTTTTAAATTAAAATTTTTTAATTACATTACACAAATAATCATTATTTGGTGGAGATAATTTAAAGACCAATACATGTATAAATATACAATACTTGTATAGATAAAAGTCTATATTCTCTGAATATATAGGAAGTAAAAATATATGAGTAACTAAACATTTTTTTTTTTTTGGAAAGACAAATCCTGATGGAAATTATTCAATGTTAATATTTCAACTGTTAAAAAGCGTGAGCATTTTGCCTTGAAATATGTGATAAACAAGCTAATCTCCTTATCTCTCTCATTATATCTATTTATATCAGACTCAGAAATTGTTAAGTCATTTTATGAACTACTTAGAAATTATACTCCAGATTTTATATTGTCTTCCTATTTCTTAAAAGCTATGACATCAGCATTTTCAACAGAGCATGACAGGCAAACCATGAATAATAGATTGAGACAGAACATATTACTTCTACTTATTAACACTTCCAGGGGAAACATGCAACAATTTTCTTTTTTCCTTAATTAGGTTAATCGACACCGGTAACAATTATAGTTTGATAATTAGGAATCACTTCGGTTTTTAAATGACATGGTTGAATGCTTAGTAATTGCTTGAAAAAGTCAAGGACAGAAAAATTAGGAAAACATGAAACAGGCTGCAGGCTAAAGAGTCTACATACTGAATTAAGGTTATATTGGGTTCTCGGATATTTGAATTTTTTAAACGTCAACTAACCTGCGGTATTACATCTTGCATGTGAATTGCTTAACCCACTTTTAATTAAAACAAAATTCTGTCTTCGATATTGACAGATTCCTCTGAAAACCGCACTTCGAAAACAAAAAACAGCAGCCATTTGACTTTCGCGACCTTGATAGAATTATCTCTATATTACCTCCACTGAATGAACTCACTGGTCAATTTGAAACTGAATGATTTGATAACAACACCTATATTTAACAAAGTGTATCATGAAATCGATATTAATTACAGGTGTTAATAGAGGATTGGGTTTAGGTTTGCTAAAAAAAATTGTTGCAGATGTGAATCCGCCTAAATATATAATTGGAACTTGCCGGGATATCCAGAATGCTAAGGTAAGGTTAACTTTCACATAATTCAAAGATTTGCTTACCTATTGGAGCCATATCTTCCTTCAATTATGACAGTTGCACACTTATTTCCTATGACTTCAACTAGTTTCTGATGCGATATCAATTACCGGATGTCAGTATGGAACTATAAATTCGTTTCTTTATAATTCGTAATCGAGCGCCTAGTGTATTTGAAAATCCGAAGTTGGCTACGCGTTACTCCCGACACTAGAACTTTCTGAAGAATTTCTGCTACTTGTCAATACTCATAGACAATGGGATGTGATATAAGTCCCTGAGCTTCGATAGAACACAGAGCTAACTAATGTAATAGAGGTGTTTTTAAGTGTAAAAACAGATAGAACCTTGAAATCGATCGGTACTCCCTACCACAAAACTTTGTGTAATCATTTTTTATTTACTACAATCTTCTGAATTGTTCCAGAATGAATGATGAAATTTTTATACGTAACTGCACTATGTATGAATGCTATGCATTAGCGTTGTATTTTGTGTTGCAGTTAGGGTTCCCAACTTTTTATACTACAAAACGATTTGTTACTCGCAGGAATAAAATGAAGGATATTTCAGAAAAATAAACTATTTTCTTATTTTAAGGAACATAATATTTGAAGTTTCTTGCATAATTGCAAGGAAAGTGCATGTTACTATTTTCAAAACCTTGAATTTGTTTCATTACATCAATTGATGCCGTATTTTCGTTATTCCCCACATTAACTTATTAACGAAATATTTCTGTGAAGGTTGAAGTGGCAGGAACAGAAAATACGAATGAAATAATTTTACAAAAAATTTTTAATTCTTGAAATGTTACTTATAAAAGATTCTGTGTAGACGAGTATTCATGTCGAGAAAATCGTCCTCAATAGTTCTCAATGTCGCAATCTATCGAGGAAACATTTGAAATTGAAATATAGGGAATCACAAATTGTATTATATTTCTTCAAAGAAAATTTTGCTTTTTACAGGAGTTGCAGCAAATATCTTCGAAGTATTCCAACGTTCATATTCTCAAACTCGGTAGGTATTACTAACAACCAGAAATCTATCGTTATTATGCTTTGTTTTGTAGATGTCCGTGAAAGCAGACACTTTCGAATTTTTTGCTAAAGAAGTAGAGAACATTGTTAAAGATGATGGATTGAATTTACTCTTCAATAATGCAGGTTATTCCCCAAAGTCTACAAGAATTAACTTCCTCAAAGCAGATCAGTTGACTGAAACATTCCTCACCAATGTTGTTGGACCAATTATGCTAACGAAGGTAATTTTCATAACACATCTTTGCAGTTGAATTTTGCAATATACGTATGACAATTTTTCAATATTTTTGTACTGTTAATTTTTTCATTTATTCATTACAATATTGATTCATACGAATATATTAATTGAAGGGATTTCGTCAAAGTTTTCAGTTGTATTGCTAAAGCAAAATTAGAGGAATAATTTGAAGGAAGAGTTTAATTCCCCAAATTTATTTCATGAAAGGTAAAGTGATATTATTTCTATTTTATGGCTTTTTCCTTGTATTCAGTTTTTGATCGGGTTTCTTGTAACTTTTTCATAGCTTTTCCAATAAAATTGGCATAAAAGGCACATTTTTATCAATAAATTTTCCTCTCAATTACCAGAATAAAGATTTCATATAAAACATGTCTATCAATCCAACATAATGACAAACCTTCTCTGCATTGACGTATTAGATCAATACGTTAACAAGACAAATAATACCAATATTATTTCACAGTCGATGCTACCTCTGTTGAAGAAAGCGGCAAAAAATTCTGAAAAGAAATTTTCGACTGAAGGGTCAGTAGTGGTTAATATGACATCAATTTTGGGGTCAATCTCCCTCAATAAGGAAGGGGGACTTTACCCTTATAGATGCTCTAAGGTAGGTGAATTGTTGTATAGAGTTGTTAATTTTTTAAAAATTAACAAACCTGCATAAACGTTGGTGTACCTAACCTAAATTCATGAGAAAAAAGACATACCAGCGCTTCTTCATTTTCTTTCGGTCGTACGAAGGTAAAAATTATCGAATAATAAAAAACTTTATTATTGCCTGTCATTTTCAAAAACTCAAATTCAGTTTTATTGAACTCTTGATAATGCGTTATTAGCCCGAAACATATCTCGAGTGCTCTATAGGATTTTGTAGCACTTACTTAAGTTTTTTAATCTCACGATACATTTCAAAACGTTCGACAGAGTGTTCGAAGTGAAGGAATCGATTAACATTAAACCATATTTAGCTAGAGTGCCAAACAAATTTTGAACCCTGAATTTGACCATGAATTTTAAGTTATCACTTGTTTCAAAAACACTCAATATCAAGTTCACAAATAGGTAGCTAAATTGCTAATACACCAAAATTTTTGAATTGCAACAATTATCATGAACTCTTGACAATGGCTCGTTAACCCGAAAAATATGTCGAGTGTTTAAAATTCTATGATACATTGCACGAAGTATAGTTATATATCTAAACTTATAGAGGTATATCTATACTTCGTGATACATTGCAACATCGTTAGACCAAGTGTTGTGAAAGACATCAAATGACATTATGGATGTCAAATTCAAAATCGATAACCATTATCTATTGAATTGTTTGTCGAAAACGAACCAAAAATTATTTATTGCTATTCATTAAAGGTATTTCAATTACAATATACCTTTTTATCTTCTTATCTTTTCGATTATTATTCAGACGATTTTTGTTCGAGTAGAAACCTCTGAATTAATCAAGGACCACATTTCCAACATAAACAAAATTCATATTGGGATATTTTGTATTAATAGAGCGTTGTTTAGTTGCATTTAGTTTGCATCATGATATAAACTCGAAAGATTTTTGAAATAATTCTTGAATCATAACCTCACTTAGTGATTGACACGGTATAATATAGAATAGAATATAGAATATTTTTTACATATGAGTTCTATGTATAACGAATTAATCTATATTGTTTTTATAAATGTTAATTTCCATATTCTCCGATCTTATTTCTAGGAAAACATCCCACCAAATAAATTGTAGGTACATATTTATATAACCAGAGCAATTTTAAGTATGAAAAAAATATATAATTGTTTTAGACAATCTTCGTTGTACATACTCTATGAATAACGAATTAATCTATATTGTTTTTATAAGTGTTAATTTCCATATTCTCCGATCTTATTTCTAGGAAAACATCCCACCAAATAAATTGTAGGTACATATTTATATAACCAGAGAAATTTTTCCTAAAGTTAAGCTGATTATTCCTATTTTAATTAATATTTTATCGTAATGAAATAGTGCTATTATATTAACTGTGTATTTAAGTATGAAAAAAATATATAATTGTTTGTTTGATCACATTTTCAATGTTTTAGACAATCTTCGTTTAAAGTTAACATTTTGTGATGAACATACATTCCAACCACATTGATGCAAATATGAAATATTTGTATTTATATGTATTTGTATTTGATGTTTGAACGATTAGTAACCTGTTTCGTATCAACTTGATTCAATATGCTTAGTGTATGAATTATATAGAGACTTACTTTTTCCTTTTTGGCAAATTGGAAGGCAAGGTTCGCATTTAGTCTTCGTTTTGATTTCATTTGGACTATCCATTAACAGCAGAAGTGGCACTACTGATGCCCAGTACTCTTTTGCGTGAGATATCTATCATTTTTGACAATTGTAGGACAGAGAAAAGCTCAGACCACAAATAATTTGCTCACTTGACAAATGACTTTGGAGGTTATTTGACAAATAAAGACTTTGAAGATTATTTTTATAAGACTGTTGTTTATTTGATTTTGTAAAGCAATAGTAGATAGAAAAATTAATAATTACACTCTACAAATTTTTCCTATAATTGAAACAATCAACTAAATCCACACATTGCACTAATACACTCGACCTATGTTTCGGTATACTAACTTACTCATTATCAAGAATTCGATGTGTTAGTTAACGAAACATTTGTCGATTGTATTTGAGAATTTTTTGGAATTTATTAGAATATTTGGGGAAATATTACAATTATTTCGATGAATTTGATAGTTTCAATTTCTTCAATTTGATTATCTCAATTTTTTCGATTCATTCTAGCAAGTTCTATATTCTATGGAATTCAAATGTTCTCAAATGAATATATACTTAACTCTATGACCATTGTCGAATACTTGAATGAGTATTGACGTGTCAATTTTCTTTGAATGTTTGGCCTTATCAATATATTTTCTGTCTGACAATAATTATCATTGTCGAATTTGTTTACATGTTTGAAAGTCAGTAGAAAATAATAGGGAACAAATTGAAATTTATGAATTGATTTCTCATGCTCATCTGTTTTTTAATTGTTAAATTTCCAAAAGTTTTTATAAAGACGTCTTATTTTGAATTATTTCAGGCCGCTCTAAATATGGCTACAAAATCGCTGAGTGTCGATCTCAAGAGTGACGGGATATTGGTAACTTGTATCCATCCAGGATGGGTTAAAACGGACATGGGGGGAAAGGGGGCACCATTGGAAATAGAAGATAGTGTTTCGCAGATTGTGAACTTAGTAAAAAGTTTTAATGAATCACACAATGGAAAATATTTCCAATATGATGGAAAAGAACTTGCGTGGTAGATTTTAAATGATTTTTATTGTAGGTACATTGTAAATATTAAGTGTTCAGTAAAATTTTATAAAGAATATTTATATCAAAAACTATGTTTTGATAATTTTCATTTATATAAATATGTTACCTTGGTCACTCTGCATATCAACGATCTGTTGATTTTAGCATAACATTTGCTACTTGTGTTTTTTAATAATGGTTTTTTAATAATCAATGGTTTATGAATTTTTTTGCAATAAAAGAAGTCCGAAATATTATAGAGGATGTGCTAAATAATTTGTATTAAATTCATTCTGCGAAATGTTTCGGTTCATTACTGAACCTTTATCAGGACTCGAATGCTAAATTTTGAATTAAATCAAAACAATATTGAAAAAATGAAGAACAAAAATAAAAAATCATTATTAAACTTTCCTCTTCCAAAAAACTCTGAATTTTTTTTCTAATCAAAGCAATAATCCTGAAACTATTTTGTTTTTATGGACATTATTCAATGCCTGTACTTATGAAGAGTTGTAAAATTATCTTATCAATAAAAAAATACCAGGTTTATATTATATATATATATATATATATATATATATATATATATATATATATATATATATATATATATATATTGTGGAATTTTATTCATTTCGAAATATTGGTCAAGCCAGAATTAGAAATAAATTTTTCAACTTTTAATGTCTTTTATTATTAAGAATAACTTTTTCATAATAAGTTATGATTTAATAATAATTTTTGGCTTTATTCTTCTTGTAATTTTATTTCACTCCCTTTTTCGTTACAAGATCAACGGTATGAAATGAAAAGGTAATGTAACAAATAATTTAATAAATAAATAAATGAAAGTTTCTAAACAACACATAACCTCATTAATTAAAAGTAAGTATATTTTATTCTTCATCTACAACCTAACCATTCAGTCTTAGTGAATCTCGGTGAATCTGTAGAAACTATCACCCAATCATTGTCGAATCTCCAATATTGATCGTTTTTGAAAAAATATGTTTTTCCTGAAACAAATTTTTTGTAAAAAAAGTTTTTCATTAATTATTCGAATAGTTACGGGTATTATTTATAACTATTCCGTTAAAGTATTACCTAAGCACTATAGGGGGCCGGGGGTCTTTCCTTATGTTTGATGACATCTGGGCATTATTCTAAGCTTATTTTATTACTTTTAAAATTATATCTAGAGCTCATCGCTCAGTATGAAAATATAAAAAGCATATACAAATTTTTATGTAAACATGAGGGAGAGGGTGAGAGTTTTCCTGACATGGGGCAGGGTGGCAAATAAATGTAGTAAATCTACTTACGTTATACTTAAATACTATACATAATATTTGATATTATACATAAATTATTTTATGTTTATTCAAATAATTACCATCTTTCCACGTCATTGCACCATCTAAGTCTTTCGGAACCCCCCTCCATCTTTCTATGTGTGCTGGATAACCTGGATCCACAGTCTTATTACCCTCGTCGTATTTCCAAAATCTATCGGCTTTGTATAAATACGTTTTTCCTTAAATAAAAGAGTAAATTGAGTTAGTCAATGAAACAATGAAATATAGCTCTGGGTATGTTGTTTATTATTTTCGGAGGGGGTAAGTTAGTCCATAAATTTTTTTTTAAATTTAAAAAACTACCCTCCTTAAATGTTGTAAAAATAAGCTATAGGAAGCTTTCTTAGGGTTTATTAAATTATTTTTGATATCCAGAATTGTTGCATGAACTTTTTTATTTTCTCTAATAACTCAATTGGGGTTATTCAGCAACAATATTTTTTATAAACCTTACCATTTTTGGGCCATGTTTGAATTGCATCTATTCCACCTATTCCAAGAGGTATTCCATAATCAGTTATAAATTTGGGGCTGTTTTCTGTAAATCTTGTACCATCGTACACCCAGTAATGGTCATCGGCAAATAGAATCATATTCCCATCAGGTCTTTGGTAAGCTGCATCAATTTTTTTCGTATTTTCCGGAAGGCTAGGAAACATTTGCTTGATACAAACGGGATAACCTGGCATTAACCTGTTTTGCTCCTGGTAACGCCATATGTACTGAAAATATGAATTAGTTCATTTGCAATTGAGCTTGAATACGATATACTTCTTCAATATTCTTCACTCTTGTTTTAATAAATTCATTTGTCAGATTTTAAACTATTCTTAGAGTCTTGGGAGAAAGTCTTAATAGAGAAGAAAATTAAGTTATAGAAATACTGGATATCCAATTGAAAAATTGGTTTATTGAAGTCATAAAAATTATATAAAGGGACAGCTTGATATTTGATAGAGGTAAAATTAACTTGTCAAACATTAAGCCCCCCTATTTATTATAAATTGATGATTATGTGAGAACGTTACGAGTATATAATACTTAGTTAAAAACATATAGATAAAGAATCAAAGTTTGATTAAATAAAGGTCAAGAACCTTGCAATAGAGTGATATCATTAGGAAGTCGTCTAGTTTTTCGAGCTTCCAGTTTTAGTTCGATATTCCATCGCATTATTGGAAATTTAATAAAAAGTTACGAAGAATTTAATCAACTGTTAAAGATTCATTCGGATTTTCAGAAATTTTAATGCCAATTAGAATTTCTGTGAATTTAATGCTGGTGAAAACCTGTTTGAGAACTCATTTTCAAAATTACGAAATATTTTAATTAACTGAGCACGAATGGGGAACGTTCTTTGATGAGTGACGTTAGTTGGAAATTTCCAAAATCTACTCACCTGATTTTTGAATACGAATATTTCCCCTCGCAAATTTGCTATTGCGTCAAATTTTTCCTGGCAAATGTCTGGTATTGGAGCAACTGTTGTAGTTCTTGTAGGACTACTTGGATTATTCGAGGAATGTGAGTAATCAGGCATTTTATGAATGGTCACTGTGATTCTAGGTCCACTTTCTTTTTTAGTTTCAGTAGACACATCATTTGTGGAATATCTGCACAACAATAAGTATCGAAATTACCTAACATGTATTTCAATACAATTCATTCAATAAACACAACAAATAGCTACAAATACAACACAACAACAACATATAAACACAGCAAATACAAAAATTTCAATAAACAGTAAAAATGGAATGCTTATCGGATGCTTTACTATCAATTATTTGCTTTATTTTATGTTACTCGTAGTAATGATATGTAATAATTTCCATTATCAGCTGTTCTCAATCTTTTGATATTTATGACCCCTTTTTTGATTCAATCGCGGTCGAGCGCTTTATAATTTTGCTATAGCAATGTTTCTCTTCTAAGAATTCAAGTATATTATCATCAATTGAAATTATATTGAAATATTTAATACACGAACCCTTGCTCCTATATAGGAATTAAATATATGTAATGTTATACTGAAACTTCATTCCTGTCATTATCATAAAGTTTTTTTGAGGCTTTACATGAACTCGTTTCGAACTTTTGCGCATCATCAAGTAAACATTTTTGCTTGTGATGGATTTCTGGATCTGGAGGTGTTCATATGTTTTCTCAATGAAAATCTATGATACTGAATTGAACAGAGTGAATGTTTTCGAGATGAACTGATAAAATTGCCAAATGATCGAACATTTAGATTGTTTATCGAAAATTCTTGTACATGTACATTTCGAAAAATATTTCTAGAAGAAATATAACTGCTTTCAGTAGCCTTGAAATTGTTGATACCATTTTCCAGATAATAAAACTTTCAGGTACTATTTTTCTAGAAAAATTTGAAAAAATATCGAGAAATACTTTGATACTGACAACTGACGAATTTGTGTGAAACAATATGTCAATATAATCAATAATAATTGCCCAAAGAAGACTCAATTGAGCTGGAAAATTGTAAACATAATATAGAGTGTTGTGCCTGTAAATAAATGTATCATTACATTATTTAGTTTTTTCATTTAGTCTAGTAGACCCTCTAGACGTATCCTGCAACCCTCCAAGAAATCGCTGTCCCCCTATTGAGAAATACAAATTTTATTTTCCTAATATAATCGCACAGATAACAATGGTCAATATTTTATTAATAAACGGGTGTTTTTACTTTACGTTTTACCAATAACTTTAACTTTTCTGAATGTTCATGGATTTAAAAAATTCAAATCTTACCCATTACCCGATCTATGTGTTGTCCTTTCAGTGTATGGGTATTCCTTTGTGTAAGGATTAGTTGTTGATCTAGTTTGATAACTCGTGGTACTTGTTCTTGGATATGTATATATGGGCGTTGTGAATCTAGTTTGTCTTTTAGTGTCTCTTTCTTTGAACGTTGTGGAGGAAGTTGAAGGTGTTCTGGTGTAAAATGTTCTGGTTGTTTCCCTTCTTGGTGTCGAATGCGTAGTAGTATAAGTCTTCCTAGTTTGTGGCTTTTCGCTCGTTGGTTCTTCTTTTATAGATCTGACAACTGAAATGTTGTGAATATGAGAATGAAGAATTTAATATGTTTCGTGGAAACTTCAACTGTTATAGAAGATGTCTCCACAAAGCAAACTCTAGAATTTACATTTCTGAGCACGTTAGTTTACAATATGTAACGGGTAATTTTTTAAGAGTTAAGTTTTTCAGGTTGGCAGCACTGGTTGGTAATGGCATCCAAACGTCATCTGTTAAAGTGAATAGTTTTCAGTATACTCTGCCATTTCATCATGGAAAAACTTACAAACGAGCAACGATTTCAAATGTTGAAATTTACTATCAAAATTCGTGCTCTGTGAAAAATGTGTATCGTTTGTTACGACCATATTGTGGTCGTTATAATCGACCTGGTGAATCAAAAATTCGTGCTGTAATCACCAAATTTCGCACCAAGTTTACTTTGTTGGACATTAAACCATTGTCTCGCATGCGTACAGTGCGTACTGAAGAGAATATTGCAGCTGTAGCGTCAGTGTTATTCGTCGCCATTCTCAGCAATTGGGCATGTGTTACTCAACGACATTTTATTCGATTTAAAAAAAAACTACGCTTAAAAGAATCACCCAAATCTAAGAGTAGAGTTCAAATCCATTTTTTTATTGATTCACATTTGAATTATTCATGACATGTTGAGAAATATCATCCAACCTGATTGAATGATAGTTAGCAATCAAATTATTGATCAATGCATATTACAACATTGACAGGTAAATATGTATCTAAGTACAAACAAGAAATCGGTTTTTCCTAATATAACGTTTAAAAGACCACGTTACGAATTGAGTAAACATTTATCTGAGTGATGAGATACACATTTTTTGGTAATACCTAAATTCGAAGCTCTGATGTCTACTTTTCAAAAATTTTCCCAAAATCATCAAGGGTTTTATTAAATACATTAAATGTATGATGATTGGGATAAATATAATCAGATAAGGTCTTCATAAATTATTTATTTAATAGAATTGTATGGTGACTGTTGGTTATCTCGAAAAGATTCTCCTTCTTAAATCTCAATACTTTTCAAGTTTGGAAACACAGAATGAAATTATCATCAAATACTCACTGTATAATTGGTACATAGCCATTATATCATCATGGCCAAGCTGTAATGAATTATCGTCACTTCCTCTATAATAAGGAAACATCACAGCATTAGGGTCGTCTGAATGTCCAAGACCAAGAGAGTGCCCCAGTTCGTGTAACGCCACTGTGTAAAAATCAGTACCTGAAACCAAGAAAAGCTATTTATTTAACGTTTAGTTCATCAACATAAGTCATAAGTGTCCAAATATAACCTAGAAATTCTATTGTATTCATTTATTACCTCTGTCAAGTTCTTGTTGAGGTGTAGTCTCCACCCAATCCTCATCATCATCGAAATGGATGTCACCACTGAAGCTTGATCCCTCATTGGGAAAATATGCGTGGGCTAAAACATAACCGGGACCATCGAACGGGAATCTAAAAAAAAAGAGATCTAGATTTACCAATGGGCCCTAATAATGAAAGAAAAAACTGTTCCATTGGTGTCGATACAAATTACTGAATACCATTTGTTAGTAGCCTGCCTGAAGAGATGTTAGAAACAGGATCTCATATGAGTGCTTTTCTCAGGAAAAAACTACAAGATACAACAAAAATTAAGAAGCCAAAGGATAAAGGAGGGTATGATTGTGATTGAGGGTATTCTCCTTCTAATTCTAATAAATGTTTGCACTTCTTATTTTACAGAGATGGTGATTTTTCCTTCAAGCCTGCAGAGTTGCCAATTTGGCAAGAACTTCGTACATGGGGGTGTTGAAGAGTCACCGTATCTACCATAGAAGAATCCCATTTTCTTTCTAGCGTACAACATTCTTGCAGTAAAAACAATGATTTCAGATAATTTTTTGAGATAATAATTTTTCAATCGGTTTCCAATTATTTATTTATCAATGGATCTCCCGTTTCTGTTTGTAATCGCGAAACCCAAAGTGATAGTCTGAATTTAAAAAGACATAAAGTCATCTTTTAGAAACACCAAATTTATCACTGAGGTCTATCTATGGTGGTTTTTATATTTGTGCAATAAAGCATTGGAGATACAATTTATCGTCTTATGTTGAGCCAAAATGGCAGTAGTGAAAACTATGACTTATTTAATATTTAACTTACGGGTCATTGTGAGCTCCCCTTGCAAATGAAACTATAATGTCAGCATCAGGAGTCTGTTTACGGCTGATTTTCAACGCACCATATGCACCCCAAGTCTTCAGGGCTTTTGCTATAAGTCTGTTAACTCTCTCTTCTCCTAAACGAGAAGACCAATTTGCAATACTAAAAAACGAAATAAATAAGTTATATGATTGATACTTTCACCTTTTTTCTTACTAATAAGTGATATATCTTTTATTCCATCCTTCTGAACCGAAAGTGAATCTCTTGGTCCTTTTTCCTTGAATAATATCAGGGTTTCCACATCGGGGTGACGCCATCAACTGAAAAAATTTATATTAGAATTAGCACACTTGGCTTAAGTTTCACTAAATGTATTAAAAACTCTACATATGTTTCGGTTCGTTTACCCAATACTAAGAGTATACATTTGTACTGTACTGTAGGAGTATATAATGTTGAGTAACATTGTACTGTACTGTAACTGTATACAATGTTGAGTAACATTGTACTGTACTGTAAGATAAACAATGTTATATTGTTGAACACTATACTGTAAGAGTTGAATGTTGAGTCATATTGTACTCTACGGTAAGCATATACAATATACAACAACATTGTACTGTACTGTAAAAGTATACAATGTTGAGTAACATTGTACTGTACTGTAAGAGTATGCAATGTTTAGTAACATTGTAAACTCTTGATAATGGGTGTACCACCCGAAACATATGCAAAATTTTTGATATATTTAGTGAAACTTAAGCCAAGTGTGTTAATTTTAATTTATTGTTTTTAACACATCGTTTCACCAAAAGATAAGCGAAACGTCCGTGTCATTTATGAAAATTTTAATAACATAAAAATGCGAAACCCTAATTGCAATTTTTTTCCGAAAAAAATGAATTTTTTCTGCTTTAGCTCCTTAATTTAATCTCAATGAATAATTCCATGAATTTTCCAAGGGTTTGGGAAAACCGATCGATGAATTCATACAGAAATGTTGATTGAAAGCAACATTTCATGAATAATTGAATAGAAAATAGCATTTGATAGTAACACCAACATTAATTTTCGTAAATTTAAATGTTATGTAGCTATTTTGAAAATGTACATTTTGTTATGTTTCCAAAAAATATTTTTCTACTAATTACTAATTTCATACCTTTAGTGTGGCATTATCAAGTTTTCCAGTTTCCTCTATAGCCCCAAATCTTTGTACAACTTTTAAAGCATCCGAAAGTCCTTCCTCCGTATAAAGAGCAGCCGATGTATTTCTATCTTTTTTCAAATATCCATACTGTTGCATGAAATCTAACTGAAAATGAATACATTAACATTGAATACGTAATCAATAAAAATGAACAATGCAAATAAAAAAAAATTTCAGTTGGAATTTGTATTTTACTATCTATTCATTGTTTTGTGCTTTACCTATTTGGGTTGAAAAATGGTCATTGTTTTCGTTATTTCAATCAACATGATTTGAATGAAACAACGAACATTTCCCGGTTGAAGAAATTGTATAATGATCAAAATAAAAAAAAACTAAAACTTTAAAATTTTTAATTGAAATTTATAATTCCTTTGAATATTTCAAATGTGTTTGTATTATTATGGGTGTAATAAAAATATGATAATTATCTACACGATGTCTTGAAATCACACTAAGAAATTATAAAAATATACAGCCTAAATAGGTAATACAAAAAAAAGTCTTTGATGAAATGCTAAAATGAAATATTTAATACATATTAAATATTTAATTCATTTTATTTAATTCATATTATGGAAGTTATTGGGTAGATAATAACAATTATTGGAAAAAGATAAACATTCAACATGAAAATATAAAATATTGAGTATTCAAAATAATCGAAATGAAATAAAAATATCTAAAACAATTGAAAAAAAACCATTGAGTTTTTGAATTAATTAAACGTTAAATAGTGATGATGAAATTTCAATTGAAACATTTTTTAAACCTAGTCAGAATTCATAAATGTAATCTATTTAAATTATAAAGTTTTTGAGTTAAATACATTATTGAATAAACATGTATTAATAATATATCTGTTACTATTGAGCTCCTGTAAAAATTTTATAAAAATTTTATAAATAATTTAATTAAATAATTAATAATAAATTATTTGAAATCTGTGTTGTTTCCCTATTTATTTATATCGAATTTTTATGAATTAAGAAACGATATTTATTGAAAGTCACCTGGTATATTCACAAAATAAATATTCTACCTATTAAAATATAATTATTATAAAAACATTTTCAACCCTGCAAAAACCTAGAAAACATTCCATTTTTATCAAAATAAATTTAAAATTTGTAAATTTGGTTGGATAATACTCACAACTTTGATTGTAGGTGGTCCAGAATTACTTTTCACTGGTAAGCATTGTACCATTTGAAAAAAGGCCATTATAACAGTTAAAAGTCTTCGTGTTAGAAACATGATGATAAATCACTAAAAAATTATTAAAATTGTTTGTCAAACTATTCTATAGTGTAAAATACAGCGTGAATGAGCAAATTGTCCTTAGAGAACCGAAGCAGGAGACGATCGACTGTTTACTGAGCTTGTCTTCACTTTAATTTGGATCTCCAATCTTGAACTGATTTAGCTTAGCTCGAGGTGTTGTATTTACCTAAGATTGATTCCGGTAATTCACGAAGATAAAGAAAGAATCATCCGTTGAGAAATATTGTTTCCTTTGAAAAGTTAGCGGTTTATAATCTCCTTTTCCACAATCTCAAACAGATAGTCAGCATGATGAATGAAATTCATTCAGTCTTTTCTCTATTGCAAGATTCCAAGAATGAAAACTACGCAATAGTTGTAGATGACCACTGATGAGTCAATGAAGGAATATGCTGTCAATTAACAAACGCAAAATATCGATAGATATTTTATATCGATAGATATTAGGAAGTTGTGAAAAAGTACAAATTACATATACAATGGATATTTTAGTCTTTTTTCTCGAAATTAATTCTTTATTGGTATTGCAAATAAGCCCATGTATTGAAGAAATAATATTATGTCCCAAGTCTATAGATAGTCTAGACAAGGGTTCCCAAAGTTTTTCTGAAACGGGCCGGAATTTTGAGCGGAACAAAATAAAGAATAAAATAAAAAACATTGACGAGTCATATTTCTGAAGACCGAAATATATTTTCAATATTCAATCTTGTAAATAATATTTGGCAAATGGTCTTTATTGGAGGAGTGGTCAAAGGTTAAGACCATGATTAAGAGGATAAGAATCGATCAGAAATTACATTGATAACATAGCCAAGAAATTCTACAAATTCTACGGTGAACAACAACCCGCTGACTAAAAACATAACAAAAATCAGAGCACACAACACAGAATGCATCAAACACAAACTACCATATCGAAATTTGCCTATATTCAACGAAAGAATACCGAAATTTCACCATCACAGATCTGGTAATAACATCTCGAAGAAAAACATTTCCTTGGTGTTCTCTACTAGAGATGTTAAATCAAAATTGAATACAAAAGCCAAAAATTTCCTGTATAGTAGAATTGAAATATATAAAGGAATTGACAATGTAAAATAAAACAGATAAAATAATTACCTAGAGACAAAACAATCATCTACACATATATGATCCCTCATATATATCAAGTTGATATTAGTTAAAATCAAATTAATGTACAGTAAAACTAATATCTAGGAACTGTAAAAATAATATGATTATAATGAAAAATGATTTATGTAATTAGTTTAAGATATTTAAGGTGAAATTTTTACATAAATCATGTATTATCTTCATTCTGTAAATGAAGATTTTGTTGAATTGAGATAAGACCTTGATCGGGAGATCCAGGTTCAAACCCTGTTTTGACTCAGGATTTTTAAATTTATTTTATTTCAGTGTTAATTATATTGAATTAATTTAATGTTTTATACTTTGCTTTTGTTGTTAATGCCTTAAAGATGTTTTTTTATCACTTCGAATATTGACAAGTGAAGTGATCAGAGGATAAGACGATAACCTAGTGATTCCAGGTTCATATCCGGAGTAATATCTGCAATTTTTTTGTATGTTTTTGAGTTCAGTGGCTGAAATTGATGGTATATCAGATAGAAATGTACAAAATGTACACACATCCAAAAAAATTTGAACATTAATCACCAAATATGATGAATGAAAAATTCACTTGTTTTCATCGAACACGTTGTGAAATTTTCATCATCAAATTTCTCGATAATATCTAAGGAATTTTATGGTTTCTCAATTGGAGCAGGAAGTGAGCCCATAAATATATATTTCGGTCATTGTGGTTGCTTCGTTTTCGTTTAGTCTGAAGATGATTCAGTGAAATTGAAGGAAACTGGACATGAAGAAACTATTCTTAACGTTCCTATGTTATTTCACAAATCAAATATTTCAATTATTTAAATGGAAATAGATATATCATTTTAATTTTCACCTAACAAATATTTCATCTAAAAAATTATCGCTTAAAAATTTAAGGTCGAATAATCAAAGATCTACAAATCAAGGGAGAATTCATCTCGAAAACAATTTAAATAAGATACAACGAATAATCAAAAATTGTATTTCAATGGTTTCATACATAAATTTGAATATGTTGAAACCTAGAAATGTGTAGTTTGATTCTTATTACAGAAGAAATTGTATCATCAATTTTAAAAGATTTCAGAACTCTATCGTAATTTATTATGTATATAACTGAAATTTCTTATTTTTTTCAACATTGTTCGTTGATTATCTTTTTTTTATCGTTTTATTATCCCAGAATATTAGATAGTTTTGAATCACTACTGTATTATCCGATACTGGCAAGGAAGTTTTTTATCGTAACAAGAATACATCAATGTGTTATTTGTGTTGCCGCACAAGTCGATTCAGGGGTAAAAACTAAGAAGATTTTACTAAATAAACAGATTATAGTTGTTTTTTCATAATTCGAAACATAATACATGTTGAAAGACATCATTTTCACACTCTATTTGATTCCCACTTTTGAAATTGTACATAAGATTGTATATTTATTTGTATTACATAAAATTTTAAAATAAATTACTACATAATTCTTTTACAAGGAGAATAATAATATATCTAATTCATTCATAGCATTTTAAACTTCTTATTTGAGTTTTCATTTTATTGAAATGAGTTATTTCTATGAGAGTTAATGATATTTACAACGAATCACCATAAAATCAATTTAAAATATTAAAAATTTTCGTTCATAGATATTATTCTTCAAATTTTTACACATACAAAGCATTTCTAATTTACATTTATTATAGGTACACACTTTTGAAGGTATGACGCCTTCGATATTATGAAACCCTCTTGGCAGGAAGTCATTATATAATCTGAAAAAATTATTCTGCAGCACGTTCCGTAAATAAAACTATAGGTGTTCATTTCATTCCGTCAACAACTCAAACAGTGAGTTTTCTGTGTCGCAGGCCAAACAACGCAAATTGTGAATGAGAAAATAAACATTATGGGTGGGCAATAACACTACAGGTAATTCGTTGGTATATTTATATTTTAGTATACGAATGGAAATACATGTCTGAATAAACTGCAGGATAATTTATTCCTCATTTTGAAGCGACAAAAATTGTGGTTTCATATATTTTATTATATTATGAAATAAAATTTGATGAATTATGTATTCCTAGTTTTTTATACTTTCTTTTAGTATGGTGACACCAATTTAAAATTATTAATAATTAAGAGTGAATATTAATAACTTTTAAGTCAGCTATTTGGGGCATTGAAGTATAATTTAAACAGATTTATTAGAATTATTTGATAATTCTAATATTCCCTTCTTGTCAGTAAAAGCGAGCAGAACTCTTACCCTCCCTCCTATGCTTTCGTAAACATTGGTATACACCAGTGGTTCCCAACCTTTTTGTGCCATGCCCCACCTTAACCTCAATAAAATTCTTATGACTCGCTGAAAGGGTGAAAAAGTTGAAATGGAGGATTACGAAAGGGTTAAACTCATGTAGAGTGAATTTTCGAATTGCCCCCTTTAACAATCAAATTGCCCCCTATGGTGCCCACGCCCCAAAGAGAAGTATACAGTTCCAAGGGAGTATATATATTTTTCTTTTAATATATTCTGTTTTTTTATTGATTCATAAGCATCAGTTATGATTCTAGAAAAAAGAAATCTAGTCGTTAACTTACGATTTGCCTAAGATTGACAGTTTAGTCTGCAAGAAACCAGTAATAATGTCATTGATTTTGAATATTTTCTTTAATTTGGCGAATAATATTCTGATTATTTTGTATATACCTTTTTTACATTTCATTTCATTGTTGCTTTTTCTGATACAGTCGGCTCTCGATAATTTGCAACTCAAGGAACAAGAGAAAAATAATTTTAATTGCTCAAAATAACAGGAGTTTGAATAACTAAGAGGTGAAAGAAGGAAATCTTGATTTATTATTATATACATTTGTCATACCGATTATTCACAAATGTTTATTTTGAAAATGAGTCTGTTATTTTCAATTAAATGAGCGACTTCAGTCTATCATTGCCCAAAGAATTTTCAATAGTTGTGAAACCTATCAGGAAATCGTCACTCAGAGGAGTAAAAGCGAAGGGTAGTAGCAGATATCCTTGCATCGCTCAATTTGACTGAATTAGGGGTTGTTCTTCTTCTTTTACTTCCTCGTCCCCTTTCATATGGTCCAAAATCAACAGTTTGGCATTGGTTTATGCATCTTTGCTTAGTTCAGGAGTTTCCAACCAGGTGGTTTGCCCCACTGGGGACAGCGTAGGAAGATTTAAAGCAGGGCTCGATGAGCCCCCATCAAGGGGGAGGTACTGACCAATATGACTCCAAGAATCCAGCAATTGGTTGATAAAGTACAGACACAATGTTCTCACTAATCATTAATAGTATGTTGTAGATCTTCAGTTATTTGATTATATTCCCACTTATTATTGATAACATTTATTGAAGTTTTCATCGATTGTTTTGTTTCAATCGTAATTGATTTGTGAAAAATGTGCTTAGTGTTTGAGTGTAAATTTGAAGGGGGACATAGAATAATAGTTAGGGAATCACTGGCCTAGTTGAATTTGATTATCAAATCAATTGATATAATTTCGTGAAACTTAGAGTGTTTTTTTCAATAGATTCTTAGCGAAATTTCTCAAAGTGTTAGTTCCTTCTGAATACAATATTTACTCCAAGAATCCATCAATTGGTTGATGAAGTACAGACACAATGTTCTCACTAATAATTGATAGTATAAAATGATATAAAAGAAAAACACTTGGCTAGGCTTCACAAAATTTATAATAAATAAAAACTTGACAATTGTTTCGCGGTGTTACCCCAATTGTCAAGTATTTATTTATTATAAATTTTGTGAAACCTAGCCAAGTGTTTTTATTTTATATATTAAACAATGTTTCTCCAAGAGATCAGCGAAACCCAGTCAACTTTATTAATAATATGTTGTAGATACTTCAGTTATTTGATTATATTCCCACTTTTGATTGATAAAATTGATTGAAGTTTCCATCGACTGTTTAATTTCAATCGTAGTTTTGAAAAGGTGGCTTAGTATTTGAGTGTACATTTCAAGAGGGGCATAGAATAAGGTACAGAACCACCTTGATTTGATGATTTTTTTGTTGAATTTGATTGTCAAATCAATTGATACAATTTCGTGAAACTTAGAGTGTTTTTATGTAATAGATTCTTAGCGAAATTTCTTAAATTTTTAGTTCTCTCTAGATGCAATATTAAGTAAGCTGATTATACAGAAGAACATATCGCAATATTTTACCATACTTGGAGTGAATCCAGTTGAGAAACACTGCTTGAGAGCTTAACTCTCAAAGATCCTACCGCCAAATGGGTTTTGCTATGTTACTACGTGCTTCAAGTGCTATTTTTAGTCATTTTTTATTTAGTTATGGGATAATTTGCAAGAGAAGGCATCAACGCAAATTTAGAGCTTAATTCGTTTTTTCTAATAAACCAATGATTGATTTCTTTCGTACCATTCTGAACTGATTACATCTGAAAGACAGGTGAAACACGAGAAAGATTACAACCCAGTGCTTGTTTCTGTGCCAGATTAGTGTTATTACTCTTCGATCAGGGTTTCCACAATCAAAATTGTAACTACCTCTCATTATCACTTGACGTGATGGATATTTGGCCCAGCGCGATAACTGGCATGTCGGTGGATAACTAAATGAATGGTCCCTAGGATGGGTTTATTACAAGCTGTAATTTGGTTGTTTGGAGATGTATGTGGGGAGATTTTGCTTGTAGCCATCACTAAGCCCAAAAGATATTTCTTGTATAAATGGATGTTAAAATTGC
Source organism: Henosepilachna vigintioctopunctata (assembly GCA_030704895.1). Taxonomy (NCBI): domain Eukaryota; kingdom Metazoa; phylum Arthropoda; class Insecta; order Coleoptera; family Coccinellidae; genus Henosepilachna; species Henosepilachna vigintioctopunctata. The sequence goes on from JARQZJ010000126.1 coordinate 1,286,735, forward strand.
ATACAGTTAAATATTCACAAGAAGTTGTAAATCTGATTCGATCAAAAAACAATTCCTTACTGTTTTATTTAGGTATGGAATTATTGATGTTGAAAATTCAAATTTTGCAAACTGTAAGACATCTTTTTTGCTCCAGGGTGTCATGTTGATCACGGTGTACATGCAAGACGTGGACTTTTTGTATTTTTGAATCTGATAATAATTTGAAACCCAACCTGATAATTTTGTTCCATGTAAATTTATGGAATATCTGGTTTAATACCTTTTTGGCAAATCTAAATACACGAATGCAGAGCAGACCTAAAATTACTTTCATTCAATAATTCAATACTTGACAAACCCTTAAATATTGTAACTTGATAAAATGTTATCTCCGAAAAATGTTTTTCTGACGTTTCGAAATTCAACGATTTAAAAATGCGAAAATTGTGTTTGATATCCATATTTTAGGTTGAAACTTGTTGGTAAAATAATGTCATATTCAGAGAGTTAAGTCATTGATGTTAACAAAGACATACTAAAAACTATAAATTGAAAATTAAAACACTAGGCAATGTTTCACTGTATATATTAAAAACTCTACATATGTTTGGGGTGGTTAACCCATTATCAAGAGTATACAATATTACAATATAACCATTACCAGTATTTTACCAGTATTTACCAGTATTAAATAGTTTATTTATATATCACCAGTATTACCATTAATATTGTATACTCTTGATAATGGGTTAACCACCCGAAACATATGTAGAGTTTTTAATATATACAGTGAAACTTGTCAAATGTGTTAATTTTTAATTTATAGTTTTAACATAATGTTGAACGACGAGATAAGCGAAACCTCCGTGCCATTTATTAAATTCTATAGTGTGGCAGAGTACTTCGATGATTCGAATGTAGGCAATACTGTATGAATAAATATTTTGTATCATATTTTTGTTTATATTATTACCATGAATGTACCTCACCATGTGAAATTGTCTCAAATGTTTAATATTTCTGAAGTCATTTTTTTCTTTTCTTTTCAAATATAGTTGTATGTTATTGTGAAAATAAATTGAACCTATATTTTCTTTGGCCAATATTTTTGTTCGAGGGCTGAATGGAAGATAAGACTCAAAACTGAACAGTCCTTTTGTGGGCATTCCTCTAAGTTATAATTATTGTATCTATTGCTTGAATGTGATTTACCAATGTAAGGAATGTTTCTCAATTAAATTTATTATTGAACTTTTTTCCCTAATTTCTCAAATCGATTTTGCAGTCCCTGTTATATTTCAATATTTTTCCACTGAGAACTTTTCTCATTATGGTTCGAAAAATTTTATTAAAAGTGATATGAAACATGTTGCCCTTTGGGAAAATTCAATTTGAATTATTATTATTTTGCCTGTTTAACTGAACTCAAAAGCTAACAACAACTTTTACAATAAAAAAGAATATTTTGATTTCAATATGAATTAGCATATAACTAGTTATTTGATGTTCCTTTGGTTCTCTTTTTCTTTTATTTGATATATTTATTTTATGTTTCATATATTTACTATTGTCATTGCTATTACTTGGATTACTTATTTTTGTGTATTTTAGAAATGTGTCCTATACAAGTGTTTTTTGTCTGAAAGGATGAATAAAGGTTATTATTATTATTAACATTATTATAATTATTATTATTATTATTATTATTATTATTATTATTATTATTATTATTATTATTATTATTATTATTATTATTATTATTATTATTATTATTATTATTATTATTATTATTATTATTATTATTATTATTATTATTATTATATATTATTATTATTATTATTATTATTATTATTACTATGAAATATTTGCATCCGTTTTTGATTAATAACTTGATTAATGATTTGATAAGACCTTTTGATCATATAAGTCATACATATAATTATAATAAAATTCCAAAAATGGACTTTAGGTTTTAATCACAATTTCATATCTTTATTTATATAATATCATCAACATCTTGCCCCAAGTATCTGGTCGACAAAATTGTTTTAAAAATTAAAACTGGAGAAAAATTACATTCTTGAAACATTCTGACAATATGATGATAAATATAACAAAACATAATGCCGTAAAGTTTCAGGCATCATTTTTGTACTTGCTCTCTAAATATTTGAACCAAGTGAATAACGAATACAAAATGATGAAATTATTCATTATGAAATGATGAAATAAAAAACACAAATGAAAAAGTTATTGTTAGATAAACAGAAAAAAAGGAAAGCAAATCATCCTTAGGAATAATATGCTGGTTCTAAGGGGTTAATAGTAAGACTGGCGAAAGCCAATATTAAACACCTTTTGAAATGTTTTCCGTTGCTTATGTGGTTCTACTTGTTTGTTATTATTTAAGGAAACACGGTAAAGATTTGAAATTCAATCAAGTTGTAATATTACTATAACTTTGTTAAAATCTCAGTATGCATAAAATATTTTTTTTGGATAGAATGCTTCGAAAATAATAATAATAATCCATTTATTTAGCAATAAAATGCTATACAAGATTGTACATGTTTCATTAATCCCACAATCTAAGTTATAAACGAATATTGTGAATTTTATACATTCTACAACCTTCTTACAATTATCATATTTAGATCTGAGTTTAATTCGACCTATTTAAGTATCGGATTAATATTCGAACTTACAAATAGGTAGATATTCTAGTAAAACATGTTGAAATATTCCTGAACATTATTTGTGAAAATATTCCTTAATTTTACAATTTCAAAATTGGTTGAGTGCCACTAGTTTTCAGATAAAAAAATATCGATTAAATGTTCGCAAATACTTGGTTTTTTCGAGCTCATATGTCATAAAAATACATTTCAATTAACCACCTGTAAGTATTTTCCGCTTATTACTCACTTTCTATTGACACACATTTACACCAATATGAATCACACAATTCATGTTATACTGAAATGGCAATTGGAATTATTGAAAAAATTGAGGTTAGGGAAGTCACACCAGGAAATAAATTCATTACGTTTTTGTAGAATTTCTCTATGCAATTAATATAAGTAAAGAGCTTTCATAAAAAGTATTATGTGAATTAATGAGTTTCTTTATGAGCAAATGACTCAACGTTGGGGTAATTTTTTTTCATTTTTTTCATTATTTGCGTCATGATTTGTGAACAATCGCTAGCTTGTCTAGCATGTCACAAAATATACTCTCTATGAATAGGAACAGGGTATAATCAACGTTGATAACACTTTTTCGTTACGTAACATATAACACCTTCTACAAACTTTTCCCTATGAAAAAATGAAATAAAATAGGTAGAAAATTGACTTATTGAGAGACTAAAACTTTTGTAAGTTTTAATACTAATATATTATACTATATATTCATACTTCTATGATAAAATGTTGGAGATTTAAAAACTATCAATTTCACCGTAAAATATAAAACTAAAATTCAATTAAAATGCTATTTCAGTTTTAATACTTGAAAATAATATTATAAATTAATTTACATATACCTACGTTAAAAAATATTTACTATGCTTGTCGAACACTACACCATTTTTGGAAAATATTAACATATTTAATATTTAATATGAGCCATAATAGTTGTTTTGTCTTCAAATTATTGCGCATAGATTATGAACTTCGTTTGAGCTGTAAATGCCATTATCATATTGAATTTTTTTCAGTCTTTTTGCACATTATTTTTCAAAATGCACGAATTTGATTGCAGTTACAATAATTTTATAGTTATATTTTAATTTCTTTCCTTGTATCATATTTTATAGTTTCATTTTAATATTTTTCAATTTTTTAATTTCAATATTTCATTTTTAAGTGATATAGCACATAGGTGTTCGACTTTTGGCTTCAATTACTAAAGTTTTATCTGTTTTAAAAACATTTGTGCTAATTAGAAACCTTGTATATATTTTCATATAGCTATTGAGGTAGAAATAGACTTATTTAAGAAGTGTGCAAAAATACTTCGACATTCAGAAAGTCAGGAACAAATCAAAATAAGTATACACACCTTAGCCTTTCTTTCCAGGCTACCCTAAAAGCAAGGTGAGTACCATTGAAGAGATTCTTCCACCTGCCCTACCCTGAAGCTAATCGGTCTATACAAAACACATAAAACCAATACCAACAAGCTGTGAAAACATCTATTTTAGTTAATCACACAGTCAATAACGATCAATGGGGCTTATGAGTTAGAAAATATACCCGAAAACTATTTATCTAAGCCAGAATTATCGGTTATTGAAAAAAGGTTAAATCTGAGGAGTGTTATCTTAAATCTAACCAATTAGATAATTATATTTTCGACTAGTTTTCAAACTAAGTTATTTATATTTTTTCTATTGATATTTACCATTTGGATAATTTGATAATTATGGGAACTATGCGGAATTAGGGCAATTTTGTTGTTAACTTTTTGCATATTTGTTTTGCAAAAGTCGGTAATTACCGGGAAACCGTTTATAAAACTAAATTTCCATTCAAATATCGATAAAAATCTATTCTAATGTATTTTTTGTGGATTTAGTAATATGCTAATTAGTGATCATTCGAATATTTAAGTGAAACCTTGAAATTTATTAATAGAAGTGCAAATAATACTGCAGTTTTGGATAATTATTTAATCGATACTGATTTGCCTAACGTTTTTATGATATAAAAGTTGTTTTCTATGAGTTTTTATAGATAGAATTTTTATTTATTAATTACTATCCAATTTTTTTTTGGGAGTCATAAAAAGGTGGGAGGAATGGATATTGAAGTCGTTGCCACAGTTGGCGATGGACATGACACAACTGATTAAGACTCTGAACACCGAAAACAAAGTTATGTGCTTCCATCAGATGTGACATAGATTTCAATATTTTTTAACATCATCCCTCGAAGGATAATGGAGGTGTCACATCGTACCTGCTCATACAGCTAGTTCAATTATGGCATTCGTTTGATTAAGTTTAAATTTTCCAATTAATATATAGGTTCATATAGTTATAATTACATGTCTATTTAATTTAAATAAAACTAAGTAGTTTTTCGATTTTCACTATAATTAATTCAAAAATATGACAATATCGTTTCGCCAACACAGTGGCTTCATCAGATGTTGATGATAAACTGAGCTATTATTACATTGTGGACTGCTTGTATTTATCCTGAATATCTGAACACCAAAGATGCTTTGCAAAACATAAAACAGATTCTACGTATGCAACACATATTTTAGAAGAGAACCATGTCTTCGACAACAACTTTAAAATATTGCATATGGAACGTAAAGGTTATAAACTAATCCTGTTAGAATCCATGGAAATTAATAAGAGGAAGAAATCAAACAGTTTATTAAATGATCAAGTTTTAATCAATAATTCTCCTTTATTAAATTTTTCCAGTAAAAATGCAAACAAAGAAAGGTATTCTATGGTTACCCCCAATTCAGAAGAAATATATTCTTTAGTCACTCCCATACAAAAGAAGCACAGTGTTCTATGGTCATTTCACACTACTGATAAATACATAATAATAAGCAGTGGATAATATACATTGTGGATAAGCAGTCCACAATGTTATAGCTCAGTTTATAATCAACATCTGATGAAGCCACAGTATTGACGAAACGATATTGTCATGTTTTTGAATTAATTATAGTGAAAATCGTAAAACTACTTAGTTTTATTTAAATTATGTATTTAGATTTTCATCAAGTATCCGCCCAATCGATTAATATTCTGTATTTCATTAACCGTTCTGAAAAAACTGAACATTCGTTCAGTTCCATTCAGTAAATATAGAAAACATTCAACTGATTTAAACTAAAACTAAGAAACTTAACAGATAAGGCACAAAAGAAGAGATTTTTTATTAGACATTATATATCTACCAAATACTTTGTATAACTTCTGTATCACATCATAGATATATTTGAAAAATTATCTTTCAAGTTTGTTAATTATATTTCAGTGCTCTTGAATTCATAACATCCTATAAGGTCTCAAAATTTTTTTTTATCAATCTCCTTTGTACTTTATACTTCTTTAAAAATATAAACAAATTTTACTGACACATGATTCAGTTTTAAATTTTTTTTAGGGGTATTTGATCCAATGCTTTATTATCTCAAATTTTTTTAATCTTCGTTTTAGAATTTTTTTTGTCGTCTTGTTGACATTTAAAAAAATTCACAAGGGGCATAATTTGTATATGGATTGATAGGTTTTTGGCTGATTTTTCAGAAGACATGTTATTATCATAGCAATTCCATTTCCATTTTAACTTAATAACTGTTTCATTACTTTTTTTAAAGCGTTAATTGTATTCTTCTTTATTGCAATTTTTCAAGAACGGAAACAACCCAATAATTGTGGATACCACTACTGATGAGTCATTCAAAGAATATGCTATTAATTAACAAATGCAAAATCTCGATAAAATGAAAAAAAAATGGAAAGGCATGAAGAAATAGAAATTACATTTACAATGGATAATTTAGTCTTCTTTCAGAAATTAATATTTAATAACAGTTTAGACGAGGGTCCCCAAGTTTTTCTTAAACGGGCCGCAATTTTGCCGGGCAAAAGAAAGAAGAAAAGAATAAAACATTAATCAGTGACATTTCTAAAGACAGAATGTAATTTTGAATATTGAATCTTGTAAATGGTATTTGACAAATGTTATTTTGGAGCCGTGGTCAAGGATAAGATCATAACCTGTAAATCCAGGTTCATATCCTGATTAAAATCAGGATTTTTTTATGTATATTAATGTTGTGATAATTATATTGAATTCATTCAATGTTTTATACATTTAACTTCTGCTATTGATGACTTAAAGATGTTTTTTTGAGCCACAAGACTTAAAAAATTGATTATTTACAGAAAAGTTGTGATATTTTCGAAAAATTCAGAAATGGATATCAAAAATAATCAATTTCACCCTATTTAATAGAAATTTGAGTTATGTAGCGTTTTATAACTGATTAACAATTAGGAACAACCAGAAATATTGTTAAATCTTTGAAAGAATAATCTTCATAGCGTGACGGCCAGTGAGTTTCGATTTCTAACAATTTTTGAAAATCTGCCCGAAGTGATTCATAACGTGCGCCGCCCTATATTTAACCTTCTCAAAGCACCTGCTCTCGCTATTTTCGACACCTTTTTACCTGTAAAATCTTTCCTTACGATTGCTTATTAAAAACGAATCTCAAATACGTTTCAAATTGCATATTCCTGTGTTCAGATTGCCTCTTGGAGCTTGAAAGAAAACAGACTCTTTATGTTCTACGCACGCTATCTAAATACGAACGTTGTATCTGAAATTGCATGACTGCTGACAACATAATGGGGGAGTGACTATTGGTAAATAGAAGACAGATGCAGGGAGCATGTTTTATCTTGACGTATCTTCTTATAAAGATACAGAAAACCTGATGAGGTTTGGTTTGCTTGTGAAAATTTGCAGGTTTCGTATAACAATCCAACCTATTGATAGGAAAACTAAATCATATTTATTTAGAAGAAATTATTTATGTAAGTAGGGTATTTGACTGTTTCCACAAAAATATCTCAAATTATTCGTTATAGCTGATGCATATTTCCCATATGATTAATTCTCGTCAAGTTTTTCTAATTTTTATGAAAATGACAGAGAAAGTTTGAATGAATAAGAAACCCGCCAAAACACTGCTATACAGGTTACTTAATGTGGTGACGTCACCATGAAATAAACACAGTAACCGTCACGTTGTAATACGACTGTCGACTGTTAAATTTAGTGATTGTTGACGATTTCATAATTTTCCTGCGATAAAATGTCTTATAAATGGTGCATAGTGCCACTATGTACTAACACATCTATTAAAAACCCGGAGAAAATGTTTTTGAACCTTCCGACAAACACTAAAATTCGGAAAAAGTGGTTAATTCTCTCTAGTAGAAACCCGAAAGATATAGCTGTAAAATCTCACGCTTTCATGTGTGACACTTTAACGTAAGTAAATAATTCCTACCCTATATTTCATACATAAATGAGTTGATTTTATTACATATTCGTTATAGCCTTATCTATACTTTCTACTATATTTTGAGGTTATTAATTACGTACGTATTTTATTGTTGATCTTGAATAGAATAAACTGGATTTTATTCCTATCTTTGTATTTTTATACTTTGGTATAATAATGAAACAATATAATAAAATATAATAATAAAACTTCAATACTTTATTGTATGTGAGTTATATTTTAGCCAGAGGTCAATGATAAAATTGTTATTGCTGATGAAAAAAGATATGGCAAACTATACACAACATCAAGTGGGTGAGTTTCAGCAAAGCTATAATCATTCTAATAATAATAAGATTCCCGAAACCGTTGAACATAACCAACAGCATCGTCTCTGTAAGTTTCTCTAAAGAACCCGTAAAAGCAAGGAAACCATAGTATATTTCTCATATGTTTAATGTAATCAAGTAGTACTGCACTCGATTGAATTTATTATGATTTTGGTTAGCAAATTGGTAAATAAATAAACTCAAAAATGTTTAGGTATATTAATTTTCATGCTTCATTATCTATTTTACATTTATTTTCAACTAAAGCTTTTATTGAATGGTCATTCAATGATGATTCAATGATTCAATGAAGTATGCAATGCAGTAATTATTTTTCAAGTTGAATTTCAAAATAATAACTTTTATTTAGAGTAAGTTAACATAAAATCATAATAAGTCATAAAAATTGGAATTTTAGAGAAGAGGTGAATAGAAATTATTAAATTATAATTATTCACTTTATTGAAAATTTAATGAAAATTATTCATATAAAATTTTCAACTAAGCTATAATTTCTATCGAAAAACAACAAGAAATAAATTTTTCAATTTCAAAAAACTGAAAAATTGACAAAGTACACCTTCGTCGAAAATAATTTTGTATTGTATTGAAGTATTGAAGAGTCAGAAAAAAATAATTTATTTATTTTGTTTAATTTCAATTATATATTTTCAAAATTGTGTCAGAATTTGAAAATGAATCAATGAGTCTGAAACAATTCATTTTTTCATTTTCATCTTACTATTTCTTTAATTTTGTTCTTTAATAATGATAAAATGGTTAATTAGAAGAAATTATTTATGTAAATTATAGACTTTGGAAATAAGTATTCATTCTTGGAACATGTTTTTAGGTTGTTGATGATTGTTTGTGGGCAAAATTATCTTGTATATTTTGCAAAATTATACAAGAATAAGCAAAAATAATTTTTGCAAAATTATTATTACTTTATGTTGGCAGTTCTGTAATAACGCCACCAAGGGTCACTTTTTGACGATATGAAAAATCCTGAGAATGTTAAAATAATAATTGTCATTAAATTTAAACAAAGTACTGAAAATTAAAAGAATTAAAACAACAAATCTTTCTCTTCAATTTTCTTATATCTACATAGCATTTTTAACGTCTTTTACTACGCACTAAGTCATTGAATGTCAATTCAGTAATTATTTTTCAAGTTGAATTTCAAAATAAGAACTTTTTTTAGATTAAGTTATGATAATGAAAATTCGAATTTTAGAGAAGGGGTCAATAAAAAGTATTAAATTATAATTATTCACTTCGAAGAACTTAAAAAAAAATAAATATTTTCAAATATATTACAAAAAAACATTGTGACTATGAAAAAATGTATATTTATAGGAAATACTTTTAAATAATTTATTAGAGTTAAATACTTTCAGCTATGCCATTTAGTGAAAAATTTTCATATCAAATTTTTAACAAAGCTATAATTTGTATCAAAACAAAGACTAAAAAAAATTTTCATTTTTCAACTTGAAAAAAAAGAAAAATTGACAAATTGCACCTTTGTCGAAAATAATTTTCACTGGTGAAAGTATTGAAAAGTCATTGAAAGGTGCAAAAATTTATTTATTTTGTTTCATTTCATTCATTTATTTTCAGAAATTTTCAGATTAATGCAAAGTAAAGAAATTAACACTCTTTAGTTTTTAAATATATGAAAACTGGAGTGTTTTGGTTAACCCATTATCAAGAGTATGCAATGTTTGTTAACTGTTACTGTTATGATACTGTTTTTAACATGTAACATTTATTTTGAAATAGGTTAATTTTAGAATTTTTAATATATTTAGTGAAACTTAAGTCAAGTATGTTAATTTTAGTTTGTTTTTAATTCATTTTTTTTTCATCTTACTATTTTATAATTTTGATCTTCAAGGGTTAATTCTGTTACTTTATTAGAAATATATTCCCCAGTTATTTATATTGATTAGGTAATATTAAGAGCATAACAATAATAATATCGATAAAAATAAGTTAAATTCTGATACTACTGGTGAGAATTTATCATTTGTAGTGAAACAACAAGAAATAAATATTTCATTATTCAACTTTTAAAAACTAAAACATAGTATCGAAGAAACTGAAGTATCGAAGAGTCAGAAACACGATAATAATTAAAAATTTCTAGCTTTTTATCGATAAGAGATAAAAATACTGATAACACAATTTCTATATGTAAATTTTCTGTGTTCTTTCCTTGTAAATAAAATAATCTAAAAAATTTAATATTAAAATAATTCAATCATTTATCGAAGTCTCATACAATAAACAACCTGTAAAAATATTCAACTTGGAGCTCTCCTTCTAGGCCTATAAATTATTTATCGTTTTTTTCACCGATTATATTTCGGGAACAAAACCAACAAAATCCAAAAACATCAATCTGTCATTAGTATTGGTTTAAAACCCAAATGTTAATTTATCGAATTTCAAAATGACTATTTACAGGGTGTAAATTACATGTTACAGCATGGATGTGTTGTTCTAGAGCATCAATTATGATTTCGTTCTTCGATGCACCTGCCTTAAAAGCTGTTGGCCATAACAAAATACCCACACTTCAATCTGTGATATATAACACATTTAAGGCAACCATAAACACGAAAGCAAGCTCATAATACCTTGTAAGGTATTCACCGATTTTGGTTCAAGTATATGCATCAATTTGAATGGGTTCTTTCAAAATTAATAGCCGCTGAAATTACTGAAAAAATGAATGATTTTCAGGGAGTATCTACCCTTTTTAGATTATAAATTATGTATATTGGAAGATGCCTCCTAGAATTCATGACATAAGGGTTAATTCTGTTAGAATTAGAAATATAGCCCCTAGTTACTTATATTAATTAGGTGTTGCATATGTTAAGAGCATAATAATATTAATAATCGATAAAAATGAGGGAACTACTGGTAAGAATTCATAATTTTTTTTTCATTTATTCATTTTCATCTTACTCTTTCTTCAGTTTTCAATGATACAATGTTTAATTTTGTCTCTATATTAGAAATATAGCCCCAGTCACTTGTATTTATTAGGTGATACTGTTATTAAGAGCATAATAATATTAATAATCGATAAAAATAAGTGAAATTCTGATACTACTGCTAAGAAATTATTTCTTCTTCTTTCTAATTAATCTATTTAAATCTTACCATTTCTTCAATTAATATTTTTTGGTTTTGTTTTGCGCATGCCAATAATTTTGTTGTTGAAACTACTGGTTTTATTTAACATTTAAGTTTTTTGTCAACCTCTTATTTCAGATTACTAATGAAATTTTTAAACGATAGAAGGTCGAGGGTAGTCTATTGAAAAACTCGCATTGTCGAGCACTTCCAAATAAAAGTAAATCAACTTCTTCAGTACTCCAAACCTTAAAAATTTAAATACTAAAATTAAAATAATTTTGAAAAAATTTTCAACAACTTCCTGCAAGTTTTTATTTTATTCTTTCATTCAATTTTTACTATGACACTATGAATGTCAAATTCAACAAAAAAATTAATAATTTAATATAGATAGTTGGATTAACTAAAAAAATTAATAATTGTCTACCATTGTGATGTTCATTTGGATATTCGTTAATTTCTCAAAATTTTAAAACAAAATTTACATATTCAATTATTTCCTTAAATTCGAAAACAAAATTTTGAGTAAATAGAACCGATTTTTCACACTTTTGTGCTGAATTTTTCAGATTATTTTTTTAATGGTGGATTGTGTAGTTATATAAAATTTTTGTGTCTTATTTTTTCATCTATAGGCAATTTTTGCTTTTCAGCTTTTAAGGTGTGGGAATCTTCTTCCATAGGTGTCAATTATTTTGATATTACTAACGTAGTACTAATAATATATATTTTAGAAATTTTAATATTTGAAATTTAGAAAAATAAGTTGAAACAATAATTTAAAATGTTGGTTCTATTCATAAAAAAATATATGATAATCTGAGAATATATAATTTCATCTTAAAATCTTGAGCGTCGATTTATATAGTTCGTTTCAGTTTGTTTGTATTTTTTTCAACACAAGTTTTATGGGAAAAGTGCAGTTTTTGGAACTGAATTCATCTGAAACGAAATAAAAGTTTCATAGAAATATCCATGCCGAATATTCTCAGAATATGAGGTCTTGTTGCCCACACTGCGAAGTCATTTTCCAGTACCCGTTGTTTTAGATCAAGCCCATTCCAGTCCATCTACAGAATGAACAAGGTAAGTCTTTCAAAATGTACGTTAGTCCAAGATGAGCATGATAATAAACTAAAGATGCTTCTACCTGGCTTTGCGAGGTGCTAATCATTTGGCTACCTCTTGCGAAACTGCTAACAAGAAAAGATGCATCTATTTACACTGATTTGATCTTGCCAGAGATGGACTCAGTACAAATTAAACCGCTGTCTTTTTGATTATATGAATAGGGTAATTGACTGCAATAAAAATATAGATCAAAATGTTGTTAGATTTATAGTAAATATTATTTTAAACCAATAGCTATTACGTCCTTTTGAAATATATATGATTTTTAAAACAAATCAATAATAAAATAATTAAAATTTCATTTGATCACGTTATGAAAACGCACTGGATTGGCTAAATTGCGAGTGACGTCACCGTGCAGGAAACAATGCCAACAGCCAACAAAGGCTAACATTCATTTTTCGATGTCTTTGTACGTGTGTTTGAGCGTTTATTTCCCGGTTTTGTTAGGTATTTATGTTATGTTAGGCTGATAGCAGAAATCTACCAAGAATAGACCCAATTATGGTTGGACAATTTCTAAAAACAATCCTGATTTTTCACTACATTTTGATCATTCAATACTTACAAGCTTTAGTTGAAATTAAATGTAAAATAGATAATGAAATATCGAAATTAATATACCTATACATTTTTGAGTTTATTTACTAATTTGCGAACCACAATCATAAAAAATTCAATTAAGTGCAGTATACTTGACTACATCAAACATGTAAGAAATATACTATGGTTTCCTTGCTTTTACAGGTCCTCTAGAGAAACTTACGGAGACGATGCTGTTGGTTATGTTCAACGGTTTCGGGAATCTGGAATTTGCACAATAAAATGTAGGATGTGTCCCGAACACAAAGTGAGAACAATTCTTTTTCATCTGCAATAACAATTTTATCATCGGTAATTGACCTCTGGCTAATATATAACTCACATACAATAAAGTATTGAAGTTTTATTATTTTAAATCTTTTATTATACCAAGGTAAAAAAATACAAAGATAGGAATAAATTCCAGTTATTCTGTTCAAGATCAAAAATAAAATACGTACGTAATTAATAACCTCAAAATATAGTATAGTATATACTTACGTTAAAGTCATTTTCACACATGAAAGCGTGAGATTTTACTGCTATATCTTTCGGGTTTCTAGGAGAGAGAATTTACCACTTTTTCCGAATTTTAGTGTTTCTCGGAAGGTTCACAAACATTTTCTCCGGGGTTTTAATAGATGTGTTAGTACATACGCACCATTTATAAGACATTTTATCGCAGTAAAGTTATGATAATCGTCAGCAATCACTAAATTTAATAGTCGACATTCGTATTACAATGTGACGGTTACTGTGTTTATTGCATCGTGACGTCACCACATTAAGTAACCTGTATAGCAGTGTTTTGGCGGGTTTCTTATTCATTCAAACTTTCTCTGTCATTTTCATAAAAATTAGAAAAATCTAGGGAGAATTAATCAAACTGTTTGTGGAAACAGTCAAATACTCTATTAATAAATTTATAATAATTATAAATTAATCACCAAACAGTCAGTTTTCCTGGATGTAACGGTGTTTTGACATACACTTGAGGATTATCTTCACTTCAAATGCGGCAGTTTTGTTTGTTGACGTCGCCATTCAACCAGAAGTGCGCTAAACAAAATTCGCTTATGAAAATCGGGAACAACGTCAATCTCGTTTTGGGCCCATTCGACAAATCTACGCCTTGTTGTTCAGGCGTAAGTCTATTCATGATGAATTACCCAGCCAAACTGAGAATAAATCACTTCTCAGCTGTTAAATCGGTAGCCATCTTCAACAGTGATGCCAACTTAAAGTTCTATACCTCTAAAAAAAAAACCCGTTATTTTAGTTTAAGTTAAAATAGTCAATTAGATCAAAATAAAATTGCTCATTGGTCCTCTGCGGCCAAATTTTCATGATAAAAACGCTTAGATTAAGTATTTCATTTGTATTTCAAGTATTTTATGAAGAATATTTATTAACATCAAATAGGTAATAGAAGAGCTCTTTATCGAGTAGAACCATTGGGAGTAACGGATAGCTGTACGGCCCTGACTTGGATCCCTTTACCTGCTTTTTCAGTTTACACGGCTCACTCTATGACAAAGGGGATTAGCAAGTTTGTCACAAAATCCTAATTTACGATAATAATTCCATTATCAAGAAATCTTCGCTAAAAAAATTGACTGAAGACTGATGTTCGTAGAATGGTTTTTACGTATTTACATCTTATTTCGATCAATCAAATTAGACACAGGGCTTTTAACATAATTATTCTTCGGTTTTAAGGCTGATTTCGGCGTCTCGCTTGAAGTTCCCTTGTTTGAAACACTTGTGGTATTATCCATTCATCTTTGTGATTGTAATTTGAAGCGGCTAAATGATAGCTTGAATACATTTCAGTCTTTTCCGGGATCACAATACAGAATACCTACTTAATTTCATCAGTTAGCATAAGTATTAAGTGTTTTTTTGTAGGTGACGAAATAGAATATAAAAGATTTAATAATTTTTTTATTCTTCAACATTACGATACCAGGAAAAAAAAATTTGAATGTAGGTATTTCTCTCATTCAAATGAATTGATGCTAATAACTTTGTATATTTCTGTCTACGAAACTCATAAGTACTAGGTTTTTTGTATTTTACAATGTTTTACCCCTTGAAAACTAAAGGAATTTATTGAGTTGTACCTTTTTTTGAATTTTATTATCTCCTCCATAAATTTTTTCCTTATTTTATAAATTTTATAGTTTAGACCAGCATGA
Organism: Henosepilachna vigintioctopunctata; assembly: GCA_030704895.1. NCBI lineage: Eukaryota > Metazoa > Arthropoda > Insecta > Coleoptera > Coccinellidae > Henosepilachna > Henosepilachna vigintioctopunctata. Next base: position 1,302,162 of record JARQZJ010000126.1, read on the forward strand.
ATCCTGTCACTTTTTGGATCTAGAAATTTTGTCGGACATTTCAGAAAATGATTTATTTTTCCAAGTTGTTTTTGATGCCCTTTGTAATAATAAAACAACGATGGATCATTCGATTGACAAAATTTTTTTTTATTCGAAAGATAATCTTGTGGCATTACATTTTAAATATGATTTCTGGCATATGACCGCCACGGCTCGCTCGGATGTAGTCCAATCTGGACGTCCAATTTTCGATGACTTTTTCCAACATTTGTGGCCGTATATCGGCAATAACACGTCGAATATTGTCTTCCAAATGGTCAAGCGTTTTTGGCTTATCCGCATAGACCAATGACTGTACATAGTCCCACAGAAAGTAGTCTAGCGGTGTTAAATCACAAGATCTTGGAGGCCAATTCACAGGTCCAAAACGTGAAATTAGGCGGTACCAAACGTGTCTTTCAATAAATCGATTGTGGCACGAGCTGTGTGACATGTTGCGCCGTCTTGTTGAAACCACAGCTCCTGGACATCATGGTTGTTCAATTCAGGAATGAAAAAAATTGTGATCATGACTCTTACCGATCAAATTGACTGTAACGTTCTGTCCATCATCGTTTTGAAGAAGTACGGACCAATGATTCCACCAGCCCATAAAGCGCACCAAACAGTCAGTTTTTCTGGATGTAACGGTGTTTTGACATACACTTGAGGATTATCTTCACTCCAAATGCGGCAGTTTTGTTTGTTGACGTAGCCATTCAACCAGAAGTGCGCTTCATCGCTAAACAAAATTCGCGCGATACGTATTCCGCACAGAACCATTATTTTCGAAATAAAATTGCACTATTTGCAAGCGTTGTTCAGGCGTGAGTCTATTCATGATGAATTGCCAAACCAAACTGAGAATAAATCACTTCTCAGCTGTTAAATCGGTCGCCATCTTCAACAGTAATGCTAACTTAAAGTTCTATACCTCTAAAAAAACACCCATTCATGAAAAATGAACCAACAGTTACGCAGTTTGAATTATCGTCAAAATTAATCTACACAATATTTTTTGTTTTGAAATTTCCTCTGGTTTTCATTTGGCCATCAAGATAAGATGAAATTTACAGTCAAATATTGAATGCTTAAATATATGAAGTACCACTATTAAATAATTTTGTTCATTGGATCCTTCTGGAGGTATTGGTTTCATATTCACAATTTCAAATCATCCAGATTTTTTACTTAATTTTGCTTTTCTAGCAGAATTAGTCTGATTATTTAAGTACTACACCCCGTACACTAGGATAGAAAATATAAGAAGACGAAAAGCATGATTATATTTTGCGTTTCTTGATTTTTTCTTCAAAATAATTTTCAACATAAGTACCAGATATTTTACACTATATAATGAGTTTGAAGGTATTCTTCACGTTTTTTGATGTGTTACCCATTGAAAAAGAAAACATTGATGGATTTTTTAATATTTTCTGAAGAATTGTGTCTCCTAATTCTATAAATTTTAAGGCTTAGAGCACTATGAAAATAATCACTTTATTTAGATCTGGAAATTTTGTCATTATAGAAATTGATTCTTTTTTTCCAAATAATCTTCAATCTCCTTCATGATTTCTGTTCACCAACTTCTTTTTCTAAAACAGGTACACCTATATCACGAAGAGTGAACCAAGAGTTGATGATCTTAAAATTATCTTCAAAATAAATCTACACAATAATTCTTGATTTGAAATTGACTTTGCGTTTCATTTGTTGAAATTTACAGTCAAATAATGAATAATTAATATGAGAGGTACACTATTGCACCTCGAAATTTAATTTTTGCATAATTGCAATAAAATGAACTATTGAATAATTTTGTTCTGTCAATCTTTCTGGGGCAGAAGTTTCAAATTCACAATTTTAATTCATCCAGATTGCGTTTCTAGCCAAGTCGGCCTTACTATTTAAGTACTACACCCCGTACAATATAATAAAAATATTAGAAAACAAAAAATATGATTATATTTGCGTTTCTTCTTTTTTCCCGCATCTATATAATATTTTGCAAATTAAATACGCTTGCAAAGTTTCATGTAACTTTATCATGCCATATCCTATTTTTACATCGTTGCATCTAGTAATGGTCTGTTACTTGGCATCTACACCCAGTATATAATGACTGAAATATTCATTAAGCTATTTTAGTGAATGTAGACTGCATCTGAATTGAATATAACCTACGGCACTGATACGTATAGTAGAACTAAATAAAATAACCATGACTTTCAGCACGGCCATTTCATTTTAAACCGAAAATACCTTCCGAGAAAATTTTACAGTAGTGTAATGCTGGTTTGACAATTCATTGTATACTTCTGTGACCACTTCAGCTGAGGGCTGTAAACTTTGGTTAAAGTGAGACCACATTTGAATTTAACTTTATGAGAACGAAAGTTGTTAGGTCAGAAGATAATGGAAAATTCAATTGTACTTCCATAATGGCGTGCATAATAATAAACACAGTAATAATTCACGAACCCAAGACGTAAGAGGACAAAATATTGAGCTTCTGAACAGGGGGTAAACAATTGATGAGAAAATTGAACAAAATTTGTTGAAAGATTTGAAAATATGTTTGAAATCGTATTGATATGTTTGAAATCGTATTGATAAAACTTTGATTTCAACATCACTTTGATGAGAACATTCAAGAGATATTGGCTGAAAAATTTGGAAATAATATTTTAAATCGCATTAATAAAACTTTTAATTTGAATAAAATTTGTGTTTTGTCTCTCAATTATTTTAACGAAAAATCATTCTTCGTAGCAATAACAGACAGTAAAACATTGAGAAAGTTATAATTGTTAACTTTTGACTGAAAATTCGATTGTATTGTATTTTACAACTGTCAAAACTTCAAAAAAAAAAGAATTGAGTCTAGTGAAGAGTTTCTACATACTGGTATTCCTCAGGGTGATATACTCAAAAATTTGGAAATAATATTTTAAATTACATTAATAAAACTTTCAATTTGAATAAATAACTTTTAAATATATAAGTGTTTTGTCTCTCAATTATTTTAACGAAAAATCATTCTTCGTAGCAATAACAGACAGTAAAACATTGAGAAAGTTATAATTGTTAACTTTTGACTGAAAATTCGATTGTATTGTATTTTACAACTGTCAAAACTTCAAAAAAAAAAGAATTGAGTCTAGTGAAGAGTTTTTACATACTGGTATTCCTCAGGGTGATATCCTCAAAAATTTGGAAATAATATTTTGAATTACATTAATTGAACTTTTAATTTGAATAAATAACTTTTAAACATATAAGTGTTTTGTCTCTCAATTATTTTAACGAAAAATCATTCTTCGTAGCAATAACAGACAGTAAAACATTGAGAAAGTTATAATTGTTAACTTTTGACTGAAAATTCGATTGTATTGTATTTTACAACTGCCAAACTTAAAAAAAAAAGAATTGAGTCTAGTGAAGAGTTTCTACATACTGGTATTCCTCAGGGTGATATCCTCAAAAATTTGGAAATAATATTTTGAATTACATTAATTGAACTTTTAATTTGAATAAATAACTTTTAAATATATAAGTGTTTTGTCTCTCAATTATTTTAACGAAAAATCATTCTTCGTAGCAATAACAGACAGTAAAACATTGAGAAAGTTATAATTGTTAACTTTTGACTGAAAATTCGATTGTATTGTATTTTACAACTGTCAAAACTTCAAAAAAAAAAAGAATTGAGTCTAGTGAAGAGTTTTTACATACTGGTATTCCTCAGGGTGATATCCTCAAAAATTTGGAAATAATATTTTGAATTACATTAATTGAACTTTTAATTTGAATAAATAACTTTTAAATATATAAGTGTTTTGTCTCTCAATTATTTTAACGAAAAATCATTCTTCGTAGCAATAACAGACAGTAAAACATTGAGAAAGTTATAATTGTTAACTTTTGACTGAAAATTCGATTGTATTGTATTTTACAACTGTCAAAACTTCAAAAAAAAAAAAAGAATTGAGTCTAGTGAAGAGTTTTTACATACTGGTATTCCTCAGGGTGATATCCTCAAAAATTTGGAAATAATATTTTGAATTACATTAATTGAACTTTTAATTTGAATAAATAACTTTTAAATATATAAGTGTTTTGTCTCTCAATTATTTTAACGAAAAATCATTCTTCGTAGCAATAACAGACAGTAAAACATTGAGAAAGTTATAATTGTTAACTTTTGACTGAAAATTCGATTGTATTGTATTTTACAACTGTCAAAACTTCAAAAAAAAAAAAGAATTGAGTCTAGTGAAGAGTTTTTACATACTGGTATTCCTCAGGGTGATATCCTCAAAAATTTGGAAATAATATTTTGAATTACATTAATTGAACTTTTAATTTGAATAAATAACTTTTAAACATATAAGTGTTTTGTCTCTCAATTATTTTAACGAAAAATCATTCTTCGTAGCAATAACAGACAGTAAAACATTGAGAAAGTTATAATTGTTAACTTTTGACTGAAAATTCGATTGTATTGTATTTTACAACTGTCAAAACTTCAAAAAAAAAAAAGAATTGAGTCTAGTGAAGAGTTTTACATACTGGTATTCCTCAGGGTGATATCCTCAAAAATTTGGAAATAATATTTTGAATTACATTAATTGAACTTTTAATTTGAATAAATAACTTTTAAACATATAAGTGTTTTGTCTCTCAATTATTTTAACGAAAAATCATTCTTCGTAGCAATAACAGACAGTAAAACATTGAGAAAGTTATAATTGTTAACTTTTGACTGAAAATTCGATTGTATTGTATTTTACAACTGCCAAACTTAAAAAAAAAAGAATTGAGTCTAGTGAAGAGTTTTTACATACTGGTATTCCTCAGGGTGATATCCTCAAAAATTTGGAAATAATATTTTGAATTACATTAATTGAACTTTTAATTTGAATAAATAACTTTTAAACATATAAGTGTTTTGTCTCTCAATTATTTTAACGAAAAATCATTCTTCGTAGCAATAACAGACAGTAAAACATTGAGAAAGTTATAATTGTTAACTTTTGACTGAAAATTCGATTGTATTGTATTTTACAACTGTCAAAACTTCAAAAAAAAAAAGAATTGAGTCTAGTGAAGAGTTTTTACATACTGGTATTCCTCAGGGTGATATCCTCAAAAATTTGGAAATAATATTTTGAATTACATTAATTGAACTTTTAATTTGAATAAATAACTTTTAAACATATAAGTGTTTTGTCTCTCAATTATTTTAACGAAAAATCATTCTTCGTAGCAATAACAGACAGTAAAACATTGAGAAAGTTATAATTGTTAACTTTTGACTGAAAATTCGATTGTATTGTATTTTACAACTGTCAAAACTTCAAAAAAAAAGAATTGAGTCTAGTGAAGAGTTGTTGCATACTGGTATTCCTCAGGGTGATGGATTCCTTCGTCCTCCTTGTTTCTCTTATTTATAAAAGTACTGCTTATCGAGTTTGATGATGCTGGAAGTGAGGTGGCTATGTATCCTGATGAATATAGTGATCTCTGAGTAAAAAATGAAACAAGTGTGGTATGAACAACTACTTTCATTTAGTTTGATGCAAGCTTTTGTCGATATGAATTTGAAGTAGGCTACTCATATCGACTATCCACAGCTCTGTGATCTTCAGTTTGTGTGTACTTACGTACCATCTTGGGGTTCCACACTTTCTATTATACTGCTGTTATTTCTAGTATGATCTTTTTATGTCATAATTATTTGAAGCAATTTCACAGATATCGACCATTTTGCTTCCTTTTTTGTTCCTTTTAAACATATAATTGTAAATAATATATTTGGAACCTATTGTTTGAGTTATCTTATAGTTATAATGGATTTGTACCAAGTAAATGACAATAATACACAATTATAATTTGGAACGAAACAAAACTAATATAGATTATTATCATTATTATGTTGAATAGTAATCATGAGTTTTCAACAAGAAACAGGGATGTACTACTTATTCCTATGCATAAAACAGCTAAATTTGAACACTCTCTCTATTATCAGTATTAAAATTCTCAAACATTTTACCATCGAATTTGAAAGTACTGAAAGCTCATTTGTTTAAGAGGCGAGTTAAATCTCTGCTCTTAACGAAGACATACTAGAGTTTGGCAGAGTATTTCGATGATTCGAATGTGGGCAATAATGTTGAATCAATTTCTTGTATCATATGTTTTTATATTTTTTTTAACACAAATGTTATTCACCATGTGAAATTGGCTCAAATGTTTAATATTTCTGAGGTAATTCTTTTCTTTTCTTTTCAAATAAAGTTGTATATTATTGTAAATATAAATATAACCAATATTTTTGTTTGAACCAATATTTTTGCTCGAGGGGTGAATGGAAGATCAGAATTTTATTATTATTATTGTCATATTACGTCTTTGGGACAGTAATTCGAGAAGTTCGGTGTCATTTTGACCACACCCTGTACACATCAATGAATATTTTATAAAATAAGTTTTAGAAATGTGCAAATTGAATATTGAACACACCTGTCAAAATGGTAACCAATTACACCCAAAAAGAATTATTTTGTGTATTCAAGTTACCCCTTTTTTCTACGACTAACAAACCGTCTCGTCAATATTCTTGAACGACAATGAATTATCCCATAGGCTGCTTTAGTTACGGTCAAAGATGATCACATTTCCGAGAAACACAACTAACTTTGGAAATAGTCAATTCGACTCACTAGTCTGATGTTTTTATTGCCACTTTAAAAGGTCATATTTTACGATTCCTCGTAAGTCATAATTTGGACTTTTGTACCATGTGGTTTGTGTTTGAGGATCCTTTTGGGTTGTTCAACTTCCGACTGCACCAACAGACAGTGGCGTAAGTCGTCGACTCATCAGTTTTACTGTACACTTGCATGGTGAATAAGTACATTATTTAATCGTATTACTTTAAGAATGAATTATTGTTTATATAATTTATAAATTCACTTTTTCTATTATTGAGGTTAAGCTGAGTAACTTATTCTAAATTTTGCCTCTTCTTACTTTATATTTAATAATATAGTACTCAACTAGTGAGGGTAGATCAATAACAAAAATGAATTTAATAGAAATATAAAACAATAATCAAGAAATATAAATCAATAGAAATATAGATCCACTTAACCTGTCAAATCGGCTATGTAGCCAGATCATTGAAACTATAGAAGTCGTCTACGTAGCCACATCATTAAAAATATACAATCACCTAAATAGTCTATGCTGCCTCATCAATGATGTTAGTGAATATGTAATCTGTGGTCCAATTTATAGGTTAAACGTAAATTGTTTCGTGGTGTTACACCCTTTTTAAAAGTTAAAAAGTTTTTCAAAAGTTGATTTAACTTTTGAAAATGGGGTATAACACCCCGAAAGAATTGTCAAGTATTCATTATAAATTTTGTGAAACCAAGCCAAGTGTTTTTATTTAATATATTCAATAATAATTATTTTAACATTATTATTGAATTATGTTTAACAATTTATTTAATAATTATTAACAATTCATTTTTAACATTACTAGACATACATTTAATTTCAAAAACAATTCAACAATGGATACCATGCAGCTTCTCGTTATTTATTTCGTTTTAAGGGACAAGAATGTTTAATTAATTATTATTGATACAGACATCAAAAACATTGATCACCTTTCTGATGAAAATAATTGGAAACAAAGAAAATAAATATCTAAATGAAAATATTGATGAAAGAAATTGGACAATTTCGAAAATTGGAAACTTTCAAAATCGTATTGCCTCTTTGTAGGGAGGAAGTACGCTCTACATTTTGTTCCGAACGCACTCTACTTCACTAGAGAGATGTTAATCTTACTTCTTCGATAGAGGGAGTTCATCTGAGTATGCCACTCGCTTTATTCCGCCTTTTGAACAGATAATGCTGAGGTGTGTATGGAAATAACATAGAAACTCGATTTTTTAGATACATGCCACTGATGATTCTCAAATAGTATGAAACAGCTCTGTAGGGTATTTTCGAAGTTCGATCTTCTTCGGAATTATCTAAATCTTCTCCCTCTGATTGTTTTTGTTTTCGTTGAGAACATTGATCCAGGCAGCTTTGTTAGTGTTCTATTTAATTATTTCGATATTTTTATAATATTACCTATTAGACGTGCGATAGAACTTAAAATAAGGGCTTGTTGGGGATTTTATTTCTGTTTTTTCCCACCCAAAAACACTTCGTTCTCTCAGAATGGTCCTTATTTCGTCGATCTGTAGATTTTAATTGAATATAAACTTAAATTAAAGCACTTGAACTTATGATTTACACTTTATTGACTACATAGCATGACGCGTTTCGTCGTTACAAACGACTTCTTCAGATGCTTACAGAATAATATTAGTCGTTTGTAACGACGAAACGCGTCATGCTATGTAGTCAATAAAGTGTAAATCATAAGTTCAAGTGTTTGAATTTAAGTTTATATTCAATTATAATGGATTTACATCAAGTAAACTCCAACGCTATCAAATACTATAGATTTTATTCTAGATTGGCGCTATATTTTTGTTCGCACTTGGCGTAAGCGATTTTTTTTCGACATTCATGGCGATATTCTATATTCATCAGTTATAGATCAGTTTTTGATCGGTTTCAGCCCTTTCAGTTATTTTGTGCAGCATTTATTCTTCATTATATCGAGTAATTTCATTACTATTCTGGGGTGGTTCATCCTGTAGATATGTGCATGAAACTTTGCTCCTTGTTTTTTCTCCTTTATTATTTCTTCCGTTATTGTATATTTGTCTTTTGATAGAAGTATTCCTGGGATATTTTCATCCTAATACTATTGATTAATCTACCTCAGAATTTTTCGTTCTTGTTTTTTTGTGTCTTATATTTCAGATATTTAATATGTACGTATATTTTATTTACATGTATTTTTTGATTCCAGAAACATTAGAACATAAGTTACAAAGGCTAGCCCCGAAGGGCATGAAACCACGTCAGCAAAAGAAGAACTACTTTACAATAAAGATAAATATTTGTATTGGCATTACACACTAAATTTATAATACACTTTGTTTTAGAAATTGGTTGATTTCATACCAAACGCGAATTTTTGAATGATTTCCAATACACTTATTCTCGATATTACACCTAAAACTATTATTTTTCTTGTAGTATTATATTTAAGGGAAAAGTTTATCAGTAAGTTGTGCTTTATGTAAATATAAAGTTTACTTTGAAGTTAAGTTTATATTTAAAGTCAAATTGTTTCATGCATGTGTAATCATTAGAAAACATTACTGCAAATTGCAAAATAAATTGCCAAAATATATTACATATACCTAATTCGAATTTGACCGATCATTCAGTGATCTGGCTTAATGGCAAAAATTTCAATATAGCCTTTCGCGATTCGAATCTTTGCAACCTATAATAAAAGTACCGCCTTGAATGAGAAGCGAATAAGCGAATATTAACGGACCTGTCTGAAAAAACAGATTAACAAACAGAACAAAAAACATATGAATGTTCCTTTTCCACATCAGCCACCTAGTCATTTTTGAAGATACCGTGATTAGTGGCATTGTTATGGTAACCAGGGCTCTGGTCCTTCGAGTCGGATGCTGCTTCACCTTGCCTAATTGGGTATATACAAAAAAGCAATTATGGGCCTACTGTGAATAAGGTACCCACATCTTTCCAACACTGTTTTATTGATGGGCGAATATGGGATGATTTATTCAAACAATCTATTCTTATAAGGTCTTATTTTAATGTGCCCTCTTTATACGAAGACGAATAACTTGGACGAACAAGTGAAACTGAATTTAACTGTTTACTATTCTGAATACCTGAAGATATATTAAGAAGGATCCTTCAATATTTTATTTTATTATGCAATAATTGATCGTTTAATAAAATGATCAAATGATCGAAACACATGAAACGTCTTGAAAATGTCACGAATTTTCTGTCTAAACGTTTTACTTGATAAAACGTTTTAGACAGAAAATAATAATAAGTATATATTTCCAACAGGTAACTACCCAATTACAGAAAAATACATAATGAATATTGAAGTACAAAATTTGGTGACTAAAAATATCAATAATAAGATAGATATACATTATTAAAAAATAATAACAATAATATGAAACATTATCAAATATAATAATCTAATTCTATAATATATCATTATCTAAATATTCAATGATCTAACTGAATGTCTAAATCATGAGTAATAACTAAACAAGAAAAGAAATCATTCAGAACTTAAATCGGAAGAAAAAAGATACCTAAATGGTTAAGATTTAACTACACATTAATGATGGAAACAAGTGAATACCAGTGTAAATCATGGTAGCTTGATACCTGGTTTGCAATAGAACATGCAAAGCTAAGCGGCTATTGCGAGAGAAGATTGGTTCTGTGGGTTTTTGCCTAAAATGTCTGGCTTATTCTAGTACACCTCTGAGGAACAAAGAAATTAAGTTTACCCAGAAGTTCAGGACAGTCGAGATTATCATTGAGCAAATTTAATTGAAAAATTTCAATGCATTCAAACTTCTCCTGGTGTGGAGGCTCCTAGTATTAATCCTCGACAGCAAACAAGCGTGATCACAACCCCTAAGGGGATATAAACCATCCTCTCGAAATGAGAGCCATTTCAAAAACCCCCTGTGCAGTGCCTCCAAACAGATTATGTGACAATTACAAATTGGTCTCCAAACAAGGCAGCCATGCTCACCTTTGCTTGACTAGGGCCCAAATTAATATCCTCTGTAATGCCTCAATGCAGAGGATAGGAGATGCATGTACAGATTAAATGACTTGCAATGCCAAAAAATGTTATTGGCATTGTAAAACTACAGATAAATTGAATTATAAATAACCTTCAAAAAGGGGGCATTACAAACAATTAGCAATGAAACGAAACAAAAACGAAATGCATGTAAGATGGATAAAAGTTTTTCTGTGAAGTATTTTTACTTACAATTGTTCGTAGTAATGAGAGTGAATAATAAATGTGAAAATTTTCAGTAGCGTAGCTAACAAATTTTTTGTGACTGTTAAAACTTTGAATGAAATATTTGGCACTTATTAACAGTATTAAAGTAACGGCAACAATAACACATTTTTAATAATCCATTATTTTGTTTCTGAAACTACAAAACTGTCAAATACTGTGGAAGTTTTTTAAATTTTACTGCCGTTATCTGATGTAAATCCATTTCAAAACAAATTAAATTAACAACAAATCTAATTTTTTCTAACAGTATTATAGGAAATAACAAAAATTGATAACTGTCCACTAATATATGAACTTTTAGGCATATCGGAAGTCAGAGCTCAATTTATTTTCTTCCTTCATACCGACTGGTAGAAACAGTTCATCCCTTTTCCGCAGGCCTGTGGCGATTTTGTTTTTGTCGGCGTCGTTTGTCTTTCTGAATTCAAAGCCAACTTGAAAGGTTTTATTGTTCGACACGTGGTTGTCATATTTCGGGAACTGAATTTGTTGTTTGAGTAGTTAAAGAAGAATTAGTGAAATACGATTCCAAAACGACAGAGAAACAAACATGAGGAATGGTTACTGTAAATTACTACAATTTGGCATACAGTGAAACATATATTAGGTCTGTCATTTCTTTAGGACCTAAATGTTAATGTTGTATGGATGCACTTCATATGGGCTTTAAATGTTCTACGTGTTTTATAAACCGCATTTGTAGGCGTCTGCAATATAAATTAACAAGATTTTTGTTAATATTCAATATTTGAAATTGTTTATTCAGTATCCTCAATTAATTTTCAAAATTGGAATTAATTAAACGAATGTTATACGAATTATGGAGATGAGGATGTACAGTGTCATGTTTCCACCATCCTACAAGGGATAATTCTAGAGAAAAATGAAATTCATGTTACACCTGAGAAACTAGAAGGCAGTCTGTTCTATGAGGAACTCATCAGTTATGTCACGTCCACCACCAATGACTCAAATTTTCATCGTTATGACTCCCAGGTGAATTCGTCAAGTAATAAATACATCACAATTCCATCTTCCACATGAATCAATTGAAAAGCTCTCCTAAATCTAAAAAGTCTATCGATAAAAAGTGCGTTCATTGAATATAAGCGGGTAAATCGTCCGCTAAGTTGAGGAACAGGAAGCAGGGCATAATACTATGCTGTTCGAATTAATTGGGAAAAAGGATAAAAAACAATGTTTTCGTAAAATCTTACCTTCTAATGAAGTAAATACAAACAAAATAGCGTAAATTCTTCATATTAATATGAAGTATGTCCTCCTTTCGCAGAAATAACTTCTTCAACTCATCTAGGCATCAATTCCACTAGCTTAGTGCAGATTTTCATCAATTCGTCATCATGAAATCATACCTGAATTACACTTATAATCATTTTTTCTTTTGTAGTGCAATCCATTTTTGCCAGTCGTTTCATTAAAATATTCCATAAATTCTCAATGGGATTGAGATCAGGTGAATTTCCCGGCGAATCGAGTACTTTTATTTCATTCTCACGCATAAAGGCCTGCACTTGTTTGGAATTGTGGCAGGGAGCCAGGTCGTGCTGAAATGTTCCATCAAACGTTTCCATGAATGGGACAATCCTGTTGCGCAATATTTCAATATATTTCACTGAATTCATAGATGTTATAGGAGCTAATCATCCAGTGCCATTGGTTGTAAAAACACACCAAAACATTTGTTTCGAAGGATGTTTTACTGTTTGCTGGATGTGATCAGGCCGCAAAGTTTCCCCATCGCTTCGTCTAACAGCACTTGATTTGTACCCTTGAACAAACAAATGTGTCTCATCACTAAAAACCACCTTCTTCGAGTCGTCCACAGTCCACGCGGTACTTTTTGGCCCATGACAAACGTTTTTTCATCATTTTCTTGGTAAGCAGTTGCTTTCTTCTTGGCCTTCTTGCTTTACGGCCAACCTCCAGCAGTCGTTTTCGCACAATTGAAGTGCTCACCTCCACACCAGAAGCCATTACATCCCTTCGAAGTTCAGTGCTTGTCTTTCTCGGATTAATTTTGCTATTTCTTATCAACAATTTGCCTGTTCTTGGAGTAATTTTGTTTGTAACAGTTTCCTCTTCTTTTTGGAGACGATGAGCCTCTTTCTTCAAATGTTTTTAAAATTATCCACCTTTCGACAAGACAATACAGCACGTATCAAAATGGAAACCACCAACTGCCGCACCGGTAGGCTCACAAATTAATTGCTGGCGAGGTAAAACAAGTCAGAATGTAAATGATGGTCAAGGTCGAACCCTCACGTCACCTTAGGTACTAAACAAGCAGGTGTGAGGGTGTTGGGCCACCAATGCAATTTTTTTTCGTATTTATTAATTTTCGTATACAAGGCAACAAATAGAAATTGCGTTTTGCCACGAATATATTATTGGGGAAAAAATTATATTTTTAAAAATTTAGGGGTTGATTCAGGCCAGCTACTCACCAGCCAGGTTTGCATTTCGAAGTGGGGTATATCAGGAGAGGTATGTGGCAAGTTTTCAGGTTGCCTCAAATACCTACCCAATAGGTGCCAGCTTTTGGACTTTAAATTTTGGACTATATCTTTGGACCTATACTGAAACATCAATAATGTAAACCAAGGTATAAAAAACTTGTCATAAAATGTTTTTCGTCGCATGCGCTGCGGAAAATATGAATAAAAGAACAGAAAAATGTTCTACAATATTAAATAACATATCAATATCTACAAAAACAGTTCCCGATATGATATGTCTAACTATTGTAATTATGTCAGTATAACTACTTCTTTGAAAGAAATGGTAACAAAAACCACACTATGCTTAAAATACTACCTTTGCATGTCTTTTTATTGAACCTTATCCAAATAAATTATTTATTACTCAAGACTGTTTCAGTACCTGAAGATTACTTTTTGAATCATTAAAATAGGCCATTGCATTCAAAAGATATTATGAGTTTAAAAATGTCAATCTAAACAAATTCCTGCTTATAATATAAGAGGAAAAGTTTGTATAGAGGAATGGATGGGTAGATTTTTGAGTGTTTAAAACAAAATGCGAGTAGATGAAAGACTTTTTGAGTGATGGTACAATTGGAGTAATGGCTAATCACTCCACAGCGATAATCTTTCCTTCTTCGAATTATATATAAATATTGAATACAAACACGTGCATACCAATGTTATGATTATGAAGTTGTAATTCATTTCTTTGTGATAATTAAAATCATCATTCAAGTTTAGCTAAAAGTTATCACTCCATTCATTGACCGTGAGTTTTTGAGCGTTATGAAGTTCGCAGGTCCATCTATTTATTGTATAATGTTCCAATTCTAAAAAGTAATTCTCTGATAAAATTTACGATGCATTCGTAGACTCATTAATTAAGTTTTAGCTACCGGTACAACGATAATAAATGATCCATACATTCAGTGAACCAACAATCTTCCGGAAATGACCATCGAACACTATTGATCTTCCATATAATATCCTGGAGGAGTCCTGAAATGAGTGAAGTTGACTCCAGGCAATGATAAAGACTCTCAGACTTCAACTTTGCAGTTTTCTCAGATAATTCCTGTAATTTCCTTGTAACAATCTTAATTTTCCTTAGGCGTAATTCTCACCGATTTTACAGTTTGAATTTCTCGTTTATGATCGCTTGGATTATTGTGATTCAGTGTAAATGCCCTTTTGGAAAACCGTTTTACCCTGAAGGATTAATATTTTCTACTTGGGAATATATCCGAACTTCGTCATTTTATTAAGTGTCACTGATTATCAAATTTGAGAATATGCAATCGACTTTATTACAATATTTTATTACTTTATTGTAAAATCTAAACAGAATATGTTATTTATTTATTTTGATTTTTGTTATTCAATTTATTCAACTCAGTACTATGTTCTTCTAGATTGATGTAACCATTAAATAAATAGAATACAATCATTATGCATTAAAAGCATTAACAACAATGTTTTCAGTTTAAATGATCCTCTATTATAGGACAGTTTTGAACTGTCTGTTGAGTGAGCCTTTTTATGTGGAAAAAAATAAATATTTAAGGCCGTTACTTGATATAAATCCATTTTAAAATTGATTAAAAGAAAACACTTTTTTGTAGGTTAACGCACATATTGACACAACTGTTATTAACTGCCAGACATTTAACAAATGTCTGGCAGTCCAAAGAAGCTATCTGGGTTGAGAAAAGTACGTTACATTTGTTGAATAAAAGTATATTAACCTATAAACAGTGCTTTCCTTACGCGTTTCGTCGTTACAAACGCTTCTTCAGATGCTAACAGAGTTTTTCAAAAGTTCAAGTGTTTAAATTTAAGTTTATATTCAAATATAATGGATTTACATCAAGTAAACATCAACACTACTGAATAAATAAATAAAAAAAAATTATTAAGTGTCACTGATTATCAAATTTGAAAATATGCAATTGACTTATTTTATTACTTTATTGTAAAATCTAAACAGAATATGTTATTTATTTATTAATCAACTCAATACTATGTTATTTTTGATTGATTTAACCTAAATAAATAGAACACAAACATTATGCATTAAAGACAATAACAACAATGTTTCCAATTGAAATATTTAAGGCCATTACTTGATATAAATCCATTATAAAATTGACATAGTGAAGAAAACACTGCTTTTTTAGGTTAACACACATATTAACACAACTATTATTAACTACCAGACAAAAGTCTGGTAGTCCAAAGAAGCCATCTGAGTTGAGAAAAGTACGTTACATTTTTTTAAATAAAACTATGTTAACCTATAAACAGTCTTTTCCTTTCTATTTTAATTTATCAATTTTCTAGAAAACTTTTTTTAGAAAAATTAATTATTTTCTTGAAATTTTCAATTTACATTTATTTAACACAAATTACTGAGTTTCAGAGTGCTTCGAAAGAAAGATGTAAGTCATAATTTGGGAATATATCCAAACTTCGTCATTTTAATAAGTGTCGAATATATACTAAAATTCAAACACTTGAACTTTTGATTTACACTTTATTGACAATAACATAGCATGACTCGTTTCATCGTTACCGACGCTTCTTCAGATGCTAACAGAATACTGACTGACAGTCAGATCTTCAAAAGTTCAACTGTTTGAATTTAAGTTTATATTCAATTATAATGGATTTATATCAAGTAAACACCAACACTATCAAATAAATAAATTTTAAAAAATATTAAGTGTCATTGATTATCGAATTTGAAAATATGCAAGACACTTTATTATAATATTTTATTACTTTATTGTAAAATCTAAACAGAATATGTTATTTTTGAATTAATCAACTCAATAATATGTTCTTCTTGATTGATGTAACCATTAAATAAATAGAATACAAACATTACGCATTACAAACATTAACAACAATGTTTTCTGTTTTCAGTTTTTCAGTTGAAATATTTAAGGCAGTTATTTCCTATAAATCCATTTTAAAATTGATATGGTAAATAAAACACTGCTTTGTAAGTCAGCACGCATATTAACAGAACTATTATTAAATGCCAGACATTCGACAAATGTCTGGCAGTCCGAAGAAGCAATCTGAGTTGAGAAAAGTACGTTACATTTGTTAAATAAAAGTATGTCAACCTATAAACAGTATTTTCCTTGCTATTTTGATTTTTCAATTTTCCTGGAAACATTTATTACAAAAATAAATTTTTTTCTCGAAATTTTCAAGTTTCCTTGCTATTTGTTATTAAATTACTAACTTATTTATTTGTTTATTCAATAATTTACCTCTATACTAACAGAAATAATTGAATTTCAGAGTGGTTCGAAAGAAAGATCTAACTCATAATTTGTAGGGTTATATTACTAAGTGTTTTATTAGAGAGAAATAAGCAACGTGCATTTATACCTACTCATAAAATCGGGGTAAGTTATCTGTTTTCAAGAATAATCTGTAGTTATAATATACAGTTAGTATTATTACTATTCAAAAAGCAATAAATTAAAATAACTGTTCACTTCAATAGAGTCGGACGTTGCCAAATTCCAACCCAAAAGTCACTTACTTTCGCTTTCTCTAAGGACAGTCAAATAAATAGTTGAAATTTGCACAAACCGTAAGTTTACAATCCATAAACATTTGCAGTTTCGAAATGTACAGTTAAATAGTGAAAAGTAAAAATAAGGTTCAAGACGCAATACTATAAGGCCGTTCTAAAATATGGTCGTCTATAAAACTCGATATTGGTGTAATATACGACGAAATATGAGATGTAACCTTCGGCAGATCGGTTTATTAGACGGTTGTTCGTTTCGATACTTTACCTAACCTTCATTATGATTTTAGTGTAGTCCTAATGTGAAAAAATTATTTTTCGGTTGGCCTCTAAATTCTTCCATAAAGAAATAACGATAGTATTTATTGCGGCGGTACGTGAGATATTTTTGAGCGGTTTTTTTTTTTATTTCTTTTAAAATACGTTAACAAAAGAATTTTTGAAGATATCCGCTTCAACAACTCGACTCTCTAAGAGGGGTTTTACATTTATTATCTTGTAACTTATTTGATTTCAATTATAGATATGACAAAGGACTTACAGATTCCTGAATTATCATCGAAGTTTTTCAACGAATGAAATGTCTCATAGAATAAGAAGTTTATGGTTATGATGAAATAATGATGTCATCTTCCTAGAAATATGAGGAATAATATTGTTTTTTTTTTAATTGAAAATATTGATTAACCAGGATGTGAAAGCAACATAAGAATGATACTGCAGTAAATCTTATTAGTCGTAATGTTCTCATAAATGTATTGAGAGAAAACTTGGTTAAAAATAACATATATATGATTTTTCAAATGAAAAATTCAAATTACATAGAAATCCAATGAGAAGAATATTAGTTTATTAGTATTATGTTACTCAAAATGGTACTTTCAAATGTATTTATTAGGAATAACATTCTTCATTAATATAATTTCATTAAAAATCGACTTTATTATATTTATTATTTTCCTTTCATTAGAAATGATAATTAGGCTTACTAACACCATTTATTCAAGAGAAATAAGACCACTTTCATGTTAATTAAGTTTTAAAAATAGATTAATAAAATCTTTTACTTTTCAGAAAAATAGTAAAACAAAGAATCATTTTGTCATAAAATAACTGGAATATGCAGAAGTCCTATGTTTTCATCAGTTTTTCCAATTATTTAGGATATTTTTTTCTATACCAAAAATTCTGTAGACGTGTTCGACTTTCCTTCAAAATTTCACTACAAGGCTACGAAAAATTTGACACGACTCTAAGTATAACTGCATTTTATCATTGAAAAAACGCTAATAAAAATTGATAATTCTAAGCTGTCCAATAAATGTGACAGTAAAATTGTCACTTTGACAGGGACAAAAGTTACTTGTAACTGTCACAGCGACAACAGTGATTTGTCACTTATTATTACAATATGGTAACAGTAATTTGAGATTTATCACTAATTTATACAATTCTATGTTTCCGATTCATTAAATCGTCGGAATTACAAAGGGTATTTTATGGAAAAAAATTGTGTGTTTATATTTTGATCTTCTTCACTTTAGATGTCGCTTCTTTATTATTTCACTTTAATATTTTTCGTGTCTGTTGAGCAACTGATTTCCATTAAACAACCCAAATTTACTGGCTAAAATACAAACCTATTTGGAATTGATTATAAATGACAATAGCATTCAAAACATGTAATAAAATAGTGGATTATAGGTAACGATTCAACTGCAAAATATACTCGTGTGCAAAACGAATACGTTGTGGATTCTATATCTGTGAACGTTACATTTTGCACGTAGATCATCGCAAGTTACAGAATACACGATATTCAACTATTTCCACAGTTTCCAACATTAAAACTAGAAATAATACATAACAGTTGCGTATTCATAAAAATACGTAAATGGCACACTTGTTCAGCAAATCATCTGTCAGTTTGCACGTATATATCAACAACCGTCTAGACTTCTCGTCTGTTGAACTTGACCTCTTGTACCAATCAGCCGGTCGTTATTATGACATATATTCTCTATTCTGGTTGTTGCCGATTTGAAATGGGTCTAAATGATTTGACATTGGACATTTCGACATTTCCTTCAATATATCCGGTAGGTGGTTGACAATGACATGCGACCACACACACTAGAATATACACATGGGCGGAAAGTTGTTTCAATTATACGCAGTCTGAAATTAGGCCGCGTTGCCAAGTGTACTTCCTAGGAAGTAGAAACAATTTTAATAGAATTTTACAAAGTAATGTTAAATCTTTAGTTACATAGAAAATAGTTACATAAAACAATAAAAAATAGAACAATACAATAATTTCTATCAATATTTCAATGATATATGGGTAAATGCAATATGAAAAATTGTCATTGTTCAAAATTATGTTAATTATCTTGAGTAATCGACAAAGATGAAATCTAACCTAACCTAACAATATTTACAGTTTTGTTCTCAATATTTTTGAATATTAAGAACAAAACTGTAAATATTATTAGGTTAGGTTAGGTTTCATATTTGTCGATTACTTAAGATAATTCACATAATTCGTCAAATGTCTAATAGAAATTCAGGACTACAGTAATATTGGAAAGGTGTAGAATAATACAATCATCACCAGCTTAAAATGAATTTTTGAAATTTAACGAATTTCAAAAAGAATTCAAGATGAAATCTCTAAACTTTCTCAAATAGAGTTTAAATAATTCGAGTGAAATCTACATTAAACTACGTTTTTTTTTAATTAATTTTTATGTTTAAAACGATTTCATTTGCGCGCTTATTATGTTTGGTTAAGGCTATCTTGAATTAATAAAGTCAAAATGCTCAATTTTGGTTCATTAGAGTACTACATTCAGACAAATAATAATTATATTCTAAATAATAATAAAAATAATACTATAAACTTTCTGAATTTGTATTTGAAAAGGTACTATGAATTTAAAATTGCTGAATCTGTATTTAACATAGATGAGATATTAGTCAAAGTTATCGAACAAGTTTTGCACATAAATAAATAAGTACACAAACAGCAATTAAGTTCTGTACGATTTCTTGCCTCTTGTTTTCAATAGAAAGAGACAGAAACTCCATAGCGATGTTTTGTTACGTAACGATGTATAACAACTCAGACCTACCACAAGAGGCACTAAGCAATTTAGTGCCGATTTCAGTCACTTACACTGAAATTATACTGGTATTGAGGGTATATAATACTAAACATTATACTGTGGGTGTGTTCTGTAATATTCACCATTGTACTGGCCAGTACTCATGACGTCATACATAGACGCCATATTGGTGAATCGTTCCGAAATATACTGGCCAGTGCGTGACGTCATAAACGACGCCATATTAGAAAACAGTGTTTGTTTAGGTTTGTGCTCCAAAAGTTATTACAAGTTTTATATATAGACAATATCAATTTGCATATATTGGTAGTGTAAGAGTAAAATGGACTTTCAGATTTTTTTTATTTCAGACGCCATCATTCCTTTTCATGAAGAATAAATAAATAAATTTCTTGCACAAACACCCGGTAAACAATAGTATACCAGTACAATATGGCATCTTTTTCTGACGTCATCAGCACAAACCAGTATACTGGTCAACATTACGGAACACGCCCTGTATGTAATACTAGTGTATATTATTGCTAGATTGTTGTCTAAATTAGACTGGGATCAAATCTCATACTCAATTTATAATGCAGAGAAGTGAAATACACAAATTGACCGTACAAATCGAGTTGAGATTTCATTATATATTGAGGTAGGACAATTATTTCAACAAGTGTTCAAAAGAATAAAAGTAATGAGAAATTGTTAGATTCGAGACGGCCATTCTGGCAACATCGCTGGCGCGTGTGTGATCTTCGCTCAGCCCACGCCGCTTACTACGTGTGACGTCATCGTCGTAAGTTACAGCCGACCGGGATGTGAAACCGGGGGCAAAGAGAGGACCAAGCCAAACAAACAAGTCGTGGGCTACTTCTCGGAATCCTAAAATTGAAGAAGCGATGCGCGTAAATCGTGATGAATTATTTATAAGGCGGCTTTGCTCGCTCCAACGGATGGCGAATTCTGCGATCGGATCTGCGGTATTCCTTAAACCTTTTTTTTGTTTTTCAGCAGACACGGAATGAGAAGAATATGGTGAAAGAGTATAAGAGAATGTAAAATACTTTTCTAAATTGAATTAGATGATATACATACGATTTATTCAAGTTTAAGATGTAAGTACAAACTTAAATCAAACGAAATCTGCAATTGACAAGCAGCCACTTGAACCTCCGCATGAACTCTCGGGATAGCGAGATTTGATGCTTATCAAATTGATTATCTTTGACGAAATTTCTTATTTATTTTTCTGCTTGGATAGGAGGAAGTTTAAATCATCAACATCCACAATTTTCACAATTTCATCCTCTTGTCTTCTCAAGATTCTTGCGTTCAAGATTCCTACTCATGACAACAAGAGTGTGAGTGGAAGGCTTTGTAGATATTTCATTCGAACGCTAGGGAGAGTTTATACGTCCTTTCGCCGATAGAGGAAGCATACGTGAGTATTTCACTCTGTAGAAATTCTCTTAATTTGGTATAGGACCTATGTTCGTTTTGAAAGTCATCGATTCTTGATTGATAGATTAAATATGGACTGATGATTCATAATAATGATGAAACAATTGTATCCTATTATCATTCAACAATATCGATGAATTTTTCGAAACGCTCTTAATATTCACTCTCGAAAGTGATGGGTTCCTTCTCGTTGACAACATTTGTGTAGACAGCTCCCTGAGAGTTTTATTTGAAATATTTCGATATTTCGATTAAGAGTCTCAGTATTTACTAGTATCGAATTACCTGTGAATATATCTAAATACATTTAAGTATCATATGAAGAATTCTGGACGTAAGTCCTGGGTACTGACAAAAAAGGAAGACAATGGAGAAGACAATATAAAAAAAGATACATGAAGGTTAAAGCCATTCTAGCCTAGGTGAATTCATAAGGGTACAAAGTATTAGATGGGTGGGTCCCTTTATGACTGAAGAAAAATGAGACAAGAAAAAGAGATGCTGTCCAGTGCTTGGATATTGTTCAACATCAAGTCAAAACTATAGACCCAGATTAGAAGAGGTAACTCGACATAGGAACTTCTGAAAAAAATAGAAAAAACTATAAAAGAAATGTATTACCACGGCTACATTTAATACAGGCCATGAAATGAATATCTGCGTTATAGTATGAGAATATCTGATGTTACCTAAATTGTATCAATATCATACCGTGGAAAAATTACTTATTTTATATATGTATATACCTACATATATTCCTTACTATGAGTTTTGTATTTAACTTTAAGTATTCGAATGTTTCGAAATATTAAAGGAAAGATATACAAAATAGACCTTCCAGATGATTTCGAGAATCTACCTTCCAATAAATCGATTTAACAAGTGGAACTAATAATTTTTGCGGAGTGATAAAAAACAAATTTGAAGCAAACAGCACTGTCAAATTAGACTCAAGAAGAGTCTAATTTCACCAAAGCGTTTACATATTAGTACGTAAACTAAAAAGGGTATCTTCAAATACGCGCAGTTTAATATGATTTGATTGTCTTCAACGCAAATAAGTGAATAACGTCTCATATAATATTAAGAGACGCAGCAGTGTATCAAGTTAACAATAGTTGAACGTAGTACTGCCTTATACATTGTAATTAAGGCCTTATTAACCTTATAGCAAATTTAACACTTTCCAATATAACAAATCTTAAATTTTTTTAAGCGACCAGTTCAATAAATGTTTTTTCCAAAATAACCAACAGGAATCGCCAGTTTTTGCGAAATGTTTCCATTTTGCCAACAAATTCGTTCCGAGAAGTCGGTATAGATCAAAAGACGTACCACTCCGGTTCTTTCAGGTAATCTTATCTGAATAAAACCCGTCAACTCTTTAAATATTCACCGTCTACGTCATATCGAATGTTTTAACAATATCGTGTAACCGAAAAAAACGAGAAAACGAAACAAAAGGCCAGAGTGGATGGTGGACATCGGAAATATCCCACGCTTGAGTTGCTCCTTCTCTTCCGATGAGTTCGGTCACAACATGTGAGATGTTCATACCGTCATGTGACCTTCTGTGTGGAATAAGAACGTGAACGGGATACGCTCTGTGCAATTCCAGAGGCGGGCGATGGTGCGTATGGTGATGCAATAAGTCGCATATCCTGGAACAAAGAATCTACAAAAATTGTAAACTACGCGTCTTAAAAAAACTTAAAATATACACATTTATTTTTCTCGTCTAATAATGGAAAAAATTAGCTTTATAACGGGTGACTTTTTAAGACTTAAGTTTTTAAGGTTGGCGGCAGTGGTTGGTAATGACATCCAAACGTCATCTGTCAAAGTGAAAAGTTTTCAGTATACTCTGCCATTTCATCGTGGAAAGACTTACAAACGAGCAACGATTGAAAATTGTTGAAATTTACTATCAAAATTCGTGCTCTATGAAAAATGTGTATCGTTTGTTACGACCATATTATGGTCGTCATAGTCGACCTGGTGAATCAACAATTCGTGCTGTTATCTCCAAATTTCGCACCAAGTTTAATTTGTTGGGCATTCAACCATTGCCTCGTATGCGTACAGTGCGTACTGAAGAGAATATTACGGCCGTAGCGTACAATGTTAATGAGGATCATGAAATGTCAATTGAGCCTTAGACAGGTTGATGAAAACCCGCTGTTTTATCAGAAAATTGTGTCCAGTGGTGAGGTTCATTTCTGGCTTAACGGATATGTAAATAAACAAAACTGTCTCATCTGAAGCGATGAACAGCTCAAAAAAAACAGCCGGAAAACGACAGTTTTGTGTGGTTCATGATACGCAATTTTTTTTTGCCTCAGTTGGCCGAGTTGAACTTGGTTGACATGTGGTTTCATCAAGACGGTGTCACATGTTACACAGCTCGTGAAACAATGAAAATGTTGAAGAATGAATTTTGTGTAATTCGTGGGATACAGGCCGAAATGCTCGAAAAAGTGACGCAAAATTGGACCTTCTGAATGGACCATTTGATATGGAGCAGCGGACAACAATTACATGAAGTTATCTTCAAAATATAAATGGCAAAGGCCAAGTTATCAATTTCAATAAAAATTTTGAATATATGATGCAACTTCATCAATCGAATAAGTGTTTTATTCGATATAAAAAAAACTACACTTAAAAAATCACCCATTACAATAGTAATACGATATAATAATGATAATAATAATAAGCCTATATTTCCAACAGGTAACCACCCAATTACAGAAAAATACATAATGTATAATGAAATACAAAATTTGGTTACGAAAAATATCAATAATAACACAGATATACAACATTTAAAAATAATAATAATGAAAAACATTATCAAATATAATAATCTAAATCTATAATAATAATATATAAATATTCAATTATTCAACCAAATCTTTAAACAATAAGTAATAAATGAGAGGTAATAAGAAATACTTGTCTAAAAATCATTGACTGAACAATTCTTTATTCGAGTATTAGTTTCGCCTCTACAGCACCATCAAGAATGTATTCTTATTACCTCTCATTTGAATATGAACTATCACATAGTTGATTCATCGTCCGTTGAATTTATTAATAAGTAATAACTAAACAAGAAAACAAATCACTTAGATTTCAAACTGAAAGGAATCAAGATACCTCATGGTTAAGATTTAAATACACATTAATGCTGGAAACAAGTAAATACCAGTTCAAATCACAGCAGCTTGATACATGGTTTGCAATGTTTGCAACAGAACATGCAAACTAAACTTCTTTACGAAGATAATAAAACAAAAATATATAATAAATAAAATAATACAATATTTATATAATATAATACAATATTTTGATTATTGAAGAAGAGTGATCGAACTTGAATTCGCAACTTTTGGGCTTTCGCTTCAGCTTTTTTGCCTCCCAAAACGCTGCATCCTTTGAAAATGCTCTTCTTTCCGTTCATCTGTCCAATTTATTCCAGCGATCCGAGCGATCTTCGAAATTTTTTATATTGATGTGTTGTAAGTAAGTTGTAAGATCTTTTTGGATCTCTTTTAGCCATTCTGTTGCGCATTTACTCTTCATAATTATATCGAGTAGTTTCTTCGGTATTCTGGACTGTTTCATTCTGTAGACGTGTGCATAGCACTTCGCTCGTCGTTTTCTGATCTTCCGTTATAGTATTTGTCTTTTGATAAAATTCAATCTGAGGTCTTTTCTTCCAAATTCCGTTTCCACTGATTGGCACGTAAATCTATGTAAGAATTTTCCGTTCTTGTTTTTCTATTTGTCTAATTCTTGAATGACCGTCAATTACCATTGTTTCAGCTGCGTAGATTGCTTCTGGAAGAATTGTTGTGTTGTAATGCCTTAATTTTGCTCCAGGTAAAATGCACTCTCCCTTATATTGAGAGAAGAGAAAGATTGTGGTGGAGGTCTGCAATGAATTTTTATGAGGACTGGATTTTTATCCTTTGCCTCTTCATCTTCTTTTCGCGTTTCTTCTTCTGTTGGATTTTGTGAATTTTGTTTTCACACATTAGGGCTTAGTGCTTTGTTAGAACTTCCTCTTCTTGCTGTTTTGAGAGTTCTCCTCTTCAGTCGTTCTTTTCCATTGGGACAGAGATGTTCTACTGCCTCATGTTCTGGGAGTGATCTGTGTTGTTCTTCGTATGAGATTGTCCTGGTGTGATTCCATAGGTTCAAGCATATTTGTTCTTCTTGCGTTAATCGTCTCCGTGAGTTTTTTTTAGTTTTAGTTCTTCATACAAATTCTGGTAGAGGGATTGTAAGTTGCTAGACATTTTTATATGTTGACAGTTACTGGTGGGGTATGCTAATGGTATCACAGAATAGTGATGCTATGCTGTGATATGTATTCTTCCATCGAATGACAATGGCCATTCCCTACAAGCTCTAATCATGATTGAACAGTGGTTGTCAAATGTTAACCATCAACTTAATATTCTGTGTTCAGATTGGCCAACATGAAGAATGATCTGACTCTGTTTATTTCCCGAAAATCTTATATCAACGAAATGGCAGTGTTCCAGAATTAACTATTCCATTCTGTCGTAAAATATTTAGTAAATAATGCCGAAGAATGAAAGAAATTGGATTATATCGATTCCTTAATATCAACGATGAAGATTTCAAATGTAAAATCATAAATATGACAAAATACGACACTGCCATCGTTCTCGATGAAATCTTTGATCAGTTAAAGGTCGACCAATGTTTAATGTTTAATGTTAAATCGGACATCAATTATTATAAATAAAAAAATTAACCCAGGGTCATTCTGCATACTCTTTATGCGTGTACGTACTGTTTGCTAAATGAACGTCAGTAAATTTCAAGAAATTTAGTATTGAGTAATATTATGTTTCATGGAAACGTGATAAATTAATTGTTTTATCATTTTAAACGAGTGTGAATGGGTTGTAGAATAAAAACAGTTTTGTTAACAATCTAGTACAAGGCGAGAAAAGTGAATTGGGAAAAACAAAACTGTCTATCTCGTCATTGTATTGTTTACAGTTTACTCATGGCAACAAAGATTTAGTAAATTGTATTTCCAATTGAAGCTACTGAAAATACGTAGATGATTTGTAAGAGTAGGAAATCATATCGAACTCTTCCCATCAAAAAACTTCCTTTGTCTTGAAAATTTTTGGAACCACTTCTGATTGATTCAATAATAAAAATATTTTAAAAAATTTAAAGATCACCATTGATAAGACAAAATAAGCACATAAATTAAAGACACTAAATGACTGAATGAAATTTCACAATAAAATATAGTACATATCTAGTAAAACGACAAACCTTTTTTATATTTCCTCTAAATATTATAAAGAAAATGACCAAAATATGTACCCCAATCAATTATTTCAAATTCGAATCAGATAACCATATTAGAAATAATAAATAACTTTCACTTGAAATGAATCTAATTTTATATATTTTTTTCACCGATTAAAATGTGTTGGTATTAGTAATAAAGGTTATGTATAATTTTGAACATCATTCCAGTTAGTTAAAGAAGAAAAGCTAATTTTTTATTCGAGAATGAAGTGAAAACACAATTTCTAACCGAAATATTTATATTTTAATCATCTCGAAACTAGAAGAATTAATAGATTTTAAAAAGCACCTTTCTCAAAGAAGAACAAAATAAAAACTTATCAATACTTATTCTGTGAACTTTATAGATCTACGAAAAATTAATTTTTAAAGTTGGTAAACCTGTAAGTTATCGAATTCTATGAAATGTACCATATTTCTACACTCAATTGTTGATAAGGTCGAAATTCGCTCGTCAACATTTCAAACGAAAGCTTTCCTTTCAAAATTCTTTTATTTAAATGTAGCTTTAATATCAAATGTCGATAAGGTCGAAATTCGCTCCATATGCTTCAAACGTAAGCTTGCTCTTGATATTTCTATGTTTAATAAGTGCACTTTTGGCAGAATTAATTATTAATTCCGAATGGTACAACTTAATTTTGGAATGAATCAAACTATGTACCGTGATATATTACGTAAATTGTGTTTCTCGCATTATTTAAATAAATTTAATGAAATAATGTGTAACAGCGAGTGATTTAGCAAAGCACTCTTGCTCCGTCTCCGAATCAGATAACCTTCTCTTCTCATTTGATTCATGCGAGAGTGGAGAGTCCGTGATCGAGTGGTCACTCGCGAGGTGAGGAGCGACGCGGACGGGGGACATCGGCACTTTGAACGACCGCCACCCGCGGACGGGGCGGGGCTTTCCCACAGTCGCGAGCGTGACGCGCTCGGCACGTGTGACGGGGCCGCGAGCCAGACACGAGATTACTTTCGCGGTGTTCCCCCGAGCCCCTTCGATAGGACGTCACTGGCCCCCCGCTTCGACCACCTGTGGGACGATGAACTATAGAGATCGAAACAGGTGGAACGGAAGAATAAGTTCACGCGATTTTATAAAATATTTGTGATCGAAGTTCTTGAACCTTTTTAGCAATGTTTGTTTGTGATAGTCGTAAAAGAAAATCGAATACAAGTACTGAATAACATCATACAAATGAAACTGAAGTATTCATCCAAAAATAAATAACTATAATAATAATAACTAATAAAGGAACGCTCCTCCTTAGGGAGCGTTCAAGTATTACGTAACGCAATTTTTGAATATTTTTGACCCCTCCTCCCCCACTGTACCGCTCCGTAACGTTTTTCTGTACCCCCCCCTTTCGAAACGTTACGTAACACTCAAGTTATCATTTTTACCGTGAAGTCGCAAAAAGTTGATACAGTTTCTATCCTTGGTATAGTTTTAATTGCCTTTGCAGTAGTAATACTAAATGAAACAAGAGATTTTTAATTCGTTGAGAATTAAAAATATCTTGTTTTTTTCGTATTTACCTGCAGTTAGCCCCGTAAAACGTAAACGAAAAAAAGGGTTGCCAATTTGGGAGTTTTAATTCCCTAATTTTTTTTATAAAAAAAGGAACAATGTTACGTAACGTGTTGTAAGAAGGACCCCCTCCCGCCCCTGTAACGCAACGTAACGTTTTACGAAACCCCTCCTCCCCCCAAATTGCGTTACGTAATACTTGAACGCTCCCTTAGGTATTACAACAATATATAGGACATGTCATAGTGCAAAATTAAAGCCAACTAGATAACAATTCAACAAATATCAGTGGAAAAATATTCTTTTAAATCATAAAAACAAACTTTAATGAAGTTAGAAAAAATACTGTTCTAAATACAGTACTGTACTAAAGTAGTGTACTGTACTACTTCTTTATCAATTCAGCATTTGATAAAGAAGTAGTACTTCGAAACGTCGTCATGCGTATTTGTATTAAATTATGAGACAATTCTAAATATGAATGAGATTGAATTCTCGCTTAACTCTTGGTGAAACATAATTGAATATTAAAATAAATTAAACTCTTGGCTTAATGTTTCACGATTTATTTTACAATATGTATAGTCAACATGTTTCGGGCGTTAGCTCATTTTCAAGACTGAGGGCAAGACAGTCTTGAAAATGAGCTAACGCTCGAAACATGTTGACTATACATATTGTAAAATAAATCGTGAAACATTAATCCAAGAGTTTAATTTATTTTAATATAAAATTCTAAATATTCTTTTATTATGGATATTAATTTTCACCAAATCGGCCTCATCAATCATCAATTCAAATAGGTAGTATTCTTTATTTAACAGACATTAGTTCCAAAGAGTTCAGCATAATTTTAACAGGGGTAAACTTTTTGCACTATTTACTATTGCACTTCAAAATTGTTCGCATGGCTCTATTCTGTAACGTTTGTAATTGTTGAATTTTTTCTTTAGTCAAACCTAATAACAATGTGGAACAATATTCAAAGTGTAGCATTATTATTGATTTGAACAACAACAATTTCACATATCTCGACAAGTTTTTTCCTGTTCTTTTAAAAAAATTTTTTTTAGATGATATGAAATCAACATGATCATTGAAACTCAATTTTTCGTCTAACATAATGCCTAAATATTTTACTGTTTCTACTCTTCTAATTTTTTGTTCATTAATCTGTACAGTTATATCCTCGTTTTTATTGGTTTTAATGATTTTACTTGTACCCCAAAACTATGGAGTTAGATTTTTGCACATTTAGAGATAAGCTATTGTCACGTAACCATTAATACAGCTATTAATGGCCTGAACATAATTCTCTGATTAACCCTCATCAACTGTAAAACGTCCAACATGATTTTGATTGGTATTCGTTTACATTTCAGAATCACTCGTACACATCGATTTTGGATTTTTTGGAACAGGAATGAGCAACAAAGTTCAACCTGAGGAAGAACTAACGATTTAAACAATAACAATGATTTATTCATATACAATCGTCATACTCTGCTAATAAACTGAACTTTTTTGGGCATTGTTTCGTCATACTCTGCTAATAAACTGAACTTTTTTGGGCATTGTTTGCAATATAATACAAATGGCGTTTTGTACACAATTTGGCGAACAGAACCAAATTTTATTCGATTTAGTTCCTCCCATACACAAAAATCGACGAAAATTCAACCAATCCGCATTGCCTTTTTCTACCTGAAAATTACATTAAAAGATTTTGGATACCTATTTCTAGGAGCGAGGGAAAGCCCAGTGGACAAAGTACGGCCATAATTCATTTGATTTGAAGTTTGGACTTAACAAGGATTATTTTGTCAAAAAATTATCCGTCTTGCAACGTTAGTTTTTGATTTCAATTGTCCTTTCGAGGAAAATCCGATAAAATTAACAACTAGTATAAAGTTAAACTGAAGTTTAAGAGATTTATATAACTTTTCTTCCAGGCTACTGGCACTAAGATAAGAAAAAATCAAGAGAATAAACTTATCACGGGAAGGGTCAATTTTGTAAGTTTATCAAAGTGAATATTTCGAAAAATGATGTGATAATTCTGTTGGTTTATTTCTGTGTTTCTCGAATATTACCACAAACGGAAATATTCTAAAGTTCCTCAACCTTTTGCTAACGTTGGCCAGAAATTCCAACAAGATAACATTTTCGAAATGATTAAATGATAGGTTCGAAAATTAACACGAATTATGGCGGAAATTTTCAAACAAAATCTAACATCATGCCGACATACCGAAGGTGTAGAGTGATTTTGATAAGATCATCTAATTATAAGACATCTGACGAATTCTGTAATATGAATGCAAATTAGTCGACACATTTTATAGATTGTAATATGTAAACTTCATTAAACAAGTCAACAGCCGTTCAGATAAAAATATTTCTGAGAAATGCTGTATTTTGTTAATTCTTGATGTTATTTCCTGTATTTTGACGGTTGTAGAATTTCAGATCATTTTCTATATTCAGAATTTTGTCTTTTTATATTTGTTTGGTAATATTTTTTCAACAATTTCAACCTTTGATTCATGCCGACTTTAAATTTTTTATGACTTCTCTTTCATTATACTTCAAGAAATATCTTTGGGTACCTAATGCTAATTCAATTTGAAATATCTATCAACAATCTGTGATATTATCAAAATATCCATAAACGCAATTAAATAACTGAGATTGAATTCTCGCTCAACTCTTGGTGAAACATAATTGAATATTAAATTAAATTAAACTCTTGGCTTAATATTTCACGATTTATCTAACAATATGAATTAGTTGACTAATTCATATTGTTAAATAAATCAGTCTTGAAAATGAGCTAACGCTCGAAACATGTTGCCTAATTCATATTGTTAAATAAATCGTGAAACATTAAGCCAAGAGTTTAATTTAATTTAATATGCAATTAAATAAGCAATTTTCAAACTCAAAGCAAGTGTTTGAGTTCAAGCTATCTTGCAAGTTCTAACTTGAACGTTGTGTTAAACCTAAGCACGTTATTATTAGAAACATTCGAATAAATCTGTGAACTCGAAGACATGATAATCTATATTAAATTCGCTGTTTTGAACCATAGAATTTTTAATTAAATTCGTTGATTGTTGGAAAACTATTGAGAACAAAATAAACTCATAGATTTACTCACAAAAAGTCTAAAAACCGTGGATGATAGTAATTTACACGTTTGTATTTATTTGACATCACAGACAAACGTTGAAATATTCATTTTTCATCGAACGTTTGTTTCAAACAGAACATATTCATAAAATATTAACAATTTCTTGACAAATGACATTGATTATGAAATGATATCAATTTGTTACACATAACTGTCAAATAAACTTCAAAAAAATTGTCTAAGACACTTTACGTTTGTTTTTGAATGAATGAATGGAACACACCTATATTGAATACATTTTTGGTGACTACAATGTCTTCTAGCTAGCTATGATTCTATATTGGGAAGCTAAAAGGTCTTTTTCTTTGAAAAAAGCAACTTGTTTCATAACCTTTTGGATGTTTCGGACTACAAACAGATTTATTGAGCTCCCGTGTCGACTGAATTAAATAACTTTTGTGGAAATCAGCTGGGTGTTCTATATTATAGTGTACATTCTAAGTGTTAGTTGTCCCAGAAATTAATTGACTTGTGCGATAATAGACTGAGAATTGACAAAAAATATGAATTTTATGAAAAATAACCAAAAAAATGTTCGTTACATACTTCCCAGAATTTCAATATTTTTCAAAAAATGGGACAAAAAAGTTAATTGAAAACATTCAGTGCAAAATTGGGAATATTATTATTTAAAGAAATCCAAGTTTTATGATTTGGAATAAAAAATTTATTTTCTTGTGTTCAATACTGTTTCATCACGAGTTAAGCAGTTAACTAATTATGCTTTTCTACAACTGTATTTTCTTCACAAAAAATTCTAAGAACGAGCCGCAATTCCGTCTACTAAAGTGCAGTTAAAAGTTGAAGCTTTTGCTTAAGCTGAGTTCCCACATGTGCTCACTATAACCGCATTCCGCAGAAGTACGTGGACCATTTGGGCAAGACACTTTGTTAGGTTATTGCTCAGATTTTCCTGATCATCTGCATATTTTGAACGAAAGTTTGGGAATATCGGACAAAACGTTATACGAACGAAATAATATAGTGAATAGAAATTGATTTTTCAATTTCTATTCACCACAACAATTTTAAAAAAATAGAGTCTTTTACTAATTGTTAAGAGATTTCCAAAGTATGCAACTTTTTAGATATATGCAGCTAATGAAGCCAACACAGTGGCTTCATCAGATGTTGATGATAAACGTTTTGATTTAATTATAGTGAAAATCGAAAAACTACTTAGTTTTATTTAAATTATTCGTATTTGTATTAAATTATGAGAAAATTCTAAATATTGTATCATTAAACATACTATAATATGTAAAAATACAAATCAAGGGATGTGTGGCGACCATAATATATCTTGTTGTTAGGTTGTTTTGAATTTTTGAAGAAGATATTAAAGAAATATTGTTACATAGTTACAATTCAGAAAAAAAGTACACACTGGCAGAGATACAAGTAGGAAAGGGTCAATAGGAGTTAAGATATTAACAATAAATAACTTCCAGCTTGAAAAAGTATATTTTGTACACAAAGATAAATCAAAGCATATGTGGCGATTTTAAGAAGATATCTTGAAGTTCTGCTGTTAAGAATTTTTGAAAAAAAATATGTAAAAGCAATAAATTCGTACAAAGAACATGTACGTAAATTATGTTACTGTTATTTAGAGTTCAACTTCATTCTATCAGATTAAAATGCCATTCAATTTTTGTTGATCGTTTCCTCACATACTCATTCCTCAAATACTGGGTGGAAAATATCGATATATATCGTATAATGCAATACTTGGCTCAATTCCATCAAATTTTTCAATGTATTGGAGATATGTTTTGGGCTAGTAACCCATAACCTAACAAAATAATTGTAGTCTAACCTAACATAACCTAATCTGCCAAAGTGCAACCTAACCCAACCTATTGTTGTAACCTAACGTACTCTATTCTAGTAACCTGATCTATTAATTGTAACATAACCTAATTAAACCTAACCTACCAAATTGTGACCTAATCTTACCTATTGTTATAATCTAACCTATCATATTTTGTTGCCTAACCTACTCAATAGAAGCATAACATAACAAAACCTAACGTACAAAATTGTAATCAGTCACTCAATTGACGCCTTAAATAACATAGCTTAACGTACCAAATTTTATTGAACCTGAACTACTCTATTGTTGTAACTCAACAAACTCAATTGAAGCATAACATAAAATAACGTACCAAATTTAAACTAACTCACTCAATTGAAGCCTGAAATAACATAAGCTAACGTACAAAATTGTAACATAACGTAACCTATTGTTGTAACCTGAACTACTAAATTGTAACCTAACATCATATTACCTAACCTACCCAACTGTAACCTAACCTATTGTTATAAGCTAACCTACTCAATTGTAACCTAATCTATAGTACTCTATTGTTGTAATTTAACCAATCCAATTGTTGTAGCCTAGCCTACCTAATTGTAACCTAACCTACCCTCTTTTTTTCAAATTGGTGGGGAAAAATATGCTATTAAATTCTCAAAAACCCCTCTACTCCTATAATTCTGGTTGGCTTAATGTGGGTGCCACCCGTTTAATAAAACCATATTTTACCAGGTAGGTACTGTTTTTATATTTTTTCAGTTTCCTTCATTTACACTACTTGTCATCGGCATCTCATTTTTCATGGAGAACAATACTTCAATTCTGTTTTCTCCAAATTTTCTGTTGTATTTTCCTTTATTATCTGAATTTTGCAAGCATTATCAATTTCTTCATCTTTTGTGTTTCACTTTGTGCTATGTGAAAGTTATTCTGGTTGTACAGCATCAGCAGTCATTGTCATTTTTTTGATGAGGATAAAACCAAAACAACCATGCTAGATTTCTAGTAATTCAGTCCTTCTCCTTATTTAAGTTTATTATTTTTCAATTATTTCCTAATTCTTCCGCTAATAAATCGAACTTTTCACTATTATATAGTGAAACATATACAACATTACAGTAAAAAAAAGAAAAGTATACAGTATTTCACCCAGAACCAACCTTCTTCAACGTAACATAACCTAATGTTACGTAACCTGAGTAAATATCAAGAGTTTAATACAGCTATACTGCTAATTAACCAGTAGATAGTTACGAATGTGCCCAATTCGTGGTTTCCATTACCAGATGCGTTCTTTAGCAGGTGCTCTGTCGGCCCGTATATCACTTATTACACCAATTAGCACATCCATTCATTCAATATGTTAGTGACCTCGATGCCTCACAACTAGCTTCTTTGACAATATAACGTTAAACACGATTTTTTCCAGAAAAAGTCCTACTTTCCAACTGACAACTGTCAATATGCTGCACATATTTCACAAGAATATCAAATAGTTACCCACTTTATGTTTTACACATTCATAGAGTAATTAACATTGATAAAATAATTTATTCTGTACCTTCCTATCTGTCAAATTGAAAGACAGATGATAATTTATATTGAATTCGGTGTTGTGGACCATGAAATTTTGATTTATATCAGTTGCTGTGAAACTATTAAGAAATAATGAAATGATAGATTTACTCACGAAAGTCTAGAAACCGTAGATGATAGTAATTCACACATAAACCTTACGTATTTATTTGAAATCACCGACAAACGTTCAAGTTGAACTCATTTTTACATCGAACTTTTGATTCAAACAGAAAATATACATAGAAAATGAGCAATAACTTGACATATGACATTGGTATATGAAATGATAATAGTTTATTGAACAACTGCCAAATAATGCTGTTTTATTGTATATTTTACGTATTTTGTACAAATTCACCTCATCTTCCTCAATATTTTAGTATAATCTAGAACATAATGGATTGATTATTTCTTGCAAATTAGTTATATTTTTAAGGGATAGTTAATGTAAAATTTACATATTTAGTTTAATGTTAGGTTATTAAATTGATATTTCTTTTTTTATATCAGAAAATATTTGCTAAAAAATAAATGAAACTATCTTGTTTGAGACTTGAGAGTCTAGATATCAGAAAGTATATGAATGTTTGTTATAAAAGTAAAAATGTTTCATATAAAAAATATTTTTTGCACTTTATGATAAAAGTGAAGAGTTGAAACTGTTTTTCAGTTACATGGATAGGTATTTGGCTAAAATAATAATCGATATTATTTTGAGTACTTATCACAAGGCAAATAAATGCCATACTATCTGATTATATAAACAATATATAATGCATTAATTCGAATAATCCTTTAAATTTAATCCAACGTACAAGTGTATTTTTGGCATGTTTTAAATATACCTAAGTGGCATGAAGGTACCTACATCTGGAGACTCAAACATAAGGATTAGTGATATCAGATTCTGTAAATTCTAATTACATACTTGAATTTTTTCGGTATACTAGAGTTTTATAAATTGGATTATTTTTATAAAAAGACCGAGATGGAATTCCAGAATTTCATTTTATATTTTTTATTCATACTGAACTGCAAAAGTTGTTTTTTATTTTTTGTTGTAGGAATTACTTATGAATCTTCATAGAAAATTATCATAGGACCAATTTACCAGTCTTCAAAAAATCTTAGTGCTTATTGTATTTCACTTTTTTGTAAGGACTATAAATTTTTTTCTCATACAATTTTTTTCTACCTCCCTACATGTACGAGACTCTTTGGTTTTACTATTGTAGTTAAAATGTTTCATTAGCAAAACATCGAATAAACTGTTCGATTTTTTCTCTTCACACTTCTCTTTTGATACTTAAATAATAATAGTTCAACGTAAATTGAAAGAAACACTTGGTTAAGATTTATTGAATTTAATTATTGTTTGACAATTGTTTTGTGGTATTTTCGTATTATATTTTAATATACTATTATACTTTAAATTACTATTGACAAGTCTTCTTTGTGGATAACAATAAATTTACCTTTATAATAAACTGTTAAATTAAAGTTAACACACTTGGCTTAAGTTTCACTAAATATATTAAAAACTCTACATATGATTCGGGTGGTTAACCCATTATCAAGAGTATACAATATACACCCGAAACTAATAGTTTTTAATATAACTATAACTAAGAGTTTTTAATATAATTAGTGAAACTTAAGACAAATGTGGTAATTTTAATTTATTGTTTTTAACATAATGTTTCACAAGACATAAGCGAAACCTCCGTGTCATTTATTAAACAGTTTATTTCGTTTCTGATACTTGAATACTGGTCAATCAGTGAAAATTTTTGAAGTGTCGATAAAGCTAGAATTTGTAGAAAAACGATAACGACAGAAAAATGGTTTAATTTTTCTGCTTTATAATGCTGAAAATATTTTTCACTAAAAGTATTGGACAGACAAAAAAATTTTTGATTTTATAGAGTTAGTTTTTGATTTTACAGCTCAGCAGAAATTGACTGAGATTTGATTGAAGAGAACATTACGCTTTTGTTACGTGACGTTTTCTACCTCGTTCCAAAAATTATTTTCAATTGAAGTGATTCAAAAACCGTTACAAACCTTTTAAAGAGTCGGAAATATCAGTTATTATGCTTTCCATTTTTAGTGCTATTAATATTTATTTTATAATTATGTTTCGGTAATTATCTAGATAAACCCATCGCCTTAAATTTTCAGGAAATTCATATTAATCGTTTTCTCAATTGAAAATCCTCAATTTTGAGTTGAGAAAATTCAAAAATTGAGTTCTCATGTTTTTCTAGCACAAGTACCATAAATTTCATGAAAATTGTGGGCAATGGCAGCCTTTTAATGGTGTTATGTAATTAATTTTAAGTAATTCTTAGAAAATAGTATTAGCAATTCAAGTATTTGTTTTGTTCATCATATTTGTTTTTATCAGCACAAAAATAAGCAGTAGGTAATAAAAATTCTATCAAAAGGGCGCTACTACAAGGCTGGTCTGAATCGAGGATTTCTATAAAAAAAAGTTTTACTTTCTTATTTTGAGCCAAAATAAACAAATATGAGCTCAGATTTTGTTTTTCGACACCAGCCGTTATAGCAATTCGAAATCGTTAGAAAGAATAAAATAAGCAAGTGCATTACATTTCATGAAAATTGAAAGTAATGGGTCTATCTAGATAATTATACCAATTTTTCTTTTAGATAATGTAAAAAAATCAATAAAATTCCATTGAATATGACAATTTTACAATATGAAAAATAACAGCATAATATGCCTTCAAATGTATCTTGTCGGCGCCTCTGTGACTGATACAAGAAACTACATATTTCCAAGTAGTCGCCTTTCTTTTAATCTCCATGAACCGCAAGCAGTCACTTGATCCTACAATATCCGGGCGGCATCTTCTCTACAGCATGGAATGCATACCTGAGCGTATCGGTGCAAGTATTCGGCCTGCAGCCAGAACTAGAGACCATGGGAACGCGTCATCTATCCCCACCACTTCGAACTACCAAACAGCATCACACACCGAACGCTGGACCGCATAATCGCACGATTTCTGTGGTCCTGACGGTAGGTACAATACGCATTCGCCGACTCGTGTCGACCGTACGCTCCGGTTAGTTGTCTACTATCAGTAGCGTGTGCAGTTCTGACTAGTAAGGGTGTCTCTTAGAGAACTTTCGGCAATCGTGTGATTCGCTTGTCCGAATTTTGCGCGGTTAATTTTGAAATATTATCTAAGAGATCGTGAAGTTTTTTTCACTGACATTTTTTTGGATTATGGTGACAGGAGTTAACATGGTTCAACCAACTACAACTACCACCGGTGTTACTTCTAATACTCCTATTAGTGATAATGCTTTGACAGCAGTTAGAAAACCGAGTGATAACAGGAGGGTAAGTTCATTTGTACATAATACTTTTGGTAATTATCTAGATAGACGTTTTCCCAATTTAAAATCTGATTCCTTATTCGTTTTTTTAGCACAAAATAATTTTTCGTACCACTTAATTTCAATGTAATTAGGTGTTGTATTATTTTTCATGTGTTGAAAACGTTTTAGTAGCTCCTTAATTTTCTTAAAAATCGGTTTTATATTAAATTAAACGTTATATATTATTTGAAGCGATTCATAATTGTGAGTTAATGATATTTACTTAAATTAAACTGTAATTATTTGACTATATTTCAATTAGATGTTTAAATTTTATAGTCACGCTTATTATAAATAATTTTATGAATTTTTGAAAGATTTCCTGAAGAAATTATTAATTGTCAGTTGCTTCGAAAAGCTTCGAACAAGCTTCGAAAAAGTAAGAACATTTCTAGCTCATTCAAAACGATTTCACATATGGGTGAATATTTATGATAAAATTAATTTAATTCATTACTCTTTAAATTATTCGAAATGATAGAACGTGTTAGTGAAGTGTTAGACAGCTATGAGAGAAAATTCGATAGTTTCTTGTAAAATAGTATTTGTTTAAAAGTTACATAGGTATTTTCTTTTTGAGATATTGTTTGCACTGAAAGCAGATTTTACGAAAATAGAAAGTACATTACGAAAACTAGTATTTACAAAATATTTCCTTCATTTTTATTGTTTTTCTAATCCGTAAGATTTTTGATTGGTATTTTTGGGTATATCGCAACTTTCAAAGAGATGTTTTTAATTGTTACAACCTGAAAATTTCTTGAAATATGCTCACAAAACTAATTAAAATAATCTAAATGTTTCTCAATCTAAAAATTGAAATAATGGAAAATGTTATAAGTATATTGAAATTACTTCACATTCAAATTGCATATAAATACGTAGTGCATAATAATTATCAACAAGTTATTTTTAGAAGATTTAATGTAACTTCTCATTGAATAAACTGAGTATTTTTTGATGAATTTATACTAATTTATATTTTATTTAGCACCAATAATTAGTATTTCGTTCTAAAATTTTTATAAAAGCGTATGCTGCTAATGTTGAAACTTTTCCGCAAATAATACAAGGTTGCTTTCAAATTGAATGTCTTCATCGGTATGACCATTTTACCTAATTTGATTTCAAACCCATGTCACTTATAGATAAAGGCACGTAAAAGTCGCAAAATGATATTGGAAGTCCCCCATTGACGCACGTAGACTAATTTAAATAAATTAAGCATTTACATTTAACGCAAATTGTCCTCCAAACTATCGTAAATTGTTTTGGTCGAAGTGTATGCGTACCAAATTGAATATAATTGTCTACTACCACTGTAACTTTAATTTTTAACTTTTTGCACCGATTATGTTAATTCGATATAGTGTGGTTTATTGTTAATTTTTTGAAATTTGTAGTCAATACATACTAATTAACTACTAATAGAATACTAATTAACTTATCTTATTTTTTTATAAAACGCGAAAAATGACCCAAACATACTTCAAACCGTCTGGAGATGATAATTTTAGGAGAAATACGATAAAAGTCATGTGCAACAACATGCAGATAAAATTTTAACAAGTGTCTGAGACCTAATCAGGAAAGGTCGAGCGCCCTGTCAAAATTATCATCATTGTGATTTATTGATATTTTATATATAGAATTTTCGAAAAATATGTGCAGACTTGTGATAGATCATTCAATAAATCAGCGGTCTCAACTTTCCGATATGACAAGCCATTGAAATGTGTATGTCTATGACGAACTACGTTTCCTGTGCATTACTACACATAAACTTAGGAAAATATGTCCCATTTTTATTTATTTGTTATGTTTTCTCAGTCTCCAGTTCTAGTAGAGTATATTAATTCTTGTTCAAGTTTTGAATAACTTTTTAACCAAGCTATTTCAACTTTTAACCAAGAAATAACGTGGTTCGTGGTATTTAGGGGCTAGAGAAAGGTTTGAACCTCTGAAAAAATACCACTCTCAAGGAAGTGATAGTAAAAATGAGTTAGGGAAACGCTAGTGTTGAATTTTGTATAAAATAAAAGTATTATGGAATATTAATCAACATTATGAGTAGTTTTGCAAATAGCAATATTGATAGCGGATTTTGCTGTCTACTTTAGTTATGTAGATGATTTTTATTGAAAGAACTGAATAAAGTTGGCTTTGAGGGAGGGAAGTTTAATTGCATTCTGTCGGATAGCTCGAAAGTGGATCAAGGCGTACCTCAAGGAACTGTCTTAGGTGCGCTGTTGTTCTCCTTATATATAAACGATATTGTTTCCCATGTGAAAAAATGTTCTATACATTTATTTACTGATGATACTATGCTCTATATATGTGGCAAAGATAATAAGAATATGACAGAGGGGATCAATAGGGACCTTTCTGGAATTGAATGGTTATGTGCAATAGCTTATCCCTAAATCTTCAAAAATCTAACTTCATAGTTTTGGGTACAAGTAAAACCCTTAAAACCAATAAAAATGGATATATCTATAAATGTTAATGAACAAAAAATTAGAAGAGCAGAATATAGCAGAAGAGTAAAATATTTAGACATTATGTTAGACGAAAAATTGAATTTAAAGGATCATGTTGATTTCATATTATCTAAAATCTCTGAAAGAATCAATTTTTGGAAAGAATAGGAAAAAATCTGTCGACATGTGAAATTATTGTTGTTGAAATAAAATAATAATGCCACATTTTGAATATTGCTCCACTTTGTTATTTGGTTCGAGAACCAAACCAACGAAAAATTCAACAATTACAAAAGTTACATAGGACAACTTTAAACTATACCTAATACGTATATCCCTGTTAAAATGATGCTGAACTCTTGACATAGTTGAGTGAGTACTTGTATGTAAAAATAAAGAAAAAATAAAAACTAAAAAATTAATAAAATGTTAATATGTTAACATATTGATAGAAATCTAAATAAATGAATTAAACTGAAAAATTGAATGAATAAAAAGTATCTCTACTGTTTTGAAAGTAATTAGAAACGAGAAATTGAAGCAATTTAAAAAAGAAGAAATTTAAGAAAATAAAGCACTCAATAATTAATCAATTTCAAAAAATTACACGAAAAATTTCATCAATAAGTTGACACTTTTCATCACCTTAAACGATAATATTATAACAAAACTATTCTAGATAAATAAATCGTTAATTAGT
The DNA here is from genome assembly GCA_030704895.1 of Henosepilachna vigintioctopunctata. Classification (NCBI taxonomy): domain Eukaryota; kingdom Metazoa; phylum Arthropoda; class Insecta; order Coleoptera; family Coccinellidae; genus Henosepilachna; species Henosepilachna vigintioctopunctata. The sequence goes on from JARQZJ010000126.1 coordinate 1,343,934, forward strand.
TCATAATTAACATTTGTGATATGTGCTCCCCTTTTATAGGGCAGTTTTAAATTGTCTGGTAAGTGAGCCCTTGTATGTAAAGATATAAATTAATGAAATTTTAATATGTCAAAAATATTGATACAAATTGAGATAAATTAATTAAAATGGAAAATTGAATAACTAAAAACTACATCTACTGTTTTGAAAGTAATCCAGAAATTAAAGCAATTTAAAGAAAGAAGAAATTCAAGAATAGAAAGCAGCTTCATAAAGAATCAGTTTCAAAAAATTACAGGAAGAATTTCGTCAATAACTTCACACTTATCATTCTACCTCAAACGATAATTAATACGTGTGTTCAGATTTTATCTTTAGATCGTTGTCTAACATCTTTTTTCTGGACGAATTGGGATGCTGTACGATTCTCACATGATATCTTTTAACTATAATATAATTCGAAATAAATCACTAGTCCCGGGAATAAAAAAACTGGCGGTTTGCCGGCTGAAATTGGCATAGAAACGAAAATAGATCGATCAAATGCCAACAGACTTCTTTTTTCTATTCTTTAGCAATGCCGCCGACCAAGAACTGTCGTGTGACTTCGTCTTAAATAGCATGTGATTGAAGGTGATTGTCAACTGGGCACATGTCTTAATAAATATGACGTACACTGATACACAAGTTCGTGCCGGATAATCATTGCGAGCTAAATTATTTCTCCGCCTTACCTCTTGACTTTTCCTAGGGTACATTTTTTGATAATTAATGCGATAAATTTGTAAAAATAGAAGGAACCCCTGGGGACTAATTTCTTTCTTAATTTAAATAAAACTAGGTATTTTTTCGATTTTCACTAATTAATTCAAGAACCGTTGTCCCAAAGTACCAACGGTACTTGTCCCGAAGTATTTGTTGGTTAAACTGGCAGGAATTTCTGCCTTAGAATATCTGAACTCCAAAGATGCTTTGAAAAATGAAACCGATTCTACGTATGCAACACATCTTTTAGAAGAGAACCATGTCTTCGACAACAACTTCAAAAATATTGCATACTGAACGTAAAGGTTATAAACTAACCCTGTTAGAAGCCATGGAAATTAATAAGAGGAAGAAATCAAACAGTGTATTAAATGATCAAGTTTTGAACCAATAGTTCTCCTTTATTAAATTCATTCCAGTAAAAATGCAATCGAAGAAAAGTATTCTATGGTCATCCCCACAATTCAGAAGAAATATGTTCTATAGTCATTCCCTACAAAAGAAGAACAGTATTCTATGGTCATTTCCACGCACTTCAAGATAAATACAAGCAGTCCGCAATGTAAAAGCTCAGTTTATCATCCACATCTGATGAAGCCACTGTGTGGCGAAACGATATTGTCAAGTTTTTGAATCAATTATAGTGAAAATTTTAATTATGTATTTAGATTTTCATCAAGTATCGACTGAATCGATTAATAATCTTGTTCTTTTTGGTATGCTTTCAATCGCAACAAATGAAACAAATTTCTCTCCCATGATCTCAGTATCAGCAAAATGCAAGGCACAAACCACAGAATATTTTGTTTTAGAGTCTGTCGTGGTGTGGTGTCAATCTTTGTTATAATAAACTTTGATATAATAAACAACTTAATAAACAGAAAACTTTTCAAAAGAGCGGTTTCGGAAGTTTATCCTCTTATTAAAGAAAAGTCAATATATAGTGTTTTAACATATATGGGGACACATAGTTTTAAATTAAAATCACTTTTAGCAAGCTATAAGATTAATATTTCTTTTCGGACCACTAATAACATTGGTAAAATAATCAAAAATAATAAATCAAAAATTAATAAAAATCAAAAGTGTGGGGTTTACAAAATTAAATGCGGCAGTTGTGAAAAATTTTATATCGGAAGAACTTTCAGAAATTTCCAAATTAGATTATCGGAACATAAACGTAGTTTTGATAAACAGAGAACAAATTCCCCTTAAGCTAATCATTTATTAGAAGAAAGCCATATATTTAGTTCAGAGTTTGAAATATTATAGAGAGAATAAAGGTTTAAAGCTAAACTTTCTAGAATCATTACATATTAATAAATTCAAAAATTCGGGACTTTTACTCAATAGCCATTTAGAGGTTAACACTAGCCCTCTACTCAGTATGTTCAATAAGAATATTCCAGCTAGCAAATCAGATTGATTACCTAAGTTTCAGTTAATTCACTTTCAATTTTATGTTTTATGTTAAAAAAATATATCAAATTTCCTTTATTTCATATTAAGAAATCTTAGTTGTATATTTCTATATTTCCTACATTTCGTTGGAATACCTGACTTAAGAAATTGATTTTCTGTGTTCATCTTCAGGTATACGATCCTTTTGTTAAATATCAGTGTATTCTATGGTCCCCACTCTTAGTCATAGAACATACCTGGTATGTTCTGTGAAGATAGCTAAAAGTACTGACTTTGTAAGATTACACATAGTACTAATCCAGCATTTGATAAAGAAGTAGTACTTCGAAACGTCGACATGCCTATTTTATATTAAATTATGAGAAAATTTAAATATTGTTGTATTACGGATATTTTCTCCAAGTATCGGCCTCATCAATTATTATCAATTTCAATCTTGTTGTTACGCCCAGTTGACATACCACCGATTGGCTCGTGTGGCTGACTCGATTGCCACGCTGTAGCAAATCATTACCGTAATTATAGCGGCATTGAATGATGCCTTGATCTGCCCCTTGATGCCTCCGACTCGGCTTGTTTCCCACGCTCAACAGTTCCTTTCTCTTTTGCAGAGCAACAAGCCTATCATGGAGAAACGACGAAGAGCTCGCATCAACAATTGCCTGAACGAGCTGAAGACTCTCATCTTGGACGCGATGAAAAAAGACGTAAGTGCAGACTTGTTTTCTGATATATTGCAAATTGATATCTAGATAATGCAAGACTTCCTCGCACAAAACACTTGGTTAAATTACACAGAAATTCTTTTATATAATTCACTTCGATGGAACTCTTGATAATGGGTTAGTAACCCGAAACTAAGGTCTAATCTATTGAACATTTTTTGTGAAATTTATCCAATTACTTTTGAATTTTGTATGGATTGGCATTTACTTGATTTTTTCCTTTTAAAACAACAGCTGTTTTATTTGAATATACATATATTTAGTAACAATGAAATTAAAAATTAACACACTTGACTTAGGTATCACTGAATATATATTAAAAACTACATAACGGGTGTTTTTTTAGAGGTATAGAACTTTAAGTTGGCATTACTGTTGAAGATGGCGACTGATTTAACAGCTGAGAAGTGATTTATTCTCAGTTTGGTTTGGCAATTCATCATGAATAGACTCACGCCTGAACAACGCTTGCAAATAGTGCAAGTTTATTTCGAAAATAATGCTTCTGTGCGGAATACGTATCGCGCACTACGTCGTAAAATTTTGTTTAGCGATAAAGCGCACTTCTGGTTGAATGGCTTCGTCAACAAACAAAACTGCCGCATTTGGAGTGAAGATAATCCTCAAGTGTATGTCAAAACACCGTTACATCCAGAAAAACTGACTGTTTTATTCGCTTTATGGGATGGTGGAATCATTGGTCCGTACTTCTTGAAAAACGATGATGGCCAGAACGTTACAGTCAATGGTGATCGGTATAGAGCCATGATTACTAACTTTTTTATTCCTGAATTGAACAACCACGATGTCCAGGAGCTGTAGTTTCAACAAGACGGCGCAACATGTCACTCAGCTCGTGCCACAATCGATTTATTGAAAGACATGTTTGGTGACCGCCTAATTTCACGTTTTGGACCTGTGAATTGACCTCCAAGATCTCGTGATTTAACACCGCTAGACTACTTTCTGTGGGACTATGTAAAGTCATTGGTCTATCTCTATGCGGATAAGCCACAAACGCTTGACCATTTGGAAGGCAATATTCGCCGTGTTATTGCCGATATACGGCCACAAATGTTGGAAAAAGTCATCGAAAATTGACGTCCAGATTGGACTTTATCCGACTCAGCTGTGGCAGTCATATGCCAGAAATCATATTTAAAATGTAATGCCACAAGATTATATTTCTAATGAAAAAAAATTCTTGTCAATCGAATGATCCATCGTTGTTTTATTGCAATTTAAAGTTCTATTCCTCTAAAATAAACACCCTTTATAACCCATTATCAAGAGTATACAATGCTACTGACACATTTAAAGTTTTTAATATATTTAGTGAAACTTAAGCAAAGTGTGTTGATTTTAATTCATTATTTTTAACATAATATTTCACCAAGAGATACATTAGACCTCCATGTCATCTAATTTGCTTATTGATGGAAAATGATTATATTGACAAATGACACGAAGGTTTCGCTTATATCTTGGTGAAACATTATGTTGAAAACAATAAATTAAAATTAACACACTTGGCTTAAGTTTCACTAAATATAGTAAAAACTCTACATATGTTTCGGGTGGTTAACCCATTATCAAGAGTATATAATATTACTGAAATAAATAACTGTCAGTAATATTGGAACAGGAATTGGATATTGAAATTACAGGAACTGTCAGTAATATTGTATACTCTTGATAATGGGTTAACCACCCGAAACATATGTAGAGTTTTTAATATATTCAGTGAAACCTAAAGTCTGTCTATACTTGAATGATGTATGTAACAAAAGGAAATATTTAAGAAAAAGTCTTGAGTAAAGTTCAAATTTTTTCAACATTTTTCTATGGAAATTATAGAAATTAAGAATTTAAGGTTATTTGTGATTAACCTTTTCTTGAACATTTTGAACTAATTTGAGGAAGGGCTTGTGTGGTTCATTTCGATATCTTCCAAATTTTAAAACGTCTATTTGTTAACTACTTAATCACAGTCGATAATTTGCAAATATTTCCATTCTTTTCTATTTTCGTAAATATTTCGCTTTAATTTCACTTTTTCCTCGATTTCGCCTATAATGAATTATTCTGGCCTTTTTTTAGTCTTCTTTTCTGGCCATTGAACTGCACTTCCTCTCATGCAGTTTCTCTAAGTAGAATTAAAAATATTTTTAGATTAATAATTTATTCTTTTTGTATTTATTCATTAGTTTCATCTTTGTTTTTATACAACGATACCTTAGTGTTTTCATGGAAGTGGTTTGTAATAACCTAATTCTGTTATATTTTCTTCTTTTTAAGTGATATTCATGTTTTTATAATTCCACCTTTGAATAGTCTTACTTTATTTATTCTATCTACTTTTATCGTTTCACCTTCATATTCAATGGAAACATTTCTTTAAATTCTTATTACGTTCATGGCTTGAATATACATCAGTTTGAAGTTTTATATGTCTATATTTAATTATAATTAATCAATATAAATCACTAATATTCAAACTCCGATTTCAAAATACTAGTTCATCAAAATCGTAGAATTTCAAAGAAGTCCCAATCAATATAATTTGAACAATTTTCATATGAGAATTGTTGTATTTATTATAGATTATGAACTAAAGTATTCGACAAACCTTCTCGTAAACTCATTAGTTAGACTTCCAGAGAAATAATAAAGGAATAAAACAGTACTTAATACAATATGTCATGGAAATGTCAGATGACGTGAATTTCAAAATCTGCCACATGACTTGCTCCTTTTCAATTCTATTTCAATAGTTTTCGAGTAGACTAGGACATACAAGGAGGATTATAATTAAAATTGGTTTTGTCTGTTGTTACTATTGTAAATCAAACCAAATCTGAAGTGTAAATATTTGATATTTTACATAATTTTTTTTCAAATTTAATTCATGCTTCATAAATGAAATTCCTTGATATATGTTCTATACGCAATTATATTGGACTTAATATATATAGAAGTTATTAACATAATTTGATAGATTAATCTTAGAAAACTAAGAAATTCATTATAATTAAGTTTTGGATATTTATATTCTCTACGTAATAATTTCACAAATTATTTTCCTTCATACTTAATACTGATTATATTTGTAGTAAACAAGTGTTGAGAAATTTTATTCACTGAATAATTTCAGTGAAAATATCACAAGGAATCGCACATTTTCATAATTGTTTTTTTATTGCAGCCTGCGAGACATTCAAAGTTGGAGAAAGCTGACATCTTGGAAATGACAGTAAAACATTTACAAAATCTACAAAGGCAACAGATCGCCATGTCTGCCGCCTCAGATCCAACAGTCATAAACAAATTTAGAGCTGGTTTTAGCGAGTGTGCTACAGAAGTCGGCAGATTTCCAGGCCTTGATCCAACAGTAAGAAAGCGATTACTCCATTACTTAGCAAATTGCTTGAACCAAAACCAAAAACCACAAGAAGTTGCCCAAGTTCAAGTTCATATTTTACCAAACACTGGAACCACCACTGAACAACTGCATCACAGTAATGGTATAATTTTGAGCAATGGAAACGGTAGTGGCGTCCAACTGGTCCCTACTCGTCTGCCCAATGGGGATATCGCTCTAGTTTTGCCAACGTCAAGCGCGCAAACCACCCCTCAGCCCAGTTCAAACTCTGCGCTACCATTGCTAGTACCCATTCCACAAAGGACTTCTTCGACAGCATCTGCATCAAGTTCTTCGTCGAATTACTCTCTAAGCAATTCTCCAGAGCCAATGGATACTAGCTACCAACCGAAACCCTTGTCTCTTGTTATGAGGAAAAGTGAACCTCCTGTTGAAGAAAAACCTTGGAGACCGTGGTAACTGTTTTCTAGTGATTGCTGATATGTGATAGTTTCAAAGGTTCCTGATATACTAAACAAGCAATAAAGAAAATATTCGTAAAATGGATTAAGCAATAAATGAAATATCTCACGAAGTGCATTATCAGAATTTGTTAACAGTGACTATTTTTGCTGAGTAACGATTTGTATTAAGACTCATTTTAAGAGATTCCATGAATATTTCATTCGATTTATTCTATTTTCATACGATATGTTTATGTATATAGATAACTCTATACTTGTTTTAATTTATATTTTAGTATATTCAGAATCTTTGTGTTGCCATTTTATGTGAGTTTTATTGATTTAGTATTAATTTTGCGGAGAGTATACGTAAACATTGTAAATATTTTTCTAATGTTATATATGTGCCTTAGAGTGCAACAAGATCTGTATAAGTCTTCCAATTGGATATTCTTATATTGTAAAGATATATTTATAAAAAGTAAAAATATATTTTATTTTAATTTTTTTTGTCTCATTTTGTTCTTCTTGTTGATTTCGAAAGTAACACTATCATCCATATTTTTCGAACTTTTTATGTGCTTCTTTCAGGAAAAATTGGAGTTTATGTTGAGTAAACGAAAGAAAAATATAAACAAATTGATGAGATCATTGATTTTCGTTTTATCAAGTTGGCCACTTTTTCATTGCATTATAAGTTTTAGATTTTTCGAAGTTAATATACGTATAAGTGTCTTCTGTTTCAGCAGACACTTTCTCGAATATTTGTTCAGAATTTATATGAGTGCGCTACAGCTTAGAACAACATATTTTTGATAGTGACAGTCCTCATAAAACAGTTGGAAGATGAAGAATGATTTCGTAGTTTCTGTGAATAGAAGTTATAAAAAGAGGAGTTAATTTGATGTAAATAAGCAATAAAGTTCGGAACTCAATGACATTCAGTCACATAAATTGTGTTAACATTCGGAGAGAGCATCAGAAAGTTGCTTTGTTCGGAAAGATTTAAATTAACCATTACATTTGATGAATAACTTAACAAGTCTGGAAATGGAAAGTGAATAAGTCAATCTCTTGCTGCTGACCAGATGTTGAATGTGTCTTTTCAGATAATTCTCCACTAAAATTTCAGTTTAAACTGCGAAAAAATTTAAAACTGGATGTCAATCTAAACAACTTTGATGAGTTCCATCAAAATAATGAGAAACGTTGACGTAGACTGGACGGTACTGATATACCTCATCTTTCGGTGCATACCTATTTTAATTCCATTTTTATAAAATGATTGAACACAAATTTAAAGGATAACTTTTATCATGTAAGCTTTTTATATCTAGAATCCTATTTTTAAGGAAATTGAAATATCAATGGTTATTTTCCTAACAAATACGGAAAGGGAATTTTTTTACTCGCGACCGCGATTGTAAAAGATACGAACAATTTTTTATACGATCCGGGAAATAAAACAAAAACGTAAAAGAATTTTTTGTATCGAATTGACTTAATTCCTTTGAAATTTACTTGGGAGATTTATTTGGAAAGTATTTATTTTATAAGGACGTTTAATAACATTGATTCTGATATAACAGAATTGAAGGTATTATTTAAATATTTCTTACTTGCATCTTTTAAAAACCAGATACGTGTTTGGCGTGTCTATTTTACCTGCTTGTACTAACTATGAAAACCTTCATACTGTAGGCACTCACCTTTGTCTATGTTTTGTAACAGTAGAATGCCTTAGACATTATCAGTTAGTTGCGCCATCTGTTGATGACTCTCTACAACAGTCCTTTATCTTATGCTTTTGCGTGGATTCAGTGAAATATCAAACAAATTCATACAAATAGCTTTCAGTAAAAACAAAAATTGATGTCACCCGTCAAAGAACACCTTATTTCGTCTGTGAATTCTAATCCCGTTGTTTTTCACGCAAGAGACGTCAACTAAGGCCATGAAAAAACGATCATCAATGTATTCTTTCAAAGTGTAAATCGTTGTATCCACATGTAATCCTGTGATTACTCAAGACGCAGTTCGTTTTCAAGTCGTGGAATAGATAAGCTGACTAACAACTCAAGGTACGTCGTTCGTAAATTGACGGTGGGTATATTTAGTACCTGCCACGTGTCTGCTTCGATCGCCGTAGACGCGTGCTTCCCATTTAATATTTCATTATCGCTAGCCGACACGCAGCTTCAGAATGTCAATTTCGTCTACACGTTTCGTAACGACTTTACTAACTCATAGACCAAAATAATTGCCCGCAATTTTGAAGCGTTAGTTACGATCAGAGAGACTGGCAATATAATTATATGATTTTCACCTTCAACTTCAGAAAATACACAATTATATATATATATATATATATATATATATATATATATATATATATATATATATATATATATATATATATATATATATATATATATATATATATATATATATATATATATACTATGCTTATCGAATTAATTGGGACAAAGGATCAAAAACAATGTTTTCGTTAAAATCTTACCTTTTAATGAAGTAAATACATACGAAATAGCGTAAATTCTTCATAATAATATGAAGTATGCCCTCCTTTCGCAGAAACTCGTCTAGGCATCGATTCAACTAGCGTAGCGCAGATTTTCTTCAATTCGTCATCATGAAACCACCCCTGAATTGCACTTATAATCATTTTTATTTGTAGTGCAATCCATTTCTGCCAGTCGTTTCTTTGAAATATTCATAAATTCTCAATGGGATTGAGATCAGGTGAATTCCCCGCCCAACCGAGTACTTTTATTTCAGTCTCACGCATAAAGGCCTGCACTTGTTTGGAATTGTGGCAGGGACCCAGGTCGTGCTGAAATGTTTCATTGAACGTTTCCATGAATGGGACAATCCTGGTGCGCAATATTTCCATATATTTCACTGAATTCATTATCCCTGTTATAGGAGCTAATTGTCCAGTGCCATTGGTTGTGAAAAACCCCAAAATGTTTTACTGTTTGCTGGATGTGATCAGGCCGCAAAGTTTCCCCATCACTTCATCTAACAACACTTGATTTGTACCCTTGAACAAACAAATGTGTCTCATCACTAAAAATCACCTTCTTCTAGTCGTCCACAGTCCACGCACGGCACTTTTTGGCTCATGCCAAACGTTTCTTCATCATCTTCAGGGTAAGCAGTTGCTTTCTTTTTCGTCTTCTTGCCTTGCGGCCAACCTCCAGCAGTCGTTTTCGCACAGTAGAGGTGGCCACCTCCACACCAGAAACCATTAGATCCCTTCGAAGATCAGTTTCTTATTAACAATTTGTCTGCCCTTGGAGTAGTTTTTTGTTTGCGGCCACAGTTTCCTTTTCTTTTTAGAGATGATGAGCCACTTTCTTCAAATGTTTTTAAAATTCTCGAAACTCTGGACTTTCCCACACCAACGTTTCAACTATATCTCTTACAGTCTTTGTTCATGTGTGTTCATTAAGCGCGATAATTTTGGAACGCTTCCTCGGAATGATATCCATCTTTGGACAAGACAATACAGCACGTATCAAAATTGAAACCACCAACTGTCGCACCGGTAGGCTCACAACTGAATTGCTGGCGAAGTAAAACCGGTCAGAATGTAAATGATGGTCAAGGTCGAACCCTCACGTCACCTCAGGTAGTAAACAAGCAGGTGTGAGGGTGTTTGGGCCACCCTGGTACTCACATACTTACTACAGTAACTCAAATGAAGTTGAGATACTTACTTGACATACTTACAATTAGAGTTTATGCAGTGATGAAACCGAACTAACATTATTCAACGGACGTCTCATATTTTGTTTCTATTTATACCCTATATGTTGCTAAACCGAATGGTCAGAAATTTCAACATCCTAGAAAGTTGAAGGCCAGGCACTTGTGTGTAGAGTGTACAATGAATTGATCGTAAATTGGATCTTGTTTTTTGACAGCAGAAAATCGACAATCGCTCAAAACACTTAGAACCTTAATGTATTTCAAAAACAAACAAAAATGCTAACAACAACACAACAAAATATGAAGGCTGTAGGTATAGCTTAATATTCTTCAGTATTAATCAATAGGTATATCTCTCAAACAACTTATATGAAGTTATACGTAAAATTTCTTGAAGTATAACTATTGAGTGTATACTTTTTTCAACCACAAACCTGTTTGTATAAATATTGAATGAAACAAAAGGAAATGAATAAATTAAACAAATATTTATAATGAATTACAACCTAATTACCAGCGACAAAGAGAGATGTTTTATAGTTTCCATCAAATACTCTTTTTATATTCATTTGAGTATACTTCAGCAGCCAATACGTATGATATTTTATGTCTTCACATGAACAATAGAATCATGGTAACACTTCTTTCAAACATGTCATCATTAATTTTAGATCACATCGCACCAAAGGAAAAATATATTACTTTAATGGGCAATCCGTCAGTTGTCTATGATCATTAAACAACATGTTTCTATGTTTCTGGGACGACCTGTCTTGTCTTTGATATCACAGAGGAGAAGGGTAGATTCTTATCTACTCTTTGCTTTCATCAATCACGGGTAACTTTTTCCTAAATAGCTTAGACCTGTCAAAGTCGTCAGTTCGAGACCAAATACCGTTATTTGCCTCTAAGTTAAGAATTCTTCTGTGACCACTTGCCACGCGTGTCAGGCAACAGAAAATCGCCAAATCACGTTCTCAATATTCTAACAATGGCCCCTGATTAACCGTTCGATAGTCAGAGGCAGAGGACGAACAGGTAGACAAAGGCAAGTGTCTAGAGCGGAAGGATAATCCCTTGACATTAGAATTCTTGGATTCTAACCACCAAGGGAGTCTGTTGACTTGGAAAATTATATATGAATGAAGAATAGACAGTCTGGTCAGATGTCATAGTAGGGATTTCAGTATTGCCCACCAAATTTGAGAATATAATGGACAAGCAGGTGAAACACGTATTATAAGAAGATAAAAACATTTTTAGACCATTATTTGATGCTTAAAAGATAATAACATTTCATCATTAAATATTTTGAATATTTTTCCGTGTTTCGTAATGGCACTTATTCATATTCAAATACATTGAATATAGGTAAAGATCCAGAGAATAATGTTTGTCTTTTTATTGATATAACTTATTTATAAAGGTTCAGGAGATGTAATTTATCAATGTGTAGTTGAGCATCCGCACTAAAAACAAAATTAAATCACTAAGAATTAGAAAATATTAAAAAAAAAATTTAATGAGAATAAAATGTATAATAGGTTATTTTGAAATAAATAAACAGTTGAGGAATTCAAAATAATTAATTTCAATTGTTTTCTTTCTTTTTTCTGATGGATATTGTTTAGTTTCATTTTTTCAGGTCTTATGTTTGTTTCAATTGATTTGATAGTCACTTGTTTTTCATTGTCCAGAAGTATTCTATTAATTAGGTGTACTTATAAAAAATTTATTATTTGATTATCTTTTCAATCATAAATGATTTTCAATTTATTAATTATTATTTTCTGTTTGTGATTTAGTTATTTACTAATTGTTGAATTTCTTACTATAAAGAATTGATATGAACAAATGGAAGTTCAGAATGACATTGGCCCTTCAAACAGATGAATATTATTTTTTAATTAATTCAGTATATTTGAATTATTCAAAAAACTCAAGTAATAACCACTATTTACTGAACCATTTCATGAAACTTTAAAAACAATAATTAATCATATGAGTAGGTTATGTGTATTAAACATTCGTTGTTTTGTAAGTAATAAACATTTACATGGTTTTGTGACCTGAAGCAACAACCTGGGGCACAACTCCTTCTGCCAAAAGTGGAATTAATTTGAATATTTTAACTAAGAGATGTGATATTACACGCTACGAATTAAAATACCTGCAAGTCTAATCGAATTCGGCACTCGTAAACTATATTTTGTATATAGGGTGTCTCCAAAACATAAATATAGTACCACTATGCAGACACGAATATTTTTCAATCTAATGAATTGAATGGTAGAGGAATTTACATTTATTCAATTTGAATAATAAAGAACACGAATTTTGAAGAAAAAGTAATAGAAGAAGAGATTGTTGAACAATTAGTCACAATAAGATTTGTTCTCAATTTAAGGAGTCATTTTGCATGCAAATAAAAAACATCTATCATGCTTTCTAGTGAACGATGAATTCAAGAATTATTTTTTGGAACGCTTAGAATTTAACTGAATAAAAAAAATATACGATAAAACGTTTTCTTATTTTGAAGACTGAATTTTTGGTGCTTATAGTGGACAATCATGAAATGCAACTAATTGAAAGTTGACATTTCGTTTAATATTATAAACATTATCAAGGCTAAAACAAATAAAATTATAAAACCGCCTGGATGCACTGCAGAGGAGGTTTTTGAAATGGCTCTCATTTCGAGAAAATGGTTTATATCCACCTATGGTTTGTGATCACGCCTGTTAGCTGTTGAGATTTGACACTAGGAGCCTCCACACCAAGAGAAGTTTGAATGCATTGAAATTTTTACTCAATGATAATCTCCACTGCTCTGAGCTTCTGGGTAAACTTCAGAGGTGTACTAGAATAAGCCAGACATTTTACTCAAAAACCCATTGAACCAATCTTTTCTCGCAATCGCCGCTTAGCTCTGCATGTTCTATTGCAAACCAGGTATCAAGCTGCTGTGATTTGCACTGGGATTCACTTGTTTCCATCTTTTATGTGTAATTAAATCTTTACTCCTCGTTATTACTCGTTGTTTAGGGATTCAGTTGAATAATTGAATATTTAAATATTGATATAATCGATTTAGATTATTATATTTGATAATGTTCTATATTATTATTATTATGTTTCAATATTGTATATATATGTTATTATAGATATTTTTGGTCACCAAATTTTATATTTCATTATTCATTACATATCTTTTTGTAAGTGTGTAGTTAACTGTTTGAAATATATTTTGTTATTTTATTATTTAACGTTAACTTCCAAAGTAACATGTGTCTCTCGAAGATGGTCCAATGCTACGTTGTAATGAACATTAATACACTAAGAGAACATTAGGGAATCTCTACCGTCAAATCATTAAAATCCGATCTTGCGAATGGAGACATCAAGAATATAATGGCCGTTTTTCCAAGAAATTTGCCAAAAAGACTCATTTGTCACAATTTAATAACCAAATAGCATGTGTATGCAAAATCTTCGTTACCAAACTATGGCGAGATTAAAGGGTTGTCCGAACATTATCAGACCACCTTGTAGATTTATTCTATTAAGTTATACTACTAATAGCATGGGCAGGTGGTCCCCAGTCCGAAATCCCGATGCTCACTATCATTCCGAAGAAACTATAGCAATTTTGTTACGCCATAAAATTAAGTCTTCAAATTTAGACCACACAAGAAGTTAGAAGCGTACCAAATTCGTGAAACAAAACAACGATTGAAAATTATATATCTCAACACGTCGTATATTGCGAAATAAATGATTTTTTTGAATTGGAATAGCGATTAACAAATTTGGCAGGTGTAAGACTGGCAATATGTGTGTGGTCGGTGACTTTGAGAAAGATATGGGTATAACCTCACTAATGAGAAATGAAGTATGTATTGGTACCCATTGTATCGCAGTTTAGAGCTGATACTTTCTAGAAAAAGATTAAAAAACTTTATTGGTGCAATATTTCATGAATAAATGTTTTTACACAAGTGTTAACATAAAATACAAATATTAAAAAATACATATAAATATCTATGTCCTCAAATTAACAGAAGAAAAACAAGTTGCTGTCAAAACACTGTTTTGACTTTATTTTCAGGCATGTAGTGGCGAACCCAAGTCTCATCAACAATTATGAATCGACGCAAAAATTCGTTTGGATTACGCCTATTAGGCGTCAAATTTTCGGTAAAAATGTTTTTTCGAATCTGTTTTTGGTCGAGCGTTAGCAAACGCTGCACCCATCTTGCATACAGCTTTTCCATGCTCAAATGGTTGTGGAAAATATTTCGCACACTTTCAACTGACATCCTACAGGTCTCAGCTATCTCATGCTCTTTCAATCTGCAGTCTTCCGATGGATTTTCTCAATCATTTCTGAAGTTGTGACCTCAACGAGCCGTCCTGAGCGAGGCTCGTCAGAGGTGCTCACACGACCCATTTTGAATTAAGAAACCCACTGCTTAATAGTTGAATATGATGAGGAGGAGTCTCCTAGTGTTGAATCCATCTCATCTTTTATTTGTTTTGGTGTAAAACCTCTCAAAGAGAAATATTTGATGACAGCACGTTTCTCAAATTTTTCAATTTTCACGAAAACAACGGAAGCGTCTCGCGAGATGTGCTCCCAAACGCAAACTATCGTAGCGATTGAGCTGAAACTTCATATATAAGCTCAGTAGGAATGATACTGTAGAACGCCATTTTATAAGTAAATTTAGTGGGGCCATCTCTTGGTCACGCCAGAAACTTCTCACCCCACCCTCGTCTTTTAATATATTAAGAAAGCTCGCTCTCCTTACTCAAAATGGGAAATCCTATTGTAATGGTAGAATTTAATGCCGTCGACACCAGTATTTCCGAATGTGGCCCCACGTCTCACAGGGGGGGCAATTTGATTCTTAAAGGGGTCAATTCGAAAATGGAGTCACACGAGTTTAACCCTTTCGCACTTCTTTTTTAAAACTTTTTCAACCATTTGGGGGGTATAAAAATTTAGAAAGGCTGAGATGGGGCATGGCTAGGGAATGCAATCGCGATCCCGAGAGATCCCGATCTCGTGAGATCTCGCGTAATTTTTCGGGATCAATCCCGAAGCATAATAGGACGAGATCCCGTTCGGGATTGGGCGGCAGTGGTCAGCAACGGTATGCACATCCCAGTCAGGGCGCGAGCAGTCGTACTGTTCCGTCGATATACTGATTTAGTAAGTGCAGAACATACTTTACGTTTCATGGTTCGAAAGCTAGGAGACCTGAAAACTCCTCTCTAAGAAAAGTTGGTCTCTTCGATTAAAAATCGTATCTCTGAACGTCGCATAAAAGCGACTGCAATGCTGTTATATTTGAAAAATCCAAATAATTATCAAGATGACTTGGAGCAATGGAAAGGTAACCAGACTTTCCAATTGCCAAGCAAATCTCTGATAAGGAAAGAAAAATATAATCACACGATTGGGTATATCGTAAAGAAGCATACCAAGCCGAGATTAATACGACAGTATTAATTGAAGATGATTTACCTCTTTCTATGATTGCAGAGGATTTGAATTTACGTGCTATTGCTGCACAAAACTATACATCGCTTCAAGAGGAATTAGAAAAATCTCTGCGAGCGTCTTAAACTGAAAGTCCTCTTAAACCTGTATCCATGAGCTTAGATAAGTTAGAGTCAGTTAGAAAAAAGAAATGGATTTGTTTGAGTGTGGAGAACCAAGGGGTAGATTTTTGCATTTTGCATTTAATTGTTTAATAACCCTGTTGCCAACCAGTGTTGAGTCGGAGAGGGCATTAATCTCTTAATGCACTTTGTTTTTTAAGAAGCTACTTTCAAAATCACCCGTAACTACTTTCTAATCTCCTTGAGAAATAATTTTTGTTTTTGTTACGCTAATTTACAAAAAAGACAGTTAAATTTTTTAGTTAATAATATTGAAGATTAAAGATTTTTGTTTTCTGTCAAATTATATTTTATTTTAATTAACCTCAAAATCAGAAACAAGCAATTTTCATCGTTTTCAGTTATCCAAACTTAATTTTTTTCATCAAACTTTTAATCCCGCGAGATCCCGAATTTACGATCTCGAGACGGGATTGCATTCCCTAGGATGACACATAAAAGGTTGGGAAACACTGGTGTACAGAGAGAGGTTTAAATATTTTGTTATTATTGAATTTGCGTGGAAAGCAATTTGTAATAGCTATTGAAAAATAACGTGAAAATCATACGTACAAAAAAAAACGAAACTCTGTCAATAATTAGAAAAAATTAACACGGATAAAAGGCTTATTCTTCACAAGAAGCAGTAAAGTAGAACGTCTTTTTCAAGAAATAAAACTTAACATTCTAAAATTTTACACTATGGAATTACATGCCTGTAGAGCTCTTCTCAACCATTAAATCTGTGTACTCAGAAGTAAAACAATAGTAGACAACTGGCGCCTGGGAAAACTTAGTGTTTAACTACCCTACCACAAAGATCGTGGGAAACTTGAATATTTGACTTATCTAATTTAATATTTACTTCCGGCTATTACACGGTGTTATTTAATTACCGCCATCGCATTGTTTGTAACACGGTATTAAGAATATGGGAAAACTTATCTAGCTACGTAGAAATCTACTGCAATAATAAGGAGGGATACTCTTACTATTATTCAAATAAAAATATACAACAAATTTTTATCTGTAATATCTCCGAAGAAACATCTGAAGATTATTTTTCAGCATGACGCATTGGTGTTTTTTTAGTTGGCAAGTCTACCTCCGTCAAAGTGGGCCGCGGTGATGACATTCAATTGTTTTCCTTGGCACTCTAGATCCGCGACTAGAGGGCGGTCACGTGGCGTCGTGTTTTAAGTGTTCGCCAAGTGCATTCAGATTCAGACCTACGCTCACGCCAACTTGCCAAGTGGTAAATGTTGTAAATAATGAAGGAGGAAATTGTCGCAGGGGAGTACTAGGCAAAGATGATTCTGAGAAATGATGGAATTAATAAAGTATGCGGACAAGCCGAACACGGTCGCAGCCTTACAGGATAACATAACACGCGTAATTCGCGGGACACAGGCCGAAATGCTCGAAAAAGTGACGCAAAATTGGACTTTCCGAATGGACCATTTGATCCGGAGTCGCGAACAACATTTAGATGAAGTTATCTTTAAAATGTAAATGGCAAAGCCCAAGTTATTAATTTCAATAAAAATTTTGAATATATGATTTCAATTGAAGTCAATTCGATTCGATTTGAAAAAAACTGCGCTTAAAAATTACCCTTTATAGTATTTTTATTTTACGTAAAAAATATAATTTGATAATGAAATATAAAATCAAAATAATAAAACAATTGTTACTCTGATTTACACATATATTAAAAAGAATAATGCATGACGTACGTTTCGATGAGATTCACCTTTTTCAAATGCTACGTGCAGACTAATGACAAGTTCTCGACTACATACAATATATAAACTTAAATTATGAATACAGAGAAAACAGGTAGATAACAGGTAGAAGGGATGAATTCATACTGAACTACTATATAGTAAACTAAGTTATTTTGAAAAGATTGAGAAGGAGGCTTGAGGTATGATCGATTTGGCTGTTCAAAAGGTTGCCAGAATATTTGTATTTATTAATTTGAGGTGATTCTAACAAATTAAGATTCATTTCCTTGTTTGCGGTATTCAAAATTTCAAAATCGGAATTGAATATATGATTTTCATTAATCAAATGATTTGCATAATGAGAATCTGTCTTCTGATTATCAAAGCTACGTTTATGTTCCGAAATTCTTATTTGAAAACTTCTAAACGTTCTACCAATATAAAACTTATCACAACTACCACAGTTAATTTTATATACACCTGATTTTTTATTTTTGTTGACCTTAGATTTGTTATTTTTGATATGTTTTTCTAAGTTATTTCCAGTACGGTAAGCAATGTTGATGTTATACTTAAAAAGAAGAGATTTGAGTTTTTCACTGGACTTACCGATGTATGTAAGACTGTTATAATTGATATTGTTTTTGACTAGGGGATAAACCAAACCAATGGCCTCTTTGAAGTTCTTCTTTAATATCATATTATCTATTATTTCAGGATTATAATTATTATTCACGGCTATTTGCTTGATTAAATTTTTCTCGGCGTTGAAATTAGTTCTAGAAGAGGAATATTTACTAATCGATGTATCAAACTATTGAAAGCTGCCATTTTGTGTTGAAATGGATGCATGGAAGTATTATGTATAATACTATCTGTATGTGATGGTTTATGAAAAATTGAAAAACTATTTTTGTTATCCAGTTTCATTATTTTAAGAATCTTAAAATTACATTACATTTAAAATTAAACAATTTTTTTAGAAAGACTTACGGCGAAGTGTTCGACAAACAATGTCAGATATAAATTTGTATCTTCATTTGTATTTTATCAATTTGCTTACAAAAATAAAAATGAGATATAATGCTCTTTAGTTTCAATGAATTCCAATTCCTTATTAAAATAAATTAAACTATTGGCTTAATGTTACACGATTTATTTAACAATATGAATAGTCAACATGTTTCAAGGGTTAGCTCATTTTCAAGACTACATTCACGAAACATATTGACTATTCATATTGTTAAATAAATCGTGAAACATTAAGCCAAGAGTTTAATTTATTTTAATATTCGATTATGTTTCACCAAGAGTTAAGCGAGAATTCAATCTCAGAAATCCAATTTCTTATTTATCGTGAAATTGAAAAGTTTTGTCTAAATTTTACAAAATTCTTCAATGCACTCGACAGAGGTTTCGAGCTTATTAACTACCATAAAAAGTTCAATACGACTTATTGAAAAAGTAACAATTTAATTATTTATGATACTTTTACGAATCTTCTTTGCTTCAGTGTATCCAAAACAATCGTTAATAATTCTTAATCTGTGATTAGTGAACATTTCTCACTATTTAGTAAATGAAAAAATAATTTCATCGGAGATATGAAGATTTTTTAATAGCAGTTTTGATTTCAATATACCCAATAAGTCGTATTATCTCTCGTTTATTGATATCTATGGAATGGTTATTTTAATTATCGTTTTCTGTCTTTATTAGATTCTGTC
Source organism: Henosepilachna vigintioctopunctata (assembly GCA_030704895.1). Lineage (NCBI taxonomy): Eukaryota > Metazoa > Arthropoda > Insecta > Coleoptera > Coccinellidae > Henosepilachna > Henosepilachna vigintioctopunctata. Next base: position 1,363,509 of record JARQZJ010000126.1, read on the forward strand.
GTTGACAAGACCCTAAATTTTCCTTATTTATTCTCATGGTTCTAAAATTACATTTTTGTAATAAAATTTATTCATATTTCTTAAATGATCCTATCATTTAAAAATAATTTAAATTAAACTCTTGGCTTAATGTTTACACAAATATATTTGTGAAATATTAAGTTAAGAGTTTGATTTAACTCATTATTTAATCATGTTTCCTAAGACTTAAACGATAATTTAATCTCAATATTTAAAAATGGTACATCGACTGTAGTGTAAGAAATCTATCAATATTATCCGTTTTTTTATTGCTTTTGGAAGGAAAATACAGTATTTCAATCTCCAAACTGACTTATGACTGATGGACTTGTCTAATTCTTTTGTGCCCACCTGCCGGTGATATGGATATGTTTAATCTCTAGCATCTTTTTAAATTTGAAACGAGATATACGCTAGAATGTTGGTCAACTGGTCCTCCACGTATTAATTCTAGATGTGTGGTCCTGCCTCTCGCTCACGCTAATCGCCAAACGATTCTGTCATTATACTCTTATTCTACCATCAACCATTCAATCCTACACATGGGATTATATACGGATAATACCATCAGGACCGACTGAAGGAGATTTTCAGAGGCGAATTTCAAATGCCAGGTAAATCCGGTATCGACCAGATTTTTAAAGTTTGTACCGGATTTCACTGCAAGCAAATGTCTTCAAGTTTATCTGATTGGAATTAGAAGGGAGATGGATTGATAGTTTGATTAATAAGTGCAGTACTTATAACCCAGATCTGCCATACTTGATTCAGAAGTCGTATCGGTGGTTACACAGAAAGATTTGTGATCTAGTATGATTTTTCTTGATCTCCTTTATAAATACGATACGCAGGAAAGCAAAGTCATTCCTGTATCTATTTGGACAAGTTTTTAAAAAACCCTTTGTTCAGACTACCTCTAAGATTTATATTGGACATATATTGACACGTTACTGGAATTTAGTTCCTCCATTTGGTGACCGGTGCTAGTACGTACCAAAATATTATCGCAAGTGTTCAAAAAAGAGCTACTAGAATCCTTTATGGTATCAATAGACCTGATTAAAGGAGCGTTTACCACTCTTGGACCTCATCACCAAAGTGGATAGACTGAAGCGTGGATAGATTATAATCTATCAGGCCAACACACATTTTGGTGCCAGCGATTTTTTAACTGTTCCTGAGTAATTTTTGGATGCAGAATGTGAAAAAGTTCTCAGATTTTGTCTATCAGATCTAGTTTTTGAGGTTTTTTAAAAAATTGTTTATATAATTTACGTTATAACTGTTATAATATATAATATTACTATTGCAAATAAAAAAAACAAAGACACATGGATTTAAGTATTTATTGCAAAAACTTAATTTACATTATTACATTAGTCACTAATCACATAAAAATTTTCTTTTATACGATTTTCTAGAATGGAGTTTACTAGGGCAGTCTCGCTGAAGGCTCCAGCAGTAGTCCGCCATCATGTGGCTATCCCATCGTCCTTGATAACGATCTTCCATAGTTTTAATATCCTGGTGGAATCTTTCCCCCTGTTCTTCACTACAATCACCTAAGTTTTCTGGAAAACGATCTAGGTGGCTGTGGAGGTAGTGAACTTTTATACTCATGTTACAGCCGAGAATATTAAAATTTTAAAGCATAGTTTCCACTAATTCTACGTAATTCTCCGCTTTATGATTGCCAAGAAAATTTTGTACTACTTTAACAAATGAACTCCAAGCGTTAGATTCAGTCTCGTTCATTGATGTGGTGAATTGTGGATCTTTAACAAGTTGCCTTATTTGAGGACCATCAAATATAGCAGCTTTTAGTTTTTCCGTGACAAATACCCAAAACAATTTCCATCTCGATTTAAGGCCTTCACAAATTGCTTCATTAGGCCTAGCTTGATATGCAAGGGCGGAAGTAACATTTTGTTGGCCTGTGGCACCACCTTTAGAACCTTGAATGAGCGCTCTTGCTGAAAGTGCGGCAGCTTCAAAACTACAATTAGACAATTTCTCATTTTCTCAATTTTCAAGTGTATTGATTTCAATTTATTGTTTTTAACATAATGTTTCACCAAGAGATAAGCGAAACCTCCGTGTCATTTATCAAATGATCAATAAAAAACATTTCCGATGATTTGGTGTGGTAGTTGTTATATTCATTTTTTATGATATTGGTAGCTAGATGTTTGACTAATAAGTTATCACGTAAATTTCTTACGGCTGTTTCAGTAACGGCGGCAAGTTGTTCAAAATTACTAGTTGATCGAGTTGATTGTAAATTATGTTTGAAACATTTTTGCAATAAATTAACTTCTTTAATATAGAAATTAGTATTGGATAAATTAGTGAATCTTTCAAAAAATTTATGTTCAGAATAAAGGTTTCGTTTTGTCTGTTTTTCAAATTTCTGTTTGTTGCTAACAAGAGAATTTAGCTTACGTTGTTATACGGTGAACTTTTTATGAAAAGTTCACCGTACACCATACACACACCGTACACGTAAAAAGTTCACCGTACAACAACGTAAGCTAAATTCTCTTGTTAGCAACAAACCGAAATTTGAAAAACAGACAAAACGAAACCTTTATTCTGAACATAAATTGAATATAACTTAAATTCAAACACTTGAACTTATGATTTACACTTTATTGACTACATAGCATGACGCGTTTCGTCGTTACAAACGACTTCTTCAGTTGCTTACAGAATAATGTTACAGATGCTTACAAAATAATTACAGAATATTATTCTGTAAGCATCTGAAGAAGTCGTTTGTAACGACGAAACGCGTCATGCTATGTAGTCAATAAAGTGTAAATCATAAGTTCAAGTGTTTGAATTTAAGTTATATTCAATTATAATGGATTTACATCAAGTAAACGCCAACACTATTGAATATAAACATAAATTTTTTGAAAGATTCACTAAGTTATCCAATACTAATTTCGATATTAAAGAAGTTAATTTATTGCAAAAAGGTTTCAAACATAATTTACAATCAACTCGATCAACTAGTAATTTTGAACAACTCGCCGTCGATACTGAAACAGCCGTAAGAAATTTACCCGATAACTTATTAGTCAAACATCTAGCTACCAATATCATAAAAAATGAATATAACAACTACCACACCAAATCATCGGAAATGTCTATTGTAAAGTCAATCAAGCAAAAAATCCTCTCGGATGATATCATACTCACTAAAGATGACAAAGGTAATACGGCTATAGCATTGAATAAAAAACATGTTGTATCTTGTTGGCTTAGCTTTTTTGAAACGATTGAAAAATACTACGGTAAATAGTTTTGACCAAGTATCGAATAATCGTATTTACATAACTGAATTATAAAAATAATATTGATTAATATTACATCAAAGGTGAAAAAGTGATTGATTAAAATCAAAGTTTACGATGTTCGCAGGGCCCTGACTCTGCCCTGTCATAATTACCCGTTCATTTACCAATTTTCAGAATAGGTTAGTGCCACTCTCGCCGCCATAATTAAAACGTAGAGGTCTCTTCATTTAGTTCCACCGCCTACTTGTTGGCTTCCAAAATTAATTTATTCCTATTTTCAGCTCGGTTCTTTAATATATTTAATTATACAGCAGCCTATTCAAGGGCCTTACTCGATAATTAGGTAGTATACGAGAAGCATAAAACTGAAAAACTGGCGTGAAATATTTTTTTAATGACAAACAAATCGGAATTCTCTTCAGGTAGTCAACAGAAACAGTAGATAGATTTTATAAGGGAAAATAGTGACGATGATTTATTTCGCTAATTACGGATTGTGACATGAAACCAAAGGTTCATGTCACGTTCCGTAATATTTTACGTAAACGTTCTGAAATTTTTTTCAGATATCTGCTCAAGTAAAAAGATCATAGTGGATGTTTCGTCCTTAGTATTCGATTGAGTTATAATTTATTATTTTTGTCGAATGCTAAGTTAAATGATAAGTTAAACGACAAAGCTAAGTGACAATTGTTGAATAAGACTGTGTAAATTTAGAAGACAGTGTTTTTTGCCATTTAAGTGAATTTTTTCTTCAAGTGAATATCATTGATAGTGTTTTATCATTATTATTTTTGTAACATTCATTAGAGGAGCGAATGAACTTGAATTTGCAATTTTTAGGGCTTTTGCTTACTTTTTTACCTCCCAAAAACGCTTCATCCTGTCTGAATGCTCTTTCTTCCGTTCATCTGTCCATTTTATTCCAGGTTGGCGATTTAATTTTTGCTCAAACTTCACATGTGCTATTTTATAGCGACACTCGGTGCGATCTACGAGATTTTTTGTATTGATCTGTCTGTGGTAGATCCTGTTGAACCTCTTATAATAATATAATAATAAGTTCTTTATTCTCAACAGGTATGATACCCAATTACAGAAAATAATAACATAATGCTAAATAATAACTAAGTAAATAAAATGAAAGAAATATAACGAAGAGCTCAATCTAATCTAAAAAAGTTAAAAAAAAAAACTTAGAAACTAGTGTAACTGATAACCGAATATTAGAATTAAATGAAATATTACAAAGAACTCAATCTAAATCAATTCATTTTAGTCAATTTTCTTTGTTCACATAACTCTTAATAAAAACTTCAATGGAATCAAAGTGAATGTCACAAATATTAGCAACTTATTGAATGTAGACTCCATAAGCCAAATGGGTGATTGTATTAGGGAGTTGGTCCTTGCAGTCTCTAGGAGGAATAATTTTGTGGTACGGGAATTTTGCCTTGGAACACGAAATCTCAAAGCAGACGAAAGAAGAGGACAATCAATACTTTTATGCAATAATTAGTACAAAAATGTTTGTGATAAAATGATCTGCAATGAGATTAAACTTAATCGGTTCACTAATTTGTTATGATTGACTCCTCCCTGTCGATAAACTTTATCCTCCCTCCAAACTAAGAATTTCAAGAACCTTCTCTGAATGGCCTCAAGGTGGCGTTGATGTTAAGTGTAAATAGGATGCCAGATCATGCTGCCATACTCCAACTTACTACAAATTAAGGCATGAATAAGGCATTTTTAGCCAAGCTCTGTGTCGTATTTACTCTTATCTTTATTATATCAAGTAGTTTCATCAATATTTTGGACAGTTTCATCCTATAGATATTCGCATAAAACTTTGCTCGTCGTTTTCTGATTTCTTCCGTTATTATAGTTGTCTTTTGCTAATGTTCGTAAAGTTTTTTCATCCAAATACCGTTTCTATTGATTGGCCCGTATATCTTTCGGAATTTTTCTATTACTCTAATTTTATAATGGCCGTCAATAAACATTGTTTCAACTATCTAGATTGCTTTTGGAAGAATCGTTGTGTTTTAACGCATCAATTTTGCTCCTATCGAGAAGCATTTTTATTACGGTATGCCCATGTTAGCTTGTAGGCCCTTTGGAGCTTGGTAATTCTTTGTTCGTTAGCTATCTTTGTTCATAAACGTTATGAAACTTTGTCCATAATTATTATAAATGAACAAATTTACGATTTTCCTTATTTAATTGGAACATTTCTCAATACAGAAATCACAGGTGCATATATACTTCAATAAAAATCTTAAATTTCCTCTCTGATAAGGTGTAAAAACCCAAACAAATATTTTACTTTTGTTTTTTAAACGGTCTAACTCACCGCAAGTAGTATTTAATTAAAGAAAAACTATTAAATGAACTGCTTTGTACGTTTACCTGAGATATTGTGGACCAATAGAGTAATAAATATTTTTTTACAACGTAATAAAGTCATTATCGTACTGATAATAGCTGCAATCAAGGAGCAAATAAATTGTGCGGTAGCTTTTGAAAACGTTCGGTCCAAAAATAGGTCCGCAAACTATTATCAGCCGAATCACACACTTAAATATTTACTCTCATCTTTGTTTCACAATTCCTACGTTGATTTAAATTAGAAGTTGAACTGGAACATTCGTCATGGAAATTCTGGTCGAAGTACGTGTTATTTCATTTATATTGACATGAAAAGTATGTTGTTTTGCGAAAATATTTACTGTACAGGTTACTTGAAAAAACCTTCGTGTTTAAATAGATCAACACGGTTATATATAGAAGTAAATGTCTATGATTTCGTTTTCGATGATCTGTAAATGACAGTAGTAGTTCTATTGATCCCTGCTTACCACAGAAACGGAGTATTCACAAAATTTCAATCCCATTTTCAATTTATAATAATTTCATAGATTCTCCTTTAATTTCGAAACTTATTGAAGACAAAACGTCATAAGTAGATGTGAAAATAATTCTAATATTTATGATTTATATTTTTCGATCGTCTAATAATTGAATTACTCAAGAAAAGTCCTGGCAAATATTGGACAGTTTGATTATGAATCCAATTGGCTATCGTGAACGTGAAACAGGCTATATTCATTGGAAAAATCGATCAAATTACGAACCCAAGTCACGGTCGGCCATGACACGTGTATTGTAAAACGTGCCTAGGTAACTGTCATCAGACCGATTGAGGAAGTCGTAGAATTAATTTCAATGTTTCGAAGAACGTATAAATGTTTTGTTTCATTTTATATTATCTGCTCCATTATAAACTCTCTTCAACAGCTTGACATGTATTGTTGTACTTGACAGATAAGTACCGATGCATAATAATGATGCTGTTTATTATTTATCTCTATGTAAGAATGATAGTTTTCGATTCTTTTTACCAGTATTTTATATGAGTTTGAAAAAAGAAACATGAACAAAACTAAAATTCTATGTTTTAACAGTTTAGACACATCGTGAAGTATTATAAACAAGAATTGTAAAGTTGACAAATACAATTTGACATTAGTTTTTAATTTAAGAATTTCTTAAAAGGCTACGAACACCTTGAAAAACACTTCAATAGTTTCAACATAACAATATGTGAAAATTTTCAAACAATTATCTATTTCATATGAAAAATTGAGACTATGTTGTAATAATATTCAACTCAATATTAAGAAATTTTATAAAGAAATATGAGAGTTGAATAGTTCTATTACTAACTTGGTATTTGCCACTTATTTTTCATAAACACACTAATATTTTTATTCGCATCATAACAAAAATTCGAATTAATCCAACTGTTAAATCCCCCATAAACTTATGAAATACGAGTCTTATCTATACGACAGTGGAAGGACGAAGTAAAAATACCGCAACATAACCTCACTTAAGGACCACTTGGCTACCTAACTGTCAAATATCCAGAGCCCCCTATTTTTGAGAAACTAATTTTTTTTGTGATTCTGTAATAGAGAAATTGCTAAAACACAAACTAGAAAAAAATAACAAATATACCAGTTAAATTTCACGTTCAAAATTGGAGTTTGCAAATTCAATAATTTTTTAAATTCAAGACAGTTGTTAGAAATAGAGATAAAACCTTAACAACGTAAAAACAAACAGAAATAGCAGAATGTATAGATAAGATTATGGTACAAAGTTGGAGGGATGAAAAATTGTTGCGAATCAGAAAAACCATATAAAAATTATTCATAATAATGCGAAAAAATTGACAATTTGTACTTCAATGTGTAGCATTGAAACCCCTTCAAAAACCCCTATTTTTTCGATCTACATCCTTGAAAATATTTGTAGAATTGGACCAATTTTAGATTACTGAAAATATTACATTTACGAAATTTCAATTGAATTTATAACCTTTAGAGCGAGCACAATAGCAATATTCCATAAAATCTAAAATCATGTACCAAAAGACAAAATGAATTTGTCCCTTATAAATTAGAAAAATTGCCAGATATAAAATAGCACAAACTAAAATATCAATTTCACTGTTATTTGAAACGTGTTTAAATGAGGTCATACTTTGCAAACAACAATAAAAGTATGGTTACCCTTTCATGCACCTAATATTCTTGGAAGTCCTTCAAAATATTCATCAACAACTCTTTCAACCTTCCATCATGAATTGAAATATCTTCCCAGAATCAAAGTTTCAGAAAGAGTTGACCATCATTTACGACTTGAATACAATTAGAAATGTCATCATCCATTCGGTCTATATAGCCTGTTAACATGAAAACTTTTCAAGCGTATCGAACACTTCAATATTAATATGTGCATTAGTGTTGTTCATATAGGGACTTACTATAATGTATCTTCAATAATAAATCTTTCTCTTGCATTGAAGCTGGTCAATTGGTTCAATTAACACCAATAATTATCCCACATGTTTTTGAGATTAATAGACAGACGGTCTTAGTATTTATTTAGGCACTTCCTCTTGAAAGACTGAGAGATAAATATCACTACTAAAGTTCATATTTTAATCTATTTTTGAAAGTTTCAATACATATTTTCATAATTCATAACATAAGCATATTTCGAAATTTAACTCATTAAAATTTGACACTTGGCAGGAACCATAGAGTTTTGTTATTCTCTAAATGTGAAGACCACAATAATAAACTTCGGGTTTATTATTGTGGTCCATTAAAACAAGGGTGTTCATCGATATCAAAAGTGTATCGATATAAAAAATCTCAAATTTTCATGAAATTGAAGATTCTGTAAACATAACTTTTACTTAGACTTCAAGATATTTTCAATTTCATCATGGAAGATCACTTTTGAAAATAAAACTAAAGGATTTAATGCTTAACTCAAACTGATAGCAATTTACTTATATCGTCAGGTGCATACTTTGAATATTATTTTTTTATTAGTCTTTTTAATTTTTCTCATATTGTGTGAATTTACTCCAAATTTATCACTTCTTTTTAGGTTGTAGAATTCGATTTGTTTAAATGTGTTCAATTTAATTCAATTGTTCAACATTACAAAAGCAATAATAACAGAGTAAGTTTTCTTTTGGTATTATTTACTGCTTGCATGTGATTGCACAATAAATATTTAACTAAACCTCTAGGAAACTGAGAATAAGAAAATGTCTGGGTAAGTTTGGCAACATCTCTCATATTTATAAGATTATTTTAGGACCGGTATTTTTATACCGTGGTTATTGTACATAGATATGTAATGGTAAAAATGGTATGTTCTATCATCTCAACACCTTAATAACTTTATATATGACTCAATGAAACTGTGAATGAACTATTTTAGTTTCTCTGGCTATTCAGTATTTTTACAATTTTTTCTTGAAATCGTATAAACATGAAGACTGGCTTTTCTTTGAATTGCCAACTTTTCCTTCGTAGATGTTTATCAATAACTGAAGTTACAACAATGGAATCTGAAATTGTGTAATTATTAGTATATGATATTATACGTTAATATATTTTCAGAAAATAGCGTAGATAACCTTTTTCTTTCACTGAGATTTTTGTCGTTATTTTCTGGCTGGACCTGCTTGGCTCGAACTCGAAGTGATGTTTTTTCTATGGAAATATGGTAACTTTCATCGATGTCCTGAATCCAGCATCGAATCAGTCAAGTCATAGACTATGATATTATACACTTATAAATGCATAGAGTTTGGATAAATATAGAGTTATTCTGTTTGCTCTGTAACAAAAATCACAGACGTAATATTTTTCTGACCACAGTGTAAAAATTTTCCAGGAGGTGTTAATTTGTTTTCTGTGAATCATATGAGGAAAGAATCTTCACTTATAACAGCAGCTACGCGAGGTCATAACCAATCTAGCGAGTGTTTGAGTTATATTCCTCGAGCGTCACTAAATTACAAAGACCCGATGTCCTGTAATAGGCGCATGTAATCTATAAATTTCTCAAGCATATAACCATACATTTCGTAATATCCGATGCGGTCGGCGATACCATCGTTATATGGCGGCAATTATAAAGGCTGTAGGTAACAAGCGGCAAGCACCAAGAATTTTATAATACTTATATGGTATCTGGGCTACAGACACCGAAGAGATAGGCTAGAGATTATTCAAATGAAAAAGAAGGTGTAAATAGTAATGCGTTTACGTTGTAAGCTGACTCACTGCGTGGTATGCTGGACTAAGTAAAGAAGCAGGACCGAATTTCTAAGAATTACTAATTTTACGTACCAAATACCGCAGGTCTGCAGCAAAAAAATTGTCTGGATGTTTCCAACTCATTTGTATCTATTCAAGTGTTAGGCAAAATAAAAAATTCTCAAAGAATACCAGAACGTCGATTTATTTTGCTAAACTCAAAATTATATTATAAAAAACTAGGGTTAACTTGAAGACATAAATAAATAGGTGCTATTTTATCTTCATTACTGTTTTTAAATGTATACAGGCTATAACTCAAATTACTTTCTAAATAAGACACCTCCTATGTGAGCTAAATTAACAAACATAAACTTGTTGTAACCTGAACGTGTAGTGTTGAAAGTGGCTCGGTACAACACGTTGTAACTCGTCATTGTTTTATAGATCTTTATATCTGTATATAGTGCAAGTCGTCTATGCAGACGTGTGTGAATTCGTCTGACAGTTTCTGTTAATTCTTGGCGAATGAATGGTATTAAAACAACAACTTAATCTTACGGACTTTGTAAAAAAGGATACTTCGCGTATTTTGGCTCAAAAGTTGAAGATCAGGATGAAAGTCTTCATATAGTCTGGAAACGATGTGTTGAAGACCTTAAAATTGGTTTAAGGGCAAGAAAAAGCTTTCCGATGCGATTTCTTTTGTATCACACGAGCAAAAGAATAGTGATGATTTGTTCGTGTATTGTGAAAAGGTATAATTCAAAACGGAAGCAGTCAATTTCATACAATCAAGTTTGCAGGTCTCAAGGAATTGAAAGAAGGTGTTTTCGTTGCAACATATTTTGGACGACTTATGGGTTGATCCACAGTTCATCACAACTATGAAAAATTCTCAAACAGAAGAGAGGATGGGAATCAAAGAGGTCATAAAGAAATTTTCAGCAAGAACAAACCCCAAGTCATAACAAATCAGCAAAGGGATGTTGAAAGCATTTCATGCTGTATGATGCCTAATGATTGTACCTAAAAAACGATTTTCTCCATTCCCACCTCGACTACCTTCCAGAAAACTTGGGGGATGTGAGTGAAGAGCAAGGTGAACGATTTCCCAAATATGTTAAGGCGATGGACAAAATATACCAGGGAAGATGGAGCGTTTCATGACGCTTCAGAGAGACCCTCCATATACTTCCTGCAACCAAAAATGTAACAAAGAAATCTCACTGGGAAAAAGAAATGTGTTTAGTGCTTACCTATGATTGTATTTCAAATTAAATTGAGTTTTGTAAGTAATCATGAAAAATTTTATCGTTTACCTTTTAGTTCAATATGATAACTTCTTTAGCACAGGTACCTACATTGTCAGAAAACGTGACATTCTATGATAACATAAAATTCAAATTCGTATTCAGCACAAAAGCCAAAAACATAAGAATTACGCAAAAAAATTATTACATCTCGCAACTTTTTTTGCAGACTTGTGCAATGAACAACGACGATTTTGTAAACTGTTTGAAAGTTCTACTTGCTCTATATTATAAAATTTATAAAATGGTTGAATGTATTCTCATCTTGATTTGATATTACCATCAAAAAGATTAACAGACCTTTTGGAGCTAATGGTTTGGGGTACATTCATTTAAAATATGACACTGGTTTTCTCCTATAAACTCAAATTTTTAAGACGTTGATGTCTCAATGAGTTACCGAACTGAACAAATATCAATAGAACAACAGTAATAAACAGTAAAAACCAATTACCTAATCAATAAAAATTTTCAATATATGGAGAATATTGAATATATCAAAAAATGTTATTGTTACAATTTTAATCCCTGTGTTGAAAGAAGAATGGATCAGTCTAATACGAAGAGTCGTAGCAACTAGTAATTGAGTAGGTTTGTAGATAAATGAAAAGAAAATTCAAATAATTATAATTGATCGCCAAAATAACCACACATTTCAGTAGAGAAGATAAATAACATAACTGCAGTTGATACTTCATATATTTTGGTACCACAATACCAAACAATATCAAATCTAGCAAAGAAATGGAGAGGAGAAGAGAAATAACGAAATAATTCATGACCAAACTAACTACTGTTCTAAAGAATCCATCAAAAATTCCCTAACAACAAAATGAGATTACATACTAAGAAGTTGCGTGTTTTCGAAGTTACTTTTGGATGCGAATATTGGGCCTTGAAGAAGAAGAATTGAAACAAGATTTATGCATTTGCTACAGGAAATTGTCCAAGACCAAGACAATAAGAACCGATCACTCCATCTTGAATCAACTTGGTATTAGAAAGAGATTGAACATTTCAATAGCAAAGGAAATTGCCAAATTCTTCGAAGAAGAAGACATCAGTAAAATACATATTTACTGAATCAGTATGGCAGGTCACCATCACTCTGATCACATAATTAAAACTTTATGATAACACTTATTACAACAAATACTACAAACTACAAATGATTCTTTAGTGGACATATATTTAAGCATTTGTCGAGTAAGAAATAATTTTTAGTGGAATTTTGCGGAGTGTTTATATCCTCCCCCATTATGATTTCTATGTTCCACCAAGTGTTGTATGAGTCGTCAATTATTTAATTCTCATATTATTAAATATGAGAATTAAATGAAAAATTTCAAATTATCAAGTAGTTTCAATTTTTATGTTAGTACACCACTTAAAAAATATACATTTAGTTATAGATTTTTTATATCTTGTGGTCAGGATACTTAACTTCAATATAACGAAATATTTTAGGTGCTTTTTAGAAAAAGAATTACTTATTTTTATCCAAATTATTTGAAAATTATGATTTTATCCAAATTATTTATCTAAATTATGATTTGAAATTCCATGTCAAATACTTCTTAAGTTCAATGGGAGCACCAAACTGGACCAAGAAATAATGCGAATATTCTGAATATTTCGAAGTCAACAATAGCACTTGAAGGATTAAAAACATCATTTGGTTCTCTAATTGCTATAATTAACGGCTATATAAATTCATTCAACACACAAGAAACCTACACAATAAATTTAAACTCGCAAACATTTTAACACGCAAAATTTGTGCCACTCCAAGGCGACCTACATTTAATCCCGCTAAAGAACAATTTAATTGCGCAATTTGAATGGTCTGAAAAACAAATACGGCGTTGAATATTTGAAATTTTCTCGATAATTAGTTCTTCAACTAGCCAGAAATGTAGTTGGGAATGTACTCTCAATTATAATGCTTCATTATTAATTCCGTCTGTTAATTTTTGGTAAATACATCTTCAAAAATTATTGGAATATTAATAAGATGCGTAAGGGGGACAACTTCAACTATTAACTGGTATTTTCTTCTAATATTCATCTCAAAAACACTATCACTAGCCACTTCTTTGTTTGCTGTAAATTAGGTTGTTACTTAGAGATGAATGACAATTTTTATAAGAATCCCAATGGAAAACAACTTTGAAAACAGGGCTTTGAAATTTCCAATTGAAAAATTCTGAGAAACAATATTATAAGTCAATAATTTAGTATTGCTTGTCAGTTGAACCTGGTTTTGAGAATAAGTATTTTATCTACATAATTTCAACTTCTGTCATTTATCATCTGGAGAAGAAGCAATACTTCGAAATGTCACTGCGTAAAATATGACATTTACGTGGAATTTGTGGTTATAAGTATTTTATTAGAGTTAAATTCATCACAGTGGAGCTGACCAAACATTTTATATAATAAATTAACTGCACTGGAACTTAAATTGAACCAGTGCAGTACTCATTTTGCAAATTGAGATATTTCGAAAGAATTTCAGTTTCAGGAGTGTAGGAGGTTTAGAAAGAAATTAAAAACCAGCAAGAGGCACATCAGTTTATTTAAAATTTGGTACATATATTTAATATATATTCAAAAAATTGTTACATTGGAATGTACAGAATGAAAATGAAACTTTAAAGAAAGTAAAATCATTTAAAAGTTATATTTCGATCTGTGTTTCGATTTTGGACGAAAAATCGAAAATTTACCTACATTTCCTACATCACCTAGATTTGTAGTCTTACAAAACTAGTTTTATAGAACTACAAATCTAAAAAATAAATCCTTGAAAGCAAATATAAAACATTAGCAGCTTAAAATAGTAACCTTTGTACGTTTATGTAAAAGTCTTAGGTTTCTCACTCAACTTAAAAGAACAGTAAAAGTTAGAAAATATTTCGAAACTTATCTACAAATCTTTTGCAATCAGTTAAAGTAGTTCTTCCTATTACAAGTACCCAACACACTGAGACTTTTGGATATGGCTGAATTGTAATCTAACAATCTTAGATGAAGATTAGTTAAAAAATCTTCATCTAAAAAATACGGCTTATCAATTAAACGATTTTACTTCATTAAATCTGTTTACAATGTTAAACTCCAGAAATTTATGATAAAATACATTTTCTGTTGATAAATCAAATATTCTTATCTTTCAATTGGTCACAATCTCTGTATAATAACTAGCAGTCCAATAAAGCTACCTAAAATTACTTTGATTCAACGATATATCAAAATTATTCTTATTGATACAACTAGATGACATTCAGTGATGTTGTATTAGCTATTAACAATTTCCGAAAGTATCAAGTCGAGTTATTCAAGAAGTTACCCAAAATTAATTATTTTAAAGAGTTAAGTGAAATTTAAGTACGTTAAGTAGCAATGCTACTTAGTAACTACAAATTTCCTTAAGCCTACCCTGACTAATGTCTGTGTGTTGGTGTGTCGAGGCCGTGAGAACGTGGAAGGCGCGCGAGTCTCAGGCGGCGTGCGACACAGCCACCCGCGGCCAGAGACCGGCCACGCACGCTTCTGCGGTCGCCGCGAGAGGTCGCGAAGGCCAGAGCGAGACAAAGACCGACCTGGGCGGAGGAGCGGATCGAGCCTCGGAACAAGGCGAGACACGGAGGCCAAGAGATTCGGAGGCAGAGCCGCGGCCGCAGCGGGGCGCCAGAGGAGAAGAATGGAGACGGATCTTTTGCGAACAATGCGATATTACAGCGAAAACTATGTACAGGTGTCCAAAAAATACAAAAAGTAAGGAATATCTTCATTATTTCAAAGTTCGTTGGATCTAAAAGTGTAATATTGACTAGTTGTGCAATTTCATTTATTCATTTTGGTATACGCATTTAATTTATTCTTTTTGGTCAAATAAATTGACGGAGCAATTGACAGTAGGTATATTTTGACAGTTTTGATTTTCTAGAAAGAAATTTTAGGTTATAATTTTGAGAAAATAAATTTGTGATTGTTGAGTATCGGAAAAATTGTGAATGGTGTTATGTAAATAGATATTTATGTTATATTTCAACATTAGCTCTTGTTGAATTCATAGGAATTATGGAAGACCACCTAATTGAACCAATATTTCTACCACAAAGACTTACAAGCAAGCTGAATTGGAGTTTCTCAGAATCAAAGTTGCCTGAGTTTCTGCAGAAGGTACCATACCGTCAAAAATTGGAATATGATTTATTTCGGTTTTAGTGTTAGTGATTTTTCAACAGGTACATTGGTGGATGTGGGCTGCGCGATCCCCAGATTTAAATCTTCTGCATTGGATCTTTCTGGGGGCAAGTGAAGAAGGGTGTTTTTTTAGAGGTATAGAACTTTAAATTGCAATAAAACAACGATGGATCATTCGATTGACAAGAACGAAAGATCTTGTGGCATTACATTTTAAATATGATTTCTGGCATATTACCGCCACGGCTGGCTCGGATGTAGTCCAATCTGGACGTCCAATTTTCGATGACTTTTTCCAACATTTGTGGCCGTATATCGGCAATAACACGGCGAATATTGTCTTTGAAATGGTCAAGCGTTTGTGGCTTATCCGCATATACCAATGACTTTACATAGCCCCACAGAAAGTAGTCTAGCGGTGTTGAATCACAAGAACTTGAAGGCCAATTCACAGGTCCAAAACGTGAAATTAGGCGGTCACCAAACGTGTCTTTCAATAAATCGATTGTGGCACGAGCTGTGTGACATGTTGAGCCGTCTTGTTGAAACCACAGCTCCTGGACATCATGGTTGTTCAATTCAGGAATGAAAAAGTTATTAATCATGGCTCTATACCGATCACCATTGACTGTAATGTTCTGGCCATCATCGTTTTTGAAGAAGTACGAACCAATGATTCCACCAGCCCATAAAGCGCACAAACAGTCAGTTTTTCTGGATGTAACGGTGTTTTGACATAGACCTGAGGATTATCTTTACTCCAAATGCGGCAGTTGTGTTCGTTGACGTAGCCATTCAACCAGAAGAGCGCTTCATCGCTAAACAAAATTCGCTTATGAAAATGGGTAACAACGGCAATCTCGTTTTGCACTATTTGCAAGCGTTGTTCAGGCGTGAGTCTATTCATTATGAATTGCCAAACCAAACTGAGAATAAATCACTTCTCAGCTGTTAAATCGGTCGCCATCTTCAACAGTAATGCCAACTTAAAGTTCTATATCTCTAAAAAAAACACCAGTTAGTTTCGCAACTCTAGTGGATAAGTTGAACGATTTGCGAATGCTGGGATGTTGCTCAATTAGAAATGACTCTGATGTGTTTGAAACAGTCTCGCAATCAATGATGGAATATTGAATGCTTGTATTCAAACTAGAATATATGATTTTGTACATTTAGTGAAGATTGAGCCACTGTAGATGTACTTTTTCAAATTGTAATCACAAATTTTATACGGCATATATCTCCGAAAAAAATGGTTCAATAAAAGTCAATAAAACACAAAAAAAACCTTAGAATAGACCAAAGAAACCCTGCAAGGTATTGCCTCTTGTTCATTTTACATCCTTTATACTGTAGAACACACTATTTGAGTCAATCTACAATGTTGATGTGTAGTTGAGTTCCAGATTTTGACGTCTCTTCATTCGAGTTTCTGATTGGTCGTAAGGGATTTTTGTCCTTATGGTTTTGTCTTCATCGAGTTATTGAATGTATTGTTTGAGGAATTGCTTTTATACTGAATATCACATGGTTTCTTTAATTACGTAAAAAGTATGATTTTGCTTCAATAAATCCTTTATTGAGAATAAATTGCTGATTGGTTCTTTGGTTTTTTATTTTTTTTGGTAAGACTCAGTAAAATTACAGCTATACTTCAATATCGCTTGGCCTATGTCCTTTTCCATCTTATTTTATCAGTGTTATACATAGCTTTTCATAAACTATTTTCCAAATTTTTAAGATGACAATTCATTATGATTTTCCCGATCGAACTTGCTTGACATATTTTGCTTGAGTTCTGACAGTTATAAAGGACAAGAGTATTGAATTAAGTTCTAATCGTTCACATTTCGTAATCGTTCAAAGCCAATTGTGACGATCCGTACAAGGGGATAATTCCTGTCAATATCCGGTCTTGTCATGCTACCATAAATAGCCTCCAAAAGCGTTAGGTCAAGGTTGCCACATTGACGTCAATAGTTGTTAAATTTATTGAAGTATTGCGCATACACGTATCATTACTGCATTACGTTATTATCAACTACATATAATTATGAACACTTTTGATGTTCAGATTATAACATGTCAAACGATATTTGCTAATTAAGCAATTACTTGAGCAGTTACACAAAAAGTCTTGTAAAAAGTAGATATTCGTTCATTTCGTTCGGAAAATACATGATCAGTTATATAATATTTCATTAAAAATGCAGAAATTGAATGAAAAAGAAGTAGTCATAGAATATGAAAGAATATCACTCACTATTGAAGAAATCGTTGAATCGTGAAATCTTTAAAGGAATCGTTGAATATAAAAAAAACTCACGTTGATGTTTCATGTGAAAAATTGGCTAACTAATTTTTTGCAATCTCTAGAATTAAGAACATCGTACCTAGAAACTGTGTTATGAATGTGTATTACATTCTTGTATCATTATTAACGATTGTTCCTCATGAGGAGAGCAATTGATCTTGAATGCGCAACTCTTACGACTTTGCTTCATCTTTTTTGTCTCCCAAAAACGCTTTCATTTCAGGTTGGCGATTTGGTTTTTGCTCAAACTTCAGATGTGTGATTTTATAGTGGCACTCATAGCGATCTGCAAGATTTTTTATATTGATCTGTTGTAGATCTTTTTGGACCTCTTTTAACCACTCTGTTCCGTATTTACTCTCCATAATTATATCGAGTAGTTTCTTCGGTATTCTGGACTGTTTCATTATGTAGAAATATGCATAAAACTTTGCTCGTCTTTTCAATCATTCGAGTCTATCGTAACGAATTATTCAGTCGATTTAGTTTAATCTCATTTCGGAGTAGGAGGGAAACTATATCACTCAAATTTCTGTACAAATTACTGCACAATAGCACAATCATCTTGAGGGTTTTCAGAGAAGATTCTTGAAATTCTTAGTTTGGAGGGAGAATAAAGTTTATTCACAGAGAGGAGTCAATCATAACGAATTATTGAGTCGATTTCGTTTAATCTCATTGCAGAGCAGGAGAGAAACTTTATCACTCAAATTTTTGTACAAATTACTGCACTATTATTGATTGTCCTCCTCTCTTGTCCCAATTTCGTGTTTTTAGGCAAAATTCTCGTAATACAGAATTGTTCCACCTAGAGATTCCGAGGACCATCTCCCTGATACAATCCCCCATTTGGTTTATGGAGTCTACATTCAATAGAGTTGCCAATAACTGTGACATTCACTTTGACTACATAGAAGTTATTATTAGGAGTTATGTGAACAAAACGAATTGACTAGAATGAATTGATTTAGATTGAGTTCGTTATGCTATTATTTAGTTATTAGTTTCTATTTTAGTTTTTTTAGATTAGATTGAGCTCTTTGTTATTTATATCTTTCATTTTAATCATTTAGTTAGTATTCAACATTCTTTTATTATTTTCTGTAATTGGGTATTATACCTGTTGAGAATAAAGAGCTTATTATTATTATAACCATTGTTTCAGCTGCGTGGATTGCTTCTGGAAGCATCGTTGTCTTATAGTGCCTATATATACTAATATATAATTGTAATATACTCTGCAGTGGGGCTGCTCTACAGAAATAAATAGTGTTTTTATTACACAGAAGCGAATAGTTCGTTTAATATTAGGTATTCATCGACGAACCTATCTTCATTGAAAATTACCTACGTTCTTCTTCCTTCGATTTTGGCCGACAATGGTCCACGTGAAATAACTTTTCATGAATATTTTTCTCCATTCTTTTTTTCCTTCAATACTCCTTCATTCTTTCTCCATGCTTTTTTGTTCTTTCTTCTGTCCATTTTGCTTCAGTCTTCTTTTTTTCCTTTCCTTGAAACCCCCGAATCCTTGATCTTCTTCCTGATTTCTTCTCTCCTCTTTACATCCTCTCCATCGATTTTCATCTATTCCTACGTTGTTTATATATTTATGTATGTTCATTATATGTTATAGAAAATGTAGATAGGTTTATTGAATTAAATAGTAATGAGTTTTCAACAAGGAACAGTGATGTGCTACTTATTTCTAAGCATAAAACAGCTAAATTCGAATACTCACTCTATTATCAGAGTATTAAAATCTTCAAACATTTACCGTCAAATTTGAAAGTACTAAATACGCATTTGTTTAAGAAGAGAGTTAAGTTTTTGATGTTAAAAAAGGCATACAATAGTGTGAGATACAGAGTACTTTGATGATTCAAATGTAGACAGAAACGTATGAATCAATTGTTTGTATCATAGTTTGTTTATTTTTTTATTACGACTCCTACACGAGGTGAAATTGTCTCAAAGGATTAATATTTATATGGTCATTTTTCTTTTCCCAAATGACGAGTATTGCCATTATGAATTCCATGTAAAATTGAGTCAATATTTTTGTTCGAGGACTGAATGCAAGATCACATCCAAAACTCAATTCCATCCTTTTGTAAGCATTCTTTTTATATGTAATTACTATATTAATTGAATGAATGTAATAAGTACTATATAAGGGATGTTTCAAAATAAATATTATTATTATTTTTTAAAAATGTACATGAAAAAAGTGTGGTTGAACAAGAAAAAGACATACTGAATAAAAACATTTGTATGAAACATTTAAAAATGAACATATAAAAACATTTTATTTACATCAATAAATACTTAAATACTTATTATAAATTTTGTGAAACCATCCCAAGCGTTTTTATTTAATATACATATTCAATAAACTTTACCAAGAAAAAGACCTTACACATCAGCTTTTCATCGCAAGCATATTTAAACATTTTGAATGAATGTACAGAATGAAAAAATATACAGGATGAGAATGTAGAGATGGGAAAATTAGATAATTTTAGACACCTAACTTTTCTTAATAGTTACTTTTAAAGAATTAGACGTCTTATTTAGCTTTCAATCAAATCAAAATTTCTTTCACATCTTCTTTTTCATCTACACTGAATGAAAGAGTTCAGCTGCTTTTATATCAATTGTCTATACTCTGATATGCAAATAACAATCTGCAAAACAAAGTAATAAAATAACAGGAAGAAGTATATAAAATCAATATAGGTAGTGAAAGATTTCCCCAAGATATCTACTAACTACTTTCATAAAATTTATATTGGTAATATAATGCGCCCAATCAAAATTGTTCACACCTACACTCTCCCCCATGCTTTTAATTGCGTAGGATGGGACGATTATCCAAGAGAATAAGTAAGATTGACATGAAATTTATAAATTGCGTGGTTGTCAGTTCTCACATGAAAGTAGCGATATTGATTCTTGTGTAGGAAGTCCAGTCGCCTGCCTTTCAAAGATATTACAAACTGAGGAAACTATTTAGATAATTTCGATTGATAGGAGATTTAATTTCAACAGTTTATGAAAGATTCTATTACATCTACGGCGGACTTCGTAACTGCCAACAGTCGACAGTCGATAAATGAATGATACCTTTACCCTAAACTTAATTGATGGTTTTAATTGACGTAATGAAATCAATACACTCTTCCAATCACTAAAATGGTATGAATAACACGCTCCTGTTTTATATTAGATATAATTCGAAGGAGAAAAGATTACCGCTCTTACCTTGTCACGAGTGTCAGAGTTGAGACATCACTCCACTTTCATCTCCGGTCAAAACAGTATAAAATATATATATATATATATATATATATATATATATATATATATATATATATATATATATATATATATATATATATATATATAAGATATACATTTTTCTTGTCACCGAAAGTTAAATTTCATAATTTGAACAACTCTAGAAGAAGAAGAGAATACCATAGAAGGATATATAGTCATTGAAAACATGTAACTTATGATGAAATCTTATCGACAAATTATTCTAGCCTCTAACCTCAGAATAAAGGTTGGAGGCTAGAATAACACTCTTCAGAAATATGTGCTTAGAATTGTATAGATCTAGATAATGATACATCCCATTTCTGACCTATCCATAATCAGTAAACACAATGTACGAGGGTGGGGTGAAAAGTGGCCTGATCAAGAGATGGCGCTACTAGGTTTTCTTTTGGAGCGGCGTCCTACTGTACAACAACAACAACAAAATTTTTTCTTGGAATTTTAATTTCAAAAACAATTCTAGGGGATTTAAGGGGTTTTTCATCTTGACTACTGGTGGAAAAAATTCCACGAGTTGGTAACCCTGATCGCTACGTTAGTTTGCGTTTGAGAGCACATTGCACTAGACGCTTCCGTTGTTTTCGTGAAAATGAATAAATTGAAGAAACGTGCTGTCTTCAAATACTTCTATTTGTAAGATATTACAGAAACAAATAAAAGAAGAGATAGATCCAACACTGTAGATTCTTCCCCATCATATTCAACTAAGCGGTGAGTTTCAGAATTGAAAATGGCCGTTGAGGTCACAACTTCAGAAATTATTGAGAAAATTATCAAATAGTATTGGAAGACCGCAAATTGAAAGTTCCTGTAGGATGTCAGATGTCACTAGAATATTTTGCACAATAATTTGAGCATGAAAAAGCTGTGTGCAAGATGGGTGCCGCATTTGCTAACGCTCGACCAAAAATTGATTTGCAAAAACATTTCTACCGAAAATTTGGCGCTGTATAGGCGTAATCCAAACGAATTTTTGCGTCGATTCATAACTGTTGATGAGATTGGGTTAACCACTACACTCATGGAAATAAAGAAGAGTCAAAACAGTGGGTTCGAAAGGGGAAACCAACTCCAAAGAAGGCAAACATAATTTTGTCGGCAAACAAGGTTATGGCTACTATTTTTTGGGATTCGAGAAGAATTATATACATTGATTATCTTGAATAGGTTTAGACTATCACTGGTCAATACTACGCAGACTTATTTCAACGTTTGCAGGACGAGATGCGAAATAAACTACCTCATTCGGCGAAGAAAAATGTTTTTCATCACGATAACGCACTAGCACATTCGTCGATTGTTGCCATGTCCAAAATCCACGAATTGAAGTTTAAATTGATCCTCCCTTTTCTCCAGACTCAGCCAACAGCCACTATTACCAGTTTTCCAACCTCAAAAATGTATTGGTGGTAAAAGATTTGGGAGAAACGTTATCGAAATTATAAATCAGTATTTTGAGGAGCTTGACGATTCTAGGTTTAAAACTGGTATAACTAAATAAGAAAACGTTATGAGAAATGTATCAGTGTTGATGGAGATTATGAAAAATAAACAAAAAAAAATTTTAAACCATCGTTTTTCTTTTTCAGGCCGGAAACTTTTCACCCCACCCTCGTATGTGAGGAATATCTTTGGATATGATAAAAATGTCTTGTTTATTATCATATTTATACAGCTCATTACTTTTTCTTTCGAAGTGAAAAAAATGGCTGTGAATCATTCCTTACTTTATTCGCGTTTCTTATTTTACAGTATGAAACTTGAGTATTCTTCCTATTACCATTCATCTTATGTTAACGACGCAATAAAAGTCACCAACGAAATTCCAAATTAAAATTGAAAATTTGATACGTTCACGCGGTATAAAGAACCAAATTAAACTGAAACAAGAAAAAATTATATACCATGTAATATCCATAAAATTAAACATATAAATGTCATTTTTCATGATAAATTTCAATTCATTAGTACACTTAGTTACAATTTTCAACTTAATGTAATTGTTAAACAAACATCGTGAAATTTTTCTCTTCCATGTCAACTTCCACAAATTGAACTCCTTGAATTGAATTTTCGAGACGATTCAAATTAAATTTAAGCAGTAGAATTTACATGGTTGCATAAATCTTGTTCGAAAAAATGTACGTTAACGACAAAAAACTTGTGGTTGATTGGAAACATTAATTATCTAGTATTTAATAATTGATTCTCGACAAAAAATGACAATAATATTAACAAATAGGTAGTTAGTAGGAAATAAACAATTATTTCAGTATTTATCAAAATATTGAGTGAAATATCCAAGTACAGAATGAAATGCTTAAGAAATAAACAGATATCATCAAGATGTCTAAATCAATCAGCTGAATCTATCTATTCAGTTTTAGAAAGTTATTTTCCATAATGACTTCCTAGGTTACCTAAAACCATCGGTAATTATGTTAATTTCGTCGCTAAATAAGTTGCCACAAGTTGATTACGGTGAATACTTAACAGTATATTTTATAGAGATATTATTTATATCAATTTTTTCTCAAAAAGTTCATTTTGTATATAACGGGTGTTTTTTCTAGATGTATAGAACTTTAAGTTGGCATTATTGTTGAAGATGGCGACCGATTTAACAGCTGAGAAGTAATTTATTCTCCGTTTTGTTTGGCAATTCATCGTGAATAACTCACGCCTGAACAACGCTTGCAAATAGTGCAATTATTTCGAAAATAATGGTTCTGTGCGGAAAACGTATCGCGCGAATTTTGTTTAGCGATGAAGCGCACTTCTGGTTGAATGGCTACGTCAACAAACAAAACTGCCGCATTTGGAGTGAAGATAATCCTCAAGTGTATGTCAAAACACCGTTACTTCCAGAAAAACTGACTGTTTGGTGCGCTTTATGGGTTGGTGGAATCATTGGTCCGTACTTCTTCAAAAACGATGATGGCCAGAACGTTACAGTCAATGGTGATCGGTATAGAGCCATGATTACTAACTTTTTCATTCCTGAATTGAACAACCATGATGTGCAGGAGCTGTAGTTTCAACAAGGTGGCGCAACATGTCACACAGCTCGTGCCACAATCGATTTATTGAAAGGCACGTTTGGTGAACGCTTAATTTCACGTTTTGGACCCCTGAATTGTCCTCCCAAGATCTTGTGATTTAACACCGCTAGACTACTTTCTGTGGGGCTATATAAAGTCATTAGTCTATGCGGATAAGCCACAAACGCTTGACTATTGGAAGACAACATTCGCCGTGTTATTGCCGAAATACGGCCACAAATGTTGAAAAAAGTCATCGAAAATTGGACGTCCAGATTGGACTACATCCGAGCTAGCCGTGGCGGTCATATGCCAGAAATCATATTTAAAATGTAATGCCACAAGAATTATCTTTCGATTAAAAAAAAATTCTTGTCGATCGAATGATCCATCGTTGTTTTATTGCAATTTAAAGTTCTATACCTCTAAAACAAAAAACACCCTTTATGATCATCTTAATCTAAAAAGTAGTAGTTTCTGTGTACAAATATTAAATATTGAGTTTTCAATGATTGCAGGAGGATCAAGACTGGGGATTTGTTGGAATGGTTCTAGATCAACTTTGTTAATTATAAGAAGAATTATAACACAGAATTAATTATTATCTGAAAGTAAGTCATTTGTTTTATCAATTCATATTAAACTTGTATGTTCGTATGTTATATCTAATTATAACACCATAATATCTGATATTTTCCAAGGAAATACGTAAAATTCTGTATGTCCATTTCAAATATAATTTAATATATCAATGCAGTATATATTCTCTTTGTTCAAGGAAATCGATTCATTGACGTAAATTCTTTTTGATTCGTAAGTTCTACTTCAGAGATCCACCCTGTATACGTATCTTATTTTCGATCGTTACTAAGGACCACAGTAAATAACTAGCTGTAGTTCTTTGCTTTCTAGTCGTTTCTCCGGCAGTCGGAATAAAAAAAAGAAATTATCGAAGTCATGGTCCGAAAGTACATGTACCGTCTTCTGCTTGTGTGTGGGAAGACCGCATTAACTGGCCCGAAGATGCTTCTGAAGAATGCCGCCCTCCAAAATACGCTTCTTCTTTTTCTTCATTTACGTTCGATGTATTGCTCCACAGAGGTGTACAGCGATATTTACAGGGAATGTTAATTTTCTATTTTTAACTACTTCACTTCTTTAACTGGTTGTTCATTTCATTGCTGTCTTTTTATTCTCTCGGCTTCTGTTTTCAATTAAAAACAACATAAGATTTAAACAACGTATCCAATTTAATTGCCTCTGTAGTTTTCAAAAGAATGAATATCACTATAATTAATAATGAAAGGAAAAGGAAAGTTACTAGTACTTATATCTACACTGAATTAACAGATGAAATATCATTAAATAAATATTAATTTATAAATGATTATATACTATACCAAGTTATTCATTTTCTATGATGTGATTTTCATTAATTTATGAATTTAGGTTGGTACACCTGCAACGGTGTTTTAAGAGATATCGCCTACGAAAGACCATTTTACTTCTCTATCCGAAGCTTCCAAAATGTGGGAGTTACAACAGTCAGTGATTAATTATTCAAACTGGTTTATATCGGGATTCCTGTTGCTAATAATTACAAGGGGCTACACCTAATGAAGATATTAGATAGAGAAGAGATCTTAACACGTCTATTTGGCAGAAGAAGAATACCCTGCTGCGAACAAAAGAGCATTGAAGTATAGTAATACGTAACTAAAAAATTTAAAAAAACGTTGAAAATAGTTTCTCACTACGTCTTACTTCATAGAATAGGTTTCCAGAGGCGTAGAATGTGATACGGTCTAGTCCTGTATGAATAAAAAAAATCAATGAATATAAGAATGCACCAATCGGGTAATAATAATAATAAGTTTTTTATTCTAAACAGCTATAATAACCAATTACAGAAAATATTAACATGATGTTGAATAATAACTAAATAATTAAAATGAAAGAGATATAACAAAGAGGCTCAATCTAGTCTAAAAAAAATATAATAGTAATAATAACTAAATAATAGTATTTAATGAAATATTACAAAGAAATCTATCTAAATCAATTCATTTTAGTCAATTTCCTTTCTTCACATAACTCCTAATAATAACTTCTATGGAGTCAAAGTGAATGTCACAATTATTGGCAACTCTATTGAATGTAGACTCCATAAACCAAATGGGGGATTGTATTAGCGAGTCCTTGGAGTCTCTAGGTGGAATAATTATGTAGTACGAGAATTTTGCCTGAAAACACGAAATTTCAGAGCGGGCAATAGAGGAGGTCATTCAATACTGATGTACAGCAATTTCTACAAAAATTTGAGTGATAAGGTTTCTCTTCTGCTCTGCAATGAGATTAAACTAAATCGACCCAATAATTCGTTATGATTGACTCCTCTCTGTGGAGAAACTTTATCTTCCCTCCAAACTAAGAATTTCAAGAACCTTCTCTGAATGGCCTCAAGATGGCGTTGATGGCAAGTGTAAATGGGATGCCAGATCGTGCTGCCATACTCCAATTTGCTACGGATTAGGGTATTAAATAGTCCTATGAATGTTGAGGAATTATTAAAATATTTGCCATTACGTATAACGAAACCATATATTTTCGAGGCATATGAAATAACTTGGGTGATGTGTGGGACAATGAAAAGTTTCTGGTCGAAGACTACACCAAGATCTCTCACCTTCTCAGGCATCAAAACGAGAGAGAACCTGACCACCGGCTCTATAATCACACTGAATTCGATGTCTTTTCCTTTTGAATTACATTACAATTTGACACATTTAAACTCAAATAATTATGCTCACACCAACTTGCAACATGGTCCAGTGCGAGCTGAAGTTGAACACAGTTGTCCTGTGATCTAATTTCATGATATAGTTTCAAATCGTCCGCGAACATCAAATGTGGAGAGTGAGTATTATCCATCAGATCATTTACGAACAGAATAAATTATAGAATAAATCTAGTTTGTCAATTTAAACTGTGCTTTGTCAAATTTGTTAATTGAAACATTACAATCTATCTCATGGGTTTCAGAATGAGATACAAAGAGGTTTAGATAATTATCTTGCTCAAAATAAAACGGCAAAGGAAACATTGTTTTCAGGATTTATAAACTTTTTTACGATTGGTATCTACGGGTACAGCAGTGACGCCCACATAAGTCATCGTAATGGCGAAACGTCATTACTTAGCCTGCCTAAGTCGTGACGTCACATAAAGGGGTGGAGCCATGTATTGACTCACAAAAAAGTTTATAACGCTAAAGTCCCATAAAAAATATTTCATTTCCTAGTAGTGTAGAATTTTTGTCGATACAATAAACTTCTCCTTGATATATTTAGTTTTTTTAATCTAAGTAACCTTTGTTTAATGAGGTTTACTTTAAACTCTTTAAGAACCTTTTCTTTGAATGTGTTTAAAACACATTCCCTAAGTTGCTCTTACTAGCTGTATCAAAAAGGATTAAGAAAGACATAGTTTTCAAGATTCCAAGATGCTTATAGAGCAGGTGTAACATATTTACATCTACGTCACTCTTTCTGCCATCTCACACCTCCAGTGAACCAATTTAAAGAACTTTGTCAATATGAGTCGTCTTTATAAGCTACACACTTGAGTAGATATGAACGTTTCAAATTGGAGACGTCTAGGTTCGAATCATCGATGAGATATGGATGTTTTTGTATGTCTCGAGTTTAATCGTTAATATTAAAATGAAAATTTGTTAATCTACTTTCATTACAAGCCCAAAGGTTCTTCAAAACCTGTATTAAAGCATGAGCAATGCATATCGCTTTATATGGTTTCTCTTCTGTTCTGTCATATTGTAACTTGTAACTTGGTATTGTCGCAAGGTGACGCCACTGGTAAGTTTCGAATGGTATGCAGCAGGAAAACGACTTGCTGGAGGAGCAGCATCGAGAGACGCATCCATCAGAGATTCAAACGCGTGCCGCCATCGTTAAGGATTCGCTCGTTATCTCTCGCATCACCTCCGGTGCCCCAGGTAACCGAGCGGTCTTCGAGGCTGTTAAAAAACCAGCAGGGCACCAGGAGATGATGGACGGAGAAAGAGTTGCAGGAATGGAATGGTGGCGTTCTTGGTCCAATGGGGGGATATGGGTGCAGAATATTAAGAAATAGACTACAAGAAAATTAATTCTATAGTTTTCGTGCTCATATATTACACTTTCACATATTTAATATCAAAAGTATAGATATTATAACTTTCTTTTTACGAATTATTCAAGGAAATATTATTGCAGAGCTGGCTATGTGAAACGCATTATCTTTCAAGGGATAATTGTTAGAGTATATTAAAATGTGTGCCTCATTTGTTGGAAACACAAGACATTTACTGTTCCGTACTACAAGGTACTCTTCAGTTGCGTCTGTCTAACAAACGAAGTAGGCACCGATTTGAAAATTCTCTAACATTTATCCCTTGAAGGATAATGGAAACATCACATTGTACATTTTTCACAAAATCTGCTCTAGAATGTTTACTATGTTACTATTAGAAATGTTTTTCAACATTTGTGTAGAAAACATTGAAAAACAAAGCACAAACTATCAGCTTTCGGCAGCAAATGTTTTCCGCATTCGAGAAATATTTAACTCGTTGAAAGTACCATACATCGATATTCTTCGGAATGCACTATACATTATTTCTCAAAAATTGATTGACAAAACCAGAGAAATTATGAAACTTCTTGAAGAAACTCTGAAAAGTATTTCAATGATATTAAGGATGTTAATTAAAATGTCAAATATATTAATCTGCAATTAAAACAAAAGAATACTGAAATGTAAACATAAAGGATGAAACATAACCTAAAGTGTCAACTCAAATGTCAACTTAGGTTATATTTCATACACTGTTTGTATTTCAGTATTATTTTGTTATAATTATAGATTTATATATTTAATGACTTTTAACTGATATCTTCTTAAAATAGAGGCTGAAACATAACCTAAAGTGTCAACTGAAATGTCAATTTAGGTTATATGTCATACACTATTAGTATTTCAGTATTATTTTGTTATAATTGTAGATTTATATATTTAATGATATTTTAATTAATATATTCTTAATATCATTGTTATGTTCTCATTCAGAGTCTCTTTAAGGGAATGAAATATGAACGAAAATACTAGAACATTCAGTAGAAAAATGATAATTGATCAAAAGATTGTCATGGTAGCGCTAGAAAAGACTATTATTATCATTGTCTAGTTTAGATGTTGCAATTTAAAGTACAGATACCTAAAGGTATGAACGTGTGAACATTCGATGCTTGGTGTTTCTATGATCTGAAAGATATTTTCTATTGATTTCCATAAATGGAATTATGAAATATTCATTACTTGACGGTTCTTCTCTTTGTAGACATACGAAGGTGTTTGAAGATTGAACTCATTTCTTTACTTCCTTTCTCTAACATTTATCGCTTAAAGATTGATGTTGGCATTACATGTTTACACGGCGTCTACTCTATACTATAACATTCTTTTTATAGAACAACTGACAATGAAATGAAATAGTGTTTAGAGTTGAATGATACGTGAAGTAGACATGTTGTACTTAAAAAAAATTTAGAAATATATACGGAAAATATTGCATATAAAATAAAGAAATAACAAAAGGAAAATAAAATATATAAAATGATGTAATGAAAATTCCTTAAATAAGTTAATCGTTTACTCTTCTATGTCTCTGAAATATATTTTCAAAAGGAAATGTCAAAATTAAATTCCGTGTTCAAATTTTTTAAACAATTCCAATGATGTCATCTAGATACGAAGTTAAATCTCACGTTCTATTACTGTAATTTTTTTTTCACGGATGTAGTTCAGAAGGACATTTCCAATTCACAAATTTCAATATAATTGAATATATTTGAAGGTTCCCATAGATTTATCGCCTTGAATGTGTTGAAGTTCAGCTCGAATCGGTCATAGTAATCGAACATCCTAAAATTAGCGGAAGTAAGGATTACGACACCTCTGCTAGTGAAAGGATGGCATTCATGCTCATCATAATCCATGCCGGAAGCTGAATAAATACAAACTGTGAGGCCAAAAAGCGTATTGTATTAGAAGCAAAAGAAGCGTCCGTTCACATTGAAATGATGAAAAGGTAACATAAAATATTATTCGTACTCTGTGTGCTTGACCGGTTTGTCCCTAATGACATGGGAGAGGATGTGAACACTTGATTGATCTTCTATAAAAGAGATGCTGGGTGACCATAGAATTAAACAAATCTATGGGTAGTAGTTCTATTATGATGCGTATGCAGATTCTGATGCTTATGTATTCTATGGTTATAGTTTGAGCACTGAATGTTGGTTTACTGGTGAGGTACTCTGTAGGAATGATGATAAGACAAAGTGCATAATTTTCTGTTAAAACTGTAGTGATGTGACTGATCGCACCAATTTCTTGGTATAAATTTCGACTCTCGGCTTACGCGGAAGCCACACATTGAATTAATTGCTGCTGAGTACAAGCTTATTTGTGCTTCTTAGTTTGGTCGAATTAGTGTCCGGTGGAGTGCTTAAATCAGCATACTCCTCCTTGTTTGAGTCTGTGCTTTAATATGGCTTGTTGGTATGGTCATTCTTGTGGAGCTAGATAGACCACATTTAGACAACAGAGGAAGGGAATTGGAATTATCTTGTGCACGAATTGTAGAACATGTTGTGAAAATAATTACAGGCAAATTGTGCATTCCATCCTACTCAGGTTTATAATAATAAAAATGGTTCTTCGTATGTAGGACCATGAGAAAGGGTATTTTTTTAGAGGTATAGAACTTTAAATTGCAATAAAACAACGATGAATCATTCGATTAACAATAATTTTTTTTTATTCGAAAGATAATCTTGTAGTATTACATTTTAAATATGATTTCTGGCATATGACCGCCACGGCTGGCTCGGATGTAGTCCAATCTGGACGTCCAATTTTCGATGACTTTTTCCAACATTTGTGGCCGTATATCGGCAATAACACGGCGAATATTGTCTTCCAAATGGTCAAGCGTTTGTGGCTTATCCGCATAGACCAATGACTTTACATAGCCCCACAGAAAGTAGTCTAGCGATGTTAAATCACAAGATCTTGGAGGCCAATTCACAGGTCCAAAATGTGAAATTAGGCGGTCACCAAACGTGTATTCAATAAGTCGGTTGTGGCTCGAGCTGTGTGACATGTTGCGCCGTCTTGTTGAAACCACAACTCCTGGACATCATGGTTTTTCAATTCAGGAATGAAAAAGTTAGTAATCATGGCTCTATACCGATCACCATTGACTGTAACGTTCTGGCCATCATCGTTTTTGAAGAAGTACGGACCAATGATACCACCAGCCCATAAAGCGCACCAAACAGTCAGTTTTTCTGGATGTAACGGTGTTTTGACATACACTTGAGGATTATCTTCACTCCAAATGCGACAGTTTTGTTTGTTGACGTAGCCATTCAACCAGAAGTGCGCTTCATCGCTAAACAAAATTCGCTTATGAAAATCGGGATCAACGGCAATGTCGTTTTGGGC
Source organism: Henosepilachna vigintioctopunctata (assembly GCA_030704895.1). Lineage (NCBI taxonomy): Eukaryota > Metazoa > Arthropoda > Insecta > Coleoptera > Coccinellidae > Henosepilachna > Henosepilachna vigintioctopunctata. Next base: position 1,395,255 of record JARQZJ010000126.1, read on the forward strand.
CCATTCGACGAATCTACGCCTTGCTTGATGATCGTTTGGCTTCAATTATTGCACGAGTTGGATTTTGTAAGCTCGCAAACCAAGATCCTTTCGCAAAATCCTACAAAAAGTGGATGGACACAGATCCAATTCCTGTGATCAAAGGCGGATGGGCTAATTCCTCAATTCCTCAATGCTACGCTCTACAGTAGCAATAGCTTCTTCTGTACGAACCGTACGGCGCGGCGTCTCTGGGGATGCGAGTTATCAATAAGAGTAAACGTGATGCGAAAACGTTCCATGGTTAATCGAATTTACTACTCTGATTGACGATTTTGTCTACGATAAAATGGACGTAGTGCGCGATACGTATTCCGCACAGAACCATAATTTTCGAAATAAAATTGCTCTATTTGCAAGCGTTGTTCAGGCGTGAGTCTATTCATGATGAATTGCCAAACCAAACTGAGAATAAATCACTTCTCAGCTGTTAAATCGGTCGCCATCTTCAACAGTAATGCCAACTTAAAGTTCTATACCTCTAAAAAAACACCCGTCACTTCGCAGAATGGGGACCACAAACCAATTAATACTGACAATTACGTCCAGAAAATTGCAACGAAGTATATCAGCTACTGCACCTCATAATGCAGGAAAAGATCCAGGGAAAGCGATGTGTTGGAAGGAGAAGAATGTCGTGGCTAAGAAATCTTAGGGAATGGTTTGGCTGCACATCAAACCAACTCGTTCGAACAGCGACTTCAAAAATTAGAATTGTGATGATGATAGCCACCTTTCGTAGCGGATATAGCACGTGAAGAAGAAGAAAAAGTGAAACTAAAATAGAACTGATTTCCTGAGTATATTTTTGTGTCTTTACTCGAACTTAATTGAACAATCATATTCATGAATAAACTATAGATTTGAAAAAATGTTAACTTCAATTTTCGAAAATATTTCTTCTGTTATAACCTCAAACATTTTCGATCTCTAAAAGTAAAAGCAGATGTATAAAATAATGTGAAGTAGTAATAAAAGTTAATTGATTTGTTAGCTACACTTATATTATTATAATTGACTATTAATGTTTCTCTAAAATCAAACTTCAACGAATTTGAAAATACGTTACTGCCTCTTTAGACTATGATATACCCACCTTTTCCTAAGCATAAACTTCAGTTTGAAGCACTCTACTTAATTATATACCGAAGTCTTCAGTTTCCACCCATCCATATTGAAGCAACGTTTTAATCATTTCGTTTAATATCTGACCAAAATTCTCCCTATTTCTACCGCTGGTTCAAACTGATTAGAATTAAACCACAATTAACAAAACCATCACAATTAACAAGAATCCCCAAAAAGTCGTAATGAAAGTCAGAGTTATTTTATTCGAAGTTATTGATAACCAAAGACACTTCGGCATACCTGAAGCCTGTTGATTCAGTCAAAATACCCGAGAACCCCACTGAATATGCTAATTTCCAAAAAAAAAATATCGACTCCCATGAATCGCTTTAGGAAGATTCCTTGCGAAAAAATCACAGTCACAATTAAGTTCAGGACAGGTAGGTGAGATTTGGTGGTATTAAATTCTCATTCGAGACATCCTTGGACCTAAAATTATGACCTAGACCCAACTTCAAAGGACACCTACAGCTCTGCCCGTCATTGGCGTAGCATTTAATGGCATTTCGAACAATGAAAAAGGTTACTATGTTTACTATCATCTTAACTACCAACAAGGAATGAATACCACAGCGTTAATAAAGTTTTCAGTTGAGTCGATATTTTTCAACCTTTTTCAACACAATATAATTTATAAGAAACAGACGCCTCTTTATAACAATCAATCCAAATCTTTCAATTAGTGATTGAACAGTGCTTTCTTAGTATTATTTAATAGTATTTTTTTCAACAGTGTTTTGTTAGAGCATATCGAATATTATATCGAATAAAAAATACTTGTCTGAGTTTCACAAAATTATATTGCCTTTTGACAATTGTTTCGTGGTATTACCCCATTTCAAAAGGTTTAAACCAGGTCAGTTTAGAAAAAAAAAACACCCTGAAATAATTGACAAGAAATCTTAACATTCAATCAACTTCATGCAAAGAATAACTTTTCCTTAACAAATCATAAAAAAAGATTAAACAAGGAATTAAAAAAACTCATAATTATTATAAATGTTTTTTGAATAAAATCATTAATTGTTTAAATGATCTACCGATTTGTAGGTATAGTTCAATAATCTCAATAATGTTCATTTTTTTTTAATAAACACAGATGGGTATAATGTTATCATTATATTATCATAGAACTAAGTATTTGAGGAAATAGGAAGTTATTTCTATTTTAACCTATTGAATTGCTTGAGGAACGTTATAGATACGAGGGTGCGGTGAAAAGTTTCCGACCTGACCAAGAAAAACGACGTTTTAAATTTATTTTTGCTTTATTTTTCAACATAATCTCCATCAACATTGAAACATTTCTCATAAGGATGTTCTAATTTAGTTATACTAGTTTTAAACGTAGATTCGTCAAGCTCCTCAAAATAATGTTTTATAGTTTCGATAACTTCTTCGTTTCTCTCAAATCTTTTACCACCAAGCCATTTTTTTGAGGTTAGGAAATAGTCGCTGGGGGCTAAGTCTGGAGAGGAGGAAGGATGCGGTATCAATTCAAACTTCAATTCGTGTATTTTGGACATGACAACAATCGACGAATGCGCTGGTGCGTAATTGTGATGAAACAAAATTTTTTCTTCGCCAAATGAGGTAGTTTAATTTGCATCTCCTCCTCCAAACGTTGCAATAAATCTGCATAGTATTGACCAGTGATAGTCTTACCCTTTTCAAGATAATCAATGCATATAATTCCTCTCGCATACCAAAAATAGTAGCCATAATCTTGTTTGTCGATAAAATTGGTTTTGCGTTCTTTGGAGTTGGTTCCTCCTTTCAAACCCACTGTTTTGACTGTTCTTTATATTCAAGAGTGTAGTGGTGAACCCAAATCTCATGAACAGCTATGAATTGTCGCAGAAATTCGTTTGGATTACGCCTATACAGCGCCAAATTTTCGCTAGAAATGTTTTTTCGAATCAGTTTTTGGTCGAGCGTTAGCAAACGCGGCACTCATCTTGCAAACAGCTTTTCCATGCTTGAATTGTTGTGCAAAATATTTCGCACACGTTCAGCTGACATCCTACAGGTCTCAGCTATCTCATGCACTTTCAATCTGCGGTCTTCCAATACTATTTGATGTATTTTCTCAATAAATTCTGATGTTGTAACCTAAATGGACCGTCCTGAGCGAGACTCGTCAGAGGTGATGACATCATTTGATAACAGCTCGTTTCTCTAATTTTTCCATTCTCACGAAAACAACAGAAGCGTCTCGCGTAATGTGCTCTCAGACGCAAACTACCGAAATTGATTGGGTTGAAACGTTATATACAAGCTCCAAAAGTAGACCATCCATTGGTAGTAATGAAAAATTAAAAGTAGTGGCACCATCCCTTGGCCTGGCCGGAAACTTTTCACTCCTCCCTCGTATATAGATCCAATTAATTGGACCTGCTGTAACTTACTGAAACGTTTGGAACTTTAAATGACGAAGGTGTTAAGGTCATCATATTTTCTGACAAAACGCTCATTGAAAAAGTTCTTTTGTTTTAACGAGGGCGATGGTTGACAAGTATCATAGATAAAATTTTCTATATGAAATATAATATTCTGTACTTTTTAATGGACAAATTCGAACTGAAATATACTGTATAATTTTTCTAAAATTTCACAGATGTATCAATGTTTTTCCTATGTTTTACGAATTCAGTAAGTTTTTTTCGATCGCAGATTCTCAAAGTTCATTTAGATTCCTCGATTTAAGGATAAGCATATAATTTTTTATTCCTATTTAGTATCAAAGTTTTTCGTATGTTCTATGAATAGAATAACTTTGTTTATTGCAGAAAATTGACGAACTTCATTTAGATGAGTGGCTTCAACGCGCGTGCCACCACTGGTTCGAAATCTACAAAGGAGCCGCGAATCACAAAATTTACCTTCTGAAAAACTGTGGTTAAAGAAGGAGCGGTTCATCAAATTAAACCCTGACTCTTAGCACCTCAAAACGAGTTACGCTACCCAATCTGATCTTTTCCTGATTTTATATCCCAAGGCCTGTGGAATCGAGGTTTGGATAAATGACAACGTCGTAGTCAGTTAGATGTGGACTCATTGATAAATCGGCTTTGGCAGCAAACGTTCAAAATCAGGTATTTTCTTCTCAAAATTAAATTTTTCAAATTGCTAACATAGTAGTTTACACAAATATTTTCTACTAAAAAAAACAAAAATGAAAATTTTACGTACAATAGCTCTTTATTCGTGGGGTATACGTTCCGAAAATATGCCGCGAATACAGAAACCGTGGTTATGGAACGGTAATTCATATAGGGGATACGTTCCATGAATATAGAATGGTAATTCATATGGGATTATAGGGGATACGTTCCTGGGTGACAAAATGAGAAAAAGTATATAAAAAAATTTATTTAAATGAAGTTTTTGATCATATTGATTAATAATTATGTTCAGGCTTAGGCCAAGGTTTGAAGAATGTTGTTATTTTTTCTTGCTTGGCAGTTTTTAAAAGTTCCTTCAATTTCAGACTGATATTCAGCAATGACTTTAGAAATTTGCCTTCTAAAAATAAGGCTTCGTTCTTCGTTGGTGTGAGGATAATTATTTGAATTTGGATGTGTCAAAGTGTAATGTCTCTTTCACAAAAAAAAAGGACCGAATTGAGTGTGATTATAGCGTCGGGGGTCAGGTTATTTCTTGTTCTATAGTCTTCGATCAGAAACTTTCATTCATTCCCACACATCATTCGACTTATTTCATCTATCTCGAAAATATAAGAATGCGTTATACGCAATGGCAAATATTTCAATAATTTCTCAACATTTATAGGACTATTTTAAGCACAAATCCTTATCAAGTTAGGGAATGGCAGCATGATCTGGCATCCTATTTACACTTACCATCAATGAGGCGATTCAGAGAAGGTTCTTGAAATTCTTAGTTTGGAGGAAGGATAAAGTTTATCCACAGAGAGAGGAGTCAATCATAACGAATTATTGAGTCGATTTAGTTTAATCTCATTGCAGAGCAGGAGAGAAACTTTATCACTCAATTTTTTCACAAAAAACTGCACAACAGAATTAACTGTCCTCCTCTCTTGTTCATTTTGAAATTTCTTGTTCCTAAGCAAAATTCTCGTAATACAGAATTATTCCACCTAGAGACTCCAAGGACCAACTCGCTAATATAATCTGGATTTGGTTTATGGAGTCTACATTCAATAGAGTGAATATAACTTAAATTCAAACACTTGAACTTATGATTTACACTTTATTGACTACATAGCATGACGCGTTTCGTCGTTACAAACGACTTCTTCAGATGCTTACAGAATAATCTTACAGAATACAGAATAACCAGTTAGAAATAAAAAATGCGTTAAAAGAAGTTAATGTTTTAATAGATGATTACACTAAACATAGACTAACTCTTACCAACCCGCAATGTCCGCAACAATATTCAAAACGCGTCATGCTATGTAGTCAATAAAGTGTAAATCATAAGTTCAAGTGTTTGAATTTAAGTTATATTCAATTATAATGGATTTACATCAAGTAAACGCCAACACTATTAAATATTCAATAGAGTGACCGTGTGAAATTCACTTTGACCCCATATAAGTTATTATTAGAAGTTATTTGAACATATTGAAATTGACTTTAGTTATTAGTAACTTTTTAGTGTTTTTTTTGGTTAGATAAAGCTCTCTGTTATATTTATTTTCATTTTATTCATATAGGTATTTAGTTATTATTCAACATCATGTTTTTATTTTCTGTAATTGGGTATTATACCTATTGAGAATAAAGAACTTATTATTATTATTATATAAAGGAGTTATAACAGCTGTAACTAGTCGTGCTGTTGACCTTCCTTCCCTCTCTGCGAGGCGTTTAATTTTCGTTAAAATAATGAAACTACCCTCATCCCTGTTCCCCTGATAACTGCCGCAAAATGAGCTGCATATAAAAGATTATTTTTGAATGACAAGCTGCAGAAGGGGTTGGTTGATTGTTAAATGTTAATCGTAGTATCAATTAAAATTATGTTATAATTACAGAGTGCATCCGCTTATAAGAAAATTATAGCTACATAAGAAAAATTGTGTGCGTCACTCATTTCAATCGAAACTGCATACAAAAAAACCCGTTTTCATTAAAAATCGCAAATTATCTTGATTTAAATTGCATCCTTCCTGCAATTATAAGGTATTCAACAATCTAACATAACTAAGCATCAGTTGCAGTTCTCTCCATCTTCTTTCCTCTTTCTCTAATAAAAACAGTGACCAAGTTTCACAAGGTCGTCCGACTTCCTGTTTGCTTTTGTGGTATAAAATTATACGCGTTGGATGATCGCACGAGCAGTTCTCGAGTCATTGTTTATGTTTGTGTGCTCGCAGCGCCAGTCAACCATCAATTTGACGGCCGCATTTGTAAAAAATCTGTTATCCATAACGTTCTGGGAATCTTGATGTAAAGCAGACATCACGGACTAATGAATGGCGTCCTATTCATTATGCGTGAAATAGATACGCGTTTCGATTTTTTGCAGGAAGTAAATTTAACGCTCGCTTGGGTTATCTCAGAGACCAGAAGATCGAAAAAAGAGCTCAAAATATTATTCAAATTATGCGTTTTCAATTCGAAAATCATTTATACTCTCTAATTTTCAAGTTTATAGAAATTCGAATGAAAAAATGATAACTTATTGATCCATAGGTAGGTAAATATATAACACCAATTGAGTTTCAATAGAAACTCAAATGTTGAGAAATTAGTAGCAATGCCAACATATTCTTCTCATTTGATACTTAAAAACAAGAAAAATGTGTCTAGGGACCATTCATTGATTACGTAAGACTATTTTCGCTAGTTTTTGACCACTTACACCCCCTATTATGAAAAAATAAGAATAGGCCGACCACCTCCCCATGTTAAATGTTTATTATCTTAGAATCTAAAGGAAAAAACAATTTTTTTAAGTAACTATTTTTACAAATGTTCATTTGTACCTACAGAGGTGCTAATAATTTTTATTTTATGGTAATAAACTTTGGTATTAGTCATTCATCTCAAAATCATACATCTGAAAATCTTTACCTACATAAGATTTTTAGTCCTGGGGCTCAAAACCCACTCGGAAAGTGGATCTGCCCCTGGAACATCTATAATAATAGGTGATTTTGCGTAATTTGTGATCTTAAGTAAGAACTTTCAAGACTGCCTTCCACCCCCTTGTAAGAAAAGATAAGACATAGCCGATCCCCCACCCCTAAATCGTCTTACGTAATAAATGAATGTCACCCTATCTCAAAAAGCAGAGATTAAAATTGTCAAGTTAGGCAACCAGTCGTACGTTCTTGAAGTATCAAGAGTTGCTGCATACTGAGATTACTTCTATGGAATTCATTTTTATCTTATTAATTAATTTTTAGTTAGAACTGTATACCAAAGAAAGAGGTTAATGATAAAGTCTCATGTGTTTTTTTCATTTGTTTTCAACACATCAAATAATAATGACACATTTTGAATATTGCTCCACATTGTTATTTGGATTGACTAAAAAAAAAAAATTACAAAAGTTACAGAATAGAGCCATGCGAACAATTTTAAAATGCAATAGGTATACCCCTGTAAAAATTATGGTGAACTCTATCGAACTAATATCTGTTAAACAAAGAATAGACTTTGCTTCATATATATTCATATTTAAAATCAAAAATCAGTTGCTTCCATGTAATATAATAAAAAATGTAACATATGTTAGTCATGTGCATGGGTATAATACTAGAAATACTGATAGTTTTTATATCCAAAATTGTAAGCTTTCTAAATCTATAAATAGCATATACTATGTCGGATTTAAGGCTTTCAATAATTTACCAAGTATATTGAAAACTAGTACTAGTATTAAGATATTTAAGCGTGATCTAAGAAAGTATATTTTAAATAATGAGCTAGGTATATAATTAATATACATATATATATAAATATATATATTATATATATACCTATATATATAATATATATATATATCGATTTTGGCCGATATGGATTATATAAATAACTCTTCAAAATATTTTTCTCCATTCTTTTTATTCATTATTCTAATTCGTCCGTAGAAAGTCACTTACTTCTACTCATTTGTCAAGTTATCTGTCTTTGTGTAGATCTCTCTATTTTTTGTATAGCTTCAGCTAAATAATAATAATTATTATTATTATTAAATGAATCAAAGTCGTTTCTATGCTTTTCCAATATCTATGTAAATTAGTGCTAAAAATGATTTTATTCAAGTAAAATGAAATATGACTTATGAAACGTACATGAGAATTAACTTATACCATAAATATATCAAGTATGTATGAGATTCTTTATACAAAAACTCCAAAGCTTTTGTTGTTTACTAGATCCTTGTAAGCCTAGATAGACACAAAAATCGGCATCATAGATTAGCGCGATTAAGGTCAAATATTCTCGATTTTAGTCTATATGTCGACATACTATTGAAGCTTTATTCATTGAAAAATATCCCAACATAGCTGCGGAGTATTTTCACCTAAAAAAATTGAAACGTTATCATTATACAACTATTATGTAAAGAGTGTTTTTTCTGAAGTATAGAACTTTAAATTGCAATAAAACAACGATGGATCATACGATTACATTTTAAATATGATTTCTGGCATATGGCCGCCACGGCTGCCTCGGATGTAGTCCAATCTGGACGTCCAATTTTGGATGACTTTTTCCAACATTTGTGGCCGTATATCGGCAATAACACGGCGAATATTGTCTTCCAAATGGTCAAGCGTTGGTGCCTTATCCGCATAGACCAATGACTTTACATAGCCCCACAGAAAGTAGTCTAGCGGTGTTAAATCACAAGATCTTGGAGGCCAATTCACAGGTCCAAAACGGGAAATTAGGCGGTCACCAAACGTGTCTTTCAATAAATCGATTGTGGCACGAGCTGTGTGATATGTTGCGCCGTCTTGTTGAAACCACAGCTCCTGGACATCATGGTTGTTCAATTCAGGAATGAAAAAGTTAGTAATCATGGCTCTATACCGATCACCATTGACTAACGTTCTGGCCATCATCGTTTTTGAAGAAGTACGGACCAATGATTCCACCAGCCCATAAAGCGCACCAAACAGTCAGTTTTTCTGGATGTAACGGTGTTTTGACATACACTTGAGGATTATCTTCACTCCAAATGCGGCAGTTTTGTTTGTTGACGTAGCCATTCAACCAGACGTGCTACGTCGATAAAATGATTACACAGAGCCATTATTTTCGAAATAAAATTGCACTATTTGCAAGCGTTGTTCAGGCGTAGGTCTATTCATGATAAATTGCCAAATCAAACTGAGAATAAATCACTTCTCAGCTGTTGAATCGGTCGCCACCTTCAACAGTAATGCCAACTTAAAGTTCTATACCTCTAAAAAAAAACACCCGTTACATTTCTTACATGTAGAAGCCTACTACCCTAGTAACGATGTAAACGTCACAATTTGAATGAATTATGAATATCTATAACAATGATAGTTTTTCAGTCTACATATAACCTATTCTTTGAAATATTTTTTTGGAAGCTATAATTTATTAAAAGCATATTGAAACTAGTTGAACCCTTTTCGATTTTATCTTCTTTTATGCAATGAAATTCGACAATTAAAAAGTTGAAAGTCATTCCGAGTATATCAGAATCAACAGTTTAGACCCTCCAAAAACTAAATGGTTGAAAGGCACTGATTTATCCCTTCTACAAGAAAAAGTCATACCTCTTCTTATGAAGGGTTACAATAAATGAACGATGAAAGGATCAATACGAAATTGATTTTAATCAATGCATCGAAGTCAGTGAATATGAATAATCATGAGTTGCAAATTTAAACACGTAACGGTTCAGTTAAAATAACTTTTCTGATTTTGATAATTGCCAGTCACTGCCCCAAGAGGGAAGGTAGTAGATATTTAATAGCATACCACCTGAGATATGCATCGGTTATTGCAAAAAGGGGTTACCTTTCTTTAGAAAGTAAACTTATGGTTGGTATTCAATTGCTTTTATCTAATCTGAACGTTTATTTCAAAAATGTAGGAAGTTGTTTGATACTGAATCCACATTAATTAATGGTACATGTAGTGGAAAGATAATTTTGTTCAAATATTGAACAATATTACGATTCATTCAATTAAATTGACTATTAATATCTAAATATATAAAAATTAATCCCTATTTCCCTTGGTCGCACATTTGCGCGTAAACTGCTGGACGGATTTCACTATTTTTTTTTGTTGTGTTTGTTATTGTCAGGAGAAGGTTCAGATGAAAAAAATTTTTTCAAATTGTGCAGAGCATTAGAAAATTTAAGAATATATATTTAAGAATACTTAACAACCATATAACATAATATTATTTCTAATTTATCTATATATATATATATAAATTAATCCCTATTTCCTTTGGTCACGCATCACGCGTGAACGGCTGGACCGATTTCACTATTTTTTTTTGTTGTGTTTGTTATCGTCAGGACAAGGTTCTTATGGAAGAAAAGATTTAAAGAATTGCCAGGAAAATTAAAAAATTTAAGAATATATATTTAAGAATACTTAACAACCATATAATATAATATTTTTTCTAATTTATCTAGATATATAAAAATGAATCCCCATTTCCTTCGGTCACGCACCACGCGTGAACAGCTGAACCGATTTCACTATTTTTTTTGTTGTGTTTGTTATTGTTATTGTCAGGAGAAGGTGCTTATGGAAGAAAAAATTTTAAAAATTGCAGGGAAAATTAGAAAATTTAAGAATACTTAACAACCATATAATATAATATTATTTCTAATTTATCTAGACAAATAAAAATGAATCCCCATTTCCTTCGGTCACGGATCACGCGTGAACAGCTGAACCGATTTCACTATTTTTTTTGTTGTGTTTGTTATTGTTATTGTCAGGAGAAGGTGCTTATGGAAGAAAAAATTTTAAAAATTGCCAGGAAAATTAGAAAATTTAAGAATACTTAACAACCATATAATATAATATTATTTCTAATTTATCTAGACAAATAAAAATGAATCCCCATTTCCTTCGGTCACGGATCACGCGTGAACAGCTGAACCGATTTCACTATTTTTTTTGTTGTGTTTGTTATTGTTATTGTCAGGAGAAGGTGCTTATGGAAGAAAAAATTTTAAAAATTGCCAGGAAAATTAGAAAATTTAAGAATACTTAACAACCATATAATATAATATTTTTTCTAATTTATCTAGATATATAAAAATGAATCCCCATTTCCTTCGGTCACGCACCACGCGTGAACAGCTGAACCGATTTCACTATTTTTGTTGTTGTGTTTGTTATTGTTATTGTCAGGAGAAGGTGCTTATGGAAGAAAAAATTTTAAAAATTGCCAGGAAAATTAGAAAATTTAAGAATACTTAACAACCATATAATATAATATTATTTCTAATTTATCTAGCTAGACAAATAAAAATGAATCCCCATTTCCTTCGGTCACGGATCACGCGTGAACAGCTGAACCGATTTCACTATTTTTTTTGTTGTGTTTGTTATTGTTATTGTCAGGAGAAGGTGCTTATGGAAGAAAAAATTTTAAAAATTGCCAGGAAAATTAGAAAATTTAAGAATACTTAACAACCATATAATATAATATTTTTTCTAATTTATCTAGATATATAAAAATGAATCCCCATTTCCTTCGGTCACGCACCACGGGTGAACAGCTGAACCGATTTCACTATTTTTGTTGTTGTGTTTGTTATTGTTATTGTCAGGAGAAGGTGCTTATGGAAGAAAAAATTTTAAAAATTGCCAGGAAAATTAGAAAATTTAAGAATACTTAACAACCATATAATATAATATTATTTCTAATTTATCTAGACAAATAAAAATGAATCCCCATTTCCTTCGGTCACGGATCACGCGTGAACAGACCGATTTCACTACTATTTTTTTTGTTGTTTTTGTTATTGTCAAGAAAAAATTTTAGAAATTGCGTGTAAAATTAGAGAATTTAAGAATACCTACTTATTCAATAATATAGTAACAAATAATTATTAATTCTCAAAAAGAGGATGTAAAAAAACTGAATATTTTATCACACATCACGGTTAGTTCAGAGCTATCACGCCTAATATTAAAACTTAAATTTAATATAAAATTTTGGTAAGTTTGAATAGACTAAGATACACGTAACTAACATAGCACGTGGTATATTTGATTATAAAGAAGAATACATAGTTTTCTTTAATTTATAGTTGAAATTTCGTTTTTGAAAATGCTAGCTATTGGATGTACAAACTCAAGTCGTAGAACTCGCAATGCAGCAAGTCAAAGATATAAAAGAGCAAGTCAAACTGACGAGCAACGCGAAGCTCAGAATGAAGTTGAACGGAATCGATGGAATCGAAATTAACAATATGAAAAGGTTTCGTTTAACTCCTATCGACCTGCATTCAATTATAACGCTGAAATAGATTACAGTTCACATCAAATCGTTGCTATTGGACCAATGAATGTAGTGTGTCAATATTGCAAGGCAAAGTTTCATTGTTATTGATAAGAAAATAATACCAATGATGCGACAAAATAATGCGCGAAGAGTCAATTGAAATAGACGCTATTGGTACAGCAACCAGAGCCACTATATTCATTGGTTTCCGGCAATGTGCTAAACTGAACATTTTTTGACTTATATTCAGCAAATATCTCATATAATTAATGATGAGATATATGGGATAAGAACTTGCTACGAAACATGACGTTCAACTATAGAACGGACAGGTTAATAACTTTCTATACATCAAACGTGTTAATATAGGAATTTTTAAGATAAATATAAAGAGATAAATATTAAAAACAAGATAGTGTAGCACAAATAGTAGAACATGTCTTTCCGGCTTTTTGAAAAATATTCAAAGAAAAATAAATAGGCGTACAAAGCTAGTAGTTTATATTTTTGTCCTGTTGAAATCATACTTTGATGTGCCCACTATCAGAAAATTCATCGAGATATAACATAAACTGGTACATTTTACAAACTATGAACAAGTTTAAAATGATTAGTTTTTCTAGGACGCAGAGAAGAAACAAATCACAAGGAGGTTAGTTCTATCGGCTTCAATGAAGCATTCTAAATTCTGTGAAAACTTTATCATAGTTCGCCTCTATTTTCATTGAATTTTCGGTAAAGTAATTTTCCATTTAACCTCGTAGTTAGTTATTAGTTATTCGTGTCATGCTTTTAGTTTTTTATTTTTACGGATGTCTCTTTTGACAATTTACTGCAATTTAAGCAAGCTCCCGCGCACGTTCTGTGCCCTATCGATCTTACCCGCCCCTCAACAGTTCGTGGTGGTTACTTCCATCCAGTATCTTCCAGCATCCCGGAATACTCGGAAAACATAATCGGGATAAATTTTGATTTCAAGTTTTTATTCGAGTTATGCGTTACGCGTTAGAATTATATTGTTTTTTGTTTATCTTTGTTGTAAAGTGTCTTTCAAACCCAGACGCTAAAAGATTGTACGATGATTTGCTTAGTAATTATAACAGACTCATAAGGCCAGTTAGTAATAACACAGACACAGTTCTTGTGAAGTTAGGATTGAGACTATCACAGCTCATTGAATTGGTTAGTGTTAGATTAGTTGGAAATTTTAAATGTGTTAAAGAGTGATCTATTAGAATATACCACGGTATTTTGAAATTATTACAATAAGAAAACCATAGATCGCACTGTTGTTTATAAGAATGGCTGAGATTGAATTCTCGCTTAACTCTTGGTGAAACATAATTAAATATTAAATTAAATTAAACTCTTGGCTTAATGTTTCACGATTTATTCAACAATATGAATAGTCTATCTAATATCTAATCTATCTAATATCTTTAGTCTTGAAAATGAGCTAACGCTCGAAACATGTTGACTATTCATATTGTTGAATAAATCGTGAAACATTGAGCCAAGAGTTTAATTAAATTCAATATTTAATTATACGAATGATCTTATTTAATAATAATTCATATTAATCAACTGAGGGATTTGTAATGTATTTATTACGATAAAAATTCTGAAGTTATTTCAGAAATTCCTAATAAAATCCATAATTAATTATACTTTCTATCTTTTTGAGTAATTTCGCATTTTTATCGTCAAAACTTTCAGATGTTTCTATGCTAATTCGTTTACTTCGTGATGAAAAAGGAATAATTGAAAACTCGCGGGGAAAAAGAAATAATTTTAAGATTTATTTATGTTTATTTATTAATACAATTACTGAATTTAATGTTTTTGCACATACTCATCAAAAAAATAATTTTTTTTTCAAAAAATAAATATGGATTAATTTAAATGTGTTAAAAAAAATAGGGACGTTCAGATTGTTAATTTTTTCTTAGTCACATTGAAGAATTGAATTAAGTTATACTCATCTCAATTTACGTAAAAATAAACCTTGAAGGTATAGAAAACACTATAACTCGCATTTGTTTTCAACTAGTTCATTTTCCTCATTCATATGTAAACGTGAAAGATAATTTTAACAGGAAACCCCTTTCAGATAGATAAATGAACTTATAATACTCTAGTGATGGCAACTGATGTACCCTAACCTATGTCCTCAACGGTTTGACAGATTGACCCCAATAACGCAACTTGATGTAGCCTAGGTCTGCAAAATTTAGTGGCGTTTTGATTTACACTTCTCGAATTATGGTGTTTCACAAATATTTCAATGCAGATTATTGCAATGGACATGAGTTTAATTTAAATGAAACTAAGTAGGTTTGTGATTTTCACTATAATTAATTTAAAACATGATATATTGTTTCACCACACAGTGGCTTCATCAGATTTTGATGATAAACTGAGCTATTACATTGTGGACTGCTTGAATTTATCCTGAAGTGTGTGGAAATGACCATAGCACACTGTTCTTTTGAAGTAGAGGAATGACTATAGAATATATTTATTCTGAAGTGTAGGAAATGACCATAGAATACTTTTCCTCGATTGCTTTTTACTGGAATAAATTTAATAAAGGAGAATTATTGATTGAAACTTGATCATTTAATAAACTATTTGATTTCTTTCTCTTATTAATTTCATGGCTTCTAACAAGGTTGAACAATATTTTGAAATTGTTGTTGATGACATGGTTCTGTTCTATAAGATGTGTTACATACGTAAAATCGGTTTTTTTTATCGAAGCATCTTTGGTGTTGAGATATTATAAGTTTGAAATTCCTGCCAGTTTGACCAACATATACTTTGGGACAAGTACCGCAACTTTAAAAAAGTAAACGCATAGATACCCGATTTATTATCAGGCGAAATTTTATCTTTTTACGAATTTGATGAAAAAACCCGATTTTACGTATGTAACACATCTTATAGAAGAGGACCATATATTCAACAACAATTTGAAAATATTGCATACGGAACGAACAGGTTATAAACTAACACTGTTAGAAGCCATGGAAATTAATAAGAGGAAGAAATCAAATAGTTTATTAAATGATCAAGTTTCAATCAATAATTCGGCTTCATTAAATTTATTCCATTTAAGGCAATCGAGGAAAAGTATTCTATGGACCATCCCCCATACTAGAGAAGAAATATGTTCTATAGTCATTGCCCCACTTCAAAAGAATGTTCTATGTTCTGTGGTAATTTCCATACACTTCAAAAACGAGGACATGAGTTTTTTGGAGGGCACATTTAAAGAACATAAAAAATCTTACATAATTAAATACACATAAAATCACATTATTAATGCATATACTCAAAATAATTAAGATAACTTCATGCTTAGTTCAAAAGATTTAAAAAAATAATATCTTTATCGATAGGAAAGAAGAGTAGAATATTAATATAGAAAATATTGAAAAATGTAAACATTGTGAATAAATTGCAATTCTGTCAGTGACGTACAATTTTGAAAGAGTTACGAGTCACTTGCTACTATAGTACGCCTCTGGTTGTACGTTTATTTACCATACATAATTCTATAAGCCATATATTAGCCACAATTCCCGCTAAGCATGACAATGACACGTCTAATAATTTGTAAAGTATTTGGCACAAATTGTTTTTAAATTTCGAAATAAACTAGTTGTTTTGGGTCAAAATTTCATAATTGATTCTACCGTTCAATCATTTTCAAATAGTTTAAATCACTCTATATAGTGAATACTCTCGATTTGAATTACTTTTATCGCTTTTTTCCAAACAATATCTGTTTTCGACCGAATCTACCTGCACATTTGTCTAAGATACGTTCAGGTTAATAACTATTGGAAGCTGTTGACCGTGTGATTACCAAAAATAGATGTTTTCACAGCTTGCCCTCTATTGGTTTTATTTTATATAGACCGATCCACCCCAAGGGGCCATGCAGGTGTAGAAATACACTAAGCGCTACTTAAAGTGATTCTTAAAACCACTTAACAGAAGTATGCTAGTTTATATTAGGTTAGCGAACAGTTGGTATTCACTGAATGCTAATTTTGATCAGTGTACTTTTGTTTATTTTAGGCCTTCTGACTTCTAAATGTACAAACTTCGGATTAGTTTTATTTACAATTTTCAACCTTGTTTGACTGTCAACAGCATAAAGGAAAAAACTAAACTTAACAATTTTATCGAAAGAAGATAGTTCGATAGTCTTTTTGGAAGATCCAATAAATGTTCCCTCTCTCTCTCTGTGTCTAAGAAGATAGTTCTATGACTTTGTCGCATACTTCTTAATTTTTATTTTCAATTCTAGAATTTGAAGGATCAAATATTGACTACGAACGTATGGATGGAACACGTAAGTTAATAATTAATTTAACTTCATAAACCTCATAACAAAAAAATTTACAGGAATGGCAAGACCATAAGTTCATATGGGATCCTTTGGAGTATGGAGGAGTTACAGAACTGTATGTTCCGTCAGAGCATATTTGGCTTCCTGATATTCTTCTCTACAATAAGTATGTAACGAAAGGATATCCTGATTTTTAATTCGTTCTATGCTGCACATGATAACGGGTCAAAACAACCCACGAAATAGGTTTAAATATTCAACCTTTATATTCATTATTTTGCTATTGCAGTTTCGTAGTATTACTACGTTTTCAAGTATCACATTCGAAAACATAATATCGTTTATGAAAGCTTTGCGTCGCTAAATTAACTATAATTCTTTTCATGCCCGTCGGAGTAATTACTTCGAAACACTTCAAAAATGATCAAATTCGGCGAGTAAAATAAACAATACCATAATTCGCTATAAATAACTGCAGATCTTAATATCTGTTGGTTTTATCCAGTAATTCAAACAATTCCAACCTAAAACGAACACTTCCGAGCAGAGCCGATCGCTCCAACCCGCCCGATTCATTCTTCACATTCAAATCACTTCAGTTCTATCAGAAAGCTTTCGTTTCTTTCAAACATCAAATTTTTAAACCTTCGTTGCCACTGTTTTGTGACGTTGACAGATTTCCACGTTAAATCCCTAAATGTCAGAAAATGTGTACATTAGAAGGTTAAATAAATATCTATTTTTAATGACTTTTTAGCAAAAATTTTTTATCACCGGCAACATTGTGCGACTGTTTCGCATGTGATTGAACTGCAGACTGCGTTTTTCTCTTCTTGGCGATTAAGATTACTGGTTGTTCAATTTGTCAAATGTTTTCGAAAAATTGAAAGAGATATTTGAAAATTCCTCAAAGAGTACGGTATATGAGATAATACAATTTTAATTTTGTTAATTAGTACGAGTACAATAATTATATTAAATGAATATCAAACATTCTGACTGATATTGAATTCTCGTTTAACTCTCGATGAAACATAATTGAATATTAAATTAAATTAAACTCTTGGCTTAACGTTTCAAAATTATTTCCAACAACATAAATTTGCCAACATGTTGCGAGCGTGAGCTCATTTTCAAGACTGAAGAGTCTGATGTTGGCAAATTCATGTTCATAAATATAATCGTGAAATATTAATCTTAATTTCGAACAAAACCTTGCCATATTAGATAAAAATGATCATTCGAAAACATTACATTCGAAAGAATAAAATCGTTTCAACATAAAAGCTATGCGTTTGCTAAATGAACTTTGGGATTTTTTTTTCCGTCGGACTATTCGTTTCGCATCACTTTTATTAATCAAAATCTAGGTGAAAAATAAAGAAAATGATAATTCCTATAACAATCAATGTAGGTTTCGATGTGTTGAACTTATCCAATATTTCAATTACAACCTAAAACGAATGTTCCCGAGCAGAGCCGAACGCTTCCAGCCCGCCCGATTCAATCGTTAAATTCAAAACATTTCAGTTCTATCAGAAAAGCTTTCGGTTTCTTTCAAACATCAAATTTTCAAACCTTCGTTGCCACTCGCATTTGATTGTTTTGTGACGTTGACAGATTTCCACGTTGAATCCTTGAATGTCAGAAAATGTGTACATTTTGAAGGTTAAATATCCATTTTGAATGAATTTTCAGTAGATTTTTTTTATCGCCGGCAACATTGTTCGATTGTACGTTTATTCCCATCCTTCGAACGAAACTGCAGACTGTGTTACTCTTCTTTGCGATTTTAAGATGAATTTACGATTGCTTGTTGTTCAGATTTTTCAATTTTTTTCGAAAAACTCTAAACTATGTTCCGAAATTCCTTAATGAGTATGGGATGTATAAAACGATTATGATAACTTGGATTTTAGATTTAAAATAAGTAGCAATATTATTCAGTTAATAAAAATAGAACTATTCTTTTTGGATTGAAAACAGAATAAGAATTTAAAGGTTTTCTCACCAAATTTAATTTTCAAATCATGAGTATTGTTTACATAATTTTATGTTAAGACTACCGAAATTGAAATATTTTGTTATATAGAAATATATACACTTTGTTCTTTATGACTATATTCATTATTTTGCTATTGCAGTTTCGTAGTATTACTACGTTTTCAAGTATATTAATAAAGAAATTAGGATTGTTTGAATACAAAGTCTAATAATAAGTATCAAATATCAAGCATTATCACATTCGAAAAAGTAATATCGTTTATGAAAGCTTTGCGTCGCTAAATTAACTGTAAATCTTTTCAGGCCTGTCGGAGTACTTACTTCGAAACACTTCAAAAATGATCAAATTCGGCGAGTAAAATAAACAATACCATAATTCGCTATAAATAACTGCAGATCTTAATATCTGTTGGGTTTATCCAGTAATTCAAACAATTCCAACCTAAAACGAACACTTCCGAGCAGAGCCGATCGCTCCAACCCGCCCGATTCATTCTTCACATTCAAATTACTTCAGTTCTATCAGAAAGCTTTCGTTTCTTTCAAACATCAAATTTTTAAACCTTCGTTGCCACTGTTTTGTGACGTTGACAGATTTCCACGTTAAATCCTTAAATGTCAGAAAATGTGTACATAAGAAGGTTAAATAAATATCTGTTTTTAATGACTTTTTAGTAAAATTTTTTATCACCGGCAACATTGTGCGACTGTTTCGCATGTGATTTTTTTGTGTTGTTGACAGGTTTCGACGTTAAAACCTGGAATGTCAGAAAATGTATACATTTGAAGGTAAAATATCTATTTTTAATGACTTTTTAGTAAAAATTCCTTATCGCCGGCAACATTGTTCGAGTGGACGTTTATAGCGATCGTAGGAAGGAAACTGCAGACTGCGTTTTTCTCTTCTTGGCGATTAAGATGAATTTAGGATTGCTGGTTGTTCAATTTGTCGAATGTTTTCGAAAAATTGAAAGAGATATTTGAAAATTCCTCAAAGAGTACGGTATATGAGATAATACAATTTTAATTTTGTTCATTAGTACGAGTACAATAATATATTAAATGAATATCAAACATTCTGACTGAGATTGAATTCTCGTTTAACTCTCGATGAAACATAATTGAATATTAAATTAAATTAAACTCTTGGCTTAACGTTTCAAAATTATTTCCAACAACATAAATTTGCCAACATGTTGCGAGCGTGAGCTCATTTTCAAGACTGAAGAGTCTGATGTTGGCAAATTCATGTTGATAAATATAATCGTGAAATATTAAGCCAAGTGTTTAAGTTCATTTAATATCAAACATTCTATTCCAAAAAAAGGAAATGAATGAATTTTGTAAACTCTAATAATTTAATTTTTGTAACTTATGAATTTAATATAATTCAATGTTGAAATTATTCAAATTGAAATATTTTGACTACATGATGAGATATCTTTAATTATGATAAATTAACTTTCTAATGAATATCGTTTCATTAACTTCCGGGCTTTCATTGTTTATGAATTTTAGCATTAAATTTAGTTAATTGAAAAATTTAGAATATGTGATTATTTTATCGTTAATCCTAAGGAAAAATTATATATTTTATACTTTCTAATACTTTTCTATTTTTCTCTCTACATGAATATATTTTTGTTTTCTTCAGACGAAATCTAAATTTCGAACAAAACCTTGACATATTAGATAAAAATGATCATTCGAAAACATTACATTCGAAAAAATAAAATCTTTCTAACATAAAAGCTATGCGTTTGCTAAATGAACTTTGGGATTCCGTCGCATCACTTTTATTAATCAAAATCTAGGTGAACAATAAAGAAAATGATAATTCCTCTAATCAATGTAGGTTTCGATATGTGTTGAACTTATCCAATATTTCAATTACAACCTAAAACGAATGTTCCCGAGCAGAGCCGAACACTTCCAGCCCGCCCGATTCAATCGTTAAATTCAAAACATTTCAGTTCTATCAGAAAAGCTTTCGTTTCTTTCAAACATCAAATTTTTAAACCTTCGTTGCCACTCGCATGTGATTGTTTTGTGTCGTTGACAGATATCCACGTTAAATCCTTGAATGTCAAAAAATGTGTACATTTTGAAGGTTAAATATCCATTTTGAATGAATTTTCAGTAGATTTTTTTCATCGCCGGCAACATTGTTCGATTGTACGTTTATTCCCATCCTTCGAACGAAACTGCAGACTGTGTTACTCTTCTTTGCGATTTTAAGATGAATTTACGATTGCTCGTTGTTCAGATTCTTCAATTTTTTTCGAAAAACTCTAAACTATGTTCCGAAATTCCTTAATGAGTATGGGATGTATAAAACGATTATGATAACTTGGATTTATAATAAGTAGCAATATTATTCAGTTAATAAAAATAGAACTATTCTTTTTGGATTGAAAACAGAATAAGAATTTAAAGGTTTTCTCACCAAATTTAATTTTCAAATCATGAGTATTGTTTATATAATTTTATGTTAAGACTACCGAAATTGAAATATTTTGTTATATAGAAATATATACACTTTGTTCTTTATGACTATATTCATTATTTTGCTATTGTAGTTTCGTAGTATTACTACGTTTTCAAGTATAATAATGAAGAAATTAGGATTGTTTGAATACAAAGTCTAATAATAAGTATCAAATATCAAGCATTATCACATTCGAAAACATAATATCGTTTATGAAAGCTTTGCGTCGCTAAATTAACTGTAAATCTTTTCAGGCCTGTCGGAGTACTTACTTCGAAACACTTCAAAAATGATCAAATTCGGCGAGTAAAATAAACAATACCATAATTCGCTATAAATAACTGCAGATCTTAATATCTGTTGGGTTTATCCAGTAATTCAAACAATTCCAACCTAAAACGAACACTTCCGAGCAGAGCCGATCGCTCCAACCCGCCCGATTCATTCTTCACATTCAAATCACTTCAGTTCTATCAGAAAGCTTTCGTTTCTTTCAAACATCAAATTTTTAAACCTTCGTTGCCACTGTTTTGTGACGTTGACAGATTTCCACGTTAAATCCTTAAATGTCAGAAAATGTGTACATTAGATGGTTAAATAAATATCTATTTTTAATGACTCTTTAGTAAAAATTTTGTATCACCGGCAACATTGTGCGACTGTTCTATTCCGCATGTGATGTTTTTGTGTTGTTGACAGGTTTCCACGTTAAAACCTGGAATGTCAGAAAATTTATACATTTGAAGGTAAAATATCTATTTTTAATGACTTTTTAGTAAAAATTCCTTATCGCCGGCAACATTGTTCGAGTGGACGTTTTTAGCGATCGTAGGAAGGAAACTGCAGACTGAGTTTTTCTCTTCTTGGCGATTAAGATGAATTTAGGATTGCTGGTTGATCATATCTGTCAAATGTTTCCGAAAAATTGAAAGAGATATTTGAAAATTCCTCAAAGAGTACGGTATATGAGATAATACAATTTTAATTTTGTTAATTAGTACGAGTACAATAATATATTAACAGAATATCAAACATTCTGACTGAGATTGAATTCTCGTTTAACTCTCGATGAAACATAATTGAATATTAAATTAAATTAAACTCTGGGCTTAACGTTTCAAAATTGTTTCCATCAACATAAATTTGCCAACATGTTGCGAGCGTGAGCTCATTTTCAAGACTGAAGAGTCTGATGTTGGCAAATTCATGTTGATAAATATAATCGTGAAATATTAAGCCAAGAGTTTAAGTTAATTTAATATCAAACATTCTATTCCAAAAAAAGGAAATGAATGAATTTTGTAAACTCTAATAATTTAATTTTTGTAACTTATGAATTTACTATAATTCAATGTTGAAATTATTCAAATTGAAATATTTTGACTACATGATGAGATATCTTTAATTATGATAAATTAACTTTCTAATGAATATCGTTTCATTAACTTCCGGGCTTTCATTGTTTATGAATTTTAGCATTAAATTTAGTTAATTGAAAAAATTAGAATATGTGATTATTTTATCGTTAATCCTAAGGAACAATATATATTTTATACTTTCCAATACTTTTCTATTTTTCTCTCTACATGAATATATTTTTGTTTTCTTCAGACGAAATCTTAATTTCGAACAAAACCTTGCCATATTAGATAAAAATGATCATTTGAAAACATTACATTCGAAAAAATAAATCGTTTTAACATAAAAGCTATGCGTTTGCTAAATGAACTTTGGGATTTTTTTCCGTCGTCACTTTTATTAATCAAAATCTAGGTGAACAATAAAGAAAATGATAATTCCTATAATCGATGTAGGTTTCGATATGTGTTGAACTTATCCAATATTTCAATTACAACCTAAAACGAATGTTCCCGAGCAGAGCCGAACGCTTCCAGCCCAATCGTTAAATTCCCGATTCAATGGTTAAATTCAACATTTCAGTTCTATCAGAAAAGCTTTCGTTTCTTTCAAACATCAAATTTTTAAACCTTCGTTGCCACTCGCATGTGATTGTTTTGTGACGTTGACAGATTTCCACGTTAAATCCTTGAATGTCAGAAAATGTGTACATTTTGAAGGTTAAATATCCCTTTTGAATGAATTTTCAGTAGATTTTTTTATCGCCGGCAACATTGTTCGATTGTACGTTTATTCCCATCCTTCGAACGAAACTGCAGACTGTGTTTACTCTTCTTTGCGATTTTAAGATGAATTTAAGATTGCTTGTTCAGATTTTTCAATTTTTTCGAAAAACTCTAAACTATGTTCCGAAATTCCTTAATGAGTATGGGATGTATAAAACGATTATGATAACTTGGATTTATAATAAGTAGATATATATTATTCAGTTAATAAAAATAGAACTATTCTAATTTTTTAAGATTGAAAACAGAATAAGAATTTAAAGGTTTTCTCACCAAATTTAATTTTCAAATCGAGAGTATTGTTTACATAATTTTATGTTAAGACTACCGAAATTGAAATATTTTGTTATATAGAAATATATACACTTTGTTCTTTATGACTATATTTGAACCTTTTAACATATTTACTAAATATTTTCACTTTTACTGAACATAATGTGTTTTTATAATTCTATTGAATCCGTGAGTTCAAAATCCGTGAGCTATTATGAATTGAAATTTGTTCCTATTGTCTGAAAAAGTTCAAATTGATGAATGAAAGAATATTTTGTCTTATTTCAGTGCAGATGGCGAGTATGTGATAACAACTATGACAAAAGCCGTTTTGAAACATACTGGAAAGGTACTGTGGACTCCTCCTGCCATTTTCAAGTCTTCCTGTGAAATAGATGTTAGATATTTTCCATTTGATCAACAAACATGTTTTATGAAATTCGGGTCGTGGACATACGACGGAAATCAGGTGAGCTTTAAAACAAAATTAATAGTGTATTCCGCAAAATAGGGAATAGAACATTTCTCGAATGTGTTTATCCTTGTTTACCAGTTGTTAATTTAAAAACATCATATAAAATATTCATTTTGCGTGATGAAGTGGTTACAAATCGCTACCACTAATTTTACTGTTACATGAAGTAGTGACATCTCTTGGGAAGTTACAATATTTGCTACTCAGATGTATAGCTAGACCTGTGTAGCTCCATTGGATCTGATTCCCTCCAAACATCATAAATCAACATAAATAATAATACAGAAATTTGAAATACTGATATTCCAATTATAATTTAGTTTCTAAGATTATTGGAGGTAAAACCATACTCATTCAAAATGACTTTTACAGAATACATTCATTTTATTTTACTTGGAAAACGTGATTAATGATTTCCATCAAGATTTCAGTTTCTAAAGCGAAGAAATAAACCGAATATGAAGTCGGAATAGATCTTCAATTTAAATCCATTCGAGATCTTTTTGTTTATTTCACATGGATTCAAAAAACCCCTAGAATTTCTAAACATATTGGTAGAGTAAAAAAAAGGTTTCTAATGAAACCATACGTTCGTGAACAAAATGTTATATTGAACAAAATGTAGAGAAAATTAGAAAACTGCATTCATTTTATTTACAATTGAACAATTAGATTTTTATTACATATATTGCTAAATTTGAGCTGGAATTCAATTTTACTTAATGTTCATTTAAGATCGACCTGAAGCACATCAATCAAAAAGTGGGTGAAAACAAAGTTGAAGTAGGAATGGATCTCAGAGAGTACTACCCTAGTGTTGAGTGGGATATCCTAGGAGTTCCTGCAGAAAGACACGAAAAGTACTACCCATGCTGCGCAGAACCTTACATAGGTAATGTTTAAAAAATACTCTATTATTACAAAAAAGAGAAAACTATATTGAAAAATTTATAAGTACTTACAAATGTATTTTATTCGAATTCCTCAATAGGCTAAATTTAACTAATTTTTATGAGAACAATAGAATTTTATTCTTAGATATGTACATATTCTTGAAAGTTTTAATGGAATAAAAATTTTGTATTTTAACTCAAAATTTAAAAAGAGGTGTTTTTGTTACAGATATATTCTTCAATATCACCCTTCGGAGAAAAACACTGTTTTATACTGTTAACCTGATTGTACCATGTGTAGGAATATCATATCTTTCAGTGTTGGTTTTCTATCTTCCAGCAGACTCTGGGGAAAAAATTGCTCTTTGCATCAATATATTGTTGTCACAAACTATGTTTTTCCTTCTTATATCAGAAATTATCCCGTCAACTTCACTAGCACTACCATTATTAGGAAAGTATATTCTATTTACCATGGTCTTAGTAGGGTTTTCGGTAGTTATAACAATTATTATTCTGAATGTTCACTATCGAAAACCAAGCACGCACAAAATGGCTCCTTGGGTTCGAAGTTTCTTTATTAAAAGTGTACCAAAATTGTTACTCATGAGAGTTCCCAAAGATCTATTAACAGAACTTGCGGCAAATAAAATACCAAACAGTAGACTCATGATGAGAAATGATTTGGGTTCAATGGATTCTACTGGGTCTTCAACTTCTTCATCTTCAAGTTCATCAAGGAACAGAAGAGGTGGATGCAATGGTCTTCACTCTAAAACAACTAGAAACAGGTAAGATCTAACAATAATTCGTAAGTATCACTAGTATATTGAAAAGTATTTGAAACTATAGTGATCAATAATGCCTTTGAAACTTACTGTTTAACTCTATCATATTCTCTTTCGATATAATAATAATAATAATATGAATTTAATGTAGCAGTTTGCTACATTAACATCAATGTATAATAATTATTAACTTAAAATTATTTAAATTCATGAAACTTGTTTCAATTCCTTACAAACAAAAATGTACAATTAATATTTAACTAGAACTAGACCAAATATCAATATGTATTACCACACTTTCTTCTCTTTTTGTAAGTATGTACATTTTAATTTTATCTTTAATTTACTTAAAGTCAAGTTTTTTAAATTTTGATCTAGGGAATTATATTTATTAATTACCTTGAAAAACATTGTATTTTGACCCCTTTTGGTGTTTTTGTGTTCCAAGAGAAAGTTATCCTTGTTTCTTTTGCCATAATTATGAATTTCACTTATATTTATAAGAGACAAAATTTTATATTTTTACAAAACAGGTCATAAAAAAATTAATTAATATAATATTTTACTTTCGTAACAATCTAAATTATCATAAAATGAGTACTGACTTAATAATAATAATAATTGGGGTTTTTCCTATGACTTGAAAATTTTGCATTGCAGCGGTAAAAAAAACTATGCTATTTGAAGAGTAACTACAATAACATTTACCTCTTCATTGGCTATTTTATTCAAAGTTATCATAAGGCCCCTTTATATAAAATTTCAAACTGTTTATACATATTTAATAGAAAGATATTACATTTTTTACTGAAGAAGTATTCTTACAATTGAAAAACCAATGAGATTGAGTCATCATACAAGTATTTCTTTCCTATTTTATAGGCTAAGGGGGTTTGCTGGAGCTTTAGGAGGAAGACTTGGGTACAATGGTCTACCTTCTGTATTCTCTGGACTAGATGAAAGTGATTCTGGCACAAGGAAAAAATACCCCTTTGAACTTGAAAAGGCAATTCATAATGTTATGTTTATACAGCATCATATACAAAGACAGGATCAATTTAATGCTGTAAGTTGTATCAATAAAAACCTTATAACGGGTGTTTTTTTAGAGGTATAGAACTTAAGTTGCCATTACTGTTGAAGGTGGCGACCGATTTAACAGCTGAGAAGTGATTTATTCTCAGTTTGGTTATTCAATATGAATAGCCTCACTCCTGAACAACGCTTGCAAATAGTGCAATTTTATTTCAAAAATAATGGTTCTGTGCGGAATACGTATCCTGCAAACTTTGTTTAGCGATGAAGCGCACTTCTGGTTGAATGGCTACGTCAACAAACAAAACAGCCGCATTTGGAGTGAAGATAATCCTGAAGTGTATGTCAAAACACCATTACATCCAGAAAAACTTACTGTTTGGTGAGCTTTGTGGGCTGGTGGAATCATTCAGTACTTCATCAAAAACGATGATGGCCAGAACGTTACAGTCAATGGTGATCGGTATAGAGCCATGATTACTAACTTTTTCATTCCTGAATTGAACAACCATGATGTCCAGGAGCTGTGGTTTCAACAAGATGGCGCAACATGTCACACAGCTCGTGCCACAATCGATTTATTGAAAGACACGTTTGTTGACCGCCTAATTTCACGTTTTGGACCTGTGAATTGGCCTCCAAGATCTTGTGATTTAACATCGCTAGACTACTTTCTGTGGGGCTATGTAAAGTCATTGGTCTATGCGGATAAGCCACAAACGCTTGACCATTTGGAAGACAATATTCGCCGTGTTATTGCCGATATACGGCCACAAATGTTGGAAAAAGTCATCGAAAATTGGACGTCCAGATTGGACTACATCCGAACTAGCCGTGGCGTTCATATGCCAGAAATCATATTTAAAATGTAATGCCACAAGATTATCTTTCGATTAAAAAAAAATTCTTGTCAATTGAATGATCCATCGTTGTTTTATTGCAATTTAAAATTCTATACCTCTAAAACAAAAAACACTCTTTATGATCATCTTAATCTAAAGAGTAGAAGTTTCTGTGTACAAATATTAAATATTGAGTTTTCAATGATTGCAGGAGGATCAAGACTGGGGATTTGTTGCAATGGTTCTAGATCGTCTCTTTCTCTGGTTGTTTATTATTGCTTCAATTGTTGGAACATTTGCTATATTATGTGAAGCTCCAGCACTTTATGACGATACAAAAGCTATTGACTTGGAACTTTCTTCCGTAGCTCAACAACAATTTTTACCCGATTTAGGAATTTAAATCTAATAATGAAAATACTTTGTATTGCAATAATGTTAATATGATCAATAAAAAAATTGTTTTGTTAGATTGTAGCCAGTCGACTACTTACAAACCCACACTCTCAAAACTGAAACAAAATTCTCATTCATTAAATTTTATTTCAATAATTTCTCTCTCAAGTCCATTTGAGTGTTTCCAGACACTTGTTACTTTAAAAATATTTTCCTTCTGTATGAAATCTTTAAATGCTGATAATCCTCCGCCAACTCCAAAGTAGTAACTTTTTGCAGCAACATATCTATAAAACAATGAAGGAAAATATGTAATCTTTTCAACAATTACAAAAAAATATTTAAAAAGGATACATTCTTCCATTTTTTTTCAATAAAGACCTGAATATGTGATTCAACTTGTCATAGTTATCTAAATTGTATATAGTTTCACATGAAAAAATGAAGTCAAATTTATTATTTTCATCTAAGTTTTCATTTTCCAAATATTTTGAAAAAGACATCCAATCTCCTGAAAAATATCTGCATTCTTTTACATCTATATTATTAATTATTAGATTTGGGATAGTTAAATGTTTTAAAACCTCTTCATTCTATAATAAAACATTGTTAATTACATACTATTACTACCAATAATATAAACCATACATAATCTTGAAAATAGCATTTTCCTCTTTTCATTGCACATAATACACCAATTATTCCTGCTCCACACCCTAAATCTAGTACAGTTTTTGCATTAAAATCTAAACCTTGTTTCTGTATGTAACCAGCTAAATCATAAGTACATTCCCAAATTTTGAAACCACCTAAAATGAATTTAATATATTCCATTCACATTTCTAAAGGTCTGAAAAATTCTACCTTCGTAAATTCCAGTTAAAAGGTCCGAGTGTTTTTGTTCAGCTTTTAAAACAGTAAGTGAATCCTCTTCATCACAGTCTTTAATAAGTTTTAAAATTACATCAGTACTTGATATATATTTTAGACTTATATCTTGAAGCTCCATCAATTGGTGATCACACTCTTCAGTAATTTTATGACAATTTTCCAGTTGATCCAGTTTGATCTCTGTGCACTCTTTCCAAGAAATTTCTGGTTTTCTTTGAGTTTCTTCCCCTAAAAACTCAGAATTAAAACGTAATACAATATTGCACACAATATCAAAATTTCCAGCAATTACCTCCTGACTCCTTATCTTCATCTTTGAAAAATTCAAATTTAAACATTGATTGAATTAAATAAAATATGAGTAAAAGTGAAATATAGCTATAGTAAAAGTGAAATATAGCTATACTAAAAGATGAATTTGTATTCAAAACCTTAAAGAATTGTTAGGTTACCGGAAAAATAATTTCATATACCAGCTACTATTAAGTAGGACTACGAAAGGATGGAATTGCATCTACTATTGAAAATGATTTTATTACATTCTTTCCTAATAAATCAATTATAGAATAATAAATATATAGGTTGCCATTGGTATATCACAATTATTGCATAGGTCATTTTTTTATTACATTTCCATTGCATTACATTTTCCATCCCTAACATATTCCATTGGTCTAATCATACGGTGGAATAAAAATGGATCATCAATTCAAACCCACATTTAGAAATTGAAGATGCCCTCAAATTTTCAAATAATTGGTGCGTGCTTTTTGTTTAATTCATTTACATTTCGATCGTGAAAAAAAGAAGATTCAACATAGAATAATCGTTGTGATTATTTTGATAGATGTGAGTTGGAGTTGCCAAATGCCAAATTTAACCTGCATTCAAAGTTGCTGGAATTATTTCTTAACATTACTTGGTGTAGGAGTGGTTTAGCAAAAATAACTTAATTTTTGTACCATATCTGCACATGGTATTATTTTCATAAAAACTTTATTGTACAGATTGCTTTCGATCGAGTGTTCAGATATGGAATCATATAATTATTTTAGGGAAATATCTATAGCCTTCCTAGTAATATTATTAACAATAGGTGATTATTGTTGTAAACATATGCTGAACTACATATAAAGATGTTTTTTTGTAGTATTTTTCTTAATATATAAGAGAGGAAAAAGTTCTAGAAGAGGTATAATACTGGTTGGCTTATGTGACAGTGGAAAGACTTTGATATTTTCTCAATTAATACACAAAAAATATATTCAAACTTTCACTTCAATTAAAGATAATGTTGGAGGATTTGTTGAAGGCGACGTAAGTTAGTATAAAATGTAATATTATTTTAGCCAGCGTGTTTAAACTTTTTAGGCTTTTTTGAAAATTATTGACATTCCTGGACATGAAAGGTTGCGGTATAAATTTTTTGATGAACATAAGTTATCAGCTAGAGGAATTGTCTTTGTCATTGATTCTCTAACGTTTGTGCAAGATTTGAAAGATGCCGCAGAATTTCTGTATAATATATTATCAGATGATATTCTAACAAGAAATAAAACAAATATCCTAATTTTATGCAACAAACAAGATCAGACACTAGCTAAAGGAAGCACTGCTATTAGATCAATACTTGAAAAAGAATTGTAAGTTGTCACCAATCAGAATTATGGATGTATATTTTAAATGGTGTTATTAATCTTTTCAGAAACACCCTTCAAATGACAAAATCTAGACAGGTAGAATCTGTTGATGGTAAAATTTCAAAGAAGTCTTCATTAGGCAACAACGAGCATGAATTCAGTTTTCAGAATTTCCAATTGAATGTGGAATTTGCAGAATGTTTTGCTAACCATTCTAAAAACGGAACAAGTGATATTGATCAATTGAAAAAATGGTTGCTTAAAATTGCTTGAAATAATATTTATTTTGTGTTTCTATTTGTGTTTTTTTATTTTTTGTAAAAGATGTTGAATAAATATTTTGAAAAATATTTAGTTCTATTCATTCATCATTAATTTATACTTATAATCAATAATTTAGTACAACTATAAATAAATAATTTTTAAACAAAAGTGAGTATAAATAATAATTAACATGATAATTCAACTATAGACATATAAAAGTACAATTACAGCTTTTATAGAAAAGTTAATTATAATTTGAATAGATTATTAATGAACAAATCTAATAGTGGAAGAAAGTTATTTTTTATATATATTCTTTGATATCTTCGTAACCTTGTTTATATAATCGGCTAAAGATTAATTAGTCTAATTGCACATTACAATTTTCGGTGTAAATTATATTTCATCAAACGTATACATGTCAGTAGTTAAATTACGATCTAAACAAGCTTCTGACTGCTGGAGCCAGATGTTTGTAAATAAATCATTACTCTATGATCCTAATAGTTCTAGTTCTGCGCATGTATTACTGGTTGCCTATCAGTAAATACAGTGAAATATGCTGTGGATGGATTGAATATTTTTCATTTGTGTCATTCTGACTCTGGTGACTGACCTTTGTTGAGGAAGTAATTTGATACTCATTTTAGGTAATTTTGAAATCTATTGTTTGTAGAAGAAGACAATGGCCACCAGGAATAAACCTGGAAGTAAAAATGACGATCATAGTGTGGAGGTTAGTAATTGATTTCAATTTGTTTCCTAGGTAGTACAGCTTCTATAAAAAAGTAAACAATGTATGTCAAAATTGATAGTTTTTTTAATTTATTGTGAGGAAAATCAAAATTTTAACTATGGATTGTTATGGTTCATTATCAGAGTCGGTAAGCTGAAGTAATATTAGATAGATTAACTCTTCTTTTATGTATATATTGGCTTTGAACTAAAATTTTCATAACTTTTAAAGACTAATAAAAAAAACCAAAGTTATAAATTAGAAAATAATAATTATTCGTTTAAAGTTACATTATTATCTATAAAGGATATGTTCCTTTATGTACACAGGTGATTTGATGTCTAAAAATGGCAGTTTGAAATATGTGAAGATATTTTTACCCTGTAGAAAAGTACAATGGAGATGAAACGAATACAAAGATAGTACAAATTATGATGAAACAAAAACTTTTGTAGTAGTAGCTAATTGAAGTTGAATAGTGTATCATACATATTATTTTGAATTTATTTTACTACCTTTTACCGAGTATACTTATACAGAAGTATATAAATACACATAAAAAAAAAACATTTCCAATTCATGATAAATTTTACACAATTTTATTGTTATATTAATCGCATAAATATTTATTCGTTTGTACAGGGTTATAGTTTAACTGAACGTTTACGAAAACGTTGTCTAACAAACAAAAACGTTTTTGTTTGTTAGAGATTCGTAAACATGAAATAGTTAATATTAATGAATAAATTCATGTTATTGAATGTAATTGCAATTTTTTTCATGTTTCTACTGTATGTATATATTTAAAAATACTTTCTTTAAATAGACATTGGCAGAAGTCTTTCGTTGCTTTATTTGTATGGAAAAATTGAGGGACGCTCACCTTTGCCCCCATTGTTCCAAATTATGTTGCTATACATGTATCAGACGTTGGCTGACAGAACAGAGGTCTCAGTGCCCCCATTGCAGAGCATCTCTGCATTTACATGAGCTAGTAAATTGTCGTTGGGTGGAAGAAGTCACTCAACAGCTGGATACTTTGCAAGCTGTCAGTTTAAATAACAGTAGAGGAGATGAAAATGACAGAGATAAGTGAGTGATCAAAATTCAGTAAAATTTAAGAGTTCTTTATACTAAGATTAATTGCTAAGTTCAGAAATGTTTTGATTATGCTATTGTACAATATATAATTGTAATTTTTTTTTCATATTCTATTCACAAAAATTGAGAGATTTTAAAATGCATTAAATTTCTATTCAGATGTCCTACCCATTTGGAGAAGTTGTCTGTTTACTGTTGGACATGTAGATGCTGCATTTGCCATCAGTGTGCTCTTTGGGGTGGTACACATTCTGGACATACCTTCAAACCTTTAGATGAAGTATACGAGCAACATGTTACACAAATCAAAGATGAAGTAGCCCAACTCAGGAGAAGACTCATGGAACTGATTAGTATTGTGCAAGAAGTAGAAAGAAATGTTGAATCAGTAAGGAGTATTGAAAATCATCAGAAAATTACTGAAATCATACATCATTTAGTATTTTTATAACCGATTTTTTCTTGTTTTTATACTAAAATATTGTTATATTTGATATCCGAAGTATCAGGATTAAGGTTTTTTGATTAATATATTTCTTATTGATTACTAGGTTAGATCAGCCAAAGATGAGAGAGTGAGAGAGATCAGGAATGCCGTAGAACTCATGATTGCGAGATTAGATTCACAGTTGAAGACTAAATTGCTCACATTGATGGGTCAGAAAGATTCCCTTACTCAAGAAACTGAACAGTTGGAACACTTACTTCATGAGGTGGAACATCAACTACATTCCAGTACCAGGTCTGAACTTATTACTAAAAGTGGAGAACTATCCAGGTAAATTGAAGCATATTATACTAAAGTAGTTTGAATGTATTTTATTGTTGAATTTTTCTAAAAGATAATGAAATAGTTCACTGAGACTAGAGAGAATCCTCATTATATTCATCATATACATTAATTAACATTTAGTTAATTTAAACCAGAAACCAGGTGTCTGGTTTTTCTCTGACAAGAAATTCTTCAAAAATTGAGTTAATTGTGAAAGATTAAATTATTTTCTTTACATATGTTAAGGTTTTTTAGGATGATTCATTCCATCCGTAAGAAACCGATGACAAGTTTTGTCACTGCTCCAGTACCTGCAGATTTCCACAGTGAAATAGTTCCAGCTTATGATAGCAGCACATTCGTGATGCATGGATTTTCTCAGTTACAACGCAAAGCAGACCCCGTTTATTCCACCCCATTGCATTGTAACGGACTGTGTTGGAGATTAAAAGTTTACCCCGATGGTAATGGAGTGGTACGGGGGAATTATTTGTCCGTTTTCTTGGAATTAAGTGCTGGCTACCCAGAAACTTCTAAGTAAGTATTTGAGAAAAACTACTATATAATCACCGTCACGGTTATTATTAAAAGAAGTAAAACAAAAACAACTCAAAACATTTTTTAGAAGTGAAAATTACTTCACAAATGTTAAAGTACATATGTTAATGTCTCTCTGTTGCAGGTATGAATATAGAGTTGAAATGATCCATCAGGCTAGCCGTGATGTTTCTAAAAATATTGTTCGTGAGTTTGCTTCCGACTTTGAAGTCGGAGAGTGTTGGGGTTATAATAGATTCTTTAGACTGGACCTCTTAGCCAGTGAGGGATATTTGAATGTAGCGTTAGACACACTTGTATTAAGGTAAAAAGAAGTGGAAATGCTACTTTTATATCTTCATGAGACTCTTTTTTTCAAGATTCCAAGTTAGGGCGCCGACCTTTTATCAACGTTGTCGTGATCAGCAGTGGTATATAAATCAACTGCGGACTGTTCAGAATCAGTATATTTCACAGATAAATGAGTCTAAAGAGGTAAGTTTTGATATATCTTCCTTCAGAAATATTAATTTATGTCAAGAGTTGCTTGAATTAAATGAAAAATGAAGAACGAGTTATGTATTCATGTATATTTTAGCGTTTGGCAGCTGAAATTTCACGTAATGCTGTAGCAGCAACTCTAGGATCGTCGGCTCAAAGTGCGGATTTGGCTGTTGGCATCGTGAAAAGTCTCTATAACATTCCATGCAGTTCTGCTTCTGGTGAAGTTTGCAATGCCCTGCAACCTCTTCTTCTCTAAGTCAAGTACCAGAGAAATCGTTCAACTTATCGTGTGATGTTACAAGTTATCCCAAAAATATAATACATTCAAATCCAGTAAACGAGTGAGTAAATAATTGAAAAACTCCAATATCTTTAGATGGACATTGTGTTATCAACTGAATAAGTTTTGAAAAATATCAGTGAAATTATATTTCACTCTAATTATCTCGGAAAACTGTAAAAATTTGAAATATGTGGTACATATTCGGGAAATAATTTCTTGTATTTTAGGTGCGCAACACGAAATCTGATGGACAGTTCTGAATGTCCATGCACTTCAGAGCCACTGCCAAACACGTCTTCTTCCACTTCAACCAATCTCCAGCTCCAACAAGTTTCTTCTGTAACTGCGAACAGAGAGTCCACCAGACAAAATGAAAGCTCTGCGATAGATAACAGACATCTAATGGGTTTGGGAACTTCGGTTAGCTCTCCCGATCTCCTCAATTCTGCGGTATCACTCACTTTGATTTGTAGTAGCAGCGAAAGCGTAAGTTTCTTTTAATAGTCTTCAATTGATTTTGAGGATCTTCAGCTGAAAGAAGGAATATTTCAGGATTTAAGTGAAGCTGGAAACTTAATGGACGAGTTTGAACGTCAAAATGTTAATGCAGTTGGAGCAGAGGAAAATTCAAATGATGAAAACGATGTAGACGATGAGACAATGTCAGGTGAGTTTATGTTTTGGAGTTTTTGCACTAATGCATATTTATCACATTGTGCCAATATTACTTAGCAGTGTTTCACCTGTTTTTATTACTTAAAATTTTTGATTCTCCTTTTACGGTTTTATTTAAACGTTCTTTTCAAGGTGGTGACAGTATAAATTCCCGATTTACCCCTCCAGTATCCTGTTTTCAAACACTAGAATTTCCCGAACCAGATAATCAATCTGTCGAGAAAGATCAGAACCCTCCTAGTCCTGAATTGTCCCTATAACAATATATTTGCTTTATATAATTCTACATAATCTTCAATTAGCTATGTACTTATATTATTAAATATATTTCATTTGTGTGAGTAGATTCAATATTTTCATCCCACATATATATTTACAATTCAAACTAGTTCGGTGGAAGCACTGAACTCATGTATATATATATATATATATATATATATATATATATATATATATATATATATATATATATATATATATATATATATATATATATATATTTTTTTTTTTTTTGAAAGTTTTTAGCAATAACAGGCTTTTTAATATGAAAAAGTTTATTTTTGTTGACGTTTCGTTGTTATATTACAATGAAAATCAACAAATGAAACGTCAACAAAAATAAACTTTTTCATATTAAAAAAGCCTGTTATTGCTAAAAACTTTCAAAATAAATATCTTAAAAAGGCAATAAGTCAATTTCAAGAAATATATATATATATATATATATATATATATATATATATATATATATATATATATATATATATATATATATATATATATATATATATATATATATATATATATATATATATATATATATATATATATATATATTTAGTTTATTTTGTTTCGCATGTGTGTATTGATTGATAGAAATTTTGTATGAAACATTTAATTTATATGTTGTACACTTGGGGACAAATAAACTTATTATTATTATTATATGAAGTCATCTTTTATTAATTTATTTACTAATGAAGGAAAACAAACGTTAGATTTCAAACAAAAATTCTTTCATGAAAACAAGCGAAATTTTCTAGTATCTTCTCATGAAATCAATTTTTTTACACATTTAGTGTAAAACTATATTTTATGGAAGTGAAAGAAGAAAAATATATTCATTTGTTTATAACATAGCCAAAGAGATTCAGTAGAAGAAAATTATAATTACGGTCAGTTATCTTTTTTATCAGAATTGAATTTTTGATCAGAATTGTAATTGCATAATTCTGTGCATGTGGTTATAAACAAATTTACTTTGTATTATCATTTCGAATAGTTACAATTGATCATGAGATGATGGAGCAATAATTAATTGTTTCTATCCTAAAATGTCTTAGAAATTTATGCAACTACGTACTTAAATTGTTGAAAACAAGTGATCATTAATATAGTGTTAAACCTACATGAAAATTGATATGAAATAAATAGATCAAAGTGTGTCATAAAGTTTCGGTTTTAAAAAATGCAACAAGATACAAACAACAAAGCTTTTTATTCTTTAGTTATTTTGCAAGGGTAAAGTTATTTAGAATTCAGTAAGAAATAGAATAAAATTCGAACAAAATTCCTTCAGACAAAAGCTTTTAGGTACCTTGTTTGCATAAATTGTGTTAAATCTTCATGCTAAGTTGTAGCCACTGATTTGTTTAAACAAATATATTTCCATATGTGTTTTTCAGGTGAAAATGATGTAGAATATGCGGAATTTTCTATGGCT
The DNA here is from genome assembly GCA_030704895.1 of Henosepilachna vigintioctopunctata. Taxonomy (NCBI): domain Eukaryota; kingdom Metazoa; phylum Arthropoda; class Insecta; order Coleoptera; family Coccinellidae; genus Henosepilachna; species Henosepilachna vigintioctopunctata. Next base: position 1,432,706 of record JARQZJ010000126.1, read on the forward strand.
CAAGGCTTGGTCTGTCAACCCAGCCCTGTAGGTGTAATCGGTCCACAACTAAAATGTGGATTTGAGGAAAAAATAAAACTGCTCAGCTTATTTGACCAAATGGATATACCATCGGAAAATTCTGTTGGTAGCAGATTTGGAACTGCATCAGCTAGTAATGGTAGGTTTTTGATAAACAAAAAAAGACTACAATGAAATTTTATTTTTTAATATGATATTCACTTTTTCATTTGTAGCGTCCAATCACTCATTAATAGATTTAAATTCTTCAAATCCAGGGTATGGAGATCAGATAACCTCCAAAGTTGAAGGTAAGTTTTTCATTTTCTTTTACTGTAAAAGTGAAAATTCAACTTTCAGATCAAATCTGGACAGTTGATTTATCTAGAAGGAAAAAACTGAAACAAAGATCGAAACCTATTCTTGTTCCTAGGGAGACAACAGCTAATAGTACACAAGTTTGGTCAGAGACTGTCCCATTAAGCCAAAACACTAAGGTTAGAGAATTTCAAATATCATATTAAATTAAACTCTTGGCCTAATGTTTCACGATTTATTTAACAATATGTATAGTCAACATGTTTCGAGCGTTAGCTCATTTTCAAGACTAACTTTTCGAGCTAACGCTCGAAACATGTTGACTATACATATTGTTAAATAAATCGTGAAAGATTAATCCAAGAGTTTAATATAATTTGATATGCAATTATGTTTCACCAAGAGTTAAGCGAGAATTCAATCTCAGTCATTAGAGAATTTCTCATGAAAAACATTGTATTCCATTGTATTACGTACGACATTTTATGTTTTCAATAGAATTTTGTATGATTTCAAATATGTAATTATTGTTGTTGTGTAATATCAGAATTTTTTTTAGGAGTCGGTAATGGGACCTTTGGAAACTTTTTTGCGGTCCATTCATGTTTATCCTGAACATGACCAGCAGCAGCATAAAAAGAAAGAAGCAAAAGAAAAGAAATGGGCTCCCCATCATTATATTTCCTCTTGTTCTTCTCCTGCTGCCAGTACTGTTAGTTCTCTTGGCGAAATTGACGCCTGTGTGCAAGCTTCTCTTGCCTCTATTGAACAATCTGGAAAATATAGAATGCCGACATCCAATATTGGTCAGTTTGTGCTACCTTCAAATACCATATCACCACCACCATTAAGTGACAATGTTGAAGGTCTAGTTCAGCCCTCGTCATCTACTGGTGAGAAATAACATTTGTATTAATTTGATCTGAAAAACCTTTATCCTCCCTCTGTGAAATTTTATTTGAACCTTACTAGGTTTGTGAAAGAGACTCAAATATCTGGGGAATATTTTGAGAAAAGATATTGTAGACCAACGTCTACATTAATATAAATTTTAGGCAAAAATTAAAAAAGAAAATTAAAAGAAAGCCAGGTTGATGACCACATCGTCCTCAAATTTCTTTCTGAATAATCGTGACTTAAGAGGTTATAGACATTTTTATAGATTTACTGAATACATTTTCTATAGTGTAAGAATAATAAACTAAAAAATAATGAGAAACACTGTTTCTGTATCATATTGCTGATGTTGTTCATTAAGGTTTCAGTTGGACTCCATCCTTGTTGATTCAGCGAAGACACCACAAATCTCCAAAACCCTCTACAACTGATGTCACAAGGCCTGAAAAAGATGATGCAAATGGAAGGTAATTTATTCACTTTTCAAAATATATCCATTAATTTAGCGTATTTGCACTCCTTGCAGCAAAAAATAATGAAGAGTACCTAACTCATTAGAATACACAATTATATCCACATTTTTTGCCTTGATGTTATTTTTTTTGTTATAGGTCTGATAATGGTCCCCACTCAGCTTAAGATTAGTTAATATACTATTTAGTTATTAGTTTTTAGTAAATCATCAAATATTTGTTTAAATTCATAATGTATTTGGGGTTAAAAATGTCTTAATTTTATGTTTAATAGGCCATCGAGTATTGTATTTAATTATTATTTTTCAATTACTATTTATTTGAGAGTTTATGCATTAATTTCATCAAGCAATATCGTTCAGTGATATATTTTAAATGGAATTCAAAGTATATGAAGATTTGTTATTTTATTATTCCATTGAAATGACTGTTCCTCAAGTATACATGAATTTGTGGTATGTAGTGGTTTTCTTTGCACAAGTTATTTAGACAGATTGAACTCATTTTGATTTAAACAGAAATCTGTTATTTTTACATTCCATCTAAAATATTACAGAAGAATATCAGTTGGAAATTTGTACTATGTTTAAGGCTGTGTTATGAAATATTTTGCAAATGTATTTGAGAAAGTGTAATAAACTATATCAGATTATTGTGATTATTCTATTATTTGAAAACTGTAAATTTACATACTTATTGAAAAATTGTAAATTTACACACTTATTGCTAGACTCAAAAATGCATAAAGAAAATTATATTATAATATTGATTATATTATTATATTGATATTGTAATTGCATAAAGTGAATCTGAGTTAAAAATAGGTTTATACTTGAGCTTTAAGAATCTGTTGTAAATAACATTAATTGTGTGGTTATTTTAATAATACAGCGTATTTTATTGCATAGTAATTCCACAATTAATAATACATTAGCAAATAACAGTTGCATTTGGGACTCACATTTAAAAAAATTTGAAATTTTTGAAAATAGAAAAAATAATTTCACGATACCCACCTAAAAATTTTGATGTTTTTCCAAGTATCATTAGCATCATCAGCAACTTGACACCATTAGCACTCAATTGTGCAATTTATTAATTACAACCATAAGTCATCAACTTCCAAATCTAATATCATTATCCCTTTCATTTTATCAATTCTGATGTTTATGATGTATATTAAGAAAAATTACATATTCTACAAAATCCATTAGCAGCAAGATTTTGATGCCCATATATTAATAAAAAATGAATTATCTATACTATCAATATATGATCTGAAGGACTCAATTTGAATAATCATAAAAATAAATATTCGTTCTTTATTTCGGTCATATTAAAATTTAGTTTCAATTATTTTAAAACGTATAAAGTATGTGAGTGGACTTATTGTGGGTGCTATTCACTCTGGACATCTTTTCATATACTTTTTGGGACACTCCCACGTGATAGGATCGCATCTTGGCGGTCGAGGAACTTCTAACAGATCAAAATTGGGAACCACTGTGTAAGGTGAAATTCCATCCCTCCATTTTTGATAGGACGCATTCTTATTGACTGGATACAACTTGCTGGAGTTACATCTGAAACAAGAATGAGAAACGTAATTTCTAATATTTTAACATTATTGTTAAATGTTATTTTAACAGATATTTCAACAAAATTTATCATATTGCGTTATAAAATTCAATTTTTGTTGTGTATATTCCAAAAATATTTTACATAAATATATCTTATTTTGAATAGAAGTAAATTTTACTTTACTTAAATTCATGTTAAACAATTTAAATAAGTTCATAATTCAAAACTTAATTTTACCTAACTTGAATGAAAACTAACAAATATAGTGCTATTATTTATCACATTACATCTTCTTTAGATTTTCCTACAAAAGGGAAGTATTGTAACAGTATTTTGAGAGATATCGACTCTTAAATATATTGGATAATGTATTTGAGACTTTTATAATGTTAATATATAAGTATATTAATTGTTATTTCTCATTACCAAATTCGGAGTAATACTACCACATTACCAACCCTAAATTGTATGTTTTGTGAAGAGTACTCCGAATATTATCACGATATCCTTATAATTATTCAGGAATACATTGTTTGAATATTGTAGGACTGATATAAATTTTCAATAAATTAACTGAACTGCATATTGAAATCTGCAGTACTGTCATTTTCTATTAATGTTATACAATGATATTCCATATTAAGAAATTCAATAACTCTTATTTCTCTTAATTACCTACATGGTATTCATGACCATTAGAATGAGATTAAATAAACTAATTCTTCTTTTTTTACTTAGTATGAGACATTCGAATTAATTTATTGTGCAATATTATCTAGTGAGATGTGTATTATTTAACTCATGTTTGACTAAAATAAAATTATACCTTGGGGGCGCATGCCTAGTAAATTTGTAATCATCCTGTGATGGTGGAGTGAAAATATCCTGACTATGCGTTCCTGGAGTTGTGCGAGAATTTAACTTTTCTAAATGCCATGCTTCTTTTTTCTTTTCGACCAAACCACGTCTCGTTATATTATGCTGAAATGAGTTTACCATCTTTCAATTATCACTTTTTCGCATTGTTTGTACTTACGAAACTGTGGATATAGTCGTCTTCAGGTTCGTACTGCATTGTATGAGAATTCAGTTTTCTTTCAATATGGCCAATGTCTTTATACCATCTTGGATAGTGATTGTAAGATAGGTCATACGTGGTGGAAAAATTCTCGAAAAAATTGGGGTAATCCCAGCATCCATATTTGGAATGAACGATTGGATTTACTCCCTGAAGAAGAAAAGTATAACTGCAATATAACCAAAAGTAGTGAACAAAAAGCATGGGTAACTTATATGCAACTAATGTCAGATCTAATTGTGTATGAATAGTCAAGCAATAGCAAAGATTATGAATGTAATATTTTGTGATACCTTGATAGAATAGGTTAGCTCAAGAATAGTGTTTCAAAAAAAGTATTTTAGAAGAAATCAGTAACACTATTAAGGTAGGTATTGAATATCATCTCGCCGGTGAATGTTTAACCCAAACTTAACTAAATAGAACACAATGCAACCTGTTGAAATTATAGTTAAGTTTATATAATTTTAATCCTTGATACTTTCGAAAGGCTTGAAGAATATGAATATTAAACATAAGGAAGAGAGATTGGTTTACCATAATTAAAACACTTTGATTTCAATCAATATTTCAAACTAATTATTCACAATGATTGCTCTTGCAAATAATTTTACACGCGGATGTTTTGCAGATTATTATTTGCATTGATATATAAGGACAAATTAACAGGACAAGGATTAATTGATACATGCTGACATGAAATATTCTGAGAAGGGATTCAATCAAACGCAAAAAGGGGGTTAAATCGTTAATTCAAACTGACGCAACATATTTCAAAACAATTTAATTGGAATTTAAATCCTTTCGTTGTATTTCCAGCTCATCAGATATGCTTTAGAAATCATCGATTTGCATCAAAAAGGTGGAAAAAAATCTGAAGGCGACTTCTTGTACTTTGAACATAGAATAAATCGGTGTTTAGTGGTGAGTGAAATGAGAAAATTACCATATAATCGAAAGAGTTATTATTAATTACCTAATGAATGTTGAAGGATATGTTATGACTGTATGATATTGTTTACAAGACTTTAATATCAACGTTTCAGTATTGGTTGAAATGGAGAAATATACTTCTTAACATATAATATTTAAGATTGAAAACAAACACAAAGTATTCTGTCATAAAAGTTCATAAAATTTATTTCGACATTTTTCATATATAAATTTTCTTTTGTGTATCAAAATATACTCTACTTAATTTTGCGTTTTTTAAAATGTTTGTAGTTCATATTGAAAACATATGGTAGACTACTGCTCGCATTTAACCGTGTTTTTCAGGTACTGTGACTTCATAATGTTGGAATAAGTTCTTTCTTGGTGATTTTATATGAACAATTTTCAACTATAGTATTTCTATTAATTTATTTAATTAATTTCGAGTGGAACAGCATAAATATCATTATACAGTAAAAGTTCGTTATCTAAAAAGGAGATGGCACGGATATAACTGAAAGATTTTATTTTCTAATGTTGCCACGAATGTCAAATTTATAATGGTTAAGGAGAACAACCCTCTCAAAACTGAAAACAAATCATTAGAATAGGACATCCACTAAGACACTTCGAAAATGGATGATAATAATGATATAATCACCTTTCAAACAGGAATTTTTCAGAAACATTGGGGAGTACTTTGAATTAAGGGTATATTATATTTTGAAGAAAAAATAGTTTAACTACCAGGTTGAGAACTTACTATTTTAGCCGTTTATATACATTTTGATGATTCAGCACAACTATATTGAATCCATTAATAAAATATAATGTTCTTACCTCAGACTTGAATCTTTCTGTCCAAACGAAATCCGGGCTTACCCTAGAATAGGGTTTTGGGGGAAAATGATGAGGGTAGGATGCTGTATGATTGAATCTATCCTTCTTGTAAGTCAATCGTTCTTCAAACCAATTTCCAACAACTGTGGAAGGACTATAAGATAATTCTTGATGTCTCTAAAATAATTTTCAAAGTGGGGTTTGAAAGTGGATAATTTCAGACTTACATGATATTGTGTGTTTCTTTTAACTTCTAAAGGATCATAAAATAAATAATGCTGCATGTTTTCACGAAAAACTGTTCGATTAAAAGAAAATACAGAAAAAATCCTAGTCAATAAATTACTGAAGTTGTCAAGGTGACAGCTTCGGGCACTGATTCATTTCAATGAGAGTTTTTCTAATTTTTTGTACCTTCAACCTAGTACAAATTTTCGGATATTATTCAAAATTCACTGTTCAATGTTTCCATGTTGACATTAGGCCTCTCAAATTATTTCCGGGGTAAACGGGCAAGATGAAGACAAACACATTTCGAAAATAACAATGATTTATTTATCTTGGAATGTTACAAATTTATGAAACAGAATGCAAAACCCTGAACTATTTTTTATCATTATCATACACTGAATTTACAAATTGAAAAGAAATTTTTTCCAGTATTTGTGCAAGATTAAATATTTTGATTGACTAGAATATTATTAATCACAAATATCTCAATTTCGAATAAAATATATAACTAAGTATACACATCGTAGCATTGTGGTAACAATCGAAAAATTTTATATTCAAAAATTCAAACCTATTCAATTTTAAAAATTAGCGGATTGACATTACAAATGTCAATCATTCAGTCATTCAACTCTTTAAAGAGATTAAAAAATGACAGACGGGAGTATTTTTGATTCCCTCTATGGCACGGAAAGTATAATTTTGAAATGTTAAAATCACGCATGAAAACTGTTTGAAATTTTATAAACATAAAATAAATGAAGATATAACTTAGGTAAAGACAAATTATTTGTTTTTAAAAATTAGTATCGTATAATTGAAAACACTGGATTCAATTCCACGAAAATTATGTAATACACTCACTTATGTTTTCAGCTAGTAACCCATTATTTTTAAAGATGTTATTGCTGCGAAATTACAAATAAGACAAAGTAACCATAGTATTTTAATTTTATCATAGATTGATATAGTTAATATTATAAAGATTGTATTTGAATTAATTCGATAATGGATTAGTAGCCCGAAATATATAATGAATGGATTCAAAAATTAATGAAGAACTTATTAAAATGTTTTAAATTATGCGAAATATTTCAAAATATTCCACCAAGTATTGTGCGAGGAATCAATAGACATTGCAGGTTATGTAAGTTCTAAACATGTTTCAGATGTTACATCTCGCTTGCAATAATCAATCCACAATATTTTTACTTCAGATAAAAACAGTATGACATGAAAGCAAATTCTGCAAAACTTCACTTGTATATTTAACAAACGTCAATAAATACGTCTACAGATATATAAACCTAATAAAATAAATTATTATATACAAAAACTTAGTAATACAATATACAATATTTGGTTGAAACTTGTAATAAAATGCGAATATTATAGTGCAGCATATAAAAACGATTAAGCATTCCTACCAATATGAACTTGGCATCAGTTGGTCAATAAGAAATCTCCGAAACTTTAAATTTACATATAAATTTATAAAAGTGTAGCTACCAAACTTCTCAGCAATATCTCTGTAAAATATATATGCTTCATTAATACTTAATGACAAGAGGTACACAGCATTTTTCCCAAATATAAATATTATATTGAATGGAAAAATAATAAAAAAAATCGAACCGAACGCTCAATTATAATACAATGGTGTCTCAGAATATCCTGCACAATTAATATTAATTAATCAATCATCAATGAAAAATATTCAAGATATCCAGTAATTAAAATTTAATTGAAATCTTGAGAAAAATTTGAAACATTTAGCTTCATTTCAATAATTTTCAATTGTGAAACTTAAAAATAGGAAATGAGATATTTAATCGGTCAAGCAAAGCATGTAATTAAGTTCAGTTCGTTAACAGTCAGAAGACACTGGATTAGAAATAGATATTCAAATTTGATGAAAGAATATATAAACGCTTTCGAATTTAAACAAATTCATCGAACTGAGGATTGAAAAGTATTATGGAAATTATTCAAAAACTTGTCATGAGTATTGTTTCATCTGAGCAACATATAGAATAAAGCAATGATAAAATATTTATCATGAATGTTTCAAATAGCCCAAACTCTTTTGTCAACATATATTCAGTAATTTCAAATTAGATGTTCAGTTTTCAAAATATCAATGTACAGAGGATACTTCAATCTGAGACATCCTAGTAAGACTTCATAAAATTTGTAAAATGCAATGCGATTAAAATGAGATTGAATATCTCATGCTCGACGAGCTCATCATTGGCAAACGCCTACGATTCTACAGAACAGTCTCTAAACGGTCTACAAACAATGTAAAACTTTCGCTGTATAGTTGGAACATTACTCTATACCAAACGTGTTTGTTTCTTCTACAGCCAACAGTAGCTTTTCGTACAAGATCTCAGACGTTGGATACGCTGGAAGATCCAGTCGATTGAAACATGTGTGTGCCCTTGGAAGGCTGTTAGGTTTACCCCACTTTTCGATGCAGAATTTCCTATGCCCTATTGAACCCCGCAGAGCTGAGAAGCCTTCGAATGGTATGCTTGAGGTCCCTGTTACGAACTGAAGCAATCTCAACCTTTGCTCGTTTGTAAATCTGAAAGAATAATTCGAAGATAAGCAACAAAGCGTATTAAAATTATCCTAAAGCCAAACAATTATTATCATAAAACCTCTTCACCAAAACACTAAGTAAAAAGACTGGTGTTTATTGAACAATTCTTTTGTTTTCTTATGCATATGCTATGATTATTGTTAAGAATTCTAGCGTTTCGAAATACTGAAGAGCAAAACGACCCTCCACATGCGGTCGAGAACTACCTTCCATTGTGAGGAGTGATAAAAAACAGATGTCAATCAGGGACCACTGCTAACTTTGAGTAAAATATTTCTAGAAAAAGAGTCGAATTCCAACCGCCAAAGCGTCAACATCTAAGTTACCTAAAAGAAATATTAATTTAAGAGATGCAGCAGTGCATCAAGTTAACAATAGTTGAACATAGTACACTGCCTTATGCGTTGTTATTGATGCCTTACAAACCTTATATCAAATTTAATTAAATCAGACACCTCACAATGACATCAACAAATCATCATTCAATACTGTTTTTAATAAATTATTTACTTATTACCCCTTGATAGATTATAAATAAAGATATAAAGACTAACAATATATAAATAAAGAAGACAGTGTGTGGTTTTGAGTGTCCATAGATAAAATATATCAGATTAACGACACCTGAGGGAGAATCTCCTGCAGCATCTTGGAAAGTTGCTGGAGAAGAACTATTAAGACTAAAAATTAATTAAACCTCCTAGGGCCGATCAAGCTACAAATTCAGGATCCACTTTACTAAGTGGATCCTTATATTAAGTCTCAGAGTTAGGTATTACGTACCTCTCAATGGTTTGCCAAAACCAAACTACAACAGGATGTTGATCGTGGTACCCCCCTCTATATTCTGTATTATGTCTCCAATCAATCAGGTCGATTTCTGCCGTTCCGGCTATCACCAGTTCCAGTTCTCTTGCGTCGAAAACGCTCACCAACCTAGGATCTACCACTTCATAGAAACCTTTAACTAAAGATTCTGTTTGCTCTGCAACTCCCCTTTCCAGTCTCCATCTAACTATTCGTTCTAAGTACTCCTGCAAAATTGAGATTATTCAATGCTTAAGTCAAGAAATCTCACAATTAAACAATTTATTTAATGATTAAGAATAAATGATTTGGAATGATGTAAAGCCTCAAAACGTAAACGGCTGTTTATTTTCATTTTTGATTTTAGGCACAAACCTACCTTTTTGTTTTTTTCGGTCACAGGTACATTTCTACCACCAGGCTTGAGTTCTCTCTCCAACACCTGTCCAAAAACTTCTTCAGTTACAGCAAACGTCAACTCTAGCTCTCCCTGTAGAGAAACGTCGTGTTCCTTTATCCACTGAAGCGATTGATGAAATTCGAAATCTAAACTCTCTAAATCGGATAAGGCAACCGGATGTCGAAGCAACGCTTTATAAAAAGGCCTCGTGAAGAAGGCATCTAGGAGGTACTGATGAACTAACGCTAATCCGATTAATCTACCGCTAAATCTGAACCTGTAAAAATTCAAAATTCGACATAAGATATCAACATAAAGTGGAAACATTAATCAAATCGAGTTTCTTTGACGTTTTGAAATTGAATTTTGCGTGGTAGCCATTGGAAATAAGGTTATAGTTACTTAGAAGATTTTCTGCAAAAATTTTCACGAAATAAACATCGATATGAAGCTATGGAAAATATTGGCATTAATATAAAGTGCAAAAACTAATCAACTCACGTCTTTGTGAAAATTGCCAACTTAGGTTCTGCAAGGCAGCCAATTAGAATAAACTTACTTTGTATTTAAAAGTTTTTACAATGAATTTCACGATTTAATGCATTTTGAATACTTTGAGGTATTTATACCACATTTTAGCAAATCTGTTACTATTTCCTATGTATTCCTTGTTAATAAAACCTATAACAATGTAGGAATTTAATGTGAGCAATTTTTCTGAATGAATTTCACTATTTACTGCAGTTTAAGGCCAGCTTACTCCAAACAATTTTGAAAAAATCGAATTTTTTTCCATAAATTACTACTATATACTCGTGGAAATAGTATAGAATTAGTCCCGAAGGTCAGCAAGACCGAGAAGCTGGTATAAAAGATCATGGATCATGGAGATCTTCGGTTGCGGCAGCTGCTGCATGCCTTCGGGTCGTCTTATCGTTTTGTTCTTTGTTTTATTGTTATTGTCTTGTTATTTTGTTGAACTGCTTTGAGAAATGCAAGAATTCTTCAGAATGATGCTTACGAAGACCAGGAAGGAGTTGTGTATGAAGCTGGAATGGATATGTGAGTAAAATTCACTTTTTTTACGATTTTTCACGAATGAAAACTCTGAACTGATTTTCCTCCGAACCACGTTTTTTCGCATGAATTACACTCTCATTTCAAAACTATTGCACTTATCGATATGAACCAAACGGCATTTTACTCTTTAGATGTCTGGCTATGGCCTCAAGTCAGAACCAGAAATATTCATTATTATTTAAAAAAGTTATAAACAATTAAAAATGAAAAAAAGGGTAAAAAAATTCAAAAGTCTGCCATTTTGTTTCTTTTCATTGAAAATGTTTCATTCTGCTTGAGGTCGTAGCCAATTCGATACAGAACACGAAACCGTTTTGTTTTTTGCTTTCAGATAATTCTTTTGCAGAAATGATGTCATTCATCTCCGATTCAGTTGAGTTTCAGCAGCCATTTTCATGACCGCCATTATGAAAAAAAAAATTTTACAAGTAATTTCATACATGTGCTTTCATATGTAAATAAATTGATTACTCAACATGTTTTGTACTATAAATAAAATATATCGAAAAAAATTACGTTTTTTGAGTAAGCTGGCCTTAAGGTGTTTATACATTTCAAGATATCTGTTAACCCATAAAAATCTCTCAGGATTTTAATGAGATGAATTTTGAGTACATTCCGTTACAGACTGTTGGTCTAATTTACGAGTTCACATGCGATTAGAATAAAAGGTATCGATAAATTATAGCCAATTAAGATGTTTTGAAATTTTCATGTATACAATATTTTCTCAGTTTTATAATCGTTACTTTTTAATTCGGTTCTGTTTCAGATAATATTTGCGGGAAACCGTTAAATTCAGTTAATGACCCATCTTACTTAGGTTATCTCAGAATTGACAAACACGTATTTATTAGTCGTCAAAACATGTCTGACATTTAATTAATTATAATAAATAAATAAAGTATATGAAAGTAGATCGAATAAGGAAACAGCCTCCAGTGCATTTCTACGATATAAATTAAAAATATAAAATTCGAGAATTGTTTTTCGTTCTTATTAGCACGAAGAAAATAGTGGAAAAACTTACCAATCGTGATAATTGTCTACAAAGGCTGACATTGGAGAAATTTGGACAGTGTAAGTATCATTGGCCGAATATTCGAAAAGTCCATAATACGGATTGAACAATTCCCTAGAAAGCAGGAAGAAGAATTCCCTAGACGGACCACCGTAATCTAAACCTTCCTCGTTATCCCACACAACACATAATTTTCCCTTTTGAAGTTCTTTTTTGTTGGCCGACATAATTCTTCTGAATGCATCTTCAAGTAGATGTTCCCTTCTGATATTTAACCTACAAAGATCGATAAAATCAAAACTAAATCGTACTTGAATCTTAGAAAATTTATTACAATACAAAACATAAAATATACACACAAAACAAATAAATAAAAAAAAGTATAAATAAAAAAGAAAAAAGTATTGAACTTTCTAAAGCAACAAGTAGAAGTATAGTAAAAAATAATGCTAATTAATTGCAATATGAAATGAATAGACTTCGCTGAAATTTTCTTCAAAAATTATTCAAAATTTAATTTATATTTCTCGGAGAAACTTGAAAGTGACAATCAACGAATAATAACGACGCAAAATATTAAGATAATTTATTATAGTACCAGGTAAAATTTACCTAATTGTGATGGAGTTCTTTGTTGTATTCATCGAGATTCATCGAGTCGAAATATTGAAAACATATAAATTTCACAATTTCTGAAGGTGTACATTTTTGTGTTTCCTCCAACACAAGTTAAAAATACTGATTTATTAGCACTTAATTTTTCATTAGTAATGGATAAAATTTTGGAATATTCCCGAGTACAAAACATTCAAACTAGCGTATTTCAATAAATTATTGATTCTATAATTCTATTGTTCCAATATTTTGAAAAATGAGACAACGTTTCGAGTAAAGCGGTCGAAAAAATTTACACTTACTTGAATTTTCCAGGTCCTTGACCGTATCCTTTACTTTCTAATTTTCTGTAAAAATTCCTCAGTTTAGCTTCAAAATCCCTTTTGTAAGGGGCTGGTACGCGATGTCTGCTCAGACCCGGAGACGCGATTGGGGATGGTTGGGGTGAATTTCTCGGACTTCTAGAATTTGTGGTTTGTCTACTATCTACAACCGGTACATAAGACATAATCTCCTGCTCGAAGAGGCTGTAAAAAAAAATATGCTTTAAAAATAGTTTTTCTCTCCAGGGAACTATATTCGTTAAGGGTCTTAATTAATAAAAAATTTAAAAACTCTTAATAACCCAAAGAAGGGTCCACTTTTACTACCCAAAGTGCCTAATATGCCCACTAATCCAGAGGGGGCACCCTGGGGGACCAATATGATCTGAATAATTCAACAATTGGTTGGTTGAGGGTACATTGTTCTCACTAATCATTAATAGTATGTTGTACTTCAGTTAGTTATTTGATTATATGTTCACTTATGATTGATATATAAAATAAAAACAAAAACACTTGGTTTGATTTCACAAAATTTATAATAAATACGTGACAATTGTTTCCGGGTGTTACCCCATTTTGGGCGTGGTATTTGAGCGAAAACTTCAGGGGGGCGCAAATAACAGTTGGTTGGGAACCCATGGTTTAGCGTAAATATTGACTAACTCAACGAAAGATTACAGTTAAAGATTTAATATTTTCCACATTAAAAATAAATTTCAGCTGAAAAGCACTTCTTTAAATCAGAAGAAGTATTAATGAAAATAATAATTTAATGACATTAGTCTTTTGGGCCTATTAGCCTTTCTAAACAGGCGTCAAACACTATATTCATTGCGAAAAAAGGGTGCACTGAGTTGACAAATTGGACCGTTAAATGATCGAAATTTTACGATTTTTTAAAAATTTCATCAGCTAGTTAAAGTTTTACGTGCGCGGGTTCACTAAAGAAGGTACTTTAGAGGTAAACAAAACTCTCAATCTCCCTTATTAGATGTCTACCTAAACATTGGTAGGGAGAGAGCCCTAGAGTATCGTTACCTTAGGTTTTTTAGGTTTGAAAAAACCCTTCGCTTACATAATTTCTATTACGTGATTTTGGTGAAAAAACTCATTGGCTATAAATAAAAAAATAAAATAGAAAATTACTGAGAAAAAAATCAACTGTTTTAATAAAATACGAAAATGAAAGTAAAACAGACTTCTGAAGAAATGGCCTACAGTACCAACCGGCAAATATTTTGTCAGGAAATACCAAGCAATAGTCATAAATACAGAAATCTTTGCCAATAAGCCTACTGAGGACTAATTGAATAAAAAGATTCATTTAAAGAGTTATTTTTCTAAAGTGTTCCTGCATGAAAATATTTTTCATCCAGCTACAATTTATCTTTCTTTTTTAGTATAATAGTTCTTATAATTTTCCAATAGTTGTAATCAATGTCACGTTTTTTTCTAAAATATTGTGCTTGGCTGTTTTGAAAAGATCACATTTTACGAATTAATGATTAGTAAGATATTGTAACAAGTAAGAAGTAAAAATATAGCATTTTCAAGTGAATTATTTTTTGCAATGTTCGTATTTCTTGAGGAATATTTCACAATTGGCATAACTGAAATGCAATATTCGTGAAAAATTTAAAATTGAAACCAAGGCAACACTGATTAAAATTTTCGTCAGGAAATACCAAGCAATAGTCACATATATAATCTTCTGACAATTCTGAAATGTTAGCACAAACCTCATGGACCCAAATCTAGCAGTTTCCACATTGAATTCAATTTTCATCATAAGATTCAAGACAAAAAGGACAAGTAGTCTTTAACTGATTAGCGATATTTTGAGAGAGTCTTTGGTTTTCCATTTGTATTTTGTTTTTCTTGCAGACTTGCTTTCCCGAAACCAAACCTGTCCCTTTCTTGCTAACTTCCTTACCTGACAAGTTCAAAATCTGAACAATTCTTTATTCTTCGCTTTTACAGCAACAGAATTCAATCTCAGTCGAATTTTTGCTTGCTTTTCTTTAAGAACATTTTGGTATGGCGAACTTATTAATATTTCCCTTTTTCAGCTCTTTTATGCCCTCTTTTGGAAATCCGCATACCTAATCTATTTTTCATACATAGACATATTTCACACATAGTTACAAAGTTAAAGCGTAATTTGTACTCAAAATTCCGCTCCTGGGAGTACGTCTTTGTTGGTGGTTGTATCATATTCATAATTAACTCTAGACTAAGGGATAGATTTTAAGATATTTCAAGGTGAGTTTCGCTTTTCTTTCTTCGCTAAATCATTCATTCTTAGAACCTGCCACGTGGAGTTAAACGCGTTGGTCTAAAACTCATTTTTAATTTCACTAAAATTGAATGAAGTCCACGGGTGATTTCTAAAATTGTCTACGGAAATTACCACGTTCAATAAACTTTGCTGCGGAGATTCACTCGGACAAAAATAAACCGGATATTTCTGTGACACTCTTTCGACGATTCTCTGGAAGACACTTTCAGTTTTGTTATTTGAGGAGTACTTTATAAAAACTGTTCTTTTTTGAGAGAATCCAAACATTCCACTTGTTTAAAGGTTGATTTTGTGAAGCTATAGGGTTAAAATAAACCTATTTGCTTTCTGCCAAATAATGCTTAAATATGTTGGCCCAATGTGGACATTTTTGGCATAGAAAATGTCTACATTTCTTTCTGTTTTCTTTTCTTCTCCATGTTATTTTCTTTTCAGGTCCATGTTTTTAACAGGAAATAAAATAACTCCCTGGCATGGTAAGATCAAATACCTTAACCACATGCATAATTTTCAAACACAGCAAATTTTGCGCTTAAGATATCTAATATGTTAATTTTTTTCACCCTCAGTTTTATTTCTAATAATCATTAATTACTTCTAATATATTACAAAGTTCTTTATTTCAATTCCTTTTCAATTTATTTCCATTTTTATATTTTTTTTTTGTTACAGGGAAATTCTCAAGTTGTTATAAACAGATTTATTGAAATAATTCAATATTTCTTAATACAATCGATAACTAATTTATATGTTATTATGCACATTTAACTTGGGGGAAAGATCATACTTTAGATCATTACCTATACTGTTTATAAAATATTGGTAGGATATATAAATACGCCCAATATAACATTGAGTAGATATTCAATTGACATTTTGAAGCATCCAATATTTGTAAGAGAAGTTTATATTGATTATCTTATCAAATTAGCACAAAACCCTACCCTAGAATAGTTTCATAATCATAAATAAACACAATGATCCGTTATAACATTTAAAATTGAAATAAGAATTATCATTATTTATATTTTTATAGTAGAATTCATCGTTTGTTAGATAGTAGATATATACATACATGATGTTTTCCTCCAATTTTGCAAGACGGTTAAAACTATGGTGTTGATAAAGTTTATCAGTGTTGCCTTGGTTTTAATTTCAAACTTTTCACGGATATTGCATTTCACTTATGCCAATTGTCGTGAAATATTCCTCAAGAAATAGGAACATTACAGAAAATAATTCACTTGAAAATGCTATATTTTTAATTGTTACTTGTTACTTCGTTAAAAGTTAAAGGATTTATATTTGGTGAATATTATTTTCCTCAAGATGATTTTTGGAATATTGTTTCAATTATCTGTCTTTTCATGTGTTATATCAGAAGATAATATACAAAATATCGTTTCATATCTAAGAAAAAAGAAGGATACACTAGCTGGATGAAAAATATTTTTATGCAGGACACTTTAATAAAATAACTGTTTAAATGAATCTTTTTATACAATTAGTCCTCAGTAGGCTTATTGGCAAATATTTCTGTATTTATAACATGATTTAACGCAATGAATCAAGGATACTATAGAGCATAAAATAAATTTATAAATTTACCAATAAGTACGTATATCACTATGATCATTATAAGTGTCACATAGCATTATATAAAATGTTGAATTTATGTTTTCGCGATAATTAATTATCCAATAGATAGATATATTGCATCAACCGATTATTATTAATAGTTAACCATGAAATTAGAACTGAATCAATGAGAAATATAAAGAACACGAATGTTATAAATTATTTCTTCAGCGATAGTACCACGTGGTACTGACTGAATTCTCAAAATCGCGATAATTATTCGATAAGCGTAGGTTCAAAAATTACCTTCGAGTTTATCTAAGTAATTAGTCGACGTCGATGTGGAAAAATAATTTCCCGCCCCATTTAACTTCCAACCATGAAAACAACGACTAATACACGCTTTATTTAAACATAGACTGTTTTACAGTCGAAGTCGTTGCAATCAAGAAATACTCTATGAATCTAACACGGTATAACTAAAATTTCATAGACGAATTGAACAAATTTTCCAATATGAATATTATAATTAATTATAATCTGGCAACTTTTCATCGATTGCAATTGAATAATCATTAAGTGTAGTATTTGAAGATTGTGGTTAATTAAAAGTGGTTTAACTCTTTGACAACAGATAGAGTCACAATCAGTTTATTATTACAACTTGATATCAAATAATAAGAGGGTAAATAATGCGCATTGGAGGGAATTTTCTATCCAAGAAGTTCTTCAAATTATTTACTGATAAGGTCACAATATTCAAATCTGATTAATTAATGTCTAAGGACATAGAAGAAACAATTCGTAATACACTTAAAGAACATATAACATCATGAAATGAAAAATTATGATTGAATTGTGCGAAATTTTCAGGTATTTCAAACTTTTGTTTCACGTATCTGTGAAAAAAAAACCAATAAACAAATGCGAAATTTAAAAAATAAATTTTAGGTTAGTGCTATAAAGATTTTTTTATTTCGCTAATTTGCTAAAATATAAGTGCGTGAAATGAACGAATGCATTTCTTGGATTAATGACTTTGAAGTAATGAAATATCTCACGAAAAACCGAAGCCATAATAACAAAAATTGCTCTTCCAATGATGATACAGTTTTAATTATAGGCTACCTAGAAAGCAAGATACGGGAAGTTCAAGGTTACACAAGAGATCGTGTGCTTGAAATAAAGACTATATTCCACCCAACTTTCGAACAAACAGTGCTTCTATAAAACTGTTTTGATACCACGCATAAAAATTGTGATTTAATCCAAACTAGCTCTCTTTTATCATAGGATAGAATCATACTTTTATGGGCTACATAACGCAAATAAAGTAGAAAAGATTAACATTCCCAAAATTACAGACTTTAGATATATCTGTTACATATACTACATACCTATTCTGTAGTGAAATTGTAGTTTAATGTTTGCTTATTAATAAATTAAACACGATTTTAGAAATTTCCAAAATATTTCTACAATATTGTTTCGGTACATAATACCTTCATCAGGTGGATGAAAACTGAGTACAGAAATTGCTGTTGAAATTATTTTAATTGTCGATACAGTGGTTTGCGATTATGGAATTTGATTTTTTGTTCTGGTAGGTTCTTATGTGTTCTCTGATCCTGGTTTCAGATGTTCTACCTGACCGTCCAATGTAACATTTCCCACATTCACATAACTTATAGACACCCGAATTCGATCCCTTACTAGATCTATCTTTGTTGTTTTTTATAAACTTTCCTAAAATATTGTTTGTTTTGTACGCGAGGGGCTTTTCTGTATTTTTTGAGAAGTATTTCTGTACCCAGTTTTCATCTAGCTGATCAAATTATTGTACACCGAAACAATACTGTAGTGGACAATATATGAAATATTTTTGAAATTTTCAAAAATGTGTTTAATTCATTAATAAAATGACAAGGAATTTCAACACAACAACTATGTCCCCAATCAACTGTTTGATGTTTGTTTACAAACTTAATTATTATATTTTTGTGAGGACAATTATTTTAGTTTTAATTTGTCAAAGTGTAATGTTGTTTCTTTCACAAGGAAAAGAAACCGAATTGACTGTGATTATAGCGTTGATGGTCAGGTTCTCTCTCGTTCTGATAAGGCGAGAGATCTTGGCGTAGTCTTCGACCAGAAGCTTTCCTTTGTCACGCATTACCCAACTTATTTCATCTGCTGCGAAAATATATGGATCCGTTATACGTAATGGCAAATCTTTTAATAATTCCTCAACATTCATAGGGCTATTCAATACCCTAATCCGTAACAAGTTGAAATATGGCAGTACGAACTGGCATCCCATTTACACTTGCCATCAACGCCATCTTGAGGGCATTCAGAGAAGATTCTTGGAATTCTTAGTTTGGAGGGAGGATAAAGTTTATTCACAGAGAGGAGTCAGTCATAACGAATTATTGAGTCGATTTCGTTTAAACTCATTGCAGAGAAGGAGAGAAACTTTATCACTCAAATTTTTGTACAAATTACTGCACTAGTATTGATTGTCCTCCTCTCTTGTCCGATTTGAAATTTCGTGCTCCTAGGAAAAATTCTCGTAATACAGAATTATTCCAACTAGAGACTCCGAGGACCAACTCCCTAATACAATCCCCCATTTGGTTTAAGGAGTCTACATTCAATAAAGTTGCCAATAATTGTGACATTCACTTTGACTCCATAGAAGTTATTATCAGGAGTTATGTGAACAACGAAAATTGACTAAAATGAATTGATTTAGATTGAGCTATTTGTAATATTTCATTGAATGCTATAATGTAGTTATAAGTTACTATTTTTTTTTATATTAGATTGAGCTCTTTGTTAAATCTTTTTTTGAATTATTTAGTTATGTATTCAACATTGTTACTATTTTCTGTAATTGGGTGTTATACCTGTTGAGAATAAAGAACTTATTATTATTATCTTTGGTATTATTGAGGTGAAATATTGGTCTTATGTCAATGAAAAAAAGAAACTTTGACATTTTTTTCCATTCGATAATTTGTGAAATACAACTTCTTAGAAATCATAAAGAAATGATGATTTGAAGTTATAGTCTCTTACAAAAGAACACTTATAAAATTCATATTGAAAAATTCAATGAATTACAGTGGAATTTTGATTTGCGAACACAATTTGCAACAGGGTTAAATTGGGTAGAAAATGTTGAAAGAGATTTTACAGTTCTCCATAAAAGCTCTCCAGTGTGTTCTGTGTTCCAGGTCGAAGGACCAATATTGCGTGTAATCCGATTCGAGGGACCAACCTTTCTGTGGAGTTTGACTGACGTGAAGCTAAATAAATCAAGGGCTTCCAGGATTTTCCTACAATTATAATATTGGATATATTAATTTTCAAACGTTTTCTGTCCACAAACATTTCCCAATTAATGTTGTTGATTATTATTAACAATGCAAATTGTGCAGAAGTCACTGAGCATATCATGATGAATAACACAATTTTGAAGCGGAAAATATTTTACGATAAATTCTGTTACTAATAATAACATACACCTTTCACATTCTACACTATCACTTTCGAGAAATTCTAAGCATTCTGCTTTTGTCTTCATTAATGGGAATGTTATCCTAACTGATAGTAAGTGAGCATATGGTTCTATGCTTCGCCAAGAAGAAGCACAGCTTGAGGTTGATTACTTTGTTAAAATAAGATTGGATGCCCACTGCGAATCGCTTACAGATGATAATTAACAAGTAGACAAAATTGAAAAAATACGACACTAACTGATATTAGAGGCCAGAAAATCCATTCCTATTTGACGTTATTTTCCGCATCTCATTGAATCGATTTCAATTTAGATTTGGACGTGGCATGTTAAAGCGAATTTTCGTTCGTTTCCTGGAACTGTTCGTTGTAACCCATTTTCTATTAGTATCGATTTTTCGACTTGAC
Organism: Henosepilachna vigintioctopunctata; assembly: GCA_030704895.1. Taxonomy (NCBI): domain Eukaryota; kingdom Metazoa; phylum Arthropoda; class Insecta; order Coleoptera; family Coccinellidae; genus Henosepilachna; species Henosepilachna vigintioctopunctata. The sequence continues at coordinate 1,453,721 of JARQZJ010000126.1, forward strand.
TCTTGATAAATTATAAAAGTTCCGATTCGACAATCAATCATGTGAAAAGCTGAAAAATTTAATAGTTTATTGTCGTGTCTTGATTTTTTGCATCATAAATGTTTTTATATTAATCAATTTCCCTATTTTTTCAGTTAATTATCAGAATTTTCTTCGAGAAAACCTGTGATGATGAACTGCACAAAAAGGAATTAAATGTTCGGATTTAGTAATGTTGTAAAAAATTTTTATTCGAAGGAAATATCAAATACAATTTGAAATTTTTTCGAATTTGTATACCCAAAAAACTCGAGAATGTGTAGTCAATAATTTTCAGTGTGATCCCCTAATATTGAAATATTCAGCAAGATGTTTGTTCCTAGAATGAGGGTAAATGGATACTGTTTTTACCTAGAATTTTCACTTTTGTCTTTTGTTATTTTTTTGAATTTTAGTTGACTTTTGAAGATATCTCAGTATCTATTTCGCAGGTCTTCAACAACTCCGAAAAAAACCCTCACCCTATGTTGGAACGCCTCTAAATATAAATCTTAAAGTTATTATAGAATTGAGTTTTCCAAAGAAGGTAAAATTTTCCCTTGGTGAAATTTTTCCTAACAAATCTAGAGCTATCGAATTTTTGTTCCAAAAATTAGTACTATCAGATTTCGAATATAGGCAAGTAATTTGAAAAAACAGACATGAATTATTGATCTTGGAGAAAATGTAACTCGAAAACCATAGATGAAAAAGTGCTACCCTTATTTTATCATGTTTCTCTATAGTCCCGACATCAACTTCAATGTAATAACAATTAATTACATGATATTCTAGAAGCGAAACGACCATTAATTCATATAACATAATCCGTTGCGTTATAATCGCAAGTTCAATGACTAATCTTGTAGACGTTGACATGCAGCAGAGAACCATAACACTCTAAACTTGTGTGTTATCATTTCTTTCCGATCGTACTATATAATTTATACGAGTGGCTTACAAGACAAGACAATTACGAAAAACCGGTCGGAAAAGTGATGCATTACCTATTACTTTTCGTTTCTCGGGATTCTAACATCCTCCGGATAGCCACCGGGCGCTAGTTCAGTCGATGATGATTACCATTTTCAGAGATCTTCAGTAATTGAATAACTGTTCTTTATTACGAACAGAATCTAGAGTCTTAATGGGAAAATCAAACGCACGATTTGAAATAATTCGAAAATAATAATTGTGAAAAGAAGTCTCATAAAGTGTCGCCTTTAGATTTCGTTGAAACTGTCTTTCATCTAATATTGTTTTCAATACTCCAGATATTTCAGAAAATTCATTCACATGATTAGTATAATTGAAAAAAAATAACCGGGAGAATAAACAGAAAAGGTCACAGAACGAATGAAGAATAAATATAAAATAAAAATGGTCATAGAACTAATAGAAAATTTTGTATTGTAACGTTGGCACAAGTGTCGCAAATAGGGATGAAACGATACCACCGAAGTATCGATAATTTCACTGTTACGGTAAGTATCGGTTGAAAAGTAACGATACCTACTCGATAGTGTTACACTAACGAAGGAAAAAGTAATTGGTATCATACATAAATTATCGGCTTATATTTGCTAGTGTCGCTTCAAACATATTTGAGAATATAATACGTTTATAAGTATATTTCGATTACTTAGACGTTTTGAAAATTTATTTTAATAAATGAATTCATTATTGCCATCTTAAATTTCTGTGTTTTGGAACTCTTATAACTAATAGAAGTTAGATGAACATAGAAAGTTAAAGAGTTAATAAGGAGTATTTTCCTTCTTTTTCAACCCAAATGCAAGACGAGCAAAAATGCAACCTCCGATGAAAATATCGTAAAGGTACGCATAATTAAGATATAAATTATTGACTTGACCCACCTGACTAATATAATATGACATACACGACCACATAAGTTTAGTAGCTACCAAAAACAGCGTTTAAAAGTTTTTCCAGAGAATAATAAATATGAAAATAAGACTTGTTGATTTATGAATAACGTTCAAATACAAATAATATAACTTGTGATAACTTCTAAGTGCAATTCAATTTTGAAATGTTTGTATAATGTAACAGAAAATGAAAGTGAGCCACAATCTTGAATCATGATCAGAGAATTGAATGTACAAGATGAAAACGCTCTATAGGAGTGAAAGGAAGTTTCAAGTAAACAACACAACATTATTCATTGCCATAAATAAGTTTGGGAGTGCCCTCAATATTTATACAATATTGAAAAGATATGTCGATCATTATGTACGAGTATGATACAAATTTTTCCTCCATTAATGCGCCATGGTAACACAGTTCTTTTCGCCGGAATTTGATGAAATTGATGTGGTCAATACGTGGTTTCCACAAGACGGCGCCACATGCCATACAACCCGTTAAACACTTCAATTACAGCATGCGACATTTTCGGTGATCAGAATTGACCTCCTAGATTGTGTGATTTAACACCATCAGCCTTTTTATGAGGTTATTTCAAATCACAGATCTATGTCAACAAGCGTGTATTAAAGGAGAAGATTGAACGTTGCATCAACGAAATTGTGCCACATTTATGCAGAATGATATGCACTTTATGATTCAATAAAAAAATTACAATCAAAAGACTCAAAACTGTGTTTTCTATTCAATTCAAATCTTGCCTTAGTTTTGGAACACCCTATATAAGGCCATTGCTTCATTGAACGAAAAGACGGACATTATAGTTGTTTATAACGAAAAATAATAAATGCAACCGCTTTGTTTGATATCGAATAAACATTAAACAACTTTGTCACTACAGTTTCGAATTTTCGTTCCTGATGAGAGTTTTAAACGCATTAAAGACATAAAAGTGTGATTACTAACTACTTTGATTACAAACAATGTTTTAACATGAAAACATTTCAAATAATGGACAACTAGCTGGATTCAGAATGTAAAATAACTTTCAAACTACACTGCAAAATCCTTTAATATAAAAACAAATTTGAATAACGACAAACAATTTGAACAATAAGGTAAAATTAGTTGAAAGCTTTACGAGTAGCAAAAATTGAATCCTTTTATAGATTATAAAATACAATATTCAAAACGGTTTCTAAGGCAGTGAAAGGACGTTTCAACTAATTGGATATCTAACTATAATTCATTGCCATAAGAAAATTGGTTGAGGAATAAGGGTGTGTTATATCTAACATATTTTCTGCCAATTTTTCGATAATAATATTCATTTTAAGACTAATTGATTTCCAATCGCGTCCTTTTAATGTAATGAAAAAAAATAAATCGATTATATTTAGTATAACGCAATGTTTGTTCAATTCTACAGTTCTCAAGTAATAATATATACAAGGGAAACATGATATATATGAATGATCGTTGCATCAGCAATACTTCGCCAATTTCCACAAAATTCGACCAATTTTGTGAAAATTGATTTCCATTTTCCACAATTCGATCCAATTTTTAACAAAAATATCGAAATAAATCGAATGAAACTCTCAGGAAGTTGTCTGCACAAATGTTGCTAACGAAAACACAAAATGAAAACTCTAGAATGAATATTTAGTGCATTCCGAAGAACATCGAACTTGTTGGAATAACCATACAGCGCTGTTTCATCCTATTATGAGAATCATCAGTGGCAAGCATCCAAACAATCGAATTTCGATTACCAAACACACCGGAGCTCTATTTCATCGAATGGCATAATAAACGGAGTGCTTATATTCACTTCATTTCTCTATGTAAAAGAAACAAGATGAACTTTCTCGAGTGTGGTAGAATTCGGGGTATATACACATATATCGAAGGAATAGAATAGCTAAAAGTTTAAGCTTAGAGTTCATAATACACAGTCGAGTTTAATATGTTGGAAATGCCAAAAAAGGTTCAATTATTGACCTTCAGATCTTTTCGGATTAACACAATTGAAAATTTCGGGGCGTATTTTGGTGAAATTCTGCACATTTGAATTGTATACGTCTTTTGAATGGCCATCACTCATCCGAAACTGGGGCAAGTTAGGAACACCACATTGCTCCGATCTTATAAAAGGGCCGGAACAAGTGTTTTCTTCGACATGTTGAGCCGAAGCTTAACAAATTCCATCACACACTGAACCCTAACGGTAAACTCAACGACACGTGTATTATAGGGTTCCCAAAGGGTCTATCTTTATCCTTCGAACCTCCGTTATATCTATTGTTGAAAGGGTTTCGGATTTCTTTTCTCAATTTATGTCTTTAAAGATCGATGCGACCGCAAATTTTGTACCGAAAATGCCATGAAAAGTATTCGAAATATGTTCCAAATGCGAAATGTTTAATTTCAATACAGGGTGTTAGGAAAGGATTAGCGAAATGGGCAAATTTCAAATTTTTCTATTGATAACCTCCTGAAATTCACAATGAATTTGTAATCTAACCAGCCATTTCATATTTTTCATAAGCTTATTTTAAATATAAAATATTTATTTTATTATTATTATTATTATTATAACGATTGTTCCCCATGAGGAGAGCGACTGAACTTGAATTCGCAATCATTAGGAATTTTGCTTCATCTTTTTTCATTCATCCTCTCTGAATGATCTTTCTTCCGTTCATCTGTCCATTTTATTCCAGGTTGATTTTTGCTCAAATTTCACATGTACGATTTTTTAGCGACACGCAGTGCGATCTTCGAAATTTTTTATGTTGATCTGTTGTAGATCTGTTTGGACCTCTTTTAGCCTCTCTATTCCGAATTTACTCTTCATAATTAAATCGAGTATTTTCTTCGGTAATCTGGACGAATAGTCTTCGTATTTGTCTTTTGATATAGGTCATTCTGAGGTCTTTTCATCCAAATGCCGTTTCTATTGATTGGCCCGTGAATCTTTCTAAGAATTTTCAGTTCTTGTTTTTCTATATCTCTAATTCTTGAATGACCGTCAATAACAATTGTTTCAGATGCGTAGATTGCTTCTGGAAGAATCGTCGTGTTATAATGCCTCAATTTGGCGCCTCTCGAAATGCACTTTTTGTTATAGTACGCCTTGTGGGCCCTTTGGAGCTTGGTAATTATCTCTCATTGGCGATTCGGTTTGAACCTGAGGACTGTAGTCTGCCATTGTAAATAACTTCCCCGAGGTATTTACAATGGCAGACTTGCAGAATTTCACCATGTTTTGTGATAAGAGAAGATTTATTTTTCGGTTTGCTTTCCATGTATTTGGTTTTATCATAAGAAATTTGTAACCGGAATTTCAGCGCAATTTCATGTAGTCTTTATTAATTTATTTTATTATTTATATAAATATTTTTTTATAATTATTATACAGGATGTTGAAGAAGGATTTGAAACTTCAAAATTTTCGTAATACTTTTTGAAATTTGTTTATTTCAGCTGAACAGTCAAAATAAAAACGTAAAATTTAACCATCCATTTTATATTTTTCATCAACTTATTTTGATTAGGAGATATTTATTTTATTACAATAGTCTATGTTGAAGATGAATTTGAAAATTTTCGTAATAGATACAATTAATTTCGTAATTTATACAATTTATTTCGTAATTTATACTCAATATAAATGTTAAAAAAATTATGACATTCAAAATTAATTATGATTTATGCTTCAATCATATATTAAACCGTAATAAAACCGTATGTAATTACCTACTGCTGTGGAAATATTGCAAATTGAATTGAGTTGATTAAAGTGATGTCTTAAATAAGTAGGCATAATTGTAATTGTACATATGAATGGTTTCCAAATGGTGAATGCGCTCGTTTATATTTCTTTTAATTGCTTCATATCGCCAACAATATAAATGAGTAATTTATTGGTGGTTGATACAGATTCTATATACAAAATTCTTTCATATATTCTAACGCAATTATACGTTAAATCGAAAATCGTGTAAACGATGACTCATCCAGCTTCGTAAATTCATCTAACTTCTTATATACAACATCAAATGATGAAATCTTAGCCAATTTAACTTTGAATTTTGACCTAAACCCCCTGACATTTTTGCTCATGTTTTTAAACAAAATATCAACTTAATTCCTGCAAGCGAGTGATATCGTAGGATCATCAGCAATAAAACAGGATAAAAATTTTTCCAGTAATCAAGAAAATCGTTTATGAATATAAAAAAGTAACGGACCCAACAAAGAACTCTGGGGAACTCCAATGCGATACATAACACGCTTTATTTGTTAATTTCACAGTTTATTTTCTATTTTTTTGTGAGTTATGTTAAATATTAAAAAACCTTATTCAGTCTTTAATCGATACAACAAAATATTTTGTAGTGGGTATTCCTATTGAAAAGTAAATAATATTGCAACCGATGAAAGGCTCTTTCCTGATGGTGTTTGGCTGCCAGGAAGTAACATAAATTCAATGTTATCAAAATTATTGATTGTGTTTTGTCTAAATTGCGAATTCATGCCTGGGTTAGTTATATTTGGAAATAGTTATACGGTATTCTGATTCTGGCAAGATTGCACGTTGCCTACACAATTTTAAGCCCAAATACTACCGAAACAAAGGATAATGACGTAGAACAGCTTGGATTCAAGCACCGCATTCCATTTCCGCCGAATCCTGCACTTTGAGCGAATAATTCCTATGTGATTTTGTCGATGAAGTTCAAAACTGTACATAATTATTCATTAAGAACAATACTTTATAAGCTATTCGATTTTAATTGATTTCAAGAATTACGTATGATTACGTATGCTATGTCTAGATAAATAATTTTTGAGCTTTGTAAATATTCTTGTTGAATCAATGAATATGACTTTAAGGGAATCTTCCTTTCTAAGAATATATAATAGTGTTACTGTACTTTAACAGTCGTTAAATTTTTAAATTATGACAAAGCAATTGTTGAAAATCAACATCATAGAATACCTAACAAAATTTCATTTCATATTAAAGATTGAATGGTATTGGTGTTTACTTGATGTAAATCATTGTAATTAAATATAAGTTAAAATTGAAACACTTGAACTATTAATAAATGACACGGAGGTTTCGCTTATCTCTTGGTGAAACAATTTCTTTGGTTAAACATAAATTTTAACAATATATGTTAAAATTAATAATCTTGGCTTAAGTTTTACTAAATATATTAAAAACTGTACATATGTTTCGGGTGGTTTACCCATTATCAAGAGTATACAATATAATTCAGTAATATTGTATACTATTGATGATAGGTTAACCACCAGAAACATACGTACAGTTTTTAATATATTCAGTGAGATTTGAACTTGATTTAAACATTTATGAAAGTGCATCTCTAGTATCTCTAATATCTAGTAGTAAAAGTGTATCTAGTGTAAATCTATCTATAAAAGTCTAAATTGAAAGTTCAAGAGTTTGAATTTTATCTTATAATCAATAATATGAACCGGTTATAAAGAAAGACGAGAATCTATAGTGTCGAAATTATTTGGTTGTATAGAATTTTATAGAAAACAGTATTTTCTGTTGAAATTATTTCGTTCGAAAAAATTTAAAAAAAAGTTTTCTTCAATATTTCTAGGGTAAGATTTTTATGTAACAAGTGTGACATATTTTTCACCATTACCAACCAGTCCGAAGAAGCCATCGTCATGGTTGAACGTTTACATGTAAGAAAAGTTGTTTTCTTTACCATTTTGAAAATAATAGAACTAAAAAATCGAAAATTAAGCCAAATATGATTAAAATGCAATTGTAGATACAAATTTAAAGCCAAAATTCAATGCAAAAATGGAGCAATAATCAAATATTGACGAGGTAAATCGTCCAAGGAATTGTAATTGTCCCCAAATTCTTTTCTACTACAATATTTCTATTAATCCTTTCAATTTGCATAATTTCCATAATCCGAATCAATTTTCACTAAGAAACCTATAATATATCGAAACTTCGATGCGGCCTTCTGAAGGATAAACATATTATTGAACATCGAAGACCTGCTTCTCAGACATCAGAGTGACCGGAAACAATTTACAATTCTTCATTCTTCTAGAGAATCTTCCCTTCGGCACCCAAGGAAGGAATAAATCATGTGCCGCATGCCGCCAACATTAAAAAAATAAAAATGTTAGTCGCGTGTTGGTGTCATTGACACCATTAGTTTGTGTTATAGGGTTTCACAGGCGGACGACCTGTTTCTAAATGATAAAAGTCGAGAATGGGAGGCTTCTTTCATTATAGCCACAAATCTGATTCGATAAATTGCTTTTCTATTTCAAATCTTAAAGATGCAGAGAAAAACCATCAGTTACAAACAACATTTGAGATGGTTTTATAGGTTCTACAATTACCTTTTAGAAACTTAGTAGTGATCTGATAAATAATGTTGAAATGCTTTACACTGAGTCATCATTCGTTAATGCATAGTACACTTAATTGAGCCAACCCTAATCGTTAATATCTTTCACACATAACGACTCATTGGAGACTTTCAAAACAATAAAACGTTATTCTCTTTGAACAATTCAGACAAACAGTTTTTGTTATACCGGTATTTGTTTAAGTATAACACGTAGTTATATTCAGAAAAATGAAGCGAAAATATTTGAAATAAGGTTTACAAACACAAAGATAAAAAATGAAAAATACCCTTTTTTAAATAGGACAATATTCAGAATTTTCTCATAATTTTAATACAAATAGGCATGACGACGTTTCGAAATACTACTTCTTTATCAAATGCTGGATTTAAATAAATTATATGAAAATTATAATATTAAAATAAATAAAAAGAAAATATCCAGTTGAGATAAAAATGTAAAAAACTAAAATAAAATATTGTGGAATAAATTTAAAAACGTACAAATTTTCGAGACACGCCGTTTTGATTAAAATGGCGTTTTTAAATCACCTAATGAAAAAACAAATTTGTTTCAATAATGTTTAATGAATTGAAAATTTGCGAAAAATTATATATTTCTAAATACAAAATTAAAATCGAAAACGAACTCAATTAGATAAATATAAATGTAAAGAAAAACCCTAGCAGAAACTGCAAAATCATTTCAACTTAGCAGCGAAACAAAAATGAAACTTAATACTTCTATTAATTTTTTTTGTAATATCAGTAAAAAAAAACATTGGAAAAATTAGAAAAATGAAAATCTTCAAACAAATCGATAAAGTGTCTCTCCAAATTTCAATCAATTTTAAAATCACGTGTGCCATTGATTGAACAATATATATAGAAAAATAAACATTTTTTTCGAATTAATAAGGTCAATATTTACGTTGAAATGATCGTATTATAATTTCAAATTATATTTGATTTGCAAATCAGGTGTGGACTTAGTCCTGTAATCATAATATCTCAACGTCATAAATTCATGAAATTTTATGAAAAACATAAAACTGAACAGACTATTTTTTAGTATTTTTTACACCACAATATCTAAGAAAATTAATCATGATAGATAATTATATAACCTTATATTACATGAAAATAAAAACACAGAATATATCAGTTTCAAAATGTCTTAAATTCTAATGATATTAATAAACTTACAGACTGAATATGACACCAATAGTCTTTGTTACTATACCCATCTTGCTATTTGGATCCAAAATCCTCTCGAATGGGAAAAATAACGCAAAACTTCCACATTAATATCTTAAGACTACACTTTGAACAACGAAAATCAGTCCAATCCTACATATTAATATTTTTTACTATTACTTAGTCCATCTAAATTAAAATCTCAAGAACATCACACGAAATACCGTATAGAAAAAGGACCTTTTAATTGTTTATTTCCTCGAAAAAAGCGATACATTTAACATTTTCAATTTTTGGTCCTTCGCACCGGATTTGTTTACATGGTGTACGCGGCCGTCTCGAAGCAACGATGCGGTTTTGTTCCACAAGCGCACTCTTCGATCTCCACTCGCTTACTATCACATCGAGTTGCTCGTTATCCACGAGTCTTATTAACGTTGTAGGAGAGGTGCTGCACTGGTCAGATTCAGAAAATGGTTTAGTTAGGTTAGGTTGAATGCTGCGAAGGAGGGGGGGGGGTTAGTCAATTAGTGCCTATCGGTCCCGGGATAATACACTCCGACTTTGCGTGTAGTGGTAATATCTAATATCGAAGTCGTTATAGTAAGGCAACTTTTTACGTTAATATGAATTGTCTTCAACGTGTGCTGTATATTCTGAGAGTATGAGTAGGGCATCATCACAGAGAAAGTAAAACATTTTAAATAATCTAAAAGGTGATCAATTTCTGTAATTTCTGAGTTTCAATCAGGATTCAAAAGAAATTGTTTTTGTGAGACAGCAATATATAGTGTTATAGATAAAGAAGAAACGGTTATAGTAGCATTATTGAATTTTAAAAGAGCTTTCGAAGCATTATGCAGATCATTATTATCGAAAAACTGAATAAAATTGGCTTTGAGGAAGTATTAAATGATTGGTTCGGATCTTACTTGAATTCGCCAACACATAAAGTTAAGTTTAATGGCATGCTGTCGAATAGCACGAAAGTTGATGAAGGCGTACCTCAAGGAACTGTCTTAGCTCCGATGTTGTTCTCCTTATATATGAACAATGTTGTCTCTCATGTGAAAAAAAGTTCTATACGTTTATTCGCTGATGATACTATGCTCTATATACGTGGCAAAGATATTAAGAATATGACAGAGGGGATCGATAGAGACCTTTTGACAATAACTTATCTCTGAATGTGCCAAAATCTAACTTCAGTTTTGGGTACAAGTAAAACTCTTAAAACCAATGAAAATGAGGGTATAACTATAAAGACTGAAGAACAAAAAATTAGAAGAGTAGAAACAGTAAAATATTTAGGCATTGTGTTATACGAAAAATTGAGTTTCAATGATCATGTTGATTTCTTATCATCTAAAATTCTTTAAAAAATCAATTTTTTTTAAAAGAATAGGAAAAAACCTGTCAGCATATGTGAAATTATTGTTGTTCAAATCAATAATGATGCCACATTTTGAATATTGCTCCACATTATTATTTCGGTCGACTAAAGAAAAAATTCAACAATTACCAAGGTTACAGAATAGAGCCATGTGAACAATTTTAAAGTGCAATAAGTATATCCATGTTAAAATTACTCTGAACACTTTTGAACCAATGTCTGTTAAACAAAGAATACTCTTTGCTTCATATATATTCATATTTAAAATAAAAAACCAGTTGCTTCCATGTAATGTAATAAAAAATGTAACATATGTCAGTGATGTGCATGAGTGTTATACGAAAAATACTGATAGTTTTTATATCTAAAGTTGTAAGCTTTCTAAATCTAAAAATAGCATATTCTATGACGGATTTAAGGCTTTCAATAATTTACCAAGTATATTGAAAACTAGTCTTGTATTAAGATATTTAAGCGTGATCTTAGAAAGTATATTTTAAATAATGAGATAGGTATGTAATTAAAAATTGACAGTTCAAAATATGTCGATTTTTTGTATAGCTTTAGCTAAATAAATATTATTTTCATTATCAAATGGTGTCCTTATATTTTTCTCCTAGATAATATTCTATAAGAAAACACGTTACCATTCAGATTTGGTTTTGAGAACTTGTTATTTTGTATTCAGAATCGACTTTATGAATAACCTAAAATATTTTCGAACTAACATATACATAAATATTTATAGTTGAGAGCTAGAAATGATTTCTAAAGTTCTATAAGATAGCAAGTGATTAAATAAAGTTCTTGAGTATTTATACAGTGTGTTGTTAAATACTTTGTTAATTATAAAAAGCTCTTCTGTCGGTTTTCTTGATACCAAGGTGAAAATAAATCAACTGCTAAGTTGAGCAATAATCATAAAAATACATTAACACTAAACTACATTCAAGTCGCAATAGAATCTAAAGTCCATGTTGATGACGATTCACATGAAAGCCCTACACTGGTTCAAAACAACGAAGAGGCTTTCAAAATTTTACGAGTTTCCAATCATATCATTAAAATAATAATAGTTTCCTTCAGAACTTCTGATACATATAAAATGAAATACATTAGACTCACAAAGTAATTAGCAGCAAAATATAAAGACGCAAAGAAGAAAAAATAACACAAAATATAGATTATTAAAGAAATAAATAAAATAAATGGAAACACAGTCACACATGATTGAAAAAATAACTTTGGAAGATTTCAAATGAACTATAATCAAGTTGAACAAATACTTGAACGAAAACGAAATAATTTTCTTCCGAAAAAATGCGAAAAAGGCAAAATTAGAGTTCCAAAATGAGAAATATAATATCTTCATACGACACACGACAGGTGTTGAAACCAAAAATGGCACAACTGACAACTGATCCAATATCTACACAGAGAACAAAATGTCAATATTAAATCCCTTGTACAAAATAACAACGAATCTCTACATTTTTCATTTTAACGGACTATCGGCTGTTTCAGGTAAAATTTCAACCGTTTTAAAACTGCTCCAAAACTACTAGCAATCTATAAAAATTTCGTTCAATCTTTAAGGGTATATTTAAGACGAAACGCGTTCTTTCAGCCCATCCAATGGTGGGATGGTTATATGGTTAAATTGCCAATAAACCAATATATGGAAGGGTTGTAATTCTTAAAAAATTTCGAGGTAATATTTATGACAATGGTAGGTATAGTAAAAGAGAACTATCCTCAGAGAACTACTAAAAAAAGAACACGCAAAACTGGTTACGCGTAAAATATTCAATTTTTGCGAGACAGAAAGCAGGTTCTTTATTTTTGAAATTAATATATGTTAAAAAATGAATATTTTTTGTGAAATGCCAAGGAATTATAAAGAATAGAATTGTTTCCTTATTTACCATAGGAAGTGAATGTTTTTTCTTTAAAATGCAAAAGTAGTGATTGATTGAGAAGAGGGTTGAAAGAGGGTGCAAAAATTAATATTTCCAGAATTTCTTTACAGAAAAATAATCGTATTTTCATTCATATTCATTCGTTGATATCATTTAGTTTATCGAATTTTACGAAAAATCTGCACAGAGTGATTAAAAGTTATCAAACTCAAAACTTTTACCTTTTTTTAAAATTTGGTACTTTAGAAATGTCTGAAATTTAATTAGAAATGTCTACACATAGATATCACCAATAATTATACCAAAAATAGAAGGTAACCTAAATCGATTTGAACGATTTGTATTTTGAAAATAATCAGAAATATTAAATTGTTATCGAAATAAAAAATTATAAGTGGAGATATATTTTTGACTTAACGGCTCAAACCACACCGTATGATCAAATAGAATGAAAGAAAAAGTTTCTTGATGCATACATATTGAAAAATAGCCCAGAATCAATAAAATTATTGAACGATATGAAAGAACATCCAGTAAACAATAACTCAAAGAATTTCCAAGATATGAAATATCTAAAATTTTTCACTAGGCAGCTAGGTATTTAACGTTCCGATATTTTGACATTTAAAAGATTACCCTATATTTAGATAATTATGAGCAGATTAAAATGAAAATTAATCGGTTTGGCATGTCTGGATACTTATAAATATCTTCATTTTGTTACAGAGTCATAATTTTCAAGTAATTTGTTAGACCTGAGATTAGCACCTATAAATTATTTATTACGATAGCTCAAAACTTGGATATATGAAGTCTAAATTTTCACTAATTGACTATTGGACAATAAAATTCATTCAATATTTTTAAAACATAATTCAAACAATAGTTCAGCTAATATGTGTTCCTTTGAATATTTACTGCCCCCATCTAATTTAACCCAAGTAATTTAAATAAATTTATGAATTACACTGATAGTATTCATTTTCAATTTGGATACGGCTTAAGAACAAAAAATAGAACTTTAGTTTTTATATCATCACAATCAAATTGTGCGAAAGAAGAATTAAAAAATAACATCTTTATTTTCTAAAGCAAATTCAAAATTGACCTTTTTTATGTAAAGGTAACAATGGCCCTTTCTTGGCTACCTCCCATTTATATTCATGAAATTTATTGATCCACGCAAGTCGTCGTTACCCTCACATAACGTTGAAGAGGGATGAATAATTATTACACCTTGTTTTGCTGTGAATCAACTATTCCAAATATTGAGTCAAAGCTTAACAATATTTCTGTGTGCAAGGAGTGTGATAAAGTCACTCAATATAATATACTACAATAAGTGAGATTAAATGGATCTTCATTCGAACTTCAAATATTTATTCTTGTTGACAAATTGAAAATAATTCAGTAAAATGTTCGAACATGCCGCTTTAAAGATTATATCAAGTTCAGAGAACCGACAAATGACTACGATGGAATTTGGAATTTGTGTACATAAAGTCTATATTATCATTTCAAACAGATTAATTAACGTCTGAATTTGAGATTTATATGTCGATTTACTTTAATTCAATGTTGTTGACAAATAAAGAATATTTCAGTAATATTCTGTTGTATAATTTCCACAGGTCTGATCGATTTGAATGTTTCTTATATCAAAAATAAATATTAATAATCGATCAGCCATAAATTCACAAAGATACAGATCAAAACTGATCAATTTTTGTACACACAAATCAATTTATGTACAGACTGATCACTTTATGTACAGAGTCGTCCATTTTAAAACATACTGATCAGTTTTATGAATTCACAAGGTCACGCGATAAATTTTTGTGCACAAGGATCAATTTTTGAACAAAAATATCAATATATGTACAGACTGATCACTTTATGTATTTATCATCAATTTAAAAATATGTTGATCACTTTTATGAATTCAGAAGATCACACTGATAATTTATTGTACACACTGATCAATTTTTGTACAAACTGATCAATTTATGTATAGACTGATCATTTATGTACAGAGTCGTCAATTTCAAAACATACTGATAAGTTTTATAAATTCACAAGATCACAGTAATAATTTTTTTATAAACTGATCAATTTATATAAAGAAGGGTCAATTTTGAAACACACTGATCAATTTTACGATATAACAAGATCACTCTGATAAATTTTCGTACAAACTGATCAATTTATGTACACCCCATTCAATTTCATTACATATTCAGCAGTTTTATGAATTTACTAGATACATAATGATCAAGTTTTTCACATACTGAAGGATTTATGTACACACTGATCAATTTTTGTGTAAACTAATCAGTTTATTAACAGACTGATCAATTTATGTACAGACTCATCAATTTATGTACCGCCTGATACATTTTAGTGTACACTGAACAATTTATGCACATACTGATAAGTCTGACAAATTCAGAAAGATACACAGTGATCAATATTTGTGCATTTTGTCCAAATTTTAAACACAACACCGATCAATCTGAAAAATTGAACAAAAAAATCACAAGATAGAGACTGATCAGAATGCCTTTTAAGCCTGTATCAACATTCGAATTACTATAAACATTGCAATTAACGTTTTTTTAAAATAAAGATGTAATTTGTAATGGTATTGACAAGTGGGAATAGGCACAGAATTTCTGTCTTATTTTCAATCAGACGACTATATATACTTAATATGTTATAAAGGTCGAACTGGCAACCGTAACGGAATTAGCGAAATTAAAATTGATTATTTGTTATTCATTTAACTGGTGTCATTGAAAAACTACGTAACAAAGCAATATCTATATTTTTAAAAGGTCTAAAATTTCTTAATCCCACTAAGGTAAATAAATAAATATATTGATTCTAGTTGAAATTTCTAGAAAGAACACATAACCATTATGCGTAGATGATATAAGAAGACCTTGTGTTCTAATTGATGCGAAAAACAAAACGACAGGAAAATGATTCACGAGCCAATAATAAAACTATAACACACTATCTTAATTTTCTTTAGGCGTGATCCGATACTAACCGCAAAGTGTTCTCCATCTAAGTCATTTTAAATTAATACTTATAAGGTACGGCAAAACAATCATATCTTTTGACTTTTAACCTCCGTTAGTACATTATGCAACTCGATTAGGTTATGTGAGGTTCAATCTACGACGTGTACGATTCAACCTCAAAACGAGCACAATTTATATATAAAAATGAGTTGGCGATACAATAGCGAATTAAAAGATTTTCACATAGTTTCAGATTCATTTGATAATTAATTGACTTGTGACTGACAACAATATCGCTGGAAGTAGGAAGGTTGCATATGCTAAATTAACTTTAAACATGACTGCTTTCGCGAATAAATAACTGTCATATACTAGTTTTCATTTCGACGTTATTAATTGCGATCAAGGAAAAACGTCCGTGTTAGATTCAAGATCAACTTCCAGCGAACAGGTGGAAAAATCCCGATCGGAAGGGACACTTTGAAAAGCAAAACGTGTAGAGTGAAAACGTTTTGAAAAAGTTCATCGACAATGACTGCCAAACCGGCGGTTTCTCGTAGATTCCTTTGTCAACCAGGGTTTATAGAAGTTTACAAAGGAATTTATCTTTTCAATTATATCAGTTTGTTTGATAATTCACCATCAATAAATAATCGATCGAGTATCGTATTAATTACTACGCTATGAGAACACTTTGTACCCCTTTTAAAAAAAAATAGCTTGGAAGCAAATGAAAAAGAAGTACATATAGCTATTCTTTAAAAAAAGCTTAAAACATTAAAAATTAATTCATTGTATTACACACACTACATAGAGAGTAGAGACATATAAATGAGCTTTAGATGCTTCGTTACGTAAATGTATTTCCTACTGATTCCTATAGATGGAACTGCTATATATGCATTACTTGACAATTCCGTTTTGGAGTTATAACATGGTCAATATAGATTGAGAACGTTGCCTCACTTGGCGATGGGTGCGGGACAACTGATGAGTTCCATAAAGGACGTAACAGTATATTTCATGCTATACTCCGATCTCTACGTTATTCATTGAAGGATAGTTGAGGTGACACGTCGTAAATTGTCATAAATCCAGACTTTTCGAATGAATATCTTAGAGTTCTCTTCAATTATATATACAAATACATTATTCCGTGTTCAAGAATAGTTGAGTATATATTGGTCTAATCATATCGAAAACAAACATTACAGTCTCTGCTATGTTGAATATTACGACAGATTCTATATAATCAAGATCAAAGTATCCGATTTCCTTTCATCAATCAAAAACCATTCGAGTTTCATGTTGAATTACAATATATGTAAATGAGAAAATATAAATATTACCATTTAGCAAATTTTATAACACAAATAAAAAAAAACACAAATATAATCACACGTGATAAATAAAATAACTTTGGAAGATTTCAAATGAACTTTAATCAAGTTGAACAATAGATAAGTTTTGAAAAAGTTCATGGATAAAAAATGCCAAACCGGCAGGTTTCTAGTAGATTTCTTTGTCAACCAGGGTTTATAAAAATGTATAAAGCAATTTATCTTTTTCATTATATCAGTTTTTTTGCTAATTTACTATCAATAAACAATTAATCGATCAAATTTCGTATATATTATATACTATAAGAACACCTTGTACCCATTTTAAAGAAAATAGCTTGACAGCTAATGAAGAAGAAGTGCGTATAGCTATTCTTTAAATAAAATGCAATCTAAATACATTGAATAAATTTCAATTAATTCAATGTAATGCATTACACACACTACATAGAGACATAAACATGAGCTGTAGATGCTTAGTTACGTAAATGTATTTCCAACTGATTCCTGTAGATGGAACTGTGATATATGCATTATTATTGAGAATTACGTTTTGGAGTTTTAACATGGTCAACAGAGATTGAGAATCTTGTCTCCTTGGTGATGGATATGGCACAACTGATGAGTTCCATAAAGAACGAAACAGTCTATTTCATGCTATTCTCCGATCTCTAGGTTATTCCTTGAAGGATCGTAAATTGTCGTAAATCCAGATTTTTCGAAAAAATATCATAAATTTCTCTTGAATTACATACACACACTCATTATTTCGTTTTCGAGACTAACAGTTGAGTTTATATTGGTCTTATCATATCGAAAACAAACATTACAGTCTCTGCTATGTTGAATATTACGACAGATTCTATATAATCAAGATCAAAGTTTTCGATTTCCTTTCATCAATCGAAAACCATTCGAGTTTCATCGGATATATCGTCAAGAGATCACTCGAAAGGTAGTTCTAATTTAAACTCAACTACAGGATGTAAGGTAGACGGAAAAATAAAAACAAAACATAGGAAGCTCTATGGGTAATTAGAGTTGAAATTGAGGAAACAAGCGAGGATTATGTATGATCATAATATTGTAAATGTATGATCATCTCAATTTGATAAAATTATGCCCTACTGACACTGAAGCCTGGTAGAAATGAGTACTAAAACGTTTTTAGTATTACAAAATTTTTTTCGGTTACCACATTTCCGCTTCATTTCACTTTTTTCGAATGTGGGCTGGATGATAGTATTAGATAAAGCTAGCAATGATGAAACAATTAATTGTTGACTTCAAAATAGTAAAAAGGGGACCAGCTTTTGAAATTTGTTGATTTCCTTCTTTCATTTCATTTACTGGAAATAAAATTCGATAAAAAGCAGAAGGTTCTCATTAACTTTTTTTGAAACTGCGTTTTAGAATTTGTGGTAAATATTTTTCATCTAGTTACAAAAACAATATGGAAGATATTTTATCGAGATCTGTATTTGCCATATGTCCCACGTTATTATTCTGACATAATTCCTTTATCTAGTTAGAAAATAACACGTTCGTTTCTTAAATATTTTTCCAACGTAGAATCGAAACGACTATTGTCAAGTTCTCTTCTGAGAAATCTGCACTGAAGCATTAATATAACTATTCAACTAGTCGTGAAATTTTATATGAAATATATAAGTGTACCATAAAAATGTAAGAGATACGTTGCAGTTTCAATTATACGGTTTATCTGTTGATATTTTTAATTTATAACGTATCTGCATGAGCTGGATCAATTAATGTATAGTATAAAATTAATCTTATCCAGTCAATCAATTAATTATAATTGCATGTTAGACTTGAAACTGAGAGTAATTGTGTAAATCTGATAATAAATAGTACATCCATCTTTATTGTCTACTGCATGTACTGATGAAGAAAGTATTTCTCAGATTCAGAAAGAGGGCAATTCTTTTGTACTTGAATTATTTTTATCAATACATAGTGTGAAGAAGTCTTTTATCTATGTATTGAAGTCTTTATTCATTTTATATAGAATTTGATAAAATTAAAAGCAATATAGGAGATGTTTGAGATTTTCTGAATTATATTTCCATTATATATATTTTGCGGTTTAAAAAAAAATTAAATAAATTCGCATTTTTTGAAACAACACTTGATAAAACTGAACCGAACTGATCATTAGTTCTTCTCAGTAAATTAGATCAATGTTCCTTTCGTAACTTGTTAAAAGAACTTTTAGAACCGAAACTTAAATATTGTGAATATTTAAAATGGTTTTCATTAAAAATTTACAATCAATAAGTGGACAATATTCCCAGATACAATTCGAATTTATAACTTAACGAGAATATAATTCATATTTCCTTTGATTTATGGTTAAACTACGTAATTTACCGTAACCATTTGGTAATTAAAAATTGTTGGAACCTCGGAACCATTCTTTCATCAAACCTTGGACACTTGAAAAACGTTACTTTTCGATCTATATTTCACATACGACAACCCTCTCTCACATTTGTAGCTATATCTTACGCAACAAGGCAGTCTGGTCCCTGCTTACATTTTGTAGTAAATTTATTACGACTTCAATATCGTCTAATATATCATCTGCATGTAAACAAGGGCGTAGCCAGGATTCTATCTAGGAAGGGGACAGCTTAAGAAAATCCTGGACTAAAGTTCAAATATAACAAAAATTGCAAAACAGAGCTCTTCGTATTATTTTGAAGTGTAACAGATATATAAAAAGAATGATATGCTGGATGTTCTTGGAGTTACTTATATCAGTGGAACAGACAATTTTTTGTTCGTTTTTTAAATGTTACAAAATGATCTACTAAGTCATTTGAAGGAAGAGTTTATCTATGTTAGGGTGCCCATGGATATAGAACAAAATCAAAGATAATCTTTTATTAGGAACGGGAAATTCTAATTTTGGCATGAAGAGCCTTTTTATCCGGGGCCTAAAACGGTTCAACACATTGCCTGACTGTGTAAAATCTTGCCAAAGTTTGAAAGACTTTAAAAGAGCCCTCGTGCTCTATCAATGTCACATATTACAATGATTCGAAAGAATTTCGTATATTTTTGATGTAGTTTTATCATTACCAATTTTATTATATTTGTACCTTTTTGTAGCAAATTATCTAATAAATATATACTATATTGTTTCATTATTCGTGGTTTTCATCATATGAGTACCTGACATAGGTGGTTGAGGTGAGGCAGAAATAAAAAATGAAATATAACAACCTAGTTTTATTAGTTGAAGAGTAATCTACGAGGTTCTTCACAAAATCTATTCAAAACTTGTTGTACACTTTTTCTACAACAATGTTTTGGTGTACGCTTAATATGCATAGCCCGTTTAAACGGTTTTTGGTAATTGTAGACCACAGCCACGTTTTGATACGTCCCAGGGCAGAAAACGACCTTATTATTACTTGTTGTAAACGGTCGTGTCAACGAAATAAGTATGACTTCTTGGTCACCGATAAGAACAGTCAAATTTTTCTAGACTTTCTATTTCCATACCTTTATCTTTCCATAGTTTATAGTATACAATAATTCCACCCCGGGCAGATCTTAGCACTGACGTTAATCTTGATATTTTCTTTGAAAATCAAACGTGACATAGTTTCAAACGTGTCAAACTTCAAAATCAAACGTGTTCGACATATTTAACATCGAACTATGATGTACGACATTAATCTAAGTAAGTTTGCATCCCCTTTCGATTAAATTTCATCTTTGGCAAAGTTATAATACTCTGAGATTATCCAACAACGTTTGAGTATGTCTATTTTTCGACTTATGGTCTTAAAATAAGAGAGTCATACCCATTTGCTTAGATTATCACAAAAGTAGATTACGTCGCCTGAAGAGCCGATGAGAAAAATATACAAAAAGAAAACGCTCCGGGAAAAATTAAGATGTGCTAATTGATCTGTGTTTTATGGCGACGTTTGAAAGTTATTTGATTACGTTATTTGTTCAATTGTACATCTATATGAATTTCCAGAGTGAATCTTCTGTCCCTCGAATCGCGAAACTGTCTATATGTGTGTTTCTTGTACTAAAATGTTTCTCCCCCTTTCGTTAGCACTACAGTTTACCAGTGACCGTCCGCTCTTCTAGGTGGGACAGTTGCCCCTTCCTGTCCGTACCTCGCTACGCCCATGCATGTAAACACACGTACAAGTCGAACATGTGGTCGGTTTTCAGTTTGTACATCGACCAAACGCAATCTAACCTACAATCGGGTCATGCAAAGTCGACATTCGTTAGAAAAAGATACGAAAGACAGAGAGGGAGGGTAAAGTAATTGACTTTTCAACGGACATTCGCTAACTAACGTACAAAAGAAACCCTTTGATAAGCAATGAAGACCGTCGGCCGGTTTGTTGCAGGAAATGAATATAGCAGGAAGCTTCGTCGTTCTAAGAAAGACCACAAGTTCGGTATAATGAAAGATATAATTATTTGTACCGAGTTTGGCACCATTTACATATCAGTTTTACTACTCGAAATAGTCTTTTTACGAAATTAAAAAGATAATGGAGAATGACATTTATATGACATTTAGAACTGACACCATTTCGAGGTTATATGAACATTCAATATCAAGAAGAAATATGAAAAATACAATGACAGTTAAGTTCCACAACTCAGAAATTACGTTAAAACAAAACTGTTAATTTTTTTAAATCAATCGTGATAGTTTGAAATATATTACGTTTTTAGCTGACGGACATATTGTCTAGCCACTGTAAAACTGAGGGCGAAGCGATCCATTCCGAGAAACGCAACTTTATAGGGGTAGTTCTAGGACTTTGTACTTTCATAAACTACCACCAAGCTATCTACTCCAATCAACTAGGTATTGGTAGTACGGAATCTAAGGTTCATACTTCCTGTAGTCATTCTGAAGAAATTAAACCTAATTGATCTATATTCTAGACCTATAGATATATAAACGTACCCTTAAAACTACCTTGAATAATCTAGGAAGACTTCGCATGGTGGAAGATTACTGTCAAAAAACTAACTCTTCTGAACCACGAAAAATACTATTCATAGGTGAGTAAAAGCATCGAATAAACAAACCCTGAAGATGAAGAAAACCACCGAAAGCTCATAGAATAAAAGCATACGTGGCTAATACAGAAAAATACAAGAAATTACTTTAAAAAGTCAGAGGTAACAATTTTTCCTTCTCAGAACCAGATATCTTGAATAAGGACCAACTTTCATAGACTTACAAGAGAGAAAAATTATGGCTTTGACATTATATAAGACTGATACGCACGGAAACAATAAAAACTAACGTAAAACTAAAACAAAGGGATAATCCGTGAGACAAAATTAAAGAAACATAATTTCGAAATAAAAACTTATAAATATAAAGATATAAAACAAACAATTAATTATATAACCACCCATATTCGTAGGAGATCTACATAAACTGCTAGGGATATTATTTATAGCGCAAAAACCACCCTCATAATATTTCATATTTAACTTTCCATGAAAGCTAACTCATTGATATTTATTATGCTCTCCCTATTTACTGTTCTTGTATATAATATATCTGTCTTCAGCAGTTCCATTTCGTACCAAAACACTTCAGTTTTGGAACTTAAAAACGTTTATATTATATTATTTATCAAGATTTATTAGATCCTTCCACTAAACAACACACATAATATTACACCAGTTGAATAAATGATTTCATAAAGTGACGATTGCCATATTTCATTTTCGTCCATTATACCCTCCAACAACTAATAAATAATCAGAAGGAAAATAAAAAGAAACGCAGTGTAGGAAGATGGAATAATTTATCGCTAAGCAACCTAAAGCAGTAATTCAATTGTAGCCCCATGGACCTTTAAAGAAGATCTGTGAATATAATAAAAGTAGCAAACATGATAGCTAATTTCCGAAACGAGAAACACCTACAAAAAGAAGAAGAAGAAGAAGAAGAAGAAGAGGAACAATATAAAAACCTTCACGTGTTTACGCCAAAATTCGAACAAGTTTTAGCATCTCGCTTTGAAATTGACGACAATTACCGAACAATGAAATAGTTGAGAAGGATTAACACTTCCCATTTCAATGGTTTATTTTCGGTTTATCTCCACAGAGTGTTTTCATAAGATATCTGTGTGCTTAGTTGAATCATCGATAGTTTTGAGAATATCTGTTCAATTCTTAATTGGTATACCAAGCGATAAAATCATGAATATTCCATTAGTTTTCTTACTTCTGAACTCCGTGGGAAATCGTTCAGATAAGATAAATTCGTTTAACTTAGAAAATTGATGCAACAAATAATTTATTTAATCTTATCACATGATGTATATATACATATATATTGTCGGAAGTAATGGTTATTACGAATGTGTTAAAAGTATATGAACATATATGAAAACCATCGATGTAGGATTTAGACGTAAACGAATTTGCATATATTCATCTGATAAAACAGATTCCTACTACACGTTAAATGAATATTGCGTTGAGAGATTTAAAATCGAACACCAATAGAACTAATTTTTTTTTGGGACTGTCCAGTGGCGGAGTAAGGGTATGGTCCGCTTGGGGGGCTTAGTCCCCCCACAGAAAAGAATGTACATTTTTTTTCTGTTGAATCAGAAAAATAAATTTCTTAGGCACATTAATAATGATTTTTAACTAATGTATAAACGTAAACAAATTTGCATATATTCAACTGATAAAATAGATTCCTGCTTTACGCTAAATGAATATTTCGTAGAGAGATTTAAAATCGAACACCAATAAAAGAAGTAATTTTTTTTCGGACTGTCCAGTGGCGGCGGAAGGATAGAGGCCGCTTGGGGGCTTAGTACCCCTACAAAAAGGAATTCAATTTTTTTTTTGTTAAATCAGAAAAATTAATTTCTTAGGCAAAAATAATGATTTTTAACTAATGTATAAACGTAAACAAATTTGCATATATTTAACTGATAAAGCAGATTCCTACTTCACGGTATATGAATATTGCGTTTAAAGATTCAAAATCGAACACCAATGGAAGAAGTAATTTTTTTTCGGACTGTTCAGTGGCGGCGGAACGATAGGGGCTGCTTGGGGGCCTTAGTCCCCCCACAAAGAGGAATTAACATTTTTTTCTGTTGAATCAGAAAAATAAATTTCATAGGAAAATTATTAATGATTTTTAAATAATGTATAAACGTAAACAAATTTGCATATATAAAACTGATAAAGCAGATTCCTACTTTACGGTATATGAATATTGAGAGATTGAGAGCGTTGAGAGATTCAAAATCGAACACAAATAGAAGAAGTAATTTTTTTCGGACTGTGCAGTGGCAGCGGAAAGATAGGGCAGCTTGCAGAACTTAGTCTCCCCACAGAAAAGAATTTACATTTGTACATTTTTTTTCTGTTGAATCAGAAAAATTTCTTAGGCAAATTAATAATGATTTTTAACTAATGTATACCCTTGGCACCGAAGTGAATATAAACAAAATTATCCCTCCCCAGAAATGTTTGTCCACCTATGTGACTGACACGTCTAAAATCTATTATGCAGTGAAGTGCAAAAAAAAAACCAATCGACAGCTGAACCCCAAAACGTTTGGGGACAACGTGTCAACGTTTCTGTCGCCATTTTAGGATGGAGATACAATTTAGTGAATGATAAAATACAGAAACCAAATTGAAAATGCACAACATCGAAATTAAACTTTCGTGTTGTCATTTTTAATCGGTTAAAACAGGAAATAATATAAGAATCCAATTATAGTTTAACGAACGTCATATTGCGTTATAATTCCTTGATAGAAAGATAGTCTAGGATCTGTCCTAGAGATGATTTATGTAAGAATGAAGAAACGCATTTTTCCTTAAAATAGTAAATTTCCTTCAATAAATTCTGTTGAAAGATAATGTGGGATGGTGTGACCTATATAAGGTGATATATTCAATATAAGTACATTTCTTTGGAATTGTAACACAATAAAACATGAATATTTATATTATTCACTTTAAAAGAAAGTAAATGGAATAAATATGAATCTATAGAATATTTCAGATAACAATTCTTATATTATTTATAGTTTATATATGTTTTTCACGAAATTTATAATATATTATTATTATTTTTATTATATTCAGCATAGAAGTGCTTCTACGTGTTCTAATGAATAGATCCCAAGTCATAACAAACTAACTGATTTGAAAAACAAATATATTTTCATGTACTTTAAAAAAAATTAAAAATAAATATTTTTTCACTTTGTTAACTTTTTTACTTTGAACGAATATTTCGGTACTATTCCCAAAACAAACGAGTACAACGTTTCAATATCTAACGGCCTTTTTTTCCATAACCCTGTATGAAACTACTAATAAAATTATTATTTCAGCAGTTAAGAGATATTTATAGTATTTTTCAATATCTCTACGTGAAACTACTAATGTATTCATTTCTCATTAATTGAATACAATGAGCTACTCCGACTGTTGAAATATCATTACTTTTCTTTAAAATACCTTGATAACAACAAGAATTCCACGATTTTCGCAAATATATTTGAAAAAAACAAGAACTTTGCGTCTTATTGAGACAAAGATATTCAGTCGACTGCTTGATATAATTCGTCTTTCCATTGTTCTAGTGTGAATTCAAAGTTCAAGTGAATATAATTGAAAATTAAAACGTATTCTGCGTATACATTTAGGTCAACACTGAATTAAATCAATGAAAAGCGACAGTTTTTCATCGAAAAACTTTCCTCGTGAAAAATAACCAACCTAGAGGACTAGTAAATCGACATATCTAACTGAACTAGAAATAAACGCAGACTAATTTATGTACTTAAACTCTACTGCTGAAAATATAGCTTTATATATAATATAATAATAACTATATTTATTTAGCTGAAACTATGTAAAAAATCTACATATTTTGAACTGTCAATTTTTTAAATATGAATAAATTTTAACAAGGGACTCTATTCTGTTACTTTTGTAATCGTTGAATTTTTTCTTTAGTCAAACCAAATAACAACGTGGAGCAATATTCAAAATGTGGCATTATTATTGATTTGAACAACAATAATTACACATATATCGACAGGTTTTTCCTATTCTTTTCAAAAAATTGATTTTTTTAGAGATTTAGATGATATGAAATCAACATGATCATTGAATCTCAATTTTTTGTCTAACATAATGCCTAAATATTTTACTGTTTCTACTCTTCTAATTTTTTCTTCATTAATCCTTATAGTTACATTCCCATTTTTATTGGTTTCAAGGGTTTTATTTGCAGCCAAAACTATGGAGATAGATTGTTGCACATTTAGAGATAAGCTATTGTCACATAACGATTCATTAATTGCAGAATGTTCTGTATTGATCCCCTCTGTCATATTCTCAAGATCTTTGCCACTTTGAACATTTTTTCACGTGAGAGACAATATCGTTTACATAAACGAACATACATAAGGAGAACATTAACGGACGTAAGACAGTTCCTTGAGGTTCGCCTACATCCACTTTAGTGCTATCAACTTTCGTTAGTCATCAACGAAGAAAGGTATTCAAGTAAGCAACTACATTACGGATTATAGAATCAGGTTAGGATCTCGAATTTAGCTATTGTTTTGAATTATATTATACTAAAGGGCAATAAACTAACATTTCTATTCATCAATCTCTGTACCAGCATTCAAAATAGTCAATTAAAGACAACATAACAAGTAATAAGCTCTCGTATTCATTTCCTGAACGGATTTTGATCTAAAATAGTCACATTTAACCTAATTTTTTACGGGAATATATAATTTCGTTTTCGCTTTTACCCAACGAAGCCAGATGTCCGGCAATCATTGTTCCTAAGATATAAATACGTTTCCTGGTAAATCGAGGACCCATGTGTAATTCGTCTCCGCAATTTGGGACACCGCCAATGCAGGCTGCATAAATTGACAACATATCGTTGCATATGTTTGCAATTCGGATATTTCGGTACCAGAAATGAGATGGAAATGAAAGATCGATATGAGCGTGTTAAATTGTTTATAAGGAATTTTTCGAGAATGCCTTTAGCTCATCTTTTAACTCCGAATATAATCGGAAATAAAATTTGTACGTTTTATTTTGTAACATATAATGAGACATTTTATTCAAGATTGATTCAATGACATTCACTTTCAATAGAAGAATGAAAAATTCAAAAATATCAATAAAATTTCCATGTGTTAAAAAAAAGAATATCTGAAGAATTGTATAGACACATGAAGATTCACGCGAATTCAGCGATAAAGCTAACGCATCTATTATATAATGGGTCCTTTCATTGAAAAAAATTAATATAAGAGGACTAATAAACTTAAAGTAACGCAATTTCGTTACGTGATGTTCACAGCAACTCACACCTCCTGCGGGACAATTTAAGGATTATTCGAACATATTTAAATGTATTGTTTATTGAACAAATAAACAAAATGGTTAATACTAATATAGTTTATGTAACTCAATTTCATTACGTGATGTTTTAAATCAATTCACACCTCCTGCGGGATAATTTGGAACTACGATTATTCAAACATATTCAAATTAATAATTGAAGATGAATAAACAAAGAAGTTAATTCACATTGCTATTTATTTTTTATTTTTGTAATAAATTTCAATTCTCCGCTTTCTTGAGAAGTTAACTTCAATTTAATGCAAAATGTTTACCGTACGGACCGACTACGAGTTGATATTAACATGATGATAATGCATATTTTAGATATATATCTCGTTCGAGTTGCACTTGAAAGTGTTAATTAATCGATTTTAGCATTCTGGATCAATCCATATTCTGCAAAGTACTAAAAAGCGATGGAAATGAATTGCGTCAATAAGATTCGATATAAATGAAATGATGAATTATTAAAATAGCAAGGAGCGTTGAACGAACTAGTAAATGTCGCATTCCTGGACACAGCCTCTAAGAATCTGAAGCATAGAAGTGACAATCTGATTAATTTTGCAGGGTGCATTATGTCGTATCATTAACCACACGACGATGAGTATAACACATTATTTCTATGTTGAAATAATGCAATATGAAATTGGGTTGGATTCCATAGAACATTTTAGTACATATGACTTCCATATTTTTGGTAAATCAATTATATAAAGAAACAATAATCATTGCTAATTCAGCATTTGATAAAGAAGTAGGTCTTCGAAATGCGTCATGCGTATTTATTAAATTATGAAAAAATTCTAAACATTGTTTCATTATGGATATTAATTTTCTCCAAGTATTGGCCTCGTCACTCATCAAATAAATTATAGGACAATTACGAAAAACAGAGATACATTAACTTTTAAAATTAATTTTATTATTGGGAAAATGTAGGAAATAAATTAATAATGGGGAATTCGTTGTGTAAACCAAAACGAATTTTAAATTCGTTCTTAATTATCTGTGTTCATTCAAAAGGTGTTTTCCGTAAGTCGAGCCCGTTGTTTCTTTCTCATAGCATTTTTCATTTCCACAAATTGCGAGTTGAAAATATCGTCGAGTTTGTCTTAGGACATGTACCACAAGGCAATTCGTAGATTCCTGAGTTAATTTCGGAAAAAATTTATCATTCGCATTTCTAATGTGTCACTCTCTGTGTTCAGGATTTCAAATTATATTGATTAATTTCGATTTGGCATAAAGTCTGAAATACTTCTTCTTAGTTTACCAAAATAAGTAAATAATTAAAAATTCTTGTTATAATAAGTTACTTTAGAAAAAATTTGAATAATAAAAAAAAGCCTTATTGTACAATCGTTATCTAAGAAGATTACGAATGAAATATAGAGGAAAAACTCACTATTTTGTGCGGCTTGTTTTATAATAAGTAATTCTGTGGTGTCTATGTTTCTATGAATCATGCTTCTCAATGCTGCTGATTTATGTTGGTACACATGTAAAGAGCAGTAAACAATTATAAATTGTTAGCCTAGAATGGCAGGGTTTACGGAAAATTGAGAATTCGTGATTCTGTTATTTCTTTTCGGAAGCTTTAAAAAGTTCTTTAAGCTTTCAAATTCTTCTTTGTAATGCGTAGTCAGGATTTTGATGAAGGGAATTTATGTGATTTAGGCAATAATTCAGCTCTATAAAAGTTCTTGTTAAGCAACTAATAACATTGTCAAATATCATCGAAATATAGTGAAATCCTCAAGATACTTTGTATATATGTATATTCTTATACAGTCACTTATTAAAAAAAAGACTGGTGCTCTCTCTGTTCACTTCCTGGCTTTTTCAGGATATTGTCAGAGAAAATACGTTCGAATATAGCCTGGAAGGGCGGCATCTGACATTATAATGTTTAAAAAAACAGTTTCTATTATTACATATTGTTTTAATGCTGCACGAGCATATGAAAAATCACAAGGCGTGTTCCTGTGCAATTTAATGGATGATTTCCTTTAGAAACAATAGTAACACCGGAAATCGATTCAGGTTGCCTGCAAATAAGAGCTGAAATAAATTTTCGGACTCCGAGTAAATAGAATTATTGCAATATGCGATTCACAGCTCTGGATCTATTGGTTAAGTGATATAAACAACACGTGAATAAATATTCTCTAAAAGTGTTAATAATAACTCAAAATATAAGTTAATCAATCAATTAACATCGTGATAAACGAAACGATTCCAACGTTACAAACGAATAATCACTATAACGTGAATTAATACTGAATAATAATCGCAATTTAATTACTTTTGAGTACACTAGATCGCGTTGTAGTCGTCGAAAGCCATTCATATAAACTAAATTACTTGTTACAATTAGAGTTGATTTTACAATCTTCAAAGAATTTACACTGGTACTTTTCTATGGACTGAGTACACTGAGTAGCGTCTAATGACGCGTGGAAGTAACGGGAACAGCTAATAAGACACAGAACATTCGCCAGGTTCTATGCAAATGGAAAACATTTGTCTCCCAAGAATAATAACCACAGATGGAGGGCGTATACTGCATTAAAGACCAGTATGTTTCACTTTTGACAGATAGTGAGCAAATCAAAACATAACCCAGTGGCGTAGCCAATACGATTTTTATTAAATCATTCGGACAATTCGATAGACGAATAAATCAATTCCTCATTTAATCTATACGAACATTGATGACTCAATATGACAAAAAATATGTCTGGAACACGAGTTTTCAACTATTTAAGAGGTAAATAGCGAAAGCCAAAAGAAATTGTAAACCTTATCCTAATCGAACTTTTAAATGTTTGAGTGAATGAATATCAATATTGATGAATAAAATTAAACTCATAAAGGTGCTTTAACTTGTGAATTGATGAACCACTGTGCAGTTGGGCGACGTAATATTATTCTATGACCTTTAACGAGTTCAATTCGAAAGGTTCCATTCAGACAAGACACGTGTATAAGATGGGGACGAAATCCCTTGTTCTTTACATTATGACGAATACCTAATTGAGGATCAATATGAATTAGGTTAAGGTCAAGTAATACTTAATAGTTCCATTGAAATTCACTACAAACGCTTTAATATCTAAGTAAATATTATAATTATTCTATTGACGTTTATAAGTAGACTGTCAACTTTCAAACATTCTGATCTAGTAAGCCAATTTGATTTGATCATATATCGAAATAAATAGAGTTATATATAGTGAATAATTTTCCAAAAAGAAGTATTAGAAGAACGAGTATAAAATTTGTATTTTGTTTGAAATATTATATAATGGACTATCTCGTAGTTAACTTACATAAAGACACATAGTTTTCACTTGAGAACGATTAGAGGTACCATACGAACCGAAACGTCGTGAGAATTCGATTTGTTATTCGACCAGAATCGGTGGTGAGAATTTATCAAATATATTTTATATTGATTCATTTCATTATAATTCTCGGTTTTTATTTCTTTTTCCATCCTCAGGACATTAATCTTTGTTGATTTTTTCGTTTAGTCTTCGTTCGATTTAATTTTTTAAATTTAGTTTTAATGTAGGACAACTTCGAGTTAGTTCGTGCTACTTCTTTCGTGTGTTATTATTCCAATAGATGGCGGTTTTCGAATTCTTCAAAAGACTTTGCTCACACAGAAATGTTGCATGATTCTAGTTGTTCTACTTCAGTTGTATATCTCTTGATAATCCTTTAATAGTCTAAATGATGTATTACGCTACATTTAACAATATTTGATATCAATTGATATCATTCTTCGTCTTGATTTGTGAATAGAGAACAAAAATGAAGAATTTGATTTTTCAAAACAAAGCGTATTTTTTCAACAAATATTTTAACAATATTAATTTGTAACAGCTCATTAAATCTCGTCTTCTTATTGTAAAATGTTTCATTATGTTGAAGCTGGCTGTTGGCTGTTGCTGGTTACACCAACAAAAAATTTTGGTGTAGAAACGAAGAAGAATATAATCATATTCTATGTAAAAGTAATATAAATTGAAAGCGTTTATAATTTTTAAGTTTATTTCGTCGACAAAAAAGGCAACAGCAGTAAAATATATAATTTCTAGTTTTGTGAGAATAAACGTAGCAAAATTCTCTTCTGCATCTTCTCAAACAAATTTATTGCAATGATTATTATTTCATCCGCCTATGAAATGTCCGAAAGAATTATACGCATTAATGTATATGTGTTAATTAGAATTATTAAAATTCATATTATATATTGGAAACCTTGTACAGACATTATAATAACCATTAAATACGCAAGAAAAAAGTAAATAATCCTAAATACAAAAATGGTGGATAGTTTAGATAAACAAATTGAAAAATTAGCATAATTTATTCACATATCTGCTACTTTAGGTACATAACGACAGTCATTATTACCTATTAATTCACATCGTAAAATGTTATTACCCATAAAATTCAATCAATTAATTCGAGGAAAAAAGAAAACACTCCATGAAAAATTCGTTGTTCGAAGAATGATATTCCCAAACCATTTAGAACATCTTCAGAGTTATCAAACTCAACTGACTTCGAAAAAAATACATAGAAGGAACTCCTTCCGAATATTTAGGTCACACACAATGAAAAACATATTTATAATCGTAATATTGAGGTATCGATAATACTTCAATATGTGCATTTTTTGTTCGATAATTTGAAAAAAAAATTGGAATTTATACCTTGTAAAAAATCGTTTCCAGTTCCTTGGCATTGAACTAGTTTGCCTATAACCGTTCCGTTTGAAATTATGAATGAAATTGAACTTTAATAGATCAATTTCTTACTATTTTCAGTTAGTAATATCGACAATCTAATCATGATTGGAATATCCGAAAATAATTAAATCACGTACGCGAAGTGTTGCAATATAATTCAGGGCGCTATTTGAACCTATTTTAATTTATACGTATAAAAAAACATAATTACTACTACTTCGTATACGTGTGCAGCAACCTTCATCGTGTAATTGGCTCTTTGAAGAGTATTAGAACTTTACATAAACCGATGAGTTTAGGACTAAGATAAATATATCAGGAATTTACTACAAGAAAAAGAATTTTGTAGTTCTCGTGCTATATTATCGCACTTGTAGATATTCGCTATCAAAGTATACTATAACTTTCTTTCGATAATTATTTCACGAATTATTCAAAAGAACATTATAGCAGAGCTGGTTATGTGAAACATCAACAATGCGATGTCTCCATTATCCTTCCCGGGATAAATGTTAGAGAAATTGAAATCGATGCCTACATTTTCTGAAAGCGTAAGACCGTTACTGTTTCGTACTACAAGGTACTCATCAGTTACGGCACGTTTAACAAATTGAAGGCAACGACTTCAAACCACACAGACCCTCCTATTGATTGTAAGACAGAAATATATAGTAAGTCGTAGGCATATATAATGCATAGATTAATGTACATCTCAAATCTTGGGAATCAATGAAAAGCACATGAATACATCTAACATTGAGAGTTTCACACGTACGTATCAATTAAGATATTACATTTTACAACTCTAGTTTTTGAACAATTTCATCTAATTAGATGAAGTAATGCGCCATCTAGGTTGCGGTTGTAGGAACACTCGTTGTCATTTCTCAAATCATGTCAGAAGTTTACTTCAAGATATATATATATATATATATATATATATATATATATATATATATATATATATATATATATATATATATATATCTTTTCCCTAAGAATCCATTCAACTTTGGAATGACAGATTCAGTAAGTTCGTTCTTTTGAAATTACAAAAATATCTTATTTTCATTCATTCAAAAACGTGAAGAATTTATCAACTTTACAATTCATTGATGTTACATGTGAACATTATTTCTTTCCTATCGTTTCTTCATTCATTTTCAAACTTCGCTAAAGAATTTATTTAAAATCTAGAACAATCAAGTGGGTCAGTTAAATAAATCCTTGAATTACTTCCAGGAACATTTTTTATAGCGATATATGTATCGAAAAAAATCTAATATGAATAAACTGAACAATTAACGAACCAATAATAAAACGAATATTTTCAAGCTTGATAAAATTTATATCTAGGGAAGTAAGGTCATGGAGAAGCGAATTATCTATTATTCCTATTAACCCCTTAATTACGAAATTAATTAATGGAGACCAGCTAAACAATTGAGATATCTCACCGGAAATGAGGGTATTTTACGACTATAAAATTTTAAAATAGTGCATATCGTTCTCATTGGACAATTAGGCCAGGAAGTTGATCTTGTAATATTCCCAAATATGAAAGAATTATTATATTTTGATTGAATTTATATCAATAACATATATTGATATAAATTTGTAAATGTTGAACGAGAATCTGCTTCACTGATTTAATCCAATTTTATAATAATAAAATTAATTGAGAAATATTCCTTACATTGTACAATTACATTCTTTCAATTGATACAATAATTACAACTAAGAACAATGCTCAAAAATTCAGTTTTGAGTTTGATCTTCCATTCAGTCCTCGAACAAAAATATCGGTTTAAACAAAAATATTGGTTCAGTTCATATTCACAATAATATACTACTATATTTGAAAAGAAAAGAAAAAAAAATTACCTCAGAAATACAAACATTTGAGACAATTGTGAGGGACATTCGTGGTAAAAAAATAAACATATGACACAAAAAATTGATTCATACATTATTGCCTACATTCAAATCAACAAAGAACTCTGCACACTATAGTATGCCTTTGATAACATCAAAGACTTAACTCTCTTCTTAAACAAATGGCTTTCAGTAATTTCAAATTTGAAGGCAAATGGTTGTAAATGGTAAATGGTTGCAGATTTTAATACTCTGATAATAGAGTGAGTGCTCAAATTTAGCTCTTTTATACTTAGGAATAAGTAGCACATCACTGTTTCTTCTTGAATACTCATGATTACCATTCAATTGAATAAACCTTTTTTCATTTTCTTTAACATCTATAAATGTATAAAGAAAACATCTAGAAATGTATAAAGAATTATAACTGAAATTATATGTTCTTGTTAGTTAGTTAGTAAATATATACGAAATTTTCAGCATTCCGTCCTCTGTTTCTCTAACACTAGCCCTCGAAGGAAGATGGACACCTCACATCGCACATGCGCACACAGTCAACTCAACTATGACATTCTTTTCATGAACTTCAATTTTTCGAATGAACTTCCTAGTATTTTCATCAATATATTCATTACCATTTCAGAGAAAAATGTATATTCGACCGTTATATATCGGAAATAAAATTCAGAATAAATAATGAGCTTGAAGGGGGCATGGAATAAAAGATGTTGAATTCGCAACTGTTAATATCAAGGGCACATGTGGGGACAACACCTGTTCCAATTATTACAATTGGCGAAAAGGATGTTCGTGTGAGGCCTCGAAACGATGATGAATACGATAAAGGGGTAAAAACAGGAAACGGATTAGAAGTTCGTTTTTGGCACATACCTACGCGAGATTGAAAACATCGTAAGTAAAATTGTTTAAGTTCCAAATTCTTTGGAATAATTTATAGTCGCCAGTAACGTTCCACCAATGAATTCTTAATTCAACGAAACATTGCCCTGACTATGAAAATCTGTAGAAATGAACGTTTTTCATTTAACTATTGCTATACTCACTACTATAACCGAGAAATATCATAAATTTTGAATAATATGCAAACCCATTTTCATTATGAGTGAGTTTTTAAAATTTTTCATTAATATATGGTAGGTAAAACCAATATTCCCACGGTATTTCGAATAACAAGAATGAAATGAAGAGTATTACTTTTAGTAGAATGAACAGTAAATTGATATTGAATTTGATATCTTTGGTAGATGTCTTTGGTTTTTGGGTTCCTCAAGGCTATGTACTTGGATCTCTATTATTCATATTATTTATAAACACCCTGCTAGCAAAGTTGTGCCGATTCTTGTAACACTATTTTTCGATGAATTGGTGGTTGTTTCTAGAAAAAGTCTTTAGGAAGTCTGAATGCATGTGATTGCATTGTAAGAGAGTTTGTAAATTGGCGTCGATTGAAAATTGGATGGTGCAAGTTGATAAAACTGTATGTGTGTTTTTTGTTTGAAATGAAATGGGAACAGTACGTTGCATGTTTAATATGGAGACAATCTCATCATCCGAATCAACTGAGATCTTGGATTGGCAACTAGCATAGATGTTTTATGTAAAAAATTGAGTAACTAATTTTTTACAATCTCCAGTATTAAGATTATTGTACCAATAAACTGTGTTATGAATGTGTCTAACAGTCTTGTTTATAGTCAACTGATCTATAATATTCTGCTGTGGGGCTGCTCTACACAAATAAAAAGGGTTTTTTATTAAACAGAAGCGAATAGTTTGTTTCATATTCAATATTCATTGACAAATATCTTGAACATCTATCTTCATTAAAAATTACCTATTCACTCTACTTGTTCATATTTTTATAGATGTTATTATATGTTGAAGAAAATGAAGATTTGTTTATTGAATTAAATAGTAATAATGAATATTCAACAAGGAAGAGAGATGTGCTACTTATTCCCAAACTGTAGAATTTGAAATTACTAAATGGTTAATTTTTCAAGAACAAAGTTGAATCTTTGTTGTCAATAAAGTCATAGTATAGTGTGCCAGAGTACTTTGATGATTTGAATGTATAATAATGTATGAATCAATTCTTTGTATCATATGTTTGTTTATTTTTACTGCGGCTTTCCTTCAAAGGTGACATTGTCTTAAAAGAATTAATATTTTTAAGGTAATTTTTCTTTTCTCAAATGTCGTTGATTACCATCGTGAAGTTCATGTAAAACTGAACAAATATTTTTATTCAAGAACTGAATGGAAGATTAGACTCTAAACTGAATACAATTCTTTTGTGAGCATTCTTTTAATTGTAATTAATATATTAACTGAATGAATGTAAATGTACAATGTAGGGATATTTTACAATAAAAATTATATATTGTATCCCTGTAGACTATGCAACCAAACATACTCATGTCTAGAGTTTATAGTAGACAGTAATATTATAAAATGTACTTTGAAATTGAATCACATATTTCGATTTTATCATTTATTTACACATATTAACCTTATACTATCTAAATTATTCTAATTAGCATATGCTGTACTGCACCGAATCTCATTAAAGATATTGTGATTATGTTGCTACAGGAAAAAGATACGAGATTCTTACTCTATCTATCCTTCAGCCTCTTAAGAGTATAGAGTTAAATGCTTCATAAATTTAATTTGTGTTGGTTATTAAAAACTATACTCCTTCTAATTGTTTATGTTCAACATTCCTCGAAATGTCTCAGTGATATTTATTATACTCTCCCTATTTTCTGTTATTGTATACAGTATATCTCTCATCAGCAGTTTCACTGTGTACCACCGAAGGACTTAAATTTCCTAACTTGAAACAGTAGATATATTTTTCATGGTTAGACGTATTAGATTCCTCGACTGAACAACCTGTTACACTTAGATCCACCATACCTTCCACCAATTTGAAATTCATATTGCATTCCTTACAATAATAGAAATAATATTTATTTCCATAATTGCCATACAAGGAAAAATATACAACAAGAAAACAAGTCATTACCTATTAATAAATTACATCACAATTCATCACAAGCTAAAGGGAATTCATTGACAATATAAGGTTCTATCTTTATTAACCACTTATGTAGTTACTTTTTAAAGCTTTTAGATCCTAACTCTGTTCGTAATTCAAATGGCAGTCTACTAAAAAACCTTAGCCCACTATATAATACACCCCTTTCAGTCAGAGTTAATCGATGTTTAGGAAATATATATAGACAAACTCCTCTCCTAAGTTTCTTAAAAAACTTCTGTGTTTTTGAAAAAAGTAATTGATAAATATATAATGCAGGCACCGTCAATATATTGTTAATGGTAAACAGACCCCTACACGAATCACCACGATTGATCTTCATTATAATTATCAAAGCATACTTTTGAATCACAAAAGCCCTTAGCGAAACTGAAGTGCTTCCCCAGAATTCAGCCTCGATTGAAAATTTGCACAATAAACAGATTCAAAACATCAAATTGACTATTTAAAACACGTAGTGAATACAAAACACAAGTGAGTCTACCCAACAATGCTTCAACATGTTATGTCCACCGTGAATTTGTTCAATATGCCTTTGACCAATGCATTTGACAATTGATTCATTTTTCAACGCACGAAAAAACTAAAATAATTTCAGTATTCGACTTACCTAAGGAGAATGGTCAAGTGAATATCGTGACTCAGTCTGTCCAAGGCGGATGTACCCTCAACCCTGACGGCATTCACTTTATCCCTCAGAGAAAGGGTAGTTCCGATGGGAGGATGTCTTTCCCGCAATATATCGAATATATTAGGCTGTCGTAAAAAAGCCACCACTTTGTCATTGTAAGCTATTGGCACATCTGGTAGGTTATTCACTGTTGTACTTATCGAACCAGCAGTCCTTGGAGGAGGTGTTGGAGCCTTTGCAGAGAGAAGAAAAACACATTGAATCGAACATTTTTAACAGATTGAAAATTTTCAAACAAGCATGCAAAGCTTTTTTTACATTCTCAATTGCCATCGTTTATTATCACACTTACTCGGCCTTCTTCAGAACATCTTCTAGTAAAGCAATGAGACTCTGTAGGTACCCTAGGATCCATATAGGTAGTTCTCTTGTGAGTATGGTCAATGAAGAATAGCTACGAATGTTAGTATTGTTAGAGCATTGTAATAGAAATTTGATGTTAATTCAAAAGAAGTATTAAATTAAGCTCAAATTCAAAGAGATGCAGATATGCAACGGTATGTTAAAATAAAAAAATAAGATATACATTCCAGTTAAGTGAAGTACAAAACTTAATTACAAATATATAAAAAGTTATATATCTTTTTCAGTGATATATTGTCATTTTAGTACTTTAGTTGCTACATATTACTTTATAATATTTTCACATATAATTTACATATTTTTCTATATATAACTTTTACATGTAACTTTATATTAGTTTTATTATTAGTTTTATATACTTCACAAGTTTTAGTGGCTAATTTGAAATGTTATTTTATGGTAAAATGTTGTGATTGATGGTACTTTTTCTAAATCGCATTTTGGCTTCATAATTTGATTTTAATACATTAACGTTTACTTAGGTTCAATTTAAACCAGATTGTAAGTTTTGTTGTTAATAATATGTACTAAGAAGAATCTGGCTAATAACGAACGTTAGAGTAAATGGATATAAGTGTCTAAAATGTTGGATATCTTAGTGGATGTTTAATTCAAACTATAATATATAATCGGTAGGTGGACTGATGACATAGAGACTGGATAAAAGTGACACAATACAGAAAGAAATGGCTATAGTTAAGGGAGGCTTTGGTTCATTATAGAACTGGATGATGATGATGACATGACCAAAAAGTTACGCTGATATACTTCAATGCCAGGAATGCTGTTTTTCAATAATTATCTCTATTTTAATACCAAATATAAGGTTAGGATCACTGATTAAAGTTTTATTTTCGTTGACTTCAATAACTAAATTTCATCAACTTCTGTTGGCTACGTTTGACTTTGTAATATATAATATTTTATTTTTAGTTTGTTTCATTTGGTTATTGTATATTAATATTTCAATTAATTTTAATTTTATTTGCATTGTATATATTCGCTTACACCTTTTTTTTTCACTTTTATTATTTATTATTATTTGTATTCAATTGTTACTTTTTCCTTGTAATTGGATGTATATACTTTGGGAATAAATGTATTATTATTATTAACATCAGTTATTTTCGAATGTATTACTTCTCAAAATGAGTCAATACTTCAAATTAATTCGTAGTAGTACATGAATTCAGAATCAAAACTTTTTATGAAGAATTTTTATATAAGGTCATACTAAAACATATTTTCAAATTTTTATACAATTGATGAAAAATAACAATATACTGTGACGCTTAATGCATCATCCAGTTTCAGTACTCACTTTCGAATTCCTATCCTTTTTACTATCCCAACCTTCAGGTAAGTTAAGGCCAGTATCTGCGAAGAGATTCACCAACGCAACAAGTTCTTTATTGTGTTGGTATTTCTCAAACGCGATTGGATCTCTTCTTATTCTACTGATCATATGTTTCAATGTTGGATTTCTATTGTATAAGGACAAGGCATCCTGAAATTGATTCGAAATGTATAGTACAAGACACGTTTATCTCAGATATAACATGCTTACTTGGTTCATGTGTAATATGGTGAAAAAATCCGGTCTACTCAACATTCTGCAACCTGGTGGAGCTGCAGAAAAGTCTGCATTCTCTAATCTGACGGAGCTTATTGTTCTGCGTATGCTTTGGTATCGCCTGTCCAATTGCCTTCTGTGTTGTTCGGCGCCTACGCCATTCGAATTCGAACTAGCGTTACCCCCTGGTCTAGTCCAGGATGTTGTACGTGTTGCATGATCTATGTAGAATACTCTTCCGTGGCTATCCATTCTTGCTTCCCAAGCTGCAATGCAAATTGTGTATTCAATTGGTGGGTACTTAGGTTCATTATAAAATAAAAATAAACATAAATACGCTTTTATTAAGGAAACTATCGATGATCGGGTTTTCAGATTCACTGACACTTCTGTTAACAACCTTTTTATGCAACGGCATTCAATATGTGGAAATACACGGATCTAGATCTTCTTCATTCTCAGGTACCTGGAGGTGCTGTAGGTGTCTGTGCGGGGAGCCCTCTTGTTTAATATTCTCAACGATATTGTCAACATTATTGTACCAAGTAGTACCGCCAAATTATTGCTGTATTCTGATGACGTGAAAATTTATAAAACCGTGAAAAGCCTCGAGGACTGTGTGAAGATTCTGTCAGGTTTTGATGAGGCATACAATAATTGTACTGGCGCATAGTACTAGATCTCAATCGATTGAGTACCAGTAGTATGTACTTGGGGATCATACATCGACCTAAGACTAATTTTTAACACAAATCAATAATGTAATTTCCGAGGCAACAAGAACATTTTCAAGATTTCAACATTTACAAGAACAAGAACAGACTAAGAAGTTTTTATGTTGCGCTGTACTAGAGACTTCGACAGTATGCAAACAGTTTCTCCTACATAATAGGGCCTAGGTAAGATTTAAATTGTAATATGCTTCAGTAATATGGGCCACTAAATACAGTGTACACATTAATAACATGGAAAGAGTTCAGCGCAAGTTCTTGAAATATCTTAGCTTTATGGCGCATTACCTCTATCAATTAGGGACTTGGTATAGATTTCTTTTTTCCTTGTATCTATGTATAAATTATTTTCTATCACCTAGATTGTTTAAATATTTAAGTGTTACTAGATATAACCTTGTTTTTTGTTTTATATATTTTTTTATTCTTCGCTTTGTTTTTCTTCTCTCTTTATATTTATGTATATGTCATATTTTGTTAGCCAAACTGTTTATTATTTAAGTATTTTCGGTTTCATTTATATTTA
Source organism: Henosepilachna vigintioctopunctata (assembly GCA_030704895.1). Lineage (NCBI taxonomy): Eukaryota > Metazoa > Arthropoda > Insecta > Coleoptera > Coccinellidae > Henosepilachna > Henosepilachna vigintioctopunctata. The sequence continues at coordinate 1,494,994 of JARQZJ010000126.1, forward strand.
TCATTTATATCATCATTTACATGTACCATTTACCATGTGTACCATTTTAAAATCTTGTACCATTTACATTTATATTCAATTATACCTTTTGTAACCAGTAAGGTATATATTGTAAATAAATAAGCAAATATTAGTATTAGATACAGTGTAGTTCATACAGAAGTTTCTTAATTTAAAAAATAATGAAAGAAGAACACCATAGTTTAATTTCAATGAACTTTCACTGAAAGTTCAATAAAAAGGCTATATAATTTAGATGTTGTAAATAACAACAATCCATTGATTCATAATAGATTTTTTTAAATTTACGGGTCAGAACCAACTATACACTTGAGCGTAATGTGTGTTGCCTACCTATTATATTTAGAAAGTAGTTAATGATATTTTTACGCCAAAAGAATAGAAATAAATATATTAAAAGGGCACTAAAAATTTTTGGTAATTAGCAGTAAAATTGCAAACTAAGAATTTGTGTAAAATAGACACACTTACAAGGAGGTAAGGGTTCTTCATTTTCTCCGGGCACTTCTGGAACAGTTACCACTCTATGATTCCTTTCTGGAATTGATGGTAACCTAGTGGTAGTTAATCTGTGAACTGGCATTGGTAAACCTCCACTAGCTCCCCCTTCATCAATATTTTCTGAAGTTAATCTCAATGGTGGTTTTGTCCTCAATTCGGGACTTCTAGTATCAACATTTTGTAATTCCGACAATGCTATAATACTCAATCTGGGATTATCCTTCGCTGATTGACAATGACTAGAATCGTTCTGTGAACTCGAAGGAATCGACCAATTTTCCAAAGTTTCTGTAGTACGAACATCTCTTCGAACTTCAAGTTGGGGCACAGCCGTAGCTCCCTCTTTGGACGGACTTGTAGGTTTCAGTGTGGGTGGTTTTAGTTCTGTTTTTCGCATTTTTCTTGAGTGATGTGTTGGGGTGGGTGGGCAGACAAGGGAATTGCCTGAAAAAATATCGTTATGTAAAAATTTAAATAGACATTTTTGAAAAATATTGTTTTGGGTTTCCGAACATTCGGTCTGTGTTAGTAATAATAATAATAAAATTTAATGAGCAATACCTACTACAAAATTTAAATATAAACTTCAGAATTCATTATACACAAATATTTGCATAAAACAGACATAGCTAGTTTACGCTTAAATACCTTAAGATCACCAATTGTTTTTATGGAGCTAGGAAATTCTTTAAATGCATTGAATCCTTCATAAAATATGCTATTTTTAGATTTAGAAGGCTTATAAAATTGCATGTAGAAACTGTCGGCATTTCTTACATGCATGTTACTTGTTTTATTACTCTACATGGGAACAATTTGTTTTTAATTTCAAATATAAATACATATGAAGCATAAGGTATTCTCTGTTTAACTGACATAAGATCTAAGTAATTTAACATGCTTTCGAGTGCAGCATATATATTACATTTCAAAATTGTTCGCATACCTCTATTTTGCAATTTTTGTAGCTGCTATGTTTTTTCTTTGCTCAATCCAAATAACAGAGTGGGACAATATTAAAAGTGTGGCATTATTATTGATTTGAAGAGCAATAACTTTACATATGTGGTCAGATTATATCCAATTATTTCCAGAAAGTTGATTTTCTTGTAGATTTAAGAAAATATAACGTCAACGTGATCATTGAATATCAATTTCGCATCTAACATAATGCCTAAATATTTAAAAACGTATGCCCTTTCTATGCTCTGCTTTTCAATAGTTAGAGAGTAATATTCTCGTTGCTATTCATCTTCAGAATTTCACTTGTACAAAAAACTATAAATTTAGAGTTTTTTAATTCAACGATAATCAATACATTTATATTATATGAAACAGGGTGTTCTATCTGCAGTAGGCACAACAATTATTTTGTTTTTATGAAGATATCATTATCTTGAAAATGCAATAAGATGCATTTTTCAAAATTTGGTTCAATAAAACTTATAGACAAATAAACTTCAGTAAAACTTATAGTCTTGTAAACAAAAATTAGGATGATATTATTTCAACATATCTCAATAATTAGATGAATGAAAGTAGATATTATATACATAGTCCTAATACTTGTGACAGGTTATTATTTCAACATATTTCAATTATTAGATGAGTGGAAGTAGATATTATATAGTCGTTATACTGGTGACCAGTTACCTGAAGTTCCTGCTACCCTCGAAAGTGCTTTCGGATGAGGCTTTACCACCTGGGTATGGCTCCTCTCCAAAAAGTCCACTGAGGTATGCCCACAAGCTTCGTCCAAATCTTCAATCTCAAATTGCTGAGGGGACCCTAGCCTCATCAGTGGTTTATGAGACGCAGTTGCAAGCTGATCTCCATCTACCATATCCAAGGAACTGCTGCTTTGCGTTGACAATGAGCTGCAGCTTGCTAATTTATTTAAATCTAACTGAGCATTTTGTAGACTAGAATTATCACCTAAGCTTTTAGAAAGAACCGTCGTTATATAATTATCACATCCAATCTGCATCACTCCATTCACTGACTTGGACTTGTGTGCTGGTGTAGACCCCTAAAAAATAACAACTTGTTATACAATATGTGCTATTATTTTGAATATAATAATAATAATATTCATTTTGCTGAAACTATACAAAAAATTTACATATTTTGAATTGTCAATTTTGAATTATATACCTATCTCATTATTTAAAATATACTTTCTTAGATCTCGCTTGAATATCTTAATACTAGTTATAGTTTTCAATATACTTGATAAAATTATAGAAAGCCTATATAATGAAGATATATAATTGGTAGATTTAGAACTTTGGATATAAAAACTTTCAGTATTTCTAGTATTATACCCAAGCAAAATCTCCAAAATTTTTTTTTAGAGATTTTAGTTGATATGAAATAAATATGATCATTGAAACTCAATTTTCCGTTTAACATAATGCCTAAATATTTTACTGTTTCTACTCTTCTAATTTTTTGTTCATTAATCTTTACAGTTATATCACTTATATCCTCATTTTTATTAATCTTAAGGGTTTTACTTGTACCCAAAACTATGACTATTTTTGCACTTTTAGGGATAAGTTATTGTCACATAACCATTTATTAATTTCAGAAAGGTATCTATTGATCCCCTCTGTCATATTCTTAATATCTTTGCCACAGATATCACAAATTTCACAAGAATTTGTTTAAATGGCTCTAAAAAACTAATTCATGCACATTTAAATACACTCAGATATATTTATTGGATCCAAATAATAAGGAAATGGATATATTATGATCAGAATTATTGAATATACTTAAACTTTTATATAAGTAGTGATTAAGTATATCAATAGTTGTATTGCATCTATGCTTCTTCTTCATCTAACATGAAGATAAGTACTTATTTTACTTGCTGCTGCTCTAATCAACTTATTAAAGTTGACCTAAAACTAATGAAAAAAACATGCTAGCCATTGCTAGAGTATAATACGAAAAAATCAGAGGAATTTTTTGGATTTGTATAAAATTATTTCGCTAGATGTAAGTTTTGTAGGAATTATACTTAGGAAAAACGAATTTTACTCACGTCAACATCTGACAGAGAACTGGCGGTGGATGCCGTAGATTGCGTTCTATAATCTTCATCGGTATCAACGAGATCGAAACCAAACGAATCTTCTGGGTTCGTTACTCTCTTTGGCTTTTTTTGTCTATGTACTAAGGGGGGTACAAAATTTGTACTAACTGCATGGGACCTTTCTAACGGCTTATGTGTCAATCTAGGAGGTAAAGGGGGCGCTGTACCATCTGCACTCTCATTAACTGGAGTTGTTATATCTTTGGTATCTTCCGTAGGAGATGGCGAACTATATGCTGTCCATATTTGATAATATTCTTTACTAGGTAGTTTGTGGGTTTCTTTTGCTTTGATTTTTTTCTTTGTACCTCCCATATTTGTCGATTCTGAGCGAACAAGTCCGGTAGATTTTTTTTTCACGCCTAACATTAATTCGCTGTTTTTGGTCGTGAGATCTTCCAAGGAATTTGAATTTCTCAATGCCGGTATATCAGATTCGTCTTGAAACGCCGTATTGTCTATACCGTTAAATTTAGTTTTTTGTTTAAGTTTCAGGATTTTCTTCAATTTTTCTGATGGTTTTATAATCAAAGAGTCAGTTTCTGCAAGGTAATCTAAGGTGTGTCCATCGTAATAGCGAAAGCAAAGGAGTTTTTCACAATCTGGAAAGCAAATTCACAAATTGATTGAAAAAGAGAAAATCTTTTTTCACAACATCAATGTTTCAAAATATAGAATTAATAAATTACAAATATTAGTTTATGTAAGAAACCTATAATTCTAATTTCCCTCTAATGTTTTTATATAAAGTTCATCGAACAATGTTTTTTGAATATTTAAGGAAAATATTTGAAGTAATTTGCCATATATTGAGTCCAGAAAATCTCATAAAATTGGTAATTGAAAAGTAAAATAATCATGGCATATCATTGCAACAAGAACTTGAAGAAGTGTAGACATTTATTTAAGTCATTCATTATTTACCTTGAATTGTTCAACAAATTCTATGTCAAAACTCTGATATAATTAACAAAACCAAAATATATTGTTCACCATGATCTGGGTGAAAATAACGTCAATTAATATCATTAAATACATCAGAAAGCAAGAAACGCATATACAAAGTTTAAACCATATACCATAATTTTGCATCTACTTAATTTTTAGGATCCTAGAACTCAAAACTTATTACCATGCATTTGAGCGACACCTATAGTACATATTTCTCATTAATATTTGTACGATTATACAAAACCTCTTTATCAAATAAAATGAAAAGTAAATGAATTGAACGATTCTTGATGATATGATTCAATTAAAATATGCACAAAATATACACACCTGTATGTTTAGGTGGAATATCTAACAGCCACATAGTACTTCCTTTTTGTCCACGAACTTCTTGTCTTGCGAGACACTCTTCAGCGTTTTTTGAATCTGAAAACGAAATCCATCAATGCAGGTGCAATAGTCGATTCAGATCAGTGTAAGTTCAGAAAAAACAATCCGAAATCGAAGAACGCGACACAATCACTGAAATATATCCCATACCAACAATAATTTTTGAAATATTACTCTCTAACCGGAACACGGTAGCATTTAAAACGGAAATGGATGAATCAGTACTTCATCAATACTTATTGTTATTCAGGATACATAATATATGTATTAACTGACCCTGACACATAATTGAATAGAACGAGAAGGAAATAAAACACTAACAGGCATCGTTTCGAAGATAATAATGAACCATTTGAGTTGAAAGCAATTCCAATTCACTTTCATCTCATTTTACTGTAAATTGAAAAGTAATTTTTATATAAAAGGTAGACTCGTGCTAGTAGGTGCTTATAGCAGATGAAGAAACGGGTAGACATACATTTTAGGTTTGTTTAGTTACATTTTTGTTTAGTTTAATTTTTTTTAAGTTTCTGATTAGAAAAATGTGTTATCTTTTACCTGTTACCTAACACGAACAATCTGAATGCATTTTAGGCGGTTTCGTGGTCTGTTAACATAGATAACAGCTCAATAAATGAATTTTAATTACGTTATGAATCACGGAAATGATTTATTTCCGGACTTTACTAAAGAGATAATAATGTAGGTCTTGACTAGGAAATGACTTCAGAAATGTAAGAGCTGATAACAATGAAGATTTTGAATATATTATACCCAATTTATGAGAGATATTATTCTATATTATTCTTTGCACAATGTACTCTACAAAAATGTGGTTTGTTTAGAGTTAAGAATATTTAGATGAATTTATCAGTTCAGGTACTTTGAATATTTTTCCATTGGGAATGGTTGAAATAATTTTTATAAGTTTTATACAGAACAAAATTGAAATATTGAAAAAATTTGTATAAAGTATTATTCTGAACTATTATTTTTATTATTATTAAATTTTTGTGCATTTCTTTGAACTTGATATTAGTATGGAGAAAAAATAAGCCCTGATTTAAAACTTGATATTTTTTTTATTTAAGCTTTGAATGAATAGCTCATTAGAGCTGATGAAAGGCTGAAAATTGTTGTAATTATGTTAATTCATTCATAATAAGAATATACCAAAAATAACAGAGCAATCTTAAAATAAACTACTATCGTTTGGATTGTACGTATTTATATATTTCGCATTTTTATATAACATGGTTATATTTGCTTATAGGCCTGAATATGATGAAAAGGAAAAAAGATTAAGCCAATAAAAAAACCTGTAATTATTTTCAAATCCAAAACAAAAAAATTCAATTTAGTTTTCAATTTTAAGATTTATTAAAAGAAGCGACTTGTACTAATTTATAGAAAATACTCACATTCATTTGTGCGTTAAAAAATTTGTACTTTTGAATATTGTTCTCGTCACTGTTTAGTTAAAATTCACGAAATTATAACGACAAGGATATCTAGCTATTTTTTGAAGCAACTGAATTTGCCGTTCGAAATCGGGATCGTATGTATAGTGCGGTTTTAAGAATTACCAAATGCCAACATTCCTACACTGAACACTTCTTCCGGTATGAGAAGTTGGAGACCGGATATAGGACGTCCGACACAGCTTTTATGTCGGCTGAGGTAAGAAAGCAGGGTTGTACTATGAAATTCGATAGATTTACGAGGAAGTACCTATCCCGAAGATAATAAAAGCATAATTCACACTAACACATATTGACAAAAAAAGTAACGAAGGTGTTTGAACAATTAATTGTTGCTAAATTTTTTCTTTTTTATGTAATTCAAATTTTTTGGGATCCGTTATCTTTGTACATAACCTTCAATTACAAGGGTAGGATGAAAAGTTTCCGGCCTGACCAAGAGATGGTACCACTAGGTGTACTTTTGGAGCGGTTTTGGACTGTTTCCTAACCTCAAAAATGGCTTGGCGGTAAAAAATTTGAGAGCAACGAAAACGTATCGAAACTATAAATCAGTATTTTGCGCAGCTTGACGAATCTACATTTAAAACTGGTAAAGCTGAATTAGAACACTGTTATAAGAAATGTATCAGAGTTGATGTAGATTATGTTGAAAAATAAACCAAAAAAAGTTTAACACATCAATTTTTTTGGTTAGGTCGGAAACTTTTCAACCACCCTCGTATTATATATCATTTCAATGAAAATTCCAAGCAATTGATTTAATTGAGAATATCAATTGTAATAATGATTACCTAGAAAAGGCGATATTTGATATACTTATGATTTTTTCAACCACGTAGGGTTAAGGGGCGGAGCCAGGAATTGGCTCTAAACAAAAAAGTTTATACCGGTAAGTCTCATGAGAACTATTTTATTCAGTGTTTTATTATTTTTGGCATACAATAAGACTTCCCGTTGATATATTTTGTTTTGGAACCACTGTTCGAAAAAAGAAGTTTTCAAATAAAATAATTTGAATTAAATTAACTCTCTTGTGAAAAACGGATATGATTTCTCAAACGACAGGTTCTCTGAACAAAAGACAGATATGTAATTTCTTATTCTATCACAAAGAACGAGTAAACACTAAATTTACATATGTTTATGGAATTTTACACTAATAAACTTATTTATTTTGAGTCAGTATGACGCCAAGGCAGTCCATTTTGTATCTGTTATTTATTCGAATAATATTTAGTTTCTTACATACACATTTATAAATATTGTTTTTTTATGTAAAAATAAATTTTAATCAAAATAAGTAAAGTAAGGACGGTCCTGTGTAAAGGTAACTAACTAATGGGCGGTTCCGGTTCCCCAAAAACATCTGTTTGTAGTAACCGACACCAATAAACTAACCCTAATTAAAAGAAATAGTAAAATGTCAACTGTTTCCAACTATTCATTGAAGTAATAAATTTATTTATAAAATCTATTTTAATCACATTCTAGTTTAAATTCGATAAATATATTGCCGCGATTGCAAAATTGAATTTCACAGGTGCAAAATGGAAAAAATTAAAAAAAATATGGAATTGCGTACCGTAAAGATAATATAACTGAAAGAGTTATAAATCAATCATTCTAATGTCTTAGTTAAGCCAAAGATGTTATTTAGGGGGGCACGTTGAATAAGCAAAAGAAGGACCTTACCATATGAATATAAAGTCTATTTATTGAGTTAATAAACTTGTTTATGCAATCTATTTTGATCACATTCTGGTTTAAATTCAATAAATATATTGCTGCAATTGCAAAATTTAATAATGAAACAATATTTAGAATTTTCTCATAATTTTAATACAAATACGCATGACGACGTTTCGAAGTACTTCGAAAAAATTATGAGAAATTAAAATTATGAGAAAATTCTAAATATTGTTTCTTTATGGATATTAATTTCTCCAAGTATCGCCCTCATCAATCATCAATTTGCAAAATTTAATTTCACACGCGAATAATAATAAATATCAAATAACAAATTAACGTAAAATTGGTTAACGTAAAGATAATTTCAATGAAAGAGTTATATAAATCCATCATTCTAATGCCTTAGTTAAGCCAAAGATGTTATTTAGGGGGGCATGAGTTGACAACAGCTAAAGAAGGACTTTACGGTATGAATATAAAGTCAAATCTGACCGAAAAAACAAAGTAATAACAAATAAGATTAAATTCAATGGATGATGAATCGACCTTGTGATAATTCACAATTAAATGAGAGGTAATGAGAAATACTTGTCTAAAAATTACAAACTGAGAATTATCAAGACAGTCTTGATAATGACGTAAAAGGCGAAACTAGTCGAATAAACGGTTGTTCAGTTTGTAATTTTTAGACAAGTATTTTTTATTACCTCTCATTTATTTAGAAATAAGATTATTTAATTAAAGTGAAATTAACATAATGGCGTAAGATATGAATAGTTATAGATGAGCAATCTGAATAAAATAGTAGATATTAAGAATTTTAATATAAGAAAAAAACTATAAACGTCTAACTTGAATACATTTGTCTGGTACTTGCACTAGTATTTGTATATGTTTATTTAAATTAGGGGTTCCCAACATATTACCATATTACCTAATTTACTAACCCCTCTTGTCCCAACTCAACTACGTTGAAAACAAAACAAACAATGTAAACTTTAATAGAATAAAATGACCATTTAAGGGACAATAAATACCTAGCCGCTCGTCGCGCCACCTGGATCACCCTACACCCCCCAAGTGAACACGCCCACTTGGGGGCGCATATTAATGACTATTATTAGATATTATTCTCTGAAAATAATACTGACCGAATTCCATATTATATATAATCTCAGAATAATTTGCGTATTGCATAAATCCGTAATTCCCAAAATTCTCAGGTAGACCCCAGGGGTCTTCTAAAGACTTGACAAGGGTGTAATTTGGCTTGAAAAATGGGGGGTTCACAGATTTTAATGTGCTTCCCGATTCGCGAATACTTTTCGTGGGTTCTATAGTGAAGAACAAAAATATCGGCTCTGGCTTTTCTATCAATGTAAGCAGATAGAAAGACGAATTTTCGTTAGAATTGAAGCCAAATATGAAAAATTTGCTGTCTGTTCATCAGTTAAAATCAACCAATATAATTATGATTATTCCTAAAAGTAGTGAATTTAAAAAGCATATTGAGTATACCACAAAACAGACAAATTTGCGTTAAAACTGAAGTCAAATATCAATAATGTGTTGTTTGTTCATCAGTTGAAATCCTACCAATAAAATCATGATAATTCCTTCTACTAGTGAATTTATATAATAAATTTAAATTAAAACACCTGGCGTTAGATTTACAGAGTATAAAATATATACTCGTATATCGGTATATCCAACATAATATCCCTGAATATTACAGAGAAACTAACGGCAAGTGTTTTAATTTTAATTTATTAGCAAACATAGTGTTTCACCAAGTGATAAGCGACATGTTCGTGACATTTAGTAAATTTATATTGTTGAAATTACGATCAATGTTCAATTTTGTAATGATCATTAACGTTACAATTTGAAGTCTATGAAGTATGTAATTTAAAAAATAGAACAGAAGATAATATAATTTAATTTCTTTACTTTTAATATTATTAATGTTTACTACATATTTTTAATTGAATATTATAATAGGGCTTCCATCAAATCCATCTAAATTTTGAATGGGTTATTCGAAAACAAATTTGGGAACTTCTGGAATAAATGATACCGTGATATTAAAATATTCACATAAAACAGAAATGAAAAAGTCATCAATATAATTAATAACCTACAATGATCAGTGGTATGTTATAATTGAATCAACTGTTTCACTGCTATTTTTTAATTACGATATGCGGTAATCCAATCAAGTTTAAGTATATCAAGTATAACAATTATTGAGTGGAATTGAATTACAGAGGATAGATTAATGTAGATGATTAAATGACACTTCATTCACTCTAGACGTAGTATTAGGTGACCATGACGACGCCATGGGCGTAGAAAAGAGAAGGCTGACAGCAAAAGTTAAGAGATAATTATTCTTCCAATTTTGGTTGATATTCATAGCTAGTTACATACAGTCTTGCTGTATGAACTGTAAAGTAAAGCAGTCTACTAGGTGAACAGTTAAGTTTTTGTGCTCAAAAATATAGTAATACTACGAAACTGCAGTCGCAATATAATGAATATAGTGATAAAAATGAGAGTGTATTTTTGTCTATAATAATGGGTGATTTTTTAAGCGTAGTTTTTTTTTAAATCGAATAAAACACTCAATTTCCATCATATATTCAAAATTTTCATTGATATTGATAACTGGCCTTTGCCATTCACATTTTGAAGATAATTTCATCTAAATGTTGTTCGCGGCTCCGTATCAAATGGTCCATTCAGAAGGTGCAATTTTGCGTCACTTTCTCGAGCATTTCGATATTTTTCGAGGCTTCAATTGTTTTCGGCTTGTCCACATACACTAACGACTTTACATAACCCCACAAGAAATAATCCAGAGGCGTCAATTCGCATGATCTTGGCGGCTAATTCACAGGGCCATTTCGAGAGATAAGCTGCTCACCAAATTCATTCTTCAACATGTCCATTGTTTCTGTGTGGCATGTGGCACCGTCTTGATGAAACCACATGTCGAGCAAGTTCAACTCGGCTAACTGGGGCAAAAAAAAGTTGCGTATAATGGCTCGACATCGTTCGCCGTTGACGGTAACGTTTCTTCCACGGTCGTCTTTGAAGAAAAATGAACCGATGATGCCACCAGCCTATAAACCACACCAAACTGTAATTTTTTTGGGATGCATCGGTAATTTTTGTATGGCATGTGGCTGTTCATCACTCGAGATGCGACATTTTTGTTTATTTGCATATCCGTTATGCAAGAAATGAGCCTCATCGCTGAACACAATTTTTCGATAAAACAGCGGATTTTCATTAAGCTGTTCTAAGGCCCATTCACCAAAAATTAGACGTTGTGGTAGGTCATTCGGCTTCAATTTTTGCAGAAGTTGAATTTCAAACCCAAATCAACACGTAAAGTTTTCCATGTGGTTGAGTAACACATGCCCAATTGTTGAGAACGGTGACGAATTGACATTTCACGATCCTCATTAACACCGTACGCTACGGCTGCAATATTCTTTTCAGTACGCACTGTACGCAGGCGAAACAATGGTTTAATGTCCAACAAAGTAAACTTGGTGCGAAATTTGGTGATATCAGCACGAATTGTTGATTCACCAGGTCGATTATAACGATACACATTTTTCGCAAAGGTCGAATTTTAATAGTAAATTTCAAAAATTTGCAATCGTTGCTCGCTTGTAAGCCTTTTCATGATGAAATGGCAGAGTATACTGAAAAACTTTTCACTTTGACAGATGACGTTTGGATGGCATTACCAACCACTGCCGCCAACCTGAAAAACTTTACTCTTAAAAAATCACCAGTTATATTTCATTAAATAATCGATTTGTTTTTGTCATTTACTGCCCTTAAATAGAAAATATTCGACAAAGTTCTGAAGAAGCAACCATTTGTAGCTAAACGACAACTAAAAATATAAAATTTTCAGTTTACGTATAAAATATAAACAGATAAGAAATCTATTTCGGAAATACATACATATTCGGTGAAATCTCTCAATCAACAGTGTCATTTTATAGAAACAGACCGACATTGAGAGGTTATATGAAATAGATTTGAACTCGGAATGTAGGTCATCAATTCTTAACTAGTATATATTAATTTGTTATTCAATACTTGATGTAGGATCTTAATTACATGCCATAGAGCAATTCAATCAAGAATCAAGGCGCTGTATTCATATTCATTCATTATGAATCAATGAGATTAGTGTTTTTCTCGAAGACTGATGGCTTCCGTCTAAAGTCAGGCTAGACTGAAAACGAGTAGGCTAAGTATTTGACCTGCCACTCGAAATTCTATGGCTTTATAAACGAGAGGTTTCAATGAGTTATTGCGCAATTATGCTAATGAAAAAAATCGTACAATAAGAGTTTTTGTTTCAAGTCAAAATGAAGAAAATGAAGATAACGGAATATCAAAAAAGTTATAGGACAAAACAACAGTTACAGAAAAAAAACAAACATAATATTTACGAAAATAAAAATGATTCGAACCATGAAAATTCACTTTTGAAATTTTCATAAAAATATTTCAATATAACTCTTTCAAAATATGTTATTTTGTTTCTTCATGATATTATTGCAATAAATATTACATATAGAAAATTTGAAGATTAAATTAACAGTGCTTTTGTTTAGATATCATAATATGACTATAATGAATATAACTATTAACAAATATAATAAAGTTCACTTAGAAATAATATAACCCGATTCAAATGTTTGTCCATTTGAAATGTTCATAAATAAATTCCTTTTTAATTCCTTTGAAATATGTCTTTTTGTATCTTCATGATATCTTTATTGCAATAAATATTAAAGATTATTATATTGAATTAAACACTTGGCTTAATGTTTCACAATTATATTTATTAAAATTAATTCGGCAACATGTTTCGAGAGTAAGCTCATCTACAAAACAGTCTTGATTAAAAGTAAGATATAAAGTAATATACATTCATAAATTTTGTGATATATGGACGAAATTCAAACCAGTATTTGGTATATTATGTCTATTGGTAATTTTGATCCATTATCATTCAGTTATTCTTTACTGGAACGTTAAAAACTCTACATACTTCATTTTAAACTATTTCACGTATTCTATCTAAGAATTTTAATTGCAAAAGCAACGTACATGTGATAAAGGATATAAGTGATATGACGAACATTAAGTTTACGATACACAGGAAATCGATATCCTCCATATCGCAGTATCTATTAGAAGACTTAAGTGCTGTCATTAATCAAATCAAGGACGTCAAGAATATCTAGCATAAATTATCTAATTCGCGAACTAAACCGTCTCAATAATGATGTTATATTATCGAAATCATTGTAATTATCTCAAGAAATATCGATTATTAATTTATTAGTGAGAATTTACATGAAATTAAATTGCTATGTTTACCCGTATCTATTATATATACGGGTATAGAAGATATGTGAAATTTCGATGATTGGTGTGTCTGTAATCTGAGAGGTGTTTTCTACTGATTCCTATAGATGGAATTGTGGAGTATTCATTATTCTACGGTCTTCTACTTGGAGTCACAAGAAGATGCTTGGGGGTTGAAATCGTTGCCTCACTTCGATGGACGTGGTGTGACTGACGAGTTCCTTGCAGATCGAAACATATATCTCGCACTTCCATCAGGTGTGGCATCGATTTCAATATTTCTCTAACATTTATCCCTTGAAGGATAATGGAGACATCACATCATACACGTTCACATATTTAGCTCTACTATATTCTCTTAGTTAATTTGAATTTTTCAAGTGAATGTTCTAGGGTTCATTCTCTTAAATATTTCATTCAGTGCCATAAGCACAAAAATTTCATTTCCTCATATATATATATATATATATATATATATATATATATATATATATATATATATATATATATATATATATATATATATATATATATATATATATACTGATTATATAAGTCAGATTCCATCAATAATTTCGATAAAATATCACGAAATTTTTTTTTCCTAAAAAACCGAGGAAATATAATATGTAACGTCGTAGAACCCTTTGAAAAACTATTATTCAATCAACAACGTTTCCTTCATTGAAAAACTAACGATATAGATTATATCCGGAATAAGACGGAAGTAAACCAAAGAACGAGTGATTATTTCACACTATGTTCCTTCAGTATTAGCACATCAGGTATTAAGAGCATCCTCTTGGTTTTCTCATGGGAATCCAACCATCTCTCAAGGCAGCAAATGAAAATAATCGTGGAAGGAATAGGCAGGAAATTATTAGTTCATTTACCCAAGCAGAAAAATATATTATGCCTACGAACTTTTTATGTTAGTAAATTTCGATATGCTAATTGATATTTGGATTGTGACTGATGCAAACTGATAGTAGTTAAGATTAATTGACAGGAAATATTTATTTGAATAAAATCTGAACGCTGCCTAGCATTTTTTATATAAAAAGTTACAGCATTATGGTATTGAAAGAATAATTGAAATAGGTATTTAAAACGATATAAATCTGTTTTTACTCGACTAATGAAAACATTAAAAACAAATCTCAAAAAAACAGCGAAGGTAGAAATCTACAGAGTTGTTTTAATAAGCATAAGCTGTAAAAGTTATACCATACAAAATAGATATTTTCGAAATCGAACGTGCCTGGGTTCAGAGTAAGCAACTTTTAAAATCTGACTAATTAATCAATCAAATTCAAAACAAACTTCATTTTCGGTTCGCTTCTCTAATCGGAAAACTTCGTAAGTCTTCTTAAAGTAAATTAAGTGGAATAAAGATTCATTTATAAACACCATAGCCCAATACTTTTTATCTCCAAAAGAAAAGACCTGGGAATTTTCATTTGGAATTCTGGGAATTTTTCATTTTCATTTTCACCCACCGTGAAAATGAAAATGAAACACATACCACCATAATCTATAATTCTCCTTTATTAAATTTATTCCAGTAAAAGGCAATCAAATAAAAGAAAAGCATTCTATGGTCATTCCCCACACTTCACAAGAAATATGTTCTATGGTAATTCCCCTACTTCAGAAAAAAAGTGTTCTATGGTCATTGCCACACACCTCAGGATAAATGCTGGAAGTCCACAATGTATTAGCTCAGTTTAACATCAACATCTGATAAAACCACTGTGTTGGTAAAACAATATTGTTATGTTTAACTTAATTATTCAACTTAATTTTTAGTTTGATACCCGACCATATAAAATTGAAAAATATTCGTTATCATTTTTATAGCCCTTTATATTTTGGTGATTATAATTTCGTTGTTGAATTTTGAATACTGGAAAATATGAAAATTTCCAGAGAACTAAGCCTACGTATGTGCGTAATAATAGACTTTGCCGTAATTAACTTATACTGGTAATCCGAAAATACTTTGGATGTTTATGTTTAATGCTAAAATTTCCTGTGTTTATTTGTACAAAATGTTGCGAAGTACATCCGCCGGGATGTATACGTTTATAGAACTTCCGTTTTCTATCGAAGGAGTAATGGGAAACGGAAGCGATTTTTGAGAGATACAGATGGCCGTCGATGATGAAAAATTATAATGTTAAATTACACTGAGGCAATTATTACGTTGAATGGATACTGCGAATCGATTTCTTTTTTTAAACGACTGGATCAAATCCAATTTCACAATTTTCGAAAAGCTTTTTCATAAAACATAATAATTTTCATCAAATTTAGAATTGGTACCAATGAAGTAATCAGGAAAGTGTATATTTGGAAACTCAGAAAATTAGAGAAATAACTCAACAGGTATAATACCCAAATACAGAAAATAATAATATTATGTTGAAAACTAACTAAATAATTAAAATGATAGAGATATAACAAAGAGCTCAATCTAATCTGAAAAAACTAAAACAGTAACTAATAACTAAATAATAGAATTTAACGAAATATTACAAAGAACTCGATCTAAATCAATTAATTTTAGTCAAATTCGTTTGTTCTAATAATAACTTCTATGGTATTCAAAGTGAATGTCACAATTATTGGCAACTCTATTACAAACTCCAACAAAACTCCAAAAACCAAATGGGGGATTGTATTAGCGAGTTGGACCTTGGAGTCTCTAGGAGGAATAATTCTTTAGTACGAGAATTTTGCCTTGGAACACGATGTTTCAAAGCGAACAACAGAGGAGGACTATTAATTCTGCTCTGCAGTAATTTTTACAAAATTTGAGTGATAAAGTTTCTTTCCTACTCTGAAATGAGATTAAACTAAATCGACTCAATAATTCCTTATGTTTTGTTTATGTATTGTTTCCAGATGTGTTTTCAAGCGCCCCGGGCGTTTCTTAAACTGCATAACGTTGGCCGAAGTTTTATAACTAACGAAAAAACTTTTTTCGTAACAATCCAATTGAAAATGATATTTGAACAATACAGTTAGTGTCGTTGCTTCCTTCAACTACTAAACACGTAGAATTCAATAATATTCGAACCCAATGCATTTGGGAATACTCGTACTTATTTTCAAAATTCAAGAAACAAATGTACTTTCGGACGCTCTTCACAGTAATCGTAAGAAAAAATTTTCAATAGTGCCTTGTTATATAAACTGTTAATATTGTACTATTTTAGCCGCGCAGAAGAAGATAAACATTTTCGAAAGCTTGGAAAATACTGAAGAGGTAAATTATTTTCCCGTCCTGGACTGCAATCCCAATTAAACACTGAATATATATATATATATATATATATATATATATATATATATATATATATATATATATATATATATATGTAAAATGTTAAAAGACTCCTCATATCATTTGAATATAGTTGTATTATATAGTTACTGTAAAGAAGAATAAGAATTATATATAAGAATGGGTATCTTTCAAGAGGAAGGGAGAAACTTCATTTCAACAGACATAATTGAAGAGATTCCTTTTCAAACTAAGAGAGATGTAGATAAGATATATTTGTAAAATAATGGAAATAGATAGTGTTAAGATTGTATAGGATATAAGGACTTTAAATTGATTTTTCTTTTTGGTAAGTTGAACTTGATCATGGAAATCAGTACTGTAAATAAAAGTTATATTTTTTTACAATAAATCAATCGTTTGAGAAATACCTGTGTACAATCTTAACAATCAATTTAAAGTCCTTATATCCTATACAATCTTAACACTATCTATTTCTATTATTTTACAGATACATCTTGTCTATATCTCTCTTAGTTTGAAAAGGAATCTGTTCAATTATGTCCGTTGAAATGAAGTTTCTCCCTTCCTCTAGAAAGATACCAATTCACAGATATAGTTCTTATTCTTCTTTACAGTAACTATATACAACTATAATACAACAATCACCAAACATCACATCTCAAAACTCATTTTTTCCAGATCTACCTTCAATTTCACACACATAAACTAATAATATACATATTCTGGATAAGTATAAAACTCAACTATATGTAATAATATGTAATATATAAATCACACTTATTAGAATCACCTGGCTTACCATGAGTTTTTCAGAGGTTTCCTCATGGTGAAGAAGACTAAAACTTCCGAAGCAAATGCTAAGCCAGAAATATTCCTCTGATACTAAAAATCAATATGTGAAAATACAGAAAAACTAATTTGATTTCTCTAAAAAATAAGTATGACATTCTGATATCTATAGTAATTCATAAAATTAAATTTTTCATTAGTTTTGACAAAGTTGTGATATACAACGAAACGTCAACGATAAGGTTTCTCCTATTAACATTAGCCTGTTATTGCTAAAAACATTCAAAATCACTACATAGTATAAAGCAAAGTCGCTTTTTCTGTCCCTTTGTCCCTTTGTACGCTTTAATCTTTGAAACTACGCAACGGATTTTGATGCGGTTTTTTTAATAGATAGAGTGATTCAAGAGGAAGGTTTATATGTATAACAACATCTACTAAATAGTGGAGAAGTACTGTTATTTTTGAGGTTTCTAATGTGATGTCGTAAATAATTACATTTTTTCCGCTTACATTGCAAACGCTGGCTGAACCCTACGAGTTTTATCAAAATAATGTACTAAGTATTGTACACATTGAAAAGGTCTACAGAAAAGTCCGTGATGGTCTATGTCTATCTCTCATGGATAACCCACAATAACTTTTTTTTGTCATTTACTTTTTGCGACAAATATTGGCTAATTTTCGAAGCGATTTTAACCCATACAGCATTAATCCTTAACCAATTAAATACCTTGAATACATTGTTCATTTAATATAGATATATATGGCCCTTTACACCGTATGATTTAAGTGAATATTTTCGAAGATATTACAGATTTAAAAATTGCGGGTCGTAGTAAACTATAATACAACTATATACAAATGAGATGAGGAGTCTCTTATCATTTTACATATATATGTCTTGCAATAAAGTTAATATTGTGGCTGAGCTCACGCATACACTCCGTATATCGCCTCCTCAAAACCAATTTCTCTGATTTCATAAGTAACGCGACATTTGTGCCCCGTACCGGCCCATATCTTTAGCCCACCACAATAGCCGCCTTTTTAGCTCCATAAAACGGCAGATCGTTTGTGCGCGGACTGGAAAATGAAAATCGAGCAGAGGTGTCTTGATTCGACGTGCGTGTGTGTGTAAACCGACTATCAACCTGCTGCTCTCATCTCGCCGTGAAAGAGACTGGATCAAGAACTACCCACATGACGTTACCCCATGCCCCCCAGAAGCACGCCTCTCATTTATTTTCATGAGATATGATACTTTTATAGAATTCTTCAGTAGGTGGATGCTCGAAATCGAGTTCAAGTAGTAATTTGTAGCGAATACTCATTTTAATATATATGATAGAAATTTTCATATTTATTAGCTCAGGGTGACAAACATGATTTCGTTATTTTCCACCAGAAAAAATTGAAAAAACAAAACAGTGAAGTGAGTATTTTTCTTAGAAAAATTTTAAACCCAGTTCGATAGCCGTAAAATGAAAAAAATTCAATACGAAAATAACAAGAAGCAATAGATAAATGAATATTTTCAATTGGAAAAACTGGGCCTAACCTGGAAAAAGAAGAACCGATTTTGGAACTTCAACTAACTCCCTTCTCATTTCTATCTCATAGATATAAATTTGCTATGTTCTGTTTTTGCAGTTGGTCTTGAAAATGAGCTGACAGCTCGAAACATGTCGACTCAACGTTGTAATTTTATTTTATTATTCAATATAATTGTGAGCATATGTGAGGAATGATATAATGCTATAGATAAAGTAGAAACGGTTATAGTAGTAATATTGGATTTTGAAAGAGCTTTTGAAACGTTATGTAGATCATTATTATTGAAAAAACTGAATAAACTTGGCTTTGAGGGAGTAGTAAATGATTGGTTCGGATCTTACTTGAATTCGCGATTACAAAAAGTTAAGTTTAATGGCATGGTGTTGAATAGCACGAAAGGGGATGTAGGTGCACCCCAAAGAACTGTTTTAGGTCCGTTGTTCTCTTTATATATAAACGATATTGGCTCTCATCTGAAAAAATGTTCTATATGCTTATTCGTTGTTGACAAAGATATTAAGAATATGGCAGAGGGGATCAATAGAGACCTTTCTGCAAATAACGAATGCTTATGTGACAATAGTTTATCCCTAAATGTGCGAAATCTATCTTCATAGTTATGTAAAACCTTTAAGATAAATAAAAATGACGATATAACTATGAAGATTAATGAACAAAAAATTAGAAGAGTAGAAACAGCAAAATATTTAGGCATTATGTTAGATGAAAAATTGAGTTTCAATGGTCATGTTGATTTCGTATATTACTAAATTAAATTAAACTCCTGGCTTACAGTTTCACGATTATATTTAACAACATGAATTTGTCAACATGTTTTATCATCTAAAACCTCTATAAAATCTATTTTTGAAAAATTAGGAAAAATCTGTCGATATATGTGAAATGATTGTTGTTCAAATCAATAATAATGGCACATTTTGAATATTGCTGCACTTTGTTATTTGGTTTGACTAAAGAAAAAATTCAACAATTACAAAAGTTAGAGAATAGAGCCCCGCGAACAATTTTAAAGTGAAATAGGTATACCCCTGTTAAAAACATGCTGAACTCTGAAATGTCTGTTAAACAAAGAATAAATACTCTTTGCTTCATATATATTCATATTTAAAAAAAATCAAATGCTTCCATGTAATGTATTAAAACATTTAACATATGTCACTGATTTGCATGGGTACAATACTAGAAATACTGATAGTTTTTATATTCAAAGTTGTAAGCTTTCTAAATTGAAAAATAGCATATACTACGACGGTTTGTTCATGTTTCACCAAAAGGTAAGCGATAATTCAATTTCGGATTTATATTTAATAGCCCCACCAAAAATCGTGTTATATTAATTATAAGTTTAGGGAATTCGGTTTTTATTATATTTGGCGTTTATCATAATATGGTATGCCTTTTACATGAAATTTTAATATCTTATTCAAAGTTGTCTCGACAAACGGAATTGGTACAAACGAAATTCAATATTTACTTATTTGAAATCAATTTAAAATTTTTTACCTGTTTGTTTGAACATAAAACCAGAAATGATTGATAGACGTTACTTTTTATTTAGAAAAACCCATTCAAACCCAGAGACATTTGTCATTTGACTTCGTTGATCTGATATCTATAGTTTAACAACGCTTGTTAATTTTTTTTCGAACATTGAAACTCCATAGACACTACAGGACATCTCGTCTAACATGAGACTCGAACCCCGACCCTCTATTTCGAAGGCCTCCATGCAGACTCTACCCTTTGGAAACGACACTGATGCACGACGATTTTTCTGAAAATTGGACGCTCTGAACTCAAAACTAAATTTTTTGTGGAAACTTTCTATGAGTATTTCTGGAATAATACAAATAATTGAAGTAATTAAAAATTCTAAATGAACTTCACGATAATCTATTAATAAAGCCTAAATCTAATATGGAATAGATATTGCGAAATTTGTGATATACCACCGCGGTGAAAAAATAGCTGACAAAACACATATATCAAATTGGATGTAATTAGTTAATTGCTTATTGAATAAATGACATAATTATACATCTACCAAGGCTGGAAAGATAACCTAAAATAATTGGAAAACGATCGGATCGCCCATTCGTATCAGTTCATAATAATATGATTAATATTAGAAAAAAAAATTCTTTCTAAATAACATATTCTTTGTATAGTATGACAATCATTGAATAAAATTTGAATTTAAAGATTTGTGGATACTTTTTGAAGGTGAAAGTTCATAAATTATCAAAATGCATTAATATTTATTTATTCATAATACTACGTATAGCAGTAGCTTTTATCAGGATTACTTACTAGCATTTTTCGTTTCAAAGAATTGATATTCGTTACAGAAATATTCTCTATAATATTCTATCAGTTGTGAGAGACTTTGAGATATGTCAATGACAAAAATCTTTCTTAATTTTGAGTTTGTACAAAGTATAAGTATAAATAGAGCCTGAAAGAATTTGCAAAGACAAGTAAATGACCATGGGAAATGGCATTCCGTTCAGTTCTAAGCACGATAAGAACAATCAGAGGACAAATAACACAGCAAAAACATCAAAAATATAACTGAAATATTCATCAACAGAATAGAGCACTATTTTCGAAAGCAAAATTTTTATACTTTGATGTATTTGATTTGTCGTATATAAACCGAAAGATGATTGTAGATCTTTGCGCTCAATATTGAGGTGCTGTCTTATCAAATGGTGTACAAATTCTCATTCTCAGAAGCAACGAGCTTATCAAAGAGTGGATTCTATCAATTATCATAGCATAATCAGACAGGTTAATCCAAATATGAACCGCACAAAGCAAAGAGATAGTCAAGAAATCGTTTTGAACCACTTTCTGCAAGAAATGATCCTTGATATAACTTCCGAATTAACACGGAGATGTGATGTAAATAGAATCGTTTTATTGTTCTTTAGCGAGTGAATGTACTTTATCATTGGCGAATAACGGATAGAATACGGTAGGTTCTACTAAAGTGGAATTACAATACCGCAAATTATGGAAATGCGAAGTGGCCCGATAGTAGCGAACGAATCGTTAATCGGAAAAAGGTCGCGGTCGGCTATGAACGCGCAGATGTTTCACGGAGGATTTCCTGTACATGTCAATTGACTGTGTCATTGCGAATTTTTGAGAAATAATGACCTGTGATGGTATAAATGGGACTATTACCAAGTGTTTAGGTATGAGTCGAATATTTTATTTTCGGTATGGAAAGAAAAAGCATTTCTTATTGAAAGGAGATATGTACGAGGGTTATTCGAAATGAAATACAACCAATACAGTCGACCATGCGAAACTTTATAAGGAATAGAAGAATATATTATTGTTTATAATGAATGATCATTCATTGATAGTAAAAAAACATTGGTTCTAATAATTTTGATTGAAAAAATAAATATTGCCTGAAAGGGACGTAAAAAACCGAAAACAAACCGAAGATTATTCTAAGAAAGTTACCCTGGTAATTATATTTCCCGGAGTGTTTTGTGATTAGTAGAAGCGATTGATTTGGCATGCCTGAAATTTCAATAATTTCAATGAAAAATATTTCTCTGGTGAAATCTTCCAGATTAATAGGTTAAAATGTAAAAATGTCAAAAACATGAGAGACAAACGAATAATTAGATATTTTTTGTATTATTCAAGTCCAATAAAATGAATATTTTATTAGTGTGTTTTATATTGACTTTTTGTAAGACAATTGTGGCAATTTGAGTGATTTTCTCAACCAGAAAGCCCATTTTTCATAATATTTCCTGCAGAAACATCTTTCATGATTTTATATTTATTTAAATTTTCGAATTTTCATCTCTTATTCGTTTCGATTTTTCAATATTTCTCCCCATTTTTTTCGAAAAACCTCTGTGATATTCAATGATTTTTTCTGTTTTTAATTGATATTTGTATTTGATATTTATGGATCTAGCAAACTATAAGAATTCAATAATTGAGATTGAATATTTGTGTAACATTGTGCCAAGAGTTTGATTTAAATTTTTTAAAAGAGTTTGATATGAACTGATCTGCTTCAAGCTGAACGTAAAAAGCGCACTTTTCGAAATATTTCCTGCAGAAACGTCTTTTTACTTAGCTGAAAATGTTGTTTTAAATTTTTTCTATAATTTTCCTACTTGATAATGAAACAATATTTAGAATTTTTTCATAATTTTAATACAAATGCTAAATTTAATCCAGTATTTGATAAAGAAGTAGTACTTCGAAACGTC
Organism: Henosepilachna vigintioctopunctata; assembly: GCA_030704895.1. Classification (NCBI taxonomy): domain Eukaryota; kingdom Metazoa; phylum Arthropoda; class Insecta; order Coleoptera; family Coccinellidae; genus Henosepilachna; species Henosepilachna vigintioctopunctata. Next base: position 1,518,463 of record JARQZJ010000126.1, read on the forward strand.
GTCATGCGTATTTGTATTAAAATTATGAGGTTAATATTGTTTCATTATGGATATTAATTTTCTCCAAGTATCGTCCGCATTAATCTTCAATTTTTCCTAATTGAGATAGAAAAATGGTTGCATGAGTGAATTGAGTTGTTGCATTATTTGAGATTTATAATTGTTTTTCCCTCTTATTTTTTCAATAAACCTATCTTACATATTTCGTGGTTTTCTTTCTATACTTTATTGATTTCCTTATTCAATATCTTCTGATATCACAACAATTATTACTGTTTCATAAATCGTAGCTGCCCATATGAGTAAATTCCGATTTTTTATGAATCACTTCGCAATGATTTCCTTTCGTGAACTTCCGGTCGTATATGATAATTGGGTGATTATTCATTTATTTGTGCTACTGTCCGCGAAATCAATAGTAGAAAGTTGACATATGTACATAAACTTATGGAAATGAGGAATTGTATTGAATTAAAGGCACATTCATTTGTGTGGTTTATGTACTTAGTTCGATTTTGAACTTATAAACATGTGGTATTGCAGTTCAAATTGGAAAATGGCGAAAAAAACTTGAAATTTTTCGTATTTTATAGTGAAAAATTATTTTCTACACCTTATGGATTGAATTTCCAGAAAAACTCGAGAAATTGACAATCTAAAAATCACTCTCCTGTTTTACTTTCTTCTGGATACCGAAAATTATATTTCAAAACCATGTAAAACATGAAGGTTAGTCTTTTCTTATTACTAATAGAAATATTGAAATTTTTTAGATACAAATTTCAAGGAGCTGCCTGCACAAATGTTGTCGAAGAAAAGACGAACTATTAACATTCGGAACTGAATGTTTGCTGCATTCCCAGGAATATCGAAGTCGTTGGAAATACTACACAACGGTGTTTCATAGTATTCTGGGAATCATCAGTGGGATGAATCAAACAATCGAGTGTACGAGGGTGGAGTAAAAAGTTTCTTCCTGACCAAGAAAAACGATGTTTAAAATTTTTTTTGCTTTATTTTTCAACATAATCTCCATCAACACTGATACATTTCCCATAATGTTGTTCTAATTTAGTTATACCAGTAGATAATCGTTTTGAACGTAGATTCGTCAAGCTCCTCAAAATACTTGTTTATAGTTTCGATAACTCCTTCGTTGCTATCAAATATTTTACCACCAATCCATTTTTTGAGGTTAGGAAACAGGTAATAGTCACTGGGGGCTAAGTTTGGAGAATAGGGAGGATGCAGCATCAATTCAAACTTGAATTCGTGGATTTAGGTCATGGCAACAATCGACGAATGAGCTGGTGCGTTATCGTCGTTATCGTGATGAAACAAAAGTTTTTCTTCGCCAAATGAGGTCGTTCAATTTGCACCTCTTCCTTCAAACGTTGAAATAAGTCTGCGTAGTATTGACCAGTGATAGTCTTACCCTTTTCAAGATAAACAATCTATATAATTATACAGCTCGTGCCACAATCGATTTATTGAAAGACACGTTTGGTGACTGCCTAATTTCACGTTTTGGACCTGTGAATTGGCCTCCAAGATCTTGTGATTTAACACCGCTAGACTACTTTCTGTGGGGCTATTTGAAGTCATTGGTCTATGCGGATAAGCCACAAACGCTTGACCATTTGGAGGACAATATTCTCCGCGTTATTGCCGATATACGGCCACAAATGTTGGAAAAAGTCATCAAAAATCCACGTCCAGATTGGACTACATCCGAGCCAGCCGTGGCGGTCATATGCCAGAAATCATATTCAAAATGTAATGCCACTAGATTGTTTTGGAATAAAAAAATTCTCTTCAATCGAATGATCCATCGTTGTTTTATTGCAATTTAAAGTTCCATACCTCTAAAAAAAACACCCTATATTTATTGTAAATTTTGTGAAACTAAGCCATGTGTTTTTATTTCATATTAAACTTCACCAAGAGATCAGCGAATCAACTTTATTGAAATCATTGTATTTTCCACAGTTGCAGTTTGAATAAGCATTTGAACTAATTTCTTTCATTTACAATGAACGACAGAAAACAATCCAAGCAGCCAAGATGAAAAGCTCCTACAGATATTAATGTGGTGTACATTATCCATTCAAGTTGCATAATGACCAGGTTATTTCCTTAATCGAATTTCCCACAATTCTCTTTGTTTCCAATTGCAGTAGAGTTCAACAACATCGAAATGCAAATGTTTGCAAAAAATGTAAACCATAAATGACTATGTGAAGCATATAGGATGCTAGAGAAATGGAATGAGTTAATTCAGTTAATAAAGCAATTAATTTCATGAACATAATTATGTTTGTCACTCGAGCCATTCATAATATAAATATAGTTCAAGAAAAACAATAAAAAATAATGAAAAACCTCTGTATGTTTTGCATAAATTCCCAAGCTACATATTTACCAACATAATCTAAAATATTTCAACAAAATTCTAACACTACTCCCCAAATATTTGTATGAATCACACAAAATTAAAAAGAAAATTCGGTTTACTACGTTATTAGTGGTGAAAGTTATCTTAATAATGGGTAAACAGCCACAAACAAATAAACGTAGAGTATATAAAACAATTTTTGGGGAAAGAAGCCAAATATATTAAATAATAATATACTTTTTGTAGCAAAACTTGTTTCTTTCATTAATGAATAAGCCAAATAAAACTTACGAGAAAAAAATTCAATTTCAAGTAGTTTTTCTCAAACTAGGTGATAGTCACGAATTTACGGATGTTCATCATCAGGTTGATGATCTTTTCGTGAAACATGATTTGATATAAATTTAATAAGAACACTTAGATTAGTTTCACATAATTATAATAATTACTTGACAATTTTTTCCAGGTGTTGCCCTATTTCGAAAGTTGAACTTAGATATGGAGTCCAAATTTCGTATTTTTGTGTAACCTTTTGTGTATTCTCTCAGAAATTCCTTGTTATGATACGATTAGAATCATCTATCATATTTGACATTTGACATGGTACAACATTGATTTAATTGTTTCAATTTGGATAAAAGCTTTTATAAATATCCTTTATAAAATTCCAATTCATTCCTCAATAAATTGGACTGTCAAGTTATAAATAGTTTGTCCGAATAGTTTATCTGATATTCGAGAAGAAAAATTTTAGAATTAAACCAGTGGACGCTAAGATTATCTAGTGTGCTTCATTCGAATATCGGCAAGAATAACCCAAATCTGCCTTTAACTTTTTATCAAAGGGTCAGAAGTCGTTTCGGTCGTTACACAAAAAGATCTGGGTGTAATGATTTCGAAAGACTTGTCGTGGTCTCCTCATATAAGTGCGATGTGCAGACAAGCAAACTCATGTTTGTATCTGTTCGTGAAAGTTGTTAAACGGTCTTCGATTCAGACTGTTACAATTTATAAGACATATATTCGAATTTGGTTCCTCTATTTGGTGCCCAGTGTTAGCGCATAACCAAAATTTTATCGAAAGTGTTCAAGAGAGCTACTAGAATGCCTTATGGTACAAACAGACCTTAGTACGGGCAGCGTTTACTACTCTCTGGCCTCATCAAGGTTCTGTACTCGGACCTCTTCTATTCATATTGGTTATAAATGATCTGCCTTCGAAGTTGTCCCGATTTTTGGTGACACTATTTGCCGATTATTTATCGGTGGTTGTTTCTGGTAGGACTCCTGAAGAACTTCTGGAGGCATGTGAATGCATTGTGAGGGAGTTTGTAAATTGGTGTCGAATGAACAATTTGATGATGAACGTTAACAAAACTTTATGTGTTAATTTTTGTCTGAAAGCCAATGGAATTAGTACCTTGCATGTTAAATATGGGGACAACTCTATATCATCATCACAAACAACAAATTCTCTTGGAATATATGTAGACAGAAATTTGAGATGGACATCATACATTGATGTTTTATTTAAAAAATTGAGTAACTCATGTTTTTCAATTTCTAGAATTAAGAACATCGTACCTAGAAACTGTGTTATGAATGTGTATAACAGTCTTGTATATAGTCATCTAAATTATAATATTCTGATGCAGGGGCTGCTCTACAGAAATAAATAGGGTGTTTATTACACGAAAGCGAATACTTCGATTAATATTCAATATTCATCAACGGACATCTTGTTAACCTATCTTCATTAGTAATTACATAATTACCTTACCGTGTTTATATATTTATAGATGTTTGTTATATGTTATAGAAAATGAAGATAGGTTTATAAAATTGAATATAAATCATGAATATTCAAAAAGGAACAGTGATGTCCTACTTATTTCTATGCATAAAACAGCTTAATTTGAGCACACTCTCTATTATTATCAGAGTATTAAAATCTTCAATTATTTACCATCGAATTTGAAAGTACTGAAAACTCATTTGTTTAAGAAAAGTGATGTATCTGTTTTTAACGTCACTTAGAGTAACTACGAAGTTTTTTTATTCACATATTGCATCTCCAGTGAAATTATTTCAGTTTTGTTTTGAACGTTCTCTCGCTTTATTAAATGTAATTTGAATAGTTGTAAATCATTATCATTAATATTTATTTAATGGCAAACCGTAGACATATTCTTCCAATGCGAGTTCGCTAACAAAATACCACCCCAGACCGCCATATTATCCCATCAATATCTCGTACTCGATTCCCAGAAAAGCGTATTGATGTTTATTGTGAAACAATAGGCGGCTAAGCCTTTCAATAACAAGATGACGTCGGTTGATCGCACGCCAGAAGAAATACGAATTAGCCAGTACCGGAAACGGTGCAACATGTGCATCGGGACAGCCTCCGGAGTACCGGAAGTGACAAGGCACGCATTGATGTTCCGAATAATTACAAGATGAAGACTTCATTTAGATGAATTGTGAGGTGGCGACTGAGAACAGTCAAAAATCTATTTAAAAAGCAAGTTATTTATGATTTATGACTGCGAACCTGCAAATTAGGCATGAAGTTATTCCTGGAGAAACGGGGTGCCAACCTGGTTATTAAATTCATCATATATATATATATATATATATATATATATATATATATATATATATATATATATATATATATATATATATATATATATATTTCTTGAAATTGATTTATTGCCTGTTTAAGATATTTAATTTCGAAAGATAAAAAACATACTGCCAAAAATCAAATCGAAGAAATATATACAAAATTTAAAAGTAAAACTGTAACTCAAAGAAAAACTCATACAGTTTATAGTATTCCGTGTAACAATTGCAATAAAAGCTATATCGGACAAACAGAACAAAACCTCGAAGAAAGTATCCAAGCGCATAAATACGCGAAAACTCAAATCACAGCCTTACATAAACATAAAATAACAGAAAAACATGATTTTGATTACAAAAATACGAAAATTTTGGCAACTGAAAGGGACAAAAAAAGTAGAGAAATTTTAGAAATGCTACACATTCGTAAAAATTTAGAAAACACAGTAAATGAAAGAACAGACATTTAACATCTCAATTCAATTTACAATAACTTAATAAACCTCACAAATAGCACTCGTAAAGTAAACACACAACAATCACCAAACATCACATCTCAACACTCATTTTTTCCAGATCTACCTTCAGTTTCACACACATAAACCAACAATATACATATTCTGGATAAGTATATATAAAAAACTATATGTAATTATAAAATGTAAATATGAATCTTATTAAAATCACCTGGCTTACCATGAGTTTTTCAGAGGTTTCCTCATGGTGAAGAAGACTAAAACTTCCGAAGCGAATGCTAAGCCAGAAATTTTCCTCTGATAATGAAAATCAATAAGTGAAGATACAAAAAAACTAATTTGATTTTTCTAGAAAATGAGTTTGACATTTGATATCTATAGTAACTCATAAATTCAAATAGTTTTGACAAATAAAGTTTTTCATATCAAAAAAAAAGCCTGTTATTGCTAAAAACTTTCGGAATTATATATATATATATATATATATATATATATATATATATATATATATATATATATATATATATATATATATATATATATATATATATATGTAAGGAAATGAAATTTTTTTGTGCTTATGGCACTGAATGAAATATTTAAGAAAATTAACACTAGAACATTCATTTGAAAATTCAATTTAACCAAGAGAATGTTAAAGTAGAGCTAGATATATGAACGTGTACGATGTGATGTCTCCATTATCCTTCAAGAGATAAATGTGAGAGAAATATTGAAATCGGTGCCACACCTGATGGAAGTGCGAGACATATATGTTTCGTTCTGCAAGGAACTCGTCAGTCGCACCACATTCATCGAAGTGAGGCAACGATTTCAACCTCCAAGCATCTTCTTGTGACTCTAAGTGGAAGATCGTAGAGGAATGAATACGCCACAATTCCATCTATAGGAATCAGTATGAAACACCTCTCAGATTACAGAAACACCAAGCATCCAAATTTCATATATCTCTTATACCCGTATCTACTAAATTGCAATGTTTATTTGATATAAAAATAATATAAATATAAACAATATCTATTATTTTTTCATAGTGAAAATTGAGAATTTAAATTGAATTTCAAAAGTTTTCGAATTCGACAGGGATTCGAACCCAAGTCTTCAGGTTTACGCCCCACTGCTTTTTGATCCCTAAGCTAACGAGGTCTCCACTTTGAGATGCAACTCAAATTCATATCTAACAACTCTTTTATTCGTCAAGCTAGTTATTCGACACACAGATTGTCGTCTTCGAAACTGCAGGTAAAAGTGAGTGAACACCACCCATCCTCCCAGATGTATTAATTTTTCCAAAAGGAACAATGATAAATATAGTACAGTAACTTTTCATATTATAAATCCAACCACGTGCGGACATGAAGAATGTATTATTATTTTCATACTGAAAATTCGGAATTGAAATTGCATTTCAAAAGGTTTCGAACTTGACTGGAATTACTGGGATTTACGAAACAATTTTGTAAACAATTTCAAGTCCTACATTTATTCCAGACACATTTCTTATATCCTCTCAAATATTTGAGATATTTCCAACAGTTGATTATCGATAGTTTTTTTTTACCCCAAACAGAATTCAACATTTTTCTACTACAGATACCTGAAACGTATGCTAAAATAAACTTATCAAAATGCATCAGGCTTGTCTTTTAATGGTAATTTGAAAGCTCATTTTACTGTAGTAAATCCCCATTATCTCAAATCGACCTCCATGTTGTACTTTAGGCTGAACATATGTTTGCACCCACGCGACCCATTAAGTAATTGGAATAAATCTGATAGTAGGTGTCAAAAGTCATAACAATGGCATTAGATAAAAATGGAAAATAATTGTAGCATGTGTAGAAAGGCATTTGCCCATATGGTGTTTCAGCAAATTATCTTTGCACTTTTCATGATAAAAAAGATAACAATAAATAATTGGATATACGAATCATCTTTCTATAACGATAGCAGATGATGGATATTGGCCCCCCAATTAGTAAAATAAGTAGACCTTGAAGCATTCTTTAACCATGAAGTTATGAGTTCAAATCCCCACGGTGCCGAATAATTAAATAAAATTGTACAATTCATTTTCCAGATAAATTTTCTCAATTGTCTGAAAATTTCAAAATTACTGAAATGACAAAAGCAGAGGTATTCGTAATGAATATTTATAGCGTTTGGTCAAAAATTAGGAGGGACGAAAAAGTTTTGCCGAGTTTTTTTATGGATTTAAAATATTATTAAAAATTATTTGGCAATGTTTTATGACTGATGATACAACAAAATTGAATCTTTTTCTTATCTCCTTTGAAATTTTAGGGTAGTCTGGCCATTGGGGGTTGCCAGAAATGGATTTTATTATTAAACAGCTATTGAATATTGCCTAGGTAAGTTTTGGTGACTTAGGAAATTACAACTCAAAATTGGTCACTGGCTTTTCCTTCCGAAGTTTTTCAACGAAATATTAATTTAATTGTTGTTCAACAACCTTTCAAAAATAATCTTTTCTTTGATAATTTGAAGACTTCAATTTCGTATATCTTTTGTATACAGACATAAACTTAAGAAATGAATTAATATCAATAAAATTTATACTAAAAATTGAAAAAAATTGAAATAAGGGGGTTAACCAGAAACAAGAGATGTACGAACTTGGAGATGGAAAAAACAAAAAGGATTCTCCCTAAAAGGACGTTACCACATTTCAGGCTTTTGCATTGGAACTCTCCGGGTTGGGAAATTTGATCAGTTACTTCGCCTTGAGTTGATTATTTATTCTTAACGAAGAAATTTGGCTATGACGTTCTGATGAAAGTCAACAAGCTCGAAACACGCGTCAACGGCTGTTTTCAATTGCGAATAATACAGAAAACATTTACTTTTGTTTCTCCAGCTTTATATATATCTCTCAAAAGATATTGCATCCTATTACGTCCTTCCCACGTTTTAATTCGACAAAGTCACCTCATAACATTGGACATGAAAGATGTGGGTACCTTAATTGTCCGTTTCCTCTAAAGCCACTCTCTCTAATTATTAGATTAGGGAAGTATGACCTATAACCCTTTATTGCGGGGTTGTGAGTCACGCTACAGTTTCGTAGGGATATTGATCGCTCAGATAGATGAGTAATATCGAATATCCGAGAAAAAACACCCCCAATGCAGAAGTTAATTAATTTACCGCAGTAGAATCTTTTTAAAGATATCAAAACTGTTCGGTCAAAAGTGGTATTCGTTAAAATAGTATTTCAAAGTACATAAATATTAAAAATTTCTATAACATCAAAATATATTCACTCGAATATATATTAGTGTAACTTACTTTTGAAGATGTTAATTTATTTAGGCCATTTTCCTAATGTTAATCTTATTATCGCAAAAATTACATTTTCGTTAAAGGTTCATTACGACTATTTGAAAACAGTCTAAATCCATTGACGTGATTATTTTTCTGATAAATAAAATCATTGCTAATAAAACATGTTCATTTTAATTTCGAAAATGTCAAATAGCAGGTCACTAACCGATTGGACTCGATACTTGAGGAAAATTTAACAACATGAATAAAACTAAGTCGTTTTTAATTTTTACTATGTGGTGAAAATTACAAACTATTAGTTTTACTAAAATTATCCTATAGCATGTCTTGAAATTCTGAAAAATGTTTATAACGTTCCAAGATAGACATATTTTAGTTGACATCGAAAAAACAATAGCTGAAATTTGGTAATAACATAAATTGAAGGGTTATCTCCAATCAAAATGGATAGCTAAAATAAACAGCGAAGTAAAACAAATTCAAGATTTCTACAAACCTTTCTAATAAGAAATTGCATAATTTTCGTCAAATGCTTCAATTAATGAAAAGAAAATATCTGTTGTTTTGTTGAATAATCAGACAATTTTAAATAGCATAATTTATGTTTAATTTTTATGAAAGTTAATATACATTGTTCGATCTTTTTTCGCACCTATTTCTATACAATTCTCTGCAGGTAAAATGCAAAACGCTTTTTTACGATTTTTAAATGATGGCAAGAAATCATTGAGGCAAAACAGACGATGTTCCTTCTGATGAAAAAACCGACGGTCAGCAGGTGAGAGTGAGCCAGGTGCATTAGAAAGGTTGAATTGCCAAAAAATCACTGAATTGTTTCGTTAACTTTTAGATTTAAAAGTTTCAGGTAATATTTTTAGTGGCAGTAAGATCGTCTGGCCGAAACTGTAGACATAAATGACACCATAAACAGATTGAGAAGGCTGCAATGTAAAAAATCTAATCAATTTACTACATAAAAGATTATATTTAGGATTTATACAACATTCGTTTGAGCAATAATAAAACTAATAGAAGAAATTTGAATATTCATTCAATTTTTTATACATATTAATAAATTATCTTCATTTTATGTAGATTATGCCATAAAGTATAACGTATTAAACGCATTCATGAGTTTCTTCTAAAATTACCATAGTGTGAAATCTAAACAAAACAAATTGTGAGTAATTTATATGCAAATATAATCAAAAATTTATCTCAATAGATTGAAATTATGAAATGAAAAATTTTAAATGTGTTTGAAGAAAATACGTGTTCGTTTACTACCAAAAAGAATGTCGAACAAATTATCGAAAAGAAAAAATAGCAACAAGAATTAAGTAATGTGAAATGAAAAATGTTTATTTGTAGAAAATGTATTTATTGAGGACAAAGTACCTACGTATTCTGAATTATCTATGAATCTGGCATATAAAGAAAAAGAAAATATATCAAATACAGTTACTATTGAAATAATTAGAGGGTGTTTTTTTTTAGAGGTATAGAACTTTAAATTGCAATAAAACAACGATGGATCATTCGATTGACAATAATTTTTTTTTTTGAAAGATAATCTTGTGGCATCACATTAAAAATATCATTTCTGACATATAACCGCCACAGCTGGCTCGGATGTAGTCCAACCTGGACGTCCAATTTTCGATGACTTTTTCCAACATTTGTGACCGTATATCGGCAATAACACGGCGAATATTGTCTTCCAAATGGTCAAGCGTATGTTGCTTATCCGCATAGACCAATGACTTTACATAGCCCCACAGAAAGTAGTTCTAGCGGTGTTAAATCACAAGATCTTGGAGGCCAATTCACAGGTCCAAAACATGAAATTAGGAGGTCACCAAACATGTCTCTCAATAAATCGATTGTGGCACGATTTGTGTGACATGTTGCCCGATTTGTTGAAACCACAGCTTCTGGACATCATGGTTGTTCAATTCAGGAATGAAAAAGTTAGTATTCATGGCTCTATACCGATAACCATTGACTGTAGCGTTCTGGCCATCATCGTTTTTGAAGAAGTACGGACCAATGATTCCACCAGCCCATAAAGCGCACCAAACAAACAGTTTTTTTTGGATGTAACGGTGTTTTGACATACACTTGAGGATTATCTTCACTCCAAATGCAGCAGTTCTGTTTGTTGACGTAGCCATTCAACCAGAAGTGCGCTTCATCGCTAAACAAAATTCGCGCGATACGTATTCCGCACAGAACCATTATTTTCGAAATAAAATTGCACTATTTGCAAGCGTTATTCAGGCGTGAGTCTATTCATGATGAATTGCCAAGCCAAACTGAGAATAAATCACTTCTCAACTGTTAAATCGGTCGCCATCTTCAACAGTAATGCCAACTCAAAGTTCTATACCTCTAAAAAAAACACCCATTATATCTCTAAAACAAGAGCTAATCGGTTTTTTTAATAGTTGGTTTCGCATTCAGTAAACGAGAAGACATAGGATAGGACTAATTTTTTACCGAAACAATTTTATTGTTGGGCAGTGTTATTAAAATTCCAAAACTCAACGTTCGATCGCTTGTTGTGATCAGTCCCAAATAATTTCGTCAAACAACGCATTATTTCCAGGAAACGCCAGCCAACGTGTTCTAATTGAATCGATAAAATCCCGAATTCTTGAAACAGCTCGCAAATGAAATTCTCTGCTAATTGATTTAACCTTGGACGTTCCAGGGAATCACTCGTCCATATATAAATCTCGATTTCGAAGGAATAGTTAGCACTTCTTCGTAAAAAAGGCAAACAACGGCCCAACGTAGAGCCAAATTTTATGGCTACGCCGCCTACGATATCCTGTTTTCTCGGACATTAAACAGGACCGTACTGTTATAATAAACAACGTGAAAATGAAATTATTACATAAAATTTGTCTGGTGTAAACATAATGTTTGCCAACTCACTTCTGCGGATCGGACCAATATTATTTTAATATGCAGAAGTAACGTAGCGTCTGCATTAATGTTAGATCAATAAAATGAGCCCTGCAAACCCACGGAAAATTGTGTGTGAGTCTTTACATTTCAGGAAGGGATTGATTTTATCAATATTTTTGACCCAATAGAAAAGCTGGAAAGTCTAGTGTCTTCGAAACAACAGAAAAGCTCACTAACTGGTGTATATGCTTATGAAAATTACAATAATATATCATAAGCCAAAGAAAACCAAATGTTTAAATATTTTTGGTATTATAAAACTTCTACTTCATCCCTTGTCCCTCAAAAAACATCTACACTTTTCTCTTCTGACAATTTTCTTCGAAACTGTGGAAATTTGAATTTTATTGAAGTTGATATTTCGTATTTATCAAATTGTGTATTTCTAAAATGATTATTATTGAAAACATTACATATTTGAATTTTTCATACATATTTCAATCAATTCAATGATGACAAGTGAACTTTCAAATTTTTCATTCCTTCTAGTTGCTTTCTCATTTTTGAACAATCATAAAAAATGAGTTTTTTTAGAAACACTGCGAATAAAATTGATTGAATGTTCACTGAACTCGTGATAAAACATTGTTTAATATATTATATAAAAACACTTGGCTTGGTTTCACAAAATTTATAATAAATATTTGACAATTTTTAATTGGGTGTTACCCCAGTTTAATTTTTGAAAATGGGGTAACACCCCGAAAAACTGTCAAGTATGTATTATAAATTTTGTGAAACCAAGGCAAGTGTTTCTATTCAATATATTGCCAATAAAATTTTACGAAGACAACCGGTATCGACATATTCAACGCTTAAAAATGATAAAAACATAAAATAGAGACAAGTTGTCATTTTCGAATGAATTGAAACACTCTAAAGTAATATTTCTTCAATATAGTTTCATTTACATACTGGGACACGAACATTAAACTGAATAACTAATATAAAATTCAATTAGTAACTGAGTAACTAATAATATGAAATTTTGAGAAAAAGCTTTCAAGTTTACTCTTATATTTACTATCGTAAAATGGGAAGAATAACGTTGTTTTATGGATTTATTAACTTTTTGTGACAATTTTGAAGTAAGTTCCAACATTGCGAAGGCTTCTTAATAAAAACCTCAGAATACTCAAATAAAAGTGCAACAATCTAGAAAACAATAAATGACACGGAGGTTTCGCTTATCTCTTAGTGAAACATTATGTTAAAAACAATAAATTAAAATTAACACACTTAGCTTAAGTTTCAGTAAATATATTAAAAACTCTAAATATGTTTCGGGTGGTTAACACAATATCAAGAGTATACAATGTTACTGATTGTAAGAGTGAGTATTCTGTATAATACATATCGAGTACATGATTGAATATACTCACATTGTATACTCTTGATAATGGGTTAACCACCCGAAACATATATAGTAGTTTTTAATATATTTAGTGAAACTTAAGTCAAGTGTGTTAGTTTTAATCTAGAAAACAGTTTTTTTCAATGTATCTTCGAAATGAAATCCAGTAACAACCTTCAACACTCAGAAATATTTATTATTGAACGTCCAGTTTGATTTACTAAAATTATCCATTTGAAAAATTTATGTCAATTCTCATTTTAATATAGCTTAATGAAATAATTGATTCACTATTTAAATTTCTACTTATATTTCTGGAACTTACGTCAATAGATTTTTTCAATATATTCATTTATACTAAATGTTCAGATGAACAGCCACATAACCTCTAAATGAAGCAATAGAAATTCTACAACAATTCATTACTTTTATCGATGTTATTTATATAATGAGAAATCTCAAAACAAGCAACGAGTGTCATTCAATTGTACTAGAAAGTGGTGCCCAAAAAAATGAAAGCACGACGAGGAATATTTCTACAATCGAATTAAGATTCAAATCGTAAAAACGACAATGTGGCCTGAATGAAATTAACGTTTAACCAAGCATCTTCAGGGTTGTCGACCCAACGTAGTACCAGTTGTATTATTTATCAAAGTGCTCCCAGATATCAACGTTTCGCTATATATACAACGGCACATCAAAAATTAAAAAGACTATCTCATTCATTTATTTTATTTCGATTAATTTCAGCATTTTTAAGCATGTCAACTGATTATTATTATTCAGGTATTAGAGATTGGTATTGAAGTGAAAAGATACACCTGATAGGTATTTTGTAAATATAATGGATAATTTAATATTCAGAAAGGAATAAGATGAGTTTTGGATCATTTCCATAAAAGGATATTTCCTGTTAAGGAAAATGAAATAAAACAAGAATAAGAATAACATAATAATTATTTTATAAATATATATTCAATCTTAAAAAATTTAATTGATAAGTATCGATAGTATAGTATTATAAGAAATTCACAATTTTTCAAAAATATGCAACACATTAGCTATCATATAATAATACAACAGATACAAATTATGTTTTATTCTTGACGTAATGGAATAATATTTGAATATATCTCAATTTACAGCTATTCTAATCATTGTAGAAGCTTCGTGCATGACTTGATAAATTCTTGGAATATTTTAAATTGCATAATAATCTTCTTGCATTTATAATAATTCAATTCTCCAATATCTCCTTTTGTCAGTCCCATATTTTAATTTCTTTTTATAGTTCTTAAGAAAGTTGAAGTTTTTATAGTCGTATATTTTTTTGAATAAAAACAAATCACACTAAATTTTCAACTTACTTGATTTAATAACAACTCTCTATAAACTATAGTTTATTTAATTATATTATAATATTTAGTACTTATCACATAATAAGTGTATTTAGGTTTTAACTGATAAGTAGAAGAGGAAGTAGAACTTCCTTAGTTCCGTAAATCTCTTTCAGTTAATATTTTATTTTATATTGCCTCTCCTATTGTGGCTTGCGGTGATTCACAACTCGAAAATAAACTTCTACCAACGAGTAGAATTCTAAACTTCTACCAACGTCATAAAAACTAGTAGAATTGAATCTGATTAGTATCCCTTATTCTACAACCCTTTCAACTTTAAAATTCTTTACCAAGGAGACCCTAGCGGATATAATTTGGATGTAAACGAAATATAAGCCTAATTACAAAAGGAAGTAGAAATATTCACTGCTTGCAATGACCAGGTAGGCCAATTACAAGCCCACAAATGTATGAAATACCCAATTCAAGAGAACGATAAATGGTTGGAAGTTTTATTTACCACCAATAAAAAAGTTCTTTAAACAAATGTCATGACAATAAGTAAAATCTGATAAATATCCCTTTATTCTATAATCCTCATTACTCAACCACATAAATATTCGGATGTAAACAAAAATAAACTATTAACAAAAGGAAGTATGTGGATACTATTTTTTCAGTGTTAAGATGAGCAGGTAAACGAATTAAAAGACCATAATTTACCACAATTTCAAAGGACTACAAATATCGCAAAATACGGCAATATTTCGAAGAAAGTCTTAATCATTCGCAAAAACTCAAACTAAAAAATATTAATGAAAAATAAAGAGATCTGAGAGGAAGATAAAACTGAAAGAAGTTAGCTATTTTTTTCTTCTTTTGATAGAAGAAATAAATCGGGAACGATTTCTGAAAATGAAGTGACCATTTGTAGCTCCAGAATTTTTGAAATTTTTTTTTTATATTTTCTCCTACGTTCAATTTTTTAGTATTAACAATTTCTACTGGAAAATGGACCCGGTCGATCTAATGTAAAATTTATTTAATGTAGAACTGTTAGATGGATTCTTTGTAGTGGAAAAGTGAAAGGTGGGCTTGCACCGGACGTACTTAGTGATACATAGAATTTTATATGAAATCGTTTCTGAAGTCAGACTCCCATCAAGGTTTATATGCATTTTATGGTTTTTTTGTGATTGTAGTACGACTTTTAAGGCTATTTAACTAGGCGTAAATGTCACCCAGCTCGG
The DNA here is from genome assembly GCA_030704895.1 of Henosepilachna vigintioctopunctata. Taxonomy (NCBI): domain Eukaryota; kingdom Metazoa; phylum Arthropoda; class Insecta; order Coleoptera; family Coccinellidae; genus Henosepilachna; species Henosepilachna vigintioctopunctata. The sequence continues at coordinate 1,534,209 of JARQZJ010000126.1, forward strand.
CTTTATGTTCAGTTGTAGCCTGTATTTTATTATGCTTACAAAGTAAAATTTAAATTTGTTTTTTGTCGTTCATTTGAACATTTTTCCAGTCTGGCAGTTTGAAAATATTTGTTGGGACTATTACAATAAATTCAAATCATAGAATATTCTGAAATTTCCGTATATAATATATTCAGCATAATGATGTAGTCATTGAATAAACGTTATTCAAAATACCAGATGAAATGAATGTTCTCAAGGAAAAAGTAGGTAGAATACGTATAATTACGACTTAAAAACCAGGAAACAATGTTTTTCGATAAAAATCTTTCAATAAAAATGAAATATCTGACCAGAAATTCAAAATTTTCAATTATCTATTACTTTTCAACTATTTATCGAAGAATTTTTCGAAATATTAGTAAATAAAAATATAATTCTATAAATAAGTTCATTAATTTTGTATGTGCAAAATTCATATTAATGAAAATAGTTTTGTCTTTACATTACTGAGTTGGGAATAGATATAATTGAAATATGTTCATTACTTTGGGGATACATTTAGAAATCATGAGGTCGTCAACAAAACACCCTGTAACTTCCTACGGAGATACTTTTTATGGAAAAGCTTTCAATCAGTTTAAATCGTCAACATTGTTCTACATTTTATAATTCAAATTACCCATGTTCAATGCAATTACTAAAATTCAATATATTCAATTGTTTTTATTCTTTGCAAGAATATTTTTCTGCTGAAATTGTTCAATTGTGTAATTGTAATTGTTAATCATATTCTTGACGTATCCTATACATATTGTAATGTCATACAGGACAAATAAACACTACTATTATTACAATTATTATAAAGGTTCCGAAACAAGTACAACTAGGTACTAAATCCAAGAGGTTGATAAAAACATGCACTAAAGAACAAGAGACATTAGTCCTCTGTGTCCTGTACTGTGAGGAAACACTGAACGGACAGGGCATGCGCAAATATCTGACAGATGAAAGCACTTCATCTATCAGACATTTAGTTCTAAATTGAAACAAAGAAGTTTAATTTTGTATATAAATATCGGTTATATATATATAAAGGTAAGTAGTTTAAGCTTCACTAAGCTTCGAGAGTACCTACCTACTATTGATGACCGTGCGAAATCATTTAGAACAACAGTAAGAGAAAGTAAGCAACCTACTTTTCTGTTCAATATTGCTTCGATAATTCAAATACCCTTTGTTAATATGGAGAAGTTATAAGAAGTGATTGAGAAAGACGTCACCAAGTTTGTTATTACAATTGTTTCTAACGTAAATACACTTGAAGATAAATTAAAATTTAATGATATGCCAATTATTATTACAGTTCCACAGCTCTGGCGATTGAGTGGATGAACGTCTTAGATTTATGGACTCATTATATAAACATATAAATGCCAATCAAGCAAGTTGCTTAAATTGACAATTAGAATAATTAACTTCATTTGAGGTTGACTTTTAAATCGTTTCAATTTCATTTCATTTTTTCGAAAGAGTGTGTTTATTTATATTAAATTATTTATTTAAATCAAAAGTTCAAGTGTTTGAATTTTGGTTTATATTCAATGATAATGGATTTACATCAAGTTAACGCCAACACTATTAAATACTCAACTAATCAAACTGAAAAAACAGAAGGTGTTACTTAAAATTAGCTTCTGAGGAAGTAGGACTACCCTTGAACCTGACAAAAACAGCAAATTTAACAAAGAAACAACTTTAATACGTATAGCGAACGAAAAAATCGATACAGTCAATAAATAGATAAAACTCGAACATTTGAGATAAAAAACCAGCAAGCAGAGGTCAACAGAAGAGTTGGAATGACATGAACTGCTACAGAAAAACTAAGACATATATTGAAAACAAGGAAATACCCATCAACCTAAAAACCAAGGTCTTTAAAAGCTATTCTCCCCGGGTTTTAACCTATGGATTAAAAATAAACAATAATTACAATTAAAACAGCAAACATACTCAAAACAACTCAACGCTCATTGGAGAGGCCGAAGCTTGGTATTAATTCTAATGATTGCATTCGCAATCAGGAACTACGTAGACAAACAAAGATAGAAGACGAGACCAAACGAACAGCAACATTAAAATGGACGTCGGGAGGTCATATCGACAGACAAGATGACAGAAGGTCCATCCTGTCGCATCACATAATGGAGACCACGTTTACAAAAAAAAGAGTCTGCCGATTTCCCAAAATATGATGGAGAAGAGGCAGCAAGAACAACTTGATAGTTAAAGCCTACAAACCGAGACAAATCTGGAGGCTTAAGTCCAGAAGTAGATAGCAAAATGCCACTAAAGAAGAAGAATTTAATTAAAATGCAATATTTAAGTACTAGATGGAATGCGATTGTTCTCGAATTCCTCAACACTGATCCATAGGACGAAATCTTGATTATGGCTGTATTGTGTGACGACCAATATATAATTGTCACATAAAGCGTCTGGAGGCATTGAAGATGAACTTCATTAAATGGATATCATTTCGAGAGGATGGTGTATCTCCACCTAGGGGTTCTGATCACGCTTGTTTGCTGTCGAGGTTTGACACTAGGAGCCTCCACACTAAGAGAAGTTTGAATGCATTGAAATTTGTATACAATTTGCTCAATGATAATCTCAACTGTCCTGAGCTTCTGGGAAACACTTAACTTCTTTGTTCCTCATATATGTACTAGAATAAGTCAGACATTTTCTCAAAAACCCACAGGACCAATCTTCTCTCGCAATCGCCGCTTAGGTTTGCCTGTTCAATTGCAAACCAGGTATCAAGCTGCTTCGTTTTGCACTGGGACTCACTTGTTTCCATCATGAATGTGTATTTAAATATTAATCATTGAGGTATCTTGATTTCTGAGTGATTTGTTTTCCTGTTTAGTTATTACTCATTGTTTAGAGATTCAGTTGAATAATTGAATATTTAGATCTTGATATTATAGATTTAGATTATTCTACTGAATTAAATTAAACTCTTGGCTTAATGATTTGCGATTATATTTAAAAAAAAACGCGATTTATAAAAAAAATATAATAGCAAAACATTAAGCAAAGAGTTTAATTCAATTTAATATTTAATTATGTTTCAAAAAGAGTTAAGCGAGAATTCAATTCCATCCATTTAGATTATTATATTTGATAATGTTTTTTATTATTATAATCATTTTTTAATATTGTATATCTATGATTTTATTGATATTTTTAGTCACCATATCTTATATACTCAATTCATTTTGCATTTTCCTGTAATTGGGTTACCTGTTGAAAATATATGCTTATTATTACTAGAAGTATCAACTGTTCTGAAAAACAACAATTTCAATTCGACTAAAACCATTTTTTTAGATGATGTTTACTGATGTCACACACTATATCACGTTGGCACGTTAACCAAAGATATCTCCAATTAGTTAGGTAAGGAAAACTGAAAATCTTCACAGATAATAGACATAAAAATAGTCTACAAAGTCATTTAACGGAAGACCGGCCATGTTTTGTTTATTTGTGGCGTAGGCGATCCATTTATTTTCATGAATGGTTTCTGTCAAAGGATTAGCTGAAGGTCAAATTCTAAATTGAATTTGATGCTGAATGAATTGTAATTGGTATTCTGAATTACTTTATGTTATTGTGGGACAAAAATAAACAGACTAGAATTGAAATCGACGTTCGGTTCGCCTTCGCATCTTTTCAATTAGTATTCTGGATCTGAATTCGATAATTGGAATACGAAATAAATCATCAATCGAAAGAAGAATCGCCATATCTGTAGCTATGTCGACCAAATGCGATAAGCTGTCAAGGATTAAGAACGTAGAAGTATTTACTACTTTATAATCAATAGAACACGAACAAAAGATTCGATGACATTGCTCTAAATTTTCTCCCACTGTCAATTTCATTTCAAAAGCTAAATATTTTCAAATAATTCACCAATATGTACTAGACCTGGGGTTCCCTATCTTTTTGGGCCCTGGCGGACTTTTTGAAAAGGGCCCTACCAAAGCTACTACTATGCTGTTTGAATCAATTGGGACAAAGGATGAAAAAACAATGTTTTCCTTAAATCTTACCTTTTAATGAAGTAAATACAAACAAAATAGCGTAAAAACTTCATATTAATATGTAGTATGTCCTCATTTCGCAGATATAACTTCTTGAACTCGTCTAGGCATCGATTCCACTAGAGTAGCGCAGATTTTCTTCAATTCGTCATCATGAAACCACACCTGAATTGCACTTATAATCACTTTTTCTTTTGTAGTGCAATCCATTTTTTCCAGTCGTTTCTTTAAAATATTCCATAAATTCTCAATGGGATTGAGATCAGGTGAATTCCCCGGCCAATCGAGTACTTTTATTTCATTTTCACGCATAAAGGCCTGCACTTGTTTGGAATTGTGGCAGGGAGCCAGGTCGTGCTGAAATGTTCCATCAAACATTTCCATGAATGGGACAATCCTGGTGCCCAATATTTCCATATATTTCACTGAATTCATCATCCCTGTTATAGGAGCTAATCGTCCAGTGCCATTGGTTGTGAAAAAACCCCAAAACATTTGTTTCGAAGGATGTTTTACTGTTTGCTGGATGTGATCAGGCCGCAAAGTTTCCCCATCACTTCGTCTAAAAACACTTGATTTGTTGTACCCTTGAACAAACAAATGTGTCTTATCACTAAAAACCACCTTCTTCCAGTCGTCCACAGTCCACGCACGGTACTTTTAGGCCTATGCCAAACGTTTCTTTATCATTTTCTGGGTAAGCAGTTGCTTTCTTCTTGGTCTTCTTGCCTTACGGACAACGTCCAGCAGTCGTTTTTGCACAGTTGAGATAAAACCGGTCAGAATGTAAATGATGGTCAAGGTCGAACCCTCACGTCACCTAAGGTAGTAAACAAGCAGGTGTGAGGGTGTTTGGGTCACGCTGGTACTCATCTACTTACTACAGTAACTCAAACGAAGAAAAAAATGTTTGTACCAATTGATTCGAATAGCATAGTAAATAGCTATCGATATTCACGATATTTCTTTTCTTTGCTTCCCTGTATATCTACCTTATAGTACCTATATCAGGGGTTCTCAACCAGTGGGTCACTCCCCATTTGGGGGACACAGGGTGATCTATTTTGGATTGTAATGGATTCATTTATTGTCCATTAAATCGCCATTTAAGTGCATTGAAGTTTTCGTCGTTTGTTTTGTTTCCGTCGTAGTTGAGTTGGGTCAAGGGGGGCGAAGTATTTTAGCCTTAACCTGGGTGGGGCGCATAGAGTAATAGGTTGTGAACCTCTGACCTATAAGCTTCCTTAGAGACACTTGAACTACAGGCTAGTTTATTTGATAAACATTTTTCCAGAGATCGTGATAGGTAACTCGAAAACTTACTTATATAATATTAACTTCTGGTTTTCGATAATGATAGATGTACGACTCGCTGCGCCCCCCTTGACTGTCTACGACTCGCAGTTTGGGAACTCCTGTACTGGAAATTTACGTAACGGTGAGAAAACCAATGATTAAATGAATGATCGAAATCAGATATCGTTTAAGTCTTGAACATATGCCAGATGGATGCTTATCCATAGTGTAAAAGACATTTTCTCGGGTAATTTGACATGACGTTAGCAACACGGTTGCCAATTCACAAACCGCTCGTTCAATCGAGATTATTCTTCGGTCTATATTTGTGAACAGAGATCGCCATCGGTGATAAGACTTTTAAAATAAAAATCTCGCAGATACTTTTACAAATCACGTGAAGTATATTATCCCACGAATTTTGAAATTAATGTCGGGTTGAAAATTTTGCCAAAATATTGCACAACTATTTCAGCAAAAAAGTTTGAAACTCTTTTTTTAAGTTTATTTTTTCTCACCAAAATGACTAATAATTATGAGTCATAACTATATATAATTAATATGGGTACGTAGAATATTGGATGATCTTTTATTCAGCAAATACGAAAACATTTGAAATAAAATCGAGGGTAGAAACAGAAAACAATATAGCAGATATTTAAATAACATCAATTTGTTATTTTTCTTCGAATTTTATTGGTAAATTTTCAAAAATTAAAATATTTTCAACAACCTTTAGAATATTTGGAATAATTCTCAAAATTCGAACTATCGAATGAGAAAATTAGAATATATTTTTTCATTGTTTGTAGAAGACTCTTCAAATAAAGAAGGTCTCCAAAATCTTTGAGTTTTTAGTAAATATTAGTATTATATATTATACTTGAGATATTTTGCAATTGGTTTGAAGAATTCGATTTCTGTCAGATACTGCGTGTCTTTTACAAAAGTTCAGCACATCTAAATTTTTGTTTGATAGGCCTATTACTCAGTAGCGTACCTAACTATTTTTGTAAGTTCTTTAAGTTTTATCTGTATGATTGTTCAGATACTTCGCAAATGATTTTGAAGACTTCGATATGGATTAGAGCCGAAATTTTCATTACATAAACTCAGTGTTCAGTGTGAAAATAATACAATTTTCATTCATAATTACATAAACATCTAAATTTTTGTTCGATAGCCGCCTTATCAGTAGCGTCCCCAACTATTTTCTACCTTCTTTAAGTTTTATGTGTATAATTGTTAAGATATTTGGCGAATGATTTTGAAGTCTTTGATATGTATTGCATCTCACGTTTCTGTCACAAAATTCGCCAAATCTAAATTTTTGTTTGGATGGTCTCCTAGTTTTCTAAATATAATTGTTATATTTTTATTCTGGTGTTGAATTCAATAGTGGAATATAAGTAAAAATGCATAAAGGCAATCTGTTAGTCATTGTACATGGGAAAAACGATTTTCTCTCGAAGCGATGGAAAACCGAAGAGATTTACGAAGAAAGTTGATAATCTTTGCAAATTATTGAGTGTAAAAAGGAAAAATTTATAGATCAGAGGAATATACAAGCTCATCATTCAATTTGGATGTATATTAACTTCTTCACCATGGAGAAACTTCCTGAAAAACTGATGGTAAGCCCGATAATGGAATTATGAAGATACACAGATGTACAAATAATAATGTGCTTTATGTACTAATCTTGATTGTGCACTAATTTTTTGTTGAAAGATATTGATGAACTATTTATTTTATGGAAATTCATTTCAAACAGACTGAAATAAAACTGCTTTTCGTCAATTTCACACAATGTATTTAAATTATACTATACTTAACTTAAGTATAATTTGAATACATTGTATGAAATTGACGAAAAGCAGTTTAATTGCAGTCTGTTTGAAAGTTTTGATTATTTTTATGTGTTTCACTACATAAAAACACATTTATATGTGTGAAAATTAAAAAAAAACATTATCTGGCTTACCAAGAGTTTTCCAAGCATAATACTGAGAATACTGAGCCAGTATTTTTTTCGATATATGTTTAATAAGATGAGATAGCCAAATTTTGATGATGAATTAATTTTCAGAACTGTCATTTAGAGACAATTATTTATTTCAGAAGTTTTTACAAAGTTACAATCTGTAGGAAACGTCAAATAATTATTGTTTAAACGTCATTAATAATTGTTTCCATTTTCCAGTTTGTTACTTGCTAAGATTCAATTTTCAGCTGAAATATAAACAGACAAAAAAACAATGTTATATAAAAAATGTATATTCAAATTATGTACATGACGTAATTCGTCCACACATCATCCAATAGACGTCAAAACTACGGCATTATAAATTAATTTTTTTCCTAAATAACATGCTACTTACAGTGTTCGATCCTATCCAAAAAAATCAACGAAAAACGTTCATTCCATAAGTCAGCACAATAAACACAGTCATCAAAACGTCAAACGATACTGTCAAAAACAATTGAAAACTACGCGCAAATTCTATCTTGTGACAATCCGACGATTTTCGCCGGTTTCGCAGCTCTAAAATTTTTACAACTGAACGTTTGAGCACGGCAACGGCACACGCCTCTATTCATTCATCGATGTTCCTGCGTTATTCATGAACGAGAAAGCCGACTGGGAGTGGGGCGACGGACAGCAGCGGAGGGGGACATTCATTCATAATCGTGCGACCTTTACGGGCCGAGGGGAAGAAAGGGAAAGATCCGGTCTTACGGAATGGGCAACGTAAGAAATTGGAATTTGTACGTTGTCGATTGTCTTTGGGATATCTGATGTACAGGTTGTTTTTCATTTACGTTCTCTACACTGGCAGACTTATAGACTACACTAAATGCAGAGATGCGTACAATTGACCTTCAAATAGGAGTACTTACGAGTAGTAGTAAGTATCGATCAACTAGCAGATATTTCATTGCATAATGATATAATTACTACTGGTGAACTGTGTACGTCAATATATTCTTTCATGAATATTTTCGAAAAACTTGTAAGAATTGTTTAACTACTTATATATTCTTTCATGAATATTTTCGAAAATCTTGTAAGAATTGTTTAACTACTTATAATAATAATAACAATATTAATAATCTTTAATAGTGTTGGCGTTTACTTGATGTAAATCCATAATAATTGAATATAAACTAAAATTCAAACACTTGAACTTTTGATTTACACTCTTATTTATTGATATAGACTTAAATAAAAGTAAATCAAAAGTTCAAGTCTTTGAATTTTAGTTTATATTCAATAATAATAATAGTGTTGGCGTTTACTTGATGTAAATCCATAATAATTGAATATAAACTAAAATTCAAACACTTGAACTTTTGATTTACACTCTTATTTATTGATATACACTCAAATAAAAGTGTAAATAAAAAGTTCAAGTGTTTGAATTTTAGTTTATATTCAAAAATAATAATAGTGTTGGCGTTTACTTGATGTAAATCCATAATAATCACTTCATAGTATAAAACAAAGTCGCCTTTTCTGTCCCTATATCACTATGTATGCTTAAATCTTTAAAACTACGCAACGGATTTTGATGCGGTTTTTTAAATAGATAGAATGATTGAAGAGGAAGGTTTATATGCATAATAACATCCATTGAATAGTGGAGAAATACTGTTATCTTTGAGGTTTCTAATGTGATGTCGTAAATAATTACATTTTTTCCTCGACTGAGATTGAATTCTCGCTTAACTCTTGGTGAAACATAATTGAATATTAAATTAAATTAAACTCTTGGCTTAATGTTTCACGATTTATTTAACAATATGAAATAGTTTATGCAAGAGTTTAATTTAATTTAATATACATTTTTACCGCTTACATTGCAAACACAGCTGAACCCTACGAGATTTATCAAAACAATCTACTAAGTATTGTACACATTGAAAGGTCTACAGAAAACTCCGCTATGGCATATGTCTATCTCTTATGGATATCCCACAATAACATTTTTTTGTCATTTACTTTTTACGGCAAATAATGGCTAATTTTCGAAGCGATTTTAACAAATACAGCATTAATCCTCATCCAATTAATCGTGATCTGAGAAGTATATTTTTAATGATGAGATAGGTATGTAATTCAAAATATGTAGATTTTTTGCATAGCTTCAGTTATACACATTAATATTAATACATTAATATTATTACATAAACATAAATTTAAATCTAAATTTAACAGATGTTTTCCAATTTCCAATATTCAAATTAATATAACACGAGGAATTTGATGCTAGAACTCCAAAGTAGGGGGACCCGCTGATCCCCTCGTGGATCCGCCACTGCCGTTGACGGATTGCAAATTTCCGTTAAACTAAAAACCGTCAGAAATAACACTGCCGCTATATCAGGCTAAAATTGATCGGTTCTGCTCTTTTAGCGCCGTTTGAGTTGCGGTACCTTTGGATATTCGAGACATTATTTTGCTTTTAAAGTGAATAGTACCATACTGTTTACAACTGTCGGAACTGCATCCCGGTTTGCAATAAAATCTATGTACTTTCTAGGAGGAAGATAGTGCAGGTAAGTTTAACAGACACTCAACTTCTTATCGTTCATAAATATCAAAATATAAGAGGGTTATCTATAATCCTCTTGTTGATATTTGCATGAAGAAGGAAGTACTTTCGAGAAGAAGAATAGCCAAATTAACATTTTGCATGGTTCTAACGATTTTTTCAAGTATTCTATATAAAATTGTGAAGTCAACATACACATTGTGAAAAAGATAACACACAAGTCAAAATTAAGACATGCAGAAATAAACGATAAAATCCATACAATATATAAATGTACGTGGTCGTTCAGTACTTGAAGTACGGCCATAATTCATTCATATTTCAAATTTCAACACTGAAAAGGTTCTATTGTCAAAAACTTCTATCATCCTTCTTTATGATTTCTTTTAAGCTTTCGAGTATGTCTCATTTCACAAATCCTAAATAACTATAGAAATAAAAATAATTCCAAAGTTTCATCCTTTTTTTTATTGACATTCAATAATACCACAGATAATCATTGAAGAATATAGACAAAAATTAACAAACAATTTTAACAAAGCTACAGTAAATATGGTAAGTATTAGTGGATACGTTGTGCCATTCTCTCTGTAGTGTACGCAGGGGTGTATATAAGGGGGGCCAGGGGGTCGAGTCCAGGATAATGTAGAATCTTGATGAATAAACAAATATGAATGAGCGGAAAGGAATCTTTATTTTTTCATTTTAACTTATGTGAGTTGTTGAAATGCATAATTTGAAAAATCTAATAGATAATCGGGACCACTAAATCACTAATCACGGGTGCTAAATTATTATTAATCAAGAAGATTAATAATAATTGTGATAGGACTTTTTTTCAATTAATGGTCTCTCACATTAAATTATTATCTTAGTTCTGATCACCATAGATTCAAATTAAACTTCGATATTATTATCGATGCACCTCTGTGGCAGCTTCTGACAATTTTCCCGCTTAACTGTCACGTAAAATTTGAAGTTTTGTCAAAATTATGGCGTGAAATGATACTAAAAAAAATTATTGTAAATGAGTTTCTGCAGTAGCAAATATTTTCATCAATTCCACACGTACAGAAAGAAAACAATATTACGCTTTTATTGTGAGTACTTAGAGAAAAAACTATGTCATCCACCCGCCAATCCAAACCCTCAAAATCTACCACTTCTACCAATTCCCAAACTGCATTTCACCCTAAAGAAATTGATAAAATCCGCCGAGCCGTTTGTTACCGCTGGACAATTGAAAAGTTTCAGGGATAGTTGCGAGAAATTCTTGAAATGCGAAGGTCGTCTTATGCAGCGGTACCTCATCGAGAGAGCTATCAGATCTCACAACTGGGTGGACGAATGGTTCAGAAAATGTGCCTTTTTGCGCAAGAGGGAATCGCTGCCGATGTCTTCGAGTGCGGTGTTGCTGTTTCCAATGAACGATTTCAAAAATGTCGAAGAACATATCGAGTACACTGCCAAACTTATTCTGGGTGTGTTAAAATTCCGTCAACTTAGCCAAAATAACAAACTACCCCTGGAAATTTGGAAAAATAACCCGTTGGACATGGGGGTTTACGAGAAGATGTTCACTATTACCCGGTTACCAAAACAGAAATGTGATGATGTAGTTGTTCATAATAATTCGAAACATATCATAGTAATGGTCCGAAATAATATATTTAAATTAAGGGTTTTGACTGGAGAAGGTAAACCTATAAGCTTCAACGAAATGAAGAGGAGGTTGAAAGAGATAATGGTGGAGTCGAAATCGAAGGGATGTCCATTTGGTATTTTAACATCCCTTAAAAGGGACGATTGGGCTAGGATTTATGAACACATGCAGACCTCAGCGAATGATACTAGGTGTTTAGATATCATACAAAAGTCGATGTTCGCTGTTTGTATAGACGAATCGCCATGTTGCAAAACTTCACCAATTGAAAGACAAAAGTTGCGAGGGTGCGAAAACGGCTTTAACGGTCACGGTGCCAAACTGAACGGCGCCAATCGCTGGCACGACAAGACATTGCAATTGTTCATCGACAGAGACGGTTCTTCTGGTGCAATTTTAGAGCATAGCTCGGTGGATGCCTCTTCCTTACAGAAATTCGCCGACTTTGTCATCGATTATATCAGAGAAAACGAGTGGATGAATATACCATACTCAGGTACTTGCGAAACTGCCACTCAATTGACGTTCCTACCTTCAGAAAATCTCCAGGGTTGTCTTCGAGAAGCGTCCGAACATCTCAACCAGAAGATGGAAAACTTCGATTGTAAATTCTCTTCGTTCGAAAACTGCGGTAAAGACCTTTGGTCTGTTGAACAGTTATCACCAGATGGTATAATACAAGCAGCACTACAGTATGCTTACGTAAAAACTCACAAAGAGTTTGCAGCTCAACAAGAGACTGGGATCACCAGGAAGTTCCACCTTGGCAGGAATGATATAATACGATCTTTCACACCGGAAGTTAAGAATTTCATCGATGCAGCCAATAATAATTCTCTAACAATAAGGGAAAAACTGAACGCACTCCAATGCGCCGTTAAGGCACATCAACGGGTAGCAGAAGAAGTTATGGATGGAAAAGGTATAGACTGCCATCTGTTTGGTCTTATGATGGCATGTAAGGAGAATGGGAAACATTTACCCAAACTTTTCGTAGATTCTGCGTTCTTAAAATGTAGCAAATTCAAGATTGTTTCTTGCCATGCCCCAATGAAAGAAGACTGCATCATTTGTTACCCCCCACTTTGGGGCGCGGGGTATAACGTTTGTTATAATCCAAGAGAGAAAAATATCAACATATGTGTAACCTGTAGGAAAGATGACCCGACGACTAATTCGAAAGCATTTTTGGACAATTGGATGCGATGTATGAGTTATATTTTTGATATGCTACGAAGTTATTAAGGAAACATACCATTCATTCATCAGAAGTATATGTTTTGTATTATATTGAAATGATAAAGAAAGAAAACAATTCGAAGAAATGTAAAATAAAAAATCCAACTGACAGAATAGGTTTTTGAATTAATTAACTGAATGAAATAATAAATAGATGTTCGTCTACTGTATTGCGAAACGTTCATAATCTTAGAAATGGAAAAATGACACGGAAAAATGATAAATACCAGTAAAGTTCCTAAATTTTCAAAACGTGAAACCGAGAAATCAGTTGAACTAAACGTTGTGAAATGAATTTCGTGTTTTTATCGACTCCTTTCTATCTACGCCACTGCTTTTTTCATGACAATATTTATTGTAAAAGCCGAAACTTTCGGAATTACAGTAGTGAAACTGTTGAAACCCTAGATTAAATATTTATCGAGTTAACGCCGCCGAAATATTTGTTTTAATCAACATCTAATTTTTTCAAATATTTGGTTTTTAAGTTGAAGATAATTAAGTGTGTGTACTAAATATAGTACTTATAGTTTACAAATTATACTTTGAAGAATACTACTAGAACTTCACTAGATAAATGGTATTTTAGGATATACGACGTTGTATATGTTAATCTTTCAACGAAAACTATTGATGATTAGTCGAATTAGAGGTGAATGAATTTAATGTATTCTCTACACCTTAACTCTGTTTCGGATATCACAATGAAAACATTTAGTTTCCACTCTGTATTATATACAATTACATTACAATTCTAGACTTTCATTAGTGATGAAAGGTGACCCATTTTGAATTCAGGGAGGAGTCTCCTAGTGTTGAATCCATCTCTTTTATTTGTTTTGTTAAAACCTTTCAAATAGAAGTATTTAATGACAGCACGTTACTGCAATTTTTCTATTTTCACGAAAACAATGAAAGAGTATTCTTTGTTTAACAGACATTATTTCCAAACAGTTCACCATAATTTTAACAGTGGTATACGTATTACAATTTAAAATTGTTGAAGTAAACAAGATCTACGCACAGACTGGCGCAGACTGGGAAAATCACAGAATGGTCACAATTTCTATTGTTTCAAATTTTATAACAACTTACCTCTTCATTTGGGTATCGCGATCAAGCCAAATTTTAGAGACATATCACTGGGTTTTAATTGCGAAAGAGCTCCTCCTCACGTAATAAATTTTCAACAGATTCTGTAGTGGACATTTAATTACCATACATTTTTTGATTTGATAACATTGTTGTGTGATAACAGTCTTTCATTCAATACTGATAAATCTAAATGATATTGGCATACATGGTTGTATGATACAAGTCAATACTGATAAATCTAAATGTATTATTGTGGGAAACACAGCAAAATTGTGTAGATTAGAGTGTGATATACAAATCAAAGTTAATAATGTATCTATCATTCGAACAAGTCAGTGAGATTGAATATTTAGGTGTTATTATCGATGAAAATTTGAGTTATAAAAATCATTTTAGGTATGCTATGGGTTAAATTGCAAAAAAAGAAAATTTTTTAGCTAGAATAAATAATTATGTTAGTGTCTTTACAAGGTCTTCATTGTATAAGTCGATAATATTACCACATATAAACTTTTGTTCAACTGTATTATACACCTTGCCTCAAAATGATATTCGAAAGTTCCAAAAGCTCCAAAATAGAGCATTTAGGATTATACTGAAGTGCAATAGGTACACACCTGCATCACTCATGTTAGAAACACTAAGTTGTTTGAAAACTTTAGACCTTATTTGTAAAATAAAATATGGCAAGCTTCCTAACTACGAGTATATCGTTGACCGTGTAAAATACTCTGAAGATGTACATTGTTACAAAACAGGATCAAGGGAACAAAATAAATTCTATATTGATAAGTGCAGTACATCTAAATGCCTAAATAATTTATGTGTGAGATTGATTTTATTCAATAGCCTAGATCTCCAACTAAAATTATGTGAGAATCATAATGTCGCAGTCATTTCCTACATATTGAGAACTGTAAATCGAGAGAATTTCTAGTAACTTCGGGAGTGCCGCAAGGATCCAATCTTGGACCCCTACTATTTGTCCTGTTTGTTAACGATCTCTTAGAGATGGTAGACTGCATGAAGGTGGCTTATGGCTTATGCGGACATTATTAATTTATAAGAGCGTGTCATCTATGCATGATTGTTTAAGGCTACGAAGTGCCAAAATGATATCAGCCTGTGGTGTAATAATAATTGTTTACACTTGAATATCATGAAATGTAATGTGGTGAGTTTTACTAGAAGGAGATGTGTGATAACTTTTGATTACAACATTGAAGGTACTTACTCGATGCTATTCATTGTCATGTATTCATTCTTGATAATGCTGTAAAAGGCGAAACTAGTCGAATAAAGAATTGTTCAGTCAGTAATTTTTAGACAAGTTTTTATTATTACCTATCATTTAAATATGAACTATCACAAAGTAGATTCATCGTCCATTGGACATTCAGATTATAATATTTGATAATGTTTTTTATTATTATAATTATTTTTTAATTTAATTGTATATCTATGTTGTTATTGATATTTTTAGTAACCATATTTATTCGTTATGTATTTTCCTGTAATTGAGTAGTTACCTGTTGGAAATATATGAGTATTATATATTATATTATATTATGTATTATGATGATTTCAAAACATTATTGTATCTTTTTGAAAAAAATAATATTTGAGGCTATAATATCTCCCTTTTAAAGTTTATTGGCTATGCTAAATGAAATTACTAACTTATCTGTTTTAATTCAACTTATATTGTTCTTTTTTCTTCAAATTTTAACCCCTCTTGTATATTTGCTACATTTACAAATTAGAATTACATCAATAAACATCTTTCTATATCTATTTATGTCGAAATTATGCAAACAAGTTGAACAAGTCACTCAGAATATATTTCGTTAAATATTTTCGGGCATTCTCATCGATTTACTGCAAAAACCGCTGACGTCTTCAAGAAACTTTAAAATAAGAAAAATATAACTACTTTCAAAGTAGGATCGTTGTTTTTTCATCTTCGAATCAGCCATTTATTTTACGTTCTATTCGGTTTAGATGTACCAATGCCAATTTTGAATCCTATTACTTAATTACAAAGAAAAATGGCCAAGGTAACCGGGGGACAAATCTCGCATTATCGAAGCACGTCACGTGCCTCGCAGGACAACATAATGGCGTTTCTCAGCGGTAAACGAATCAACTCCATACAGGACGTCACAACTGACTTATTTCCGTGCCAATTCGCAGAACTACTGGAGAGCCTAGATGGGGGAAGACACGTATGACTTACATCTCTAAGAACGAAGACTCAAACGTTTAATATGTGAAAATTATAAGAAACATTTCATTTCTGAGATCGTTATCTACGTATTAGTAATCAGTGTATTGAATCATGCATCAAATTATCAGAAAATCTCATATAAAATACGAACATTCATTTATCCCCTATAATTTCACCTAATAATGTAAAAATAATATTATCATATGAAAATTTTCAACAATTCTTATAATAGTTATTCGTATAGGACCATACGAATGGTATGGTCTTACCAGGCAATACCAGGTATGTACGAGGGTTGGGCGAAACGTTTCCGGTGTCACCAAGAGATGGTATCACTAGGTCTACTTTTGAGGCAGCGTCCTTCAGTGCCATTCTTACTGAGCAAGTATGTAAAGTTTCAGACCAATCTCCACGTGGCAATGGAAAAATTGGAGAAACATGCTGTCTGTCATCAAATACTTCTATTTGAAAGGTTTTACACCGAAACAAATAAAAGAAGAGATGGATTCAACACAAGGAGACTCCTCTTCATCCTATTCAACTATTAAGAAGTGGGTTTCTGAATTTAAAATGGGTTGTGTGAGCACCTCTGACGAGCCTCGCTCAGGACGTTGAGGTCACAGCTTCAGAAATTATTCAGAAAATCCCTCAAATAGTATTGGAAGACTGCAGATTGAAAGTGCATGAGATGATTAAGACCTGTAGGATGTCAGCTGTGAAATATTTTGCACAACTATTTGAGCATGGAAAAGCTGTGTGCAAGATGGGTGCCACGTTTACTAACAATCGACTAAAAACTGATTCGAAAAAACATTTCCACCGAAAATTTGGCGCTGTATAGGCGTAATCTAAACGAATTTTTGCGTCGATTCATCATATATACTGTTGATGAGACTTGGGTTAACCACTACACTCCTGAAAATAAAGAACAGTCAAAACAATGGGTTGGAAAGGGGGAACCAACTCCAAAGAAGGCAAAAACAGTGTTATCGGCAAAAAAGGTTAAACGAGGTGCACATTAAACAACTTCATTTGGCGAAGAAAAAAATTTTGTTTCATGACTATAACGCACCAGCGCATTCGTCGATTGTTGCCATGCCCAAAATCCACGGATTGAAGTTTGAATTGATGCCGCATCCTCCCTACTCTTCAGACTTAGCTCCCAGCGATTATTACCTGTTGCCTAACCTCAAAAACTGTCTATCGAAAAAGTTATCGAAACTATAAATCAGTATTTTGAGGAGCTTGACGAATCTACGTTTAAAACTGGTATAACTAAATTATAACTTTAGTTATACCAGTATAGAGAGAAATGTAGGTATCAGTCTTGATGGAGATTATGTTGAAAAATAATAAATATAATAATAATATTTATTTTAGCATTAGCTATTACAAAATCATACATACATTCAGGTTCAAAATATAATTATATAGTTAAAACGAACTTAGCTAATTCACGCTTGAATACCCTAAGGTCGCTAATTGTTTTTATGGACCTAGGCAATTTATTAAATGCGTTGAATCCTTCATAAAATATACTATTCCTATGTCTAGAATGCTTACAAACTTGCATGTAGAAATTGTTAGCATTTCTTGTACTATAACTGTGCACATCAGTGACACATGTTACATTTTTCATCACTTAATGTGGGAGTTTGTTTTTAACTTTAATATATATATGTAGCAAAAAGTATTCTTTGTTTAACCGACATCAATTCTAAACAATTTAGCATGCTTTGGATTGGAGTATATCTATTACATTTCAAAATTTTAAGTAAAATAGAGCAAAAATTTCTTAAAACATCGTTTTTCTTGGTCTGGCCGGAAACTTTTCACCCCACCCTCGTAAATGTGTCAAAATAAGCAATGGCACCAATCATACATATGCTTAAACAAATATTAAAATATTCCAATAAAAAAATAAATTGACATTTAAGTTTTAGTACGTAAATATCACAAAATGTTGTATAAAAAATATTTCCCTCGAAACAGTTGTACACAAAAATGGATTAAAAGGAGGAGATCTTTCAAATTTGTATGCTTTGGAATGACCAGGATATTCGAATTTTAAGCAGTTTGATATTTTCCAATTTAGTTTTCGCATAAATAATTGATTTAACCTTATATAAGAACAAATAAGATCGAAAATAGCTTAAAGTCTCCACAAGTGGTTCTTAAATCTATTTGTTAAGAAATTGTTGGTAATACTGATTCTTAAATGAAATTTTCCTGAACAAAACAGATACCAACATAAGATTAAATTCTATAGGAGGTTATACACTTTACCAGAAAGTCAATCTGGGTACTTCCAGCCATATCATTGAGGAGTATAAAAATTCAATAGCATTGAGTTATTATGGTTTTATTGATCAATAAGTTAAACCCCAGAATATTTATGTTTGTTAATTTTCAATATTTCTCAGACCTTGCATTAACGTCAATTAATATTCAATGAATCATTTCCATACATTTGATGACTTCTTGAAGCATCTTCGGAAAACCAAAGAAAGATGACCAATCAAGGAACGTGAGCTTGTCCAGTAGTATAAGTAATTTTTACATTATTATATAATTATGTACATAATACCCTATATCAATTACGATTTGAACAGGAAAACTCCAAGAAGGACATTGTCCAATTAAATGTTGTTTGAAAGTTCAATATATTGAAGAAGAAAATCTGTTGAAACTTGCAAGTACCTCTAGTCCCTTTATTGAATGAAGACCAATTGTTTTAGATTGAAAGAATCACATTGTTGCCTAACAATTTTTTCGGGTCGTTACCCTATTTTTAAATGCTGAACTGTGAGAGTGAGGGGCTATAAATGGAAACTTCTGGGGGCTAATTTAGTATGGACTTACATCAGTGCTTGGTTATAGAATCGAATTATTATAACCAGGCACTGGAAAACATAATTAAAACTAATTAATATTCAGACCATTATAATAATCAAAGGATGACAAATTTAGGCTTATTTTTCATTCATTCGACACCCATCAGTGTTTGGGTTCTAGAATCGAATTATTATAACCAGGCAATGGAAAACATAATTAAAACTAATTAATTTTCAGACCATTATAATAATGAAAGGATGACAACTTTAGCCTTATTTTTCATTTGACAAATTCAATTGTCATTTCGGTTAAACCCATCTTCAAAATTTGAACAGAAAAAGATATAACCCGTATTGAGTAATAATAATAATATTTATTAAGATGAAGCTATACAAAAAATGAACTGTCAAATTTGATTTACATATCAATCTCTTCTTTTAAAATATACTTTTTTAGATCTGGCTTACAGATCTTAATACTAGTACTAGTTTTCAATATACTTGGTGAATTATTGAAAGGCTTAAATTTGGATATAAAAACATGAACATCACTGATATATGTTACATTTTTATTACATTACATGGATGCAACTGATTTTTAATTCTAAATATGAATATATATGAAGCGAACAGAATTCTTTGTTTAACAGACATAAATTTCAAAGAGTTCAGCATAATTTTAACGAGGGTATACCTATTGCACTTTAAAATGGTTCGCATGGTTCTATTCTGTAACTTTTGTAATTGTTGAATTTTTTCTTTAGTCAAACGAAATAACAGTGTGGAGCAATATTCCAAATGTAGCATTATTATTGATTTGAACAACAATAACTTCACATATGTCGACAAATTTTTCCCTTTCTTTCAAAAAATTGATTTTTTTAGAGATTTTAGATGAAATTAAATCAACATGATCATTGAAACTCAATTTTTCATCTAACATAATGCCTAAATATTTTACTGTTTCTACTCTTCTAATTTTTTGTTCATTAACCTTTATAGTTATATCTTCATTTTTATTAATCTTTTACATAGTTTTACTTGTAACCAAAACCATGAAGTTGGATTTTTACACATTTAGATAAACAATTGTCACATAACCATTCATTAATTGCAGAAAGTAATGTATTGATCTCATTGACTGTCATATTCTCAATATCTTTGCCACATAAATAAAGCATAGTATCATCAGCGAATAAACGTATAGAACATTTTCTGATGGACTAAAAATATACATCAATTACAAGTTGTATTAACTTGCCTGAAAATTTTATTCTTTCAACCTGACAGAAAAAAGTTGTGAATTTCATTTTGGAAATAACGAAAAAACCTCTTTGAGCCCCCCTTATTTTAACCGCCACTGACCAAACTCTGTTTAAATTAAATCCAAACATTCCTGGCACGTGTCTAGATTGAATTTTAAATGATCGAGACTCGATGTAAAATAATTATAATGCAGTAAAAACGACAAAAAATAAATTAAATAACGTTCGAAAAATAACAATAATGGCTTTATACAAATTTTCATTGAAGAATTAAATGAATTTGTATGTAGGCGAATCATTTTGAAAGAATTATCAAAGTTCATTCGAAAGGATAGTGAATACTATCTAATTAATGTTCCTATTTTCCAATTATCATTGTATACAAAGTTTGTTGTGTGTTTAAAAATTGATTAACCTTCCTAGTAAGTAAATTACGTTTCCGAATTTCTAGAATAACCTTAAGCTTTTAATCTCCAACTCTCCCGTTTTGAACGAAATGTTTTTATCTTCTCTACAATAAAAGAATACGTAAACAAAATAACACACCGTCAATATCATAATTTATATGGATTCCGGATGTTATTGATCTAAAGATTTTCTTGTAACTCATACGTACACATTTTCACGTTCATCATAAATAATAATTTTGAACGCGCTCAAGGTTTTCAATTAGATTTCCTAGAAATTCCTAGATAAAAAATATTGCGTTATGGGATTTTCAACAAAACATCGACGAACCGACGATTTTATATTTTCGAATTTCGAGAAACGAAAGTTTTCAATTGAAATTGTAGATATAAATCTGGATCTAAATTTCGCTAAATAATAAGGCGAACGGAATCAATCAATTTGAAAATTGAGGGAAAGCCATAAATTTTTTCTTGGCGCCTGAAAGATATAAACATCCCACTATCTAATAACACCTAGATGCGCAGATATTTGGAATAAATCTTTCATAGACACAAATGAAAACAGGGCTGTTTAAGTTGAATTTCGGGATATTTTTAAACATAGACGCAATTGAGAGGTCAGTGAATCTTGATCCTGACTGAATTTAATACCAGTTTTCTTGTAGACTGTGGAAACTAGAAACCAACCGATGTTTCATCCTCTCTCGTCAATGTTGAAAGTACTTTATTTTCTATTCAGTAATTTTATCGAAAGCTATAAATCGTATTCTAATCTTCTGTCGCGTTTTAAACTCGACTCCGCTACAGAAGAAGGTTGGAGACGACACCATCATTCGAGATCTCACACTTCAAAGCTTAGTGCACTAATCAGCTTTTCAAGTGCGACATAAAGTGTGATCCTAAGAGATTCTTTGCGTCATCTTCGTCTTCGGTTTTCGAAAAGATTCAAAGATTCTCAAGGATATTGACTCTTTCGTTCAGTAAGTGCTACTGAAGAATCATCCATCAGAAAATTCATCATCCGAAATAAAGTAGTCAATGATTACTTGCGACGTGTTGTGAAGAATGCTGCGCCATCTAGCGAGAATGACAAAACCACTAATACTAAACATGCAGTTGAAGTTCGAGAGGGACAAAAATTCAATGATCAATTATGAATATTCTTCATAGTGTACAAGTGTATAATGTAATAATTTCACAAACAGAGATAGTGAATTCATAAAAACTTCAACTACAGTTGAAGGAATGATCCTTTGGGATTTTAAGATGTCCGGAGTATCCTTCCTACCTATCACAAGTCATTTTCGGTTTTTCGTTCATCTGTAATGTTGTGGAAAGCAACGCAAAGAAATTTCTCTTTCATTCAGTAACTACAATTGAAGAATCTCCATAATCCGAAAAGAGTAAGTAGTCAATGATTTGTAGGTTCGCACCTACGACGTGCTGTGAAGAATACTGCGCCATCTAGCGATAATGCAAAAACCAGATAGAAATTGAATCTTTGATGCAATTTGATTTGTTTTCGCGTATGAGAAATCCACTAGATAGCAAGACGTAGATATGAGGTCTAACTGCTACGTGATTGGTTAATTTTGATATATCTGTCAATGTCATGTCAAAAATAACCAATCATGCAGTAGTCGGACCTCACGCCTACGTATTGCCATCTAGCGGATTTTTCATACGCGAAACCCTCATTATTAACTACAACGAGTTGTGAAGAGTGCTGCGCCATCTAACGAGAATGAAAAAACGACTTTTATTGAACATGCACTTGAATTTCGAGAGGGACAAAACTTCAATGATCAAGTACGAAAATCCTTCATACTTTTAAGTGTAAAAGACAATAATCCTCTCCTCAGGGTTCAGCTAGAGTTGAGAGCTCCGAAGAGTTCCCCCTTCTCCGGGAACGTAAAGAAATTGCTACGACTGAAGAAATTTCAGATGAATCCACCACAAGGTGTTATGGAGAATGCTGCGCCATCTAGCAACAATGACATACTAATATTCAAACTACTACTATTAAACGTGCAGTTAAACTTTAAGAGCGACAAAATTTAATGAATAAATAGAAGAGTTTTATACTGTATAACATTGAAATTTTTTGTGAAGAAAAGAAAAGTTTAAATTGAAACTATAAACTATATTTTTTGATACACGCAGCTTCTTCTTATTGAATCAGTTATGTTTTTGTGAATCCACAAAGATAATCCGCTAGAATATTAATCAGCTTTTTTAGATATAAATCCTAAGTCAATCATAAAGAATGTTTTACCCCCAGTTTTATAGTGAAAAGTGCAAATGCAGGTGGTGTTTATTCAAACCCAATCCGATTAGGGGAAAGGAAGTGAAAATTAGGAACTTCCGTCGTAAACGGTGCGTATATTTTTAAATCCTATTATTGACCAATTGACAAAAGGCTCTGCCGGGAATTTCTTCAAGAAAGCACGTTTAGCGGAGGAAGAGGAACAATATTGTTTTTACCTCTTCAAGAGAATACGAATTCGAACGCAAACTTTGGAACGATGCAGGAAATGTAGCTATTGTTTGTTCGAAAGAGACCTCATTGTTCCTTATCGTGATTAGTTCATTATAAACTAAAACATAATTTTTTTGATGAATATTTCTTATTCAAACGTCGATGAAGCATTTGAATATGCTGAAACATCATTCATTTATAAAGAATTTAGCTGACATGTGAACTTTATACGACAATGGAAATGTTCATTGATAATACTAGTGCCTAAAATTTGTAACACTGCCAAATTGGAGGAATTTCGACCTATAAATTATCATCAACCATATGAAAAAGTTCTAGAACTAGTTGTTAAAAATCAGGTTCTAGAATTATGCGAAAAACATTCAGTTATTTCTGACTTACATTCAGAAGGTTTCAAGAGGAATTCCTCCTGTGAGACACCACTGTTAAGTATATGTGAGGAATGGAATAGAGCTATCGATAAAGGAGAGGTAGTAATTGTAGTATTATTGAACTTCAAAAGAGCATTTGAAACTTTATGTAGATCATTGCTGTTGAAAACACTAAATAAAATTGGTTTTGAAGGTTTAATAAATGTTTGAATGAGTTACAAAATTGAAAACAATTTTGTATTTTTTTTGTTTAGTGAATACAATTTAAATCCTGAATCAAAATTGAGTCTTATAGTTAAGTGAAAAACTCATATTGAGCTAACCACCTCTATCCAAACTGTAAACAACGAGAAAATCAGCTCTTTCGTGAATTTCAGAGCTTTGAAAATGTTTAAAAACGATGCAGTAAGGCCAGGATTGATAAACTAGCCAGTTTTAGCTAGCATTATTTGGAAATCTATAAAGTAATTCCAATCCCAATATACGAGGGTGGGGTGAAAAGTTTCCGGCCTGACCAAGAGATGACGCCACCAGGTCTACGTTTGACACATTGTGACGCTTCAGTTGTTTTCGTGAAAATGGAGAAATTGGAGGAACGTGCTGTCATCAAATACTTCTATTTGAAAAATTTTACACCAAAATAAATAAAAGAAGAGATGGATTCAACACTAGGAGACTCCTCCCCATCATATTCAAGTATTTAGCAGTGGGTTTCTGGATTCGAAATGGGTCGTGTGGCCACCTCTGACGAACGTCATTTAGACGCTCCGTTGAGGTCACAACTTCAGAAATTAATGAGAAAATCCATCAAATAGCATTGGAAGACCGCAGATTGAAAGTGCATTAGATAGCTGAGACCTGTCGGATGTCAGCTGAACGTGTGCGAAATATTTTGTAAAACCACTTGAGCATGAAAAAGCTGTGTACAAGATGAGTGCCGGGTTTGCTAACGCCGACCAAAAACTGATTCAAAAAACATTTCTACGGAATTTGGCGCTGTATAGGCGTAATCCAAACGAATTTTTGCGTCGATTAATAACTGTTGATGAGACTTGGGTTCACCACTACACTCCTGAAAATAAAGAACATCAAAACAGTGGATTGGAAAGGAGGAACTAACGCCAAAGAGGGCAAGAACAACTTTATTGGCAAACAGGGTTAAGGCCACTATAATTTGAAATGCGAGAGGAATTATATACTTTGATTATCTTGAAAAGGGTAAGACTATCACTTGTCAATACTACGCAGACATATTGCAACGTTTGAAGGACGAGGTGCAAATTAAACGACCTCATTTGGCGAAGAAAAAAATTTTCTTTCATCACGATTACGCACCATCGCATTCGTCGATTGTTGCCATGTCCAAAATCCACGAATTGATGCCGCATCCTCCCTACTCTCCAGACTTAGCCCCCAGCGACTATTACCTGTTTTCTAACCTCAAAAATGGCTTGGCGGTAAAAGATTTGAGAGCAACGAAGAAGTTATCGAAACTATGAATTAGTATTTTGAGGAACTTGATAGAGATTATGTTGAAAAATAAAGCAAAAAAAATTTTAAAACATCGTTTTTCTTGGTCAGGCTCAAAAATTTTCACCCCACCCTCGTATATTTGCGGATATTTATTTCAAATCTAGAATTGATTTATTAAATGAATAATGGTGTGTTGTTGGTTGAAAAAAAGTGAAGGTAAAAACAAATATAAAGAATTAAAATGTAAGAGGTTATGAATAATTTGCTGAAGCTTCGATATCTAGTGAAACGTATACTGAAAGTAATTTTTTGAATTTTAGGTCTTTTATAGAGAACACATGAAGTGAAAAAATTGTTATTGGAAAAATATAACCAAAAAAGTTTTCTGTGAATTATTGCATTTTTTCTCTTTTATTCTGCTTGTGTTATAACGTGAGAATCTCGGATATTAGAATTTTATTAGTTAAATAATTATGAATCGAAATTTTTTCACTAACCTTGATAGCATAGAGCAATAAAATCGTCTTCCTTCTGGTTTTGAACATCCCATCGTAGCAACCAGTTTCCATCGTCGTTGATTTTCGCGAATATCCTGTTCACACAGCCTTGACCGCCAGAACCTTCATATATAATTTCCGAAATGAATTCAACCTGATTTTTTATTCCACTTCTTTTCAATACCTCGTGTTTATTCTCGAAATCGTCTATTGTCATTGAATTGGAAGGTGAAGATTTTCCACAAGCTGCATCCTCCCAATTTTCCCCAGTTTCTTCCATGTAAATTGGTTCTGTTTCTTCTGAGTTATCTTTATCCTGATCAGATTCAACATTTTCCATTTCTTTCGAGTTTTCCGTGGATTTTTCTGCCTCGTCTTCATCATGATTTGGTTGATTCATTTCGAAATTTTCAGATTCTACTTATAGGGTTTCTGACCGGATACATAGGGCATGAGGATGTTGCTATGGAGACAGACATCCCGACGACAAGTAAGGGACTCGACGTCTACATTTTAGCTCATTTTCTATTCTTCTCTGTCACACCCGAATGAAACTTCTCATAGCTAAATCAATTTTTTATTCATTCCCCAACGATTTTTCTTGACTAAAGATGCAATTCTTCCTAATTATAGCTCACTTATATTTCACGACAACAAGATTATTTTATATAAATTGTTTAGAAAATTTTGTGTCAGTAACGTTTCATTAACATATTCACTACTGATTAGCATGCACAGATAATATTTAAAGTAACATTACAATAGCATTCAATTTTCTAGTTCTACACAAGCTGCACTCAATGAACTAACTAAAACTTTGTATCAGGATAAACAGCTGATTAGATGTCAAAATTGACAGATGTATAGGAATCTGTAAAACCAAATATAGTAAATAATAGAAGAGAACAACACACATCATATTCAGATGTTGTTACTGAAGGTTTCTTTTCCTCATCGCACAACAATCTATATCCTCATTTTTATATGCATGTGACCAACAATAGAAGTTCACAATGTAATACAATTAAATTTTTCATACTTTCACTTGATACCATAAACAATATTTCTGTTCATATATTTATTTCAATACAAATTATAATCACATTATAGAATCACAGATATTAATGAATCGAACATCTAGTGGACTCTAGTGGCTTTCGTACGAACTAGCAGTATTACTTTCGAATTACACCATAAGAGCTCATCTTACATTTTGAGTTTTATTTTGACGTATATTGAACATAACCATTCTGTCAGTAGTACATACGTTATTTTATGCGTCTTTAGTTTTATTAAATTGTGAAGGTGGTCGACATTCAAGAAAAAATATGCCTGAAAAACAAGAAGACGTTGATTTATCGCAGTTTGATTGGGTTCAACTCAGAAAAGATATGGGTACCAAGGTAGTTGAAACACAATCAGAAAAGTTCATTAGAAAATTGAAAGAGAATCCATTGGTACCTATAGGTTTGTTACTTACTGATGTTTACTACATTAATCTGAATAAACATGAACTTTTTAGGATGTATTGTAACGTCGTGCTGCTTAGGATTTGGTTTATACACCTTTAAGACAGGAGATAGGAGAATGTCACAACTTATGATGAGGTCCAGAGTTGCAGCACAAGGATTTACTGTATTCGCATTAGTTATGGGTATGGGATTGGGATTCCATGGAAGATAGATATAGGATATATATTTGTAAATAGTTTTGTATAGCTCGCTATGGTTTTAGTGGTAGCAACTTGAATAAAAGTTCAACAAAATCAGTTATCTATTTATAAAATTCAATGGACGATGAATCAACTCTGTGATAGTTCATATTTAAATGAGAGGTAATAAGAATTGTTCAGTTAGTGATTTTTAGACAAGTATATCTTATTATCTCTCATTCAGTTATCTATTTACTCGAAATGACAATAAACCATAATCGTTTATTCCTAGAAAGTGTATATTATGGATAGTGTTAATTTTTTAATCCAGTACTTTCAGTTGATAAAGTTTTCATGAAAACACATCAATACAGAAATCTACAACCTGTTTGCTATATTGTTGTAGCTTAGTCTGCTAGATGGCGACTGCGACGTACATTCGACAAACGTTTCAACGGTTATATCGTTATCGCGCTCTTTATACCTGGTCTATGTACTTCCCTTCCATCCACGAAGTCGACATTTTTCTTGTCACACAATGTGAGAACTCCAGTCTCCCACTTCCAGCTTAGTTCAGTCGCAAGAGAGCATAGCAAGCGAGCGTTTCTTGTTGAAACAGCTTGATTGTGTTCAAACGGTCCAATGTCTATTTTGTTTAATGCTTCGTGTATTAATTCCTGTGTATTTTGAATCGCAATAAAATGAATGAGAAAGTCTATGATCATCACGGCAAACTCAACTCGTAGCCCGGTAAAAAGACTGCGGGACGGTTATTCCTAAATTTTGAAAACCTAAC
Source organism: Henosepilachna vigintioctopunctata (assembly GCA_030704895.1). NCBI lineage: Eukaryota > Metazoa > Arthropoda > Insecta > Coleoptera > Coccinellidae > Henosepilachna > Henosepilachna vigintioctopunctata. The sequence goes on from JARQZJ010000126.1 coordinate 1,562,179, forward strand.
CTCTCTGAACGTTGTTTTTCGGCAGTTGTGAAGTTATATTGTCAAAAAGTGACTGCAATTTTGGAAAATATTTTGATTTAAGTTTATTTATTTAGCAATTTAAGTGATATTGTGATTTGGAAAATGTCGAGGTTTACTAGAACCAGTGATGGTCTTCTCAAGATCGAAGAATGTGATTTGGTGAACCTGGTCTACAAAAAACCCATTATGGATGTGTATGATATCGAAAAGATACCACTTGGAAGGTAGGTGAATAATTTTATAAATAAAGAGATATCTAGTTAGGTATCAATAGGAGTTTCAATGACGTTTCTGTTACTGAATTATTATAGAAAACATTTTCAGGAAAATATTGATGAATTCTCTGTATATTTTTAAGTTAGGAAGTCTCGAAAATTCGTACAAAAATATGTAGTGAGGTATATTTTTGTTAATTAATGAAACAAATGTTTTGTCTGATTAACTAACGATAAATAAGTACTTAGATAATCGATATATCTGATATATACGAGTGGTATTTTCAATTTCTCCAAAATTAAGTAACTTTTCAATAGAGTGGTTTCTCTTATCGTTGATTATCTCAATTTCTTCGAAACAATGTTTTAAGAAAATTTCATTATGGGATATCAACTTAAGTCCTCAAAAGGATTATGATAAAACATAAAACGTAATTTAAAAATTCAAAATCCTATTTTCTGCTGTACTTTGTGGATTCACTTTGTTTTTGATCGTTGATACGGAATTAACGTCAATGGAGTTGGAATGACGTTTCTTGATGAAAAACGAGCAATGAATATTAATTAGAAATATAATATATATAAGTACACACATTCATTTTGTGAGTAATAAGTCTTATACAAATCAGCGAAGAATATATGTTTCAAGGCAAAAGGAAGTCATCGACTATCTGTTATACAAATATGTTAATCAGTGCAAAAATATTAACCAAGTAATAATACATTATTCGGTGGCGCCCATCTTCAAGATAAAAGGTTTTCTTCAAGATTATCGTTATCCAAACATATCAGCAACACTTTAGAAAACGCTTACGGAAAGTGTTGTTTGTGTTTTGACACAATTACCTACCTTAATGCATCTATAGCGGAATGGAAAATACACAAATTTTTTGATGAGCTTTCTTATATCCGTAAATAAGCTTTGAATTTTATTCTTAGCTTTTGTTTGTTGATTTTTCAAAATGTACCATATGTATCTAAATTTGCAAAAGTAATTACTGTCGAATTTTACTGAATATAGATTATTATGTTCATTTAATTATGTTCAGATTAAGGAAATTATATTCAGAAGAGTCCTACAATATATTTAATGGAGAATAAATAAAGCAGTAAACATCAAATATGTAAATTGATTACAACATGCAATAAATGTTCTTAGGAGCAGATGTTTTTTGAAGTATATTCTCTAGAAATTATGGGTAGAGTTGATAATGAAAAATGTTTACGACTTGTACATGATCTGAGCCAAGAGAATTTCGACAAAATAATAACATTTGGAAGTTATTTACATTTCTAACAAGCTAGGTAATTTAGCAGATACGATAAGAAAGCTGATAATTTGAAAATATGATAATCTGGTAGCATGTTACATTTAATTAGGTGAACTTAACAAAATGTCAGCGAAAAATGTCTTTCAAAATTGAATTTTTCGTGATGAAAAAGCCCAATGACTAGGTGAAATATTACAGACGTAGTGATCTTTTTTATTTCTTCTCATAAATTAAAAAATTTATGGTTTTGTCATTAGTTAATTTTTTTGAAGTTCTCGTGAATTCAAGTAAGATTTCGTTACATGCAAGTTAATGCAACGATTTTTTTTTGGGGATTCCTCTCAACTATCTCTTCCAATTCCACATAGGTCTCTTCACCTTCAGTTAGAGCGGCAGATAAGCTTTGGCTGTCAGTTACCAGATTTTCGCGTCTTTTCACTTAAACGCTCTGTATTAACCGACAATTAAGACCATAGGTTCAATTCATCTTTGGATCAGTTAAACAGTTAACCGAATATGAAGAGACCAAGGCCATAATCACATAACTGAGTCTGAAAAAAACCAATAAATCTGATAAACATAGAAAATCTTCCATATTTAATTGAGGATTCGAACCCGTATCTCTAGTTTGGCTGATTACACTTTTCCACTAGTTCTAACCCTTTCCAAGACGTATTTCCTAGTATTTCTAATGTTAAACCCATGCGTTTCACTGACATATGACATTTTTGTTTACATTAGATGGAAGCAACTTTTTAATTTCAAATATAAACATATATGTAGCGAAAAGTATTTTCTGTTCAACAGATTTATGTTCCAAAATGTTCAGCACGATTTTAACTGCGGTTTATCTATTTCATTTTGAAATTGTTGGGGTTCCCTATTTCGTAATTTTTATAATTGTTGAATTTTTTTCAAACCGAACGACAAAATGAAGCAATGTTAGAATTGTGGCATTAATATTTATTCGAACAACTATAAATTCACATATATCGTCAGATGTTTTTCTATTTTTTCAAAAAATTGATTTTTTTTCAGAAATTTAAGCTGATGAAATGAACAAGATCATTGAAATTAAATTTTTCGTCTAACTTAATGATTGCATATTTTACTGTTCCAATTTTCTGTTCATTAATCTTTATAGTTATGTCTTCATTTTCATTAACGTTAAGTGTCTTACTCGTACTCAAAACTATGAAGATCGATTTTTGCACATTTAGAGATAAGCTATCGTCACATAATCATTCATTAATTGCAGGAAGGTCTCTATTGATCCCCTTTGTCATATTATCAATGCCTTTGCCATATATACAGAGAATAGTATCATCACCAAATAAACGTATATAACATTTTTTCATATCAGAGACAATATCGTTTATATATAAGAACAACAACGGACCAAAGATAGTTCCTTGAGGTATACCTACATCCCTTTTCATTCTATCCGACAGCATGACATCAAACTTTTAACTTTTCGTGTTTGCTAATCTAAGTAAGATCTGAACCAATCGTTTAGTACTCCTTCAAAGCCAAGTTCATCAGTTTTTTCAATTATAATGATCTACATAATTTTTCCAGAGGTCTTTTAAGATCCGGGTCTCCGTTTATTCATCAATATGCACATCGATGATTATACGTGGATAAACAAACGTAGATAAACGGTTACACCGTGTTCGTTGTCTTAATTGGGCCCGAATTTTCGAGATACGCTCGTAGATATACCACGGCAACGTTTCGACCCACGTAAAAACGCGTAGGTTTGACGCACAGCTCAATATTCTCGTGAGAACCGGAGGAATTTTCGTCCTTTTTTGGCATTCCTGTGTACACAAACGTTTCTAGTGCCATTGTCAAGTCGCATTCTGATGGGCGTTCTAGGCGCGCTTTATGCTTTATGTTTCTGTTTTATTAACGTGCGACTTGTAAATATGGCCTATTTGGTGAAGCGTACGACGACGGCTTCGCTGCTGCCGTTGGTAAATTGTATACGTGTACGAAATAATGCATTGATTGTTTTCTTCTCCTGTGGGAGTCGTGCCGACTTTGCTGCGTTGGCTTTCGTTGAATATCCGGCCTATCGATTCGAGTTGTGTCTTTGTGAATATGGAAGTGAAGATGACAACGTACGAGGGTGATCCGAAAATACGCAGAATATTTTTCTAGTTAATTGGGCCGATATTTTAAGGAGGTATAATACCGTTTTTGAATAAATCTATCTTCCTTAGTAGTTTTCTTTATATTTGATTGAACACAACATTTGATCCATAAAATACGTAAACTGCATATGGTACATCATTCATTTTATTCTTAAATTAACTACAACAAAATATCGTTATACTACGTGTGTTTCTTCTTCTTTTCTTCGAAAGATTCAGCAGTAGTAATGTAGAGTTCAGTTGGTTACACAAATACCTTCTAATTTATAGATATCGAAAACTCGTTTCAACACACTTCTATTATTTATTTATACATTTATCAATAATTTGAAATTAGTTTTCTCTATGCCAAATTATGATGTACATTGTCTTCATTATATTTCTTATGAATGAATCTTGTATTTTTCCATTAATTTGTATTAATTCGATGCTAATATTCAAATATTAAAAAATTAAAATAAAATAACTACAATACAATACGAAATAAAATATAAAACATATTTCAGTCGATACTTTAAGTAATGTTAAACTATGTAAACTTGAAATATTATGACAGTAACAATGAAGAGAAATTGCAGGTCGTCATATGTGATAATTATTAATGCTTACATTTGGCATTGTTCTATTACATTCATTCAATTAGCAGTTATTACAGCTTAGAAGAATAACAGAAGCGTTATAACTGGACTGAATTCAGTTTTGAGTCTGATCTTCTGCCATTCCTGCCAGTACCCAAACAAAAATATAGCATAATTTTTTTTTAATTCGAAAGACAAAAATAAGAATGGATGAGTCATCTTAATTTAAGCTCACCAGCATGTTATTACGAAGAGTAGGTAATAGCTTGAAGTAGCCTAAAATAGTCTAGTATAATACGTATAATTAGACAAAAAATTTTATGATGTCCCCTTGTATATGATGGGTGGCGAAGGAAGTATTTTGCGTAAATACTGTAAGTTGTGCATTCAAAGATTGAATGATCTACATTATAATACAAAAACTCTGGCAAATTTACAATTGCCAAAATGCTACTTTTCTGCAATAAACCTTACTAGCTTTATCTCTGGAAACAATTAATCATTTGAGAGACTCAATGTTACATTATCTACTTAGAGTATTTTCCGCTATTTCTTCGCGTTCTTATCAGCTCCGTTGCTAAACATTCTATAAAAATAACAAAGACATTGTGTGCATTGAACTATATACTCGTACCATACTATTTGTTGTTTCTTTTACATTCGCGTATTTGGTTTCATTGGATAAATAAGTAATTGTGTTTATAATCGTCTAGAAAAATTAAATAATGTCTTAAATATTTGAGAGATTATTTACTTTTTTCTGTCCTCTCTTCGCTTGTTGAATGCGAGCAATTTATGCTGCGTGTTTCTTTTTGCATATTACCAACTAGGTATATTCGTCGATAATTCAAACAGGCTGATGCAAAATGTTTTTTTTTCTAATATTTTATGACAATTTTTCAGTTTTTATATTATGACATGAATTTACATTGAAAAAATTATCACATACATTCTTAACAAACTTTAATTGGCCGGTCTCTGCAGCTTAGTATCAAAAGTCGGTAGAACACCGGACTATGGTGCGGTAGACCTCGGGTTCGAGCTCCGCTGAAGGCATGGTTGTTTGTGTTTTTCTGTAATAAAATATGCGAAAAAAAAAGTTTATCAGTGACGAGAGTAGATTTTCCAATTTTCGTTCAATCCAACCATTTTAACTTATTTTTGAGTTCTATAAGATGAAATAGGTGAAAAAATAAGTTCGTCGGTAGCGGGGGCAGTTTTTTCAATTATTGCGTAGCACTCCTCTTTGTTAATTCGTAAGAAAACAGTTGTCAATCATCTGTCATTGCCTCAGATATGAAGTCACATCGTTCCGGTTTTAGCTTCAAGGGCTCGTTGAATTTTCATTAAGACAAAACGGATATTTCAATACGAAAAAGGAATTTTTCCAGATCTAACTGGGATCGTTCTGTTTTTTTTTGCAAATCATCGCTCCTTTTAAAGTCGGCGACTCATACACGTTCCGACAATGCCACAGATATCATCTGTTAGTGTGCGAGAGTACACTACAGATAAGCAACGAGTTACATCTTCAGTTGGTACGAAGTTGATGTAATGATATTCTTCTCGTGCTCTCGGACCGTCGTAAATGTTTAACAATAGCCTTCGTAATAGTCAAAGATGTCGGTACATATCCTCTTATCGCGTCGCGTGTAGATTATTGTCTTTACTAATTTGATACAGAAATTTCGTTGACCTTCGGGCTATCTCGGACTCGTTGTTTCGCTAATAGATGCGGCGGTAAGATAAAAACTTGGGCAATTGTGGGAGCAGGTCGTTTTGAATAAATTGGCAATCTCCTTCGAAATCGAGCGGCTACTATATGTCATTCGTCTTGTATATTCTACGGTAAATCGGTCTAGCGTTGTTTGTAGAGATTCTGTCGAAACGATTTCGTAAATATTGCAAATATATGCAAACAACCTTGAAACGGTTTAGTAAGCCCGATTTTTCGTTGGTTTTAACGTGGATGGCGATAAAATTAATGTCCTATGACACGAATTGCAAATTCTAGCCAGTCGGTGTCAAAATAGGAGAAGTATTTGAATATTCGACAAGTTTTATTTGGTAAAATTGGAATCGTAACTAAATATCTTCCACAGAGATCTAACACGAGAGGCTACTGAGAATCTAAGGTTTCATCCATGTGAAAATAGGTTAAGTCAAATCGCTCTGGGACCTTACTCTATGAAGAATACGGACGAATTTGAAATCTGTGTTGCTCCCTAACCTAATTTCAGCGGTTATTTCTTCAATTTCATCTGAAGAATTGGGATAATCAGTTTTTCTATGAATGCCAAGATGTTTGGGGAAAGTGAATGGATTTTGAAGTCTACCACACCGATGACGCTAAAAAAATTTTGTTCCATAAAATTTATTAGGATGAAACACAATTGAAAATTCTATGAGAAATTTGATATCCTCAATGACGAAATGTACGAGTATTTCATCAAATTTTCAGAATCCCAATTTTATTTTGAGGTAAAGTGCATTTAGAAACAACGAACTACATCGACTTGTGTGCGGTTAGGAGTGAGTGTTTCGATCTGTAAAAAGATCGACGTTCCTGTGTGCTATTTAGCGACCAGTGGCACTTTCAGTTACTTTTTAAATTAGGTATTCGAAATTGAAACTAAAATATTTTCCAACTATTGAAGGTTCTTTTCTTGCAAGGATATAACTCAGTCTCTGATTTAATTTTGAGTCACTGTGAAGGTACAATTCGTTCTCAATTCTTCTGTTGAGCCTCAAAATCATCTAGTTTTGTTCGTTGTTTTTTGGTCTCGAAAACGAAGAATTAAGAAAAGAAATGAAGAATAACGTGAACCATACTTTGATGGCGTCATTTTACTCGAAAAGAACTACAAACTTCAGTTGGTTTGTTTCGGAGGATGTCACAAGTGCTCAAATATAAAAATCTCTAAGATCTCTATGAATCAGATTTGTTAACTTTCCTGTTATAGGGCGTTTATATTGCAGTTATTTGCCGATTTTTTCGGTTTATATGCGAGTATGTTCAAATATTGTTTGGCAAGGAGGAAGCGGCAGTATGAGTGACTGCATACTGTCGCCAACCAGTTCTTGGTCATCTCAGCTTCACTACAAGTTATATCACTTCATCTATAACTTCAAATCACTTCGAGCTCTAAACGGTGTTAATATCAAATGATGTGCGGTATTTAAGATAGCTCTTAGATCGAATTTTCCCAGTCGTTTTTCTTGCCCATCGTACACTCGGATTGTTCCGTCGTGTTATCCCACGTCACGGATTTCGGGTTCACGAGGTGCAACGGGATGCATGATTAATGTATTGCTGCCTACCGGCAGAAATATTTTTCGATCCTATCGCGGCAAGATTAATCGAATTGGCTCGTCACATTCGAGACAGGTGATGCGCCGCGTGGACCACCATTCGACGGGATATAACGCGATGTAACGTGCGCTACAGTGTTGCCAAGGATTCCAATAAGTCTTCAGTTGAAAGACGTAATTCGTATAGTTAATCAAGACACGGCCACCTTTAATATATTATTATACATTATTAAAGGAGGCCGTGGTCGAGAACTTATCAGATGTAATACTTACAGTGTTGTCAATTCGAGGATTTCAAATAAGAATTTATAAGCAGGTACTCGGATTTATATCCTGGATAGCCCTTATTCATATAAAAATCCAGAAAGTGAGTAAAATTAGACTAGTCGTGAACCGAATAACACCTGCATTGTTGTCAATTTAAGAATTTAAATGAGACTTTGCTATTCTTTCTGAAAATTTTGATTTGATTCGATTGTATATTGATATATCCAGGGGATTCTTTCGCAATTCGTCTAAGCTCTGAAGAACTGACTAATAAATACTCGGTCCGTATTAATATGAAAGTCCACAAAATGAGCAAAATGAAGACAGTCGTGAACCTACTCAATCCGAGTCCCAATATTACCTGCATTGTTGTCAATTTTAGAATTTGAATGGGATTTGGGGATTCTTTCACAATGCGACCAAGCGCTGAAGACCTGATTAATAAGTACTCAGATTGATATACTGGAGAGTCCTTTTCAAATGAAAGTCCAGGAAGTGAGCACCATGGGGCAGTTGTGAACCTAGTCGAATCCTAATATTACCTGCAATGTTGCCAATTTTAGAATTTGAATGAGATTTGGGGAATTTATGAAAATTTGATTACATTCGATTTTATATTGATTTATCCGGAGGATTCTTTCACAATTCGACCAAGCGCTGAAGAACTGATTAATGAGTCCCCAGATTGATATACTGGAGAGTCCTTATTCAAATGAAAGTTCATGGAGTGAGCACAATGAGGCAGTCGTAAACCTAGTCGAATCCTAATATTACCTGCACTGTTGCCAATTTTAGATTTTGAATAGGATTTGGGGAATTTTTCGAAAATTTGTTTATATTCGATTTCAATATTGATTTATTTGGCGGATCTTTTTACAATTCGACCTAGCGCTGAAGAACTGATTAATACGTACATACTCAGATTCAGATTGATATACCGGAGACTCTTTAAAAAAAAAAAACTAAACAGCTTGTTCCATAGTTTTTTTTTTTAAAAGTTCCCAAGTATATTTCTCTGAATTTTTCGTAACTGGAAAAAATATACTGTGAATAAAAAAATTGTTTTCGAAAAATATAGAAATTCGTATTGATTCTGTTGCAAATATCGGAATATTTCCTTTTTATTTCAAGCTATATCCGCTTCGTTTTTATTCCAAATTTCAATATCGTAATAATTCATTCGCGATTGTGACATTAGAAGTTATTAAAAGTTTTCAAATCAGATATATAATCAAAACATCGTTCAATTAATACCTAATCGATTCCCATTCATATAAGGAAAATTCTATGGCGTTTATATTTGATGACAATCAATTAAATTTCCACGGATGTGCTGTACAGTCAATTATTATAGCTATTACCTGAGTCATCAAATCATAATATGTATACGTTATTAATATTTAGCAATTTTGCGACGCCTACCGACAACAATCCGGCGTAGCCACAAGCTGCGAATTTTAGCAACGAAAGGTCGAAAGTTGAAGGTATTCAATTTTCAATTTTGTCGCGTTCTATAAATATGTTTTGTCCTTTTTTGCGGATTTTATTATTTGGTCGTGTATATAATTTTCAGTACAATAAGGCAATATTCGATGGGTGTAATTTATTAACATTTTATGTTCATGTGTACTTGATTAACTTGACGTGTTTTGTGAAGTATTGTCTTGATTCTGTAGAAGGAACTTTAAAAATAGTTCATTTGTCCTTCGATGAATTTTGAAATTTCGGATGTAATTTTATATTATTTTATGTGCACGTGCGCTTGAATAACTTGACGTGTTTTGTGAAGTATTGTCTTGATTCTGTAGAAGTTATTTTAAAAATAATTCATTTGTCCTTCGTCGAATTTTGAAATTTTGGGTGTACTTTGATGTTATTTTATGATCATTTACACTTGAATAAGTTGACGTGTTTTGTGAGGAACTTTCTTGATTCTGTAGAAGATATTTTCAAGATAGTTCATTTGTCCTTCGATGAATTTTGAAATTTCGGATGTAATTTGATATTATTTTATGTTCATGTGCACTTGAATAACTTGACCTGTTTTGTGAAGTATTGTCTTGATTCTGTAAAAGGAATTTAAAAAATAATTCATTTGTCCTTCGATCGAATTTTGAAATTTTGTATGTACTTTGATGTTATTTTATGATCATTTACACTTGAATAAGTTGACGTGTTTTTGAGGAACTTTCTTGATTCTGTAGAAGATATTTTCAAGAAAGTTCATTTGTCCTTCGATGAATTTTGAAATTTTGGGTGTAATTTGATATTATTTTATGATCATTGGCACTTGAATAACTTGACGTGTTTTTTGGAGTATTCTCTTGATGCTGTAGAAAATTTTTTAAAAATAGTTCATTTGTCCTTCAATGAATTTTAAAATTTCGTATGTAATTTAATATTACACTGCATAACTTGACGTGTTTTGTGAGTAATTCTTTTGGTTTTGTAGAAGGAATTTTAAAAATAGTTTGTTTGTCCTTCGATGAATTTTGAAATTTCGTATACAATTTTATGTTATTTTATGTTCATCTGCACTTGAATAACTTGACGTGTTTTGTGAGGAATTTTCTTGATTCTGTAGAAGATATTTTTAAGATAGTTCATTTGTCCTTTCATGAATTTTGAAATTTGGGGTGTAACCTGATATTATTTTATGTTTATGTGCATTCGAATAACGTGACGGAATTTCAAAAATAGTTCATTTGTCCTTCGATGAATTTTAAAATTTCTGCATGTTTTCAAGAATTGCATCGACGTAATCGTGCTGGATTATATCAATATGATCCAAATTATTGATTTTGGACATATTTTACCGCTTTGGCTCAAAAAAATGTCATAGATAAACAAAGATTAACTAATATTCCATTATCAGAAGAAAACTTTGAATTTTAAAACCTTGAATAACTTAACATCAAAGAGATTATAATTGATGATAATTATCGAACAGATCTAGTCAATAGAATTATCCATAAAAACCTTGCTTTACTAGCAGTTTATTTTAAGGAGAATCGAAAATAAAATAGTTTATCTTGAAACACCCAATCAAAAATAGAATATTTTCTACAAATTCACAATTTCAAAATTACTTTTAGAACGAACAATAACCCTTTAAAACAAAATCCAAAATTCAAAAGGACAATAAATATGGAATACTAGAATCGAGGAACACATAATAGTTTTACACATAACTATAATAATTCGAATTATTCAGATCATTTTTTAACAGAAAATCATAGTTTTGATTCAAATTGCAAAATTGTACGCAATATTCCAAAAAGTAGTAGATATCTGGGAAATATTGGAAATCAAAGGAGTCTATTTTTAAGAAATTGTTTTCCACAAGTCATGCGATGTAAATTAAAAGATGAAGCATTCGAATTTGTCTTAACGAATGTCTAAATTCCTTAAAAAAAAGCAGACCATTCGTGTTAGCAGTTACTTTCTGAAAGGAAAATACTACAATCTTTAATTCTCCATCGAAAGTTTGGACGACGTTAGCAACGTTGCCAATTTCGACAATGTGGCAACGATGTCGACTTTTTCATCTCGAATTTTACGACTTTTCTCATAGTAAGGTGTAAAAGTCGACCGTCCGGTTATACATACTACGATTCTAACACCACGGTGCGGAATTAGAAATCGGAATAATCTCGTGATCGGTGGTTCCGACCGCGGGCTCGGAACGCCCATAGAGAGAAGAGCCTTCCCATGCGGTGTACAGTTAATCGACGGACGGACGCCCGGGGCATTACGATCGAGCGAAAAAAGAGATCGCCCGACGGTGCGGTCAGACGGTCAAGCCCCGGGGACAGGAACCGTCACACATCTTCCGCGGCCTTTACGACGGCCCGTCGACGAATCGCCAGCGTTGCCGACCGTTCGATTTTCGCGGATCTCCCCCGTACATTAGAACATAGAGGACGCCGTATCAGTGGTAAAATGAATTTAATTCAATTTGCGCTCGTGAACGATTTGACATTAAGTAGTGTCTGAATGAATAAAGTAGGTATCTGTTAGTTTCTATGCTTATTGACGGAATTCTATGAATATAAAAGTCGTATTATTTCGATTTCATTGTTAATTCCGAAAGTGACAGTTTTTATTGCCTGGCTTTTTTATTGTGCAAGAGAAAAAGATGGTTTTTTTCAATTTGATTTATAATTATCGAATTATCGTATTATTGTTATATAATTTTGATAAAAATGAACATATATTATATTATATTATTATTATATCATGAAGTTATATAGGTTCACTGTGATTACTTTGATATTTGATTGATTATGTGTTTTTAGGGAAATTTTGTATATTTTATATGTTGAATGAATCATTTCCTATTGATGTTATTTTGTTCATATATTTAAATAAATAATGAACCGAAATGTATTGAATGAAAAGTATTTATTTAGGCATAATGTGAGTATATTCCTTTTTGGTAAATATCCGGTTTGGTAAATATTTGGTGAAGAGCGGATGAAAATAATTCAAAAGAAACTATTGCTGACGGTCGAAGATATAAAATAATCTTAGAAACTAAGATGAAGCCTTTTCAAAATCGTTGCGGAAAAGTTTCGCTTCCGTATTTGCGTACGAACCGAACCGAAATCGGTAGAAACACCGAAAAATCGGTCGATTCGGCAGCATTGCCGCGATCTGGCCGTTTCGAGCGCAGGCTGTAATCGACGAATTTTCGTAGTTTACCGACATAATTGGAACTATCGCGTATTTTACGAGGCGTATTATAAACGTCTACCCGAGACGGATCGCCGCGGCTGGCTCCTACACGAACATCAAGAATGTCGTTCTTGCGAGACCGTCGTCCGAAATTCGTAAGCCGGTTGCCCCTCATACGCCGCGAATTCGGCTCAAGAATGCAACCGAGCAGCGTTCTCCGATCTACTCCCGTATCTCGAGAGAAGAAACTCGGTCGCGTTTGTTCCACTTTTTGGTAGGTAAGATCGCGGCAAAATCGCGGAGCGAACAGCGGCAGAGACGGCGACGAACGATCCGTCGCGTGCAGAGATTTAGTTACCGGGTGATGTCGGGAAGTATTTTGACTGCCCTAACCAGACGATTGGATAAATTCGAACTAAGGATCGGAGTAAACGAAACACATAATAACTGTGACACATATTGTTGAATATTTCGATGAGTAGTTTGAAAGTGTAATTTTTTGTCTCTTTAAGCAAAAATTCGTTCTTCCTTTCTAATATCATCTAAACCCAATGCTCTCAAAGGATGAAGGTACTCTAACTAGTTCCTCCACCTATAAGTGCAATATTTAACACTTTGAAGAATTAATATTTGTGTTACTTGTAGTTATCAACCGGTATGAAACGATTTGTAACTATGGATGGGGATTGTTCTTATTCTCGTCGATTTAAGTCTATCTATAGAAGAAATTTGCATAGGCCTCCATTTTGGAATCTCTGAGTTCCAAAAAAATTTTGGGGGTGAAAATGCGACGGAAAAGCGTCACTGCGATGACGTTAATGTATTGGAGGAAATTTTGTCTCGTATTTCACAAATAGACGATATTGTTTTGTATGTTAACATAAACGATTAGCTTTTGTATCAATTATAAAATTTTTCATTAGCAATTACTTACTTCACTTACTGTTGAAGATAAAAGTCTTCAAAATACCTATTATCATCAGGTACCAATGGTTCTTGCTGTTGATTTCGATGTTAATTTCCTTTAGAAGAATCTCAATCATTCATCGAATTTTTTATGTCGATTTTTTTATCGATTTATTCTGACTTCAAAGATGGATAATTCTTCAGTTATGGCACAACAATTTATGCGCTTTTCTGAAGAAAATTCACAAAGTAGAGTTCATGTTTCCATTTTGTTACTATAAACTAATATTTTCATATTTAAAGTATGATAATTATTGAACTAATGAATTTATTATGTATTTATTCGATGCATATAGGTATATGCATAGTGTATATGTATATTAATGTTTTCTTGTAATGTCTTATTTATTTTTAACTTCTTCGACATCTGTCACTTGTCCAAGAATTTTAACTTCAACTGCGTATAAAAATTACTCTTTACACCCTTTTGGTTTTTCAAATTAAATTACTTACTTCAAATACTATTCAAAGATAATACGGTAGAAGAAATATGCAATAAATTGAATATGCCTTCAAGTTAATTGAGTTTGAAAAAATGTGTAGCCAATTTATCGAATACTGTTTTGGTAATAATGTTATTTCAGTTATAACCTACGTCTACTTGATAACTATCCCAACCTTGGTACACGAATCGTTAACCGCAACCAAATCCGTTCGAAATATCTTCATTTTCGATCGAGACCGCGTTCGAGTCGTTAATTCGCGAGCCTTCAACCTATCCCGATGTTTTAATTACCGACACCATTCAGATGGAGATAAAACGCACTTACGTACGTATATATAGGAGTAATTGGAGACGAAAAAAAAAACGCGCGAGCGTTACTCTGCCTGCGCGTCTCATGGTTTTCGATTCGCGCTATCCATTACGAACGATGATATTTGCGTTGCGAGATACGGCCGATAAGCAATTATGATAATGGGCATAATGTCGATAATGACGACGGTAACGACGTGTCGGTAATTAATTCGAGCTCATTGACGGTCCCGTAAAAGAAACAATGAGCGCGACATTGAAGAATGACCAGATCGATGAGACCGTCACAACAAGTCCAGATACAAAGGTAACTCGGTATTTGGTTCGACAGATCGTCGATGTGATAATGAGAGTTGCCTGCGTTATGCGAAGCATCGCTTATCTTTCAGTTTTCATTGGACGCACACAGTGAACGGCTTGTTATCGGGGAAATGTTTACAATTCACGGTTCACTGATGCGGATCGTAGGATGCTTCAGCGTTATGAGTAATTTATCCGACGGGAGTTGCGTTTGTTTAATACGGAGATTACGTGTAGATACTGCCCATGATGCGTGAGCTGGTACTACCTAGTGAGCCTTTGAAGCGAACGATGATAGCTTCATTTTGGTCTATTCTTCCAGCTTTTTGGTCTCTATTTCAAAGATTACCTTCGATGGAAGCACACGGAATAGAGTAGCGTATACGACGTGTTGTTGACATGCTCCCCTACACGTTTTTTTGTGCAAGTTCTGGTGCAAGGGCCTCGAAGTCAGCTGAGTGAACACTGTCGCCGCTACTGCACTGCTAACCTTCCTGCGGTAATTGATTCTACCCAGTGAGACTTTGGAGTGAACTTTTATTGAACAGGATCACTTCTGTCTGAAAATTCTTTGGACTTTATTTCGTGTACAACCTTCGATGGAAGATGTTATGAAGCACCGTGACGTCTTGTTGGCATTCCCTACCTGCGCATGTTTTTATTCGATTCCTCACTCAAGGCTCTGGAATTGAGCTGGGCTACCACAGCTGCGTTGCCTTTGTCAGCCTTCACTTCGATCTATTCTTCCAGTTTTTTTGACTTTCTTGCTAATACTACTAGCATAGTGCATAGAGCAGTGTTTCCCAACCTTTTTGTGACATGACCCACCTTCTGAAATGACTTTCTAAAATAGCAATGAGCCCTGAAAATTTTAAATTAAGAAGTGCGAAAGGGTTAAACACCATGGAGTTCATTGCCCACATCAACAATCAAATTGTCGCTTTGTGGGGAGTGGGCCCCTCGTTGGGAAACACTGGCATAGAGCATCGTGGAAGAGGTGTTAACTTGTTATTACTATATTTTGTAATATGATGTAGTAATTCTGCTAAATAAATACATTATTCTATTTTTTTATAAGTTGTAAACTATATTGTATTTTCCCACTCAGTAATTGGCCCAAGCTGTTGAGTGGTGCATTTGTAAATAAATAAATGAATATTTATTTCTCTTCTCATCGGTCGTTTATATTCTTCATCTATCATCTTTTCTAGTTCTATTCACGGTTGTTTAACGTGTCTACTACGTTTTATGTGTGTGTGTGTGTCTAATCGAGACACGAGCGACCACCTCGTCGTCTTTCAGCCGAAGAGACATGGCTGCATAAATATGGCAATAAACTCCCTTTGTGACTGTGTATGTGTGTGTGTTGGTGCTCAAAATGTATTGCCAGCGTATAAAATTCAAACAATACCACGTACGGCTGGAATTGAATTGAGCGTGGTGTGTATTGTAACAATAAATTTAAACCTATTTAAGGGCATTGTTCCAAACGGTCGCGAGGCGACAGCGAGAGACCGATCGAGAATTGACCCAGACGTGACGTCACCGCGAACGTGTTGACAAGCTTGTCGGGCGTGAAAAGTTAGTCAGAAAGGCGTCAGACAGCAAGAGAGGTCGTTATCTATCTGGTTTTCGGGAGACACAATGGTAAACGGGCGCATGTTCACTCAACGGAAGTACCATTATACTTTTAACGGTTATTATTGTTACAACCACGATACGGGCTGTTGTGAAATTTCAATTTGTCATCGGGTATATAAGATTTCATTGAAATTGCGGTAAAAAAACGTAGGAATTGTTTATTCTTCTTGGTATGCTTGTACAGGTTATAATACAGGCTTGTAATATTATAATATGTTATAAATAATTATTTATGTACGTTGTTGGTTTTTGCTTTGTTTCGAGATAGGTATATTGTGAAGAGAATTTGACAAATTCACGATATTTTCTTACATACTTTTCTTTCATAATTCTTCTTCTCTTGAATGTTCTAACTTCGTTTTTCCTTCTTCAGGGTCCTGTTCCTCCTAATATCTTTCCCTGTGTTATATTTTGCAATATGCCCCATATTCTAGTTTCTTCTTTGAAGGGTGTACATAATTTCTAGATCGTTTACATTCGCATTAGCACCTCTATATTTCTAATGTGCTTGTCCATGGTATTCTTAGCATTCTCCTATACGCCTACATTTCAAACGCTTCCACTCTTTTAGTGGTGACTTCTGTGATCCAGGACTATTCAGGACTCGATTTCATACAACAAAATAGAAAAGACGTTGCATCTCGAATACATCTGCTTGCATCTCTTAATACAAATACTGCTTATGAGATTTTTAAAAAGTCATAGTTTCAGGTGTTTTATACAATTAGTTCGTGATTGGTGGTATCTCTTTCTCAATCCTTAGAATTTATCTATTGGCTTAGTTTCACAAAATTTTTATTAAATTATTCCAAGTACTCCCGTAGTTCTGGAGAACTGTTTGTAACAACAAATTTTCCGTACTAATCAATTAATTGATAATAAATTAAGTAAATTAAGTGAAATTTGTATATTGTCGTTTATAGGAGAATAGATTTATGGCAGCGATATTATACTAGGTACTAAACTTTCCTGTATAGAAATCGTTTCTCGAAAGAAAAGACGAGACCACTTTCGAACTATGGCCGTAATTCAAATGGACATTATTATGGCATGTACACTTCCTTCATAAAAATCAATGACGTTCGTTAATCTTTTACTTAGAAAGTAAAATTTGGCTTAATTAACTAAGCTTTTCCTCTTAGCACTAATAAAATACATATTGGAAGTATTAGTTTTCTATTATTTATTTCATTATATAGATAATAGGGTATCGATCGATTTTGTTGGCCAACAATGTTTCCGAATCAATTGATTGTTATACTTCCATGGACTAATTGGACACGAATTTGAATTTGTATTCTTTTTTGGTTATCTGTAAATAAATCTGAGTTGAATGAAAAATGAGTTGGAATAAATCAAGTGAGTTTGGCGAAAAATATTATGAAGATATCTAGACTTTGAAAAAAAATTAATTTTAAATTCATTTAAAGAAGTATTGTAAAAGTATTTATTAAATTTTAAATGTTATATATACTGGAAATAAATAATGTTATGTAAAACTGTATCATTGGATATTCTGAGAAAAAATTTGAGTTTTGTTGAAAATGTCCAAAGGAAAAGGAATTACGATAGGTGCATTTAGACGAACTTTGAAGAATTAATAATAATAATAATAATAGAACTTTATTAGTACTCCATTACAAAATTCATGCATACATGAAGTTGCTAACATTTTTTAACATACTTTATTCAAATTGCATTGGTACAACTTGATAAACTATAGAGTACTATGAGGATACAGCATGTGCTGATTAGTTTAGTCCAACCGAAATAAAACAAAAAAAATGTTTCTCAACAATTTTCTGCATAATAAAGAATAAAATGAAATAAAATAATTAAGACAGGTAGGGTGGTTCAGTGTAGAATACACATGAACCACATGCTCAATATAAAAAAAAAATTAAAACCACACAGAAAAAGAAAAACTACCTGAAAACAAACTCAATTATTTTCTCTCATAAGAAATTGCTTACATTTTTCTTCGAAAGCTTTCGCTTTGTAACTGAGGAATTCATTCAGGATACTATTGATTGAATTAACAATTTTATAGGAGAAAGAACGTTTAAATAGGGTTGTATAAAAGATTGTCTCTATATATAAATATAGGGTGTTCCGAAACTAACGCAGGATTTGATTTGAAAATAAAGCAGTTTTTAGTCTTTCGATTGTAATTTTTCCATTGAATCATAAAGTAAAATGGATAAAATTATTCATAGAATACATATTTATCAGCCAAATGACCTCCACACTTTGCATAGATATTTGTCGAAATGTTCCATGACTATTCTGTAAAAATGTGTCTGAATTTAGTTGATACAACGTTGAATCTCCACCTTTAATGCACGCATGGTTCACATAGACCTGAGATTTTAAATAATCCCATAAAACATAAACAAATGGTGTTAAATCACACGATCTGGGAGGTCAATTTTGATCACCGAAAATGTTTCATGCAGTAATTGAAGTGTTTCACGGGCTATATGGCATGTGACACCGTCTTGTTGAAACCACATATTGGCCACAATTTCATCTAATTTCGGCAAACACATTTGTGTTATCATGTCGCATAAATAGAGGCAAATTTAAATATTGCGTTTATTTTCAACATCCTTCAGCATTATACATTAAGTACTTATTTCTACATGAAAAATCCAATGTAAATTGGCATTATAAGTGAGTGTATGTTCACTGTTTGAATGTGGTGGTATAAATGTACTTTTTATTAAAATAGATATCGATACCTTGACGGTATGAAGTTCTCTGTTATTCCTGGGGTTTATGTTATACAGATACATAGGAAATAGCGGCAAATTTAAATCTTGCGTTAATTTTGGGACGTCGTTTAGCTCTAAATCAACGTAGTTAACCATTCTGTCTACATATCCCACGTCTGATGTATTCGAATAAAAGAATTTATGTTTGATTCCTTGTCTCGTTTTAAATTTGCCATGTTTCGACTTGTTGGAACTGAGGAAGACGTGGGGGATGTAGTTGATACATTCACGAGATATACTGAAATGTTTATAAGAAATATGAGGCTTATATCTCCGACTCTAGTTCTAACACAATAATCCTCCACTCTGGATTATAAGGAAGCAATTCGATTTTATCGACGACTGGGCTACGTACAAAATTGCACCTTTCGAATCGTGAAATGTGATCGGTAGACATCTGTTCAGTCCATAGTGTACAACATAACGGTCGATGTCGAGTAGGTAGGTAGGGCAAGTTACAATGCCACAATAATATCCGAGTGGAGGCTGCTTACTGCCTTTATGGTTCCTTTATTCCTTAGTTTTCACAGATTGATAGATCGATGTAATTGAAATTGTTGAATATTTAGCATATAGGAGAGTGGGGTGAAAAGTTTCCGTCCTGACCAAAAAAAAACCATGTTTTCACATTTTTTTTGTTTTATTTTCAACATAATCTCCATAAACGCTGATACATTTCTCATAACGGTTTCTAATTTAGTTATACCACTTTTAAACTTACATTCGTCAAGCTCCTCAAAATACTGATTTATAGTTTCGATAACTTCTTGGTTGCTCTCGAATCTTTTACTGCCAAGCCAATTTTGAGGTTAGGAAGCAGTAGTAGACGCTGGGGGCTTACTCTGGAGAGTAGGGAGGATGCGGCATCAATTCAAACTTCAATTCGTGGATTTTGGACGTGGTAACAATCCACGAATGCGCTGGGGCTTTATCGGGATGAAACAAATTTTTTTCTTCGCCAAATGAGGTCGTTTAATTTGCACCTCGTCTTTCAAACGTTCCAATAAGTTTGCGTAGTATTGAACAGTGATAGCCTTACCCTTTTCAAGATAATCTATATAATTCCTCTCGCATCCAAAAAAACAGTAGACATAACCTTGTTTGTCGATAAAATTGTTTTTGCCTTCATTGGAGTTGGTTTCCCACTGTTTTGACTGTTCTTCATTTTCAGGAGTGTAGTTGTGATCCCAAGTCTCATCAACAGTTATGAATCGATGCAAAATTTTTTTGAATTACGCCTTTACAGCGCCAAATTTTCGGTAGAAGTGTTTTATTGTAACGAGTGGTCTCTTGAAAGCGAACAGATAATGAAAATTATTTAAAATTTTTCAAATGTTTAAATAATTGAAAAATTGTTCAAATTGTTTGTTCAGGTCAATATGGATATTTTTCAAACATCTTCTTCTTGAATTTTTATATATTTATTTCAACTTTTTTGAATTGAATCAATAAAACCATAATTGCTCAAGTATCGTTACTGTCAAGTATCCTTTATACTATATCCGAGTATATTATTTAGTAACGAACAATCCAGAGTAGGTATTGTAAAAGTGAAGATAAATCGTATAAAATTCGAATACTGACATTTAAATATGGCTCATTTGTTATTGTAAAAGCTCGTCCTCAGGTTATCGAAGAAATAGAATGGAACGGATCGAGAATTTATTGGCATATTTGCGCTATGGAACTCGGAACATTTAACGCAATGAAAAAACCCGATACGAAATTATCGAGTAATTTATGCAGATGCTTTCGGTAGTTTTTGTCCCATTATCTTCGCTCGTACCGTGCATATCTGATTAGATATGAAAATGTGGGACAAATTCGTCGATTTTTTTATATCGTTGTGGTCGACCAGGTAAAAATCAACACCGGTGAAAGTCGTGTCTTTTTCTTGGATAACAATTCAAAAAGTCTTCGTTCTAAAACTCAACATGTATTACAATAGCTACACACCAATGAAATCGAAGTTACAAATGAAAATTAAATACAATAAATTAAAATTAACACACTTGGCTTAAGTTTCACTGAATATATTAAAAACACTACATGTTTCGGGTGGTCAATCCATTATCAAGAGTATACAATTTACTGGACTGTAGAGTTTTCACATTTCAGTGAAACTTGAGTCAAATGTGTTAATTTTAATTTGTTATTTCTAACTTAATGTTTTTCCAAGAGATAAGCGAAACCTTGTCATTTCATGGGAATTGTATAAATTGTATACTGTATTGATATTACAAAAAGAGAATTACATGAGAAAGTTAAAATTGAGACTGAAAATTAGTATAATTGAAGCAATGGATATAATTTTCGCATTGTAACTTTTTGTAACTTGTAATTTATTTTCAATTTTCATTTTTATTGTTGATAGTTTAGCTATCAACTGTTGATAGCTTTAGATTCTTAAGCCTCTGATAGCTGTTGTTTAGCTGTTGATAGTTTTAGATTCTTAAACCTCTAATCAAAACTCTAACATTGATGTTTTCTACACGATTTATTACATTAACAAATAGTTCCTAAAGTTTTTCGTGACGAAGTAGCATTATATTCAAATTTTTTTCAATTTCTAGTTTGATTTCGAAGTGTTGGTCGGCTATTCTAAATATTTCTTGAAATTTTCTGACTCCTTCATTCTGTATACACAAGAATACAATATGGTTTCGAATTTTCATTTTCATCGTTGAAAGTTCGGCGATCCTCAAAATGTTCCAAAGCACTTTGATGTTTCCACTTTTCATTTCTTTTCTAGTGATACCCAAAATGTGTTGAAGGGACACAGGTTTATATCTAAATATTAAATAAATAAAAAAGAACTTACCAGAGTATTGTTCGAAAAATTTCAAATTTTATTTTCACTTATTTGTGTTTTTTTCAAATTAAATTTGACACGAACTGCACCCTCTCGTAGCTTTTGTTAAAATGACCAGCTTTCCGTTAAGATTTTAGAAACAAATTTTGACATCTGGCACAGGATGGGTGATTCTATGAAGGGAGCTGTATTTTACAACTTTTGGTCGAAATTTTGAATATTTTAAATAAAATATTCAAAAACGCAAATGGTCGGATACAGGCGGTGTCTTTACGTTATATCCGACCCGAGGATAATGATTCCGACCAGGCACTCTAACCTTCTAAAATTAACTTTATGGATTACAAAATACTGTTTGAATGAGTGAAAAGATGACAATTTGAAATAACAATTAACTATTTTTAAGAATATATTCATATCGACAATGACAGGCCACAAAATATGCAGAAAAATAACACAAAAATCGATTCATATATACCATAACTCTTACGACGTAAAATCAGGAAAAGATATTCAGGATTAAAAGAATCATTGAAAAGTTTTCACATTCTCTATGAACTCGACAGTTTTTCTCTCTTTTATGATGTTGGTCTTTTCTTCATGAAATTCTGGATCCTGATATCTTCCGATGTCAATCAGGCCAATTCTTTGAAAGTACTCAAAGAAAATGAAATTAATATTTGTACTTTTTGTACTAAAATTTTATACTATTGATTGAATAATCATTTTTGAATTTTTCGTATCGAACTTCCTTAGGAAAACGAGGTGCAACTTCATTTAATAAGTCCAATGTCAGAGTTTCTTTCAAGAAGGTGAAATGTTCGTTAGTAGTATATGTATTATTTTTGAATTGCATTTTTCATTATATTTTCTTTATCAGAAACAAACTCTACGAACTTAGGTAATCTAAGTATAGCATCCTCATCAAATGGATACAATTCACAACTTTGAAATATTTTGAAATAATCGCAGAAGAGAATCGAACGTGGGAAATGAATTGTATGCTGATTCCAATCAAACATATAACTATTTGTGTAATAACGCCTCCAAATTGAAACTTTTATAGTAGTTTTTAGTACGTTTCCGCTCCATACACATTCATAAAGATATTACAATATCGTAAATATTTGCGATAAACAAAAAATATTAATTTCAAACAAAGGAGTCTTATTTCTAATTTGTTAGAAATTAGAAAAATAGTAGAAGTTGACACTCCAATTACAGAGAATCTATTAGAGTTAGCCTCGGTCGCATACAGGAATATTATGCAGAGATACCGTTCAGAATATATAACTGAATACAAAACACTTACAAAAAAACTTGGAAAATAGAAAATTAACATTATCTACAAAGTGCTAAAACTCCTGTTACCGACCGAGTGGTCGGAATGAGGAACGCTAATATTTTATAGGGTTCCTCATTCCGTCCATCATTATTTTATCGATAAATCAAAGAAAATATGTAATTTTCGCTAACATGTTGAAATGTTATGTTAGAAAGATATACTTCTAAAGATATTACTATATCGTTAGTATGTAAATATGTGTAATAAACAAAAAAATATAAGTTTAAAAAAACAGGAGTCTCATTTCGATTTTGTTTGAAATTAAAAAAATAGTGGAAATTGAAAGTCTCATTGCAGAGAATCTATTAAACTTAGCCCCGGTCGCATACAGGTGTTTTATGCAGAGATAGTGTTCTGAATATATAACTAAATACAAAACACTTACAAAAATACCTGAAAAATAGAAAATTAACATTATCTACGAAGTGCCAAAACTCCTGTTACCGACCGAGTGGTCGGAACGAGGAATGGTCATGATTTATAGAGCTCCGTATTCCGTCCATTATTATTTGATCGATAAATCAATGAAAATATGGCATTTTTGCTTACATGTTGAAATTTTGAGCTTTTAATGAACCAATAAATCATTTGAAGTAAATAAACTCAGAACTTATCACAGCATTCTTAGAAAAAATCCAGATGATATTTCCATTTTCTAGTTTGATTTTGGAGTGTGAATCGGATATTCTGAATATTTTTCGAAATTTTGTGGCTTCTTTAATTCCGTATACACAAGCACTCAGTACATCTCCAATTTTATTTCGAATTTTCATTTTCTTCGTTGAAAGTTCAGCGATTCTCAAAATGTTCCATTGCACTTCAATGTTTTCACTTTTTATTCCGTTTCAAGTGGTCCCAACAAAACAATTCAAAAAGCAGGGGCCCTTTAAGGGCTCTTTTCAGTACCTAAAACCGCCATTTCATCGTTAATGGAAAATTATGAAAATTGAGGAGGAAATCAGTTTTCATTCAGCCTGATATATTTTCTCGATTATTATTTTATCAAGGTACTGAATGTATAATAATAATATAATTACAAATGGAGGGAATCAACTTGCTACTTATTGAAAAAAGAGAAATTTTGTTAATGTAAAATAATAAACAAACAACAAGAGTTGAAAAAAAGTTGTGGGCGAAGTTATTTTTAAAATTTTTTTCATCCCCATTAATTTTTTTTTTCAGTTACTAAGTTAGTATTCTGTTAGCATCTGAAGAAGTCGTTTGTAACGGCGAAACGCGTCATGCTATGTTGTCAATAAAGTGTAAATCATAAGTGCAAGTGTTTAAATTTAACTTTATATTCAAGTATTTTGAATTTGAACAAGTGTTTGAATTTTAGTTTTTATTCAATTCATTCATTTTCTTGCTTATCGTTTTATTCTCAATTCATTTTTAATTATCAAGCAATAAAGTTGCACTTATTCCACAGGTAATCTCGGTAATGCATTCGGATTATGCCAAGCGTCGCATTCTCCGCGAATACACCTACATCTCTTGCGTGACGTCGATTACTGTGTAATAAAAAATATCCGCCATTATAGTTCTTTTCGCGTTTTCACACTCGCCGCTTCCAATTAAATCACGCGCGGGGAACGTTCGTTCGTTCATCCTTCACCTTTGTTGTGATACGGTGTCGGCGTCGATAAAGAGACACTCGAAAAAGCTCTCTCGATCGATTCCATTTCCACGTTCGATATTTCACGATTTAACGATCGTCGGTGTCTTCAAAAGAGACGCTGACGCACGCGGAAATCATTTTTTCGCATTTCATTACGCCATTTCGAGAAAATTAAATTGCGATATTCCAATTAACGACGTACTGTCGTAAATGGGTGATTTTTCAATGTTGCGGTATAAGTTATCGAGGTATTTAAATGATCGGATTGGTTGAAGATAATAAAACTACCACGGAAAGAAAAGTAGAAGACGTAATCGAGATATTTAGTTAATAAGGAAATGGTATGACGCGAAAATGTTTCGAAGTTTTGTGACTGGACGTGTTCTGTGTATTTGAGAAAATGAGATGGAAGAACTAACTATTGAGAGAAATGCGAATTCTGTTTCGTAAATGTCGTGGTCAAAGTTTACAGGAACTCCAACAGCTTGTCATTCAAAGTTACTGGAATGGATGAAAAAGTCGAGACATAATGAGCTAATATAGGCACGCTTTCCTCCAAATAAAGACAAAAAGGAATTACCTGCCGACCACTTGGACGTGAAATTTGTTTAAGATTGCTTGAGGCTACGATGGACAATGTCGTCAAAAGTAGAGTGAAATTATCTGCAAACCAGAACCAGAGAAGAAGGAACCAGGATAACTTGGCTCATCGAAGAGGACTCTGCACCAGAGGACACTAGAGACGACTATCGACGAAGAAACAGAAGACAGCTGGAAGAACAAAGAATCCGACAACGCAGAAGGAGAAGGAAATCGACATGAAGAAGATCTTCGTGTGAGGTTTCGTCTTCGCCCAGAACGAGATTACCAACCTGTAGGGGGACAATGTTTTTACAAGATGATGAACGAAGCAGTAAATTTCTTTGAAATTCTCTTCACAACATTGAAAAAGCAGTCAAAGACGAAGGCGAAGAGTCTATATTGACAAAAATCAGGACCTTGTGAAATGTTGAAGGATTACAGCAATGTATCAGTATTGAATAGTACGAATTGCGATCACTTTATTCTTCACGAGATGTGGTTTTCCTGTTCATCTACCTATATTCATAAATATTTGGAATTGTATATTAGGATAATATCTTGGTACTTCCTAACGCTTAATTTGGACCATTTGGTCTCTAATTGGAGTGCCTCAGATGTACTAATTCTGTATCGAGGAGTTGCTCATCATCCTTCTGTGATCTGTATGTACCTTTGTTGGTATTGTTTCTCAGTAATTTGGGCCACAACTCTAGACCGCCTTTAATACGTTTTGTAAACCGAACCTTCTGTCATTTATTTTTTTTGCGAGGTTTCTTCTTGTTGGCTATGGCGTGAATCATGTTCAATATCTATTAACACTAACATGTCCTTCAAATCGAAATCATGTCACTTTAACATTTTATTCTACAATTCATAATGCCTTTTATATGCTAGTTGTTAGACTAGGGTGGTTCTCTTTATATCGACTGATCAGCTGATCTTTAGTATGGTAGTAGTACAACAGAGTTGTATGTAACCATTGATTGATTATTGGTTGGTAGTAAGGAGAATTATCCCTATCTTATCTATCTGGTTATGAATTCCTTTCAATTTTTATCAGTCTACAAGGAGTATTACCTCAGCTTCCAGACAAATTCAAATAATCCGATATTTACTCGATGATCCAATTTTACTGGTCGAAAGTTTGATTTATGGTACTGTTTTGTTGAAAAAAATCAGTTATAGATATCTGATGCAGTAAATCTTTTATTTTCGAATAACCTCAATGTCTTGGTTTATTGATCAATTCAGTGTGATCTAAGATTATAATTGATAATATTATGGCTGTTAACATTCCAATTTTTCATTGATATTAAGTCCAAATAAAAATAGAAAAAAATTGTGAGATAATCTGTGTATTTTACAAAGGCCTGTGTGCTCTGATTGTGAATTTTGCATGAAAAACTTTCCTTTTGATTCATTGATTAACATAATTGGTCTGTTTTTTCTTTTCTACTTTTTAATTTTTTATAGCGGTCTACTAATAATAAAATCTGTATGCACAGTTGACAGGTAGAACGAATTTTCATTTATTTTCACGAATCGTAAGTATTTCAGGAAATTATACGACTTAATGACTTTCAATGTTTTATTGTATCCCAACATATGATACTGTTAATGATAATATTTATTGTCAAACATTCCTTATAATGTACATCCTACATAAATTCGTTTAATTCAGTAAATACAACAAAGAAGAATGGTCAAAATGAAATTCAGTTTCTAGTCTGATCTTCCATTCAGTACTCGAGCAAAAATATTCATGTTCAATTCAACCTGGATTACACAATGGCAATCAGCGAACTTTGAGAAAAAAAATTAACTTAAAAATATTAATAATTGCTTGTCGACAATTATTAATATTTTTACGTTCATTTAATTTTCTTTAAAGTTCGTTGATTTATCGAATATCAAACGAACTATTCGCTTCATGTAATAAAAACTATTAATTTTTGTAGAGCAGCAGAACATTATAATTTAGATGACTATATACAAGATTGTAATACACATTCATAACAAACTTTCTAGGTACCTACAATATTTCTATTGAATATAAACTTAAATTCAAACACTTGAACTTATGATTCACACTTTCTTGACTACAAAGCATGACGCGTTTCGTCGTTAAAAACGACTTCTTCAGATGCTTACTGAATGAAATAAAGTGTTAATCATAAGTTCAAGTGTTTGAATTTAAGATTATATTCAATGATAATGGATTTACATCAAGTAAACGCCAACACTATCAAATACAATATTTCTATTTCAATTATCTCTATTTAATTATTTAAGTTCAATTATTGCCAGCGTGATTGATGAGTTGATAATGTTTCTTTCTTTTCAGGTAAGAATCGTGTCTTTCGCCGTACTTCCCGAGAGAAAACGCCCGATCGGTAAGTTTTGAGTTACGTCGTATTTTGCGTTTCGCGGCGAACGTCGTCGTACTCCTCAATACGACGGAGAAAGGTAAACTTCCGTCGTACACTTTCACGTTTCGAGGTCGATCCATTTCGACGGGTCGCTCGCATTGACCATATTATTGTTAATAAGTTTTTCGTGACCGCACATAGATAATAATTGATATTGTTCCCGATACGACGCGGCTTGTGTTCGTTTATATAATAGTTCCCCTAACTAATATAATACCTTGGAACATATTGCACCTGAAGGGGCACGGCGGTTTCGTTGTCGATTGCGAAACGTTCTGCGCACGATCTTTAGCGACACTCCTTTAGGATAGATTCGGCCGAAGATAAGACGGTGACCTATTCCGATTCTGTTGGAAGCGGACTCGTTCGTGTTTCCTTGAGAAAAAATGGAAAAGTTGAAATGGTTCGTTGAAAATATATACTCGGAGAGGCCCTGATAGGTTTTGTTCTGGTAAAGGGTGTTGTTTTTAGAGGTATAGAATAGTGTAGAGGTATGGATCATTCGATTGACAAAAATTGTTTTTATTCAAAAGATAATCTTGTGACATTACATTTTAAATATGATTTATGGCAAATGACCGCCACGGCTGGCTCGGATGTAGTCCATTCTGGACGTCCAATTATCGATGACTTTCTCCAACATTTGTGGCCGTATATCGTCAATAACACGGCGAATATTGTCTTCCAAATGGTCAAGCGTTTGTGGCTTTTCCGCATAGACCAATGACTTTACATAGCCCCACAGAAAGTAGTCTAGAGGTGTTAAATCACAAGATCTTGGAGGCCAATTCACAGGTCCAAAACGTGAAATTAGGCGGTCACCAAACGTGTCTTTCAATAAATCGATTGTGGCACGAGCTGTGTGACATGTTGCGCCGTCTTGTTGAAACCACAGCTCCTAGACATCATGCTTGTTTAATTCAGGAATGAAAAAGTTAGTAATCATGGCTCTATACCGATCACCATTGACTGTAACGTTCTGGCCATCATCGTTTTTGAAGAAGTACGGACCAATGATTCCACCAGCCCATAAAGCGCACCAAACGGTCAGTTTTTCCGGATGTAACGGTGTTTTGACATACACTTGAGGATTATCTTCACTCCAAATGTGGCAGTTTTGTTTGTTGACGTAGCCATTCAACCAGAAGTGCGCTTCATCGCTAAACAAAATTCGCTTATGAAAATCGGGAACAACGGCAATCTCGTTTTGGGCCCATTCGACGAATCTACGCCTTGCTTGATGATCGTTTGGCTTGAATTCTTCAATTGCCAAAACAAACTGAGAATAAATAAGTTCTCAGCTGTTAAATCGGTCGTCATCTTCAACAGTAATGCCAACTTAAAATTCTATACCTCTAAAAAAAACATTATACTGTTATAAGAAATGTTATTTCGAAGTCGAGGTGGTGACATAAATTATTGAAATGAATTCATATTCCGTTGAAAAAGATGAAAAGTCAAAAGATTCGTAGTGAACACAAGCCAGGATTCATCGTGGAATATGTCCGGACAGCACAATAAGTTATACCTATAGCTACAGAAATTGTTACAGCGTTAACAAGTTACTTGACCATGTCGATGACAAGTGACATCAATGCACCTTCCATCCACAAATGCTGAAAGAAGTTTTAACTTCAAAATTATTTTAGACAATTAGGTGCAACAGTTTGACACAACCAGTATCGTTACTTTATGGCCGCACCTCGTATCTTCATCCGAATCGTCAAACCCGGTTTCGTGTGGCATCTTGACCTGAAAAACAATTCATTATCCGCCGCTTACGTTCAGATATCCGATAATTACCTACGACTACGTCAAATTACCACTTGCCGGTCCTGCGTGTCGTCTTCGGCCGATCCCGTTGACCGTTTCGTAATCTCTCAAGGAAACTATAACAGGATCGGTCCGTTTTGTTGTTCTATCGATTCTCTTCTCTCCGTTTTTTGCCGTTCTCCAGCGCCGCTGATACCTTGCACTTTCTATTCGAAGGTTTCGCCCGTTTCTCGTCGTCGTCGTCCCTAGTTGGCATGTTGTGTCGAATGGTCGGCATTTCGCGGGGACAGGTCCGAGGTGTGCCTACGGAGCTATCGCGTAGTCGACGTACAAATGTTCTTTGGTCAATCTAGATAGGAACGGGGCTGCTTGAAATGCCGTCCAAACTATTGAAAGCGAACGTAAGAACATCGATAATCTGCCTTCGAAATGGGAAATAGGGTATACCTACATTAAATTCGATGTTGATCCTAATATGAACGAAAGTTTCTGTCATTATGACCGATACAATCACACTGAATGATTGTAACGTTCATCTGAACGAACGAGACTTAAAAAACGTTCAAGTTCCAATAGAAACTAGAATGCCTTCCAAACTATCGAAAGCGAACATCGATAATATGTCTGCCTTCGCGAGGGGAAATAGGGTATACATTAAATTTCATGTTGTTCCTAAT
The DNA here is from genome assembly GCA_030704895.1 of Henosepilachna vigintioctopunctata. Taxonomy (NCBI): domain Eukaryota; kingdom Metazoa; phylum Arthropoda; class Insecta; order Coleoptera; family Coccinellidae; genus Henosepilachna; species Henosepilachna vigintioctopunctata. Next base: position 1,592,347 of record JARQZJ010000126.1, read on the forward strand.
ACGAACGAACGTTTCGTTCATTGAGACCGATACGATCACACTCAGTGATTATATCGTTCATGTGAACGAACAGGACATGAAAATATGATCGAATGAAGAAAAGTGTTCGAATTTTTTTTATAATGCGAATAAATAGTTTGTTTTGAAACCTCTTTTGTGCTTTAACCAAACTTGATGCCAAATGCTCACAACTATTGTTTTTGTAATTATGTTGCGATTTCGATACGCGGCATCTGAAACGGAACATTTCGAGTGATATGAACGGGTCCCTCGAGTGATTGATTGAACGGTTCGTCAAAAAGAACCGTGTTTTAGTTCCTAAGTCGTACGCGAGAGTTCTCCAAATCGACCCCGCGATATATTGAGAAATTCCAGCGGCGCTCGTTGAAGATGCACGAGAGATTAAGAAGACTTTCTCGACACGAACAGGTGTTGGTTTTTTTTTCGATTCGTTACGAGAGCAGTGATTTGCGATAGAAATGAATACTGCGGAATAAAGTTTTGCTGCCGGAAACGAGAAGAAACATTACTGCATAATCAGATAACTACTGCGAATTTCTATTTCATTGGGTACTAGAAATTTCTGTTCGGTATGGTAAACGCGAGATTACAATTTACCATACAAGTGGAGACTGCAAATTATTGTGCAATGTATACCACTAATTTTTTTCGTAATGACGACTAGTGTGCTGTTAAATTATGTGAAATTTCTTTCCAATGCGGAATTAGAAATGTCAGTCCAGGGAGAAATTATTCACTGATCTGATTCATGTCTTATTTTTTTAAGGGAGGTAGAAATGGTGGCCCCATTCGATTTTCCTACAAGAGAATACCTGAAAAGTATTTTTTTTCATTTTAATCGAAAAGGGTTATCCAATATTTGAAAATAATGGCTTCGACATAATATGTCATTAGCCAGCATTTTTTTAAAATACATTATCAAAACAACAAAGTATAAAAAAAAATAATATTAATGATTAGACACAGGAACACTATAGTCCTAGGAGTTCCTCAAGGCGATTGATTCTTCATACTCAAACAAGACATAAACCACTTTACAATTTCACTTTGATGAACTTAATATGCTCGAATAATATTCTGTACACTTTCATATTCCCGAGAGACAGTAAAAATACCAAATTGAAAGGCTGCTCGTACTTTAGAACATTGGCAAGTCGAGAAAAAAGTCTTGAACAGGATTGTCTCTTATTATCACAAGTCAAAATAATGTGATCTTATGTGAAAAACACATAGGTAGTGGATTATCAGTCTTGCCAATCTTGTGCAGATAATGAGGAGAAATTATATGACCGCTCCTAAGACGAGAAAATATTCTAATAAATTCTTTGCTTTATTTGACTTGTCGATACCAATATTTCTTAGGAGGTTTTTCTTCTAAACTCTTATAGTATGATCCTTTTATATTTTGTTGATAATCAGAGATCCAAGTTTTCCTTATTCTATTCATGAAGCAGAGAAACAAATCAGAATGATCTGATTTTTTCTCATTTCTCTAAGGGAAGTAGGAATGGTGGCCCCATTCGATTTTCCTACAAGAGAATACCTAACAAGTCTTGAGTATAGCTTATTTTCCCGATAAATTTCAGGTATTTCAACAATTTTCAAAGCTTCACTAGAAATAAATCCTCAATTCGATTATATAATAATAATATAAATTTAGCAATAGCTATTACAAAATTCATATATACATTTATGTTCAAAATTTATTATTAACAATTATTTGTAGGAATGAACTTATTGAATGAGCTTATTTGCACTCAAATACCTTAAGGTCACTAATTGTTTTTATGAAGCTATGCAAATCATTAAATATGCATTAAGTCCTTCATAATAAAATATACTGTATATATAGATTTAGAAAGCTCACAAACTTTATGAAATGGAATGTACACATAGCACAGCTCTGTAATAGTCTAAGTTCTGTTAGCTTCTGTTTGAAGGCGATGAAGAAATATTTGAATTGGCCGCTATTGAAGGTAGAAGATGGTAGAAGATCAGGCAGTCTTCGAATCGAGACTTAGATATGGTACTATGTTCTTCGGTAATCGTAGCTTTATAAGAAATATAAACGTTCTGCAAAAAAGAGCCCTGGGTAGAATTTTGGGAATGAAATCTGATGCTTAATGCAGAGACAAGTTTGTCTCTTTCAGAGAAAATCTGCTTTTTGTGTTGAAAAATCTGCAACTGTTTGAAAAAGCGGATAGTGGGTATAGTACAACGACAACCTTTTTGAAGTATCCAAATCATCGACTTACACATACAGGGAATAGACCTGAATACACCTGCAAAGATACTACAATGCCTTGCCTTCAAATATCAGGCCAGGAAGGAACATAAGAAGGTACAAGTCGACTTTATTTAGGCTGCTTGTTACCAACGAACCTTGTAGTGTTAACGAGTTCTTGTAGTATTTTCGTGTACATATATAGGGACATGCCCATCGTTTGTTGTATTGATAATTATTGTTAATACATATTTTTTGACACAAATTTCACTTCAGGGAGTTTGTAGATTGTTTGTGTATGCTCTTATTTTGAATAAAGAATCTTCATAATAATAATTATAACTACTTTATTCTCAACAGGTATAATACCCAATTACAGAAAATAGTAACATAATGTTGAATACTTACGAAATAATTGAAATGAAAAAGATATAGCAAAGAGCTCAATCTAATTTTAAAAAACTGAAACATCTACTTATGACTAAAAAAAGCATTCAATGGAATATTACAAAGAATTCAATTTAAATCAATTTATTTAAGTCAATTTCCTTTGTTCACATAAATACTAATAATAACTTCTGTGGTGTCAAAGTGAATGTCAAAATTATTGGCAACTCTATTGAATGTAGACTCCATAAACCAAATGGGGGATTGTATTAGGGAGTTGGTTCTTGGAGTATCTAGGTGGAATAATTCTGTATTACGAGAATTTTTCCTCACACGAAATTTCAAGGCGGACAAGAGAGGAGGACAATCAATACTATTGTGCAGTAATTTGTACAGAAATTTGAGTGATAAGGTGTCTCTCCTGCTCTACAATGAGATTATACTAAATCGTCTCAATAATTCGTTATGATTGACTCCTTTCTGTGGAAAACTTTGTCCTCCAAACTAAGATTTTCAAGAAGCTTCTCTGAATAGTCCCAAGAAGGCGTTAATGGCAAGTGTAAATGGGATGCCAGATCATGCTGGCATACTCCAACTTGCTACGGATTAGGGCATTAAATAGTCCTAGAATGTTGAGGAATTATTAAAATATTTGCTATTGCGTAAAACGGATCCATTATTTTTGAGGCAGATGAAATAAGTTGGGTGATGTGTGGAATGAAGGAAACCTTCTGATCGAAGACTACACCAAGATCTCTCACCTTATCAGAACGAGAAAGAACCTGACCACCAACGCTAAATCAAACTCAATTCGATCTCTTTTCCTTGTGAAAGAGACAACATTACACTTTGATACATTCAAACTCAAATAATTGTCGTCTTTATTGTTATTATTATTATTATGCAAGAGTGACAAATTGACATTTCAGAGATATGACCCAGTTTGGTAGAAACTATCGACCAATCTATTGAAGTAATTTCGTCTCGATTTCACACCATTTCAAAGTGTCGAGTGACAACCGCAAAAAACACGCTCCATTACCAATCGAAATCGCATTTCGACATTTCTTCGTTTAGTCTCGTACCGAGCGATATTTTTTTTCTCGATCGGGCTCGAATCAACGAGCACCGCTGCTGCCATCTTACAACTCGTCACGCATTGTCGTTAATTCAGCCGATGGTGGTGTCGTTCATGGTCTAGTTGACTGGAATATTCGCAGTTATTCGCGATATAACAACATTTACTTTAAGAGTTCGACGAAACCCGATGCGGTTTAGGTGAAATCGAACAATGCTCCGATTTCGCGAATCTGGACTAATGACTTATTAACTTAACGAGTTGTTTTGGGGGCTTCCCGTCGCCCAGAATATGGCAGGTTGTATTTTCCTCCTTGTCATTGTGTACTCGATTTGGTTACTTCATATTAATTATAACTCATTTATTCAACTGAATAGGTAATCATTTAACTTACAGTTATTATAATGATTGTGTACATACAGTATTGTAAAACCCCACCCCTACCGACCTTTTTGTTAGGTACTGTTACAAATAAACTGGAGTCGAATCCGAGTCAAGTTGCAGATAAGATATTATTTCAAACCACACCACTGCCACTTTTACCAATTCTATCTTTTTTGAGAGAAGAATCACAATCAATCGTGGTCCTTCGAATCGCAGTGCCACACGAGCGCACACAGATTGTATTGTAATTGTATATGTAGAAAGTGGACTGTATTTCAATTTAAGGAGAAGCTAATTCGTCTAACAACGTACTGAGAATAAATATGTTTAAATGCAAAGTAATATAATGCAATGAATAAAACAAAGTCAAGTAATCAATCAATATAATTCATGTACATACGACACTCCACTTACCCCGGGGTAGTCCAGGAAAGGGATAGAGACTTGCAAGGGCAACTAGGACGATGTGGAATTGTCCTGCGGAGTCACTTGCCGTAATAAGTCTGTAAGGCACTATATATTTTGGAGTAAAAGAGGTACACTTTGTTTTAATGGTATTTAGTATCAAATCTCCGTCACTCACGACGTTTTGTACCAGAATGCTTTATTTTCGGTTTCATCACATCTGGTCCAAATGAAGTATTCAGGATGGTCGTATAGTAAACAATGGAACGGGTTAAGTATAAAGTGTATGCATGATTTAATGTAATACTGAAAATGAAGTAAACTGAAGATATTATATTCCGTCCATCATCACCTATCGTTCATAGTCATTAGTAAAGACGAACCAATGATAATAATACATTTATTCCCAACGGATATATATACATCCAATTACAGAGAAAAAATAAACAAATTGTACACAAATAATAATAAATAAGAAAAAATTAACGAAAAAAAAAAAGAGAGAATAAGCGAATATATTCAACGAAAAAATTGAATTAAAATGAATTGAAATAGTATTGAACAATAACCAGATGGAACAAACTGAAAATAAAATATTGTCTATTACAAAGTTACATATGGTCAGCAGAAGTTGACCATATAGTAACGAAATATATTTGATGAATGAAAATCAAATTAAAATCGATTGCAATAGTAATATATAGTAAACGAATGAAACAACTAAAATTAAAATATTATTAATAACTAAGTCATATGTAGACAACAGAAGTTCATGAAAATATCACGACATCCCATTGCGCTGTTCTGAGTGGCATGCCAAGATAACTGATAGCCGATCAAAATAGATATCACATCGACCGCAACACCCTTCATAAAGATTACATATACAGTTGATAGAAGAACGTGACATAACATTTGATCTGCTGTAGGTGACATAAAATGTATTATTCCGCCTCAGACCAGGCCTTGGTACGCGAATATTCATTTTGCTGAGAAGAAATGGCGAGTCGATCGAATTGTGCAAAATTTTGAAGAGAAACGTTATGCCGAACCGTTCACGCCTGAACTTCAATAATTCAATTCCCAGGCTATCGGTTAGAATGGAATGGACGAAGCCTCTCGAAGTTATTGCCCATAACATCTGAAGTACATATACTTCAAACATTTCCTCTGAACTGTTTCCAAGTCGACAATGGAATGAATGTACACAGGAGACCAAATTATATACGCATATTCCAGTTTGCTGCGAATAAAGGAGTAGTACAGTGTTTTCATTGTGCCAAGATTAACAAACCTGCCCCAATTTCTGACCAAATGACCCAGCATTCTAGAAGCAGAAGCCGTGATACAAGTTATATGTTCGGAAAAGGACAGCTTATATGTTCGGAAAAGGACATCTTATAGTCGAAAACTACCCCCAGATTCTTCAAGTCAACACATCCATCTAGAATTTGACCTTCCAATGTATAATTATAGTGGATTGGAATCAATTTCCGAGAAAATGAAATCTTTGCATTTAATGATATTAAGTTTCAGCCCATTGCTGTTACACCACGAATTAACAGCCTCAAGGGAAGACTAATCTGCCGTAATCATGACAATCGTTCACGTTTGTCATGAATCGTTGACAAAGCAGCAAATATTTTTAAATCATCTGCTAAAAGCAGATGCATGCAGTTAAGCTATAAAGAAAGATCATCGATATGCATCTCGTCTGTTTCAGTTGCAACATACTCGTATAACCTCTGATTCACCAGAATGAACATAAGTATAATTTCATGTTTATAGTTTTATTATCAACGCTATTTCTCTATTCGTTTAAAATTTTACGTGATTTTGATGGAAAACGAATTCGATGAAATAGGAATTATGTATATCAATAAATTAGACTATAGGAAGTGCGACAAGAAAAAATATCAAACAAATTCCTCAAATTTTCACAGATGTTTTGGAAAGTTCTGGATAAAAATACCTAATAGAACAAGGTTTTCCTGCATGAATTATTGGAATTTGTTCCTGGCTTGGTTCTTTCGAAGTATCATTTTATCGAGAATTGATAAAAGTATGAATCGACTTTTTCCATCTCAAAACCACTGAACGGAAAAGGGGAAATATTGTAATCAAAAGTCTCTGCATACGTGACTTAGATAATAACCAGGAAATAAGGAGCCTTGTTGTGTCTGCGTCGGTTGTTTTTGGAAAACTATCTTCATTTTATTCATTTCCAAGAGTCCTCTGAAATGAACAAACGAACTGTTTACGTGATTCTTAAAACGCTCAGTGCCGGATTAAGCTCTTTTCCTATATTTTAAGAAACGTATGCATGTTTGTGATTTTAGAATCAGATAACTGTACCTATTATTAACATCGAATTAATGAGAAGTAACAACATTACCCACTTAATTATACTTAATATCCCATTTCTTATGAAGTCATGGGATACTAAGAAACGATGGCTTCATAAGAAAGTCAAGAGATTTCAGTAATATTCTACAAACATACAGAAAGTCTGCAACCTTCATCCCGTATTATATACCTATTTATGTTAAATTATATATATTTTTTTCGAATTATGTTAATCCATTTCAACATCAAAATGGTTATGATGAACACTAGTTTCTAGATTTACACAATATTATTGAACATTTGTGTTGTAAGTTCCACCAATACGATATAGAAAGTAAGTTCGAAAAAGCCATATCAAACAAACCTGGCGATCTGATAATTTGAGTTCGAATTCTTGAAATTGAAAATTCAAAATCTTAAAATTAAATAAAAGATTGCTAAGACGACTGAATTTAATTTTGTATTTTTATAACAGTTTAATTTTTCCAATTATTTGTGAATTTTGTGATATTTTCTAATCTTGTGAATTTGTTTTTAATTGTAGTAATGAGCAAACGTAAATCTTAATATATCCTAAAATGAAAAAAAATCGCATTTATTTCGTGAATAGTTATAACAGTTATTGGTTAATTGTTGCAGAAATTAGGTACGAATAACAAGCTGTGGCGCCTCTGAAGACTATTTAGGCCGCCTCGGCGCACACTTTGGGAACCCCCGGTGTTTTCGATATTGAATTTTGGATACTATTTACCCTTTATATTCTTGTATAAACAAATAGGTAGTTACATGTGTTCGTTTATCGGAACATAAATGTTCGCGACTTGTTTGAACATCGATAGTATTGAATTTCGTTGTTATTTTAGCCTACTATTCTATATGACATAGTTTTTCGAGAGCGACTAGTACTTATCGTGCATGGGAATCACTCCGACGGAAAACCCTGACCTATTTGCAAGAGTGTTTTGTGTGTAAAATATATCTACGTTTATTTTCATGAAAGAAATCATTGTCGTAAGTACTTAATAATTATGGCGAACGCAAGGTACTTGAAAAAGATAATTTGAGGATGTCAGTACAGATCTGGTCGGACCTGGTGGAAGTACAAAGTTTGAGAGAAATACATCTCTGCGTTAGTTAGCTTAAACGTGTGTTATTCTCGACGTGAGTTTCGCCTAAGAATACTGAAACGAGAAAAACCGCTAGTTCTTATCTTTGACCCCGATTTCTTCTCGTTCCATTGTTACTTCATGATTTCCTGTCCAATAGTTTAGTTCGCTGAGGCAAGCAGGAAACTAGTAATTTCATAAAAAGTTTGACATTATTACATTTTGACTTTAAATATTATCATTTAAACTCTCCGGGCATTCTTGGAATTATCGGGATTTGTTGTTTTCCGAAATTCGCCTGTTTAATATGTGGTCAAATTATTACTGTAGTAATCCATGGAAAAATCTCCAAGATTTAAAAAATATTAAAAATATTGCGTTAATTTAGAACAATACAAACACATGTTTGCTGGAAATCGAACTCGCATTTTCATTCAATTTGTTTATGATTGAGTAAAATAAAATGCTGTGAAATATTTGATGATAAACAAGTTAATTTTCAAGAATAGCAGGCTGCATAGCCTGAAATTTGTCACTAGAATGATCAACTAGTTTTCAAAACCAATAGTTATTCCGTAGAAATCTTCAAATATTGAAAGTGAAAACCTGTTCGAACCGGTTGTTACTTAGATAGACTTGATTAGATTGATAGATACAATCTGTATATTCACGTAAAGACTTGTGAATGCTAGTATTGAGATTTTTTGTCGTAATTACAGACGAAACCTCTGTAACTTCGATAGTTTGAGTTTTCCTTTCAAACCCGGAATGAGTGTTTGAATTAATTATTATCAACGAAATAAGTAACGAAACAACTGGAGCTTTAATTAATAGGTTATCATCTTTTTCCACAGAACGATATTTAAACAACAAAAAAACCTTCCTAAATAAAAGATAACATTTAATTGTGTACATGTAGACATTGTTATAATTAAATGCTAAATATTGGTATTTTATAGCTTAAACTTATGGATCTCCTTTCTTTATCCGTCGATTTTATTCGTAAAAATTGTTACAGTTTGACGAAATATAGGAATAAACACGTATATGCAAAGTATATACTTATTATCCCTGACCTATACCTATAGATAACGATCGGTCTGTAGTTAACAGCTTGTGTAATAAAGAATTCTGAACATCTCGTAAATTCTCAATTACTTACTAGCTAGGTATATTTATTCTTCAATTGTTCGCTATACCTATATTTATAGCGTATTATCATTATTTGATGCATGATATCATAATAACAACTATGAGATCATAGACATTCTTTCGAGACTTAGGTAATTGTTAACAGTTCCTCTATAACGGAAAATAAATCACATCTTCAAATCGCGGTTTTTCCCAGAGTGTGTTTACTTCTATTCGTAAATATTAATGCTATTTTAATGAAAGTTTATGAAAGATTTCCTTGTTAAGAAATACCTCGTTAATCAACTTTTTTGATAGAATTTTGATTTTCTGGGCTGAGGAAATCATTTTTCACTCAGGTACAATCTAAAATTGAATTCACTACAAATAAAGCATGAAACGGAAGTTTTAGTATTATAATAGTTTATATTTTCTTATTGTGTTATACGGAACTAAGTAAATGATTAATCTTTTCGTTTTTCATCATTATAAATTATATCGTCAATATCACTATCAATTTTTCTACAAAACAAATTATCTTTACTAATAGATAGCAAGTTGTAAAACTTTATGGGTCTCCCCCGTACTTGATCACTTTCATTTGAAAATTTTACTGATACATTTCTATGCTCTCTGAGTTCCTTTCTCCAGAAAAAGATTTTTATTGGACAATTCAATATACGCGTGAACTGTCGCGAAAATTTGAACAGCCATTCCAAAAAATTGAAGTGGATTTGTCGAAATATCGAATTTGTCGAAAGTTTTTCGTCCCTAGTTGCTTAGTATTCAACTGTTTTTCGATCTGGTTCGTAATTTTTCCGCGTTGCATTATTCAACGCCTTGGACGATGCAGCGCAACTTCTTAATTGAAAATTTATGCCGGAGATCCCCGATCGAGATAAAGGAACGCGCTGTTGCATCGCAACCCCGACCGGATGTTCGGTTCGGCGAACGAAGGAAGTGAAGTGCACTGACGAAAAAAAGAAATATCGACGATTACTCTCGCAGGTGAGAGCACCGCAAAGATCGCGGACGGCCGTGCACGTCCGTGTGCCGAATCGCAGGTGGCCGGTCTTTCCGAGAAATGCAGCCGTATTTTGGCGAGTAAGTATGGCGTAGGAATCGGACAACTTGTTGAATATTGAATGTTGTTGCAGTTAAAACGTACTTAAGTTTAGCCGTAATTTGTAACAATAAAAACATGGAAAGCGGTCTAATATTTTTAACTGGATGTGTTCGAAATTAATACTTTATAACTATCATAAGGCTCGTAGTAATAAAAGGGGATAAAATCTGGTGATGTTGCCGTCACGCTTTTATCGTCACGCACTTCAAAATTTTTGTTTTTCTCTGCATTAGAAGCACAAAAATTTGAAGGATATAAAGAAATCCATACACTAAATGATTTTCTCGGTGTAAATACTGATTTCATTGAAAAAGAAAACTTTAGAGGCAAATGTAATAATTATGGGCAGTTTCGTGTGAAATTATACAGCTTGCTTTGATATACGATGAGTTCCCAGTCTTTAGATATTCAGTACTTGCTTAGTTTGGTATTAATACTTGATTTCTTAGTGTATTATCGATTTTAAGATAAGAAAACTCTTCCAAATAAAAAACATGTCTACGGAAATTTCATTTCAGTAAAAATTCGCATTAGAATACTCTGTTATCGTTATCATATTATATCTTGAAATATTAATAGATGTTGATACGGTAGTTTGTATTCTTGTCGCAGCCCTTCTTTCATAGATATTTTTATAATATTACTGAGTTGAGATTCGTAAAATTTTTTTCGATATTTTATCTATATAATAATCATTGATTGGACAATTTTGGCTTCTCGGTGTAGCGTTTCAATTCTTGTACATTTTTCTGAAATTGTATTAGTCACAGAATTTTATTCTGAGGAACTTGTTAGGATCATAGACTCTGTTATGATCAATTAATTATTCTATTCTAGACCCAATACGAGCGGCATACGTAATAATTGGTTCAATAATTGTTTCAATTGTTATGTATATTACCTACCCTACTGTTGTTTTTTGTTAAATTGCTCTTTTCATTCAAAATTGGGTATTATTTGTTAATCGCAATGTATATGTTCTGCAATTTGTTTATTAATGTGAGCTTCACAAACGGATTAAATGTTTGCCAACCATAACAACACAGAAAAATACCATACTGATGCGCAGAGAGTCTTAACGTTTAACTAAATGTATGTTTTGTTGTCCCAATTCTTCGATTTATTGGGTTTTATAATGACAGGTGTACATAATTCTGTCTCGTTCGACGAATCTGGGACGTCGACCATAATCTGCGGCACATCTAGATTAATGCAAATACGGGGAGTGCTATGTTCTTGTGTGTGTGTGTGTGTGGCCTCTAATGCCCTAGTTCCATGCTTTATACCTTTACACTCGGAGCGGCGGATTTCCATTCGAAAAAGGCTAGATATTTCGTCATAGGACCCATGCGCTACCTCCACGGGATATGAGAAATCTCATGTGAAACATCGCAGAGCGACGCGGTGTTGCCAAATCGGCAGTAGAAAATACTCTAAATCAGTATTGAAAATATGACAAAATGTGCTGAATTTGTTTTCCAATACACTGAAAAATATTCCAAAACAAATGAATTATTGAGTATTTATTTCATGAAAACTGAAAAATTGAGTAATTCATCAAAAGATATTGAACAATTTTATGTGATTAGTCAGTACTTAGTATGTAGAAAGAGCTGAACACCAAAGATGCTTTGAAAAAAATGAAACCGATTCGACGTATGCAACACATCTTATAGAATATGTGTTGCATATCAACCATGTCTTCAACAACAGTCAATATATTGCATACGGAACGAAAAGGTTATATAAACTAACCCAGTTAGAAGCCATGGAACTTAATGAGAGTAGGAATCAAATATTTTATTAAATGATCATCTTTCAATCAATAATTTTCCTTTATTAAATTTATTCCAGTTAAGGCAATCGAGGAAAAATATTCTATATTCTATGAAAATATTCCCCACACTTCAGAAGAAATAATATGTTTTATAATCATCCCCCTACTTCAAAAGAACAGTGTCCTATGGTAATTTCCACGCACTTCAGAATAAATACAAGCAGTTCACAATGTAATAGCTCAGTTTATCATCAACATCTGATGAAGCCACTGTGAAAACAAAACGGCGAAACAATATTGTCATGTTTTAAAATGTTCTTGTGAAAATCACAAAAGTACCTAGTTTTATTTAAATTATATGAAGAAAGAATTCCTTAATCAGGCTTGACAGATTTTCACGATTTTTTTCAAAGTAAAAATATAAGTGAAACATATGCTGAGCCAGTTATTTCAATCTGATATATAAAAAAGCTATATAGCCAAATTTTACTTTTGTACTATTATTTTATTCCGATTTTGACACTTTAGGGGTGTCAATTAGTGAAAATTATTCGTTCCAAAGTTTCGATGAAGCTACAAATGAAGAAAAATGTTAACGAGCAGTAGTCTCTTCACTTTCACGTTTGTTATTGCTACGAATAACAATCTAGCGGTGTTGCTAAATCGGCAACGCTGACGGGACCCGCTAACAAGTTAGCGCAACAGCGTCAAGGAGCAGCAGCGCGCACAATTGAACTTTAAATGTTTCGAGGGTCGCCACCTGCGTTCATTAAATCGATTATTATTATTGTTCTTGTGGCGTTTCACAATAGAAGAGAATGGGAACAATGAGATATCGTTTCTGTCGTGAGAACCTGTTGCGCGGCGATAGATCAAAATCGCGCACGGCGGAATATTAGATGGAAATAGTCGACTTGTACCGATAAATGCCCCGCTCAAATCGGACTTTTACTTACGCAACGGAAATGGTAATAATAACGTGTCGCTCAGTAGTTGAACTATTAGTTGTCGTTTCAAAGGTTGCGGGATCTGACCCAACCACGACTCGAGTTTTCCAGTAGAAGTACCTATGTTATGACTAGACCAGAGTGGATAATTTTTGAAAAAAAAAAATAATAGTAGGATGACACCCGTTAAAAAAGGCCGAGAATATAACAAAAATAGAAAGGAAAAATAATTTACGGGTGATCTGAGGTCGGGAAGTGGAAGGGGGTGAGTTTTGAAGGGTAAAAAACGGTGTACCTCGATTTCCGGCAAAACTACAAACAAGTTCAATGGAAAAAATTAAATGACAAAGTTGTAGGTAATGAAGAGACCTACAGCTTTTGTAGTCACACTTTTTTCACATAATCTCCAAATTTATGTGAAAAATTCAAATAATCAATTTTTTGTTTTTTTTTTTATCTTATGCAAAACAATTTTTTTCACGAAATTTGGTGAAAATTTACCTTTCTATGTCCTAATTACACTGTAACTTTTTTGATTTGAAATATGAATTTTTCACCTTATTTTGACTTAATATCAAAAAAATACCCTAATTTTCAATTGGAAATTCTAGCGTCAAAATATCAGCTTTTTAAAAAAAGTCGGGGAGTTTTTCGTTCGTTGAAATCTTTTCTTTCTGATAATCTAAAAAATATATACATTACTGAGGTAAATGTTCTCAGAACATGCAAAGAAAAGAAAAAACTCGAGTTCGAAATATTTTTCCCCCCTTTAAATCCTATTTTTCTTGCAATCTTTTTGATTTATAGATTTGTAATTTTTTTGTTTATCAATGTAACGCAGATTCTTACGTTTTTCAAGTAATTAAAGTGTAAGTTCTACTAAATAGCTCAAAATTGTAGTGATTAAAAAAAATGGGATTCGAGTTCTTTCTTTGCATTTTCTGAGGACATTTATCATTGTAATGTATATATTTTTTCACATTATCAGAAAGAAGAGATTTTAACGAACAAAAACCTCTCCGACTTTTTTTTAAAAACTTATATTTTCACGCGAGAATTTTCGATTGAAAATTAGGGTGTTTTTTCGATATTAAGTCAAAATGAGGTGAAAAATAAATATTTCAAATCAAAAAAATTACAGTATCTTTAGGACATAGAAAGATAAGTTTACACCAAATTAAAAAAAAAAACAATTTTTTGCATAAGATAAAAATAAAAAACCAAAATCTTGATTATTTGAATTTTTCACATGAATTTTGAGCTTATTGTAGGTCCCTATATTAGCTACAACTTTGTCATTCAATTTTTTTCGATAGGATATGTAGTTTTGCCGGAAATCGAGGTACACCGTTTTTAACCCTCAAAAACTCACCCCTTCCGCTTCCCGTCCTCAGATCGCCCGTAAATTATTTTTCCTTTCATTTTTGTTATATTCTCGTCCGTTTTTAACGGATTTCATCCTACTACTAGACTGGCGTTACTTTCCTTTGTTGAATTCGTACTTGAAAAAGGAAATGAATTGTATGTAGCAAATGCGAACACAGTTGACGAGGAAATACGAAAAAAAGTGACGAAACGATGCAGATAAGTAGGAAAGTAGTCGCTTTGTTGCATTACTGAGCACAAAAAGGTATTCAGAGTGGCAAACGTCAGAACATATAGAACTGCAATGAGGCCCACGATTTAAAAATAGTTCTAAGTTTTCCAACGAAAATATTGAGAAAGATTTCGAAGGGGTAAGAACTGTAAACGCGGAATGGGGAAGAAGAAATAACCAGGAAAAAAAAGGTTGGAGGCCATTCAATCATAGGAAAACTCATGAGAAACAAACAGTTTAATAACTGAGTGAATATTATCTTATTAAATATAAACTAGTAAGAATATAACTAATATACGTAATATCCTAATCATTATTCTGTTAGCATCTGAAGAAGTCGTTTGCAACGACGAAACGTTGTGCAACGTCATGCTGTGTTGTCAATAAAGTGTAAATCAAAAGTTCACGTGTTTGAATTTTAGTTTATATTCATTTAGGCATTTAATTGCATAATTTTTATTGGTTTAATATTGAAAATTGTATTATAGCTACGTCATTATCCGTAAATGCCAAATGAGCAACAAAGAAGTCGCGTAATCATTGATATTTGAATATTAATAGTCCGCAATAGATGTATCATAAAATGTAATAATAATGCATACAATTCGAACAAAATAATTAAATATATTTAATTCAATATCTTATACGTAATTATTTATAAATTTTCGATCGTAGTTTATGATTTTACAGAAAAAAAAATTTTGTATAGAGCATTACATCCATAAATATAAAATGAAAATCTTTGTTATCATATTATTTTTTACGTAATTCGTTAAGCATTAAATTTATCGAACATTTATCGAATTAAGATATTTTACAATCGAAATGTACGTACCTACCTAAGGTTGGTACTACTGTCGAGCGAAAATATTTGCTAACTCATACACTCAACTATTACTTTGCGCATTTCTTAAGGAAATGATTATTTCATAACGTGGTTCATTAATTATTCATCTCTCATTGTATGTTAATATATACTCAAGAGATTCATATCTCTATTTGAGATAACGAATTCTTTATACTTATTGATAAACTCAGTTGGATTAACGCTTTTTTGCCTCATGTGTTTAGATTCAAGATCAAGCAATAAAGTAAATATTCTTAGAAAATAATTTTTCTTCAAAGATTATAATGATATTTCTTCATTTTCAACAGTTATAATACCCAAATACACAAAATAATAACAAAATGCTGAGTAATAACTAAATGAATAAAATGAAATGAAATATAACAAAGAGCTCAATCTAATCTAAAAAAACTAAAAAAGTAACAAACAACTAAATATTAAAATTAAATTAAATATTACAATCTTATTCAATTCGTTTTAGTCAATTTCCCTTGTTCACATAACTCCTATAATAACTGCTATGTCACATTTATAAGTAACTGTATTGAATGTAGACTCTATAAACAAAATAGAGGATTGTATTAGCGTTGTTGGTCCATAGAGTCTCTAAGTGGAATAATTCTGTGGTACGAGAATTTTGCCAAGGAACCCGAAATCTCAAAGCGGACAAGAGAGCAGGACAATCAATACTGTTGTGAAGTAATTAGTTCAAGAATTTAAGTGATAAAGTTTCTCTTCTACACTGCAATGAGATTAAACTAAATTGACTCAATAATACGTCATGACTGACTGTTTTTTGTGGATAAACTTTATCCTCCCTCCAAACTAAGAATTTCAAGAAACTTATCTGAATGCCCTCAAGATGGCATTGATGAGAAGTATAAATAGGATATGCAAAGTACATACGAAAGATTGACGTAAATACCACCAAGACGATGGTTCCTTTGGCACGACTTCAGTCCAAGTCAGTACGAAAAGAGAATCGTAGCTATTGGTGGAAGGTACTCCACAATTTGTTAAATAGGTGTATCTGTAAAACGCAGTTTTATTTTTATTCCTACTATTTTTCGATTTTATTCAGAATGAAAACCTACTAAATATATCATTCCATCATCTGTTTAGTAGGCGTTGACTAACTGAAGATTAAGTCTCGGAGGTAGTACCTAGATACGTCCTTTGGCACGACTTCAGTCCAAGTCAGTACGAAAAGACAATCGTAGCTATTGGTTAAAGGTACTCTACAATTTGTTAAATAGATCTGTGTGGAAAACGATGTTTTTTTTTGTTCCTACTATTTTCCTATTTCATTCAAAATGAAAACCTCCAGAATATATTATTCCATCATCTGTTTAGTAGGCGTTGACTAACTAAAGATTAAGACTCGGGGTAGTACCCAGATATCGAAGATCTAACCGAAAATTCGTCAATTTGAACACGAAACGTACAAGTTGAATCACCATCGGAACCTCTTAGTCCTTGGCATTCGCAGTCGGTTGTGTAGAAGACGGTGTTCAACTGTTGAAAATACCACGGCGGTTAGTCACATACGTTTTAAATATTCAGATGTACCTACCAAGAAACTGCCAGGGGCGTCAAACATTGAATCATCTGCCGATATTATTTTAACAATGATCTAAGTTATTTACCATCGAGCTGTTCAAACAAGTCTTATCCTCTTGACTACTACTTCTTGTATGCATAGTCTTTATTCCCACCAGAAGCGAAGATTGATATTTATTATTGGTAATAGATCATCATACAAGAGAATATTCTGACAAAGTACAATTACTTGCCAAGTTAATAGATAGATATTATGTAGGTATATAAATGAACTTGAACAATGAAGCAACGTCATTTCAGATCTCATTACTTACTTATTTGGATTACAGGCCTTAACATAATGTTACAGATTGAATAAATCATCAATTTGTAATATTCTAGTCAATATTTGATTTCACTTAATCGGAATTGAACCATGTTATGAAATTTTCACGGGGTGAAATCAGGACGACGAGTTTTGTACGTGGGATCCTAAGATTTCGTTCCTGAAATCCCTTGAAGACTACTGTGAGATCCCAAAATGGTTTACTTTTGTGATTATATTGTTGGAATGCAGTTGTAGACTTGATGATAGATAAACATGTCTCTTAGTTAGACCATGGCATGAATTAATGGTAGCTAGCTCAGAAACAGTTTTCTTACTGCTTATTTTATCAGAACTTCGTATTTAATGGTACTGTGGCTGGGCAACCCTTAACTCCATTCACAACTAGGGACAAATACATTCTAGAGTCTAGAATAGTAAAACGCCAACGCTATTTGGAATGAAGGCGGAAGTGCTGGAAGTCACAACAAATCTACAAGAATAGATACAAAAACTTATGGAGAACTCCTTAGATGATAAGAACGTAGTGAGTGAAAAGTGGTCTTTTTGTCACCAAACGAGCTATTAGTTACAGAAATCTGTTTGCTCAACTTCTGCCTATCGCAATACTTGCAGACTCAGTGCAATGTAGGGTTAGAGTTAGAGGTACAAGAGCCATATATGCTAAAGGAATAATAGGACATACCATTGGCAAAAAGTTGCAACTTCGACAAATTCATGGATTAGTACTAAGCTTGGGATCATAATGAATATTATTTGAATCTGCAATACAAATAGAGGGTACCAATGTGAAGATAGAAATCCGAAGGAATTCCACCAGAGTTTGAAATACATGGATAGAATAATAGATCTTAAAAATCTGTTTTTATATTCGAATAAATATGTGAATACAATTAATTCATATATAAAATTTATTTTATATTGGGCATCTCGTGAAACTCATAAATGTTACGAAAATTTCTAAGCGCAGTTTCAGATAACTTTAATTTTCATAAATTTTAAAATTTTTGCTTCGTAAGTCGTGAGACGAGATGTGTTAAACTCTATTTGAAAGTGACTTCCTAAGGATTGATGAATTCAGAAGAACCCAAAGTAGGTCTATATGATCGATTGTGTACTCGGCACATCTGGTATTGATGTACGAGTAGCGACATCTGCGAGGGACGTTTGGCAAAACTCGCATTCTCGCGCCGTATATGTAGTGGCGCCGGTTCTTACACATGAAACCTTGTTCGTTTCTTGGACTGATGAGGAGGCGTCCCATTGACTTTCACAGTTATGTCGTCGCATGTTTCGAGAAGAATTAATTACGCGAGCCCTTAATTTACAGCGTACGTAAGTCAACTAAACACCGTGTTTTTTCTTTTTTAGGGACGAATGGTCGATTTTAAGCGTTACACAATAAATACCTTTCCAGTTGAGGCAGTCATTTCGGTTTTATTTAATTAACATTCACTAATCCATTGAAAAAAAGTACAAACCTAGTCAAGTTTTATTAGTTTTATTCATGTTTCGTATAAATAATTTTTTATGTGTTTTTGATTATACGTACATTATTTATTAGTTTGTAAGTATCGACTTCCTAATTGCTTGTCAGTAATAATTATTGACGAACCAGAAGGTCATCATATCGAGTAGGAACTCCATAAACACTTTTATAATTGAATGTTAGTTAATTAACAGGATGTGGATGCGTTTAAGACATGAGACCACTGGTCATTCAATGAAACAAATTCTGGAATTCAAAATATCTAATGGCTCACACGAACTTTCACTGTCTTTGATGAAGATACTCATTAAGCAAATGCTTCTGCAGATCAATCTCATTTCAGGTTCGATTTTGTGTAGAAATCACCTCGTTCGAATCTATTTCTTCGAATGTTGTAGATAGTGGTTATTCATGGTCACCACTTGACCATTTTACCTTTTGATTTTGATTACAATAGCTCATTTAAAGTGCAATTTCTTGTTTTGGCAGTTTCCTTCATGGGGCATACTGTAAAATTATAATTCATTGCTGAAAAAATTTATAAAACGATTAAATTTCCTTCTTGGTCTAGTCGTTAAATTCAATTCGTAAACAAATTTGGATAAGATAGCCCTGAAAAACTGAAATTAGAACTGAAAAGTGAAATTCACTTCTTGATCAAAATGAGAATTCCCAAGTCCATTTTCAACATTTTTTTTGGTATAAATTGACGAAAAACGTGATTTTACCTGTGCATCACTCTGATATTTGTTTTGGGAGATTTTCTAGCAGTAAGTTGCTAAAATAGTTTGGAAAACTACGAAAATAATGGGTTTTGATTAAAGTAGCGAAAAAAGATTTACATGAATTTTAAACATCTCTGTTGTTCAAAATCTTATGATTTATAATTTATAATTATTTTAGATGAACTATTACAATTTTATCGAATAAAGTTTGAAAATAGGCTTTGAAATATTTTTTAGGTTTAAAAATATTTGGATACATTAGAGGAGTGTCTCCCTACGTAGGGCCTACGCTCCACATGGGGAAAATTTAATTTTTAAGGGGGGCAATTTGAAAATGGACTTGAAATCGAAAGTGGAAATAATTCATCTATTATATTCACTAATGTTTACTTCATTCAATTAATGTTATATTTATTGTGTTCGTGTCAGATAAATAGTTTTAATATTATATATTTCTTTCGTATTATTAAAACTGTTCACTTAAATTTATTCAATTCTACCATATGAGTTATTGTAGATGTACTTGTAAATAAATGAATAAATAAAAAAATAGATAAGTATAAGTTAATTGGTAAAGTATAGACTGCAATAGAATTAAAAATACATAAATACTCATCTAGTTTTGTGAACATAAACGTTGTTACCTTCAATGGATTATATTTCATCGAAAATAATTAACTTGTGTCATCAATTAAACATTAAAAATATATTAAACGTAGTTAGTTCTTTCCTGTATTAACACAACGACATTTCTGCTTAAAATTACGAGAAATAATACACATAGTGTTAATAAAGAGATTGGCGAAGTTTCGTTACTACATTTACTGCAATGGTTAACGAGTTCGGCTCTCTTCAACGATTTTTTCGACGGGCATTTCAATTTTTCATGGCGTATCTAAACCAGTAATAGACAACGCCCGAATTTTCCTTTCACTACTCGTATCCGTGCAAAGTTCGTTCGTAATTAACAAATCAACTGTAGGACGATTAGTTCTCTAATATGGTCCGTTATGGTCAATCAATTCCTAATTGATCTCGAATTGGACGAACATAAAAACGGCAAATCGTTTTATTATCTAGAAAATTCGTTGGAGAAGGAGGTAGGCTCTCGTATAGCGAAATCAAACGACGAATGTAGATGAAAATTGGTTACCTATCCGATACGATGTTCACACCTAGTGCGCTTTCGCTGGTTCTCGACGTTGATGTAGTACAAGGATTAAAATGAGATACGGTGGTATTGATAAAATTTCAAACTATTGAAACGTTTGATCTTAGGTTGAATATATCGTGGCAAACAACATAAACTACTGATAAACACCCTCAATGGCCAAAGGAGTATGTGTGTGAAACTGGCCACCGGTTTTCCAGCCACCGTTTTGACTAAAGTGCGCACACACGTCACGATCGGCGGGATCTACTACAATATGATATTGCGAATAAATCACAATAAGCCAACATTTTGATGAATTTTTATGTGATCAGATGCGAATTAGTAATATTATTACGAAATAATCATTTTCTGAATTTGTTCAATTCATTTACGAAAAATATCATCACCTTTATATTTAGGACAAGTGTTTTTTGTTATACCTTATATTTTTGAATATATTAATTTATTTTGAAAAATTTCAAATGGAACATATCGAAATAAACATTCTTAATGAGATTTATTCGTTTTCAGAATTTGTTCAATCCATTTACTACTAGTTTCGCCCCTTTCAAATAAAATCAATCTCCCTTCCTTCTCTAAGCTGCTGATTTCTCACAAGCCAACATTTTGATGAATTTTTGATGTGATTAGATGTATTTGAGTAATATTGATACGAAATGATCATTTCCAGAATTTTTTCAATTCATTTACGAAATATATCCCCTTTATAAATATGATAAGTGTTTTGTGTTATACCTTATATTTTTGAAAATATTCATTTAATTCTGAAAAATTTCGAATGGAATATATCTAAATTAACATTCCTAATGAGATTTATTTGTTTTCAGAATTTGCTTCTAGTTTTACCCCTTTCAAATATTTCAATCTCCCTTCCTTCTCTACGCTGCTGATTTCGAACCAAGCCAACTTTTTATCAAGTTTTGATGTAAATAGATGTAAATGAATAATATTATCAGGAAATAATCATTTCCAGAATTTGTTCAATCCATTTACGATTAATATCATCCCCTTTATAAATATGACAAGTGTTATGTGTTATACCTTATATTTTTGAAAATATTCATTCATTTTGAAAATTTTTGAATGGAATACATCGAAATAAATATTCTTAATGAAAGAATGTTGTGATTTATTGGCTTATAGTAGATCCCACCGATCGTGGCGTGTGTGCGCACTTTAGTCAAAACGGTGACTGGAAAACCGGTGGCCAGTTTCACGCACATCAAAGGAGTTGCTTTGAAATAGAATAATTGATTGATTTTTCTTTACATCAAATAATTGAGGATACCTAATTACGTCAGAAGTTCACAAATCTACATGTGTTTCGGGGGGTTAGCTCATTATCAACAATGAAAGAGTAGAAAGTGTTTGAAGTATATGTACTTATAACCTATAGTCGGGGAATTGAATTATTGTGGATTATTGGAACTAATGTTTCCCTTCAAAATTTTGCACAATTCGATCAACTCGCCATTTCTTCTCAGCGAAATAAATATTCGCGAACCAAGGTCTGGTCTGAGCCAGAATAAAATACATTTTATATCCATTACAGCAGATCAAATGTTATGTCACGTTCTCGTATCAACTTTATGTGTAATCTTTATGATGGGTGTTGCGGTCGATGTGATATCTATTTTGATTAGCTATCAGTGATTTTGACATGATACTCAGAACAGTGCAATTGGATGTCGTGATATTTTCATGAACTTCTCTTGTCTACATTTCTACATGCAAGTTTCTAAGCATTCTAAACATAGGAATAGTATATTTTATGAATATGTATATGCAATTTGAGGGGAAGGGGGTCTTGTGAATCGTTACTACTGTGCGTTACGAGGGTGGTAGAGGGGTTATTTACAAAATACGTTACCTAAAATTTTTTCATTTCAGTAAAAAAACATTCATATATTTTCAACTTTAATGATCCCCTGATTGTTACGTAATGTTTACGGGCGGAGGGGGTTTAGAGAAAAACGTTACGGGCGTTATGAGGGGGGAAAGGGGGCACTAAAATTTTCAAAAATTGCGCTACGTAATACTTGAACGCTCCCGTATATATTTTTTTTAAATTCATTTTTTGTTATTTATTATTTGTATTCAATTTGTCATTTTTTCTCAGTAATTGGATGTAGGTACATCTGTTGGGAATAAATGTATTATTACTATTATTATTATTATTATAAATAAACGTAAACAAGAAGTGAAGTTCTTCATTTTTACAGTATGTTATTTCCTGAGAATACCAATTTTCAATTTGAATATCAAAAAGTTCAAGAACTAAGAAACAGTGTCAAATTTATTTCACTGAGTGACGAATTATAAAAACGATGAAAATATTCAGAAGAAATTTGAGACAATGAATCTCCAGCAGACAAGGAAGCGTGAACGGATTTTTCAATATCAAAGAATTTCGTAAAAGTCAAGTGTATATACGCGCACTTCATATAAGGTTAATGAGAAATCAATATTTACATTTATCGATTGAGTAAGAGTTATCAAGGCTAAAACGAACAACTAATTTGTTTTAAATTGAATAAATGGTCGTACGATCGAGTATGAACAATAGCAGTCCGTCGTTCTATTATAATCGCTTTATAACTCGTTTTGTGAAATGTACGACACATCGTCAAGCGGTTTTGGTTATTGATTTTAGTTTAATGCTGTGGTTTCCAACTTTTTTCGCCATGACACGGCTTATCCCTTCAAAAATTCTTATGGCCCTCCGAAATGATCGAAAAAATTGAACTCAAGAAATGCAAAAGTTCAACATTAATGTTTTAACATGAAAATACAATATGAATTTATATTCGAATGCTGAAAAAATTAAAATAAGAAAGGAAGGTAGTCTTTACAAGGAAAACGTTCATATCATTCTTCATCAAATCGACATTTTTGGAGGATATGCTCTTTCCGATTTTAACATAATGAAACTTGTTAAAATGGGAAGAAGAAAATGATCAGTGGTTTCCAACTTTTTTCGACACGACACTTATCCTTTCTAAAAGGGTGAGTAAGTTAAGATTTAAAAGTGTAAAAGCGCGACATTTTTCATTATTTATCATAAAAATGCAATATAAACATAGATTCAAATGAAAAAACAAAAAAGATAAGAAAAGAAAGTAGTATTTACAAGGAAAAAGTCCATATCCTTCTTTATCAAATCGACATTTTGGGAAAATATGCCCTTTCCGATTTTAACTTGTTGAACTTGTTAAAATGAGAAGAAGAAAAGATCACTGATTTTTTGTTCTAAAATTGACATATCTTGAACCGGTTTCGGTTATTGATTTTGCTTCAATGTAGTGGTTTCCAACCTTTTTTATTCGACATGATAGCTTATGCCTTCAAAAATTCTTATGCCCCACCGAAAAAAGTGAAAAAGTTGAGAATTGGAAGTGCAAAAGCGCAACATTTATTTTTTAACATAAAAATGCAATATAAACATAGATTCAAATGAAGAAAAAATAAAAATTAGAAAGGAAAGGAATTTTCACAACGAAAACTTCATATCGTTCTTTCACAAATTTATCTAATTTGTTTTTGTAGAATTAGGAGTTTTATAAGGAGATGTATAAAAGATTAAGTATATAAATTTATGTATATAAATTTCTATATCTTCTATTATAGGACAGTTTTAAGCTATCTGTTAAGTGAGCCCTTGTATGTAAAATAAAAAAAAATTGAATAAAATTTGAAAAATCTTTATTTTTGGAACATATGTCCTTTCTGATTTCAACATAATGAAGCTTGTTAAAATGAGAAGAAGAAAATTATCAGTGATTTTTTGTTCTAAATTTCTGTTTTTTCTTTTTTCTTTTTCTTTTTATACTAAATTGTTATAATGTAGGTTTTTTCTTTAATACATAATAAAAATTCGTAGATAGGTATGTTCATCTGTTGTTTATTGTTAATTGAATATTGACTTTTCCACAAATGTAAATTGTCTTACTGGATAAATGATTAGATATTATTATTGGTTCATAATTCAGAATGGCAAAATTGTTATTTGGTACTCCTTAATTGGTAAAGCATCGGCGCCATGTCCTCATTATCTTTCTCTCTTGTGCTGTAATACACATGCAGCATAGTCAGGATTTTCAAATGAAAAGGGTTGCCGGATATTTTGGGGCCTCTTCTGGTGGATCTAAAATAACCAGGGAAACAGAGGAACCAGGAAAAACGTTCACGTTTTCGTACATTAATTTTCAAGTTTTTTCACTGGCAATAATAACATTATGTGATTTTTCTCTCTCCCAGTAGGATAACCGATGTTTTGGTTTCATTTAGTGACTCCACGTTCATTTTTGGGAGTTTTTCTCACAGATTTGAGGGCATAAATCCTCATGCCATGGCTACGCTACTGTCCACTTGTCATTTCCTGGAAAAAATTCGAAATTTATCTACGCGTAGCTACCTACGAAGTCGTCGATCTGTCACGAATGTCGTTACAAGATTCCATCGCGGCTACCATCATCAAAGCCGTGCTTCCACCAGCGATTACGCGTATCTTCTTTTCCCGTCGACAGTTTATGGGTTAAATAATCGCGCAATATTGAAGCTTTTCCCCCCAGAAGCCGGCTAAACTGCAATCACCGTCTCTGGTATGTTCTTGTATTGCACCGCTTCGAAACGCTCGACGCTTATCTGGGAAGACGTTAGATTACCAGCTGACTGATGTTGAGCAGTCATGTCGGAGTCGTTTCAAAGGCCTCTGGTCGAGATTTCTTTGTTGGTGGCCACCCGACCGGAGCTCCGCACATAATACAAGATTTCCACTGTATACTTGCTGTCGGTCGTTCCGAGGGAATGAGAGATCGCGGTTTTTTTACCGACGTGTTTGTCATTTCGTTTAGCTGGTTGTCTACCATTATTCTCGTACGATATTCGTGTATGACATTATTGGGAAAAATTCGTTTTTAATGACCGTGAGACACGCCGTATGATCGCGAAGAATGTTCGCATGCGGTCGTCTTGATTTGATACGGAAACAATCATCAATTACCGAAGGAACTTGGGTAATTTTTTTTTTCGTGCGATCAATTGAACGTACGGTATTGTCTAATTCGCTTGAAATCGGGATAATTGATCTTTTGTGTCACGAAGTAGTGGTACGGGGGTTGTACGAAAATTGCGACTGTAATAGTTCAATTTTTTGGCCACCTGACAATACAATAAATATTTTCTCAAATTGCCAGCTAAGAATACTGGTACATATAATAATAATAATAATATTTATTGCGAAACAAACCTCGCATTGTACATGTTGCATTCATTCAACTAATATATTAATTACAGCTAAGACGAATGCAAAATACATTGAATGAACGAAAAATACAAAAGATTGAATTTGGTTTTGAGTCTGATCTTCCATTCAGTCCCCGAACGAAAATATTACTTCAATATCACATGGAATTGACAATAGTTTACATTGACATTTGAGAAAATAACAATGACCTTATGAATAATAATCCTTTGAGACAATTTCACTTTGTGAAGGATAGTCGTAGTGTAAAATAAAGTACTCTGCCACGCTATAGTATGCCTTTGTTAACTGTAAAGAGTTAACTATCTTCTTCAACAAAGGAACATTTAGTACTTTCAAATTCGGTGGTAAATGGTTGAAGATTCAAATACTTTGATAATGTAGTGAGTACTCAATTAAGCTGTTTTTTGTTTGGCATAAGTAAAACACATCACTGTTCCTTGCTGAATACTCATGATTGCTATTTAATATAATAAACCTATTTTAATTTCTTCAACAAATAATAAACATCTATAAATATATAAAAAAGGTTGAGTGAGTAGGTAAATTTTTAAGGAAAAATTTACAAGATGTTCATCGATGAATACCGAATATCAAATGAATATTCGCTTTTGTATGACAAAAACCTGTGTATATAATATATATTTCTGAAGAGCAGTCGCAGAGCAGGAAATTATAGTTTAAATAACTATATAACGGGTTATTTTTTAAGAGTTAAGTTTTTTAGGTTGGCAGCACTGGTTGGTAATGGCATCCAAACGTCATCTGTCAAAGTGAAGAGTTTTCAGTATACTCTGCCACTTCATCATGGAAATACTCACAAACGAGCAACGATTGCAAATTGTTGAAATTTACTATCAAAATTCGTGCTCTGTAAAAATGTGTATCGTTTGTTACGGCCATATTACGGTCGTCATAATCGTCATAATAGACATGTCTTCAGAAGTTCCTTCTGTAATTTATCCGTTCAATATTTATAATTGAGAAATGAGTTTAGTTTCACCGAATGAACTTGACTTATTTATTATTACGACACCTTACGATTTCTCCGTGAATAATGTAATGGAATGTCACATTTAAACGGCACGGTCAAATGTCAAATTCGTAAATTTTCGATCGCGAACGTATTAGGCTAATTTTCGTTCGATATGTAAACGGAATTTTTTCTACATTCTTGCTTTCTGCAATCAATTTATCGATGATGTCACCATTATTTCTGGCGCCGTCTGATATCGGTGCCAATTTGTTCATTGAATTCCGAATAGAAACTGGAGATAATGTCGTATTGCAGATTGGAAAGTCGATTAAGACTTACATACGTAAGATGTTACCAATCGTATTCAACTGAATAGATTTTTAGTAAAGATCATATGATATTTCCAGTTCACTCTAGAAACACTTCCTATAGATCAGCAGATCTGGACTGCTGCTGTGTACTATTTTACGTAATCTCTGAAAAAGATCAAACGTGTGCAGAAGAAAAGTATCTGTATCTATGTAGAACGGTAATAATTGTGTGTACTCAAGAAAATTATAAGATTTGCTGATAACAAAGCTTATTTTATCAGACGAAATTTTAGTAATATTTGAGATTTGATTTTAGAACGTCTCGTGTGTGTTTGACTTTACAATTTTCTTATGGTAATCTCCTACCAAGCAGATCGTACAGCATTATTTAGATAATTACTGCTTGTCATTAGCAAGTGAAACTTGATTGGTAATAAAATTCATTTCTCCTTCAAATTCTTTGTCCGATTATCTGGAAATACCATTAATTCGTTCGTTTTAGTTAATCGTGTCAACATTTACAGCAAATGCGACAGGTAAGTAAGTAGGTAATCAATAGATATTCTTTACGTGGATCGTTAGAAACCAGTCAATTATCTATTCCAGTAATTGTTACCCATTTAACCTGACAATGTTGCTCTTTACAAGCTCCCGCTTGATAGTTAGTAAAAAGACGATAGTAGGACTACTGTTATAATAGTCTCGTTTACAGTTTCGCACTGTTAAATAGAGAACTTCGATATTTTGGTCTAAATATGTTGCCAGCGGTCGTTAGTTGGTAGGGATTAGTTGATCAGAGGTATTTGTTATTGCCTATGAAGTCAGGAGAAGATTTTAATAATAATAATAAGTTCTTCATTCTGAACAGGTATAATACCCAATTACAGAAAATAATAACATAATGTTGAATAATAATTGAATAAATAAAATGAAAGAAATATAACAAAGAGCTCAATCCAATCTTAACAAAACTAAAATGATGAGATTGAATTCTCGCTTTGGTGAAACATAATTAAATATTAAATTAATGTTTCACGACAACGTGAATTAATCAACATGTTTCGAGCGTTACCTCATTTTCAAGACTAAATTACTGAATGAACAGGTAGATTTTCAATTATCCTCCCTTCTTAATAATAATAATATTTATTTGTGAAATAATTGTTACATATAATATATCACAAACATAATAAAGTAAATATTGCCTATTTTGGCGAAGCCAGTGTGTGGGGCTACAAGGATTTATATAAACTAAAACAAAATCTTCTTAACTGTAATTGAACTATACTGTATTTAATCGGCTTCTGTACTAATTTTCTATGAAAAAAAAATAAATTCTATACCATAAAAATAAATTAAAAACACCACAAATCAAGGATCCCAGCACACAGCAACTCTAACCCAAACAAATCCAAGGCGTTCCTAAAACCATTTCGATATATTCTCTCTTGGTTGGTTTAGCAGGTAGTTCATCATTCTTTTAAAAACCATCTTTGATGGGATTTCTCTCATTTCCGTTGGAAGAGAATTATGCATTCTGCTTGAGAGATGCAAGTATGTTCTCTGCCTCTTTGTCCTAAGAGAAAGGCATGTTTTGATCTTTTTGTTTGTTTTGGATCTTGTGTTGTGATGATGATCAATCATCTCTATTTTTCTGTTCTTGAATGTCTCTCGGCACCTCGATAGAAGTATAACTGCCTCAAACCCAATATTTTTGCGTCTCTGTATAGCTGGTCAGATGGAAACAGCCTAGACTTGCGATAAATTATTTTCAAGAATTTTCTTTGCAACACCTCTTACTTACATCCATTGTATAGATATAAATTAGTTGTAGTTACGTTCCATATAGTAGTTTTTAATTGAAATAAGCAGTTCTTGAAAGAAAAAAGAAGAAATCGTAAATGAACAGATATATTTTCAATTATCCTCCCTACTTACATCCATGGTTTAGATATAAATTTGTTGTACGTTCCTTATACTAGTTTAGTCTTGAAAAAGAGCTAACGGTCGAAACATGTTGACTAATTCATGTTGTCGTGAAACATTATGCCATGAGTTTAATTTAATTTGAAACTAAAATAGTAACTAATAACTACATAGTAGAATTAAATGAAGAAATAACTCGATCTGAGTCAATTCATTTTAGTAAATTTCCTTTGTTCGCATAACTCCTAATAATAACTTCTATGGAGTCAAAGTGAATGTCACAACTATTAGCAACTCTATAGAATGTAGACTCCATAAACCAAATGGGGGATTGCATTAGGGAGTTGGTCCTTGGAGTCTCTAGGTGGAATTATTCTGTAGTACGAGAACTTTGCCTAGGAACACGAAATTTCAAAGCCAATCATTCGTTGTGGAGTAATTTGTACAAGAATTTGAGTGATAAAATTTTCGTTATAATAATTCGTTATGATTGAGTCCTCTCTGAGGAAAACTTTATCCTCCCCCAAACTAGAGGGAGTTGATGTCAAGTGTAAATACGATGCCAGTTCATGCTGCCATACTGCCAACTTGCTAGGGATTAACA
The DNA here is from genome assembly GCA_030704895.1 of Henosepilachna vigintioctopunctata. Lineage (NCBI taxonomy): Eukaryota > Metazoa > Arthropoda > Insecta > Coleoptera > Coccinellidae > Henosepilachna > Henosepilachna vigintioctopunctata. The sequence continues at coordinate 1,622,076 of JARQZJ010000126.1, forward strand.
AATTTCTGTGTTAGTTTTGAAACATTCTAGTAAAGTGATTTTATAATTGAGCAATTGTTCGAATTCTATTAATTTAGCATACCTGTGCTCGATATTTTAACTACACACGTTTGATAGCATGATTTTTGGGAACCTACATATTAAAAAACTTGAAGAAAACTGGTTTTTCGAGGGTGGTAGACGTGCCCATTAATCAGTGCTAGTTTTTCGTGCTCTTTCTTTCGAAAAACGATTAGGAGTGTGAAGGGTACTACGATTTAACACCATTTCGAAACGTATATAGCCGCCAGCGAAACGCTATTTAATTATATTATAATAATAGGTTGGTTAATAACGTTAGCCTATTTTTCAACGTAGTTTTTTCATCGTTTAATGTTATTAATAATGCACGGGCGTGGATTTCGTGCCCTCTGGCGTTTCACATTGTTTCGATGGTGTAACATGATATTACTTAACGGCCGAGGAAAACAGTCGATTGTTAGAAATCGCGACCTATCTCAATTACGTTCAACTCATAGGTTGTCAATTCGAACACAGAGAGTATTCATTGGAATTATAAAGATCTTAGAACAACCTCTTGGGGATTTCAGTGCATTTTTCTCCTGTATGTACATTGAGTACATATAGCTTGAACTAGTTTTTTTCTGTAGCTATTTCTGTGACTTTTCTTTTTACGAAAGCACTACATACAACAGCCAAAGCAATGCCGGATTTTTTGAAGTCTTTGGCACCATTATTGTGGATTCGATTGAGTTTTTACGGCGTTACTTTCACTGGTGCAATGAACAAGAACTACCTACATCACCTACGTCGGAAGGGGTACTTCCTATATAGCTTGAAAGAGTTTGTTTCTGTATCTATTTCTGTGTCCAGTTCTCCCTCTTTCTTTTTGAGAAGCAGTACTTACAACAACCAAAGCAATGCTGGATTTTTTGATTTCTTGAAGTTTTTGGCACCATTATTGTGCATTCGATTGGGTTTGAACTGCGTTACTTTCACTGTTTCAATGAACAAGCACTAGCTACATCACCTACGTGCGAAGGGGTACTTTCTATGTAGCTTGAACGAGTTTGTTTCTGTAGCTATTTCTGTACCTAGTTCTTCCTCTTTTTTTTCGAAAGCGCTACTTACAACAGCCAAAGCAATGCAAGATTTTTTGAAGTCGTTGCAACCATTATTGTGGATTCCATTGAGTTTGTTCTGCGGTACTTTCACTGTTGCAACGAACTACAGCTGCCTACGTCCAAGGGGTACCTCCTAGATTGTTCAAAGCGACCAGCACCCCAGCTTCTCACTGCGACTTTTTCATGAGTTGTCTGCATGAATATATACATAGAGTTATATTGAATACATACATTAATACTTAGGTAGAATATACTCTGACTCATATGCAACATTTTGCAAAGGTGAAAGTCATAAAATAGACGATGTATTCAATTGAAACGCTTGACAAATTGGGAATATCCTTATTATTGTTATATTACAATCTTTTCATGTTTTACTCAAAATGCTATTTCGTTTTTTAATAACTTCTTAGCAATGTCATTTGGTACTTTTGGTGGATTGCATTGGTTTAAGCGTTTTTATTGTGGTGGCTCAGCCTAGTTGTAGAATATTGACCTCATTTGATCTTATTATACGTCAGGAATGAATAACCTATTCTTTATTTTATTTTTCATTTTACAGTGGGAGAGTTAAGATGCTTATGCTAAATTTCGCCTCTTAGTTTTTACTTAAATACTTAGTGTAGTAGTACTCAATGAAGACAATTTATTAGTATCATTATACCGATTTTTTCCCAATAAGGGGAAATGCTTAAATTTTCGTTCTTGTGTTTCTGTTCCTTCCCTTTTTGAGTGACGGTCAATCATTATTTTTTCAGCTGTGTATATTGCTTCTGGAAGAATTGATATGTTATAATGCTTTAATTTTGGGCATGTCGAAATGCACTTGCTATAGTACGCCCATGTTAGTTTGTAGGCCGTATAATTGTATTGTATTGTAAGTATTGTATAATTGTATTTGGGATTGTATAATTTCTCCGAGGTATTTAAAATGGGTGACTATTTTAGTTTCACGATGTTTTGTATTTAGAGTTTTATTTTTTGACTGTCATTTTATACATTGGGTTTTATCATAAGAGGTTTGTCCCGATTTCTGGACTATCTGGATGATCAAACAATTCCTCACAATAGGCCTAATCTTGCCTTGCTTAATTAAAGAGCCAGGGAAACCTTCCTTTACCTTTTTTAGAGAATATAACATCGGTTTCAATCCTTACGGCTTTCGCAGGGGAACTTTCACTCATCCAAGATTTCATATATCAGACGGATTAAGCGCTGTGGGGTCTCTTTACAAATTACGAGGGCCGTGGCGGCGTTCCCCATGGCTGCGATCTTCTTGGTGGCGGCCTTAGTTGTGTTGAGTTTCGTTATGTCCATAAAACAGCCAGGAAGTCCTTACTGTGACAAGTAGCATCGATTTCTGCAAATCCTCATAGAAATGTTCGCCGAGTCCTAGTTCTCTGATGTTTTTCAGGAGATTTTTCGGGATTATAGATAATTCGTGGAGCTCTAGATAATTAGAATAGTCCCGACCACGTTCATATGATGACTCTGCACCCGCACTTCAAGATATTTAGAGATGTTATCGGAATTCTTCTCAATTAGAATGTTAGCATTAGAAATTGATACCTAGATAATATGTAGTTTCCCTCGCTCTTTTATCTACCAGGAGCAGTTCAGGCATATTGTGGGGAACTTGACTCCGGAATGTAGTTGTAGTAATATACCTTTTTCCTTCTGTAGAAGACGTAATTTTATTGCTAGTTCTTGTATATTCTTAGCTACAGTGTCATGTCTCTCTTTGTATTTTAGAGAATTATTATTGTGTTATTATTTCTTGTGTAATAATTTTCATCGAATTTTTCGTGTGTCAACTCGAATATGAGTCTGTGAAAGTCTGCGAAAAGTGAAGCTTGAAATCGTAATTGAATTTGCGAAGTTGTAGCGTTTCGAAAACGCCAAATTGCTTGCAATCGAGAACAAGTAAAATTTCGCCAGTTTCCTCAAGTTCGTCAACCTGTAGCTTAACTGCTGACTGATCAAGAATATCGCACCGTATTTTCTTGTCCGGTCGTCTCGGCTCTCTATGGTTCGACGACTTGGCACGCACCGAACACAGATATCAAGGGAACAGCAGAAGAGACACAGATCACTGGAGCGTGTCGCTGTGTCAACCTCAAACCGCCGATCTAAACGAGATGGCATTCCGCAGAAGGACACGCTGTTTCGTTGAATAACATAGAAAGGAGGGTGACCGAGGATCTATGTTCGCTGCGATCGTCAATGTGCCAATTTCGTCGAGATAGTCGAGAGATAATTGAGGTCACAGCTTTAGCCCTACATTCTCTACGGATTCTGACGAAACGCACACATCACTGTTATATAATTTATGGTTATTTCGGAACGGAGTCGTGTCACGTTGAAGCCATAAAACGCTCCAAATTAAATAGTTTGATCGACGTTATTTGCATAATATATCTTAGAGACACTACACGAAAAGTATTCAGAGCAGGAGTGACCAAATTTTTCGTTCGATATATTCAACATTGATGATAGGGCTCTTCTTATATTTTCTGCTGGTTTATTGTGAACATTTCTGAAATTTATTGGTATTTTAAAGACTCAGCAGTTTATGAAATTGTTAGATGAATTGTCGACCTCCGGGTAGTTCATTCAGGATAATTTTCTAATTATTAATATACTTTATATTACTAATAACTGACTTTAATATAGTCAATGTATCGAAAACTTTAGTTTATAATTAACATTTATAATATCTGTTCTTTTTTTATAGAACAGTTTTAAACTGGGTGAGCAAAAATAAGTTGAGCATGTAGAAATAAAATAAAAAACGAATAAAATAATTTTGTTTATTTTTTTTCGACTTTCTTTCACAAGAAGTTTAGTATGTAAAAATAAAATAAAAAAACGAATACAAAAATTTTGTTTATTTTTTTCACAACTTTCTTTCACAAGGAGAAATTGCCTTAAAGGATTAATATTCTTGAGGTAATTTTTCCTTTCTCTAATATCTTTGTATACTATTGTCAATTCCACGTTGAAACAATATTTTTGTTCGAGAACTGAATGGAAGATCAGACTCAAAAGGGAATTCAGTCGTTTTGTGGGCATCCTACTTAGTTGTCATTATTATATTAATTGAATCAATGTAATATGTAGGATGAAAGTGATTTTTCACAATAAATATTATTATTATTTAAAAATGTTCGAAAACCAGTGTAATTGTTCACCATTATAAATTGAGCTACTTACAACCTTACCAAGGTATTGTAAATTGTGAATCAATGAATCGATAATAGTTAATCAAGGAAAATATTTCATTAAAAGAAGTGGAGTAGGTATTTGGTATTTATTATGCTGATTGAGGCATACTTCATAGGCCAAAGTGGACGGTAGTTCGAAACCAGAAAAAAATAACATAAATTCCCCATATTTCATAATGAAAATTCTACTCCATTTCATAGATTGAAACCCAGTCAAATGGTTTCATATACATATGGAATAAGAAGCTCTAGATGTTCTAGAAATGTCTATCAATAAAAGACCAATAATGATCAACTCAGCTTCAGTTTGTCGCCAATATTACTTTTTTCGTTTTCAACTTGTCGATTGTAATTTGCTTTGTTCGAAATTCTCCGATTTTGGAAATAATCTTTTTTTCCTAACAAGTATTAGGAAAAAGTAGCAAGTAAAGTTTTTTATAGCAAGTGAAGATGTAAAATATATAAATGTTAGTTTCGAGAATGAGTGTTCACTTCATCTTTTGGAAATGGGGCGAAACGCCTACAATGAAAGTAAGCGTTTTTAATTCAATTCATAATCATTAATGTACCCTAAATTCACACCCAGTGTTTTACTAGTTCCTAAAATATGTCATATGCATTAAAAATTAATGGGAACGTCAATTATATATATATATATATATATATATATATATATATATATATATATATATATATATATATATATATATATATATTATATACTTATTTATTTAACATACACTGTTTTACAGGACAGGTCATTACAAAAAAGGAAAGACAACAGATACTAAAAACAAAATTGTTAGTAGTTATAAAAGTTCAAAGGTTTCAATTTTGTACTTTCAAATGCAAAACTTCAATTTTAAAAGAAGAAGTTTGTGATATGAAATCACATCTGATAAAATGAAATACAATTATAGGAATAATAAAAACTTGAATGCTGACCAAACTTAGACGTGAATACACTGTACAATTTAGAACACCACAGTTACTGCGTACTCCTCTAATTCATTGCTAATTTTTTTCCTCTGATGAATATTTCACTGATTTTAATGTAATTTTTTTCTTTTCAGGTAAGTCGTAAGATCGTTCAACTCATTTTATCTTCGGGAGAAAGGGCAGAGAAGGTGAGTGTTGCGTTACTATGGCATATCGAAATAACCAGTTCGACGGTTCGATTTCATGCCGTGTTCTATTGTTTGCGAAACGTAATCGAAAACAACCATTACCCCCCTAACGTGATTTATAGACGAAAGTGACACTCCTTCGCTAAAAAATCGCGAACAATACTCGTATTTGGTAATCCTTACCTTCTCGCGAATCCGGAGCGTGACTTTACCTGTCGGGGAACTTGAAAAATTTCCCCATGGAGCCGTTCTCGTTGGCTACGTCGTTAAACAATGTTCGATCTGACAGCCCCTCGAGCATTTTTCGAGCTACGAGGAAATGCCAAGGAAATTCGTATTTTCTACGCCAATATACTTTGATTGAACGAGTTTTGGTAGTACTAGTGAGTTTAGTTTCATCACCCTCGCAAATTAAAATCGACTGAAGCTCAACCATAACGTAAGTGACGTTTTTGCCTGGAGGAAATTCTCTTGGATTTTCCATTTCTTACGTAGCATTCACTTCAGTCAGTTTTCGGCTACGATGTTTCTTTCCGGTCAAAATCAACCAAGCTATTATTTCAGTGATTATTTGGGACTTTCGTTCAAAATACCATAGTGGAAAGAAAAATCAAGCCAGGGGAAATAGAAGGCCTCACCGTAGATGTCTTCGCTAAGGCTGCCCTTTTCTACTCAACTCTCTGATGACTTGTGGAGAAATAAACTGCATGTATAAATCTTCTTTTTCTGGTACAATCGTGCACTAAGTCTTTGTTATTGTGCTTATACATCTTCACCCTTTGGTTGTCTGATTGTCTTCAGATACACCTGGAAGCCATCTTCCTCCTGTTTTTTCTGGCTTCATTTTGCTAGTTATTAGACTAGTGGTTTGCCTCTAATTTCAAGTAACAAAGAATGTACGTCAACTTCTTCCTGTATATTTATTCAACGTGGGACAAGATGTAGTCCTTTTGTAAAGAACTATGTATCTAAGACTATGATAAAAATGCCAGGCCATGTCCAAATGAGCTATCACTTCACTATAGTCCTTCATTCTCGCTGTCTTGCTATTATGTTATGTTCACTGGGTTCTTCGTCGATCTTCCGCTGGAGGCTTGCCAGATTTGTTTAGAGATCACGACGAGAAACTACACCAATAACCCTGATAGTGCCCAATGACGTGTTCATACCCAGCTAAGAACGCTTTTTGTTCGACCTCTGCCCTTAAATATATGAAATAACTTGGCTCTGGTGAAATGTGATAATAAACCTCAACTATTAGTGTTCATTTGTTGAACATGCACTGGAATTCTGGGATATTAAAGTTTTGAATTGTTTTATAGTTAACAAGTGGTGGTACCTCGCGAGATAAATTGACGAACGACTCTTTTAACTTTTATTTCTTCGGAAACTATTTTTCAACTCATTTTGATTACTGCGATTGATTCGTCATTCACTCAACCTAAAGGAATAACCTTAAGTGACGAATTTAATTATGCAACGATGTCACAACGAGTTGCGCGTCCGTTTGAGAAGATCGATTAAATCATTATTATCGCGGTGTTATCGCCAACGCTCAAATAAAGCGGCGTTACGAATCGTCGATTTTTTTAAGACGATTAAAATTCCATCCTGCTCGTAATAAATTATAAACATTTGGACAAATATTTCAAACTCCTTGGGAATTTTATTCGCGCTATAAAATCTCAAGAGTATTTAACTGCGTCGATTAAACGACGCCTACTCGAATGGTCGTTGTTTCGAACAGTTGAATATAATAATTGGACCGATCAATTTTTGTGTGACGTGTTGAAATGAACAAGTTTTTCAGGAGGCTTTTCCGGACTAATAAAAAAGGAAGAGACGTCAATTGAAAAATCGAAAATGTAAAAAATTTATTTTTTTGTGTAAATTAGTTACAATGGATGAAATAAAATGTTCTGGTATTGAGAATATGTATAGAATGCCGACAATTTTGTTTCGTTGAATTGAAAATTGCAGAAAAATATATATTTTACAATATTCAATAACTTCAATGTGGCAATTACATAATTGATTTTTTATATATTGAATAAAAAAACTCTTGACTCTGTTTTACAGGATGCCTATATCTTGACGTCACAGTGAAAGGCGTAGCCAATAATTGGCTCTAAACAAAAAAGTTTATGACGGTGAAGTACCATAAGAAATATTTCATATGTTTTCTCATTTTTGGCGGTACAAAAACACTTCTCCTTTGTATATTCATTTATTTATTCACAAATAAATCAACACTCAACATCGTGTGCCAATTATTACTGAGTGGGAAAAATACAATATAGTTTACAACCTATGTAGAATTAAACTAGAAATAATACCTATAAAGTACATACAATACATATGAACGATAACCCTATAGGCAAACAGACAGGAAAAACTAATATCTAAAAAAACTTATAACTAAAAAACAGTCAGGCGAGAGCTCGTCTGATATCACCAGGCACGCAAGGAAATATGTCAATGACGTCATGAATGTCAATACGTTATGAAAAGGCTCAAGTCACCACAAATTTTATGAAGTGGACAAAAAGCCAGAACATTAGTACGAGCTAAAGGTGGATAAAAAATTTTTCATATTTCCACAAGATAATATCGGAACACCGCATTGTACGAGGGAAAGAAGAAAAGAACAATCAACAGAAAACATTATCAACTTGTACAGGAACATATTCCCAAATATTTCATACGTGTTTCAAGTGAACATTAAATCTTTTAATGAGTAACTCATGATTTATACATGTACTTATATTTTGTTTTGGAGCTTTTGTGTTGATATCAAAGTTTTCCAGTCGAATTATTTGATTAAATGAATTCATTTGGGTAGAAACGGATATGATTTGCTCAAAAGGCAGATTTCTTTTTATTCTTTGAACAAAATACAAAAATTTTAGTTCCTTTTATGTCAAAAAAATCAAGGAAACCTTAAATCAACATATTTCCACAATACACTAATTTTTACACTAATACATGTTTACACTAATAAACTCATTCGTTTAGAGTCAGGTTTGATTTTAAAAATGGGGTAAAACCCCGAAAAAATTGCCAAACAATAATACAGTTCTGTGCAACAAAGCTATGTGGTTTTCATTCAATATCAAACGTTGTTACCCAGTAAATCGGCGAATATTCAATCATTTTCATATTATAGAAGAATATTATCATTAACTGCGTGTTTAATATATCTAGATCAATCCAAAAATCACGGAATGAGATGGCATTATTCACATCAAAATCGTAATTTTGTGTATCGATCAAGGTCGGACATTAATTTCCCGTGTTTACTGTCCCAGCGAAATTGGTGATTTCCTCCATGGCCACCGCCAAAAATGGACCTTTTGAACCGATTTTGAGGAAATAACCTCCTCTATTAATGACACGATCTCGTCGAACAACACGAACTAAACTCCCTTTTCTCACGTAATTTATAGCTTCCTATTATTTTCTGACATATTCTACTGTTCAGATCTTTAAACGAATGATCGCAGTGGGTGGAACTGGCCTATAGTTGAGCGTTATAATAATTCCGATGCCTTTCTCAACCTTGGTCTAGCCGTAAACTGTCGGTGGGTTTACAACTTTTTTTTCGCCGTTTCGATTCGCCTTGAATTTTAGCTAATGGTATATCAAAGGTGATTTTTCAACGTTATTCGAACAAATGCGCGATTCCAAGGAAACTATCGCTATAAAATAGCGTTTATTTTTGCCTTAATGGAAGATAACAATGCGTGCGACGAGCCCCAAGGCGGAAATGTTACATCGATTCATTTTTTTCATCGATAACTCCTTTCCTTATATGCCGAACGGTGCCGTTCCTTTCAGGGGTGTAACGATGTTCCTAGAATTATCGATGTTTGTCGGAAAGCTAACGTGGATATCTTATATATCGATTCTTTAAAAAATATCGATTTTGTCGAAGTTATCAACGTAAGACATAAAGAAAATTGGTTTTTATCATGTCACCTATAAAGTTAAAACCTGATTTTTCATTATCTTTTTGATTAAACATTCAAATTTATTTTTTAACGATTAGTTGTTGCTTTATATTTTTAATCTAATGAATAAACAAAGTAATGAAATGAGCTGTGAATATAAATAGGAACACATCACAGACGAGAGCCTTTGAGGCTTTGCTTGGGGATTTTTTGGAAAATCCGAATGTTTGAAATTGTGAACATAAATAATCGTAAATGAGTTTGTAAAGAAAAAAAGAACAATTTCGTTCTGACTTCGGTTAACGAGAAATTGTCGATTAAAACATCGGGTTCGTCGGTAATTAAATATGAGCGATATCTTCAACGTTTTATAATTCACTTCGCTTCCTAAACCACTTAAAAAATCTTGTTCGCAAGTTTTAATGGTGCAGATGAATTATTATTATCGAATGCGCATGGCAGAAAAAAGACGTATTAGTCCAATTTTTTGTTTGTTTTCTTCGTTCTATTGCACATTTAACGACTGTGAACTTCCTTTAATCAAGGTTGTAAAATTATTATTTTTAAGTATTATAAACTTCAATCAAGTCCTATACAGATTGAACTTTTCCAAGGAAGTTCGATTAATTATTAGTGTGTTCAACCATTAAAATTATAATTGGAGTAAAGTAAGATGTGCACAGTGTATAAAAAATCACTTTAGGAGTAAACAAATAGAAGAATATTATTTCAAATGAAAGAGATGCAATAATGAGCAACTATAGATTCAAATTATCTGAGAATTATCCGACAAGAAGTTAGACTATTTCGTGGTGTGTTTTCAGAGTATGTTTGTTGTTAACCTATTGCCGTTTTTGACATCAAATATTACTACAGTTATCGAATACAATAATCAAAATTCCAGAAACTTATTTTAAATGAAAATATCAGTTGACGTTATAACAGATAACCATAAGGGTTAGAATTCCTTGCAAATGCTTCGACCAATCAGTAGCTCGACGCTGAAAATGACAGATTGGACACGGACAACTGCGGATACTCTCGTAGACGTCAAACTTGGATGTCTATTATGATGGGTCTATCTAGTTAGGACTTATATTTCATTAAAAATTCACTAAAATTACACAAACATTACGGAAAAGGGCGGTGTTCGAATTGTTTTTATTATCATTATCTCACAGTTCCGGGGATTTTCTGTACTCAAACACGGATGTTACCACGAAATCGTAAAATCTGTTTCACTAGTCGGCGGTTAATCAAAGACGACTTTTTCAGCGTAGAAACCGATGGAAATTATTCCACCACGATCTCGCAACGATGCGGAGGCTGGCTGCGATGTTAACGCAAACAGTGTTTTATAATGCAATCGTTTTATTTAGATAAATGAAACGTCTTTTGATGTGATGCGACTTGCATATTTCATCGCGTTTATAATTTGCATTTCGTAGGTATTTTTATAACCGTCAGAATAGCAAATACGGATAATTTACAACTCGAAAACTGATTTTGGTCGCACGAACCACCACCGTTATCCTTCGGAATGTTAACCTTGTAGGGATGATTTATTTATAGCCGCAGTGGTGTAGAAACGGTTGAAGAAACATTTGTTAGGACGAAGTCTGTAGCACTTATTCTTCTTCAGATCAGCGGTCGCCAACCGGTCAATCAGTGAATTTTATCAGTAATTAGGTATTCTGTTGGTTTGATATTGGTGTATTAGCTGATATGTGAATTGAAGACATGTATGTTCAGTATAATTGAGCATCATTTGATTTGGTTTGGCTCACTACGTAGTCCAATGTTGTTCCACAACTGAAAAAGTCGTTCGCCACGTTGAAGAAGTTGACCACCACTGGTTCAGATTCATACGTCGAGTACTACAGTTTAAGTGTATATTTTCTCAACTGAATTTGAAGCGCATCGTTTTACCACACGATATAATCGAAGCGATTGAACAAGGCGGTATTCATACCTCGTGCAGGAAGTGAAAATGAGCTCAAAGTCGTGCCCAAGTTGAATAATAACAATAAAATTATAACCACCACAAGGCGAACGCCACCGCCAAGAGGAAAGCGAGATTGTTTTATGGTCACTTCCCATCATTTTCTACGGCATCGCCATCCTAAGTCCGTGAATGCGTCAAGATATGAGCAACGCAGAATAATAAACGGCACAGGCGTCGCTTTTCCTGTCTTCACACAAAGCCTTTGAAGACTACTTATGTAACTCGAGGTGTTCTTCTACGACGCATTGTTGAAACGATGAAAATTGCGACGATTTGAAATATCTGCAATCTTCGATGCAATGGAAAATTGTTTAATCTTAAGTAAGCTAAGGAAATTAATTAATTAAAAATAACGATTTTGAATGTACCCATATAGTGCAGATATTGATACTCGTCCAAACTGTTGTTATGGCTCTATATTGATATTCGTTTATATTTTCGACTACTTTCTTGAGATTGATAATTGATGAGGCCGATACTTGGAGAAAATTAATATCCATAATACAACAATATTTAAAATTTTCTCATAATTTAATATAAAATTTTTTCGAAGTTTCGAAGTACTACTTCTTTATCAAATGCTGGATTAGTACTATGTGTAATCTTACAAAGTCAGTACTTATAGCTATTTTTACAGAACGTACCAGGTATGTTACATAGAATACACTGATATTTAACAAAAGGATCGTATACCTGAAGATGGAAAAATTGATTTTCTGTGTCCATCTTTAGGTTTACGATCCTTTTGTTGAATATCAGTGTATTCTATGGTCCCCACTCCAAGTTAGCCATAGAACATACCTGGTATGTTCTGTAAAAATAGCTATAAGTACTGACTTTGTAAGATTACACATAGTATTAATCCAGCATTTGATAAAGAAGTAGTACTTCGTAACGTCGTCATGCGTATTTTATATTAAATTATGAGAAAATTTTAAATATTGTTGTATTACTTTCTTGAGCTTGAAATTGTTCGATTTGAAGCTTTTCCAGGAATTTCTGAAGATTCGAATAATACAGCTAACTCTAGTTTATATGTAATAGCCACCTATAAGTACCTATTTAACTACCCTTCAGATACGTAAGAGATAACAAATAAAAACTGGGTTTTGGGGCATACATTGAAAACCAAAAACCGTGATACAGCAAACCTGTATTTCACCAGCAGAACTGGACACGCATCTTAGGGTTGAAGTAGTCTTTGGACACTATGGACATCACTGGTCAGGTTAACTAGGATGCAGATACACTTTGAGCATCAGTCAGTTGACAAGAATATAGCAATAGGGATAACTGGAACAAATGAATGAAACCTTTGGAAACTAATAATTTGATAAGTTCAATAGAATGTGTTTCAGAGCATCAGTAAAGGACCAAAACTTTTCATAAGGATAACTGAACCAACCCGCTCAACCTAGAAGGTCATTTTTAGAAAACAAAGGGTCTGATATGTTAGACTAGGTTTCAGAATATCACACTCATTCTAGAACGTGAAGTAGCAGTCAAAAAGTAGTCGAAGTAACTGAAATATTTAGTCAGCAGTCGTATAGTGAAAAATACCTTTTACGACTCGTATGAAGTGTATGTGAGCCGTAAAAATTGAAGTGGATAACTTTTAAAGAACCAAAATTGTAGATAGACTAAAGTGCAGAGCATCAGTTGAAGGAACAGAAATTGGGACAAGGATAAACAGCATCAAGAAAACTACAATATTTGCAGATGAAGATTCACGCCAAGCGAAGCTGACGTATCTTAATGTTCTTGGTTAGACTCTTGCTGGGTCTCTGATGAGATGGTTGTTAGACTTAACAAACCATAGGGCTTTGTATTAAACCCACTGAATAACTTGGTATTGTTAGATAGAGCTAACTACCATCAACAAAGTTGGAGTCTTATTGTTTCACCTTCTATACGTTTGACCAGTTAAACTTTGGGTCTTCTACATTGTCGTCTTTCTCTGCTTTCGGTTGGTGCTTGTTCATGAAAACTTCATCCAAAGTAAGATGATATGGCACCGTAGGTACCCTACAAATTAGATCAACGTCAAACAATGTCTTTCGTTTTTCCAATTAGCACGTGATGTTTTCCTAGCTGCCTCCTGCAAAGCGATTGTCCTCCAGTATTCCTGGTTCATCTCCATACCATTCCACCGGCCACGAGTTGTCTGAATTATGGAGCATATTGTCATAGAAATACTACAGTTTGGAAACCAAATATGGCAGCGCCTCGATGTTAAAACGCTCTACCAGCATATTTTTAACGTAAATCAAAACGAGATTTTCCGTAAAAAAAATAAAGAACTAATTTACATAATTAACCGCTCAATTTATTCGAGTCGTCGACGTGGGTCGCTTATTGACAATAACAAGTTCGTTTTTACACGATCTGAATAATAGCACAGATAGAAAAATTAATTTACGATCAGATATTTACATAATTTTTCAGCAGTTAATTGAAATATAGTTTGTGGGAAACGGCTTCGAAGTGGTTGCTCTAAATTGGACGTAACAACGCCTATGTTCTAATAATTTTTCATTATTATGTCTCGGATTCATACTTTTCTTCTGCGTATTTTATTAAGTCTTTATTCGAAGAGCGAGATATAAAGCAATCGCGAAAAAATTAACGGACTTAACCCTGGCTCGTTGTTTCGGAGAGACATTGAACTCAAAATCTTACAAAATAAAGCAAGAGGGACCTTCGAGACATCTCGCCCACTCTGTTGTTTTCACAGTGGATGTTTTCGTGATTGTCCCAGAAGATGACAAGATACGCAAACTGTACAAACAAGGTGAAATCGTATTTTATTTTAAATTTTAGTTTAATTTGCACTTTGAAATTGCAAGGTGAATAAATTACCATAATTTCAATGATTTGTTTACACTAATTAGTCCAATAGATCAGATTTTAAGTGAGTGTTTGATTCTATGATAGACTTTGTTGAATTCGAGTAGGTACCGAAAGCTTTCGAGACATTCAATCTCTTTTCCTTTTTTGGGAGTTCTCCAAATCTCAGTCTTTAAGTTTGAATTTTGCCCGTTCTAAGAAAAAAGGAGTGTAATATCTTTATTTATGCGGTATATACTTCATGCGTTATGAAAATCAATTAATTGTATTATTTTTCGAAGTAAAAATCGGAAAAACCCAATCAAAATTCATCAACTTCAAGAATGAAAGGCTCTTTCACGAGTTATCATGATTGGTGTAGAAATTTCTCGAATTTTCCAATCCTTACTCCGATCCTACTCGACAAAAATGGGATTTTCGAATTATTATCCGTAGTCGTTTGATGTAGGATGCATTTTGCTATAGAGAAATTGAAATACAATAACTGCATCTTAGTTATTTCTAGTAAAAATACGAAATCCGTTCAACTTGATTTGTTCAATATACATTAAACTAGACGTTTTAGTATTCCATATAATATATCACGCATTTTTATCGACTGAAGATGATGATTTATATACCTGTTTCGATGACTTCCAACATCTTTCTTCGAAAGGATAATGGCAATGGAATATATACGTATTTAGTCGGATATTCTACGACGATAATTTGATTTATCTAATTATTCTGAATTAGTAATACTTATGCTTTTCTTCCCTATATTTCTATTTGCGATTTTAAACGAGTTACTTATGTATTATTGATAGTGAAATATTCCAACTATGAATTGATGGCAATAGGCTTGCCGATTGTTGATAAAATAATCGCAATTCTATGAAGCGGTGTGCATTCGACAAGTTCCACGAAAGAAATCAATTTGAATCGTCAAATAAATGATAAGATAAGCCGTACAATTTAAGGGTTTTGTGATATGAAACCGCCAGGATTTGATTTAACGAACAGCATCGGTAAAATAGGTTTGGGCAGGTCGTATTGCTAGACAAGATGACTCAAGGTGGACATGGATATCACAAAATGGAGACCATGAGAAAAGAGTTAGATGATATCAAATAGGGGGCAAGGTGAAATTGGTACCTAAAGATATAAACCGAGAGAGATGTGGGGAAATCGAAGAGATTTATATTTATGTCCAGTAATGGATAGCAAAAGGTTTGTAATGAGAGAAGAAAACAAGAAGTAGCTCCTTCATATTTTTCCACCGTCTCCATAATAAATTGAGACATTTTGTACAAGGTTGTTATTTCTTTTTGTCAAATAACAACGATTAGGTCAGCATTCTTTGTCAATTCATTTTGCAGATACCTATGGAGGAAAAATACGAATTGCTTCAGCTGAACCACAAGCGAATATGTCATTGCTAAACGTTTTATCATCCGTCGAAAACAAATGACGAAACAATTTCGGCCATGGCTTGCTGCGAACTTGTGCGATTTTAAATTTCACCGTTCACAATGATCAATTGTATAAACGTTATTATTCGTATACGATTTGCATACGAGTATTTATAATGTCTCGTAACAGTTATTTCGCATATTAAACGTCTAATTTATATAACGTTATCGCATTGTCGCTAGTGGAAAAGTACACGATGCAATTTACTGCGATAACTGAACGTAAAGAACTGGGAGAACGGTCAGTTTGTGCGAATACATATCGTCGTTTGATTTCTCTCGGTATTACGAGCGCATCAAGGTCCTTGCGTTACACCCACCGCAACAGCAGGTGACATTAACGTTCGTTATTTCAATTTCCAGAGAAATTATCCAATATTGGAAGATCGCGAAATGCACTTAGTGCCTAACTTCTTTTCAATTATGTTTAAAGAGGCACGTGTGTGAAAGTTGAAATTTTTCCCTTGAAGAAAGTCGTGAATTTGTAATTCAAATTCGCCAAACTGGTCCATTTAGAATCGATTTGCGTTAAATGCTTAGTTTACAAGAATTTTTTACATTAACACTAACATATTTTCTTCGACAAATACGAAGCGTTATAATGACATTTGTTTCGGAGAATAAACGTTATTTAATGTGAAAACTAGGTTATTTGTGTTTATACTTGGCGATTTGAAAACAAATGCAAATTTAACGAGTACTCTAGGCGACCTTTAACCAAAGTGAATTTTATTGGTGAAAACCTCATTTAAGAAAGTCACGTTCATTTCTTTATTGAAAGAATTCATTGTGTACATCTACCTACGTATATATTAATACGTGAAATTTGACATAGTTAAAATTCATATTATGAAGCATTAATAAAACATTTTCTCAAAGTACCGATGGTTTGAAGAACTTCGACAAATTTGTTCATTTCTATGAAAATATTGAAATTGTAGCACAGAAAATTCAAGACGCAAGTCCAAAAATTCCAAGGAACGTTTTAATAATAATTTGAGTATTTTTTAAATCGTATTGAGAAATTTTGATAACTTCTTCTTTAATATTATGTTCTGCTTGTGTGTTTTTTTTTGAATTGAATCACGAGTATTCAATTCAAAGCAAGAAACAATGATGTTCTCATTTCCGATCATACAACAGCTAAATTTGAGTAGTATTATAAGTGTTTTCTATCATATGTTTGTATTTTCATTATGACATTTTCATTATTTTCAAGGTAATTTTAAAATTGCAAAATGGTTAATTACCATTATGAATTCCTTTTAAAATCGAACCAATATTTTTTCTTCGAGGGCTGTATGAAAAATCAGATTCAAAATTGAATTTAATCATTTTGTCAGCATTCTTATCAGTTGTAAATACCATATCAATTGAAAGAATGTAATATGTACAATGTAAGGGATGTTTCACAATAAATATTTTTATATATACCAGTATTCTTAATGACAGTTCAAAAAATTATCTATGTCATTGTCAGATGGACAAAAAACGTACAAAACGCGTTTTCTCCAGTTCATTAACTCATACTTTGTAAGCGATGTTTATTTACCACTTGGCAACATTTTCAATAGTAATAATAATCGGACGCGGTGTGAGATCAAAGGTACCGATCGAGCTGTATTAATTGCCGAAGAGAACATAACGAAGTGGTTGTTATTGGATATGGGCGAACTGTAACGAGAAATAGTTAATTTGTTGGCTACTCCTTCGAAGACTTGGTGGAAAAATCGCGCTATTTTAATTGGATCGTAGGGTATTTTTTCAGCTACAATGTTTTGCACGCTTTCGTTAAAATACCCCGTCGTCTGGTAAAAATCTTCGATCGATTATCACCTCCTGTCGTCAATAGACTGAGTTTTTACGATAGAACTAATTTATCGAATTTAAGTGGTATGAAACAAATTCTACTTAATAACGAATAGCAAATTTTTATATAAATACGATAAATAATTATTATAAATAAACGATAGAAGTTGGAAGGAAAATTCAATTTCAATAAAATGTAAAGTAATTTACATTTATAATGAAACAATATTTAGAATTTTCTCATATATTAACAACAATACGCATGACGCGCGTTTCGAAGTACTACTTCTTTTTCAAATGCTGAATTGAATGTACATTTACCTTAAATATAAGAAAATTTACTAAGGCAAACATTTCATGTCTTGTTGGTAGTTACCGTAAATATAGCAATTTATAAGACTTTTGCAGGACAATTTATAGGTTTGTGACGATGAAAAAATGAAATCCTGTTCAAATTGGCTTCAGATGATGTGTCCATTAAGGAACGTGTATTACGGATAGCTAACCATTTAAAATTCGACTTCTTTTACTGTTATAGAAATCATTTTGGATGAAATGAAAAAGTGAAAACAATTTTACCTAGATGAATATTTTGCAGATCTCCAACAATCGCACATGGTTTCTATGTTTTGAAAGTCAGGAAGCACATTGAGCTAAAGGGATATTATTATACATAACTTAACAAATTAATTAAAAAAAATAAAAAAAAACAATTTTTCGTCATTCAGTCGAGAATTTTTCACCTTGCCCCCGTACACTAAATTAACTTGAATATCGTAAAAAACATCTCGATCTTTTTTGTAGGTTCACATAATGAAGGTTTAAAATATGTATCTCAATCTCCAAATAATAAATAAAACAATAGAAAGGCGATTAAGGATGATGTACTTGATATACTAAATGTAATTGTATTTTTTTTCAATTAAAATATTGAGAAAATTAAACGCAGTTCAAGCCCGAATTGGGAACGCGTCGTTGAGGACCTTCGAGCGAACAATATTCAAATGAATTTTACAAGCGAAAAGTGGGAAAAATTTATTTATTGTTTGTTATTGCGTTACACGCAGCCGGAGACCTTCTCTCGGCAGAATTCCGCTTTTCTCATGCAGAGTTCCGAACAAAAGATCGTTGTTGTTATACGAATAAGCGCTCTCATTGTGAACCGGCAAAACAATCGTCTTTCGATTTTTAGGACTAGGTCAACAGAAACGAGCTCTCTTTTCGCCCGTACGCGATAACGGAGCGCGGACATTTTCGAGTTCGACTCGGACAATGGACCGTCTTTAACCGCGTTCACCTTTGTCTCTAATGAGAAAGCGTCAAGGTGGAAAGAAGAAAAACAAATCGTGACCGAATGCGATTAATTTGTTAATATTATCGATGACCCCGGTCTCGATATTCAGAAAAAAAAACAATTGTTCACCTTTTAGTCTAAATATTTTTACTTCACCCTCGTACAATGAATTTACGTGAATATTAAAAAAATATCTCCATGATTTCGTGTAGGTCGTCGTAATTAAGCTGCAAAAATCTGCATATCGATCTGTAAATAATAAATGAAGCATAAACAGACTATTAAAATATAAAATTTTTTTATTTTCTTTAAATTTCGAAATATGTCGAAAATTTAACAAGCCGGTATTTCGAGTCGGACAATGGACCGCCTTACTGTAGTCCACCTTTGTCTCTATAATGAGAACGCGTCGGGATGCAAGGGGAAAGTAGAAACAACAAATCGCGACCGAATGTGATTATTTTGTAAACAACCGATATCGGGCAATTCTTCAATTGTTGTTGTTGTCGATGACGCGTCTCGTTACTTCGAGGTTTATCGTTTTGTGTGTCTAAGTACTTGAGAATGTGGCCGTGAAAATATGTGGCATTCGGCGAAGATTATTGTCGACCGATGGCGCTCTTTGCCTGTTTATTTTGGACGCGGTATTTTTATTAGTCACCGAAATTGTTGATATCGATTGTGTTGTCGTTACAACCGTGCCTTGGGCTACTGAACGTACTTGAAATATTTTTCGCATTGTTTATGTTTTTTTAAAGTTAACAGTTGTCGAGATAAAATAATTGAGTTGACGACTCGATAAGAAATAGGAATAGGGAAGAAAAAAAATCGTAACTTTCGATCGTATCCGTACCTGGTTGTTTGAAGTGAAGGTCCCTTTCTAGGGAGAGCTGGGTTCGAATCTCGAGTAAGATGTACAGTACACCCTAGTGAATGTATTTGGATCTAGGTGGTTATGGTTATAAGAATATGATATGAAATGTACATAGTTTAAAAATCCAAGTACTTAAGTAATTCAAATAAAACAAATTTTGTGATTTTTCCATATTTTGTTGAAAATAACTGTATCATTTCACCAAAACATTACCCTGCTCAGATGTGAATTATACACTAAAATGATACAATGTGGAGCAAATAAGTTTATTACGATAGAATAAATGAAAAGAAAAGAATGAAAGAATACTATTTGAACGAAATGGCAGAGTTTTACATTTGAAATTGGTGGTCATTTTATGATTTTGTAAAAAAAATTACTGTTATGATCTTCATGTTTTCTAATGAACTAAGTTTCTGCCCTTAAAGTTCCGTATAGAATATTTGAAATTCGTTGTTGAATATATGATTTTTTTTCTAAGCGTGTGTTGCAAAGTACAATCCGTTTTTTTCTCAAACTTCTTTAAGTTCAAATATTCAGAGTCTGACATTTCTGTCAGTTGTTCTGTGATTACTTGGGGTATGTATCACAAATCAACCCCAGAAAACCTCTATATCTGTGAAAAAATATTGAAAATAAAATTACAAAATACCAATAAAAATATTGAAAGTTAAAATGATGATTATATATATATATTTTTTAAAATTTTTTTTCTGTTCGAATTCTGATGGCTTGGACCCTTACCCTGGTAAGAGTAAATAGTTAATATGTGAAAATAACCTTATTATTTGTGAAATTGTCCTTATACCCTTAACTATTTTACTCTTGCCCTTACCAGGGTAAGGGTAAATAGTTAATATGTGAAAATATAATGCTGTAATTTGAATAAAACTATATAGTTTTTTGATTTTCATTATAATTTAGACAAAAACATAACAATATTGTTTCGCCAACACAGTGGATTCATCAGATTTAGATGATGTTAACATCTGTTAACTTTTCAAACAGTTTATCATCTACATCTGATGAAGCCACTGTGTTGGCGAAACAATATTGTTATGTTTTCGACTGAATTATAGTGAAAATCAAAAAACAACTCAGTTTAATTCAAATTATGTATTTAGATATTCATCAAGTATCGGCCCAATAGATTAATGATATAATAATGTCATCAGAATTCGAACAGAAATTTTTTTTTCAAGACGCTAGTTATCCTAGTTGAAATTCTTCAATAGATTCGATGTAATTTTCAGGCTACTACCCCTTGACGAGGGTGTAAAACAGAATAAAAATTCGAATCAAACTCTTTGGCGAATTTATTTCACAAATATATTGAATAATAAAATAAAATGACAACATTGAGTCAAGCAGTTTCGAGCAGTCAGGTCATTATCAGGAGTTTAATACAACTGAAAAAGTTTTGTTGTATTGGAGTTTCGTGAAATTCAGCAGTTATATGAAGTAGTTAAATGAGTTATACAATACAAAAATTGTAGACTTATCTGCAAGCTACTTCGATTGAAATATTCAAGTATAATTGTCTAGAATATCATGCGATTGGTATTTATTGATTTATGTATTTTCATTACGTTCTTAGTGTCGTAAAAGAAGATAAAAATATTCGGATGCCTGGCAATCTCATTATCTATAAATGTGAACAACTAATGATATCCTTGGCCTGATCTCGTCAAACTGTTAAAACTCTTCGGTAGTTCATTTCGTTTCTTCTCGGCAGTGCTTTATTGCCGAAAGTAAGGTTAACGAACAATCATTTTTCCGCCAACTAATTTTTATAATGATGTCTTCGTAAAGTAGTATATTATGTGTTATTGAACCGTACTGCTACACGCCTTGAACAGATGGCGTTTGGGACTTTCGTCTTCAATAACGGTAAATATTCAACGTTAAATCAACGAAAGAATATCTTTTGTTAGTTATATTCATTAGTATTTATTGTTAGGTGAAAATTCAGTGTTTATACATCGTTACACTTTGAAAAAATCCTCTTGCGTTTTAACAGTACCTTTTCATTCATTTCTTCTCCTAACTTCAGGGGTGTCCCAAGCAGGGCGGGTCTTTGGTTACCCCTGAATATTTCCATCTTATAACACAATGTGACTTACATAGAACGAAAATATATCGACGTTATTCTTCTGAACTGTCAAGTGTTTAATAAAGATTGCATTTTTTTACACTGAATATATGCACATTATAATTGATGTCATCATCTTCATTATAATTGTTTCGTTTGGAATTGTAGAGGTGCCGAACGTATCGAGTTGCATGTGAGCAGAGTGCATCAATTAATAAATAATTCATGAATCATAATCAGGTTACGACGACAATAAATCAATCTGGAATGTTTGAGAGACATAACTCTCGATTTCGAATAGTTATTTCCAAACGTTCGGTATGAATTAGAGTGCTGTATTATTTTGTCGTGGGCGTAATTCGCACCGATTTATTATCGATCGTAGAAATTTCGATGAGGGTAGTACGAGGGGTGTCCGAATAGTAAAGGAAATATTTTCGAGTGACCATTATGGGTGCTAGAAATTTTCTTTTTCAAATGAAAGTAGTGATTTTCTCTTTAGATTATTTATTTCAAGGATTGGTTAGGTTAGAAAATATTGTATTATTTTGTCGTGGGCGTAGTTCGCACCGATTTATTATCGATAGCAGATATGTTGATGAGAGTAGTAGGAAGGGTGTCCGAATAGTGAAAGAAATATTTTCCAGTGACCATTGAAGATAGTTGAGAATTTGCTTTCGAAATGAAAGAAGTAATTTTTTCTTTAAATTAATTAATTTCATATTTGGTTTGGTTAGGTAAGGTATTATTTTGTCGTGAGCACCGTTTAATTATCGATCGCGGAAATTTACATGAGGATAGTACGAGGTGTGTCCGAATAGTAAAGAAATTATTTTCAAGTGATCATTATGGGTAGTAGAAATTTTCCTTTCAAAATGAATACAGTTATTTCCTCCTTAGATTATTTATTTCAAACTTTGGTGAGGTAAGGTATCATTTTGTATTATTTTGCGTAAGCGTGATTCGCACCGATTTATTATCGATCGCAGATATTTTGATGAGAGTAGTACGAGGGGTGCCCGAATAGAAAAGGAAATATTTTTCAGTGACCATTAAGGTAGTAGAATATTTCCTTATGAAATGAGTGCGGTAATTTTCTCTTCAGATTATTTATTTCAAAATTACTAAGTCGACTAATACAGTGAATCACTGAGGATAATGATCGAGTACAACTGTTGATTTCAAACTAAAACAGATTCTCAAGCGATACTTTAGAAAATTTTTGATGATGTTTCAGCGCGTTCTTTATCTGAATTCAAACCATTTTCTCAGGATCATGTTGTATTGGAAAATATGAAAGTACGAGGGGGTGCCCAAATAGTGAAGGAAATATTTTTAAGTGACCATTATGGGTACTAGAAAAATTCCATTTTGAAATTAATGCAGTGATTTTCTCTTCCGATTATTTATTTCAAGGTTAGGTTAGGTACTATTTTTTATTATATTATTGGGGGTGTATTTCGCACCGATTATTATCCATCGCAGAAATTTTTATGAGACTAGTATGAAGGGTGTCCGAATAATAAAGGAAATATATTTTTCAAGTGAGCATTATGGGAAGTAGAAAATTTTCTTTTAAAACGAATGCAGTGATTTTCTCCTCAGATTTTTAATTTCAACGTTACTAAGTGGACTAATTTAGTAAATCAATGAAGGTAATTATCGATTACAGCTGTTTATTTTGACAACTTTCTTGACAACAAAGCCATCTTCGCGTCTTTGTATATGACCATACAAGCGTAAACGGCTCCCTCTCACTTTTTCCACGATCGGAGCTATTTTTGGGGAAGGTCTTGTCACGTTATCTTGGATTATATGAAGAAAAAGATGACCAAAAAAACGATAAGTAGATAAATATATATTTCAATTGATTGTGATGCCGGTCTCTGTAGCTTAGTCGGTAGAACTCCCGACTATGGTGCAGTAGAACTCGGGTTCGAGTCCCGCTGAAGGCATGGGTGTTTGTGTTTGTCCATGATTTAAGTAGTTTGAATAATGAAATATGCTGGGTAATGTACATCGATTACAAGCCCATTGGCCGTTCGGAACCGGCGTTAAACTGTAGATCCACTGAATTAAAAAAAAAAAATTGATTGTGAGTCATCGACATCGCCTCAAGCAACACCTGTCAACGATATTAGAGACCTAATTGAGCCGTTAAATATGCTTCAATGAATGTAAAGCCCGAAATAAGCAAGTAGAGTTCACTGCAGAACGTATTCATTATTATGCACGAATAAAGAAATAGTAGTCATTCAAAATTAAGTCCCGTTCTCTATTATAAAGTCATTATTGTTATCAAGCCGTGTTTGTAAACATTTACTGTTGAATTGTCAAGATGCTAGTGTGCAATTTCGTATTTCCTAATCAAATTATACCAATTTTTAGGCGATATCGTGCCGAATCTACTAATCAGTGCCAATTCTACTGGCCGGCCGTTGTATTTCTCGATTTTATTGCCAATAAAGATCGTAAATTAACGGCCGCATTGTTGGACGTTTAAAAACTAGTTTATGACTTTCTACGCAATCTGCTAATATACAAATGCAGATATTTAAATCGCCGGTTGTTCGAAATAAGGCTCGTAACGCGAGAATGAGGTTTCGCTATCGGCGATAGCTCGGTAATTTATTTATAGGAAAAATACGAATTGCGAGAGGGTTAACACCTGAAAGAAAGTAGGTTGAGATATGTACTCGTATAAATATTGTGCGAGGCTAGTTTAGGCCTAGACTTTGACTGATTGCTGAAGGAGAAAGTTTACGAAAAGTGAAGAAAATTTGACATATTGAATCATCAATAATAACAATGTTTTGTTATATACCTATTGCACAAATTTGTGTTTATATCAGTCTGGACAAAAATGGCTCTGTTTAGAAATAAAATTGAATTTTCGTTATATAAAGAATGAAGAAAATCTTTGTGTCGATTATGAAAGTAATAATTAATGAGGAAAATATAAAAATGTTGGAGATTAATATTCATAATGAATTATAATATTCTTCTTTCTTTATATTTAATTTAATAATTTCTATTTATATTTAATTTAATATTATTTTTGTATATCGAAAAGTGAAATTGAAATAAAGCTTTGTGGATAAGGTTTTCAAGGAAAATATATTTATAAAGGATTGAAATAAATAGATAAAAACCTATTTATAAAAAAAAAGAATTATGAAATTATGCAAGGTATATTATTGTCAAATGCTGTCAAAAAGGTTGTACAAGACTTATTTTATTTCAAGGTATCATAATTTGTGGGATTTCTATAAATATTCAAATTTGAATCAAATATTGTGAAACACTTTAAATTTGTTGAATGAAAGGTTAAAACTAAAGAACTCACAAATACTTGTATGATTTGTAATTTGTTTATTTCGTAATGTTATTTATTTAAAATTTTTATTCAACTTAAAATTAGTTGAATAGTTGGAAGTAAAACAGTAAACTGAAATGAAATAAATACAACATTGATTCCTTGC
Organism: Henosepilachna vigintioctopunctata; assembly: GCA_030704895.1. NCBI lineage: Eukaryota > Metazoa > Arthropoda > Insecta > Coleoptera > Coccinellidae > Henosepilachna > Henosepilachna vigintioctopunctata. The sequence continues at coordinate 1,647,355 of JARQZJ010000126.1, forward strand.
ACAATAAATACTGACAGATTGGCAAAGTTAACAAAAAAAAATGAGAAACTATCAAATGGCACACAATCATTCAACTATCTAAATGAATTTTTAATTTCAATAGCTTCTTGAAAATGTGCTACCAGCCCGACACTAAGTGTGTTAAATGATTGGATAAATCCCACAGAAATCAAAGTATATTTTCATAAATTTAGAGGTTATGAAATGAATATAAACGAAAAAATCCCAAACTAACTAAAATTTCAATTAATGGGATTGAAAATCAAATTGAAAATTGAGTGTAATCATTAAATAGCAACTGTAATTGGTAGATTTGATACAAGCTTAATTCATCCTGAATAATAATTTATGTTGCAAACACGTGTTGCATCCGAAACGAAATGATGTCTGATTGAATGAAATTTAAAAAATTGAAATGAAAATTCAGGAAAGATGAAATTTTTAGGATCAGTTTTATAAACTTAGAAAGGAAATGACACTTCCTGAGCTAAAGCGGGGTTGTTTTACAGGTAGTAGGCATCAAAAGTTGAGAAAAAGCATGATAAATCCAAAGTAGGAACTCTGGTTTTCACATATGTTATATATGATATCGTTATAAACCAACATATACACTCGCCAGACATTTTCTGTTGGCCAAAACTGCTGACAGACACTTTGAAGTCGTAAAAAAGTAGGAACTCACGTTATTTTAGAAAACAAAATTTAATATTATAATAATAAGTATAATATTTTAAAATATTTTCCAATTAGCCAGACAAATCTGACAGGCCAAACATTCTCCCTGACTTAGGTAAAAGTGGTCAGTAGCGTATGAGAAGACTTTGCCCGTATTAAGTAACCGTATATAACACCCAATAATACGGGCGATCTTTGTACTAGTCGCATTATTATGTACGTACTAAAAGTCCGTGGCGTCTCACCAAGGTTCGATACGGTTTCACCACAATTTCTATGTGTCGCCTAAGCTAGAACAAAGGCCGATTGTAGGACACGAGGAAAAAGTTGCTACGTATGAAAGAACCGTAAATCGAGACCTGAGCTTCTAACACGCGAAATACGAGATTCCCATGGAATATCTCGGTTTATCCGATATTTATCCTACGGAGAGCTAGTTCTCGTTTACCGTCTAACGGTAAAACGTTTAATATCGCGAGTCCGTGCAACTTACTATGAAAATAATAATTTTCCCCGTGTCGTTTTACTCTTCGCCGTACGTTGTAGTAGTTGTGGTGGCTTCTTTAAAAAGGATGAATGACCTTCCGCATCTTTTGAGACTGTAATATACTCTCGCTAAACTCGAAGACGTTTTCCGTGTTTAGTATTCGTTTACCTTTTTCGTTCCAAAGGTTGCCACTGGCAGCTATTGTTCATGGCAGTGGTTCTCAACCTTTTTCATCTGGCAACCAACCTTTCCTTATCAGATTACCTCCTGGTGGAGTAGAAATCTATAACCCGGAAGTTATTCAAACAAACAATAAATTTACTACTTCTAACACTTTAATTGTAGGGTTAAGTTACCACCCACCTGGACTCTTCGCGACCCACTGGTTAGGAACCGCTGATCCATTGTTGCGAATTCTTTTCAGGCGCGGCATTTTCCTCTCAAATTAACATTATATTCTACTAATCTGCTGTTTATTGCTTGATCTTGTAGCTTGACCGACTTAAGGTTAGAAAAGTTATCGAAAAAAGTCGATATTTTTGACCTTGATAAACCCACATATACACATATGGTCAAGTATTGCTTTATGAATAATACGATATCGAAATATGATGATTTATTGGATTTTCTGATGTTGTTACGATGAATTTAAAGAATGTACTTTGATTAGTTGAATCAAATGCAAAGTTGAAGAGGCTTATCTAGAAATTCAACTGATGAAACTTTTCATTCCGTTATAAAATGAAGAGGACTTTTTAATTTTCCATTTGTTTATTGTGTAGATATTTTGAATACGAGTTTAAGTGTATTCTTTCAGTAATCTTAACAGAAATTCAGGATTTTTTTCACGCTAAAACTGTTTTGTAATCTCAATTCCTTGTCATTTTCTACGAGAGTGCCTGTATTATTATTTAAATAACATCATTGCGTGAAATTCTTAGGGAAGACTGTACAGCTATCCTATTCCATATAAGCACGTAATCATAAACTAGTCAGGGCACGTATTTCAGCAATTATAAATTAACGGTTTATATTTCCCATGGCTTCTTTCCGTGTAATATCAACGTAGTCTTAGTTTATTTGAACCTTGGCTAATCCCCGAAATCTGAGATGGGATATTGTTTATCCTTGTACGAGCCTTGTTGAATACTGAGTGAATTCGGCCTTATAATCCTCTTAATGAAATGGTAGCAGTTTTCGTCTTTCACTATCACTTATCTGCATCTTCCTCATCATCGTTTCATTGATCGAATGAGGTCTCGTACATATGTTCAAAGAAGCTACAAAGAAAATTGACACAATTTGATTCATCCTATTACCAATATACCCGCAATTAAAATAATACTAGATATAATGGCTTCAATTTTTTTGATAAAACCTGACGCTAGATAAAATTTTTGGGATGACACAATTCATTCAGTTTCGTAGAATTAAATGAAAGATAAAAGATAATCTTATCGTATTATATTCGTTAAATTTGGTAATTACAATGCTGCAATTCATTTTGAAAAGTATTAATATACTTGGATATGTATCTTATTGTTCTATTTAGAAAATTGTTCAGATAATCGTGTGTAATGATGAATCATCAATGATTTTATAAAATATGTGACAAGTGACAAAATTAATGCGAGGAATGTTGCAATGCCTAAAAATTAATGTAATTGAAAAGAACGTTTGAGCTGCTACCGATAGGTGGCTCTGAATTTGGAAGTTTTGTACAGAGATCTGTAAATTCGAAATTAACTGAAAAGTTAATACATAGGCTGAGAAATTAGAGCGTTCTTACTATCTTTGCAATGAAGTCTTCAATGTGAAAGCCAATACTTATAACGAAAAGTTTGACTATTGCAGGGCTTTTTGAAGAAATTCCTATATCAGAAATTCATTTAATAATACTCTATAATAACCAACACAGTTGGTAGAAGAATCCGGCCACATTGACAAAAAATCAAGAATTATTTCTGCAATCCATATTATTGACGTGTGTGAGCTGCTACGGGTCGTGAAGACTGCAGAGACATCTTTGAACAGAAACAAGAAACATTAATGTTATTGTTTCAACTGCCAACAGTGCTCGGTAACATTGATCGTAAATTTGTTCTATTGAATTTACGAACTTTACAATAGAATACCTAATTCATTCCAATGTTTTGTTCTTTGAACTTATCGTAATTGCCACTCAATATCATGAAATATTGTACAGAATTCACAAGTTGCGAGCAAAACACTCTCTCTTATGGCTTACGAAATATTTGTCGCCAATATTACGAATTTATCTTGAATTAACACCGCAATTGTTTCCTGATTACTCAAAGCCAGCTTGATTCTATTAATATGCTAGGTGAAATGTTTTGTTTTTGTTGAAACCAGTGATCGATGTTGAGAAAAACAGAATTTAGGCTGATAAAACTTGTATTTTTGCTAGGATCGTCTAGATCTATTTTCAGAAATCTTTAACTTCAATTAGTATCTATTAATAAATGCACTATATATCAATTGATATCAGTACTTGTTGTATTAATTTCGTGAATTTGGTGTATATATGTCTGGTTTTAAACAATATTTAGGAGAATTGCCTCTTCAGACAATACTCAATATAATTTACGAGAATGCACCGAGTGGGAATCATTGAAAATGTAGTTAAACTCCTATCGAACAAAGACAACGTAGATATTCCTTGAATACGGCACTCGAGAATTCTTCACCAATTTTCTATGATTATAGGAAATTGCGTGGAAAGTTGCACATTGCAAATCTAGCAGAATTTTTTCCCGACATTTTGCATGTTTGCGTTTAAAGCACGATCTGAAGTTTCAATGGAATGTTCGCGATTGTAAATGATTATTATCCGAAAAATACCAGAAAGATTTAAATTTGTTAATTAGAGAGAAGCAGGTTTTTAAGACGAAAAATAAAATGTCAAAGAAAATTACTACTTTTTACTACGTTAATCAGTTGATTTATATTTTCAGGTTTTGATAATAACTCACAAAATATTTGAATGGTAGTCAGATAATGAAGGATATATTGATATTTGCTATTCAAAATTGGAAATTCTCGAAGAAATTTGCCAGTACTGAGGTTCTTTAACGAAAGGAAGCTTTATGTGAAATATATAAGGGAAAGAGAAAAAGTGATACATTATCCCTATTTTTTCAGACTCTTCTTTATTATCATCAAATGTTAAGGGATATTTCGAATAATGGAGACTCCTTGGTGTCCATCATCAAAGAGTCTCCAATTTTTACTAACGCTGAAGGTCGCTGGGAGTATGAAAAAAAGAATTCGCTACTCAGTTGGAGGTTTCATGTCTTAATTTTAAGTATTTAGACTCTATTTGATAAGTTTCAATTGTACCTCATGAATTTACAATAATATTTCTTTTTTTTCAATTATCTTTATTCAATTAAATTTCAATTTTCTATAATGTTCACAAAATTCTAGATACACCACAATTGTCCTCGTTCGTGAATCTGAAAAAAGTCCCGAATCTAGCTCAAAACAGAATTGTAATCGAATTATACCGTCCATCTAGGAAATGGACGTTCGACCTAGTTTTGAAGATTTTTCGTCATCATACGATATGCGAAAAAATACTCATATAAAATTGTGAATCGAAATACGTAACGCTGTAATTAGGGCGACTAAATAACTCTCGTGGGAAACGACATTGTGAATTTAGAGCGCGTTTTTTTAACAATCACAGTTCCTTGTATTTGACGACTCATTGTTTTATCATGTAAAGCGCTGGAAATTATCGTATTCATATTTTCTCGATGGTATTCGTGAGTTTAACGTTGCGACCTCATTAAATAGTTACTCAAACGAGGATAGAATGTTGAAATGAATTTTTTAAAGTAATTTGTCTAACACGTTCAGTTAAAAAATCTATAGACTATAGGCTATGCGCCCGAAACGAGTGATAATAAAGTGAACCTTTTTCAATCGTTGTTTATTAGCATATTCATTCATTTCTAAGACTCTCAGTAGTTCTCCATCCCTTCAAGATGTTTCTGATGTCTCCTTTCTAAGATAATATACTGCTAACCGTTGTTGCTAAGATCGAGTTGTCTTAATCCAGCTGATTCAGCAGTCTTGACCACACCTCTTTGTCGCTTTAAAATAATTTCCATTACCTCATAGATCAATAAAACTATGCTACTACAAAGATTTATAGCTATTAAATACAATGATGGCTAAAATAAATACTTGGAATACCTCGGAGTAGGTATAGAGTCCTCAAGTTTAAACTTAATCGCTAATTAACAGATAATTACCAAGCTCCAAAAAGCCTACAGGGCGTATTATAACAAAAAGTGCATTTCGAGAGGCGCCAAATTGAGGCATTATAACACAACGATTCTTCCAGAAGCAATCTACGCAGCTGAAACAATGGTTATTGTCGGTCATTCTAGAATTAGAGAAATAGAAAAACGAAAACGGAAAATTCTGACGAAGATTTTTATAACACAACGATTCTTCCAGAAGCAATCTACGCATCTAAAACAATGGTTATTGACGGTCATTCAAGAATTAGAGAAATAGAAAAACGAAAACGGAAAATTCTCAGAAAGATTTTTATAACACAGCGATTCTTCCAGAAGCAATCTACGCATCTGAAACAATGGTTATTGACGGTCATTCAAGAATTAGAGAAATAGAAAAACTAAAACGGAAAATTCTCAGAAAGATTTACGGGCCAATCAATAGAAACGACATTTGGATAAAAAGATCTTAGAATGATCTTTACCATAAGACAAATACGATAACGGAAGAAATCGGAAAAAGACGAGCAAAGTTCTATGCACATGTCTACAGAGTGAAACAGAGCATTCAGAGAGGGCGAAGCGTTTTTGGGAGGCAAAAAAAAGAATCAAAAGTCCTAAGAATTGCGAATTCGAGTTCAATCGCTCTCCTCATGGGCAACAATCGTTATAATAATAATAATAATGATGACTAAAATTCTAAAATATGTATTTTAATTATTTATGAATTTGGAATGGAGAATGATCTGGAAACCTTGACAGTTACCCTACCCTACCAGTTCTTTCCATATTCATGTTAAAGGGGGCTACATACTTTGTCGTTCGAAGTCGTTGTGTAAACGTAAAATATAATTAGTCATCGTCGACCTTGGTGGTTGCTAATGCTAGTAGAAGATCGGTGCGTTCGTAATACTGACTCAAAATTTCACCGGAAATAATACTGGGACGTGCGTCATCAAGCACATGTAGAAATATACCAGAATATGGTCCCGTTGTCTAAAACGGCATACCAGTTTAATTGTCGCGGATCGTGCGTAAGTTGCGACTTAAATTTAGTGTCAAATATCACTCGGTGAAATAACTGAATATTATTTTTTCCCACATTAAAAACAGTTTTAATCGTGGGAAATCGACCAGCTTCGGGGATTTCGATTTTGGGAAAATAATAATAATATTCATTTAGCTGAAGCTATACAAAACATCTACATATTTTGAACTGTCAATTTTGACTTACATACTTCATTATTTAAAATATACTTTCCTAGAAAAACGCCTTAATATCTTAATTCCAGTACCAGTTTTCAAGATACTTGGTAATTATTGAAATCCTCAAATCCGTCGTAGTGAATGCTGTTTTTAGATTTAGAAAGCTACAACTTTTGATATAAAAACTATCAGTATTTCTAGTATTATGATCATGCACGTCACTGACATATGTTACATTTTTTATTGCATTACATAGAAGTAACTGATTTTTTATTTTAAATATGAATATATATGAAACAAAGAGTATTAGTTTCAAAGAGTTTAGGATAATTTTAACACGGGTATAGTTACCTATTGCACTTTAAAATTGTTCGCATGACTCTATTCTGTAACTTAATTGTTGAATGTTTTCTTCAGTCAAACCAAATCGCAATGTGGAGCAATATTCAAAATGTGGCATTATTATTGACTTGAACAACAATAATTTCACATATATCGACAGGTTTCTTCCTATTCTTTTCAAAAAATTGAGTTTTTTAGAGATTTTAGATATAAAATCAACATGATCATTGAAACCCAATTTTTCGTCTAAAATAATGCCTAAATATTTACTGTTTCTACTCTTTAAATTTTTTGTTCGTTAATCTTTATAGTTATATCCCCATTTTTATGGGTTTTAAGGGTTTTACTTGCACCCAAAACTATGAAGTTAGATTTTGCACATTTAGAAAATAGTGAACTTGAAGACTTCAGACTTCTATCAAGATCATATTCATTACAAAAATCAATATTTATGATTGCGTCGCTACAGTTTCGAACTTCAGTACATCTTCAGATGGTGCACATATATTATGTCGTCTAATCGTTGTTTCTTTGCGATATGTTCAATGATCAAATACTATTGTTGAGATAGAAGTGTACGTTCGAGCTTTTCGCTAATTAAACCGATTAATATTTCATTGTTGACGAGGCTCAAGTTGTGTTAAACTGGCACAGATAATACATATTGATTAATATCGCTTTATGGATATTATTATGCCTCGCTATCTGCAGTTCCCATCAATATAATTAATATCTGTTTAAGACTGTGTGAAATAGTGTCGCGCTCTTCACGTTCTATCGATAATTATCGAACATATCTGTTACGCCAAGTTGATTATAGCGAATCCAGTTATTTGTGGTTTTATGACGAGGATTTTCCTTTAGTTTTTTTCCGTGAAACTCGAATGATATGTGATTAAGTAAACTATTTAACGGAATATAGATCTAGCGTATTTGTACATTAAGATAATTCAAAGATGAGAACTGATTGCGTCAATAGATAAAAACAATTTTATAAACTAAATGATGGTTCATATAGGTAATAATAATAATAATACTTTGTTCTTCATTCTCGGCAATAACCAATTACAGAAAAAGATAATATAATTCTGAATAATAACTAAATTAATAAAATGAATGAGATATAAAAGAGTCATCTAAAAAAACTAAAAAAGTAACTAATAACTAAATAATGAAATTGAAAGAAAATATTACTAATTTAATTCAAAAGTAAACTCCAAATAATAACTCAATCTAATTTAATTCATTTGACTCCATAAACCAAATGGGGAATTGTATTAGCGAGTTGGTCCTTGAAGTCTCTAGGTAAAATAATTCTGTGGTAATAACAAACGATTTGATTGAGATATGTTCATTTGTACTAAATTAATTTTGTGATCAAAATATTAAAAACAAAGTGGTTTATTTTTCATCAAGTGTTTCCAATTATTCACATACATAAGGTATAAAAAATGAACGTACATATATTCTTAAATCTGTACGATGCCTTATTGAAGACCCATTATGTCTTGGTCAGGGGTCTCCAATTAGTGGGGTCATACTTCCTCCCACTTAGGGGACGTAGGAGGTTCCAAGGGAGCCGCGACAAGGGGCTTAAGTATTTATTCTTTATTGAATGATCATTGAAATTTTTATCGTTTGTTTATTTTCTATCGTAGTTCAGTTGGAACAGGAGGCGTAATATTTCAGCGTAAGTTTGAGGAAGCGCATGGGGTAATAAGTTGGGAACCACTGCTCTAGGTGATTTATTGAATGGGTTGATATACAATTCCCATTTGTTGATTTATGTATAATATACTCGGTGACCTTGTTGAAAGTAGATCTATTCCATTATTTACAATCATCGCTCGAATAACTGATTATGGCGAAACGAGTTTTGTTGCCTAAACCGTCACCTGAAGATTGTCAACAACAACTTAAACAGTTATATTAATTTAATTTCTACATCGTTGTATGTTTTCGAATGAGAATTCGCAATTTAGTTAGTCGAATTGATAACCAACGAAAAATGTACTAAATTGTAATTATCTAGATTGTGTATAATTGTTGTTTATATTTACGAATGTTAATTATGCAATAAATAAATTTTCCTATCGAAGAAAAAACGATTATTTGATTCTGATTAGAGTCATTCGATGTCGAAGTAATAAATCTTTGCATGAATTTATCGTTTGCCATTTTGAACTTTTCGTTAATTGTTTTCGTTAATAGAGCACGTAAGATCAGAAGTTCTATGATGATGAAGACGAATAAATCTGTGCAATTGACTCTTTGTTTTGAATTTACCTACTTCATAACCTTCTATGATTACGGAAGATTTATACAATTTACCATAAATGTCTATTATCTTGAAATGTCGAAAGAACACATTTTCTTTCAGTAGTTATAAATTGGCCATTAGCAATTCTATGGTAATATGTAGGTATTAAGGAATTAAGACTAGAAGCACAATGAAAATTACTCTTTCTTTTCATTTCATTACGTAATCTTTTGTACTTTATATACATGATCATTTAATAAGTATTCCATATTTTACAGGAAGGTACATCTGTTATTTTTGAGGAAAAATGTTTATATAAACAAGGATCTGCAAGATTTTCATTTTTGAGGTACAGGGTGTTCAATATTTATTTTATTTTGTGTTACCTTGATGTTTCAGAAATAATCTCAATATTTCCACAAAAATTGTTATTCAATAATTGTTTTTCAATATAAGAAATTCTAAATTAATGACTCAGTTGTAGAGGTTACTACCTAAAAATACCTTCATCTTTCAGAATCAAAATTGAAACTTCAATTTCAAAAGTAACCTTTTCCCAAAATCGCTATGAGTAACTGTTTTCGAGATATTTCACTGGAAAATGTGCTACTAACACGATCTTGAAATCGTTATTCTGAAAGAGAAAAATATCGATCGATAGCGCCCTCTACGGCTAAGAGCCACATAATAACAAATTTGACTTTATCATGTCAAAAAACTCCCAAGTAGCAATTTTTATTTCGAGATTGAGATAATTCAAAAAATTATTTAGGTAAAATAAATATGAATCTTCATAAATAGTAACTCAAAAATGCAGGTATTGAAGTGCTTCTATGAACTTTTCAGATAGTTTCCTTATATTTATAAATTTCTTCACAATCTGTGTTCTTTCGCTTCAGTGAAGATAAATGAATAATATCTTCAAAACTAATTAAAATGAGATCTGTACGGCATAAATTGCAGTGAACTGAATTCGCAGATATTTATCCGCCTGCTAAATAAGGAAAATATGTGATTTATGCTCGTAGTTTCGAAATCATTTATTTATTGCCCCTTGAATATTGTCTAATATCTTTGTTTTTTTACAGGTAAGCTCATTTTTCATCTCTGAAGTCTAAGTAAGATGAAAACTCTAGGAAATCTAAGTTATAATTGGGAATTCGAAAAGGTAGGAATATTAGTTATAACATTTTGGACACTTTGAGCCGAAATAGACGTCACGGATATTACCTGTTGAAGGTTCAAGAATTTTGAAGTAGGAAACCATAAAACTGTTGATCTAAACAGTGATTTCATTTTTCTTGTGAATCATCAGATTACCAGTCAACCTAATTATAAACAGAAGTGAGGAAGATGCTGTATAAAAAAAAGCTAATGGGATTTACCAGTTTTTATTAGCATTTAGAAACGTATGATTCAGATTAGTTTGTAGCTATAAATATATGTGACCATGTATAATGCTGTCCAAAGTCTTGCATCAATTTTTGGAAAACTGTTATCTGTCAATGATACCGAAGAATTCGGTTTAAAATGATATTGTTCTTGACCTATGCAATTTTCGTAACTTGAACAGCTAAATTACTTTGAGATAAATATATATTGTTAAATGCATTCAACAATTTACAATCTTCATCTGATTTTATATTTTTTTACGATTATTTCTTATTCAAATATTCTTTTTCTTCAGTCAAAGTTCTTCAGAATGTTTGCTCAATTCTGATAAACCGTTAAATACTGAATGTTTACATTAATTCATTTCGTAATCATGTTATTTCTGGGTACTTGCGTTAATTTGTAATAATTTCTTATTAGTCTTCAAACTGATTTCCAATCTTCTAATGAAGTTAACATATTGTAATCTCACATCAGGCTTAAACCGTTAAGCTTCATCTTGTGTATTCTGTATTTCCGACTATATCTTTTAATGTCGTCGGCATCATCCATCTGTCAGTTGTCCGACATTTGCGGTATTATACAAGGTGTGGCCGTAAATCGATAAACTCACTCTTCGAAAACTTTGCTGGAATTATTACACAGTTTCTAGGTCTATGGCAACATTGTATTCAAGCTCATATTTATGACAATTAGAATGAAGTTAATGATATCACTTCTTAACTGGGATTCGGATAAAATTGAAAGATTCAAAAATTAGTATTCGCAAAAAAGAACATAGAAGCAAAAGTAATGAAGGAACTATGGATGAAAAGACTTTTCAACAAAGTTCATTGAAAACTATTCCAATATAATTCTGAATATTAAATTAAATTAAACTCTTGGCTTAATGTTTGACAATTATATTTATCAACATGAATTTGTCAACATGTTTCGAGCGTGAGCTCATTTTCAAGACTCAAGACTGAAAATTAGCTTACGCTCGAAACATGTTCACAAATTCATGTTAATAAATATAATCGTGAAACATTAAGCCAAGAGTTTAATTTAATTCAATATTCAATTATGTTTCATCAAGAGTTAAGCGAAAATTCAATCTCAGTCATAATTCTGAATATATCGAAATTTGTTGGTTCTCAAATATATCTCTGTTTGTTCCTTAGAAATAGTGCAGGTTTTTGTTTAATACTTCGACGTTAAACGTAAAATTTGCTTTATCGGTTATATTTGTGTCTAGGGCTGTCCTATTAGAAGTTGAAGTTCGACCCTTGTTGCCACATCTTTTGTGATGCAGTTAACGAAGACACTGATAATCAAAAACAAGATAATATTTCTAAGCATATTCTTATATCAGTTGTATTCAATCTATTGCACTGTTTTTATTCGTCCGTTTACAATGTTGTGATTGATTAATCTGTCCGCGAGTGTGGCAACACTGGAAGTTTTATTATCACACCATGTGTTCAGCGATCAAACATGATGTATCGCATTTATCGTTCGCTCTAACATAATGTGCCGTCGAATTGGGTGGCTCGAAATCAATTTTAATCAGTATGTTGCATGTTTTTTTTTATCTGCTTGACGAAGGTTACGATATTGTCGCTCAAATAGTAGCGTACCCTTGAAATACTTCATTATCTAATTCGGAATTGTGATATTCTGCTGAGTAATCGCAAAAATCCGACTTTTATTTTATTGGCGCACCCCGTACCGCGAATAGATAGATATCAAGTACATTCTTCAAGATTGTCTAATGGCGTCGCAGCAAGCTCTGGCGCCAGACCGTTGGTCTCCGACCGTACGTAACAAACACACACGCGCTCATCCTTCTTTGTGTCGTACAGCGCGGAGAAGAACTTAATCGAATCAATAAAATTGATTTATTTTGGTATATGCGGAACTGTTCGCGTTGATTGTCCGTAGATTAATTCAATCAAGGACTCGCGTTCCCCCTACGTGACAGACGCACTCTGCGTGATCGCTCATTACCGAACGTACCGTTTCTGCCCACTGATTTTTAGAGAATGCCGTTGGATTAAAGTGAGCTTGTCATGTTGTTGGACTGAATTTCGAAGGCTTTATGGATTTGATACTTGTACAATTAGTTTTGATGTAAAATTTGTTGAAAAATTCGAATATGAATCTCGACCGAACAGTGACGTGACTTATCTCGTTTAGGTGATTATTGCGAGAATAATTTTCTACATTAATTCGTTGAAAATGATGATATTTCCATACATCGCAATGAATTCAATGTGATATTAAACATTATTGATATGTTAAATTAATTTTTTGAGGTAAATGATGTATTATTTGAAATACGCAAAGATGTTATATACCGTTAACAGTCGATTTCAATTATCTTTTGTTTCATTTGGACTTTAAGATTGGGCGTGTAGCTGACATTCACTGTTTCCATGCATTTCACAATATTTGATAGAATAATTCACAAAAATTAAGCGATGTTGCCAAGTGGGTGTAGTTGTTAGATTCTGCATATATCAGGAAAAGTACGATTAGAGTATTTTGGTTTAAGTAGTTGTTCTAATCAGTTCATCGAGCAAATTACTGAAATATTGATAAATCAACAAATATTGAAAACGGAATGGCCCTAATTATCAGCGTTTTTGATACTCGCAGGATTTAAATAATGAATTTACAGACATTTACAGTTATAATAATTCATTACCATCGCTTAAATGACCTGAATAACGAATAGTTCATGATATTTTACAGAATAAAATGTGTGTCAACTTCTGTTTTTTTTTTCTTGCATTAAGATAAGTTTGGCAACGCTGTGATTGTTTATATAAATATTTGCTGCTCTCGTAAAGTGAATTTTTTGATGTGAGAGAATAACTGCTCTTTAAATATTTCAATTTTTCTAAGAATTATTCATAAGTTCTCGAATATATCCTTTTTGTAGACTTTTTTTTGATTTTTGATTTTGATTCAACGATTTTTCGAATTGCCCAGTTGACCCATTCCTCATTGTATGCAGCGTATAAATCACTTTGACCAGTTGATTGTTTCTCTAAACGGAAGTTTTTCTTCCTTATCTCTCTCGAACTTCAGCGAATCTGTAGGCTATTGCGCCGTATTCCGTATAGCACAATATATATTACGACACCAATAATGCAAAGATAACCTTGAACCAAATAGTCCTGGACGGACAAATCGCGTGTTCTAAGAGGGAGATAATGAATTCGTAGGAAAAAATAAAGAGCAATAAACGTACCGACAATGCATAATTACCGCGTATATCGTAACAGTAATTATTCATAAGAGTTATGTGAATGCTATCTGAAATGAAACAAAGTAATTTCTTTCGAATGCACGAGGTATAATATGTTGTATTATGGGATCAGGTAGGGTGTGGCAAGAAAGACATCCAAGTCGGCGTCGTGTTCTCGGTTCTGTTCAAACAAAATACGATCTACGATGGGAAAAAATCGAGCATTGTGAACTAGAGCCATCACCTTTTACTGTGTGGGTATTTTGCGTTTTAATACTTCCCAATTTTTTTATTCTATTTATTATCTCAAATCAGTTTGAACATATATACTATTGTAAGATTATTTGAACTAGCATTTATGTATGCTGCAGAATGTTTTCATAGTTGAACAAACCTCCCATTCAAAACTGGTATGTCTTAGTTTTCAGTATCTTATTATTATGATTAATTATAAAGCACAAACTAAAGCGGAATAACAACAAAATGTTGAATAATAAAATGAAAAGAAATATAGCAAAGAGCTCAATCTAATATAAAAAAAATAAGAAAGTATATAATAACTAACAAAATTTAATGAAATTTTACAAAGAACTCAATCTAATTCAATTAATTTCAGTCAATTTCTCTTGTTTACATAATAATAATAATAACTTACATAGAGTCAAAGTGATTGTCACAATTGGGAGATTGTATTAGGGATTGTCCATTAATCACGTGATCTTTTTTAAGCATTTTTCAACCCCCCCTCCCCCATTGGTGAGTCGTAGTGAGGTTTGAGACCATCCCCCTCCCCCTTCTCAACATCACGTGTATTTTTAGTACCTACAAAGAATCTTAAAATTTTCTGAATATTATCTTAATTTAAATACAATATACATTAAATATATTTAATGTATATTGTCCTCGGACCACGGATTAGCAAGACATTCTTCAACACTAACAACTGGATAAGCCGTTTTTTGACTGGCAACGGCGAGCCAAGATCACTACACCCCACGCCGTGCCGCTTAATATTTGTTTAAAAATCGCGCGTTTGACGAGAAAATAAATACACGAGATATCTCACTACACCCCACTCCCCCTTGTGTTATTTTCGTGATTTTTATCGAAGACCTCCCCCCCCTTTCAAGCCTCACGTGATTAATGGACAACCCCTTAACGAGTTGATCGTTGTAGTCTCTAGGTGGAATAATTCTGATAGATACTTATTGAATATAAACTTAAATTCAAATACTTGAACTAATGATTTAAACTTTATTGACTACATAGCTTGACACGTTTCATCGTTACAAACGGCTTCTCCAGATGCTAACAGAATAATGTTTTTTTTAAATCATTTTACATCAATTTAAATCAAGTAAACGCAAACACTGTTGAATATTTAGATTCTTATATCTAAAGTAGAGTGAAAATACAACTTGAACATACAATATCTGAAAAGAAAGAAAGGAAAAAAACTGAGATTAATAAGAAATTAGTATAACACGAAAGGAATTATGAAATTTATATTAAATCTTTAGAATAAGCGTACAATGAAAATGTTGCTAAATACGAATACTTAGGAATTCAATCTAAAATAATACTAGAACTTGTCACTGACACAAAGAGATCAGTATCAATGATACAAAATCTGACGTATCGGTGACTTTTCATTGTATGCAAAATGCAC
Source organism: Henosepilachna vigintioctopunctata (assembly GCA_030704895.1). Classification (NCBI taxonomy): domain Eukaryota; kingdom Metazoa; phylum Arthropoda; class Insecta; order Coleoptera; family Coccinellidae; genus Henosepilachna; species Henosepilachna vigintioctopunctata. The sequence goes on from JARQZJ010000126.1 coordinate 1,662,889, forward strand.
GGATTTGGTTGTGTTACCCTTGACAGACATAGCTAACCATTGAGTATCAACCCGGCTTGCATATATGAATGAAAAATTTCGTTCGATATAGAAGCGAAACAATGAGTCCGAATCCGCAGTGATAACTATTCGGAGAATCTTAATTACAAGGCTGATACGCGACAATTTCGAAAACAATGCTCGTAGACTCGGTGAAACGTACAATTGAAAGTGATATATTGACCGCAAATATGTTGACGCCGAATATTAATATCTTGGTTTTTTTCCCAAGTTTTTTGCATAAGACAGATATATGTTGTGGCAGATTCAATTTAGGATCAATAGTACTGCAATTTGTTCTAGGACCTAGTACCATACAGTTCGTTTTGTTGCTATTCGGTTTCAGTTTATTGAACATCATCCAGTTATTCGTGATTTCCAATTCCGCATTAATAACACGAACTACTTCACCGAAGTCATCTCCAGAAACCGAAATCAATGTGTCATGAGCGAACAAATTCCCAAAAGAGTGTACCAAGTACCTATTTAAGTCATTCATATAAATAATAAAGAGAAGAGGACCGAGTATACTGCCCTGCGCAAGTCCTTGTTTCACCTACCTCCGCTGAGAGAAATTACCATCGACCAGAGTCTTCTGAATCCCATTCTCCAAAAAACCATTTCATCACACTTCCTCTAATACCGATTTTCTCATACTTTCGATTAAGCAATTTTTACTCCATTACTTTTTAGTTTCCTCATTTTGAAGCTAATAATATGTACTTCTGTGTATATGCAACAAGAACTGGACCTGAATCAGCGTTTGGAATATTAGTACCATCAAGTTTTCCCGATAAGTTCAACTTAAATATCAGATGTTCTGTAATTGACTGCCAAGGTTACAAACTCATCAAACTCATGGTGCAATAGCATCCAAAGACGTTCTAGAGTCAGATGTGGTAGGACTTTCAACGTCAAACTGTCCCCTGAGAGATCCAAAGATATTCTGAAATCAGATGAAAATACCAGACTTTCAATGTCAAACTGCTCCCTAAAGTGCTCCAAAGCCCCTTAGTCATGTGATAGGATTTTCAACGTCAAACTGTCCCGGAGAGACTCAAAGATATTCAAATCAGATAAAACAGTCTTTGGGGCGATTTAGCATGTAACTGTTTTTTGGGAAGACAAATGCAAATAATTGGCAAGTGTAAACATAGCAGAAAAAACTGTGAAAAATAAGCTGCTACCGTTCAGCATGTCCCAATGGAAAATCGCCCCTGACAAGACCTAGTAATGATATTGCTTACCCTGATAAGGGTGGTAACTTTCTCAACCTCTAGTGAAGCAGTCAGGAACTTAAGTGGTCCCTCAAGGTTTAGGTGTTAAGGTCCCCTCTTTCAATTCATCGTGGATGGTTGCACATGTGCAATATAACTAAACATTGTAACGAAAATGTTTTCTCTTGTCCCGTATTTTACGACTAGCCAGAGTCAATCGCAGTCCAGCATCTTTTTATTTATTTTAATTATCTTATTTACCATTCGAATTTGGTTTCGTCACCCCTGTTGTATCTGAATCGTCAATTAGTCAAGCGCATATTTATACGCCAATAAAACCTCACAAATTGGGAAATTGGAGATACGGTCGGATGGCCCACACGTCACAATTTTGTAAACGCGGATAAATCTTTCTGTTTCGAACCGTAAAAGCATTCATAATTATTCATTACAGAAAGCTGCGCGTGTTCTTCGGGAGAATTAATGTCCATCGGGGACATGTGGTGAAAGTGAGATCGAGACTTGCGATAAAGTTCAACGAATAACGGATGCCACGCCGCTAGTTCACTTTTAAACGTTTCTGGAAATTTGTTTGATGCGTGCATTTAAAGGTTATTTAGTTGATTGTTTACAGAAGTTTCTGAATAGCGAAATCAACAATCGTATTACTCAATTTTGCAATAACAATTGCAACTTGCTTAATATTATATCAAACTCTTGTGGAATATTATGTTGGCATCAACATTAAAATGTGATGATTTTCATTCTTAGGTCATCTCAGATTACGTTTCTGTTAATTGAACTATTAGTTTATTTATATATTCATACAATATATGAATGAAGGTGCATGTTACAGCAAACTTTCCTCATATACGTCGACTATAAGCTGTTATTTCAGAACACATAACTTGTATCACGGCTTCTGCTTCTAGAATGCTGGGTTATTTGGTCAGAAATTGGGGCAGCTTTGTCAATCTTTGCACAATGAAAACAATGTGCTACACCTTCATTCCCATAAAACTAGAATATGCCTCTATAATCTGGTCCCCTTTGTACAATAATTCGATTGTCGACTTGGAGGTAGTTCAGAGGAAGTGTTTGAAGTATATGAACTTCAGGTGTTAGATCAGTAGATCAAATGTTGTGTCACGTTCTCCTGTCAACAGTGTATGTAATCTTTATGACGGGTGTTGTGGACCATACGTTGTTTATCTTGATAAACTATCAGTGATTTTATACCGCGATACTTCGTTCACTTCTGTTGTATACATTGGATAGAGCAGTAGTTGTTTTTTTTTTCGTTCTTTTTATTCGATTATTTCATTTTTATAGTTGATATTTACCCTTTCATCTACTTTTTCTTCATTTGTATTTTCATTTGATTGCTAATTTTTTCCTGTATTTATATGTAACTCTGTTGGGAATAAATGTATTATTATATAAGAGTTATCCATCTTACAAAATCTGTGGACACTCCCTGTCTTAACTGCTGATCTACTTTCACGTCCTGATCTTTCGAATCATCCATAGTACTAGCCTACACGGTAGTCTTCGAGCCCTCTTTCGAATCTTGCAGATAATTCGTACAGCTTCTGGAGGTGAAACATTTTGTACACCTAAATAATTTCAGAGAAATTAGACGTTCAATAGACTATTCCAGGGGTTCCCTACCTAATGGGTGTTTTTTTTAGAGGTATAGAACTTTAAGTTGGCATTACTGTTGAAAATGGCGACCGACGTAACAGCTGAGAAGTGATTTATTCTCAGTTTGGTTTGGCAACTCACGCCTGAACAACGCTTGCAATTAGTGCAATTTTATTTCGAAAATAATGGTTCTGTGCGGAATACAGATCGCGCGAATTTTGTTTAGCGATGAAGCGCACTTCTAATTGAATGGCTACTTCAACAAACAAAACTGCCGCATTTGGAGTGAAGATAATCCTCAAGTGTATGTCAAAACACCGTTACATCCAGAAAAACTGACTGTTTTGAGTGCTTTATGGGCTGGTGGAATCATTGGTCCGTACTTCTTCAAAAACGATGATGGCCAGAACGTTACAGTCAATGGTGATCGGTATAGAGTCATGATTCTGTGGGGCTATGTACAGTCATTGGTCTATGCGGATAAAAACAAACGCTTGACCATTTGGAAGACAATATTCGCCGTGTTATTGCCGATGTACGGCCACAAATGTTGGAAAAAGTCATCGAAACTTGGACGTCCAGATTGGACTACATCCGAGCCAGCCGTGGCGGTCATTTGCCAGAAATCATATTTAAAATGTAATGCCATAAAATTTTCTTTCGAATAAAAAAAATTCTTGTCAGTCGAATGATCTATCGTTGTTTTATTGCAATTTAAAGTACTATACCTCTAAAAAAACACCCTTTATTACCCTCTCGCCTGCCACAAGTTCACTCCAAAATACTACGGTCCCCTGGTTTCAATCCAACTACAATGGAAAAAAAACAAACGATGAAAACTTTAATGGACTTGAATGACCATTTAGTAGATAATAAATAACTTAGCAACTTGTCGTGCCCCCTTGGATCACCTTACGCCACCCAATTGAAACCCCTCATTTTCATATTTTTTTGCTCAAAGAAACGATAAAATTCTCGAATACGCAAGTTTGTGCGATTGTGTTCGCACGCATTGACACCCCAGGGTATACATTATCTGATAACTCCTCATCCGACGGCAAAACAATAGAGAAAAAAAGATACCCTCGGGGTGCTGCGCGCGGAGTACGAACCGGTCACGATTCGCCGTTCTCCAAGTAGTGTACCGGAATGTCTTCGGGGATTAATCCTATAAATAGACGAATTTTTCTCATTCCGCTTCGTGGAAGCGCGGTAGGAAACGAGCGTCGCGCCGAGAAGTTCAGGGTTGAAGAAAGTCCCACGACCTCTCGCGGTACAACCACCCAACATGAAAGAACGGCACCGGCCGAGTTTCTCGAATAGTACCTACGAGGTCTTGCGATATCGCAATTGATAAGGTTGTTTTGACATTGGGAATCGAATATATTCAGTAAAATAGCAACGACACATTCACGATATTAATTTTTACCCCTTTTTTCGTACAGTTTTCCGCAAAACGTAGTACCTACCGACATTGCTAATTTTAAAAATGTACTTATTTAGTGAATTAGTACCGAAACGTTCACGCTACTAATTTTTATGCTATATTTCTTACTGAAAGAAAGATTTTCCGCGAAAGGTAACACTGACCTTCCTGGTTTTAAAAGGTTACTAATTTAGTAAAATAGTTCCGAAAAGTTTACGCTGCTGATTGTTATGCAATTTTACGTACTGAAAGAAAAGAAATGGTCGTATGAAAGAAAAATTTTCCGCAAGTAGTACTACCATTTCTTATTTGAAAACGTAGTAATTTTTTTAATGCCGAAACGATCACGCTGTTGATTGAAATGCCATATTGTGTACTGAAATGAATCTTATTTTCGAAAAGTGGTACTACTATTCCTAATTTTGAAAGGTACTTACTAATTTAGTAAAATAGTACCGAAACGTTCACGGTGTTAATATTTTTATGTCATTTTTCGTACTCAAAAAAGATTTTCCGCAAAAATTAGTAGTGATATTCCTAATTTATTAAAAGGTTCTGCTTTAGCAAAATAGTACGGGGCTGTTGATTTTTATACCTTTTTTTAGCGAAGGGTACAACATTTTCCGCGAAAAGTTCAGGATTGAAATGAAGATTTTCCACAAAAAGTAGTACTGATGTTTCCTAATTCATTAATTCGTCGAAAAGGTACCGATTCAGTAAAATAGATCGAAACGCTGTTGGAGAACGAAATGGAGATTTTTCTCAAAAGTACCTAGTAATGACCTACCGAACTCGTTGAATATGTTCTAAATTGAGCCAAATTATACCGAAACGGCAACGTTGATGAGTCAAAAATTGTAACGCCGACTAGATTTATAGACCCACCTTCGCAAACATTGAGATCTGCGGACGCGCGTCCGCGACGTTTCGACCTTGCGCGTCAGTCGCATAATGCATATCGCGATGCAGAATGATTAACTGGAATTTTATTTAATTGTCGCACTTTGTCTATTGTTTTTCGTTCGGGGAAACGTGGTATCACCGCGCAACTATGCCTAGTGGAGCGTTAAATATCGTGAGGTGTACACGAACAGATAAATAAGCGAACCTAAACAACATAATGTGTTCATAGAACGCCTCATACTTCATCAGTGAGTATGCTTTTCGCAGATAAACGCGTGACTAACAGACCGAAGAAAAAATTATAATCGAATTAGCTGAAGTCTTATTTATTATCCAGATCGAAATTATGACATAGATAGTACCTAGCGAGTGGTACTACTTCGCTTCATGGATAACTTTGAGGACATTTTTTCGTGTTTAAAGTAAAATATGTGCAATTTTATATTATAATACACATTTTCCGTCCAACAAAGAAAATGCGTTAACAAAACTAAGTTTTCACAAACTTTATCGAACACGGTATGACAACAATGCTCCTGTAGGATATCTTCATGATAACGTCATGATATCTTACTAGAATCGGACATTTTTCGAACTGAAAATTCCTCTATGTGATCATTCGACTCTTAAACCACCGTATACAAAAACTAGTGCTTAATAGTGTCCAAACATTTGTCCTTTGCTCTGTTGAAAACAGAAACAAATCTCTCAGATGATTCGTATAGTTTCCCAAATAAAATTTATGATTAACATGAATTACGAACAAAATGAATAAAAATAATGTGCAATTCTCGTTCTATGAGAGAAAAAAATGTCTCACATGAAAATCGTGCATGTTGTCAAGGATTAAAGTAGCCTTTGTGCCTTTCTAGCTAATATTCTATCTGTGTACCAAATTTTATTCATATTTCTTCAGTCGTTTTGTCGTAACGGTGTGACAAACATTCATCGGTACATCCTCTCCTATTTGTTGACATTTTTCATTTCGTCTAGTTTATCGATAAATTCCTGAATATTCAAAATCTTGGATAATTTAAGTTTATTTTTCGTTTGCGGTACTTAAAAGTGCTCAAATTCATTTTTACGATCTTAGCGAATTGAAAAATCGTCGTAATTTACGATTATTCCACTATCTCGATAATCCTCGTTTCTTATGACTGTAATAATGCAGTCGGGCATTGGCGAGATGTTCGATGAACACGTGTAAACGTCAAGATAATAAAGGTAGATAAATATTAAAACCTAATAAATCACGGATATGGTCAGGTTGGAATATAATTACGTTCGATTTTTGCACGACGCGACGGAAAAACGCGATGCAAAAAGGAAATCTGCCCTGCAGATAAATTCCTAGATAGGAGAGTTCTCCTACGCGTATCTCTGCTCCGCCTTGGCCGTTTTGAAGAACAAAGAATAATTGTAACGAAAATAAATATAAACAGATAATTAATTTGAACTGCCTTGCGCTTAGCATTGAGATAAACTGTTTTGAATTAACATAATTATAACTACGTGGAATAACAATGGCAGCGGTAAAAATATCTCGACTAATAAGCGGTTGCTCTTGATTTCAATTAATTGACGGAGAAATACGAGCCAACGTACTTACAGTTCCTTTTCGAATTGTAGGAACATTTCATTTTTCATTGTCTCCATTGACAGGACAAAATGAGCCTAGAGCCGAAGAAGGAGCCATTTAGATCGCAGAATGTGACCTCAAATAAGTCTTCACGGAATAAGTAACGATAATATTTTACGGCTGAAGTCATATCTTTTTTTTTCGGACAGGTAAACCAGAAGTTTACCCTCATTTGGCCTTAACTAGAATCGTTAGCCATAAGAGGTCATATCTCTGGTCATCCGCAATTGAAATATGTTTCATTGAAAAATTAAGTAAGTCCTCTCTTACAGAAAATGTTAACGTGTATCTGGTTCTTAAAGAAACGTAACCTCTTTCTGTAACTTCCATGTTTTTAGTGTAATAAACCTATAAGCGTTGATTTCAGTGATATTTTCGAGACAGGTCGTCAGCTACGTCATGTAATTCCTTGGTTGAAAATACCAACATCTGGTTCGTCGTAACATTGTCTAGATACTGTAATTTACCATATTTATTTTAGTTCTTTCTTCGCTCTTTCATAATTGTTCCATTAAAGCCTTTGTCCTCTTAACTTCAATTGTCTGAGGACATCCAAATAACCACTACAAAAGGCCACACATTGAGGTACTGAACTGTTGCACTCAATTAGATAAGCAGGGAAGTTTGCCATTGCACAAAAAGTGAAAGTAGAACGAAAGATTGTACAGAATGGAGAAAGATGTAGAACAGGAATTACAACAACACGGAATGTCATGCAAGTAGGTAAAATTTATGGTAGAAGAAGATGGCTAGAAGAAATGGATACACTTTGTGGTGGAAATTATAGCGTCAAACTCCAAACACAATGTGCAAGAGTAGCTAGCAAGTCTCCTTCAACATATAGCGAGCAACCTCTTAAAGTTGCACTTTGTTCCCTTCAGGAAAAATTGGCAGATAGGTAAAGAAAGAGAAAGAGAGATGAGTCAGGAGTTATCCTATGCAAAATTCAGGCTATTTTCAGCTATTTTCAATCTTCTCTGCTATCAATTTCACAGTATCCCAGCATGACGGTTAATGAAATTTCATGTTAAAGACCATTTAATCTTTTGTGAGCAATGAAGTGCCTTTGTCAATATTTGACGATTCATATCAACTGTTGAACCAATCGGCAGCAGGTCTTGAGTGAGCCCAGAGGGCTCAGTGCTAAAGACACCTAACTTGAATAAAAATGTATGGTGCCCAATGGGTGTACACGATTTTAAGATAAAGTTATCGCTGTTGCGTCGTTTATATCCGGTGGCAGGTGAAACCCGACCGTCGTGGTTTAACCAAACCGTTCATCTGGTTCGATCGTGTAGTTTATCTCGAGAGATCTTTCAGCTCGTCTCCTGCGTTACCCGTTCAATTTATTTTGATGGGGCACAAATTACAAGTTCGAAAACGTGCCCTTTTGAGCTTATCTGCCGAAATGTTATACGGCCTCCGCGTCCATCCGATTTAATTATAATGGATAAAATCGGGTTCGTGGTACCGCCGTGTCCGTCTCTCGGAGTTTATTTATGAGAACGCCAAGAAATTCGATAAATCCACCGCGTTCTTACGTAATCTCCTGTTTATTATGCAAAGGTAAATCGAACTAATTCCTCGCAAACGAGTCTGTTTTTTTCCCATAGGTAATCTAAATTTTTTCACGTTCGCTGGGTTTCTCCGATGGGAAAGTTGTTCTTTTAGCTCGTGGTGGTAACGTCGGCGGTAATCTCAAAAAGTCTTTCCAGTATTTCATCCGATAAAGATGAAATTTTAATAATCCAGTGCACTTTTGACAGAATTGTTGAAAAAGAAAAGTTAATTGTAGGTAATTATTTTTCGCTGATAGTCCAATGCAAAGTTCGACCCTAAGTTCGAAATATTAGAAATCTAAAATTCAGAACAATGTACCTAGAAACTGTGTTATTAATGTGTATTACAGTCTTCTTTATAATGGGTGATTTTTAAGGGTAGTTTTTTTTTAAATCGAATAAAACACTCAATTTGCATCATATATTCAAAATTTTTATCGAAATTGATAACTTGGTCTTTGCCATTTACATTTTGAAGATAACTTCATGTAAATGTTGTTCGCCGCTCCATATCAAATGGTCAATTCGGAAGGTCCAATTTTGCGTCACTTTTTCGAGCATTTCGACCTGTATCCACGAATTACACGTGTTATGTTATCCTCTAAGGCTTCAATCGTGTTCGGCTTGTCCACAATTACAACGATTTACATAACCCCAGAAGAAATAATCCAGAGGCGTCAAATCGCATCATCTTGGCGGCCAATTCAAAGGGCCATTTCAAGAGATAAGCTGCTCACCAAATGTGTATAAATCCTTTTTTTGTGTCCATCGAAATTGTGTCTATTTCATTTCTCTACAACCTTGAATTCACTTCGTAACGAGAATAAAAACTCAATAATCGTAAGGTTCACGTATCTAGGATCGTAAAAATGTCAATTCGCGTTGCATGAATATTGTAATTCTGAAGTAACAACGGAAAGTGACAGTGAAAATGTCACACAATACCGTTCGTATCGATATTGAGTAATCGTATTCCTAAGGATTGTAACTCTAGGAATTTGCGCTCCTTTCTCACGAGATATCGACGGTCGTGTGTGACTATCGTCATCAAATTCGAAATTGGTCGATATATCGAAGGTTAGTTGATAACGAGGTACTTTCTCAGGCCTTAATGAGTTACTATGTATTTATCGTCGAGGATTCTCATTGAAAAACATTCAAATAATGCGAATCGCGCATTTCTTTTATACTAGTGGTGGAAACTCGGCTGTAATTCAGTTAATTTTTAAGTTCGAACTTTATAAGTGTTCTTTTATCAACAACAAAGTTCACTTTCCTCAAATATTTCATTTATAATTTCTTCCTTCTTTTACGAATTCGTGTAAGTTGCATTTCACAAATTATTAATAAATACATAAATGAAAAGAACTTTCGAAGATGTTTTTCATTCTTTTTTTTTCAATTTGTATCGAATAAAACCAAAGATAGATAATACAATCATTGTATGCTATGGACAAAAATTTAAATTTAAATTGAAAGAAAACATAAATTCAACGTAAAATATAAAATTCAAATATTATAATCTATTTTTACTTCAATATCCTAATATAGAGGTGATATTTAACTATTGTTCATCCTGTTTTTCGCCGTAATATCTCTCCAACGTTTGATAAAAAGAAGCAGTTGCATTTTTTATGTTGTTCTACCCACCTGTATAAGTTTTTTTGTCGGGGAATTCCAGGCGCTTTTCGTACGATACGGATTTTTTCGGTTCATCGGAAATTTTGTTTCTTAATAGTTCATTTTTAATGAACCGGTTGAAAGTTCTTCAAAGTTTTACTTCACGTATTTAAATACTCAGTGGCGCAGACTTTATGGGGCATGAGGCCCGACTCGAAATATGTAGAATTTTCTCATAATTTTATACAAATACGCATGACGACGTTTCGAAGTACTACTTCTTTATCAAATGCTGGATTAACACCAATTAATCAGTATAATTGATTAATAAGTATTAATCCATCATTTGATAAAGAAGTAGTACTTCGAAACGTCGTCATGCCTATTTGTATTAAATTATGAGAAAATTCTAAGTATTGTTTCATTATGGATATTTTTTTCCAAGTATCGACCTCATCAATCATCAATATTAGAATATATTTGTATTTATTTCCTGTAGATTTACCGACACAATTCAAACTCATTACTTATGGGATAATCGTGCTATGAGTCTGATCTTCGTTCCAGTTCAATTCAATTATTGTGAGCGTTATTTATGTAAGAATTTTACCGCGGTGGTACATTTCGCGTATATCTCCAAGAGAACTCGCCGATCTACTCTCTCAACTTCGATATAATCAATCTTCGTTGCCTCATTTTCCATTATTCTTGCTACGCGCTGGCGCGCGAAATAGATTCGATGTTGCAACCGGAACCGAAGAGCAACGCGTCCTTGCGTCTCACGCGAAAGACCTTGCGGTGAACTCTGAACACAGAAGTGAAAGAGGACGAGCGGCTATCCAGTGCCGGCAAACGACAGGCGAGCGGACTCGAAAACAACGGATTTTAATAATACTACGATTATTCCCAGCACATACATTGAATTACAGGAAAAAATTAACAGTCAAATGAAAATCAAAAACAAAACTTATAGAAAAAACCAAGTCTCGCAGCTCAGTTCCTCAACCGTTACAGTTGTAATATCGATGTAATACCAAGTCGTTTAATTTATTCAATGCCATGGCCAACTTTAAACAAGCCATGAAATTACTAAAGCAACAGAGGCGCTGGTGGTCTACTGGAATTTTACACCCTGTCATTGGTTTAGTTTGTGTACTAATGCAAATAAGACGCTTCTCAAAACTTTCGCAGTTTTATGGTAAATAATTTGAGCTTTCTATGTAAATACTATTTTCAATTGTGTGTAGTGTAATATATGTGTTGTTGATAATTTGTTGATATCACAACATCAAACTATAAAAACTAAGTGTTTTGTGTGCTTACCGAATGCTTTTGTAACCTGACTCTTCTTTGCTTTTTCATGTTGTTAAGTGGTTTTGACCAATATTGAAGAGTGTTCTTGCATATCTGTTCTTTTATTCGTTAACATTTTCGGGTACTTTTTGCTTTGTTACTCGCCAGACAATTGTTGCTATAACTTGACGCTTTTTTGGTTGTTAATACTTAACGTAGGAGTTTTGACCAATGAAGAGGGTGCTCTTGTATATCTGTCTCCTAATTCGTCAAAATTTCCGATGTCTTTTACTCCACCATATTCTGAATTGATTTTATTGTTTTCTTTATTTCAATAAGCATTTTTCATTCTAAATTTGAAGTTGAAATCGATCCCACATTCAGTCTTATGGAGGTGTCATTACGTGCTTACATTTCTCAAACGCATTACCATGTAGGCTTTTGCCGCCAGTTGTTGATGTGGTGGTGTCTCCACGGTTCTAGTTTAGGGACTGTCTTCGTTTGGTATTTTTTTCCATAATAACAAAAAACTGTTAGGTTCTCAACTCTTGTATCAAAAATTGCAATTTCCTCAAAGTTCCAACCTTTGTGATGAGTTAACATAGTAAAAATCTGATCGTTTGTTCTTCTGAAGAAACATAGTATTAAAGGACCACAAGATCAAACTCGTGATGACTTGTTATTTCTTCGAACTAACCAAATCCTCTTCGTTTCCATCAGAAGGTCCCTATAAGGCGTTCGTTTAACGGTTCGACATAGACGCAGGAGCTACGCACGCCAGACCACAGCGTTCGTTTCGTACGGCACACGCGGATCGCAAGCAACTCCTTTGTCGTATTCGGAGATGCATCATCGATACACCATGAATTATTTATTCTCCGATCGAAATAGCATTATTAGGAACCCATTGCGTTGTGTTATTGAATTAACGTGCCGGGAAGGTTCCTACGTTCGTTACGTGCCTCCGTTATTCAGTCAAGGCGCGTTGACTACTCGTCTTAGACCTCGCGCATTATGTACGAGGGTGGACCGATAAGTCTCTTTGATGTTAGTGATATCGTTCACGTTTGGATTTTCATTCTCAGTATATATTTATATCAGTATATATGTATATTTGTATTCAGTATAGATGTATTCAATATTCATCAGCGAACATCTTGTAAACCTATTTTCATTAATAATTACATACTAACCTTACCGTGTTTATATATTTATAGATGTTTGTTATATGTTAAAGAAAATGAAGATAGGTTTATTAAATTGAATAGTAATCATGAGTATTCAACAAGAAACAGGGATGTGCTACTTATTGAACAGCTAAATTTGAGCACTCTCTCTATTGTCAGAGCATTAAAATTTTCAACCATTTACCATTGAATTTGAAAGTACTGAAAGCTCATTTCTTTAAGAGGAGAGTTAAATCTCTGCTCTTAACAAAGGCGTACTATAGTGTGTCAGAGTACTTCGATGATTCGGATGTAGGCAATAATGTTTGAATCAATTTTTTGTATCATATATTTGTATATCTTATTAACACTAATGTTCTTCACCATGTGAAATTGTCTCAAATGTTTAATATCTCTGAGGAAATTTCTTTTTTCTTTTCTTTTCAATCAAAATTGTATATTACTGTAAATATGAATTTAACCAAGATTTTTGTATGAACCAATATTTTTGCTCGAGGGCTGAATGGAAGATCAGACTCAAAACTGAATTCGGTCCTTTTGAGAGCATTTCTCTTAGTTGTAATTATTCATCAATTGAAATGAATTTAATTTTACTATGTAAGGAATGTTATTATTATAGGATGACGGAAGTATTTTGAATATGTGATAATTTTCCTGAGGATTTGTAGAAGCACGGTATCCTGATACATATAAGGACATCACTTGACACGTTGACTGTTAAATAATAATTTGCTGTTGTAAATTAATAATTAAATAATAATCAGATTTTTATCCGATACTCTGAATATTGTAGAATAAAGAATAAACAAAGTAGTTCAATTTTGAAGCGTCAATATCATGTATGGAGTTAAGATCATCAATCTCAATTATATTTCGTAGCCTATTCGTCTATATTTTGGATTTAGTTGTCTATGTCAGTAGTTAATGGTATATCGAGAATCTCGTCCGATATGCATTGTTTGTATGAACCTGAAGAATTGTGCTTTCCTCATTCATATCATGTTCTGATTTTTTTCGTTATATCGTTCTTTTCGTTCGTCAATCAATTCTTCGATTTATTTCTTTAAGCCGTTATATTTTCGTATGCTCGTATTTCTCGATTCAACTAGAATCATATCGAAAATTCGTTGAGCAAGATGAGTGTTGCATCGTGGATTTTCTTTATAAATATGTTTCGTCGTTCCATGAAAATTTTGCCAAAAGTTAAAATGTTTAAATAATCCTTTCCCTGAAATATGAAATAACTAGTACGTTGGTGAGCTTTCTTTAGGGCTTACTGATTAGGAGATGAGACTGGTAATATTTCACTTAGTCTACAAAAGAAGTACGAATATGAAATAAACCTTGAAATACATTAATAAAAAATTAATAAATAAAAACATAAATGTCAGATTGTCAAATGGTTTAGTACTATAAACTATAATCAGGATTTCTGATAAAATGAGCATTCGTAAGGTTTATTAATTTTTATTTTGGGTTCATCGATGAAAATAATTGTAAATATATCTATCACTTACATGGAATATTTAGCTTGTCATTCTGGTTTGAAAGTTATGTTTGATTTGGGAAAAATATCTGTTTTTCGCATAATAATATGCATGAGATGTCAAAAATTCGGGAGATTTTCTGAAATCATTTATAACTCAGTCAAGCGTAATAATACCGAAAATATGCTACTAAAATAGCGTCTTGTGTATGTCAGTCGTATAACTTAACAACCCGCCCTTGTACATATATTATCTATGTCGTGACAACCGCGATTTACTGCTTCATCAAATGATATTAGTCGCAGAATTCGAATTATTCGATACGCTCGAATATCTTTACGTATCTTATTGCCGCTTTGGTTGGTGCACATCAAAATACGGAAATTACCGATAGAATTAGGCGTAAAATTGTCCCCAATCGGTACTGTCGTTTTGAATAAAGATGATTCGTTCCGAATAGATTCAGTTAGAATTCAAACATTCATGATTTGTTAGCGTCGAAACGAAATGGATATCCACCGCTTTTTCAGTTCGTTGACAAAGCGAAAAACCGCTTCACAGTTTGCTTTGAAATTCGTTGTGGATGTAGATGAGGTTAGGTCGGCTTCCCACGACGCGAGACTTTATAAGTTATGGCTTGGCAAGTTTGTTTGCCGAGCGGCAAGCCAGCCAACGTTGGTGCTCCATACGGGATAGTCGAAGACTCGGTCAAGTATTGAATTGGTGTTAATTTGTATAATTTTCGAGCTGGAGTTGCCAACTTTTTTAGTAGTGGAAGCAGTACAGTGTAAACCTGTTGAGGCAGTGATGTGATGTCTGCAAAATCTTGAAATTAAATAATGCGATAGCAACAAAAAGGCGTATTGCTGTGCAGATTGGCGATTCTCTTTGGTGAACTTCCAAAAATTAGAAGTTCTATAACAATAAAAACCTCAATTAACGTACAAAACCTTATCAGTTAACCTGGTTTATAAACGATATGTCTTCGAAGTTGTCCCTATTTTTGGTGACACTATTTGCATATGATTCATCGGTGGTTATGTCTGGTAAAACTCTTGAAGAATTTCTGGAGTCACGTAAATGCATTGTGAGGGACTTTTGAGAGTTGAGTCTTTGCTGTTAAGAAAGGCATAGTACAATATGGCATAGTACTTTGATGATTCGAATGTAGACAGTAATGCCTGAATCATTTTTTTGTATCATATGTTTGTTTATTTTTTTACTACGACTATCTTTTTCAAGGTGAAATTGTATCAACAGATTAATATTTTTGAGATGATTTTTTGAGGTCCTTTTGTAGGCATTTTTTTTAGTTTAATCAAAATTAACACACTTGGCTTAAAGTTTCACGATAATATTTAACAATAAAATTAAATAGTCAACATATTTTGAGCGTGAGCTCATTCTCAAGACTCATTTTATTTTATTGTTAAATATACTCGAGAAACTTCAAGCCAAGTGTTTAATTCAATATTCAATTATGTTTCACCAAGAATCAAGCTAGAATTCAATCTCAATGTTATTAGTTTTAAAACGTTGTATACTCTTGATAATGGGTCAACCACCTGAAACATATGTAAAGTTTTTAACATTTTTATTGAAACTCAAGTCAAGTGTGTTTATTTTAATTTATTGTTTTCAACATAATGTTTCATCAAGAGATAAGCGAAACCTCATTGTGTCATTTAATACGTAAAAATCCGTAAGGGACAGTTGCATTAAATATTTTTGCTTCATTACGTTTGCCAAGTCGCTCGACGAGTGCGTCGTCGATTCTGCATTCGCGTTCCGACGATTCGCGACCCCTCGCGATTTATGCGTTTCGATTCGAAACGCGGATAACGCATATTTCTCACAATTAATAACGTCGCTTGAACTTCTTCCGCTCGGGTTTCGAAATACGACCGACGAAATGATTCCGTCGCCGTTTAAATGAGTTATATTCGAAGTCGTCCCATTTCAATTCTTCACGAACGTCATTTAGCGCTTACCTGTCCCCATAAATTCGCGGCGGCACCTCGATCATCAATTAACGAACGCCTTGGAAAAAATTCGAGCGTTAACTTGCATCCAATGATTTATCATTGTCTCGAGCACAACTCGATCGAATTTGGCTGCATTCCATTTCTTACGCGCGGTATATCTCTCCTTGCCTGTCGGATTAAATGAAGACGCTCCCGGTGTGCTAATCGTCTCGCGTTTTTGTTAATTACTTTCGCACCGAAGCGGTGCTATTAAAAATTAATTCGAGATGAGACTGCGGAGTGTTTGTTTATGCAATGTCGACGAAAGGATTAATTTCCGCGGTATTTTTTCATTTTTATCGGTGAGTTTCGGAGACCTGGTTTCTCCAGAACATTCACCAATAGAAAACAACATTATTTATTTAGACAATAAGGAATACAAACAGGTGATAACCACCCAACACAGTACTCGCTACTCGAAAATACAAAGTGTGTCAGAGTGAATAATTATCTTATACGTGAATATAATTGAATATAAACTTAAATTCAAGCACTTGAACTTATGATTTACACTTTATTGGCTACATAGCATGACGCGTTTCGTCGTTACAAACGACTTCTTCATATGCTTGCAGAATAATAACAACATTTTGAAAAACACAGGTATAAATATCAGGGAATTTGGGATTCTATGGCTTTGGGTTTTACCTAAGATATATTCATTCCATTCTGACATATAATTTCTATTACCTGAAAAGGTTCAACAAGGGTGAATTGTTTAATTCTAACTGTTCATTATTTAAATTGTAGAATTTTGAAATTCGTATCAAAAGTATGGTTTTCTGTTAATAAATGGTTAGCATAATTCGAATTACTTTTATTATGCGCGAAGCTATATTTATGTTCCTGTATTCTAGTACCGAAATTTCTACTAGTTTTACCTATATATATATATATATATATATATATATATATATATATATATATATATATATATATATATATATATATATATATATATATATATATATATATATATATATATATATATATATATATATATATATATGTATATATACCCGGACATGTTCCACAATTCAATTAGTAAAAACCTGATTTGTCTTCTCTTTTAATTTTGTTTTTATTGTTCTTAATGTGTCTCGATAAATTATTGTTCGTTTTAAATGAAATATTAAAATTATGTTTACTTAAAAAGGCTTTGACTTTTTGACTGACGGTTCCAAAGTATTTTAAACCATTATATTTACGATTTCTATCCGACTGATAAGGAAATATTAATCGTAGAGCTTTCCGATAGAGTTTTTTGTGAAGAATTTTTGACACTAGTTCGCTGTCATAATTATTATTAACCGCAATCTGTTTAATGATGTTCAGTTCTTTATTGAAATTTTCTTCTGATAAAGGTATATTAGTTAATCTGTGTATCATACTTTGGAATGCTGCCATTTTATGTGGATATGGGTAGCATGAGGAGTTGTGTATTATAATACCTATCGATATAAATACCTAAGAATCTCACACTATCAGTAGATTTTATTTGGTGATACTGCAACTCAATAATCAGACGAATATCGAGGTAAGGCGGACGTAATTGGAAATTAATAAATTCAGTTTTCTGAATATTCATTACGAGAGAATTTTTGAAACACCATTCCGAGAAATCTTGAATCAGTTTCTATCACTTGGTCTTTAGGTGGGCCAGGTCTTGGGCTGATTCTGCGAATGTTGTGTCGTCAGCAAACATAGTGACTGACTCAACTGAAACATGCCCAGGAATGTCGTTGATGAACATGAAGAAAAGTAAAGGTCCCAAAACCGAACCTTGAGGTACCCCAAGAGTTAGTAGATATTATTGTAATCCACAAATAGAAAGCGACCATTTAGGAAACTGCGCATATGGGACATTCAAATTGGAAAAATCCTTTATATTCAATCGAGAGGTTGTGGAATCTCGAAATTCCCATTTCGTCAAGAATCCTTCGATCTGGGGTCGAATTTCGAGATGTGGCAACCCCGTGCGCTTGGTCACTCACTGCTACACCTTTTATGCGGCATCACAAACCTAATTTTTTTTTCGATATTTATTGCTCGTAGATTTCTCGGTCGATTTCCAGGAACCGCAGGTGAAACTGCCGATTCGATTGGAACTTTACAATCGCAAACAGGCGATGCGTAAAAGCGAAACAGAACTCGGACAGAGAAGCAGATGTAGCGGAGGAATAAGTATTATCGAGAACCATTAAATTGTCGGAGCGTGGCTTACCGACCGCGGGTGATCGTGGTTTATGTTCGGTCGAAGATTGCAGCATCTACTGCTAATGGCATTGTCAATTCTATATAGTGCATTATCTCGAATTTAAATTATTACGTTAATATCGCTCTGAAAATATAGAGCGAGCCTAGCGGTTAGTTATAATAGTCGTTATTTATCGCTCCAAGTTTTCCATTTCGTTTTTTTATCGAAGAAGTTTTTTATTCGACGATTAATTGCGGTTTGTTGCGTTTATTTCTGCTACTATTATCATTTATTTGAGTTAGATTATATGTAGATATACAGAAAAGCAAATCGATTGAAACAATATAATTGAACTAATTTCTATGGCTAAATGAATAGTTAACCAAAGTTGAAGGAAATCTTTTTTTTCAATTCAGTGGGCCTACAGTTTAAATGAAATTAATATTGATTAAATTGATACAATGGTTTGAATGGCAAAAAAACTATTCTAAATTTGTAATTTAATTTAATTTTGAATTCTGAAAGTAAATCTTCTTCAACCTCCCAAGTCCACACCCATATCAAATATATAGACTCATAATAATAATTATCCACGAATCTCATCTTAATCATTCCAGACTGTTAGATCAACTCGACAACACCGCTTGATTTGGTGACGTCGTGATAGAGATCGTTAAGGGGCCATTCATTTTTTACGTAAGACTATTTTCGCTAGTTTTTGACCCCTTCCCCCTTTATTAAAAGAAAAAATAAGAATAGGCCCCGCCTCTCCCTGTTAAGTATTTATTACGTAAGAATCTAAAGGAAAAACAATTTTTAGAAATGATTATTTGCACCTACTTACAAAGGTGCTAATACTTTTTATTTTTTGGTAGTAATAAACTTTGGTTTTAATCATTCATCTTAAATAAAATCATACATCTGAAAATATTAACCTACATAAGATTTTCAGTCTTGGGGCTCAAAACCCACTCCGAAAGTGGATCTGCCACTGGAATATCTCTAATAATAGTTGGTTATACACGTCATCGACGTCCATCTATTCCACATCAGCCCCGATGCGGCACAAAACTTCTTTGCTTTGCCTTGAATATATGGCTAAAGCTTTTTCTTTTCCAATATTTGAAATACGGCCATGAAGTTTTTTGTTAAGTTGCGCTGTCTTTTTCGATGCAAAGTATTTAGAGCATACCGAACAAATTCTTTCTATGATCGCATCTTGTATTGATGGACAGTAAAAATCGTAAAGAACATTCTTGAATGGGGCCTCAACTTCCATGTTTAATAATTGTCGCACAAACGAAGGTGCAAAGTGATCGGGTGCTTTAACATCCTCTGGGGAGGGCAATATGAGCGAAGGTTCACTTCTTGAAGGATATGGTGAAGGAAAAAACCCTTGCGGATATCACCACTCGCGCGGCTTCCCGCGCTCTTTAAACGTATATTTTTAACATTGTGCATTTGTGATCTTACGCAAGAACTATCAAGACTTCCTCCCACCCGCTTGTGAGAAAAGATAAAGACTCCTCCCCTATATCGTCTTACGTAATCAATGAATGGCCCCTAATAATCGTTGAGTTCAATTCCTGCTACTCGTCGATTTCCTGTTGGAAGGTATGGTGAATCTAAGTGAAACATGGTGACCGTCTCTTTATGAAATCATTTATTCAACCTCCGTAATATAGTGTGTTGTTCAGTCGAAGAATCTAATAAGACTAAATATGAAGAATATAATATCAACAGTCTCAAGTTCCGAAATTTAAGTGTTTCGGTGGTACATACTAAAACTGCTGATGACAGATATATCATATACGATATATAGGGAGAGCGTGAGAAATATCACTGAGTCATTTCTAGGAATGTTGAACATAAACAATTATGTATATCGAATATAGTTTTCGCTTAAACCAACATTTATACTCATAAAATATTTTTTCAAGAACGAAAACTTCATCACAATTTGAAAATAACAAGATTAAGAAAGTAGAGACGCAAAATTTGGAAAAAAAAAGTTAGTTTTCACAGCCTCCTTGTTCATCTGCTTATGCTCAGCGTCATATAGTGTTATACTTTGGTGATAAATTGTTTTTCATGCCGCACCTATAGGTATATCTTATTTGAAGAAACGAATCCGAAGAAATTCGAAAGTATTTTAACAAGTTCCCCATTCAGTTTAACGGTCCATTTCCCATATTTTTCCGTCGAAAACGCTCCCGCGCGTTAAACGCCCATTATCATTTCGTTAGTGTCTAATCTAACGCGACTGGACGAGTGAAATACATCCCGATGTGTCATTGTAAATCGGCCGTCTCATTTCGAACGTACGGCCCGGATACAAATTGTCATACCTAGAGAGCTTAATTTGTTCTAACAAATGTATAAGGGGCCGCTATCGCATGTTTCGACTCGCGTTTCTTCACCGTCAAGTCGCGCGACATTTGTTTCGATACGCGGTGGGAGGATCGGGTGTTTTTATTTTTAAATCCGGACGATGGAATTCCAGGAACGACGACGTCTTCGTCGTAAGCACCACGCGGAGGTGATGGCGCGGCTTGTTCGGAGTGCGGCAGGGCGTTACGTATTTCGATATTGAAAAATGTTTTATCGCTCAGAAGCAATTCGGACGCAGATGCTCGACACGCCGCGATCTACTGTCTAAAAATAAATCGAGAACCGATGTTACATCCGAAAGAGAGAAAAAGGGTCTCGTGAATATTATGTAGTTATAATAATGGGTGTTTTTTTAGAGGTATAGAACTTTAAGTTGGCATTACTGTTGAAGATGGCGACCGTTTAACAGCTGAGAAGTTATTTATTCTCGGTTTGTTTTAACAATTCATCATGAATAGACTCACTCCTGAACAACGCTTGCAATTAGTGCAATTTTATTTCGAAAATAATGGTTCTGTGCGGAATACGTATCGCGCGAATTTTGTTTAGCGATGAACCGCACTTCTGGTTGAATGGCTACGTCAACAAACAAATCTGCCGCATTTGAAGTGAAGATAATCCTCAAGTGTATGTCAAAACACCGTTACATCCAGAAAAACTGACAGTTTGGTGCGCTTTATGGGCTGGTGGAATCATTGGTCCGTACTTCTTCAAAAACGATGATGGCCAGAACGTTACAATCAATGGTGATCAGTATAGAGCCGTGATTACTAACTTTTTCGTTCGTGAATTGAACAACCATGATGTCCAGGAGCTATGGTTTCAACAAGACGGCGCAACATGTCACACAGCTCGTGCCACAATCGATTTATTGAAAGACACGTTTGGTGACCACCTAATTTCACGTTTTGGACCTGTGATTTAGCCTCCAAGATCTTGTGATTTAACACCGCTAGGCTACTTTCTGTGGGGCTATGTAAATTCATTGGTCTATGCGGATAAACCACAAACGCTTGACCATTCGGAAGACAATATTCGCCGCGTTATTGCCGATATACGGCCACAAATGTTGGAAAAAGTAATCGAAAATTGGACGTCCAGATTGGACTATATCCGAGCCAGCCGTGGCGGTCATATGCCAGAAATCATATTTAAAATCTAATGCCACAAGATTATCCTTCGAATAAAAAAAAATTCTTGTCAATCGAATGATCCATCGTTGTTTTATTGAAATTTAAAGTTCTATACCTCTAAAAAAAACACCCTATTTTACAATGTATTGGTCAAGTCGATACTCTTTCTAATCAGGATATTCATTGATTAATTGGTGTATTTTTCAGAATTTTTTTCTAGCCCCCCTTGCCTTGTGAGCTGTGAGATTTGCTCCGTCCCCTCTGTCCCACATCCTTAATCGTTTTCTTCCCGAAGTATCTATTAGCGTGGGGCATTTTTGAGGATTTTTTGGCCCTATTTCTTTCTGGTGAGGTGTAATATTTCAATTCGTTGCGTTCTATTATATCTTGTGCAATATTCAGGCTTCTGGAGCGGAGCGCGTGACCCCTCGGCCCCCCAAGATTCGCCCCTCTCCTGCGAAAAATCCGAAACTTTTCTTCGAGTTACTTGTGATAGGTGTGTTTATGGTATTTATGGAGATATTCTGCGTTGAAAGCGACGTTAAACAATGTAATTATTGACGTTTGAGTTATGCATGCGACGGACTCTATTATAGGATATCGAACTTGTAATCAATGTTCTCATACAGGTGGTTCAACAAACTACATAATACGTACGAACGCTACTTGGCTAAATCACGATTTTGTACCCACATAACGATCATCTGATAACGTACCATGAAACATGGTATCCTGTTCCTGGTATTTCAAAACGGCGGTCATTTCGACGTGGATTTACATAAAACCTTCGAATACCGTAACCGCATCATACCGTAAAAACGTATGATGAGTATTCTCGACATAAAATACGGCAGGGAATAGAAATACATAGTAAGAATATGTGAAATTCGCTTCGGTTATGTTTTTTCTCTCATTCGTGGTAATAACTCCGAGTTTTTACAAGCTACACGTAAATAATATATCTACTTGCTCGCTTAAAACATAATGAAAATTGAGCAAGTTCGTATGAACCTACTTAATTCTGTTATATATGTTCTTCGCCTATGAAAATGTGTACCATTCGTAACCTAATGCTATAATTTCATTTCGATATACACTGCATTTAAATAAGTTTGTGAGAAAAACTTTCAATCTTCATACAAAATGGTGAAGGAGCCAGTAGACTGCAGGTTTTCCCAATAAAGTTCATTTTGAAAATTCAGATTAAAATTGTTTTTTTGATGGTTATACTTAAGATTCTTTGAGAATTCAAGTTCAATTGATTTTTGAATTCTCTTTGATTTAGTAATATTCGAGTTTTTAATAACTCTACGTATATTCAGCTGATGAATCCATAGTTGAAAGAAATTCTTCAATGTTGCTTTCCCCATGTTCAATGTTGTACGTTTTTCGAAATTATTTATTGGAAAATATGAATTTGAATACCATAATATTTTCAACGAAATATAAATTAATTTTTTGATAGTTTAAATTTATTTCGTGATGAAAATCTCTTAAATAAATAATTGATTAATTCTCAATTTGCCAAAGAAAAAATAAAGGAAATTACATATGGTTAGAACTGATTTCAAGGTATTTTGTTCGTGTTCTAATCATTATTTCGAATATGAAAGACCTTTCTTCAGTTTGCAGCTGAATACCTGGTAGATAATTATTGCTTATATTTTCTTAATTATTTTATTGTCATTTTTTTTGTTTCTCAAACTTCTTATTTCAATCTTTATCTGAACAAAAATATATTTGAATGAATCACATGACGAAAGTAAATAAGTAATATAAAAAAATAACTTGACAATTATTTCGAGAATTGATTAGTATTTTTTCATAATAATAATGCTTTCATTGACAACAGATAAATCCAATTACCTGAAAAAATGACAAATGAATACAAATATTAATAATTGAAAAAATTAGAGAAAAAGAGAAAGTATATTAGGGAAAACATACAACGGTAATTAAATTAAAATTAATGGAAATCGTAATATACGACAACCAAATGGAACAAACTAAAAATAAAATATCTATCACAAAGTCACACGACAGAAGTTAATGAATAACGAATATCACACAAAGTCATGAAAATTTTATGGAGTTGTAAAACCAATTTTGACATTAGTTTTTTGATTTCGTTAATTTTTATGTAGTATATTGATGGATCTTACTTTATTTGCGAAATATTCGGAAAATAACCAGGTTATAACGTCCGTTATGTTAGTCCTTCATGTTGGGAATAGTACAAAGTTCTCAACATGAAGGTTTGTTCGGGACAACCCAATTGAATGAATATTCAATTTCATCTGCAAAATAGGAAAATATTTTTCATTGTATCTCATCGTGACGTGTGAAATCACACGAAACTGTTTCCATATACGATTTATCGATCTAAATGAGGAAAATTCAATGTAGACGCGGATATAATAAATTTCTTTCAATGTGAGGTCAGAAACTGTGATGGAATCGAGAATAAAACGGCTTTTGACGGGTAAACAGCTGTCACGGTTGCGTATAGCAGGACGTTGCGAACGCAACATTATTCCGTACAGGTGTACATAAAGTTTCCTTTCGAACTGAATAACTATCTAATGAACAAACCGAACAATCAGGATGAAAGATTTCCTCATAGTAAATTGCGTTAATTAGTAATCATGTCTAGAAGAAGTAAATCTTATTAAAAACTTTTCGTAACTATCTCTATGTATACAGGATATTAGTAATTTATGCGGCAATTCATTTCGAATTAATAATAATACGTACTTATTGGACATTGGGAAATTGTTGTGTTATAAATATTTCAATTCAACAAATTATGATTGAGATTATTATGAATATTTAATTTGGTTGTTAGAGTTTATTGCCTAAGAAAATGACCTGGGTAATAAATTTAAATTGAAAAAGAAACACAAACATGATTTTACAGAACAAAATGAATTCACTACGTTTATTATCACAAAAGTTCGAGTCTTGTGAGAATAAACGTAGTAAATTGAATCTTTTCAATAAGCATTATCGAATAAGGTCTACTTACCGATTTTGAAATTCTTTTATTTTAATTCATTTAGGTATCTTATCTTGCTGACAAGCGATTGATGTACTCTCTTAATAACGAACTTTTTCTGTAACACAACAGTATTTTACATTTTTTTTTCAAATCTCAACAGTATTTCCACCAAGGAAACTGGCCACTAAAGACTTGCTTACGTCTTATTTACCTACTCTTTATTACTCTTCAGAAGCAGTTTTTCTATAAAATTTTATGTCCCACTACGATTAATGATAATTTGAAACTATCATTAGCTTTCTGTATATCTGTATGATTATAATGTTTTCTTTCGAGTTGCAGCGATCATAAACAACGAAATACTATTAAGATGATAATTTCCTTTCCAGTTTTCTGTTTCGTCCCATTACTTTCACGAAGTTGAAAAACTACGTAAATACCTGCAACTTTCATTATCTTTTTGTTGGTTCTCATTTCATGCCTTTATTTACATCCCGGAAAGGATTAAATGTTTTTGGATGTTGTATCTACGTGTAATTACGACTGTTGGTTTGTCAGGTTTTTCACGACGTTGACGTTTCGAATGTCATATGGATCTTGTAAAGAAAATTAACGCTTTGGTCTAGAATAACTCAGCAAATTAATGATATAATTTCTTTGTCCCATGAATTGATTGAATAATAGGTGACAACTTCAAGCTCATCGTTTAATCACTGAGATAATTTGTCAGTTTCTTCAATCGATATTTCATAATAGAAACGAATAATTTACATAAAAATTGGAATGAAGTGTTATAAACATGGAACAGTTAATTTGAAAATTCATTTATTTCACCAAAGAAGTGTCGCTGACTAAATATGATAATCACAAATTGATATTTAAGGGTTTCTTCGATGTACCCTTTAAAAATTGTCTGCTAAAAGTGTTCAGTGTCGCAATTTCGACCCTGATTCAAGATAATTCCTCTTCATCCTCCTGGGCTTTGGACGGACATGAGACAAAGTGGAACTGATCCTTTCAGTCTAAATTTTCTGGAAAAATATGATATATTTTTCGTTATTGAATCCTATCAGTTCATTCTTGGCTAGCATACTCAAATTGTTTCAATAAATGAAAGTCAAATAATTTGCTTACCTTTCAAAACATTCGAGAAATCTTTTAGTATATCGATTTAATGGCATATTTCGTAGTAGTGTCATAATAGTAATAAATTCTTTATTTTCAACAGGTGTAATGCCTAATTACAGAAAAAATAACGTAACTAAGCTGTTCTAAAGCCCATTCATCAAAAATTAGACGTTGTGGTAGGTCATCCGGCTTCAATTCTTGCAGAAGTTGAATTCTTGCAGAAGGCTTTCAAACCCAAATCAACACGTAAAATTTTCCATGTGGTTGAGTAACACATGCCCAATTGCTGAGAAAGGCGACGATTTCACATTTCACGATCCTCATTAACACTGTACGCTACGGTTGCAATATTCTCTTCAGTACGCACTGTACGCATGCGAGACAATGGTTTGATGTCCAACAAAGTAAACTTGGTGTGAAATTTGGTGATAACAGCACGAATTGTTGATTCACAAGGTCGATTATGACGACCATAATATGGTCGTAACAAACGATACACATTTTTCACAGAGCACGAATTTTGATAGTAAATTCCAACAATTTTCAATCGTTGCTCGTCTGTAAGTCTTTCCATGATGAATTGGCAGAGTATCACTTTGACAAACTCTCAAAAAATCACCCGTTATTCGAGAACCAGAAAATAACTTATCAGTTGCAATACTCTGAATACGGGAATCCAATATCAGAATCAACGAATTTTCAATTCGTTAACAATTGTCTCTTGTTGACACAACCAGTGTGCTCTTTTAAAACGTTACAATAGGCGTCATAGGGAGATCGTTATAACATTTTCCAACCATCGAAAGGGCATGCGTTCCTCTCGATACCTTCCATAAAAATGTTATGTTTAATCAGTAACACATCTGTGCATACACTGGATATTCTTCGTCAATATTGGACTTTGCTTACCAACGGTCAACTTCGATATCAACGAACTCGATATGTCCACATTTTGGCACGGTCACGCATTATCGCGTCTAATTTTAATGTACGCAAAAAGCGATCCGCATAGCGCCCGATCGGTCGTCGATTGCATTCGGGAGCATTCCACCGGAGTCGCATAACGCTTCGATGACGGGTCGCACAAGAAGGCATATAAAGACGTCGAGCGTCGACCGCCAACAACCCGTTCGATCGTCTTAATTATAACCGTTCGATGATGCAGCGCGGAAATAGCTGCTGACCGGATTTGTCAGTTACGCAATCGGGTTTCATTGAACTTGATTCTTTGGCGAACGGGAAACGCGTCCCGCGAATTTTTGTCCGGATTGACGGACGAGCGAGATCGATGACATCGCGATATTTGACGACGGGAACGTTGGTCGTCCGTAAATATTTTCGTTTATTTGCGTAGTTTATTCTTGATTAGAAAACAGCGGCTTGGATGGATAAAGATCCTTTGTCTCTATACAGCTTAGCTGGTACAGCGTAGCTTGAGAAGTCGACGGCTGAATTATCTTCTGTAAAAGCTGAATTTAGAGGAAGCTGGCAAGATATAGATGTGAGAAATGTGGTACTTCTAAACTGTCTTAAGTTTCGTCCCGAAATTTTCAAGAGATCTTCAACCTATGATGCTGTAAGGTACTACTACGAATATAGGTACAGGTTAGCTGGTACACAGTAGCTTAAGATGTGGACGGCCGGCTTATCTTCTCGAAAAGCTGAAGTTTACAGGAAGATTACATGATATAAATGTAAAAAATTGGGACTTCTAATTTGTCTTTTCCTTGTGGGGGGCCTGAAGTTTCGTTTAGAAATATTTGAAAGATCTTTCTCCTGTGATGTTGTAGGGTATCACTACAAAGTTGAGGCGCAAGAAATAAACCTTCGGATCACTAATTTCGAAGGAAATGTATGGAGTGCGTTACTTTTCTCAGATGATAAAGAATCTCCATTGTAAAGTAAAGGTTTTGCAATCCTTTTTTAAGTATATATATATATATATATATATATATATATATATATATATATATATATATATATATATACAACTAAAACTTCATAAATAAAAAAAGTTGATTTAATACTCGCTGATCTTGGTGAAACATGGGGTAGTATAAATTTTATTGGAAACTTTTCATTCTATTCAACTATAGAAATGGTAAAACACGCGGAAACTATTGTCAAGCAGCAATATAATCGTGTGAAACTAAGCCAACCGTCTTCTTTTCAATTTACATTCATAAATAAAAACACTTGCATAATTTCCACAAAATTGTTGACATATGACACTTGACATATGTTTTGGCCTTCCAGTCGATTACAAAGAGTTTAATGCATCAGTTGTATTAATTTCATGAGAAGCGCGAAACGATGTCAGTGTATCAAACAATTTTTTTGAAATTTTTGCTCAGTTACCTGGCACATTATCCCATTTTTCGAGATGAAAACTGTCAAAATTTAAGTTGATTCATTATTAAAGAGCAATCTTCCGAAATTCCGTAATACTATGAAACCAAACACTGAAGAAAAATTAAATATTGCCGCAATATCTTTTCGTTTATCTATATGGTTATTATTTTTCTGTCAACGGTTTTCAGATATACGAAGAACTGTTTAGCGTCTGAAGTGTAATTCGAAAGCGAGTGTCATAGAATTCAAGACGTAGTACATAGAATTAGGCCTGCATAGAATTATTTACGATGTTTTCACCAACAAGCGTTATCTTCAACTTCAAAGTGGAGTAAGAGTCGGTCCTGAAAGGTCCATAAGTTACCATTTGAGTGCATTAAGCATAGGGGCCTTCTTTTCGCTCCCGCACGTTCGTTTATCGAGGGTGGAATAAATTAGAGGCAACGAAGAGTGGTCTGGTTTTGTTCATTTGATTTCACAGTTGGTGGCGTCCGTAGATTCGGTCAGAACCCGATGGGACACAAAGGCTCGGAAACTAATCACTTGTCCGGCCCCGCTGAATTATGAGAGTGATAAGGAACAACTATTGTGAAATCGACTCCGACTTTGGTCAGGTAGAGTTACGAAGTTTATATAAAAAAGGCCGTAAAGATGTTCCGTTCGATTGTTCTTTAATGTACGTTAAAAATTTCGATTGTGGGAAACTTGAGAACGTATATTTGGACGGGTAAATCAAAACGAACAATAGATCTATGTGTGTTATCAGGTTGATGTATCATTTGTATTGAGATCGTGATAATAGACTGAATGTCCAAGTAATTGTCATCTAATTCATGTGTAATTGGACGTCATTCTTGGTATTTTCAATTTTAAATATTGAAATATTTGGCTTCAAAATATAGGGTGATTTTTTCAAGCGTAATTTATTTTTAAATCGAATAAAACACTCAATTTGCATCATATATTCAAAATTTTCATTGAAATTGATAACTTGGCCTGTGCCATTTACATTTTAAAGATAACTTCATGTAAATGTTGTCCGCGGCTCCGTATCAAATTGTCAATTCGGAAGGTCCAATTTTGCGTCAGTTTTTCGAGCATTTCGTCCTGTATCCCACGAATTACGCGTGTTATGTTATCCTGTAAAGCTTCAATCTAGTTCGGCTTGTCCACATACACTAACGACTTTATATAACCCCACAAGAAATAATCCAGAGGCGTCAAATCGCATGATCTTGGGGCCAATTCTTGGGGATAAGCTGCTCACCAAATTCATCCTTCAACATGTCCATTGTTTCACGAGCTGTGTGGCATGTGGCACCGTATTGATGAAACCACATGTCAACCAAGTTCAACTCGTCCAACTGGGGCAAAAAAAAGTTGCGTATCATGGCTCGATATCGTTCGCCGTTGACGGTAACGTTTCTTTCACGGTCGTCTTTGGAGAAAAATGGACCGATGATGCCACCAGCCCATAAACCACACCAAACTGTCTTTTTTTCGGGATGCATCGGTAATTCTTGTATGACATGTGGCTGTTCATCACTCCATTTGTTTATTTATTTATCCGTTAAGCTTTATTTATTTATCCGTTACACATTTTTCACAGATTACGAAATTTGATAGTAAATTTCAACAATTTGCAATCGTTGCTCATTTGTCTTTCCGTGATGAAATGGCAGAGTATACTGAAAACTTTTCACTTTGACAGATGACGTTCGGATGCCATTACCAACCAGTACCGCCAAGCTGAAAAACTTAACTCTTAAAAAATCACCCGTTGATAGTACCGAATTGTGGCAAGTCTAACTTATGGTTGATCAAAATCATTGTTCAGATATCCATTACAAACATTTTATTTGAATTCGATGCAATTCATATAGCATTTAATATTATCGATTATATAGTTCATCTTATACGGTCATACATAATTTAAAATATTTTCACTTAAAACTTTCATGTTAATTTGATAATTTAGTTCAGCAACACTGTATTGTTTCCGACCAAATGCGATGTCGCATACTAGGAGTTAACTCTTGTCGTATTAGTTTCCTGACGTGCATCTTTGTTAGCGTTAACATTAGGGACAACATTGATTGGTTTACTACTGAGGCATATTCGTATGAAAACCATAAGCTTTAACTGACGTATCTGTTGGGGTATTGAGAAAATTTTCTGATTGAAATATTAAATATTTACGTTCCCCCGTATTTCTTGCAATGTTTATCGAACAGGCAGAATTTGAGGCTACAAATTGAACGAATCGAATGCGCTGATAATGCAATAATCGACCCAGTTTTCTCCGTTTTCTCTAGGTAGGTAAATTCGAATTATCCAATTTGAAAATAACGCGACCTACGCTTTATGCGATAATGCGACATTAATCTGGCTAATTTCGACTTGTGGGCTTTGCAGAAATAGCAATTCTAACGCAATCGAATCTGGAAAATTTGCATTCCTAATAACTACCGTCGACGGTATCCCGTGCGAAATTTACGTAACCACTTTCGTCAAAATCGGAACACTGGAAAGTGGATCGCTTTCATTTCGAAAATTATCAAACTACGCGACACGATTCCGTAATTGTTCTCTAAGAGTAATGATCATAATAATAACGATAATAAATTGAATTGAATGAACGGTAATGTCGGCGTGGAATTCGGCGGTCGTTGAAACCGAGAGTCGCGCCAAAATCGCACGTTGGATAATTTCGCGAACAATAGACGCGCATTTTTATGTGAATCGCGTACGGCGGTTCTTCGATTACGCGATCGAAAAAAATGACGCAACGCGATGGGAAAACGAAATGGGCGATAACGTAACAACGGGAACGTCGAATCGATGTTTATTAATTAGTTCGATGGAGAGATACGTGGAAAATCGCGATGTAGGCGAGGCGATTTAACGTTTCCTTTCGTCGATGACTGACTCGATTCATTTCGAATTTCATTATCGATCGAAGTCGAGCATTATAATTGCAGAACCGAAAACTATCCCTTATACGTGGGAGTGCCGCAAGTTTCTATGTTCGAGCCATTAATTTTCTTGATACCTGTCAAGGATTTTCCTGATTATATTTTTATACTTTGTGCTGATGGGTCAATCGATGACTAATCAGAGTGGCTTCATCAGATGTTGATAATGAACAGTTGTTGTCGGCGAAACAAGATTGTCATGTTTTGAATTAATTATAGTGAAAACCAGAAAACTGGTTTAGGATATTGTTCTTTCTTGAAAAGGTTCGACATGGATCCCTGTAACCTAATCCAACAATTCTTCGTAGAGCCCATTTTTGAAGTACAAAAATTTTTTCTGCATGTGATGCACTACCCCAAAATATGATACAATATGAGGCTATGAATTGAAAATAAAACATGAGTTTGAGATAATTCTCGAACCTAGTATCTTTTAGCGTTAAACACAGTCTTTGTTCACTTTATTCTTGATATATATTTGCCCCCGCGTGCATGCTCAACGATCGTATATATGTTCCGCGACATTCTGAATGAAATAGCTCGTTACCAATGACCCCTTTAATGTCCCAGTCTCGCCTTATTTATAAACGGAAATACGTATAAAACGAAAAAGAGTCGCATTCCAGTGTCAAAATAATTAGGGAGACCAACATGTTTATGTCTAGAGAGTGTGCCCAATTATTTTTAACCATTTCACAATTGACGGAACGTTTGCATCCCGTCTGTACGTACCGATGATACATTCGCGCCGTTAGACTTCTTATGGGCCTAACGCGCCAGCTGCTGGAAGAGCGACGATTAATAATTTGTGAATGGAATCTACGAACTCGAGTTCTAGGAGTGTAGGAGTTATTAGCGAGCTCATAGCTCGAGGTTGTGTGTTATCTCGAGATTCAGAGATGGATCCTTGGTCATTTTCAGAACTAACATACACAGTGAAATTAATAATAATCTTTATACAACAATGAAAATGAAAAAAGTTAAAATTCATTTACAAAACAATTACAAAATCAAGAGTAAAAATTACAAGTCAAAGTGAAAATTTTTCTGTATACTCTGCCATTTCATCATGGAAAGACAAACGAGCAACGATTGCAAATTGTTGAACAGCTAAAAAAAATCCGCTATTTTGAAGTGTTAAGGAACCAAATTGAACAAAAGAGTGTTATTTATACTATCAATTACTGTCGCTATCAGTAACGAGATGATACCTTTTCGTTAAGTACCTTAGCTCGTGGACTTATCAGCCGCCCCTCGTAATTCGTCTTTTTAAACATCCTGTATATTTCAGTGAGATTTCTCGTATTTACTTTTGACATATTATAGTGTGCTTGAACCATTCATGATTTTTCTTCCAATGACGAATATCCATGCAGGAACATTCTTAATGGAATTCTTAATCATTGTAAGTCTACTACGCTTTTACCTGTTCAAAACTTGAAATTTCAATTTCAAATTCACAAATATCTGAAACAACTTAATGTATCAGTAAATAGGTAACTAATCAACAGTAAATTTTTCACTTTATTTAACTACACATGATGTAAAACTTTTCAGATTGTGTATATTGAGAATTCATTTGAAATGACGTATTTTTCTAATTCCGAATGATACAAACGGTATTAATATACACAAATAAGGGAACCTTCGTTCGGAGTCGAGTTTTGACGCTATTTCGTATTTAATTTATGAAGAAAACTTGTGAATTTATTTTAAATGTTGATTGAGATAAGTGTTCTTCGGAGAGGAAACAGTCTCGAGTCTAAACTTAAGAATGAAAAGGGTCTGAGAGTGGTATCGGAGACAAGTCCCAACCAGACTGCCATGTTTTCACAAGAGTTTTTTTTCACAAGTTTTCGCCTATCTGAGACTTTTCGAGTTGTTTTTTGAAGAGTTCATCTAAAATTGGTTGATAAAAATGAGAGTTCTTTTCGATCAATTCAAATGCTCTACAAAAAATAACCTGTATTGAATAACTTCGAATAAATCTCCTGGTTTTTTGCACAATATAACAACTGCCGTATGTTCGCAAAAGATTTATCAGACAATCGAGTCAACTGAAATCGTTGGTAATCCCAGCTTGCCTTTTTGGAGACTCTCGGCCAACATTTAATACCTCGTGACACATCTAGAGCGTCCAATTAATCATATCTGAGGTAAACGAACTTGTCGATCGAAGAAAATTATTCACGATTTAATGCGCTTATAAATTTCGAATCCTATTATCGGGCGATTGATTAGGCGACGATTTAAACAGAGCGTGGGCTCCGCGAACCGAGAGATATTTTCACAATACCCAGATTCATAAAGGTCCAAATTAATTATATTTCATAAATCGAATCGAGTTTTTCTTTCAGTCCGTTGGTGATGCTGCCCACTTGAGCCAGTCGAGGGTACCAGATTTAAAATGGTAAAATGTATGCGAAATTAGCGGTTCGCCGTTTTGATTTATTGCGGGTACCCACGGAGACGTAACGAAGTTTGATGTCGTAGAGTATTTGGAAGAGTTGATATGTGGGCAGTTTAACCCAAATTGCCGTTTGGATTTTAATGAAGTGATTCGATAATTTAACGTCGAGATAAGTATAGTTCGTGCCAACCCAATAACAACACGCTATTGCAAATTGGGAGGTTTCGTTGATAATCTACACCAGCGGTTCTGAAAATGCTTCACGAAAACGAAAAGAAGTTGATTTAACTTGAGTACTTCAATACCTGCACACTTGCAGTTTGAAAACAAAAGATTAACAACACAATATTTCGCTGATTGTGTTTTGATAATTATGATAGTAATAATCTTTATGTGGCAGATAGCTAGGCAAAACAAAAAATTAGGGGTCATAGAAGGAAAAATCAAGAATCTATTCTATTTATAACTATCATTGTAGTGTTATTTGCATTCACAATTTTTTTTCACAACTTTTACAATATTATTTGTATGCAGTATAAACAGTGTTGGTCCGTGAACAGTTCCCTGCGGTACACCAGTCTCACTTCCTGTATCCAAATGCGCCGATTTCAACTTTGAAGGGATCCTTGCTTGCTCAAAATATTAAGGGAGGTTTGAACGGAGTTAGACGTTCTGTATCTAGTCATGGTTTTAGAATCGACATTGTATGATAAATTTCTTTTGTTGACATAAAAACTCTTCGAAACTTCAAAACTCTTTAACGCGTTTTTTCTTAACGCGTTAATAGTTGAAATGAACTACACTGTATTTCAGATTGGGAGGTGTTAAAGACATAATAGATCAGCTGTTCTTAAAGTTTGAACCCCTGGAGTTCTATTTCGACATCAAATTGGAAGGCTGAGTTGGGTAAATTTAATCTGTGCGGGGAAATTGATTGATCAGTTAATGCTTACTTACTGCCATTCAATCTTCACGAATCAACAATTTATCTGGTTTTTTTGCTTTGGTGATTGTTCCATTTAGACAATACACACGCCAGTAAACAGATTGGTTACAAAAATGTCATATTACAATAATTTATAGATTATATCCGATAAATCTAGTGATATGAAGTGATCCCATAACGTAAAGTGTGTCGAAGAGGTCGTTTATTAAGATAAAATTCATCACGAGAAGTATCACCAAATCGGCGGATACCATCGACTTTATCGAGCACAAATTCCTCGAAAATGTCCTACTCTCAACTTCCATATTTATCTCGGCGAAGTTAATTCAGTTGTCAGCTTGCCTGAAACATGAACGCTCCCAAATTTCGATATCGAGCGCGACGTCTTCGTCGAGTCCGCCATATTTATCATTGTTTGACAGGACGCGCTGTGTACTTACGTTTTACAATTTGGAAACGGGTTTTGTCGACAACTTAAGTCGAATATCCATCGCGTTGCCAAATAAATCTTCTCGTGTACCTTATTGAAAAACTGCTCGTTATTTTCGAGGTTTTCAATTTGCTTTTTACCCTCTGTATCTCTTCAATGTTCGTATTTTAACATCTTGAGTTTTATCAAGATTTATGAGTATGGATTTGACACTTTGACGAATGTTAAGTAGTTGACGCTGCATAAAATGTTCTTTTTTTAGAACAGATGTCAAATATCGATGATTCCTTTCGATATTTGTGCAGTGTTTTCAATAATTGACTTGTAAAACGTATGTTAATAATCAACTGCGATCAGTTTTTGTATTTCAAATGATATTTCAATTTTATTAAGTATCAATTTTCATAAATCTTCTTCTGAATGCTCTTTGAAATTGGCACTAGATCATTGTTCCAATTCAGCAGTCATTGAAAGGGTTCTATAGTTTCGTCTTTGTAATCTTGGATAAAACCCATGATTCATGGGTTCTGATATAACCAAAACTCACAGATGTATACAAACGTTTGTATTTTTGTTGGGATTCGATCCCCTCATATTTGCCTCACAAAAATCACATGGGTGTATATATCTTGTTCCTCCTATATATGTGTGAACTGTTGATCTAATGCGCTGTTATCATTATCAACAGAAAAAGCCTCTGCTGCTTCTGGGATAAGTTGAATTTTCTATCCAGTTCTGTGAATATACGTCTTTTTTCCAAAACAGCATGATTTCGAATGACCGTCGCGTATTTCGTGTTCTAATCAAGGAAATTGAAGTCTCTCAAATATACTGCTATGAATCAATAACGACTACTGAACCGATGCAGACATTTCCGGGAATTTAATACGTTCAATAACGTCGAGTCAACATCCTTCGAAATACAAACAAACGCTTCGCTGCACTGTTCTAGTTCAGTGCCAAGATAAAGGTTTCCTTTTCGTCATTAGTGCATTGGAATGCGTTGTTAGCATTATCCTCCACTGTTCGCTATATTTGAATCTTCTTCCGTTGTATCGTCTGTGTCTTTGAATAATTCGATTTGAGATGCATTTTTTGGAAAAAGAAGGAGAATCTGAACCACAATCGTAAGATCGTGGTCTGTCGACAACTGTAGATGAGTGGGTTAATACTTGGTCGTTTCTGCTGTTGTAATATTTATTCATAATAGCTTCAACAAGAGAACATTCAATTGCCAAGAATTAGTAGTCGTAGTAAAAACTAAACAAACATATGATAGATACAAAAAATTTATAATATATTAGAAACTGCATTCGACTCATCAAAGTACTCTGCCACAATATAGTATGCCTTTGTTACCTTTGATACCAAAGACTCAACTCTCTTTTTAAATGGTTGAAGATTTTTATACTCTGATAATAGAGTGAGTGTTCAAATTTAGCTGTTTCATGCTTGGGAATAAATAGCACATCAATGTCTGTTGTTGAATACTCACTATTACTATTCAATCTAGTAAACCTATCTTCGTTTTCTTCAACATATAATACACATCTGTAAATATATTAACAAGGTAGGGTGAGTATGTTATTATTCCTGAAGATAAGTTTTCAAGATGTTCGTTGATGAATATTGACTATTAATCGAAGTATTCGCTTCTGTGTAATAAACACCCTATTTATTTTCTATAGAGCAGCCCTACAGCAGAATATTATAGTTCAAAAAAACTATATACGAGACTGTGATACACATTCATAAGACAGTTTCTAGGCAGAGTGTTCTTAGTTCTATAAATTGGCAAAGATGAGTTACTCAATTTTTTACATAAGACACCAATGTGAGTTGTCCTTCTCAAATGTCTGTCTACATATTCCGAGAAACTCAATTGATTCGGATGATCGGATAGTATTGTCTCAATATTTAATATTCAGGCTACTGGTTCAGGGTACCTTTCCTACAAAAATGAACACATACAGTTTTATCAACGTTAACCATCAAACTCTTCAATACACACCAATTTACAAACTCTCTCACAATGCAATCATATGACTCCAGAAGTTCCTCAAGAGTTTCGCCAGGAACAACCAACGATGGCACAACTTTGCAGGCAGATCATTTAAAATATGAATATGATATGAATTAAAGAGATCCATGTACAGAGCCTTGAGGAACTAAAACGGCAATATTATGTCTCAAAGAATAACTCTCGCGTATTCTCACTATCATCGTTCCTCCGTTAAGTTATCTACGTAACCATATATAAAATTAGGCATTTCATGTGGAAATGTATTTAATTTTTTCAGAAAATTCATTTAAAATATTGAAATAAATAGACAAACATGTATTAATTAATAGAGGAATGAAATTATCATTTAATCGACATTATTATCACTTACTCATCAACAATTTTCATAAAAATTGATCTTTTTCTCGAACTCTAGACTAATGAGCGAGCCGAATAAAAAAAAAATTTGACAATGAGGGTAATTTTTTCGTAACGCCACTGGATTACGAGGGCTACGAAAAGCGTAGCGGTCGCGCTCTTTCGATTTTTCGCTCTAGCGACAATTAGCTCGTCTCATTATGCCCATATCGGTGCGACAATTAACGATTTCCGCAATTATTATTATTACGAATTACTGACAGAGTTGAATATTAACGACCATTTTTTTTCAACGGCCCATTGCTTTCCTCTCCCATGGAGGCTAACATCGGGATTATAGACGTATTATTACGGGCAATTAATAATTTATATCGCCGTCAACTTATGACAAATAAGTCTCGGTACCGTTTTTCCTTCGAGTGACACGAATGAATAGCTCGAGGACGATACGTCCTCGATCGTACCTAACGCTGGAATCTCCTGGACGTGACGGCGCTTATAAAGACCCGTAGATTACTGTCGAAATTTCTAAAAACTCTGTCTTTTGCCCAGAAATTACGACAGCGATTTTTCCGCTACGGCAAAAAAATCGACGAACTTATTTATAGAGCACGAGTTGTAGGTGTCGGGAAAAAAACTGATTTGAATAAACGTTTTGTCCGAAATGGAACTCCAGGTCTCATTAAACTAGTCGATAAGCGGTCGTTCAAGTAAGGAAATGATCCTTGAACATTTCGCGACCTTCAATAATATCATTTTACAAGTTTGAGGAAAAAAACGCGATAAAAATAAAGTAGCGAGATAATCTTATATGAAAAATTGTTTCACGAAGAGAAAATTCGCGAAATTATTGATCGATTACAATAGAAATAATTCAAAACGTTTCAGGGAAATGTTCAACTACATTCAATCGAATCGTAATTGAATTTAATAAAATAGAAAAATATCTAACACTAGGTAATACATCATATGCGAAATGTAGGAGAAATAATCATTTTTGCTCGTTAATTTCATATTTTCGATTTCTGTGGATCATCACTATTCGAATATCATTTTTTCCCGTATGCTCTTTGAAAAAACAAATCTATTTCTTTATAGCACCTGCTAAAAGCAATTAGACATTATATTGATGATTGAGGAGGCCGATACTTGGAGAAAATTAATATCCGCAGTATTAATCCAGCATTTGATAAAGAAGTAGTACTTCGAAACGTCGTCATGCGTATTTGTATTGAAATTATGAGAAAATTTTAAATTTTATTTCATTATTATTAGACAATATATCATCGATTTACATTATATCTATATTACCTATATTTCACTCAAATCTATCGATTTTCAATGGGATTCAAATCTGATAAAATCCAGGGCCAATAGACCTTCCGAGCTTGTGTTAATCTCTACAATGTAGAAAACTAGTAAAATATTGTAAAACATTTCGAAATGTAATGAAGTTATCATGTAGAATTATGTATTGAATGAGATACAACGTTCGATGCCAGTTGTCGTAAAAGAGTATCAAAAAACCTTTTAGCTAGGTAAATGTTAGACATCATCTACTCTATCGACTTCTCCATGACACTCAAAAAACACTTACAATCTACCAGCCGGCAGTCGAGTCGTGATTAAATACGAATATCGTTCGGCAGCTCTCCCTAGGCAAACAAATAAATCTACCGTGTGTCGATTACTATCGTACTAATATCTTGTCGGACGACGTTGACCAATTATTTCTTATTTATCAAACACGTCGTGTCCTAGGATAACGTTGTATATATCTCGAATGGGAATTGGAGCAAACATACGTGCATAGGTCATTAACGTCGTTTTTATTTAGAAAAAGCGAAAGTTGAACCAAATGGATGTATCTGTGGTAAGTTTTTGAGTGAATCATCTCTTAGCGCGCCGGACTCGCGTGACGTGACGGCACGTTGCATAACGTTCTTCATGTCGTCATGTCTCCTCTACCAAAGGATTTCCAATCACGTCAGCCTTGAATATTATATACGAGTATGTATATCGTTTTCTTTCCGTTCAAGCGTTCTTTGATTGTTTACTTCGAATTTTAATAAAAAATAATAATATTTAAACATCTAAAGCTATACAAAAATCTTACATATTTTGAAAGGTGATTTTTGAATTACATATCTATCTCATTATTTGTAATATACTTTCTTCGTTCACGTTCAAATATCTTTGTATTAGTACTAGTTTTCAAGTAACTTGGTAAATTATCGAAAGCATTAAATCCGTCATATTATATGATATTTTTAGATTCAGATTGCTTACAATTTGGATATAAAACCTATCAGTATTTCTAGTATTATACCAGATCATGCAAATCATTGACATGTAACATTTTTGACTACGTTACATGGAAACAACTGATTTTTGATATATATAATATAAGCAAACTAGTACTTTCAAGATTGCTCAGTAAGTTGACTCTTGATCTTCATCCTGAAAACTGCACACTTACAACTTTTTGGTCAATCAACTCGCCTAATAGAATCATTTTCTCGCTTCGTTCCTGAACGCTTGTAGATTCAATCTGGCTATCAGATGCTATGCGAAGATTAAATGTCTCACTTCAATATTCCGTCGTTTAGCATTACGTAGATAAATATAACTTACTTAGGCGTAGATAAATTGAATAGAAATGCCATTATTGGAAGCGGTAGGAGATTGTAATTCCGACATGGCGGCCGTTCGTAACTCGTAATAAACTCCATTCTAATGGTCTGAAATTACCGCGCCGCCAATACCGAAGAGAAATAATAGACGAAATGTGCCGAAGAAGAACTCAGCTGGCTAAGATGCCAGTCATTAAAAACGTCCTTTGAAGGTAACATTATACGTGATTACCGGCTACTAAATCATTTCTCTGTGGCCTAATTACTATTCGTTGCGTCTCGTAATACGACGCGAGTCTTCTGTGGTCTCACGGTGTTATTTAATCGGCTTCGCGGAGCACAGAGTTTCCTGTGGGGTTTTATTCGCGGCTTTGTTTGCCCCAGGCGTTTTTCTCTGTGACCTCTCTTCGAAGAATTCTCGTTCGAAATTATTGTTATTTGAATCTTATTTATTTTTTTGTTTCAGGTAAGATTGACAGATTGGGTCTTCTGTACGGTAAGAATTGTATTTATTTATCTGTTTGTTATTCTGTGTAGATTGCTTATATTTTTAGAAATAATATCGATTCGTTCGAACAAAGGGAAAGTATGTGAACATCTTTGATGTCCGATGGTTTGGTTGCATTTTCAACATTCTCAGTTACGTTGAGATGAGCTCATAAAATGAACGTGTAAATAAACGTTTGTATGGGTGGCGTCCACATCCAGATAGATCCGGTTCAAACCGCTTTTCGAGTCGGAAAGAAGAAAATAGATCGAATACTTCTAAGAAGAAAAAAGATCATCTACTTAGCGGTTAGGTTATGGAAAGAATATTATTTTATCAGCTCAGCCAGTCATTCTGCGTTTTGCGAATTCCTTATCGAATAATTTAAGCGGGCAACACTTAGATATTCATGTATTGCATGATATGACAACTGTTGAATGATGTTGTTATCGTAAAAGCTGTGTACGTTTTTGAATGCCCGAATTCGTTTTGGAGGTGATTGACACTAGGGAAAGGTATTTCGCTAAAGCGACTGATATATTTCATGAATATGCTATTAGCATTCAGTCGTGAATCGGCTGTTGATAAAGCATCCTATACGATGGGAATTTCAATTCATCTAGTCATTCAAAAAAATTTTGAGAATATTTTCAGATGTTATGTACGAAGGGTAGCTGTTAATTGAACTAGCGCCAGTTTAGCAGTCATATTTCAAACGTCAGCAACTTGAAACTATTTAGTGTGATGACATATCTTCTGACAGCTGTGAGATAATCACAGATTTGTTCACATTTAGGTTGTTAATATTTCTCTAGAATATCTTAATGTTTCGATAGATCAACTAAACCTTGTGAAATTTCTTACGGAAATGAAAAAAATGTCTATTGAAAATCACAACAAAAAATTTCTATTGAAAGCAGTGTTTGGAAGTGCATTTGAACATAAGAAGTCAAAATCGATGGTGATTGTTTTTGCGATTATTATGGCAACGTGTCATTCAATAAGTTCTTAAAATTAGAATTAATAAGAAAGAAATTATTGATTTTCAAACATGACAAGATTATTTCGACTGTCAAGCATCTCAAGTGTTGAGCCTAATGCACCAAATCTTACGAAATATTTGTTTCCCAAGTTAAAATCTTTCAAAATACTTTATTAGGGTCGTCCAACTTGAATTATTCCGAAAAATCTGGCTAAGGAAAGACATCGGTACTACTGATTTGAATAACTAAATATTGCATTTTAGCGATAGAAGAGGTATATTTACAATAAGAAAATATTTCACAACATAGGTACGGTTTTCAAATAACCACACCTCGTATAAACAATAATAATTGAGCGGTATACTAAAATATATTCGTAGTTTCATATTTTTCATTAAAACTAGAAAGGAATTTGTATATTTGAAATTTTTGTCTGTAAACAATTTTAGATCAAGGCTTATTTTGGTAAATTATAACATGTTTAGCTTTCGTGAAATAATTGGGAGTGAAATTATCAATGTCAAACTGCAAATCTTCATCCGCTTTTGGGTAAAATACGATCCGAATTATTACGTTAATCTTACACAAAGAGAAATACGTGAGACATCGTTTTCTGGGAGATTAAACCGGCCACTTTAAAATCGACGGGCGCTGTTGATAATCGTCTACCTACAAGTGTCACGGTCACGCTAATTTTTGGACGGCGAATCCGTGCCGTGGGCGCGAACAACGCCCATGGACATCTCCGATCGCCTCCCAGTGCACGAAAATATATCAATTGACTTGTCACCGTTGAGATTATTGAAATTATTTTCGGTTTTTTTACTGCGTCGAGGTGTGTAACGTTTTTTTGTCACTGTTGATATTATCGATATTAATTTTGGTTTTTCATCCGTGAAAGTGTGTAAAGTATGCTTTTGTCACTGATGAAGTTATCGATATCATTCTTAATTTTTTCACCGTAAAGATGTGTAATGTTTTCTTTTGTCACTGTTTAACTTATCGATATTATTTTCCATCTTTTCACCGTGAACCTGTGTAACGTTTTCTTTTGTCACCTTACCTTGTTACTTATCGATATCATTCTTCATTTTTTCACTGTAAAGATGTGTAACGTTTTCTTTTGTCACTGTTCAATTTATCGATATTAGGTATTTTCCATCTTTTCACCGTGAACCTGTGTAACGTTTTCTTTTGTCACCGTTGTACTTATTGATATCATTTTTTCACCGTAAATATGTGTAACGTTTTCTTTTGTCACTGTTTAATTTATCGATTTA
This sequence comes from Henosepilachna vigintioctopunctata, assembly GCA_030704895.1. Taxonomy (NCBI): domain Eukaryota; kingdom Metazoa; phylum Arthropoda; class Insecta; order Coleoptera; family Coccinellidae; genus Henosepilachna; species Henosepilachna vigintioctopunctata. The sequence goes on from JARQZJ010000126.1 coordinate 1,705,650, forward strand.
TCGATATTAGGTATTTTCCATCTTTTCGCCTTGAATATGTTTAACGTTTTCTTTTGTCACCGTTGTACTTATTGATATCATTCTTCATTTTTTCACCGTAAAGATGTGTAACGTTTACTTTTGTAACTCTTGAACTTATCGATATTATTTTTCATTTTGTTATCGTCGAAATTATCGGTACTATTAACCATTTTCTCGACGTGAAGATGTGTAACGTTTTCTTTTGTCACCGTTAAAGTTATCGATATTATTTTCCATTTTGTCATCGTAAAGATGTGTAACATTTTCTTTTGTCACCGTTCAAGTTATCGATATCATTTTCCATTTTGACACCGTTGAAATTATCAATATTTTCTATTTTGCTATTGTGAAGATGTGCAACGTTTCCTTGTTTCGTGGTATGGTTTTATCTAATTCGTTCGTTTTCGATTGTTGGAGGATCGCCGTAATACGCAATTGTCGTCCCCGGTTAGTTGCTGGCGCGTCTAGACGCCGATAGTGGCGTGTGGCGCCAAAGCGACGTTCGCCATCGCTCAACGACGCCAATTTGCCAGGTCCTCAGCGGCACGACCGGAAATAAACACTTCTCGATCTGCTGAAATATCTGCGGGATAGAAATACAATCGTTTGATTCACGTTTCCTGGTAATCTGTAATGCACACGTTTCGTACAATTAGAGCCGAGATGCGGTCGGATTAATTAGCAGAAGGTGATTTGTCATCGATACTTTGACATAAGAAACCTTCTCATTTTATATCTTGACATATATTCTCTATTTTTAATTTGATGAATTGAGTAAGAAGATAAAGGCAGTTAATGCATAATCTGCAAGTTTTGTCAGTAAACTAGAAGTCGATATACCTTTAAAAGGGTAGTATCTACCCCTTCGAACCCAGATTTCAAAATAGACATTCAATTCTAGGTATCCGATACATTTTTAATATCGATGCAAAGTGTACACCCTTGATTTGGTCACAAATTACTATCATGGTCTAAACATTGAAAAATAGTACTAGATTTTTCCAATTCTCAAATTTGAATTCAAGCCCGATGTTGAAGTTTTTTGGAAATTAATATTTATCGAAGTAAATTAACCTACCTAGTTCAATTTTTCTTCAAGAGAACTTACAGAGGTAGCCGAATGTCTAGGACGAATCCATCGCATCTCATAGTCGAATTATTTTTGAACAGCCTTCGTACGTATGAGTTTCCGAATAGTTCTGGATGATGGGCGATGTAATTTCTTTGAATTTTTTCCGAGGATTAAAAATATTCAGTTATTGGGAATTTTGTTTACCGAACAAGTGTCATCGTAATCTTCAAGAATGGCCATTAAGCCCCGCATTCGACGAATAAGGACATCCGTAACGTTGGACAAGATTAATTTGTCGAAAATATTATGAGTCAAATGCGGTTTTTTTATTGTTACATCAAAGTGAAGAATCGCTTTTTACGAAACACGTTTGAGTAGGTAAACAAGTAATTGATTTAATGGATAGTACGTGCGCGGAATATGACCGAACGGCCTCCGCACTTGACCTTAAAAATGCGTAACTGGAGTAATTCATGATCGCTCACCAAACATAGCTGTCGACGTCTTCCCTTCGACTCCCGTCGCGGACCGCTTCTACGAGAGTGCGGTGAAAATCTTCCGTCCTGACCAAGACAAATTATGTTTAAACAAAAATTTTGCGTTATTTTTCAACATAATCTCCATCAACAATGATACATTTCTCATAACGGTGTTCTAATTTAGTTATACAAGTTTGAAACGTAGATTCGTCAACTACTCATAACACTTATTTATGGTTTCGATAACTTCTTCGTTGCCGTCAAATCTTTTCCGGCCAAGCAATTTTTTGAGGTTAAGAAACAGCTAATAGTCGCTGGGGGCTGAGTCTGAAAACTGTGGAGGATGAGGCATCAATTCAAACTTCAATTCGTGGATTTTGGACATGGCAACAATCGACGAATGCGCTGGTGCGTTATCGTGATGAAACAAAATTTGTTTCTTCGACAAATGAGGTACAAATAGAAGTATTTGATGACAGCGCGTTTCTCCAATTTTTCCATTTTCACGAAAACATGGGAGCGTCTCGCGCAATGTGCTCTCAAACGTGAACTAACGTAGCGATTGGGCTGAAACTTTATATATAATCTCAGTAGGAACGGTACTGAAAGACTCCGCTAAAAGTGTACCTAGTTGCGACATCTCTTGGTCAGGCCGGAAACTTTTCTCCCGTCCCTCGTATTTTTTTTTCGCTTGTGATTCGGTCGAAACAAAGATATGGTACGTGGGTGGGCGTATTTCTGCGACCTCGACTAAAAGATATGGCGATTAACAACCACGACCTTGGCGGTTTAATCGTGAAATTCGTTACGAGAATTCCGATATGTAAATTTTGATCGATGACCGTTGTCATTTCCAAGCTTTTTTCAATTACGAAAATGGTTTGGATTAGACGGTGGCTGATTCATTTCTAGATGCTTAGTATGGTCGATATCGATGCTTCAATTTCTTGAAAATTATTGCTCGGGTTTGTAGAACATGCTGCCAAATTTTAGGCATGTTTCTGGGAATTTCTGACCTTTAGTGATAGGTTACATACTTCGATAATAACACCTCAGGGTTGTAAAGTTATAAATGGAAACATCGTATCGTAACAATTGTTTGTTAGGCGTCGAAGGTATGCACGAGTTGTGATCAAAAAGTAAGGTGGCTTTATTTCTATCAGAAAATATTAATTTACTCATCAATATTAATTTTGCCACCTTCAAAGTAACCCCCCTCAGATACAATACACTTGTACCAACCCTTTTTTACATCCTCAAAGCTCTTCTGATAATCTTTTCGGTATAACCTTCACCTCATTCAGCGTTGCGGTATGTATGTCATTAATCGTTTTAAAATGCCGTTCTTTCAAAGGTTTCTTGACTTTCTGGAACAGGAAAAAGTTACAGGGAGCTAAATATGGTGTCTGTGACATGATTACGGTGTTAATTGGTCGAAAAATTTGGCAGTTTGTCAACAGCTTTACTGACACACGTCTCATGCCCAAAACATCAACAACAATGTCTTGACAAGAACCAAATGACTGCCGATAGCATCAGCAACTTCTCTGGTGGTAATTTGACAATTTCCCAACACTAGTTTCTTCACTTCTTCAACGTTCTCATCAGTTGAAGAAGTGTACCTCTCTGGGGTCTCCAGAGCGATATTCGTCATTGGTTGCTTCTCGGCCTTCTTGTTAGAGGTTCTTGGCTCTTGTAAACATTTTGTTCACTTGAAATAGACTCACTGTAAGCCACTGTCAACGTTTAAAGAGTTTTAGAGCAGTTGATCACATGATTTACACAAAATTAAAGGGTACAACTCTTTTTCCGTATGTTCAATGAACCCTGTATAGAACCCCTAAAATTTTGGCCGCTTGTTTAATCGACACACCCCGTACAATTCCAGCTTGGTAGAAGTTCTCAGATTTCATTCGTTCTCTTGTTGTTACGCCCGTCCGTTCTCGAATAATTATTACGCGGGGACAATACCCGGTAATTATTGCTCGGTTACTTCATATCCCAACTTGAAGTAATGATGGATGAACCACGCCAAAGGGGTCGATATGTTTTAGGTTGTACTCTATTCACGGAATTATCGTTCATCTAGAATTCAGCTGCAACATCAAGGATCATTATCCGACCAGGAAATAAACCATAATTATATATTCGCATTCAAATTGAATCGGCCAGAAGCTATTTTACGAGGGTCGAACGAAGTGTTCTCAGTCACCAGAAAAAACCCTCGTCCAGATTAGTCAGATACGTCATCGATAATTTTTATGTTTCATGTTAATAGCTACGGAAAGCGAAAGATATAGGTCACTTCTAAGAAGATCAAAATTGGCCTAGAGATTCATTCATTCAAACCATTAGTGTACAGTTCTCCCAGAAACAATTTCATTAGAATGACTGGATTAATAAATAGTGGTGATACATACGAATATTTGATCGTGCTGATGAATATTTTCACGGGAAATGTGACACATCAATTATGTTCTATTCAGGAAATCAAAAGGACGTAAAGGGTGTTTTTTTAGAGGTATAGAACTTAAAATTGTAATAAAGCAACGATGGATCATTTGATTGACAAGAATTTTTTTATTCGAAAGATAATCTTGTGGCATTACATTTCAAATATAATTTCTGGGATATGACCGCCACGGCTGGCTCGGATGTAGTCCAATCTGGACGTCCAATTTTCGATGACTTTTTCCAACATTTGTGGCCGTATATCGGCAATAACACGGCGAATATTGTCTTCCAAATGGTCAAGCGTTTGTGCCGCATAGACCAATGACTTTACATAGCCCTACAGAAAGTAGTCTATCGGTGTTGAATCACAAAATCTTGGAGGCCAATTCACAGGTCCAAAACGTGAAATTAGGTGGTCACCAAACGTGTCTTTCAATAAATCGATTGTGGCACGAGCTGTGTGACATGTTGCGCCGTCTTGTTGAAACCACAGCTCCTGGACATCATGGTTGTTCAATTCAGGAATGAAAAAATTAGTGATCATGGCTCTACACCGATCACCATTGACTTTAACATTCTGGCCATCATCGTTTTTGAAGATGTACGAACCAATGATTCCAAAAGCCCATAAAGCGCACCAAACTGTCAGTTTTTCTGGATGTTACGGTGTTTTGACATACACTCAAGGATTATCTTCACTCCAAATGCGGCAGTTTTGTTTGTTGACGTAGCCATTCAACCAGAAGTGCGCTTCATCGCTATACAAAATTCGCGCGATACGTATTCCGCACAGAACCATTATTTTCGAAATGAAATTGCACTATTTTCAAGCGTTGTTCAGGCGTGAGTCTATTCATAATGAATTTCCAAATCAAACTGACAATAAATCACTTCTCAGCTGTTAAATCGGTCGGCATCTTCAACAGTAATGCCAACTTAAAGTTCTATACCTCTAAAAAAAACACCCGTTACTTGTAGTATGTCAGTATGGAGCTGAATTTCCCTCTTATTCCAGAATGCTGGGCGACAGAACTTTGTTAAAATTCTAACAAATATTCTGCAGATAGTTAAATGAGCTTTCTACGTCATTAAAATGGTAATATAGATGAATTACAACGATTTTCCATTTTAAATTGTTTCTGCAGAAACTGTTACATTTTTCAAATTTGTCTAGTTCTTCCGGTACTGTTAAAACTCCTAGTAAGGGTGAAATATTTCTGTGAGCTATTATTTCGTCATCCAACACATTATAAAATTATCTGTTCAACGCGATGTTTTCAAGCCTCTTCTACGTAAGCCAATAACGACGACTGGCGTCGTTAGAATTGGCGACATTATTTTTTGCCAGCTGCAACTATGTCGGCGTTTTTAAGTTTGCCGACGATAATGGTAATCTGTTTATTATTCGGTGCGTTAGAAGTGCACTTAACGCGATTTTAAGCTACCAATGGAAGTCTTCAATTTTAATTCAGTCATTCTGGAAGCAAAACCGAGTCGTCTTCTGATAAAAAGTAAGGGGCATTGATGACTAATCGGAAAAGTGTGTCGAAAGTTTATTGTATAGATAATAATCTGTGATAATATTATTTTAACCTTATACAAAGAATTTGAGATTAAGTTAAAGTTGTGGTGGATTAATTGAAAATATTATCAGGTACCGATAGAAGTAATATTTTTAAATTAATTTATTGTTGTTTGAAATTGTTTTCCTTTCCTTTGTCACTTGTTGTGGTTTTCCGGTTGTATATGACATAATTTATTTTTTTACGACATAATTTAAATAAAACTAAGTAGTTTTTCAATTTTCACTATAACTAAATCAAAACATGACAATATCGTTTCGCCAACACAGTGGCTTCATCAGATGTTGATGATAAACTGTTTTAAACAAATTTATCATCAACATCTGATGAAGCCACTGTGTTGGTGAAACAATATTGTGATGTTTCGATATAATATTAGTGAAAATTGAACCAAGAGAAGGTAGGTTTCAGGAAACCTACCTTCTCTGACGCCATCATAAATTTCAATTCGTTCAGTCCAATAAGCCACCGAATCGCAGCTCTCAATTCAATGGTCCATAGGGCCTTTTCAATTCCCTTATCTAAACAAGACCTCAGGGAAGAACTTAATGTGATTTGTACGATAGGTAGGAACAATCAGTTCCCACTGAAAATAATCAATACACTAATTAATTATACAGAAAGAGAAACGCTTCATCAATAGACATTTATATAGGCCACAATACATCAATAGTGATAATGACAGAAATGAATTAAGATATGTGAGCTTCCCTTATACACACGTTCCCTCTTCAAAAATCATTAAGTTCTTCTAAAATAATAATTTAAATATAGCATTTTCAAGTCACAGCAGATTGGATAGAATGATCTTTAATAACAAATTTTCTGAATCCGAGCCAATGAAGAAGTCTGGAATTTATAGATTGGACTGTGAAGAATGTAAGTCGTCATATGTTGGCCAGACCGGAAGATGTTTTGAAACTAGGCTGAAAGAACACGTAAAAAACGGACAATCTGCTTTTCGGGAACATCTAGAGTCGACAGGAAATAAGATCTCAAGTTGTTTTAAACCTTAGATACTTCATTACTGTGAAAAAGGAATTAAAATGAACTATCTGGAAGCCATGGAAATAAATAAACTTCAAAAATCCGATAAATACGATTTTCTTAATGACCAGTTAGACCTAAACCATTCCCCGCTGTTAAATCTCTGATAATTTGGAAACCCCCACCTCTATGACGAAATTCAGGGTGACCCGAACAGATCTGCAAAATATTTATAGGTTGTCTTTGTAATATGTATTCATTCTTGATAATGCTGTAAAAGGCGAAACTAGTCGAATAAAGAATTGTTCAGTCAGTGATTTTTAGACAAATTTTTATTATTCCATTGAATTTATTGATGTAATAGAGCTTCAAGACCTGGATTATCTCTTGCTACATAGGTTGAAACAAGCCGTCATGTTGGGAGGAAAAAATTTCACTTTATATTTGGATGCTTAATTTCAAGTTCGCAAGGTTGACCTGGTGCATTATTCGAAACTAGATCTGCTGAAAGTCTAAATTCTTTTTTTTTTCAAATGAGTTTCAACTTCCGAAACAAAAAAAATTCCGGAACCACTTACAATAAATAGCTATTAGATCCTCGAATAAAGAAATCTATTGCCGCGAATATAGAAATTGGGTTGCATTTCTTTCAATCCGCGAATAGTGAAAACGCGAATAAGGAAATTTTACTGTATAGATTTACTTTCAAAATGTATTATTGACTATCGCTTGTTTAAAACGAACTTGGTAATTCACTCTTAAATACTTTAAGGCCACAAATTGTTTTATAGGGCTAGTCAATTCATTGAATATGAAATATCAATTCATTGAATGTTTAGGAAACTGCATAGAAATATACTATTGTTTTACCTGTATTACGAGAATCTTAAATAAAGATTTAGAAAGCTTACAAATTTTCATGTAAAAACTGTCGCAATTCCTTGTATTATAATTATGCACATCACTGACACATGTTACATATTTTATAACTCTACATTGAAACAATTTGTTTTTAATTTTGAATATAAATGTATATGTAGCATAAAGTATTCTCTATACTGACATAACTGACATTAGTTTAAGACATAAGCAATTTAACATGCTTTCGATTGGAGTATATCTATTACATTTCAAAACTGTTCGCATAGATGTATTCTGCAATTTTTGTAGCTGCTAAGTTTCTTCTCCTGTCAATCCAAATGACAGTGGAACAATATTCAAAGTGTGGCATTATTATGGATTTGAAGAGCAATTACTTCACATATGTCGTCAGGTTTTCTTCAATTCTTTTCAGAAAGTTGATTTCCTTGGATTCTTAATTCTGAAAGTCTCCAACCGTAAAGCCGCAAACACACAGGATCGCAACATTCTCTGTCGCAGCTTCAACTTGAGTTTCTAGTTAGAAAAAAAACGATTTCGTGTCTATTTATACGATCGAATTTCCAATGTCGAAATTATCTGATTAGTCTGTCGCTTTTTTTCGTCGTATCGTTCACGATTCGTCGCTTATCGCAACGCGAATCGCCAATTTGCAACAACGCAATCCTAACGGAAATGTCAAACGTCCGACCGTCGTCGTCGTCGTCGAAAGAGACGATTGTTAAAAGTGTAGAATTACCGCGCCGGATTCGTGTTGCTCTTGCCGGTTCGACGTACGTGTAAACTTAACGTGTTCACACTTGACCTTCGGCATTCAATCAATGAACTTTGCGAAAACAATCGCACATACTCGCCGGAGAGAGCGCTATAACCAGATTTCCTTATCGATGGTCAGTGAGCGGATTAATAGAGGGAAGCTTTAAATAGCTCTCAGGTCGCTCGAAATAGCGAAAGATGTGTTATTCATACGTCGCGTCGTCGTCTCCTACGATTATTACGGTCAGCCGTCGTCGGTGCGCCAATATTTTACGTGGCTGGGCCGAATTTGCGAAACGTTCGGAATGCGCGCGTTCTATTTTCGCTATAATTCGGTACACGCATATTGAGACGGGTCGCGTGAATGCACCGCAGGCATTCGGACGAGGTAGATATTCCAAAAATGCGGCGCCGGGCGATTCGTGACTAATTCGACTTGGAACGCGCGTTGTAAACATTTTTTTAGCGAGAGAGCGCAAGGTTTATCTCGAAAAACTTCGAGATTTCTCCTCAAACTTTGCGCAGAAATTCGAGGTTTTATTCTTCTCGCAATTTCCTCCAGTGAAGGTTGGCAATCTTTGTTTGGAACTCTTTTCGTCATGTGCTATACCAAAGGCTACCTTTTTTCCCCTGGTTTTGCGCTATATCTCCTTCAAAGTTCTACTGGTTTGGTAGACCCTTCACTGCTACCACTGGCGAATATACATAACATTTGGGGGGGGTAATTTGGGTAAAAAAGTAGTTTGTATACTCCATATTTCACGTTAGTTTTCAAGGCCGATTTCAGTGGGTAAATTACAAATAGATTATATCAATATTGTTTTAAAACGGAGGAACAAAGTGAATACAAGTAGAGGAAAGGAACAGATCACAAAATTGTTTATTATAAAGACTTATATTGAGGTTAACAATATTTGCGGAGATTGCAGAAAGAAGTACACCAAGACCCTATGGATGGGAAGAAAAGGTAGTCCGTTAGGTCTATTTTCGGATGTACAGTTTCTTAAGTAGGTCTTCACTCTTGTCAGGCTGGAGAAGGATATCTCCACGTTGGCAACCGGGAAAAACTGCTAGAAGTTTCAAGAGGATGTAAATGTTAGGGAAGAGAGTTCTATCACAATTTGCGAGAAGTCCAATAGCAGTTTTTGGAAGATTTTAAGGCTTTTCCTGGCTCCACTCTTCCACACCATAAACTAACTCTGCACAATCTCTTTCAATGACAAGTCATCTTCGTAAAAGTTCACAGCAGTCTTCATTGAACGAAAGTCAGTCTTAGTACAAAACTGTGGATGTAGATTTTGTAAGAATGCAACTGTTTCCTTGCGGAATTCGAATCGCTACCTCACTGAGTTACAAAAATCATCCAGGTATAAAAAGCTCCACGATAATATTACAGTGTCTAACTTAGAGGGTGGCTTGACCCACTAGCCCCTCGCCTCTATATTAGTCCCTGGTAAGGAAGTTGCAAATCTGTAACTCATACGAATGTTTTTGAAAGGTATTGTCTTATATCTCCTTCGAAGTTTTAGTGGTTTCATAGACGCTTTACTGCTGCATTTGGAGGAATAGTCATGGCTAAACTTCGCTTTCAAAGCCATTCCATGCTTACTCACAAGTTTGTTATTATATAATTATCATGTATGTGAGTGAATAAAATCGAATTATTAGTTCTATCATATTCCCTAAAACTCGTCAAAAATGTAGAGGTGTCCAAGTGACAAGTAACTCGAAAGAAAGTTGAAGCATTGAGAAGCTGGTCACTTTTTCAACGTGAAAAGTGATTCGACCGCACTTATTTAGCTCATGGGCACCTCTTTCAGCTCTTGCTTTCACTTTCTGTGTTCCTAATACAAGCGAAATACGAAAATGGTGCCCCTTTGCTGACGATGGCGACGATTTATTCCTTGTTTTCCACTCTGAAGCTTGTCTGAAGAAATCTTCACTTCGACAAAACAAGTGTAAAGTCTGGACTAACTTCGAACAAAGGTTCCTAAAGGCGGGTTTAGACGGCGCGCACCCACTGCGCACCAACCTCGCAGTCGGCTCGCCCTCAACTCGGCCGGCAATAAACTCACTGTAGGTATAGACGACAGGCATCCACTCGCGAGGCGTGAGGTTAGGGACCGAGTGTCCTTTGATGCGCGACCAAAAACCGACTGACGACAGCTCACCCGAGTTGTCCTCACTGTGAGAGGCCTCGAGGGAGGAGGTGATTACATTGTGCGAGGGACCGGAAGTGAGGCTGGTGCGCGAGTGGATGCGCGCCGTCTAAACCCGCCTCAAGCTGCTTACAACTTTCGAAGTTGTATGTCGTCCCTGTCAGTTCCAAAGCTCGTACGATCATAAAAGATCTTGTTTTGGTTTTTTAACAGAAAAACTAATAGTTTCTCTTTTGCCCTTTTTTTCATCAAAAGTATCTGATTGTTGTTTCAGTTCGTGGATAAGTAGTAATAAATTAACAGTCAGTGGTTCTATAGGTGGGTAAATGTAGACAGGGACAAAAGCTAGAATCCTACCAAAATATGGAGTTCGAGGTTCGGAACTGACGGCAATAATGAGTCTATATCAAAGAACATTAACACCGGCAACGCAAAACGTTTCCAACATGTGGAATTCACTACAAATAATTGGTATATAAGATGACTGTTCCATTCAAATAATTGGTTGTTTTCTAATAAAATTTAATACGTAGTTGAACGACATGTCTTAACGTTGGAAGCCACCCAGAGCATCAAGTTATTACATGCACACGCCAATATTGAAATACGCAAATTGTCGAGGAATTAAATTCCCCGAAAGCAATATACGTGAATCATTATTCCGTTGATAGTCTCCATATTCGAGTCGTCTCAGGTGTATTCGTTCGATTTGCGTGGCCCCCCGTCCGCGTTCAATGCGGCTAATCGTTCCGCTTGCTGTAGGTCGAAAATCTTGGGGCGTGTGCAAATTACTTAAAGTTAAGAAATCTCGACATTAGAAGTCGCATCGAAACGTTGCCGTCGGCCGTATAAAATCTATGACTGCGTCATTAAATCTCACCGTTGTACGTGAACGACTTAGATGAGATGCAACTATGGTGACCCCTTGTGGGGCCCATAGGCAATGACCTTACGTGAGAACGCAGTAATCCTTTGGAGATTCGTTTCTTTTGCGATAAAATTGCGCATAAAGAACCGTCACTTAACGTAGATATCATTGAAAAACCCTTTTCACTTCACCAAGAATTCATCGATCAGAAAGAGGCAATTGTTACTAGTTTTATAACCTTAACAAACATTGTGTTAATTGGCCATGGTGCCCTTGGATTCTTTTCATCGACAACTTTCGGGGAGGTTATAACAGACTTCAGCATATACCCTGAACCTCTTCTGATATTAATGAAAGGAGCGCAAAAATCTTGAAAAAGAATTTCTGCATAATTTTTGCTAAGAAGATACAAGTTACCGATCCCTTTAATGTCCAAGTATATGTACTACGTATGTAAGTCATTCAATTCATCACTTTCTTTTGCTAGGTATTTCTAATAGAGTGGGTTGATATACGATTGCACAAAGATAAAGCTCAAAGCATTAAATTGGAGTACCTACTTGGTGAACTTGATACATAGATTATAAGAATAGAGACTTTGAAATTGAGTAGAACGAGGACGTCCAAAAGCTCATCAACTCAAAGCAGACCTTGGAAAAAAGTTAATAGCTCAGATTCTGGTTGCAAAGTACTAAGCACCAGCATTTTCAACCTCAAAGAAGTAGCTTTTACTGCGTCATTATTCTAAGGGAATGTTTTCGAATAGAACCACGAAAAAGTTGAAAAGGCGTTTGTTCTCCAGCTGTTGCTGGTCTTCATCGAAGCACCTGTAATGTGATATGAAGCAATCAAGTTAAATTTGAATTTAATACTTCTTGTTATCTATCTGGAAAAAAGGCACTATCCCTACCTCAGAATGTGTTGAATTGTCTCTTTCGAATTCACTAGGAGAAGACCGCCGAGAACAGATCGCCCCAAAGAGCACCTTGTGAAGATGTTGATGAATCGAATAAGGGCAGCAAAGTTCTTAATAGCAGTCACTCATCCACCAGTATTGTCAAACTTGACGAAGTATCGTTTACTTCTTGAATATTCCAAGGGAATATTTTCGAATAGAACCACGTAAAAGTTGAAAAGGTGTTTGTTCTTCAGCTGTTGCTAGTCTCCATTGAAGCACCTTCAATTTAACACTTCTAGTATCTATCTGAAAGAAAAAGGCTCTATCTCCTACCTCAGAATGTGTTGAATTGTGTTTTTCGAATTCACTAGGAGAAGAGAGCCGAGAGCAGATCGCCCCAAAGAGCACCTTGTGAAGATGTTGATGAATCGAATAAGGGCAGCAAAGTTCTTAATAGCAGTCACTCATCCACCAGTATTGTCAAACTTGACGAAGTATCGTCTACTTCTTGAATATTCCAAGGGAATATTTTCGAATAGAACCACGGAAAAGGTGTTTGTTCTTCAGCTGTTGCTACTCTCCATTGAAGCACCTTCAATTTAACACTTCTAGTATCTATCTGAAAGAAAAAGGCTCTATCTCCTACCTCAGAATGTGTTGAATTGTGTCTTTCGAATTAACTTGAAGAAGACTGCCAAAAGAAGATCACCTTGTAAGGAAGTTGATGAATGAAATAACAGCAACAAAGTTCTTCATATGAATCACTTATCTATCAGTATTATCAACCTTGAAGAAATTACCATTAGCTGTCGAATCTGAGAAACCGTTGTTGAATAGAACCGTGAAAAAATCAAAGGGGTGTTTCACCTTCTTATGGGCTAATCATGGGTTGAACGAAAACATATCTTCCATCAATAGCATTTCTTTTTGAAATGCATGGTGTTTTCAAAATTTCTTGATGAAATAAAATGTGGTATTCCTTATTGCTCGACATGATCATACGTGTTTATGATGTTTGGCTACGTTTTTCTTCAATTTACTCATCAGTTTCCAAGGTTACCATCACAGCAGTTCCCTTTACACTAGACTGTGCGATATCCTGCTTTTGTTGTGTATTTATAAACGTTCAGCGGTATCTGTTCACAATGAATGAGAATATTTAACTCATCTACTGAATTTAGAATATCTCATTATCGTGCCGGGGTCATAGTTCTTGTAATTTACTTGTAAATAATTTTATAATCGCTGTAAATTTAATGAAATGTTCAACAGTGAGACAAATCCATTCATCGTCGTACTATTTGCGGTGGCCATAATAGCTGCATTGAGCGTAAAATTTTTACGAGGAAAAATGCGTGAAATAGTAATCCAACTGGCGCGTTAAAACCATAAGCTAGTTGGTCGGCTCGCATTCCATTATAAACATTATTATGGACGATTCCCGAGAGATATAGCCCCTCTCGGTCGCAGTCAATGATCTGGCTACGAGCATTCTCGGTGTTTATTATGGAGCAAGGAGGACGACGGTTGTTTAAAGTAGAATAAAATATAAACGCGAAGAAAAATAGTTGTGTTTAAATGCGCCGTCGTAAAACGCGATAAGACTTTTCATGAAATCGAAGAAACGGATCGTCTTTTTTCGTTGGAATTAGTTCGATACCCTCGCGGTAAATTTATCAGAGTTGAGTTTATTTTCTGTCGAGATGGAAAATTATTTCTTGCAGTCCTTTATTTTTTTGTAGCAGAAACCATAGAAAACATCTTTACTTTAACTTCAACGTAAAGCAGATAGAATGATGTTACAATACCGATTCTGAACTTTTGAGCACAGAAATTGTTTATGCGCCAACTTGTCATTGAACCGAGAAATATAAGACACGATGAAGAAAGAAGAGACCGAAAACCTTTTCATTTGGACTAGTTTTTCGCATTTTTTCTTCCTACCCTAACACGACATGCTTATATATGGCCTTCAACTTTGTCATTTCAGCGCAAACCTCAGCCGAATACAATAATGTTTGATGCAGATTTTGAACTTATAAGTAGCCCACAAACTGTTCATATATCAACTTGTCTTTGAACGGAGCAATATAAGAAACGATGAAGAAAGAATAGACCGAAAACATTTTCATTTGGGCTATTTTTTCGCATTTTTTCTCTATACCTAAACACGACATGCTTATATATGGCCTTTAATTTTGTCATTAGCCAGATACAATAATGTTTAGTAAAAATTTTGTACTTATAAGTAGACCAAAAATTTTTTATGCACCAACCGATTTTTGAACCGAGAAATATGAGAAACAATGAAGAATGAAGATACCGAAAACTTTTTCATTTGGCCTATTTTTTCGCAATTGTTTCTTCATACCGAAACACGACATGATTATATATGGCCTTTAGTTTTGTCAGTAGCCATAAACAATAATGTTCAGTAAAGGTTTTGAACTTGTAAGTAGCCCAGAAATACTTTAAGCACCAACTTCTTTTTGAGCGGAGAACGATGAAGAAAAAAGAAACCAAAAACCATTTTATTTGGCCTATTTTGTTGCAATCTTTCTTCCTACTCAAACGTAACATGATTGGAGGATATGGCAGAAAAGATATGAGTGTTCTTGTCAACTTCTAAAAATATTCGACTTGTAAATTGTTTCTTTTTAATTACTCCTATCATCAAATCGAATAAATTCTCTTTGTAAGTCATTTACCGATGATGCTACAAAATGCGAAGGTAGTCCAAAATAAATGCTAAGTCGTTTCAAAAAATGAAAAATTTAAAATTGTAGTGAAAACGATGTTATCTACATATACACATTTTTATTTTACAATTGTGATGTACGTTACACCATCACGATGTTTTCTTCGGCCTATCCACTAAAAATTTATGACGAAATAAGTCTTTAATTTGCGGTTTATAATTAAGTGTTTTCATAGCATTATTTCAATTCACGAGTATCAAAATAACGGTGATAGAGAATCTACTATCAATGTTCCCACTCCTGACAGGAATTTCTCACTTCACAAAGTTTCCATATTTATATCATGAACTGCCAAGAATTTACATAAAAACTACTGAAGCAGGAATTATGTGAAAAAACTTTAAATGTCACTGATAAAAATTGAATTTTGATAAAAAAAAAATTAATTCATTTCAACTTTGAATTGCATTCTTTTTGTATTCTTCCATAATATTATCTCGGTAATCTTCGTATGATAAATTCAGAGTAATACTCAAAAAAATTTGACAAGCAGAAACTGATATCGAAACGGTAAGAAAAACGTATTTCTCAATTTGTAAATTGTCGAATGGAGAAATTCTTTTTCATACAATGAACCGTTTTTCATAAGGCAATTCATTATACAATTTCACTTGAGCAATACATAAATTCTAGCATCCCGCGTATGAATAATAATAAGCTAAGCATTTATGGTGTTGAATATCTTGCTAAATATCGTTCTTTGTTCAAAACAGGAACAAACAAACACGAGCATTCTGCTTTCTCACTATGTTTCCTAGAAAAAAGTTGTGTTACTGTAGTCTCCCGTTATAATGACGATGTTTTCAATTAAATTAGATGGAAATTAATCCAGAATACAAACGACATGTACCGAATTTTTCTACGAAGAAGATTCGAGTGAAAATTGAAATTAGTAAAAATTGGATGTGATCGTTAGCTTTAAACGGAAGTTATAAAAGAGGCATTTAATTTAATTTGGTTGGGTAAATTGGGTAGTGACCGCTATTCTCTTATGATAAGCATATAAATTTTCGTATAAGAAAATATTCTAATGATATGAATAACTGGGTGGTCCCAAAATATGGGCTAGTCGTCCAAGACTCGCTAGCATCAATTAGGATTTTATTTCAGAATTAATTCAGAAGGATTTCATCCCACAATATTCATTTTAGCTTGATTATGTTTAGGCTTAGAAATGTTGCAGATTCTGTCGTTCCTTTTTCTCTTCCGTGTGAATCTATTATTTGACGAGGCTTTTCTAATTAAAGTTGTCCCCACAAATTTGAAGCATTACTAATTGGTTATAGGTCTTCTGTTGTCCTCTTGAGCGGCCTTTTTGTGGTTCTCTCTATTGGTCAGTGTCTCCATCACACAGTAATAATAATAATAATAATAATAATAATAATAATGTCAAATATTTGCACCAAGAGAATACAAAGAGAGAGATGACACCGTGGCTGAGGTTGTGCATTAAGAATTAGCATTAAAATTACGTCTTTTACAGAAGGAAAAAGTTCCTTAATACAACGATATTTCGCCATCAATTTTAGGGAATAATCGCTTTAAATTCTACTGAGACCGTACTATCTTGACTGATCCAAAGTTCCCCACAAGAGACCTTGTCTTCACCTGGTTGACGAAAGAGCTAGTGAAGCCACTGACTGTCGGTGGCCATTCTAAATGGAATTGATTTGAAGGACTTTAAATTCGAGTGCACAAGAACGTCGTCAAGACTGCAAAAAATTGAGACTCGGCGAAAATCTCTACAAGGAATTACAGAAATCTGTGCTACTTGCCACAGCAAGGACTGTCACAAAGTCACGCAGCTATGAGGACCGCCGCCACGGGCATGATAATTCGGAAAGGGTCCCCACAGAACGCAATCCTGATATATAATATCTGGGATAAGTAAAAGTTTCCCTGTAATGGAGTATGAAAGCCGTAAGACTTGAAATTGGAGATAAATATTGGTTCCAAGCACTCATAAATCGAAAATGTCTTCACTCCTCGTTTATACCCAAAAATCGGTAAAAAATCGTTTTACATCGACATTTCTGCACTCGCAAACAAAACTCGATAGAAATATAAATAATCGATGGTTTGGACGCCACTCCGGGCGGTCGGCCTACTTAATTCCCATCGATCTCTAGAAAAATCGCGACAGATCTTAACGAATTCGACGTGGTTCCGACCCCGCTCGACCTGCCTCAGCTCACGATTATGCAAAGTAACCCCGGTCGTCGTGTCCGCGGAAATTTCTCTTCTAACGTGTCGCGGGCGCTTTTCGTGTCCGAATCGAGATCTAGAGAGGGCGTGGCGGTCGCGTCTCAGATAAGAGTATCCAAGGGGGCCACGTTTCACCTCTGCGACCTCACCGACCCGTCCGCCTAAGTAATTACGCCGTTGTGATACCTCTGTGTACCACGTGATCGCGGAGGATCGTGATCTCGTCTAACGGGAGTTAATTTCGCTGAAATCGGGGGCGGCCGGTCGTTGCGTGAGTAAAATCTAGGAAGTGTCTGGTACCCGGCAATTTCGAAGTTGCTCGCACCGCCCAGGGTACACGGACCTTCTTTATGCGGCGTGTTGGAAGTTAACTTGGATATCGTATCCCTGTCGCGGAGATGTCAGAAGGTGGCGTAAGTTTCGTGGTGAAATAGGGCGTGCATCTATGCAGAATTTCCTTGAAACATACGAGAGAATTTAAATTTGGACAGCCCTCTTGTCCGACAACCTTTTGTTAATGTCATGGCCTTCGTAGAATTAACCGTATAAAACCCTTACTGAATAAAATTGATTACAGATTGACTTGATGGATTTTCTCATATAAGGTTTTTAATGAACATGGTAGAGCAAACATTTAGTGTTGTGAGATTTTTAACGATGGGATTTCGGACATGAGTCCACCTTCACCGCAAGAAGCAATCTGAATGTTTTCAATACAATGAATATCACGAAATATTCTTCTTTGATCATTGTTAAACCTTTAAGAATTTAATTTCTGAAATATTCCCATAACAAAAATTAAAGAACTATCTGCATGGTGTTTCATTATTTCCCACGATCTACTTTGAAGGGCATTTGTTATTTGACACACAGAGTCTTTCATTATCACGGAATTTATTATCAACCTACTCTCAATGATTGGTACTGTAGGAATTGGTATATGATAAAACTTAATTAAAGCATCATAATAGATGCTCTTTCAATCAGATTCCCAAGATATGATTTTCAAAAATAGCACGCGTTCGAATGTTTGGAAATAAAATCACTGTGTTCATTCTATTTTAAGAACGCAATTAACTGTGGAGGATCTTCTGATTTGAAGAAAAACCATGGTTTCAAGAGATACAAAGTCACCGTCAATTCATAGTAACCATTGGAATTCCCACGATATGATTTTCAAAAATAGCATGCGTTCGAATGTTTGGAAATAAAATCACTGCGTTCATTCTATTTTAAGAACGCAATTAACTGTGGAGGATCTTCTGATTTGAAGAAAAACCATGGTTTCAAGAGATACAAAGTCACCGTCAATTCATAGTAACCATTGGACGGCTACGTTCTGCACATAGAATGTACGGTGGCCATATGACAGGTTTGAAGTCATCCCCACTTTGTTTCTGTGGAGAAGTTGAATCATTAGAACACATATTTATGGCCTGTCCACAATACGCAAAGAAAGAAAATGAATGCTTGATCACATATATTCGATTAGAAAAGAAGACTCTATCAATGTAATTATTTCTTATACTGACTTACAAATGTATGAAGTTTTATTTCGATTTTGTAGCAATGTCAGAAAATTCTCTAAAGTATGTTACTCTCAAACTCACTTTTATTTAGTTAATTTCAAAATGCTGATGACTGAATGGTAAACTGTCGAGATCATGAAACTCAAATTAAAAAAAAAAAGTTCGTCTGGTGTTTTCGTGACAATTTATCGATAGTTTTTCTATTTGACGAAACGCTACGTGGCGTACATTTTTCAAAATATTCAATACCGAATCCATTGAAGAAAGTGAAAGTCTTATTCGCCAGCAAACTGACCCGCGACTTCCTTTGTCGTGACCTGTAACTTGGAATTATCGATTAAGATGCAAATTGAGTATTGCTGACCCAACTATTGTCGATGATTCAATCGATTTCAATTGGAAATTGTATATGACCGGAATTGGGGTCGCTTTAGATAGGAACTAGTTTGCGAAACGCCTCGATTAAACGATGAAAATGAGCTGACCAAAGAACAAAACTCTAGGTGTTAGACGAACGTCAACGAAAGTGAATAAGCATACATGAAGAATTACATCTTCGTTGCGTAAGAAGGTTGTAGTTGGATTTATTCCATTCATTAGTTCTCTCAGGAAACTGGTCTGCTTAGTATGTGCTGGATGTGGAAATTTTTCCGCATCCCCCAGGTGAAAATGCATCGAACTCCGTAGAGATATGACCTAACACTATAACTCTATGGTTTGTACTTCTTGCATCGATAGTATGTATACTTTATGAAATGTCCTCGTACATAAAAAATATTTGGCTTCAATTGGAATGCATGCATTTATAAGGACTGACGAACACATCGAAATTGTTCGCTTGTTTCCATAGCCACGAGCCGTTCCCAGGTCGTTTTGGCCTGCTCGTCAAAATAAACTCCCACTTAAGCATTCTTTCGAATAGTTCATTGGAGTAAAGTGGTTTTATACTTTAATGATTGGAAGACTTTATGATGTGCATGCCTTTACACTTTTTAATGTTTTTGAAGCAGGCATTTTAGTCGTAGAAGGTTATTACGTAGAAAAAATGTAAATTCTATTTACTTTTCTGTTAATTATCAAGTTTCCATGTTTTCTTCAAGTTTCTGTCCGTTGAAGACCTCTTGGAGTTCATATAAACAAAAATTATCATACCATAGACACAAGAAGCCACTGTTTGGCGAAACGTGTGTCTGAGTTGTTTAATTTTCAAATTAAAGTGTGTAATTCTAAAAACGTGTCAGTCTCAGCTCATTATCAATCAATATTGCTCTCTTGATATATTGTAAAGAACGTTATTAAGGTATTGATTTGATTGTTTAAGGTATTGGTACAGAAATAAATGTGTTTTTTCGAATAATTCTTTATTATTGAGATTCGCTCATTTCAAAATATTTTTTTTCGAAACTTGATATGGAAGGTTTTGAAATGTATCGTAAAAACTTTTGGATAAATCCTTTGCAATATGTACTTCAATACACTGAAGATCTGTTTCTGGATACTGAACACTTATCAAGATTTACTCAGAACTAAGTTGTGCTGAAAACTTGATAACGATAAAGTAACTCGAAATATATGTCGGTTATCATCTGATTAGAAGTACCGTAACAATCTATCAATCTGTATATAATCATATTGCATTTTTTCGAAGGGTAAAACTAGTTTTTCCCCTTCTTTACACTTCAGATAGCGAACGAAGGTTTACGTATTTAACATTGCGTACCTTACCACGAGATTTTTTCACTTTCCGTCTCTACGAATTCAAATTATGTCGATAATAATTGACGTCGGAAAACTCAGCGACCTTCCCTCCGTCCGATCGATCATCATCAGAGTCAGTTCGAATCCATCCCGCTTCGTTAGAAACGTCGCGGCGATTAGTCCGAGCGGTATTCCGACAATTTGCATTAATTGAAACTCGGCTGCGAGTTTCTCGAAGAATGCAGAAAACGAAACGAGAAATCCGGTTCATTTCCGACGAACTGTCCGATTCAATTGAGGGGACATAAAATGTCGTCGCGTAAAACCGGAAGGTTTCGATCGAAGCCGTCTACGACGAATTCGGACCTCGATCGCCGGACGAAAAATTCTCGTTGTAGGTACGAGGGTTGGCTATGAAAAAAGTGACCGCCACGTGTATTTGATATATTGTGCAGATTGTATACGTTAGTTGTAGATACCATGGTTGGCTATGAAAAAAGTGTCCGCCACGTGTGTTTTATATATCGTCCAGATTGTATATGTTGTTTTATATTCATAGAAATATATATATATATATATATATATATATATATATATATATATATATATATATATATATATAGAGAAGGAACCACTTTAGTTTAACATGTTTCCGAATGTTCAATGTATATAGGTTGTTAAGAAATAATCTCAGGCTCTCAAAAAATAATGTTCTGACGAATATATAAAAGCGACTAGAGAAGATTGTATTTATATTCAAACACTAAATCAAAAATAGCCTCTAAAATGATATAATCAAAAACATTTCGCTAAATTCCTTAAAATTTACTCATGCGTACAGCGAATTTGGTTTATATCGTTATCAAAATTTCATTGCAACAGAGTTCTGTAACTTTTTACATGTGGTTATTAGCCAGGATTTCCAAAATTTCGAAACTTTCATTATTTTTCAGAGAATGTACCATACAAAATAGATATCACTAAATTTAATTGCGATAGAGTTTGTATATTTTGGATCCCTCTGTGAGATCTGATCACGTACTCGAGGTCAAAATTGATGCATAATAATCAACAAACTACTACAAATACCTGTAAGTAAGATTCAAGAAAAATACGAGGAAATATAATTCTAGAACATCATATTGATGATTTTCTTACGAAGGCGACCGAAAGTGGAATTGTATCCCTGTATTTAACTAAGTATGATCGAATATTTTTTTTAAAAAGAAATTTTAGATTTTTGTTGACAAATAACGCATCATAATATTGTTCATCTTAGGAGTTTTCTTTCTTTCTTCCGTTCTCGAACCTTTTTTCATATTTGACGGTATATTTTACTTTGTTTTCTTGAAAAATTGACAAATATTTTGCCCTGTCTAGAGTGTTGAAGCAATACGATTTCTGGAATTTCAAGCAGATAATTCTAACGATTTTTCTCGAATTTCAATGATAAGTTCCAATTGCTGTCATTTTTGAAAACGACCTGCTCTTTTCAAAAGGAATTTTTGAAATTCGTATATTCTTGGTAGTTTCATAACAATTAGAGGTTCTGAACTTATTTCATACACTTATGTCAAAATTTACTTTCATAAGGAGATCTATTGGCCTCTTTTAATTGTTGACCTCTTGTTCTTTGTGGAATTCTTGTTTGTGTCAAGTCATTTTGTTCGAAAATTTCGTCGATTCTCTTGTAAAAGGTCACGTGAAACCCCGGGTGATATTTCGCGCAACCAGGTGCAAAACTACGGCGAGATAACCGCTGTCTTATCGACCCGCGTACACACGTGGGGTAGCAGGAACTCCGCGCGCCAGGAAGTTACTGACCTCTTGATTGCCACAGGGCCTTATTGGTCGGATGGCGTGAACCGGAAACTGTTCTATTCATTTTCATTCCCACATTTATATTCGTCTACGGTTTACGATCCGAACATGCTGCGATAACACTCAGAGGCGTTAAATGTTTTTTCGTCTATTTGGGGCGTACTATTTTATGTTTCCCCGATAAAAGCCGGGATCGTTTTGTTAGACAGGTAATAATATCGTTTCTTGGAGATTTCGTCGGTGGATAATTATGGCTGGTGTTAGATTTCCCCTTCCATGGATATATCCATGTTGACTTAGAGGTTATTTCGTGTCCTGTTTCGGACTTGGAAACCCTTTGCGAATCGGAGAGGTGTATGTCTGATCTTATTTCATATATTCGTTATTTGAATAGTAAGTTTTTGTTTCAATTTAAAGCTACTCAGTTTTAAGATACTTACATTCTAGGGTGTATATAATAATAATTTATATTTGTGAAATAATTCTTACATATATAACACAAAAATAATAAAGTAAATTATTGCCCACTTTGACGATGCCAGTCTGTGGGGCTACAAAAATTTATAATTATTAACCAAAACAAAATCTTCTTAACCGTAATTGAATTATAATGTATTAATTCGGCTTCCGTATTAATTATCTATAAAAAAATTGCATACCATAAAAAATAAAATAAAGAACATTGATACTAAAGAACCCAAACAACAACCAAGGGGATTCTAAAATAACTCAGACATATTCTCTCTTGGTTGGTTTAGTAGATACTTCCTTATCTTTCTTTTAGAAACCATCAATGAGATTTCTCTTATTTCTGTTGGAAGAGAATTATACATTTTGTTTGAGAGATGCAAGAATGTTCTGTCCGTCTTATTTATATATAACTATAGTTATTTGGCTGATGACACCAAGTTCTTTGGTATACATGTTGATTTTCGACTTACGGACCACACACAGAATCCATTGCTACTAGTCTGAGTAGAAGTATATTTGTGCTTCGAAATTTGGTCGGATCTGTGTCTGGTGGAGTGTTTAAGTTGCCATATTTCTCCTTTTTTGAGTCTATGCTTCGATATGGCTTGTTGGTGTGGAAGGCAATTGGAATTATTTTGTGCACGGATTTTAGAGTATGTTTTACAAATAATTACAGACAATTGTGCATGCTATTCTTCCCAGGTTTATATGTTTTTGTTCGTTTATACGCTTACGAAACCAGAGAGTCTAGATCCTTGGGTGGTGTCATTAAACAAGACGAACACTTAAAGCTTTTTGAAGATAAAATTTCACATGAAACCCGCTATTATTGGCTTTTTTAACGGCCATGTAATACTTGATTAGACAGAATACTGCATTGTGACTTCTATTTGGTTTTTTAAAGAGAAACAAGGCCGAAGTGTTCCTTGTGATCAACTCAACTGAATAGTGAAATTTGGTTCCAAAATAAATTTAAAAACAAATGTGATAGAAAAATCGGCGATACTTAAAACGCCAAAGATTTAATCACTAAACTTGGAGATTTTTGTCGTATTGGCATTTGCTATCGTGGTTTCTTTTCGGTGGTAGATTTTGACGCAAAAATGAGTTTTCCACCTGGCGACTCTGATGCTGTAGTGATTTCAAGTGATGTTAAGTTTCGCACTCTTGATAAATTTATTGACGTGGCGATTTTGCCGCAATGTGTATTTTACCGCAATTACGATACAGTTTGCTCATACAGTTCACTGGTTTGTTTTCGAATTTTGAGGTGCATTGGAACCCTCATCAAACTTGTTAAACATTCTTCAATTCTGGATGATTGTTGATTCGTTGAATCGAATTCAATTTCGATTCTTATACAATGAATTATGTTGTTTTGGGTTAGCTCAGAATTTTCTTTAGATGGGCTCAGCTTAAGTGTATCGCTTTGACTGATAAAAGTAGAAGAAGCATTGAGGGAAATTTATTCATCTTTAGAAACATAGAATATTGTTTTTCTTCAGTGTTTCCTACTGATGAAATTGTACATAACCCTTTCGAAGATTTTGGTTACTACGCTCTCAGAAAAAAAATGTTAAAATAGTTGTTCTATTCAATATTAATGAAGTTTCTAAAGCTATATGAGTACTAGAACGTTGAATAAATTATCATTCACATTAATTTATATTGAAATACCCGTTTGAAATGTGTGAATATCCATGATATTTGTACTAACGGTTTGCAAATTTTTATTTTGCTCGCAATAATCTAGTCCTTCCCTTTACCGCCGTATTTTTTGCGGCCCAGGATGTTGCAGCGAGTAGTCGCTGATAATTTCAATACATCGCGAAAAAGTTGCAGTATGCGGTCGAAAACTGTACATTTCGTATCAGCAAGTGTAATGACTGCCGGTCAAGTAAATATCGACTTAATTGAAACGTCTGATGATATATTCGCGAAATATAACAGGAAACATAATTTCCGTTACGTTGTGTACCTAAGAAATAGTTTCGCGGCGTTACAAATATACCGAGTGGCGCTGTGTGTAATTTACGCGGACGGTAATAACCTTAGTCGAGGTGTAGAAGGTCTCGATGAAACATTAATGGAAATCAAAATATTTACGTCGTGGCGAGTCATCAAAGTCTGGAATAATTCGTGTAAAATGCATCAGCGTTGTCTGTTTAGAAAACGAGCATCGGGAATCGCGAATTCCGATCCGGAAAAGAAAGCGTGCAGGACCGGATCCGAGATTTTGAGGACCTAAAATGTAAATTGTTCTTTATTTTTCAGGATCTCCGGTATAAGGCATTAAAATTTTATTTTGAAAGCAGCATGTTTTGTACATGCATAGAAATGAGTATCGATATTCGTGAATTCCTATCCGGAAAGGAAGCGTGCAGGACCGACTCCGAAATTTTGAGGGCCTAAAATGTAAATTATTCCTTGTTTTTCAGGATCTCCGGTATAATGCATTAAATTGCAACTTTAAGACAGCGGGTTTGATAATGGGTATGGAGATTCGCGAATTTCTATCCAGAAAAGAAAGCGTACAGGTCCTGCTATATATTTTTTAAAGGCTTGAAATATTTTGTCTCATTTTTTAGGTTTTATGGTATAATGCATTGAATTTCAGAATCAACACAGCATTATTGATTCTGAAGCAATTCACCAAGTTGAGCATTGAAATTTTTTAATTTAGATCTGGAAAAGAAAGCGTTCAGGACCGGCTTCGAATTTTCAGAGGCCTGAAATATATTTACATAATTTCATAACTCTTTCAGCATCTCCAGTGAAATGAATTAAATTGCATGATCGACACAGATTGTTAAGAAAAATAATTTCAAGATTCGTGAATTCTGATACGGAAAAAAATTATACAGTCCCGGCTTCTAATTTTAATGAGCATTAAATATATTTATATTCTTATTTTTTTTTGGTCTTTTAGTGTAATGCATTAAATTTCGTCATCAACACAGTGCAGCGTCTTCAAAAAAATTAGCATCAAACATAGCAAATTTGGATACAGGTCCGGCTTCGAATTTAAAAGAACCTGAAATGTATTTAGGTTCTCATTTTTCAGATTCTTTGGTATAATGCACTGAATTTCATCTATCAACACATCGTTTTTAGTAGATTCGGGATTCTCAAATTGTTCTCATTGAAAAAAGCCTACAAATACGTATCGAAATTTTAAAGTTCCTGAAAGATATTGAGAATATCTTTTAATTTCTTCAGGTTCTATGGTGAAATACATTGAATTGCGTCTAGAACACAGTGTATTCAGAAAACCTAGCGTCGGAAAAACAAATGAGTATCGGAAATCGTCAATTTTCGATATCAATTTTCTAATCATTTAATTGGATACGGTGGATAGCATAATCTGTCCTCATTTTACGAGTCTTTTACATTCTGACCTTGGCATTTAGGATTTCTGGAATGATTATCAGTCTCGAATTCCAATCCTGAGAAGGAAACATGTTTCTTAAGTGAGAAATTTAGATTTTTATATAAATTTTCAAGTTCACTAGCCAAATTTCAATGAATTCACTTAATTAACGTTGTTGTCTTTTAGTCATCGATTATTATGAAGCATGAGCTTCAATTATCACTAAATTTGCATTCTCGCCAAAATTAACCATAATTTGTAATGCAATGACAATATCAGGAACTGAAAAATTTATTTGTCATTAACCAGCTTCGATATTCGAATGATTTTATCGAATGGAATGGTAATTAACAAATATTTGTCATAGTTTCGTAAATGCTTCGTGCAAAATGAGTAAAAATATCGTAAAATTTATTTTACAATGGATTTTACCGTCGACTATAATATATAGATCGTTAAAATTCCAATATTTGCACTTACGGTTTATTCTTTTTTGAACATTCCTTCGTGAATATTAAATTCCTATCAGTTATATGGAATCTGGTAGGTAAACATTTTTTTTTACTTCATAATTAGTCACAATTCTATTTGAACTCATACATTGTGCCCTATTATTTTCTAAAATATTTTCATAGGTGTTTTATAATCATTTTTTATTTTCACATATGATTATCAATCTATCGTTGATGAAAACGTCATGTATCCTCGATATTCAAATGAACAACGGTATGAACAAAATAGTCATCACTCAAGTTTGACAATTTATTAAATACGTATATTTTACTCTTTTATATTTATTCGGACGACCAATATTCATATTTGAACATAGAAAAGAATAACGCTAATGAGTGTTGTGATAAAATTGAAAATTAAGTTATGTTTTCATTTTAATTATTCTAAAATGTCGTAAATGTTAGGGAATAAAATAATCGAAAAACAAATTAATAATATATTCCTATAAAAATGTCAATAACGGCCCCTACACGGTCAGTAATAATGACATTATCAGTAATGACAGTATCCCCCTCCATTTTCGCTAATGATGGAGCTGAGATCAGAAAATCAGGATTCGCATTATTATTTTTCGTTATTCTAACTTTGTCCACCTTACACGATCTACAGTCATGTTTGATAAGATAAAGTCATAGTTATGTAGTGTTGGATTGAGAAAATATTTCTATTCAAAAATTGTTCGATATTGTATCCCATTTACACCTGCCATCAATCCCATCTTGCGGCTATTCACAAAAGGTTCTTGAAATTCTTAGTTTGAAGTGAGGACACAGTTTATCTACAGAGGGGAGTCGATCATAACGAATTATTGACTCGATTTAGTTTAGTCTCATTGCAGAGCAGGGGAGAAACTTTATCACTCAAATTTTTGTACAAATTACTAAACAATAGTATTGATTGTCCTCCTCTCTTGTCCCCCTTGAAATTTCGTGTTCCTAGGTAAAATTCTCGTAATACAGAATTATTCCACCTACAGACTCCGAGGACCAACTCCCTAATACAATCCCCCATTTGGTTTATGGAGTCTACATTCAATAGAGTTGCCAATAATTGTGACATTCACTTCGACTCCATAGAAATTATTATTAGGAGTTATGTGAACGAAGGAAATTGACTAAAATGAATTGATTTAGATTGAGTTCTTTGTAATATTTCATTAAATGCTATTATTTAGTTATTAGTTACTATTTTAGTTTTTTTTAGATTAGATTGAGCTGTTTGTTATATCTCATTCATTTTAATTATTTAGTTAGTATTCAACATTATGTTATTATTTTCTGTAATTGGGTATTATACCTGTTGAGAATAAAGAACTTATTATTATTATTATGACTAATAGTACTTTTCTCTTCAATGCACTTTTATTTCACCCACCCCAAAGGGGAAGATAAGCCATCCATTCAGGGGTATTTTAGATTTTATCTAAATATTCTTTATATAATGAATGTTTCAAATTGGGATTTTCTTTCGTATTGTTAATGTAGAAACATCAAGACGACGTGGTAGATCTGCGACAGTTTGACCCGAGAATTATACTATAGGAATTTTTCGCGCGGATAAATTCCTAGGGGAACTATGGAGCGCCACGGTACCGTCTGAATAATCTGGTCACTCACCTCCCATCCGGCCATATTTCATACATTGCGGCTTTCAGTTCAATCACGAAACTATTTCAGATGTCAGCAGGATTTCTTCCGCTCAATCTTAAGTTGATGGAATGTGTGGTGGGCTGCGTTGTCCGTTATAATCATCAATAACGTCATTTTCGTATTGTCAACGTCGTCGTCTTCTTCAATCCCATGTGATTTATTGAGGGAGAATCGTCGTTCTTCTA
The DNA here is from genome assembly GCA_030704895.1 of Henosepilachna vigintioctopunctata. Classification (NCBI taxonomy): domain Eukaryota; kingdom Metazoa; phylum Arthropoda; class Insecta; order Coleoptera; family Coccinellidae; genus Henosepilachna; species Henosepilachna vigintioctopunctata. The sequence continues at coordinate 1,734,006 of JARQZJ010000126.1, forward strand.
CGCGTGTCGTATTTTCGTGCAACCATCCATGCATTTAATAATAATAAGTTCTTTATTCATAACAGGCATAATACCTAATTGCAGAGAATAATAACATAATGTTGAATAATAACTGAACAGATAAATGAATACAATGAAATGAAATATAAAAAAGAGCTCAATCTATTATGAAAGAACTGAAAAAGTAACTAATAACGAAATAATAAAATTAAATTAAATATTACCAAGAACTCAATCTTTCCTTTGTTCACATAACATAACATGTTGTCAACATAAGGGTGTTTTTTTTAGAGGTATAGAACTTTAAATTGCAATAAAACAACGATGGATCAATTGATGTTGTCAATTGACAACAATTTCTTTATTCAAAAGATAATCTTGTGGCATTACATTTTAAATATGATTTCTGGAATATGACCGCCACGTCTGGCTCGGGTGTAGTCCAATCTGGACGTCCAATTTCCGATGCCTTTTTCCAACATTTGTGGTAATATCGGCAATAACACGGCGAATATTGTCTTTCAAATGGTCAAGCGTTTGTGGCTTATCCGCATAGACCAATGACTTCAAATAGCCCCACAGAAAGTAGTCTAGCGGTGTTAAATCACAAGATCTTGGAGGCCGATTGACAGGTCCAAAACGTGAAATTAGGTGGTCACCAAACGTATCTTTCAATAAATCGATTGTGGCACGAGCTGTGTGACATGTTGCGCCGTCTTGTTGAAACCAAAGCTCCTGGACATCATGGTTGTTCAATTCAGGAATGAAAAAGTTAGTAATCATGGCTCTATACGATCACCATTGACTCTAACGTTCTGGCCATCATCGTTTTTGAAGAAGTACGGACCAATGATTCCACCAACCCATAAAGCGCACCAAACAGTCAGTTTTTCTGGATGTAACGGTGTTTTGACTTACACTTGAGGATTATCTTCACTCCAAATGCGGCAGTTTTGTTTGTTGACGTAGCCATTCAACCAGAAGTGCGCTTCATCGCTAAACAAAATTCACTTATGAAAATCGGGAACAACGGCAATCTCGTTTTGGGCCCATTCGACGAATCTACGCCTTGCTTGATGATCGTTTGGCTTCAATTCTTGCACGAGTTGGATTTTGTAAGCACGAAAACCAAGATCCTTCCGCAAAATCTTCCATAAAGTGGATGGACGCAGATCCAATTCCTGTGCTCGATGGCGGATGGACTCATTCGGGTCTTCCTCAATGCTACGCTCTACATGGTTAATCGAATTAACTGCTCTGATGGACGATTTTGTCGATGATAAAATGGACTTAGTCGACGATACGTATTCCGCCCAGAACCATTATTTTAGAAAAAAAATTGCACTATTTGCAAGCGTTGTTCGGACGTGAGTCTATTCATGCTGAATTTCAAAACCAAACGGAGAATAAATCACTTCTCAGCTGTTAAATCGGTCGCCATCTTCAACAGTAATTCCAACTTAAAGTTCTATACCTCTAAAAAAACACTCTTCATTTAGACTTCTGCTTTCTAGAGGTTATTCTTGAACTCTTAAATTAATTTCTATTAATTAGCTGATTTCATCTATTACATCCAAATTTTTGTTGAAAACGATCGTAGAAGCCATAATATTAAGTACCAACATTTTCCGTTTCCACGAGCAGCCTGTATTTATATATGCATACCTACTTATGGATTTTACCAGGAATTCGTTTAAATTCTATTACTTAGACTTCATTGAGAAATTTCGTTGAAACTGTTGAATGTGTTATTAACAACTGTGCACATAAAATGAATTCTCTTTCTTCTGTTGTCGTTAAATGCACCATGCGTTATAACGGAGGAAACGGCCGCGTTTAATTCATGGGATGAACAACAATTCAATTCATAACGTGTTTTTACTACGGCTATAAAGCGTAATTTGCTGTTCGTCAGTTTGGTGAATGACTGTGCCCTTTCGATGCAGCTCACGAACTTTTCGATTTCTGTATTCGTGATTGTTTCGTTGTTTTATACGGAGCACTCGAGAATTCACTTAATTTCCCGTTTTTTATCAGAATCTGAAGAACAAATTCTTAACATGACACTTCCAGTCTTATCTGCATTGACTACGGTTTCATTTTATTGTCCTCAATGATTTGAAATAACTCTAAACATGAAGATCACATGAAATATTCGCAGATGTGGCACTATAGGTAAGTACCCATCTGAGACAAAAACAGTCTCGAGAATGAACTCATAAATGGACAAGCATCGGACAACACTATCCGAGAAAAGTCTCAAGAGGTCTCCAAAAGTGCTCTTATCACATGGATAAGCAATTGCAGATATGATAGCAAACCTTCAGTGTGTTTTCAAGACTTTTACAGACAGGGCCAACTTTAATCAGGCCATGAAGAGCGTAGTCCGGCAGTGTTGCCAAAATTTAGTTAGTGGTCTACTCTCCTAGTCGGTTGTTCCCAAAGTTTCAAGCATTATTTCAACTCTTATATCTTATGTATATTTCGAACGAATAAGAAATATTATTCGTATGTATAACATATTATAAGAATATTATATTACCTATTGTGGGCACATATTTCTGTAACAGAAACATATAAAACATTTATTATTGCAAGAAAACAGCGATGTTTTCGATAAAGCCGTAAAAAAAACTTGTATTAGTCAGTGCGACTTATTTACATGAAAATTTGCCTAACCAAATTTATTGAATTATCTGATAGAAGAGTAACCTAAAGGGAAACTGTAGGAATTACTCAAATTGAATTACTTAACCTAAGTAATTATAAATAAATATTATATTTCTGATTATCGCAATCCATAAACTACTTTATGAAAGTATTGAAAGTACTGCGAAAGTTTTTAGAAGCGTCCTTTTGTTTATAGTGTACCAACTCAACTAATGGTGAGGTTATATTATTCCGTAGCCCATAGCGACCCTGTTGCCAGCTACTCATTTCATGGCCTTGAATTAAAGGTGGCCGTGCTACAGATAGCAGAAACCGTGGTTATTGAGTTGCGATTATTTTTGGTTATTCTGAATATTTACCTAAACAATTCTCCAGATATCGGAGGGTTCCTTCGGAGTTATATACCGATTGATTTTGATTATTTTTAATATTTACAAAATGAGTACTAAACGAGAGAATGAAAGTAAAACGGCCCATTAATGAAGTGATGGAGTTGATACATTTTAACGAGGCAATAGTGTTGCTATGGAACGTGAAACATAAAGTCTATCCTAATCTCCTTCCTCTTCTTCATATTCCGTTGTTTGCTCATTATGAAGTTTATTATAAAAGCAAGGGGGTTGCCGAGAATACATTCCAACAAAGATTAATAGATTAATAAGACAGAAATCAATCTCCATTGGACTACATCCTGAGACTAATTTCGAGACTTTGTCTTAGATGGACACCTACCTTTAGAGACTATAAGCTAGAACTTGGTGAAATGGAAGAAGAAAATAATGAATTGAAGGAGACCGCCGACGTTTTACCTCAATCACAGAATAGAAGCCGAAGAAGAGCAAACGGGTATCAATCTGTAGCTTCGAGAACAAGAAAAAGACTTAAACATGTCTGCTTGAAACATTCAATGATTTATTTGAGCTTTTTTGAATGGTTTTGTCCTTTTCAAGGAAAAAGCTTCAGTTAGATGAAGTTGAAACTGTTTGCTACAAAATGCAATCAAGTTTCATTTGAAGGGATCTTTATTCCAACGATTTTGTAACTGTTGTTTGATCATTATTTGCTGATTCAGGAATATTTACGAACAATATTAATAATACAAAAAAGCTTCAACTGGTAGAAGTTAAGCGACAATTTCAACTCAAGACATCAACTCAAAAAGCAACTATAGAAAAAGATGGAACTTTTTTCATGAATGAACTATTAAATTTCTCCTCTAGTGTTCAACGGTATGCAATTTGTTGTATATATTTCCACCGTACGAATTCAACGAATTAAACTTTCGTTTCTTCCAGTTTTAATATGCAATTTCTCAGTTTCTCACTTTCCATACCATCATCTACAATCAACATTTATGCAATCACCATATCGTAACACGTAGGCAAATTAGTGCTTAATTAAAGTATACGTTTTGTTGATTACCTGTTCGCGATAGTACATTCAGTTTTACAACATTTCGGTCATAAATCACTCTTGAACGAACTCTGGATATACGTCGTCATGCTTTCCCTGAACTTGTCAAAGTATACTAACTTCAATAACGCCTCAATTATTCGAAGAGTCTCATCAAGAAGTCGTTTTTCAATCAGATGAGTCGTTTTTTCAGTGATTTCGGCTTATATCGACTTCTTGTAACTGCTAAACTCTAAATAAACTAAAAAATTCATAACAATCCTAATCATAAATTGTAACCCAGCTCGTCTAGTTCATAGAAAGTATATGACTAAATCCACAAATATGTATAATGGGGTTAGAAGTTTCTGTGGCGACATTTGATCCTCACATCCGTTTGTTTTATCGTAATAGAGTGATAAACAATACTGACGAGATCTTTATAAGGTCTAACTAGTTGTCCATTGTTAACATTTTTAACTGGAAACTTTCATTTGTTTCGCTGAAAAATTACACCATTATCAAACATTGCGTGCATATGTTGACTATTCAATCATTTTCCATGTCTCGGTCGACTTTTACCCTGCAGGGTGCCCGTAGATGCCAGATTTCACTCCGATGCTACGTCTCTGTCTAAACGAGTTTTCGCTAACGATTCTATTTGCGTTTTCGATAGAATAAGTGCAGCGACATCGTAGCCGGCCAGGTATTGCTTCACTCTAGTCCGGCCGACGCGACGGTTAATCGGATCGTAGAGATGACAGTTTTACGAGCTCCAGACACGTTTCGGACAAATTAGCACGTTGAAAGAGTCTGGAAATTCGCTTTGGAGAAAAATTTTCGTTGCCATAAATTATATTTCTCGTAATAAATATTTCGTTGCAATAAACGAACTGGATGACTAGATATTTTGCGGACTTCTGTCAGTTTAAAATGGTGAACGTAAAATTATCATAAAGAAATTCATCAATTTTTACTTGGTAAAGTTATTTAATGATAAAAATAGTCAAGAACATTTTTCGTTAAGCAAGCTATCATAGCTATTTATAAATCAAAACATTGAATACTTTTCGACACGGACGTTTCGCTTATCTCTTAGTGAAACATTATGTGAAAAACTATAAATTTTAAAATTAACGCACTTGACTTAGGTTTCACTGAATATATTAAAAACTACATATGTTTCGTGTGGTTAACCAATTATCAAGAGTAATATTGTATACTACTCTTAATACTCATAATAAATGTCTTACATGTTTTTGTTTCAGAAATATGTGCTAACAATAGGCAATATAATATTCTGTATGTTATAAATACGAATAATATTTCTTATTCGTTCGCAATATACATAAGATATAAGAGTTGAAATAATGCTTGAAACTTTGGAAACAACCGGCTAGGAGAGTAGACCACTAACTAAATTTTGACAATACTGCCGGATTACGCTCTTCATGGCCTGATTAAAGTTGGCCGTGACTGGAGAAATCTTCAAAACACACTGAAAGTTGGCTAGCATAGCTACAATTGCATATCCATGTGATAAGACCATTTTTGGAGACATCTTGAGACTTTTCTCGGATACTGTTCTCAGTCGCTTATCCATTTACGAGTTCATTCTCGAGACTGTTTTTGTCTCAGATGGGTACTTACCTTTAGTGTCACATTTGCGAATATTTCATTTGATCTTCATGTTTAGAGTTATCTCAAATCATTGAGGACAATAAAATGAAACCGTAGTCAATCCAGATATGACTGGAAGTGTCATGTTAAGAATTTGTTCTTCAGATTCTGATAAAAAACGAGGAATTAAGAAAATTCTCGAGTGCTCCGTATAAAATCGACGAGACACTCCTGAATTCAGAAATGAAAAAGTTCGTGAGCTGCATCGGAAGGGCACAGTCATTCACCAAACTGACGAACAGCAAATTACGCTTTATAGCCGTAGTAAAAACACGTTATGAATTGAATTGTTGTTCATCCCATGAATTAAACGTGGCTGTTTCACTAGGTTTCACTGAATATATTAAAAACTCTAACCTAAATCAAGTGTGTTAATTTTTAATGTTATAATTGAGTACTTTGAATATATGTTTTGCTTGTATTGCTTGCTTTATATTATTATATGTAATTGACTTGTGATTACTATATTTTGTAGTATGATGTAGCAATTCTGCAAAATAAATACATTATTATTATTGAATGAAAAATACTTGAATTGGTTTCACAAAAATCATATTGAATTATTTGCTTGACAATTGTTTCGGGATGTTACCCCAACTGATAGCTGTTTACAGCAAAAATACTTTATCTTTTGAAAATTGGGTAATACCTCGAAACAATTGTCAAACAATAAATTCAATATAATTTTTGTTTGACCAAGTCAAGTGTTTTTGATTGAATATACCTTGTTAGGCTATGAAAAATACATGCCAAATTATACCACATGGCGTTTGACAAAGCGGTCTTTACCACAATTTTCGATTCCGTCTTGTAAATATTCATCAAATGTCGAAAAAAACCTGTGCTTGTAAAACATTTCATTGTGCATTGATAATAAGTACAGAAATGTAGTGACATATCAAAATTCGCTTGTTTATGATAACTATTTTTTTCATGAGTAATTATTTTTCATCTTTCTCAAGTTTTTCTATTAACTTACGTGCCATGGGGGTGGATAAGGGTAAGTAAACGGGATTGAAAAATCAATGCAACTAAATATTATATATCTTACTCTGTTTCATCAATTCAATTTATGACTTCAGAAACTTACAAAAAAATTTTGGGAGACCCATTTGTCCCCCACGGGCCCTATTCACCTCCACCCGCTATATTGTAACTAAAATCATTAAAAATACATATATTAAATTAAATACTTGACTTAATGTTTCACGATTATATTCAACAATATCAAATAGTCAACATGTTTCGAGCGTGTGCTCATCTTTAAGACTAAAAAAATTCTTTTTTTTTTTTTTTTTTTCCTTTTTTAGTTTTGAATATGAGCTCACGCTCGAAACATGTTGACTATTTGATACTGTTAAATAAAATCGTGAAACATTGAACCAAGTGTTTTATTTAATTTAATATTCAATTATGTTTTACCAAGAGTTAGCGAGAATTCAATCTCAGTCATTAAAAATACCTATATATATTATCATTGAAACATTCATGAAAATAGCTCTAAAGAATTGGTTCCATCGATTTACTCGATATCTTAGGGAGGGGGCCCCAAAAAAAAATTGGAAAAAAAACATTCTGGTCCAAAAAAAATTGAAACCAAAAATGTTTCTGGCAACATCCAGATTCGTAATCTGCAAGCTTTTGCTGAGCTAAAGCAGTTCACAGAATGTGGTATTCACATTTTGAATAGTCAACTTCCTTCAGCTCCCTTCAGCTATTATATTTCATAGAGAAATTGTTTCATCTGGTAATCAGAAGGATGAAGGTAGATGATTCTCCTACTATTTCGATATTTTTCGAATAATCCGAATTGAATACGCGAAATTCCCTAATGATTCATCTTTCGGGCACTATTTTCGTTCGACTAACGCGTCGTGGAATGTTTTTGGGCCCCATTACCTCACCTAATCATTCGTGCCTTGCGCCACTTGGAAATGTATAACTCACGACAGGTAGAAATATGCGATTAATGCCGAATATTTGGACGCTGCACCGTCCGGACAAATAGCTGAAAGGGTGCCAAAGTGGACTAGTTTGCAACTCTGGGAATGTTTACTACGAACGGTCAGAAATAGATATCCCCGTTGAGGAGAGAATTCGGAAAATGCGTTCGATTCGTCCAAAAAGAATGCGAGTGTTATGAATTCGCTCTGGTTCCAAGTGATATCGAAAAACGCTACAATTATGGCGAACTGAAATTGCGTTGAGATTATCGTCGCTACTTGTTCTGCTGGTGTCAATACGGCATCCCAGACTACTTCAGTAAGAGTGAAATGATTCGATAGTGAAGCAAGGGTTCCCATCGTTTTCTTGATCAGTGACCACTTTTATATTATTCTTCTTAGTAAAGGGTGTTTTTTTTAGAGGTATAGAACTTTAAATTGCAATAAAATAACGATGGAGCATTCGATTGAGAACAATGCTCCATTCTTGTCAATTCATTGTCCATTCAATTTTTCATTCGAAAGATAATCTTGTGGCATTACATTTTAAATATGATTTTTGGCATATGACCGCCACGGCTGACTCTGATGTAGTCCAATGTGTTTTTTACTGATTATTATTCGTCCGTGTCGGCCAATCGGTCCGAGTTAAACCAAGCAAAACTAGTAACGAACGATAATCATTTTGACGGTAATGCAGGAAATGATGAGTCTATGATCGTCGCATAGATACACACAAATTGAATGGGAATTCAAGTCTAATTAGGCCTAATGAGGAGTTATTCATTCTGTCAGTTCTGTAATAAATTGTCGATATCATTAACAGACCTTGATCATGTAATTCGTAGGCCGGACTTTGATAAATAACCACAATTTTCCTTGTTTGAAACAATAGTTTCAATAATACCTACGAGAAACTATATAAGCCCGACTAAACTTAATTCCTTCTTTGTTTTTCCAAGTAAGATTCAATAAACTCCTAGGGGTAGGAGATTCACGTAATGATGGCTATTTGAATCGACTTGTTGAGAGAGAATTATGACTAAAATTGTCCAAAATTACTGCAATAATGACTTGATTGCCCCCAAGGAAAAAGCTTATTCATTTAATCGATATTACGTTGGTCTTCTTTTATTTTTTACATTTTTCTAAATTGAAAATCTGATGTTCATTTGAGGGTCATAAGTCATATGTATATATAGCTATTTCGTCTGTACCACAAGGCTCTAGTTCAGGCCCACTGTTGTTTCTTCTTCTTGTAAATGATCTAACTGTCTACCAGTTCATAGTCCCATGTTTGCTGATGATTTAAAAATATACCGCAAAATTGAAACATATGAGGACTGCATATGCTTACAGGATAGCCTCACCGATGTTTCTGATTGGTGTTACCGCAATAAACTCAATCTCAATGTTACTAAATGTATTGTTGTCACATTCACTAAAAAGAAATGGCCTATACAATTTGATTACACAATTAACGAAACCACTGTGAGCAAGGTCTCCGAAATTCGTGACTTCGGTATAATATTTTATTAGAAATTCACTTTTGTGCCTCATATAAATAAAACAATTTTAACAGAATTCAAATCTTATAGGTTTATTGTGCATAATGCTGGACATTTTTCGAGTAGAAAAACACTTATACAACTATTTAATGTCCTTTTAAAGAGCGGATGTATGATTTGGCGTACAATTCCCAATTCTCATAAAAATCATTTAGAATCGATATAACGAAAATGTCTCAAATATCTTATTTGGAGGGAAGATCACGTTTATCCTGCCAGGTGATATTGCCAAACTGAACTGTTAAACAGATTTTGAGCCAAATCACTCGAAGTTGGCAGGGACTTGTTGTCTCTGAAGTTTCTGTATACATAACCTCTTACATGGTTAGATACACTGTCCTATCCTTACTGGCTCTATTGATTTTGATGTTCCTAGACAATGTTCAGTTGCAAGTCAATTTTTTTCACCGGGTACTCCGGAAACTTATTCCCTCGTACAATCACCCATTATATTTATGTGTTCGCTATTCGAGGATTTTTTTGACAAATGCGATATCAACAGTGACTCATTCGCTTTCATTAGTCGGGTTTACTTGGACTCTTTTCACATATAGTGAATTTTGAATTACAACTATATTCTTATTGTCTATTATTTATTGTAATTACTTCTTTATTGATAATGATTTTTCAAACGATTGCATTATATCATTAGGTGTTAATACTGTATATATTTTTTTGACTATTTCCTGTAACTGTGTGTTTATACCTGTAGGAAACTAAAAATTCATTATTATTATTATTATACAGTTTTCTTCTCTTTTTATCTTGAGGACCCGCAGTTAAGAAAACATTTGAATGGTGCGATCTGTTTGAGAAACCCTGTGTTAAAGCATTCTTTGCTTTTCTTCGCGTTGTGTATACTAAGCGTTTGTCTTTTCTCAAATCGATTTAACAACTCGGTTCCGTATTGCAATGTGTATATTCGGGTACCAATTATTTCGTAATTTTTTGAAATCAAACGAATAAATTGTCGTACAAGAATTTTCCAGGTGAAAGTTCCGTACCCGAAATCAATTCATTAAACGTCAACAGTATGACGTTCCACGCTCGAATGTCATTGTCGACGTTAATGAAGTTAAAATGCGTCGTTCTACAACGCGATGCCTTTTCCGTTGTCGATTCGTTAAAGTCGTACCACTTTCGGCAGCCTTCGAAATATGGAGAGAAAGCGCGATCATTATTTTTGGACGTCAGACAATCTTCTTCGAGACATAATGGATTCATATATCATTCCTCCACTTCGTTATGTTCACTTTTACACGTGGTTAAAATTGCGCTGAATTTTCGTGCGACGTTAACAACTTGATCGAACGCGAAAATAAATCAATTTCCTTGACGTGTGGTTTGTGTAATAATGTGCATTAATGTCGAAAGGTACGCTTTTTCCACATTGTCTTCTGTCTTCATTTGAGCGTGTAAAATCATGAAATGATAAACAGTAGGTAATTCTACTAATTAATGTGAATAAGTCTTCGTCTGACTCTTTCAACAACACCGATACGTTTGCAAGAAGACTCGAAGTTTCACCTGTTTCTTTTGATCTATTTTTGTGTCATCTCAATTTTTTCCGTTGCACGTTGCCCAGAGATTTTCGAAATGGTCAACGAGAAATGGATTTAAAATGTATATCTTCTTGACTTGCAAGCTAGATGGAGCTCACTTCCGAGGCAGCGTGCAGAAAAATGGTAAAGGAAGTGAGTATTACGAGTATATGTTGGAGATCTGTGTTCCACAGGGTCCAGTACTGGGCCCTCCAATTTTCCTGATCTCATGCACTCTTAACACTTGCAACGTAAAATTTATCCAAGTATTAGTTTTCTAATAGTAGGCAAGCAGTATTACACTGAAAGACTTTCGATTCGTTCAGATGAAACGTGCAGTTTTTCTTGGTTGCAGCAAATATCTATTTCCATTAGAAGACGATCGCACGGGATAGTCGGAATTTTTATATCTCTCGTTGCGCAAGATCGAGCAGAATTTTTATTCCCTCGATTACGTAAGAATGCCACCCTCGTTACTGGCCGAGTTCGCGAACCCGACAGCAAAAGCCAACTTCCTCGTGTCTGTGGAACGCGCAGAAAAAACATCCGAAGACGTGACCGGTTTTCTTCGACGACAACGACGACGACCGACGGTACATACGTACGACGTTCCTTCGTAAGTTTCGTCGAGCGGCGTTGCCGTACCTATACGTTTGTATCGAGCTCGATACTTTTCGATTCTCAATCAAGTTTAAATCTCAATTTCTCACTTTATAATTTTGAAAAATAATTGAATTCGGAAATGAAGTATGAGCTTAATCAAAATAAAATATTATTCGACGGAAATATTCATTCTTTAATATTACTCAGTAATTAATTACGCGTATTTTATTATGAATTAACAAAATCGATAAAAGGAACATTGACTATAAAAGAACAAAACTATTATTGAAGAGAAAATCTATTTCAAGGAGTTTTGAAAAGGTATAGTTTAAGAGGTAATTTTGAAAATGCTTAGTAAGAATTAAAGAGTATAGAGGTTGTTGTCTGCTAAATGTCATCTTATGTCAATCGTTATATACCAAGCGGAAGAAAATGTCTTCTCTGACTCAAAACTGGTTAACACCAGCGTAAGTGAACAATGATAAGCAAACTAATCTTAAAAAACTAGCCGTTGTTCCTCCAAACTCGTATAAATCCATCTCTTCTTCTACGAGTAACTCTCACCTATCTAAAGCTATAGATACATGCTGAAAACGAATTTCAGATGGTCTCAGAGTCTTCTAATTTCTCTTGAAGTGTCTTCTTAGTTTTTGCAGCAGCAGCACTTAAATTCAAATTCGGGGAAAATCTTCTCCGTTTTTTATGTTTGCTAATGTGAATGGCGTCTTTGACTATACTGTCGCCTAATCGCATCGATCTCGAATGAGATATCGTCATACTTCATGATCTATCTCGAAAAATAACACGAAATCCCTCGATATAGGAAATCCGTTCCATATCGGCAACACCGTGTCCGCGAAAACGGTCGGGAGAATTTCTGCGGACGGGGCAACACCGTCTCTCGAAAAGTTTAAATCAATTATCCGGAGAGTTCTCTCGGAAACCGGTCTTCGAACCGGAGGAATTGCACGCGGATGTCGATATATATGCGACAACAACATGAATATGGAAAATGCGACCGTCGAAGGCCTTTTTTTCTCTTCCGACGCTGTAATACGGTAGAAAACGGCATGGAAACGTTGCGTTTTATCGATATAATTAGCGATGTCAAGAATGTCGCTCGTTAGACTTTTTTCTCTGCTCTTAAGAGATTGTGTTCCCCGTTTAGTATTACGTCAAATTGTTCGCCTTGAGTAAATCCGAGACGTTACGTCTTTAACAGAGGAGCGTTATTTGAGGTCGAATAATATTTTGTTTTTTATTATTCGATATTTTTCTCAATATTTCGAGTGATGTTCGAAAGGTAGAAATTGAAAACGAAAGTTGACATATGACTAATAATCACCAGTAAAATTGAATTATATCAGTGAATTAGTACCCTTTCAGATTTAAGGAAACAGTCTGGATCTTCTGGAACAATTGGGAATCTTTTTAGCGTACTGACGCTAACAGTCTCTAATAATTAATCTACTTACCTTCGCTTTTGTCGCCATTATTATTTTATTCCTCTTCGATTTCTTAATTATAATCTTTTTTGTACCGAATTCTTCTATTTCGAAAATTGAAATCTTCGTTTCATTATCCCTTACTGCTTCCTTCCTAACGAAGCTTTCTATTCCCAGAACATCAATCCCCTTTGTCCGTATTTCTCCTCCCACCGTTTCTATATCAAGTAGAGAGGTAAATTATAAAAATTTCAATCTTAAGCATAGATGTTAAGTGTAACTTTCGTAAATGGGTTACCACCCCGAAACATTAATGAAGCATTGATATAATTAATAATAATAACAATAAGTTCTTTATTCTTAACGAGTATTATACCCAATTGCAGAAAATAATAAATAACTAAATAATTAAAATGAAAGAGATACAACAAAGACCCCAATCTAATCTAAAAAAATAATAACTAATAACTTCATTATAGCATTCAATGAAATAGTACGAAGAACTCAACGATCAATTAATTTTAGTCAATTTTAGTGAATGTCGCAATTATTGGCAACTCTATTGAATGTAGACTCCATAAACCAAATGGGTGATTTTATTAGCGAGTTGGTCCTTGGAGTCTCTAGGTGGAATCATTCTTGTACGAGAATTTTACCTAGGAACACAGAATAGAACAAAGCGGACAAGACGGGAGGACAATCAAAACTGTTGAATAGCCCTATGAATGTTGAGGAATTATTGAAATATTTGCCATTGCTTATAACGAATCAATATATTTTCGAGGCAGATGAAATAAGTTGGGTGATGTGTGGAAGGAAGGTTCTATAATAATTCTGTGAAATATCAAACCAGGTTTCACCAAGAGATAAGCTAATATTCGATCAGCTTGGATAGAATATCTTCGGATTAGGCCAAGTCTTTGGGATTTTGGTGCATGTTTACTTGACATCATATATATTGACAACCTGAAGAGATATAGAGAAAATTAATAAATTTTACGTATTAGAAGATTTCGATACATCGTTGATCAAAAATTAGTCGTACTTTTATCGACTCGAATGTCAACATTTTGTGAAATTTCGCGAGTCGAGCTGTTTTTATAGTTACACCCTGGTCGCAGTCGGCGTAAAGAGTCCGCGACTTACCGAGAATTTCTCAAGCAACCCGGTCACCGGCCGTACACATCTTCGGGCGGTATTCTTCCATTTATCGCGGCGTCCCGGGGGCAGATTCTTCGATCTGATTCGGCTCGCGAGAAACGGCCTCGAATGACCTTGACAGCAGACTCGCCGTAGCGGCTTAACTGATCGTCATCTTCGAGCAACAAACAACGTGTAGAGTGGTCAATCCCCTCGATATCGAACTCGCTTTCCCTTCGACTTTTGAAATTCCACGATGACTGCATCGTCGAGAAAAACTAGCGGTACGATTTTCCGAAAAACGTAGAATGAAAATATAAAAAATATTGTTTGTCGATTAAAATTATATTTTTGATTAAGGGGGCGACAGTAAATTTCAGATTATGGAGCCGTTACTAAGGAGCCGTTCAGTTATTACGTATTAAGTACTATGTTGTTCCAATTAATTGGGACAAAGGATAAAAAAAATGTTTTCGTAAAATCTTACCTTTTAATGAAATAAATACATACAAAATATCGTAAATTCTTCACATTAATGTGAAGTATCCTCCTTTCGCAGAAATAACTTCTTGAACTCGTCTAGGCGTCGATTCCACTAGCGTAGCGCAGATTTTTTAGTGCAATCCATTTTTGCCAGTCGTGTCTTTAAAATATTCGATAAATTCTCAATGGGATTGAGATCAGGTGAATTCCCTGGCCAATTGAGTACTTTCATTTCATTCTCACGCATAAAGGCCTGCACTTGTTTGGAATTGTGGCAGGGAGCCAGGTCGTGCTGAAATGTTCCATCAAACGTTTCCATGAATGGGCCAATCCTGGTGCGCAATATTTCCATATATTTCACTGAATTGATCATTCCTGTTATAGGAGCTAACCGTCCAGTGCCATTGGTTGTGAAAAAAACCCAAAACATTTGTTTCGAAGGATGTTTTACTGTTTACTGGATGTGTTCATGCCGCAAATTTTCTCCATCACTTCGTCTAACCACACTTGATTTGAACCCGTGAACAAACAAATGTGTCTCACCACTAAAAACCACCTTCTTCTAGTCGTCCACACTCCACGCAAGGTACTTTTTGGCCCATGCCAAACGTTTCTTCATCATTTTCTGGATAAGCAGTTGCTTTCTTCTTGGTCTTCTTGCCTTACGGCCAACCTCCAGCAGTCGTTTTCGCACAGTTGAGGTGCTCACCTCCACACCAGAAACCATTAAATCCCTTCGAAGATCAGCGCTTGTCTTTCTCGTATTAATTTTGCTAATTCTTATCAACAATTTGTCTGTTCCACGAGTAATTTTGCGTTTGCGGCCACAGTTTCCTTTTTCTTTTGAAGACGATGAGCCAGTTTCTTCAAATGTTTTTAAAGTTCTTGAAACGCTGGACTTTACCACACCAACAGCTTCAGCTATATCTCTTACAGTCATTGATGTGTGTTCATAAAGCGCGATAATTTCGGAACGCTTCTTCGGAGTGATGTCCATCTTTGGACAAGACAATACAGCGTATAACGAAATTGAAACCACCAACTATCGCACTGGTAGGCTCACAACAGAATTGCTGGCAAGGTAAAACCGGTCAAAATGTAAATGATGGTCAAGGTCGAACCCTCACGTCACCTCAGGTAGTAAACAAGCAGGTGTGAGGGTGTTTGGGCCACCCTGCTACTCACATACGTACTACAGTAACTCAAACGAAGAAGAAAATGTTTGTCGTAATTAATTCGAACAGCATAGTACTATAGGGGAACAGGGGGGTCTTTGCTATACTTATTTTTGGTGATAACTTGCTATGATTCCCAAGCAAGTTTTCTTATTTCTTGAATTTTAACTGCTGCTTATGAATCAGTAAAAAACTGAAAACATATAAAAGAAAAATGCATACCTATACTAACGTCCACGTAAGCATGAGATCTAGGGTTTGAGTTTGATTATCGAGTTTAAAACGGTTAAATAATTGTAATAAATCGGCTTACGTAAGACTTGAGCTACTCCGTAATAGGAAAACCGATATAATATTGTAGAATAAATTTATATTTTAATTTTGACTAAAAGGTTTTTGTTTCTTGTTTTGTGTTTTTTTTTAAAGGTTAATATGTATAGGTTAATAATCTCTTTATATCTTAAAGTGTTTATTCAGCATCCTATATTGTAACTCGTTTTTTTATCGATAAAAAAACTATATAAAGATGTAATAAAAACTATTTCATTTATTTACGTAAAAAAAAAATAATGGTTTGTAAATTAAAACTTTCTTCAAGCATTTACGTTTCCATTTTTTCTATTCGATCTAGTTCTGTAAATAGAAAAAATGAATTTATTCACGTAAAGTAACAACTAAGTAACACAAAGATAACGAAATACCAGTGGTAATTAGACGATAATGAGTTGTTCAAAGATAAGAACGTTAACCAATATTTCTACATTTCCACTAAGTTATAAATGAAATCATTCGACGATAAAATTTTCCGTCGAATAATGTTGTAATTTACGTATTTTATGGACTATCGATATGTACACTTCCTAGTTACTTTACGCAGTTAAATAAATGATTCGTAAATTGGTAAAATTAAGAATTTGTGAATCGATAAATTTCCCAGTTCATCTTTATTCATCGAATGGATTAAATAGTAAATGTTTGGAAGTTATTGAAAACTCGGAATTCCAAGCGATGTGTACAAATGCGCATGGTGGGAATATACACGGTTTCAGATTGCCGTGTTGCCTACACCTTATCTTTTTATTAGATCCGAATGTCATGTTATGTTCGGTGGATAATTTACAAACATGCTACCTTATAAATGTCGCAGATAACGAAGAAAGATTAATTCCTATCTGTTTTATTGCTCTTATATTTCGAGATGATAAGTCATTAGTTCGGAGAGACCGCTTGATCAATTAATATTACATCACTGTCACTAACGTGCAATGTTGCCATTTCGGTTACTGGAAATTTAGGTAGAGACTTGTATCTTACGATATGAAGTTTGTCTGTCAATTACACGGGAATGACGGTGCATATTTAGTTAAAATTTAGCACAGACATAGCTTGAAGTCTGGAATATCACATGTATTTCATTCCAGAAAGATGTGCTGTCCCAGTGGGATAAAAAAGAATTTATTCCATTCGAACGTAGCCTCGGGCGTTCGGTAATATCTTATATATTCATGAAATCATTAAAAAACGCACGCTTCATTAAACTTTTTTCGTATGCAGATTGTGATCAGCCAGGGGGGGAGTTGTCCAAAACATGCAGCATGAATTATTTTTCAATATACATGTAAATTTTTATTGCGAATAACTGTTCATGATATGAAGAATCAAGACCGAGTTCATTATAACTCGATGGTAAATGACAGTCGACTGTCAACGATGATTGTCAATTATTTTCAACTTGACACAGAACCAGACATTGTCCGAAGGCATATCCCGTTTAAAAGAAAAATAGAGTAAATTCGGTGTGTTGAAAGTTAAGTTACATGTAGTTCATCGAAAATTGAACGTCCAAGAAAGAAGATAACGCGTCGAATCGTTTGATTTCGTATCCGTTCGAAGAATATTCCGAAACCGAAAATGGAATAGCTTTCTTTCGGAAATTGAAAGCGGAATTTTCCTTTCAAAGGTCGTCCCATTGTTATGGGGAGTATTATTATTAGGAAGCCCAGATTGATGAAGAATTTTATTACGTAATAACGAGCTCAATGCAACTGTGGTAACCTGTTTCTAATCCTTCAAACCTGTTTAATAAGCCTACGTAGTTTACTACGGCGTTTTAAGAGTCATCGCATATGTTAATTTAATTCTCTTCAATTTCTGTTGTCATTTTTGCGAAAATGTTCGAATTAAGGGTTTAGTATTTTTTTATTTTGAATAGAACTTTTTATTGAAAATTAGTACGTTAAGTATGTACTTGTATGTTATTGTAATTATTTAGGCTAAGTTTTTGCGTCACATAAAGAGGCGAATAATTGTCTCCGAACAAAAAAGTTTATAACGGTGAAGTCCCATAACAAATATTTTATTTAATTTTTCTCATTTTTTTGGGGATGCATTAAGACTTTTCCTTTGTATATTTTGTTTTGGAACCTATGTTTTGAAGGAAAACTTTTCAAACCGAATTATTTAATTGAATTAAGTCATTTGGGTGAAAAACGGATATTATTTGCTTAAAAATAGGGTATTTAAACAAAACACACGAATTCAAGTTATTACACTACCACCAAAAACGAAAAAATACTAAATTAACATATTTTCATGGGATTTTACACTAATAAACTCATTTGTTTGGAGTCAGTATGACGTCAGAGTTAGGCAGTTCATTATTTTGTTAATAAAAAGTCATTATTAGCTATCGTTCGATATTTAGGGAGCCTTTAGTGAACATTGTACATCATATTATCTTCTCTGCTTTTTGTAAATGGGAAGATTTATTTTCAGAAATCTTTATTATCAAAACGATTTTTTCCTTTTCATTATTAAATTATAGCGATAATTTTTTCTGATACTTTATTTTTACTTTTACTTTCACTTATATATTTATTTATATCTGTTCATTTTTGAACGGTTTTCTCAAATGTGTTTATTTTTTCGTTGCAGAGGGAAATATGCCACAGTATGCAAAGCAGTGCACAGAACAACGGGGGTCCAATACGCAGCCAAATTCGTCAAAAAGAGACGCAGAAATTTGGACCAAATGAAGGAAATAATACACGAAATAGCGGTTCTCGAGGAGTGCGCGTCCAGTGACAGAGTCATCCGATTGCACGAGGTAACGACAGTAATATCATTAGATAATTAAACCAAAACTGCATTGAAATAACCCAAATTAATGTGTATATTATATGACATATGACATAGATAACCTTATTTTTTCGGCGAATCTGTGATGGTGCAGGAAATTGTCATTGTCATTCGATGGAAGAAGTCATATCACAGAATAGTAACATTATTGCTATGTTATCACAGAATAGTATCATTATTCTGTAGTATACCAGCAACTGTCAACATATATGGGTATGGCATATGTCTCGCTGCATCGAGTCCAACAATAACAACCACGTGTTCAATAGTTCGCTATTTGTAAATAATCATAAATATATCAATAGTGTCGTGATTTCCACTCGATCACGTCAGAATAGTGCTATAATATTCTATGAGTGGAAATACTAAACGACACTAGTATTGAGAATTATATTTATGATTATTTACAAACATCGAACTATAGAACATGTGGTTATTATTGTTGTTACTCGATGGAAGTGAGAATTACAGATTGTTAAGCATAAAAGTAACTGTTAGAGAAGAGCTCTAGGAGAAGAGAAATTGTATGTTGGTAGTCCATTTATATGTTGGCTGTTGCTGGTGGGGCGTATCTATGTGATCACATATGACAATTTCCCTACAATATAAAATGACATATGACATAGATAACTTCACTTTGTCGATGATTCTATTTATAATGATAGCTATTTGATGGTAAAAAGGGTAACAATAAGTTGGAAATTATTCAGTTATGAGATACGCAGAAAGGCATTGAGATTTATTACAAAGTTCTGAGATCAATTTTGAAAATTTCAGGTATACGAGTCCACTAACGAAATGGTATTGGTGCTAGAACTGGCTGCCGGCGGCGAACTCCAACACATCTTAGACGGCGGTCAGTGCTTCGAGGAAACGGAGGCGCGAAAGGCCATGCGGCAAATCTTGGAGGGCGTTGCGTACCTCCACAGTCGGAATATAGCACATCTCGATCTGAAGCCACAAAATATACTTCTAGCGGCCGAGGACTGTTGTGACGACATAAAACTCTGTGATTTCGGCATATCTAAGGTGCTAGAGCCGGGTGTCAAAGTACGAGAAATATTAGGTAAGAATTGTGAACGCTACTCGTAAGGTCTAGATATTGCGAACGAAGATTTCTTTTCAATCTAATTTCAATCTGAAGCTGGTATCATCTACCGTTGATAGGTGGTACTAGTGAAGCATTTATTTAGGAACTTTCTCACTTCACCGGAAGATGGCTGTAATTGTTTGAAGATTTCTAATGAGACATGATCTACCTTCAATAAAATTGCAGAATATTTGCTTTTAAATTCTACGAAAGGTTATTATATAAAATGAAACTTGAAGTTACGTCTCGTATTATAAAGAATACTTTCGTTCAAGAATTAAACCGTATTCAGATGCTTGAAATCTATTGGGGATTATAAAATTTATTTACAACATATGAAAATACGATCATTGAATTATAAAAGTTTCTATTTGACCTTTTTGAAATGTTCTCGACATTTAAGCTTTGTTTTAATTCCATATATTACGTATTTTAATTGCGAAAATTCGAGAGGTTAATTTTGTGTCAAAACACTTAAATACCAGAGAAATTTTTCTCGATTTCATCTCAAGAAGTTTTTCTTTGAACATGTTTAACAGTTCAAAAATTATGAAACTATAATGCAAGAATCAAATCACTTGATTTCGTTCATCTAAAGCAGTTTAATTCTTAAGCTTTTAGAAAGTTTCAAAGAATTTTATTGATAGCCAATCATTAGTTATATTTTTGTATTTGCGTAATAGCTCGATATTAAAAATATTTTTGTAATTTCAGGTACTCTAGACTACGTAGCACCGGAAGTACTTAGTTATGAACCAATCAGCCTAGCGACGGATATTTGGTCGATAGGGGTCCTCAGCTACGTTCTCTTGTCCGGATTCAGCCCCTTCGGTGCCGATAACAAACAACAAACCCTTCTGAACATATCCCAGTGTGCCTTAACGTTCGAACCAGAACATTTTTCCGATGTTTCTAGTGCAGCCATAGACTTTATCAAAAGTGCGCTTATATTAGATCCACGGTGAGTTTTCCATTTTATATTTCAAGAAATATATATGCCAAATTCACCGGTGAATACTTAAGTAGTCAGTACACATCAGGGTTGATATGATCTAAACCACCTTATTTGAATCAATGATTTGAATCATTAAATATTTACTGCAATCTAATCGGCCAAAAATAATCCAGAGACTTTGAGGTCAGCCTTACAATTTCCATAAGAATGTTATGGAGAGACTGGTAGTAGTTTAATGAGTAGTATTATTCGTTTTAATGCAACACTTAAGCCTTTTATGAGCGTTTTACAGGAGTATTTGTTGATACAACAGTCATTCAGAAAGCTGCCCGAACTGATTGGTGGGTAGCAATATAGTACAGTTGTTTATTTGCCTAGGATCAGAAGAATATTATCGGTATTAAATTTAGTGCACACCAAAATAAGAAATATGTTAGACAAGGAGAAGGCAGCCAAATTAATATTGCTTTTAAAGTGTCTCAGTACTAAAAATTAAAGAATTGAAAGATAAAAATTTAAGGTAAAAAGACTAATTTATTCAATAAAAACACTTGGCTTGGTTTCACTTAATTTCAATCAACTGTATTAAAAATACTAAGTTTATCAATTGGTACTCGCTCTGTATTAATTGTATTTTATTATACAATAATATATACCCTGTATTACTGCTGAATGTTCCTTTTTTAATCTATAAGTTTTCAGTTTCCTGTTATTTTTTAAAAGCTACTATTTGTTAAATTAATGAGATTGAATTCTCGCTTAACTCTTGGTAAAACATAATTGAATATTAAAATAAATTAAACTCTTGGCTTAATGTTTCACGATTTATTTAACAATATGTATAGTCAACATGTTTCGAGCGTTAGCTCATTTTCAAGACTGAAAATGTCTTGAAAAAATGTCTTTCAGTCTTGAAAATGAGCTAACGCTCGAAACATGTTGACTATACATATTGTTAAATAAATCGTGAAACATTAAGCCAAGAGTTTAATTTATTTTAATATTTGTTAAATTGCTGATCTCAATGAATAACATTAAAATACGTTGTTTTCATTCAAATGAACTGAACTAGCTATTAAATCAAAAGAAGACAAGGAGGTAAATAAGTTTTTAAATACAATTAATCTGATTATAATTTTTTTAAAGCTCATGATTTTTATCAACCTTAGTACATATATACGTGCATAATTGAAGCAAAACTATCATTTATATTATCAGTATATATTATTTATTAATTAATATAGTAAATTACTATCTTATTTTGGATCAGTTTAATTCAGTTGAATTTTTGAATTTCAGAAAACGGCCGTCCATCCAGGAAATGCTCGACCACCCCTGGATATCCTTAAAATCGAACATCTCCCCCCTGCTCGTTAAGGCAGCATCGGACACCATACAGGTCACCCCCCGATCGACGCCGATCAGCCAACGAAAAAGTCTTACGCACCTGAACGCTTCCTCCGGGGGCACCCCTATCACGCAGCGGAAAACCTACCTCCAAACGACGGACGGTCTGAGCGGGGCCTTCGAGGGCTCCCCCAGGAGCGCCTACCAGGTCCCAGGTAACTGTCTGTGTGCCCAGTGCGGTACCGCGTGTCGACATTTATCGCACACACCGCACGTTACCAAAACTGCCATCACCGTCGATCGAGGCATTCTGTGCTAGCTCGAGGGGAAAAAAACGAAATGTTGTCGACAGTATTTTTGGTCCGAGGAAGAAGTGAAGGGAAGGTTCTAAAATCAATCGCCAATTTCCAGCAGAATGCTCCAATTTTTCACTGGGTTATAATGAGGATCTTTATCGTTAAACAAAATAGTAGTTGTATATGTTCATTAAAATTTCTGAATAAGTTCAACACTAGAATTCAGTTTTTTAGTGTTTCCATTCTGAACTTATATATTTATTTCTCAGAAAATAGCATTTGATCATTTAGCTGATGGAAATTCAAAAAATTTCTATCGTGTGGATCAATTTGTTATTCAAGATTTCATTCATCATGTCTCTATATTATTTTATAGTGCCTTTATCTAATATTGATCATTCTGGGTTGTCAAAACATACACTTACACTTCAAATATATATTTTAATTTTTATTGGTTTCATAAAATTGACGAAAATTAAAAAATCGGAATAAAAGAATGACTAAATGTTTTTGAAACACTAAATACCAAGTCTTAATCAGTTTTATGAACGATGTATAGTATTAAGGTTTTGTATAATAAAATATATATAAAGCGAAGTAACAATTTTTATATAAATTTGGACTGTATGATTAAGATTTCAGTAAATCTCAGAAATAGCATCAGTTTAGTTAAAATATAATTAGAGTTGGTTGTCGGCAAAATTCTGCATATTTGCGTATGTAAATTGAATTGAGTTTCCAATGCGTTTGTGTCTATCTCTTATCAATTGAACACAACTTTTTGTAATCATGAGTATATTGGACAACTTCATTTGTCGATTATCAACAGATTTTTTTGAAAATTGTAAAACTTTGTTTCAATTGAAAATTATTTCAAGAAAATAGATATTCATATTTTTGGTTATATCTGCTATATGTTCCATAAATAATATCTACATGAAGTTGCAAAGGTATCATATAAATGAAAAAGCCCAGTGACAACTTGTTTGTCAATTATTATATTTTAAAAAACAGACTGAAAATACTCGAGTAATATTTTCAAAAAATTTGAAAATTTTTCTGTTGAAATATACAGTTCCCCGCTCTTCTTTCTCTGACCAATTTACTGCATCTGTTATGTTCTAATGCATTTGGGAAACCTTCATTACTCAATTTAGTACCTTATGATTCCAAAATCTCAAATGTAGAACATTTTGGGTTATTGTAAAGTAATTAGTTATATGAAGTATTTTGGTAATTTATGTTTTGCTTTAATGTTTCGGTTAGTGAGTTCAAATAAAGTATTCTATTTTGTTGTGATGTGAGCCTTTTATTTTGTCCTTTATTAGCTTATATGTGCTTGCCTTTTTGGTCTGTTTTTGAGAATGGAAAAAAGCCATTTATGGATATATTTTTGAATAGAATATATTTGGTGAAATGTAAAAATGATATAATAATGAAATTGAGTAAAAGTCAAAGAAGTGTTATTGATTTTTTTAACATTTTATTTAGTCACAAGTACAGATAGGTAATATAGGAATATATTATTTTATTGCATGGTGTTCAATGTAAATTTTGCATTTACGAAGATGCGTATTCCATTGAAAAGAATATCAAGAAAATTTGCAATATTTCTGGAAGAAGAAAATATTACTTTTATCTCTCAGAATAACATTTATTACGTTATTAACAAAATAAACACATTTTTTTAAATTTTCAAACATATTTCTTACCACTACAATATTTTTTCGGTACCCAATACCTTCATCAGGTAGATCAAAAATTTTTAGCAAAGTTTTTATCCACCTGATGAAGGTATTGTATAGCCAAACAATAATTTAGTGGACAATATGACATGGAATTTTAACTCCTCAATCAACTATTTATCAAATTATTTAGAACTTCTTCAGGTTTGAAAGTCTTTGGAAACTTCTTTGTTATAATCGTTTTACTAGATACAATGAGAATTTTATGTTATTTGTTTAATTATTGTGAATTACACAACTCAAAAGCTTGAGGCAATTACTGAGTAAGAAAATACAATTTATGTAAAATTCAAACAACCAAAATCTTAGAAGCAATACTCATCAAAATGTTAGTCTGAGCCAACTGATATTAAAGTTTACAAAATAAAATATAAATATTGGTACAAATGCTCAAGAATAGATAAATTTCAACAAGTATTATTGAAGAGTGAATGGCGAAATGGAATAGACCATTTCTGTTGTAATATCAAGAAATTAATTGTACACTTGTATAATTATTAGCAGAAAGTAATCACTGCAGCCACTTCTGTGTGTTGCATAATTGATAGCTTAAGAGTGCAACATATTAAAAGTGAAATGTGTATTTCATTTTTATTAATTCTTTCTTCTTATTGTTCACTCATATTAATTAAGCTGACAATGGTAAATTTTTTATAGTGAGTGTTAGTAAAATCTGTTGCATAAGTTCTCAAATACAGTCAGCAGAGATTATTTAATCTTTGGTAGAAGCTCAGTTATTGCATGTTTATTGTTTGCAAATATTCGTAAGATATAGATTATATTTCAATTATTTTTGTATACATCATCTCCTTTGAATTGGTGTAATGTCCGACGACAGCTTTCGTCATACAAGAATCTTGCATGTTCTATACATACATACATCAAAGTCATACATTGAAATGAGTCTTTGTTTGTTTCAGCTTACTGCTGTCCATCATTTGTGTGCTTGCTGTGAATGATATACATGAAGAATAACGTGGTGTATTCTAGAAAAATGTTTAATATACATCATTATTATGCTATTTACTTGCATCATTAAAAACCATTGGAACTGAGTTGTAAACAATAGGAGATAAAGTCAATCAAACTGTAAACATATAAAAATAAATAACATCAAATAATTCTTCAAGAGCAAAACTAGAAAAGCTATCTCATTATTTCCTGTGAACCCTTCCAATTTGTTTAAATTTCAAAATGCACAAGTTGAAATTATCTGAATTCGCTAAATGTTTGTCATTAATTTTCATTTTTATCCAACATAATTGGAATGAATTTTTTTATATTAAGGTCTATATTATTATATTGATTATTTTTGATGCAGTACTCCTGATTACTTTCTCGTTTTGCAAGACTATTTTTTAATGTTCTTCTAATCTTGCATCAAAAGTAGACACTTTTTGTCTATCTTTGTTATCAACTTGTAAATATCTCAAATTTCTCTTATTATTATCTCTATTTTGTTTTTTTCTTTTGGTTATTATTGGCATTATTAATGTAGTGATAAAAAGGAAGTGTATTTTTCTCTAATATTAATTGTTAAATGAAAATGTGTCAATGTAGAAAGCAGTGTTTTTTCCTATTCATTGAAATGGATTTACTTCAAGAAGGAGACTGCAACATTCAAACTGAAATAGAAGAGTTCTAGATTAGCAGTACTTACTAGTTTTTGGATATCGAGTTGTTAATTAAACTGAAATATTAAATTACGAAAGAGACTTTATGAACAAATTTACAATATTTTTATTATTAGAGCTAAAATGAAAGCTTCCTAAGTATCAATATTTTGTAGGTGACGTTACAACTGATGAAGACCAAGGCGAAAATATCAACAGAATAACATTTCAAAACAATTGTGAAATTCTCAAACACTGAGTAAAAACATTGAGAACATTTTGATGAAACGCACATTAAATTATTTTTTGTTAATGGATAACTTAATAAACATAATTTTTTATCAATTGCATTTTTTGTCTTTCATTCACTTGAAAACTACAGTTTCATCCACCTGATGAAGTTATATAATATTTCGGTATACCGATTTCAATATATGAAACATTTTTGAAATTTCTTCAAAAATATGTTTAATTCATTAAAGGATTTAATGATTTCAAGGTTGTGAATTATAAACCAGATATTTTATAATCCAACTTGCAATTTTGATGATCTCCTCATCTGTAATAACCAGTTAAGTGATCATGGTTCTTAACCTTGATCGACTCACGCATTAATTCCTTCTTACAAATATGTCAAACGAAAAAAGTTTGAGATTCATGTCTATTACTAAGCGTACCTATCCATAGCAAATATAATGCACAGATATCTGGAATAAATATATTCTATATTACTCTAATGAAACAATAAAATTTTTACAGCATTCATTTTCTCGGAAGAATATATATTCTGATAAGGAATCATCGAGAGCACGTTTCATATAATAGGCCTAAGAATATGGTTCATGAAAAAAAGTTTATTGTAAAAAATTTATCGGGATTAAAGAATAAATTTTTCAAGCATTCAAAACACAGCGTAAAAAAAAATGGAACTTCAATTTGTTTCTTATATTATTTATTATTATTTGTACTTTATATATAAATAAACTTTATTATAATTTGTAAACTTCAAAATATTTTCAGGAAGAAATTGTTTCAAATTTTATTTTAGTTGAAGGAATTTTCGAATGAAGTTTTCCACAATCTCTTCAACAATCCTTAGATAATTTTCCGCATATGAAAAATAGTGTAGAGAACTATGCCAAAAATGTTTTTTATCCTTATGCCGACTTATTTGTTTATACACCAAACCAAGTGAATTGTTTATAGTGAAGCAAAGACGATTTCCATCATCGTCTTAAATTAAAAGATTGATATGAACAACTTTTTCATACAACTGAAGTAGAGAGGACCAACTATTTTATATTTTCGTTTATCCTTTTCATATTTTCACTTAGTCCATAAACATTAATTGAAATATTTTCATTTAAACTCGAAATTTGGAATATTATCGAACTTTACAAGAAATTCAATGCCATCAAAATTGAAATACTGTGAAAAATGTGGATATGATTGTGGGAGATAATTCGGTTCTTCCGGTGTAAAAATGCCTGCCAATATGACCCATCCAAAGCATTTGTAATCAGTGTTCTCACATTGATTACTGATACTATTCGGCAATTCAATGATTATACTTTCAAAGGGTTACATCGATTGATATTGATTTTAAATTTCTTCTTCATTGACTTCTTCAATGCCCAACCTATAAAAAAGTACACTAATAAATACTAGTATAATGAGCAGAAGTTTAACTTACCAGAATCCCTTTCCCGAAAAGTGATTATGACATTATCTGTACTATACTGATCATGACAACTTGGTATCAAACATTTCTTTCTTTTCTATAGTGAAAAATCAAAACAATTCACAATTTAGTTCGACTGTTGTCGAACGAATGACAACAGCCTTTCACATATTTGTGAAAGGCTGTTTCGAATAACATTCAGAATTGTCAGGATTTTTATTTAAAAAATCTGGTAAATCGATCATATGATTCTCAGCATCAATACGATAGAAGACAATCCTATTTCTGAAGGCTAAGCCAATTTTCGATATTCCATTACCAATGGAAATAATAACTGTACTATCCTTGTGTCCCCTCGATTTCCAATGGACATTGTAGAAATTTGATGTTATTTCAACATCACATTGACTCCAATGCACAATAGTTAGCATCTGATTTTTTGTTTGATGACAGTTATACTTCAAATATCTGTTCTATGATGATGTGTAGAGTTCTTGAAAAATAGATAAAAAGTCAATAAACTTAACAAAGTCGCCTTCAGTTACCATAAGTGTTTCATATAAAACAGATAAATTAATAATTCTAAAAATATATTTATAATTAAAATGAATAATTATAAAATTATAATAATGAAACATTTATGGATATCCGACAAGACCACTAGGAGGAGCGACTCGCTTGTCATAGTTGTTGTGTTATTTGATGAATAGTGAATTGAAAAACAAATTCCTCGAGTAAACTCAAAACCCTAGTTAAAAAGCAGGTATGTGTGAACGCCCTCTTTTCAAAACAAATTTCAAATATCTCCTCCTATATTTCAAAATCGGAATCAATGGACTATCAACTGGAAGAGTGATGAGTCGAGCTCTGGGTGATAATATCTGCTTTTCTATTGTTTGTCCTGCGCTTGAGAATTGGACTTAACGCACCACTTAAGTGATGTGTTAAGTCCAGAGTATAGCTAAAATCTACATCTTTTCGTTTAGGTTGTTCCCCCATAGAAACATAACTTTCTTTTTTTGATAGGATTTTCAATAACTCTACCATGCCTCATTCCAGAGTAGTATACTGTCTTTTCATCACTGCTTACTACGTCAACTGAGGGCAATTGACTAGCAGTAATTCTGAGATCGTCAACATCCAGAGGTGCGAACCCTCCATTATTGATAACATCATTAATTTCGGGATAGTTTCTTTCACTTAAAACTGCTAACGACTCAAATCTATATAGAACAGTATGTCTGTGAGGCTTGCTTAATTTCAAGAATGATGTAGATTTTATCTCACAAGACTCTGGAGAATTAATATTCGAAATATTGAACAATGAAAACCCAGAATCTTCATCAGACTGACTTAATTTTGAATCGAAATCAAATTTTATCACACTTTCACATGCCTTATGATCATAGCAATTCGAAACATTCAATTTTGAATAAGTAGATTTTATCACACTTTTACAAGATTGAGGAGAATTGTTATTCGAAATATTGGTCCTTGGAGATTTTAAACTACTTTCACACATCCTGATAATCTGTGTTGTTCGTTTATTTAGCCCATCACCTTGAGAATTTTCAAACAAGGGCTCTTCATTGAAAAATATTGAAATATCAAAATTGGAAAAAACATATTTTTCGATGGATCTATTAGAGCACTGCAAAAGGCCATATGTAAAATTTATAGCTGAATCAATTTTGTAAATACTCAACATTTTTGGAGACTTTACTTTATCAATTCGTCTATTTGATTCTACAGATGTGACTTCAGAAGCACCCATACACTCATCCATATTTTTTACTATCGAGAGCTCATCATTAGAAAGCAATGAAATTTTAATATCAACATTTTCGGAAAATGGCTTTGAGAAAAAATCGATATCAGCATCAGTTATTATATTTAACAAAATTTCGTGAAGTGATAGGCTTCCAGAGACAATGTTATTCAGCTTTTTATAAGAGGTTAAACTCGAAGAACTTTTCTGGAAGTAAATTATCTTAGAAGTACTGAATAAATTGTCGCAATCGGTTATTTCAACATTCAATTTCGATTCATCCTCTATTTTAAAACAATGTTGAGTTATTGCAGAACCTTTTTTATAAAATTCTGCAAGTTTCATTGAATTTTGATATGTTGAAATATACACATTCCAAATAGTACAATGAAGAACATTTTTGAAATGAAAAGGTAAAATTTTGTTTTTATCTCCAGAAATAGTTGATGAATCGAAATTTTCAGGTTTGAGCAACACATTATATAATATATTTACGTATTTATAATTGTTTCTACCTAATAAAGCGTTTCTAAGTAAATTTACTCGAGGACTTGACACTTTTTTCTGTATTGAACTTAGCACAGGTTCGCCATGAGGTTCACCAACTAAACTCGACACAGAATTTTGGCTATTACAAAATTCACTAAAATATTTAACTGCCATTATTATAACATTCGGCTGATAAGTACACAACAACTAATGATTTTCAATATACGCTACATGTAAATATATGTAGGAGGTGGGGATAAGCAAGCGGGTGTTCAAGGTTAACATTCTTAAACGACTTGAAAACTCGAAACTGTGAATAGGGATGGCGATTCTTTCCGAAAAAGATCGATTTTTGAATCGATTCGAATTGTGACCTGATGAATCCATCCACAAAAAAATCGAGGTCTAAAAGATCGATTTCTAAAAAATCTTCTTTGGGAATCCAAGCGGTTTAATTGCGATGTTTCCGGCTACAGAAAAAAGACGCTCACAAAGAACCGATGATCCTACAATACTCATATACATCATGGTTATTGGGTGAACGTGGTGATAGAGTTTTTTATTCTTGCCAATAAAGTATTATATTTTAGATATAGATTAGTTATAGATTATACTTTAGGTGCACAACTTCCTGCGATAAATAATGTTTGAATTCTTCATTTAAGCCTTGACTTTCCTGTGCAAGTGCATAGAAAGTTGCTTTTTCACAAGGTATTTATGAAAATCCCAAATTCCTTTATGCATATCATTATCAGTCCCTTCTATTGCGTCGACTTCCTCAATATTGTTTTGTGGAAGTTGTTGCCGAGTAATATCTGAATTTTGTAGTGTTGATTCTATTTATTGCTCGTGAACAGGCTACATGTTCAGTAAAATACATTTTTTTTAAATCTAGGATCTAAAGTGGGTGCAGCAGCTAACAAATGAACTTGCTCGACATTCCCAAATCTTTTCTTTAAGCCGTCCACAATTAAAGTTCTAGTTTTAGCAACAATATCAGTTGAATTTTTCATTTTATTATATGTGTCATTCAGACAAGATACAATTTGTATGATTTTACTGACTGTAAGATAATCTTCTCCCGAAATTTCTTTAGTAATTACTTCGAATGGTCTTAATATATTTATAAGGTCTTCTAACTGCTGTCCAGTTAGCATTTTTGGCGCTTAAGATACTTGAGTAATATTGGCACAATCGTTCTAATTGATAAAAAACAGAATTCCATCTGGTACACACAGACTGAATAAACTCAAAATGCTTTGTTTGGTGATCCTGAGCTTTCTTTAGAGAGTCAACAGCATTTGTATTATGCTTAAAATATGGTGTTGTATCTTTAACAGATGTTAGTAAATTTTTGGCTTCTTCCAATCCATTCTTTTTTAAGTAATTAACGAGCAGCATTTTTGTAATACGGACACCTTGAACTAATTGTATGGTTTATACCAAAACAAAAAAAATCGAATGTCGATTTTAAAGGGTTATATATCGATCCAATGAATCCATCCAGTACCTACTACAAATCAATTTTAAAAAATCGATTTTTTCGATTCGATATTTCGATCTCAGATCGCCATCCCTATGTGAAACGCCGTGCACGTGTATCCACATTCCTGTCCTGTCCCAGTGCAATGACCTTGCGTTCCACGTCTGCGTAGCATTTCATTTTGTGCTGTCTAGGGACGATGAATGTGTCGATGAACAGTAAAATGTTGATTGTTGAGCTTTACACAGATAATATAAAGCAACAATATAATATAATATATCTTCTCATCAATATATTCATATATTTCTTGAAATATATGAATATATTGATATAAATATATATATATATATATATATATATATATATATATATATATATATATACGTTTGAATTCGGTGTTTAGGTATGAAAACAAATGGATTTTGATGGTTTATCGAAAGTAATATATTATAATGTAAATATTATCGATTCATGAAGAGGAATATCTACTCGTTAGAGTTTCAGAACTTATTCATTTAGAATACATTTGTTTGGACAGAATTGAAGTTCATTTTTATTTGAATTACTTTTGGATTCAATTTTTTCTATGACTCCGTAAAATATGAACGAGGGGTCATTGGATTCGGAGGAGTATGTATATTATTACTGTCATTATATTATTTTAGAAAAGAATCAAAAGGAAATAAAAATTTATCTCGAAACAACTCATTTCACGAAACTGTTGGAACGAAATTCATTATTTTTCTATTGAGATGAGAATAAGTTAGTGATAGTTAATACAACTAGTTAATACAAATATATTCAATAAAAAATATTACGTCAACTTCTATAAGATAATAAAAATCCGGTAAGTAATTAGTGTAAATAATCTACTAATAGAATAAAATAATATTATATACTCTTCCGAATCCATGGTCCCCTCGTCATAGATGAATGAACAAATAATTAATGGTGTAGTGACTCTAAAACGCTTTCGGCTCTTTGGTGCTGGTGGGTTCTATTCCCATCATGATCTTGGGCCGTTTGGAAACGGCGTTAACTTGCAGGTGCAACTTTCGCACAAGCACAGATTGCCTCTGTGTATAATAATAACTAACATTCTTCAAAATTAAGTGAAATTGTTTTCATTGGTTTTGCATAAGTTTCCTAACTATTTTTCTTACATGAGCATGAGTATTACTAGTGCGAAAATGTTAAATGAAACATCTACGCCTTTTTTCCTTTTTGGAGCTATTTTTGAAAGGTTTCCGAAAAAACTCTTGTTGGAAAAATTCTTCCGATCACTTCGTTATGAATGATTTTCTTGGGTTGAATTCTAGATTGAATTTTTGATATTCAACCTGAGTAAATTATTCATGGCAAGTGATAAATAACAATTTTCACATATCCTAAATCTCTTTTGAAAACCTTCAATCATAGATACAGAAAAGGGAAAAATTTCAATTTCCTTCATGTTCAAGTAGGAGAAAACTGTTAATCTACTGATGCAGAATCGATAGAAAAATCGCGATAAAAATTTTTGACTTCGGAATATTGTCCGCTCATCTCTCATAAGATGCCTGAATATTTTCAAGTTTAATTTTTCTAAGTTGAAGTAGTTTAACTATGTACTTGATATTCAATTATAGCAGGTGCAGAGATAGCCAACCTTGCGCAATCCATAGATTCTATATTCATCTGTATTTTTAACTCAAAGGGAAAAAATTGAAAGAAAGTCCTGAAGTTTATAGAGGCCCGGAAATATGTCTTTTTAAATTTCATATGGAACAGTCCAAACTCCATATGTGGCGAACATTGAGAAATATATTGTTGTTTGGATAAGATATTCCTTTATTGTATACATTGATAAGCCATTATAGACTAAATACTTCAAATTGGCGGGTATGAGTATTACGTTGAAATATGAAATGCCTAGACAAGCTGCATCGAAATGCTAAAAATGTAGCGTTCTGCTTATGTTGCAGAACAAGAAGATCTAATCAATTTCAAATTGAAGTAATTTATGTCTTGACATGTTAGAAGGTTAATATGTTTTCATGAATAAACGTTGAATTGGAATGCCTATCCGAATATAACATATATTCCTCATTCGACAACAGATTATACCGCCATATCCCGGTTTTTACATATTTATAAGGTGTGTTATAGTAGAAAAAAATCTCTTCAATATTTTACTTTTACTATATCGATAAGGATAAGCACATGTGAGTGATCGCAAACGTATCCCCCAATACTGCAGTGTGTAGTTATTGAATTGGAGGAATGAACCCCGAACAAAAAGAAAAGAGTAGCATTCATAAACAAGGTGATTCAGTAAAGTATTCAGATCAATACAACTTAAATCTTTAATAGTTTATCATACAATGTAAGTCGAAATGTGAATATTTTTGTATTCATTTTTCAGAGAATCTTGTTGCTCGTGGAAGTTCTTGATGTTATACGCGAGAAATGACATTAATGCCGAAATTCAGAGCGCTCATTCAAATATACATATTCAGAACATATTTAGAATAATTGGGCAATTCGAATATTCACGCTGAAACTGATTCATATTTCGCGAAGCAATTACATACATAAGGAATTAGGTACTTATATTTTTACACAATTTATTTCAATGAGTGCAATAGTTGACATTGACCTCAGAAATAATGCAGAACAACGAGTCAAGTATTTCTTATTTGAACAGACAGAAGACACCCATTTGAAATATAGTTTTTTGTCGAATAGATGACTAGTTGTGGTAGTTCCTGTTGTCTCTGATGTGGGAAGAAAAACATTTCGTGAAATGGCAAAGATATTATAGAATGCAAGATTTCCATATTCACGAAAAAATTTGCAGGTATCTGATGAACTGCTCTTTTCTTAAGATCAAGTGTGAGCAGAAATCATTAGATTAGTCAGAATCTAAATGTTTACTCTACTAAAATGCAACACCATATTACGGTAGGTCAATCGATATTTGTGAATCCATATCAAGTAATGCTAATATTTCAGAAAAGTATTTATATATCAGATATCAGTTTAATTATCAGATCTGATAATACAACTTTCAGCTGACTAAGATTCTCTTACAGTGCGAGTCGAAAGATCAATATTCTTGTATTCATTTTTCAGAGCATTTTATTACTCATGAAATGAAATAGCGTGAATTTCTGTAATTCTCAATGTTATAGAGAGGATATGATGTTAGTATCAAACTTTTTTGTCCTTATTTCAAAAATACTTTCATAACATATTTCGAAAATTTTACATTTCGAATATTCACGCTCAAATGAAAATTGATCTGTCACAAAACACCTACATATATGAGGAATTATATCATATTCGACAATATAATATGATATAATTATTCATTCATATTTTCATTGATTTGTCTGTTTAGGTGGATCTACATTTTTATTGATCTGTCTGTTTAGGTGGATATATGTTTTTATTGATCTACTGACTAGCTGGATGTATATTTCTATTGATCAATATTAATATTAAATAAGTGCAATAGTTGACCTCAAAAATAATACAGAACAACGTGTGAATTATTTCTTATATTGAAAACGTCTTCAAGACATACAGGTCTCTGTTAGCAAATGTTTGAAATGTGGTTTTCTGTAGAAAGGATGATAAAAATTTCACCTATATGGTGCAAAAACTTCTGATAAGTAACAAAGCACGAAAGAAATATAGTTACCAATTTCAAATGTTTTTCATTTCCAGGCGCCCCTGATGTGGCAAGAAACAAACGTTTCGTAAAATGGCTATAGATTAAAGAATGCGTTGTTTTCAATAACTATTAAGTTTCGTGTACTTGCTGAAATTGTGTAAACTTTTGGTCTTTGAATGACGATAAGGTACTATGATAAATAGGTTCATGCATAATTTCACCGCTCAAATTTTGGAATTTCAAATACACTGAAATGATATCTCCCTGGAATTAATTTTCCGCTCAGATCGCTAAGATCGATTTCGAAGCATTAAAAGATTTTCTTTAGGATTATTATTTTTAATCGGTACAAGCAGAATGTTATAAATATAAAGACAAACTGTCGCAGCAAGTCCAAACAATTCTATCACACACAAATTAGCACTGTAGAGTATGACACACTTCGTATTTTATATTTATTCATTTATAATCATGACCATCATAATAATTTCACATTATTATATATTTGAATATAATCTTAAATTCGAACACGTGAACTTATAATTTACACTTTATTGACTACATAGCATGATGCGTTTCGTCGTTACAAAGGACAAAATAATGATTATTCTATTAGCATCTGAATAAGTCGTTTGTGACGACGAAACTTGTCATGCTATGTAGTCAATAAAGTAAATCATAAGCTCAAGTGTTTGAATTTGAGTTTATATTCAATTTTGATGGATTTACATCAGGCAAAGACAATACTATTAAATATTATTATATATAATGTCCACTACATTATTGTAGTGAACAATATAATTATAATTATAATTATGTTATTTTTTTAAATTCATGAAATGTGTTCAAATCTTGAGTGATTCCATTCAACAATCTGGAAAATAAATAATTGGAACAATTCTTTAATATCAAAAATTTATTAATGAGTAATATATTATATGTACATATATCATTATGAATTACTTATGTATCAATTACTATTGCTAATATAGATGAAGGCTTCAATTTGAGCCGAATACCTACCTGTTGTGAAACAAATGAGTTTTTGTTGAGCTTCTATGCGATAATTTTTTTGGTTCTTCTTTTAAAATTCAACGCATTTTCAGAATGTTCATTTTCACTTCTATTCCGAACCTCTCGATCGATTAAGTTCATTCAAATGCTTCATCCGCTCACATACCTATTATTGATGTTTGTTTCGTTTCCTTATGTCGATTAACTACCACTGACTGTTCCGAGGCTATGTTCATGTGTTGTATTCCTCGGAGTTTACTAAACATACGATATCTTTTCAGGTTGATCATTTACCAAATCTCGTAATTAAATATTGAACCTCTCAAGAATTTCTCCTTATTCTTCCAGCGTAAGTTCTATTTCTATATTCATGAGTAGCCTGATAAATTATTGATACCTTCCCATAAATACGTATATAAAATGTGTGTATAAAAGCTACTTTTTTTTTAGCATAGAATTAACATTCACGAAGATTATATCAATGTTATTTCCAACATTATTTCCTTTTATGAATTAATTTCACTACCACTAGTCGTAATTTCTTCAGTTTATATTAATTTGTTTCAAATTTGCATTATGATATATTATATAGTATGGCCAAATAAATTTCATTCATAAAAAAAACTAATAATACTTGATAAGATAAAAATTATTAAACTAATAATACTTTCTTCACATACATTACAAAATGCATGAATGCACGAATTGTAGCATATGACTTCAAAATATGAACCAAGCATACAATATAAAATATAATATGAAACTTTCCCGAAACTGTAAAATCCGGTTTAACAATCGATACTTGTCAACGATACATAATGCAAATATTTCTGGGTAACATTTATGAACCAGGTGATTCAGTGAAGTATTCAGATCAATACAACTTAAATCTTTAGTATCAGTGAATATGACTTCAAAATATGAACCAAGCGTACAATATAAAATATAATATTAAAATTTCCCGAAACAGTAGAATCCGGTTCAACAATGGATATTTGTCAACGATACACAATGCAAATATTTCTGAGTAGCATTCATAAGCCAGGTGATTCAGAAAAGTATTCAGATCGATACAACTCAAATCTTTAATATCAGAGAATTTAATTTCAAAATACCTATGAACCAAGCATAAAATATAAAATATAATATGAAACTTTCCCGAAACAGTATACCTAATCCTGTTTAACAATCGACATTTATCAACGATACATAATGCAAATATTTCTGAGTAGCATTTACAAGCCAGGTGATTCAGAAGAGTATTCAGATCAATACAACTCAAATCTTCAATATCAGAGAATATAATTTCAAAATATGAACCAAGCATTCAATATAATATATAATATGAAACTTTCCCGAAACAGTATAATCCTGTTTAACAATCGATATTTGTCAACGATACATAATGCAAATATTTCTGAGCAGCAAATGATTTAAATGATTATTTAAATGTTTATAAACATAAACCAGGTGATTCAGTAAAGTATTCAGATCAATACAACTTGAATCTTCAATAGATTTTCATACAGTGTAAGTCGAACTGTCAATATTTTTGATTTTTATTTTTCAGACAATGTTGTTGCTCATGGAAGGTCTTGATGTTATACACGAGAAATGATGTTAAATCGAAATTCAGAGCCCCCATTTCGAAAATATATTCAGAACATATTTAAAATAATTGTGTAATTCCAATATTCACGCTGAAATTGATTCATATTTCGCGAAACAATTACATATATAAGGAATTAGGTATATAATTTTCCACAATTTATTTCTATAAGTGCAATAGTTGACATTGAATTCAGAAATAATGTAGAACAACGGGTCAAGTATTTCTTATTTGAACAGAGACAGAAAACACTTATTTGAAATATAGTTTTCTGTAGAATAATGACAAAAATTTTAACCATACTGTGCATGAAATCCTCACAAGTATCGATAGCTAAAAGAAATATATTTTTTGTTAAGCCTGTTTTATATTATACTTAAATTTCGATTGTGTTTCATTTCCTATTGTCCCTGATGTGGGAACAAACATTTCGTGAAATGTCTAGAGATTATAG
This sequence comes from Henosepilachna vigintioctopunctata, assembly GCA_030704895.1. Lineage (NCBI taxonomy): Eukaryota > Metazoa > Arthropoda > Insecta > Coleoptera > Coccinellidae > Henosepilachna > Henosepilachna vigintioctopunctata. The sequence continues at coordinate 1,771,986 of JARQZJ010000126.1, forward strand.
AATGCAAGATTTCCATATTTACGAAAAAATTTGTAGGTATAATATAAACTGCTCTTTTCTAAGGATGAAGGCTGAGCAGACAAAATATCATTTTATTTGTCAGAATCTAAATGTTTACTCTACTAAAATGAAACAGCATAATACGGTAGGTCAATCGATATTTGTGAATCCATATCAAGTAATGCAAATATTTCGGAATAGTATTTATATATCATGTGATATCAGTTAAATGATCCGATCTGATAATACAACTTTCAGCTGACCAAGATTCTCTTACAGTTCGAGTTGAAAGATCAATATTCATTTTTAACAGATTTTTATTGCTCATGAAATGAAAGAGCTTAAATTTCTTAAATTCTCAATGTTATTCAGGGTATATGCTAATAGTATCAAACTTATGTGTCCTTATTTCAAAAATACATTCATAACATATTTCGAAAAATTTCACATTCTTAATAGGTATTCACGCTCAAATGAAATTCGATTCATCTGCCACAAAACACCTACATATATGAGGAATTATATCATATTCGATAATATAATATAATATAATATAATATAATCATTTATTAATATTTTCATTGATCTCATGGCGCCCCTGATGTGTCAAGAAACAAACGTTTCGTGAAATGGCTATAGATTAAAGAATGCGTTTTTTTCAATAACTATTCAGTTTCGTGTATTTGCTGAAATTGTATAAACAAATGTCTTCAAATGACGATAAGGTACCATGATGAATAGGTTCATGCATAATTTCAACGCTCAAATTGTAGAATTTCAAATACCCTGAAATGATATCTAGATATTCTCCCTGGAATTAATTTTTCGCTCAGATCGATAGGATCGATTTCGAACCATTGAAATAATCACGCAGTTTATTTTTTTCTAAGAAAGAAATAACATTCTGCGGTACACGCGCAGAATGTTATTAATATAAAGAGAAACTGTCGCTGTCCTAACAATTCTATCATACACAAATTAGCACTGTAGAGGAATATGAGACACTTCGTATTTGATATTTATTCAACTAGGTATAATCTTGACTCTAATCATAATTTCACATTATTAAATATTTGAATATGAACTTAAATTCAAACACTTGAACTTATGATTTATACTTTATTGACTACATAGCATGATGCGTTTCGTCTTTACAAACGACTTCTTCAGATCTGAAAAGCAAACGAAGTGTTATCAGATCTAATAAAGTGCACTAGTCACATGAAGAAAACGTACGTCTCCTTAGAAAAACTGAACTAAACGCTCACTTAATATTTATTACCAATTCTTGCGAAATATTTTGATCGCGTTGTACCTATCTATATGGACCCTGAAAAAAAGTATAATAGGTGGTTAGGTTATTAATCACGAACAAAAAATTAAAAAAATTATTTTCTGGTTGTTCTAACCTGAGAAGTTATTCTATATAATATAATATATACTGTTTGTAACATTCATAACAAATAACATTTGTTCATTCATTCAAATTATCTATATCACAACAGTCATCAGATCATTTCAATTATTATAGCAGAAAAGAACTTCATTTTCATCATAATAAATCATTCATTTGCTTTTCATCATTATAGATTATTTATTTGCAGTCAACTATAATTTCGTAAAACGAATGCATTCTCAAGTGAGCAGTTGATTGAGAAGAGAGATACGTGTTGAAATTCCATGTCAAAACTATGAATGAATTAGACACATTTCAAGAATTTCACATTATTATATATAATGTCCACTACATTATTCCAGTGGACAATATACTTATATTTATGCAATTTTTTTAAATTCCTGAAATGTGTTCAAATCTCGAGTGATTCCATTCAACAATCTGGAAAATAATTGGAACAATTCTTTAATATCAAAAATTTATTAATTAGCATTATATATAGGTATATCATTATGAATTACTCCTGATCAATTAAAATGGCCTATACACATGAAGTCTTCAATTTGATTCGAATACCTATTCTGAAACTAATGAGAGTGTTTTTGTTGAAATACTATGCGATAATTTTTTTTTGTTCCTCTTTTAAAATTCAACCCATTTTCAGAAATTTCATTCTCACTTCTATTTCAAACCTCTGGATGGATCAAGTTCATTCAAATGCTTCATCTGCTCACATATTGTTGATTTTTGTTTCGTTTCCTTATCTCTAACTTGATTATTTACCGATGACTGTACGGTTTTATGTTTTTACGCCGACTTTATGTTTATATGTTCTATTCCTCCAAGTTGACTAAACATACGATATCTTTTCAGATTGATCATTTACCAAATCTCGTAATTGAATATTGAACAGGTCAAGAATTTTTCCTCGTTCTTTCAACCTAATTCCTGTTTATATATTCATCAGTAGCCTGATAAAATATTGATACCTTCTCATAAATAGGTACCTATATAAAATGTGGTTTTCACTTTCATTTCAGCTGTTATAATAGAATGGTACTATTGAAGCGAATAATTCATACATATTGATGAATTATATTATCCACTTCGAATGAAAGCTCCAGTGTAAAGAAACTTCCTCCAAAATTTGTTATTGAATGAACATTTTCATCTTGTTCAGTTTCTTCAGTAAAAATATCATCATTTCTATGTTAATCTATCTTGTGTATTTCTATACTTTTGTATTTATGTAAATCTGAATTATTTTCATTGGAGCCATTCCCCTCATTATTCTGTTTCTGAACCTTCATCAGGATAGTACATATTCTTCCCAATGATCTCACTCGAAAATTTTATTTCATACCCAAATTTTTTCTTCCTTTATTATTTTTTTGTTTAAATCGTCAAGCTGATTGTGAAATTTCAGATAATATTTGTAAAAAAATTATACAAGAGGTATGCCTTCTACTGAAAACTCAAAGCAATTCTATGAGTAAGAAGTAGGGTATTCCACAGAGTGTTTCTCATTTTAAAGTATTCTGTAGAGTAGTCAACTCTGTAAATTAGCCTATAAGAGCCCTCAGATAACCCTTACAGATAACAATGCCTCACATTGTTATCTGTAATTTCTTGAAAAATTTTGAGCTAAGCTACATTTATTTTAGCGTAGAATTCACATTCAAGAAGATTATATTAATGTAATTTCCAACATTAATTTTTTGTATGAACTAATACCACCTACCACTTGTCATATTTTGTTATATTTCCTCAGTTTTTATTAATTTTTCTCAAATTTGCATTATGATACCTTTTGTATTGTGAAGTTACTCTCACGTACAAGTTTTGAACTTCTGTGAGTTAATCAGTTTATTTGAAGTTATTCATTGTAAGAAATAATGTAATCCATATAATATGGCCAAATAAACTTCATTCATATAAAAAAAAATGAAACACTAATAATACTTTTTTCACACACATTACAAAATGCATGAATGCACGAATTGTAGCATTTTCCTTTCATCAATAAAATCTTGAAAGTCATACAAAAGCCATGTATCCAAACAAATCAATATGTTATCGAAAGAACTAAGTTACATTCAAAAGTCGAACAAAATTTTTCTTTCAACGACATAACGAAAAATAGCACAATGCTCAACGTGATATATGAGAAACTTCAATGAATGAATATTCTCAACTTGCATATCCTGCAGAAATATTCGAAATATTTTTAAGTTTTTTTCGATTTATAAACGAAATTCTGCATGAAGTGACAAGTTCGCTGTATTTCATTTTGTATGATAAATGCCATCAAGAAAAGAACTTGTGAGAAAAACGAGTATCACAACGCACATCTTCTACCGAAAAAAATTTGTGAAATCCACGTTGTGCAATATGAACAACGCGAAATATCAAATACTTAAATGACTAAATCATTCACGTTTTGATCTTCCATCAGAAATAATCACAGTAATTATATATCATCTTGTTTTGAGTTGTAAACGAAATTCTGTATAAAGTGGCAACATCGCTGGATTTCGTCTTGTACAGCGTATCTATACAAATAGTATATCGGATCTCGTCTTACTTACATTTATCATGGATCTCTACTTACCTTCATACTTGGTGTATGAAAAAAATTTTAATTTATCTTACCCCTCGGTTCATATCATTGACCAGTACGCATCTTTAGACTAATTTGTGAAAACAATTCAAAGCTAAAGTGATTTCTACTAGTGGATCTCAGGTTGTCTATCAATATATATATATATATATATATATATATATATATAAAAGTTTTGACAAAGTTGTAATATAACAACGAAACGTCAACAAAAATAAACTTTTTCATATCAAAAAAAGCCTGTTATTGCTAAAAACTTTCGAAATAAAATAATAATAATATATTCATATATATATATATATACCCAATCAATGGGTAAGTTGTCACTGTGTATACGTCAATTTTCGCAGTGATCATTGCTAATATATACGGAATAGGAATTTGGACGCCAGAAATTGTGAATTCTATTCTCAATGCTGTTCCTGACCAATCCAAATCAATGTCCAAGGTCAACCTCACCTATTATCTCCACTAATCATTCATGGCCGACTCCACATATAACCCCCCACCTTCCACAATCGAGATCAACTACCTATTCAAAGTCAAGGTCGTTATATATGTGCACCCCCATTCTTTATCTACTTACTAGTAATGTTTTATTCATCTGGGTTTCTTATATGATATGACAAAGACTCTTACAAAAAATGAGATAATAACAAGCAGAGGGTTTCGTCCATAATATTATTTTCAAAGGCCTTCCATACTAAATTATGAACTCCTTACCTGAAAATATTCAACAATGAATGGCTGGTTATTGAATTCCAATTGTTCATTCATATTCTCAGAATTTTTGAGTCTAAGGATTTCCTCTATTTCATAGAAATCTAGTCATTTATTTTTTTAATATTGTGTAGCATGAAAATGTGTATCAGAAATTTTAGAATATCCGAACATCAACAAAATTTTAAAAAGAAGAAAACTGATTCTCATTATGCCAACCACTTGACAGAGTGAGTCACACATTTAGTTCAGAGTTAAAAACAGACAGAATTAAGGTTTCAAACTACATTTTCCAGAATCATTAAAAATAAATAAATCCAAAAACTAATCTTGCTACTAAGTATTCTATTATTAGAATCCTTACTGGTAAGTCAAAACACCCATTAGTTTTTATACTTCCCTTTATATGGTTTTTTAAGTTCATGTTTAATTTTTGATTGTTACTTACAATTTTCTTAATGAAACTTACTTGTTGTATCTGAAAATAGCCAAGACTTTACGTATATTACCTATTTAATATATTTCACATAATAAATTCCTACTAAAATCGCACTTAAAAGATATTCAAATTTAAAAGAAAGTCAAATAATAGTGCATTATTTTATTGTATATAAGTTAGTGAATAAATACATAAAAATAATTTACAAATAAGTTAAATAAATAGAGTATCACACGCATTCTAGACTAGAAATGTAGCTTAAATTGCACAATTACAATCGCTATGTTTATATTAATTCTTAGTTTTGTTTATAATTACAATTCGTTACGAAACATTCGACATAATATCTTTATATTAATTTAGAAATTCCAGTCAATATCTGCTGAAAATAATGAATTAATTTACTTGAAAAAAAAGCTCTTAATTTCGAATATCAAATGTTTTACAAGGAGTATTAAAATTTTCATCAGCACCATTTTTAACTATTTGTTTATTGCAATTTTTTAATTCTTCGATTGTTCAACTATTTTTCCATTTTTATTGCACTCATGATGAAAATTATTATGATGTTATCTAATTAATGAAGAGAAATTGTATTTCCTAGTTTTCTCACAATTGAGGAGAGTTAATTGAAAGAATATAATTTTATGGTGACCTTGTCGACTTAACGGAAGACCTTGACCTAGATCTTGAGTAAGGACTGACAGATCTTGAAGTAGACCTTCGTTTATACCAAGGACTGAGACTGCTGCAAGTACTTCGTGAAGATACTGAACTTGGAGTTTGGCGATGATACGGAATAGGTCTTTTTCTTGCGCTAATTAGTGAGTTAATTTGTGTTAGAATTATTAGTGAGGTTAATTACATGCAATGGGCGTTTCAATTTCATATTAATTTTGTTAATTTTAACGAAAAAAATATTTTAATTTAACGATTGTTCTAATGAAGCAATAAATAAATCGAACGAAAATTGATATTTTAAAAGACCTTAATTGATAACTGGAAGAACTAATGTAAATAATCTGAATTTTCTGCGATGGCCAAACACGTTTTCTTCATTTCTTTTTGTTATCAAAGTACAAATATGCTCAAATCAAATAAGATATTATTTGTCTACATTTGTCATTTAAAAACTACAAAAAAGGTGTGAAAATATTGAACATGCAAAACAAAATAAAAATATTTCAGCGTGCACTTACCTTGAAAAATAAATCTTTTCTACTGAACTAGCATAAAAAAAAAATAAAAACACATATTGAATAAACACATTTATTTATATAACATCTACTAATAAAAAGAATTTACGATAGCAAAATCAGATTACTAATTTCAATACAATAAATATTTCACTGAATATAATCATTCAATAAGCAAAATAAACAAAAATTAAACCTGAACATAGCCTAGGTACTATGTTTAACCTTAATCCTACCTCGTAATTCTCCTTCTATCGAGAAATGAGGGTGACCCATGTCTTCTTGGTATAGATGGGGATCTTGATCTAGAGGAACTACTTGAACTAGATGACGAAGAGGAAGAACTAGAAGATGACCTACTTTTTGAACGTGAGTGAGATCTTGATGACCTTGATCTAGTGCTATTTGATGAAGTTGAATGACTTCTACTTCTTGAGCTGAAAAAGTAAATTACTCAATTATAACTCATGATAAAAATGAACAGAAACAAAAATAATAACAAATTCAAATATGACTCTTTTCTCTATTTGATTCAATTTAATTATTATGCCTATATTGTATTATGTATATTATTATTATGTATATATTATTTCAATGTTTTTAGCAATAACAGGCTTATTTTAATGTTAAAAACTTTATTTTCGTTGTATATCACAACTTTGTCAAAACTAATCTATTATTAAGTATTAGTTTTGACAAAGTTGTGATATACAACGAAACGTCAACGAAAATAGTTTTCAACATTAAAATAAGCCTGTTATTGCTAAAAACATTGAAAATAAATTATCTTAAACAGTCAATTAATCAATATATATATATATATATATATATATATATATATATATATATATATATATATACACATATATCCTAACATTCTCCTTATACAATGAATGAATAAAATCTTTGAATTTTGTGTGTTGACTGAATTAATTTTGTAATTCAAATAAAGCATTATTATTATCATAAACTAAAAATGTCATTACCTGCTATGTGACCTTGAGGAACTTCTTGATCTTGATTTTCTTTTTTCCTTTGCAATTAAAGAAGTTCTACTGGGTGATCTAGTCCTGGATTTACTCCTACTCAATCTAGAAATTGAACTTCTTGTTTTTTCTTGTTTATCTACAGAACAAATATCAAAGTTATCCTTTACAATTTTCATTTGTTTTGGACTCTGTGAAAAATCTTTCTTCAATGGCAACACCTTGATGTCAAATAAATCGGGTTCAATTGTTCTTTTATCTAATGTTGGATTTGCCTTTCTTTGATCTAACAACCTGGCTAGTCGGTCTTCATTTGTTGATTTTCCTTTTTGTATTCTCTTTTCAAGAAAGTCTTTCGCTTTTGCTGCTAGTCCAGATTTCAATAAACGTAACATTTTGAGGTCTTTGTCCTCAATTTCTTCTTCTTTATCCATTTCTCCAACATCGGCTTCGTCTTCAGAAGATGATGGTCTCAATTTTACAACAGGTAAAGGTTTACAGTTCTTTGGGGATTTTTCATGGGATTTCTTGTCAATTTTTATTTTTTGTGGGGATACTTCTTTCTTTTCCTTTGATTCCTTTTCAGAATATGAACTTTCTGAAGAACTGCTTATTTTTGATACTCTTGGTGGTGTAATGGAAACGTTTTCTAATTGTTCAATACTCTTATCTCTACTTCTTTTTTCTGATCTGTCAGCGCTCCTATCCTTTGCAGTCAATTTTTCAATGCTTTTATTTCTATTATATTTTTTCTCTTTATCAGAATTTTCTTCTTTATTTGGTCTATTCTTTGTGATTTTATCTGTTGAATTAGATCGACTTTTGGATCTATTTCTGCATGATTCTATTTCTTTGAAGTTTCGTTTATCGCTTATTTTGGTTCTTTGTGGAGACATGGATATTTCCACATCTCTTTTTTTCTCTTCTCTTTTCCTTGCACTAAAGTTTCTGTCTATTGATCTACTCCTACTTCTGCTCTTGAAGTCATCGTTATTTTTTGATTCCTTCAATTTTACTATATCTCGACCATTTTTAGAATTATCGTTTTTATAATCGTATTTATGCTTTGTTGTGTCAACCTTATCGATGGAAGATCGACTTCTATCATGCTGATCATCGATTTTATTCTTAGCTTTTCTATATTCCTTCTTAATCCTTGATCGTTCATTGTAATCAATATCACCATAATCTTTTTCTTTAGTGGATGAACCATGTTTCTTGTAGCTTCTCTCTTCATCACTTTCATATCTTTTCTTATCCTTTGCAACACTTGGCGATTTTGAACGACTATGTAACGATTTCAACTTTTCTTTGGATCTATATTCTTTCTCTTCTGCACTGGACGATCTAGAATCTACATGTTTTTTACTCTTATTGTATTTATTTTCGTTCCTCGAAACTGGCGTGTTAGATCGGGAATTTCTTTTTTTGTGGTTATAATTACTTTTTCGCTTATCTTCAGTTGATCTGCTGCGAGATCTTGAATAGTCTTTTCTTTTATAAGACAATGATCTTGATCTGGAATGAGGTGATTTTCTTGATCTCTCAGGCGACCTAGACTTTTTTATTCGTGTGCTCCTCTTGGTTTCTTTTGAAATTGATCGTCTGGATTTAATCTTCTTATCATACTTATTAGATTTTTCTTTCGATTGTTTTTTCGGTGATCGACTTCTTCTGTCTTTTGAATATTTCTGTTTTTCTGGAGTAAATGATCTTCGTTTTCTAGTTTTACGTTCATCATCTGAAGAAATCTGTCTTCTTTTGCTAGAATCATCCCTTGCCTTTTTTCTATAACGTTCGCTCGATCTGTTCCTTTCTTTTCCTTTTTCGTATTTAGATTTTTTTTCCGATAAACTGAAATTGAACAATCTTCAATAATTAAATTCGATAGAGAATGAAAAGTCACTCACCTTTCTTTAGAGCTAGCATTTGACAAAGACCTCCTCCTTTTAGAATTCTTCTTTTTCTAAACAAAAAGAGGAAATAGACATAAAATGAGCATTCATTACTTTCATACATATACAATTTATGAAAGTAAGTATTATAAAATAAACATTTCAAACCTATTTTAATGTTCTAAATGGAACAATATTGGAGTAAAAGTGAAATACTTGGAAAAAACATTTGAGAGAAAATATTTAAAGAGCGATTATGCATATAAAAATATACCATCACATTACTAATATAATCCTTAATAGGTACTAAATACTATATTTCATGTTAAATACTTATGCTTACAAATGTCAAAGTGAAATAGCAAAATTAGAATTTTCAAAAAATATTATGTAAAAAAAAACTGTTAAATCCAAATTCAAAGACCATTTTATGATCTTTTTTTTTTCTCATGACTTCTTGGTTTTTCATGAAATAAACTATTTCATGAAAAACCTCAAACAGAATATTTTCAATAATTTGTAATCTATTTACAATATAATAGAAAATCAGATTAGACAAATTGAGAAAACAATTGTAACATGCTAATTTTTGGAGTTATCGTGCCTTAGAACTCATACTTACTAGCAGAGTTGAGAGCTCTTGAGGCTATCCTATTGAATGATGGCAAGGTTCAAACAGAATAATGTTTAATTTGGTCAAAAAAAATATAGTATTCATGCTAAAAGACGAAAGAAGACATTTAAAGGTGATAAAAGGATTATACTAACAGAGTGGACATTTTGAGGGAAAAAGAACCTACGATTTCAGAAATTAAGGAAGAACATGAAATATAATAACAAAATTATGATGAAAAGCAGTACTAATAAGCCTTGTAACTTTCTTATCTATTGTCCTTATGGCATACCTCTTTTTTCTTCAGTTTCGACCTCTTCTTCTTGGGCGTTTCCTCATCTGTGGAATCTTCACTGGCTGAATCTGAATTGTCGCTCGGATCTGAAGATACTGAGGAATGGCGTCGCTTTTTCTTTTCCCTTCTTTTTTCTTTGCGTTTTTCGGATCTGGGCAATCATATACACATTTATCAGGAAATTTGCTACATCATGTGTTATTTTTTCGACAACAGTGAGAAATCCCGAGGACATACTCATTTGTAACCAGGATTCTCAAATTAAAAACAACCACTTTTAAAAATTCTACATATATATTCATCTTTTCCAATAAGTGAAATAAAAGTTTTTTTAATTTTTAAGTGAAAAGAAATTTTTGAATTTTTGTCAAAGAATTGGGAGATTAATTAAAATTTGCATTGAACACAAATTACACCTACTATATAACTATCAAACTAAGAAATAGCTGATTTTAAAGATATTTATTAACGATTTTAACGAACTCAATTGCCATAAAATTACTGACAATTTGTGTTTCGAAAGACTTTCGCAATTTGTTAAAATTTGGTTGATTTGAGAGTATGTCTCTCTGAAGTTCCCATGTACACAGCATTTAGTGTCATATTACTGAAAATTTAAACAGAGAGATTTTGGTGAAATTCTAAATTGCTTTGCAACGCACCTTCTGTCCAAATCACAGTAGATTCAGTCAAGTGGGCTAGACATACGCAAGGTTAAAATATAATTAATTGAGAAAACCAAAAACCACATTACCTGACTTTCATCATCTCTGACACATTAGAACGCCAAAAAATATACCACCAAAAATTAGTATGTGAGGTATTTAGTGAATGCAATAAATAATTCGCATTATACGACAAAATTCTCAAGAATTAAATAGCAGTTAAACGTAAGTAAGTAACCTAAGTGAAGATTTATGATTCAAATTAAGACTGAAGTAACTCTTTATTCGTATCAAAGAATACATGCAGAATATTAGGTCAGTACCATTTCAATTCAAATGTATTTTCATCAAATAATTACTACAATAAATGAAATATGAAATGTTTAATATTTTTGATGTTTAATATTTTGAATATGTGTAAAAAGCCAAATAAAAAACAAACATCACCTGCATAAGATAACAAAAATTTTAGTTGCTTACTTAGTTTAACTACCTGTTAAAGCAATCGACCTAAAAATTACAATCTAAAATGAAATATTCAAGCATTAAGCTATTTTAATATATCAAAATCTTAAAGGTTGAGTGCTTCAACATTGTTGATTCATAGGTAAATAATTTAAACCTATAAAATACCTGTCTTTCTTGTTTTTCTTCAATTTCTTTTTTTTCGGCTCTTCTGCAGACTCACTGAAAAAGGAAAAGAATCATTAGCTTTTTTCCTTCAAGAAAATACAAAGTAACTAGACCCTTTAATATCATAATAAACCAATAGAGTTAATTTAATAATGAAAAAATGGACGGTTGCCATTACTTCATAAATTCTTATATGTATTAATCAAACAAACCAAAATTATATTGAATAATCAACTGTATTTTAATTTTAAGATGATTATTTTATTAAATTCTTCACTTTCTGCACTATATGTCTGAAATTCAGACTATTTATATTCTTAAATTTACTAACAATTTTACTGCAGTGTTAAAGAAGAAATATCTGCCACATATGTGGGATTTCAATTCACTGTTTAACTTGTCTAGCATCTACAATTAAGCCAAAGTACAAAAATACCCAAAATTAGGACAATAATAACAAAATATCTTAAACAATAAATAAGCAATGAAATAAGAACGCATTCATGTAAGAACACAAAATGTTAGTTGATTTATTGTTTTACTAGGATGTTAAGAAGACAAAGGACAAACACACCCAAATTATGACAATAATGAAAAGATATCTTAATCAATAAATAGGCTTTGAAATAAAAACACACTCATTTACACTCATATTTTAGTCGCTTTATTGATTCATCTTTATATTATCTACTATTTTTATTTTTGGGTTATCATTATCATTTGATCTGAGACATCAATGCCTACCTGTCTTTGTGTTTTCTTTTTTTCTTTTTCTCTTTTTTGCTTTCAATAGCAGGCGGTTCCGGACTAGGAGTATGAACAAGCTGATACCTTGCAGCTTCTTCTCTTTCTTGTTGTTTCTCCTTTTCACGTTCTAAAGCCTTTTGTTTCTCTCTCTCCTGGATGGCATTCGATTTTGCCAAAGTCTCCTTGGCCTCGCGATCCGGGTCGAAACTGCTACCATCCACAAAGTATTCGGAGATGCCGAAGGCCTTCCTGAGTCTCTCATTCTTCTCCAGTTGCGCCTCAGCTACCTGATGAGTTTCGGTCACACTGAGGATAAAGAAAAGAAATTTAGAAAACAAACGACATCAAAAAAGTAAAGGTAAATAGACGGAATAAAAGTATATACAATTTTTCAGAAGATAAAATTTCATACTAAAGCAATTTTTGCCTCAAATTCAATACGCCTTATCAATTCTATTTTTAGTTCTACTTTCTTTTGTGAAAACGACACCGAAGTGAACATTGACCCTAATTGAGTTGTTCTATCCAAATTAATTTGTCGCAAGTGTTATTCTATCCACTCAATATGTGTATTTTCTCTATACATTCTAAACAAAGCTTTCAGATTAACTGCAAATCGAAGATTTTTCCCAACCACTATTTTTGTTTGAATAAAAAAATCTGTAATTCATATTTTTAATTATACCTAATGTAAATAATAGTGTATTATTTTATTGTATATAAGTTAGTGAATAAATACATAAAAATAATTTACAAATAAGTTAAATAAATAGAGTATCAAACGCATTCTAGACTAGAAATGAAGCTTAAATTGCACAATTACAATCGTTATGTTTATATTAATTCTTAGTTTTGTTATAATTACAATTCGTTACGAAACATTCAACATAATATATTTATAATATTAATTTAGAAGTTCCAGTCAACAAGTGTTGAAAATAATGAATTAATTTACTTGAAATAAAGCTCTTAATTTCGAATATCAAATGTTTTACAAGGAGTATTAAAATTTTCATGTAAGACAAATCAATATTTCGAGTACATACCAAATAAAAAAGACTAAAGTTTTATGGGGTAATAATAAATACAATAACCATATAAAGTCACACTTAGCTTAGTCAAAAAATGTATAAGTAAAAAATATTTGAACTTAAACAAATAATTACTAATAAGACGTTAATCAATAAGTGTGATTTCACTTTTGAAAACTTTTATGAATTTGCTGAAAATGCGAGAATTTCTAGAAAACCTTTTCAACAACTGCTTAACATTAAATTGATCAAGTTGAAATCGAGTTTGATGAAATTTTAAGAAAGTCCGTAATGGCATTGTTCAATAACGATATACATTTTTTTTCATACCCCTCTATCAAGTCCGTCACTTCAAAGCACACCATAACGAACCAATAGTACCAGCATATATATTAAGTTTTCGAGAATTTTTCATTCGAAAATTTTCGATAGCGTACCGACTTCTTCAACTAGTTTGGTTGCGATGTAAAGAACGCTTGGTTGTGCGACGCCAGTAATATAAAAATCAATATCATCCCCCCATGCCACGCGTTTGTAACGCTTCAAGGGATACCCTATTAGTGAGTCATGGTTGAAAATAATATTATTGTCTTATGATACTTTTATCGAAATAATGACATAATAATAATGAATGCGTGGAAGTTAAACAAAAAACAATTAATTAAATTACAATCACATCACAGCGACGCAAAAAATTTTAAATTTCAAACCGATTACTCGAAAATGAAAATTCTTCAAATTATACCCTATGTTTATATAGTACCTCCAAATAAATGAAATGAATTCTCAGTGGACTAATAGAACATTTGAAATAATGTTAATTTCGATTTATTTCAGTATTCATATTTATTTTAACATCTAATTCTGAACTATTTTCAACGTCTGGAGATAAATGGTATAAATTTTCTCTGTGGAATATCGAGAAGGGAAAGTAATGTCGGAACGATAAGCCTCAGAAAATTCTAAGCTATAAGCCGATTTCGTAAGACCAACCCCCAAATCGCCATTCGAGTTAACCTGTAGCTATCTTCGCAAATTCCCGAAAGATTACAGCACTTCTACAACTCTAGCCCAACGTCAGCGATTGGTGACTTAAAAATAGGCAGACCAAAACATGCGGTTTGAATATTAAAAAAGAAAAATATATTATTGATTTCATAAAACACATGAATTTTTATACTGGGGTTACGTCCATTGTTATTAATTCTTACGTTTAATAGTTACATTACCACGATATTGTCAGTGTCTAATCTGTCATTAGACACATCTAAGAGTAGAGACATCTGACATTACTGTCAAGGCAGGAAAATTAGGCTACGGTATCATTCAGGAACATTGAACAACGAACATTAAATTTTATTCAGTGCTACAACAATCGAAAAATCACAAGATTCAAGATAACGAAAAATTTGTAAAAAGAATTGCAAAATTGGGAAAATAATAAAAAAAAAACAATTGAGAGGTCACATGAGTCTAAGTCGAAGTTAAATACCACGGTTGTAAATTGAAATTGAGATCTGATTTCATTTGAAGAGAAACAGATCTAAGCAAGAAATATCAGAATCGTCTATATGAAGAAAAAAAACATAAAAGTCTACTTCATCGAAATAAAAATATCTGTTTTTATTCACGATTTTTTTGGCAACGAAAGACACCTTATTTTCGGAATTTAATTACAACGAAAAACGTTTTGACATAATTTCCGAGACTGAGACGAATTACGAAGGAAACATCCCACAATTACTTGCAATAATGTACCTAATCAAGACTTTATAAAAGTGCATCGCTAGTTAATATTATAAAGGAGAATAAATAAAATTTTATATAACTTTTTATTATAAAATTTTTTATCGTATGTTTATGATCAATAATCTTATAGAGTTATATAACTATGTATTTTTATGTTAAGATTTTTTATCTTCTCGCTTTGAATATTTCACAACTTCAAGTGAAGAAATATAGTTTGTTACTGTCATTAATCGTGTAGTGGAATATTTTTAAATAATCTCTGTACCTTACGACCGATCTCATCGTCTGTTTCTGCTGCTTCCTGCGGTAATGTTTAGTTTTTTCTGGAAAATACGTTGGCGTCGAACATAAATCGCTAATATTTCCACAATGACAGTGACAACAGCAGCTCTGTTGCTGCTGCTTCCCTCGGAAATATTTCCCCAATTGTGTCGGTGCTTTGGTAGTAACCAAAGCTTGACAAAGTGCACCTCTCCACAATCTATCGAAAAGTACCCTCTGCTGATTTTGAGAGGGCGGATAACGATTTTTCCCGCCGTAAAACATAACTACCATGCGGTCGATTAACTTGCAAAACAATAATTAAATATTCACGATAAAGTTACGACTTAGATACACAAAATAGATACAATTTTACGAAATTGGAAACCTTACTTAATTAAATATTACGCAATATTTGGAAGACGTATTATCACACTAGATTATCAGACGATCAAATGGAAGACTTATCTGATTTTGTATTTTTACTTTAAAGATTACATAGCTATTACGCGTCGGGACGTCCCGAAGACGCCAGAGTCCTGGCTTGCCTCGAGCGCGCCAGACGCTGCAGCATCACGAGAGATGACGATGCACTGATCTCGGAATTGTTACGACGTGAGGATTTCGTTGGACAAACAACGGATGCGCTGTATCTGGAATTCGCGCGCGCTCGGTATTTAAATCAATAATTGATGAAAGGGGTGCAGTAGGAGGGTATTCATAAGAACGAAGCGGAAAAGCGTTCGAGGTGATTGACTGGAACAAACTGCCCGAATTTTGTCACATCTTATACTACAAATACACACTACGAATTTAAACATTTACTGAATGACTAATTCCTAAAATTTCCATAATTTAGGGATGAATATTATTAATTACACACTCCGTCTAAATTTCACTATATCACTTCGAGTATTGTAAATAATACACTCAATAACTAATTCCTGAAATCTCCTTTATATATAGATGAATATTATCAATTGATTGAAATATAATTAAAATACACAATTTGTCTAAATTTCACTATATTACATAAAAATATTATAAATAAAACATTCAATAACCAATTGCTAAAATTTCCATAATATATTGACAAATATTATGAATTCATTGAAACAAAATTAAAATACACACCTCATCTTAATGGGACTATATTACTTTAAACATATTGTTAACAAAACCCTCAATAACTAAAACGTAAAATTTCCATTATATATGGATCAATATTATTAATTGATTAAAATAAAATTAAAATACACACTTTATCTAAATTTCACTATAATACTTTGGATTTGATTTTGGCAGCTTCAGATATATAACTGCAAAATATATGGTACTATTTAGCTCAAGAAGCTATTGTTTGGCAAATCATTTGTAATATTTCAATAAAATGCTGTCTGAAAGTATGGAAATTGGATTTTAATCAAATGAAGACATAGTGATACAAAATATATAAATAACTATTTATGTGTTTAGACTCTTTTCAACAGTCGACACATGTTGTGCTATTCGTAATATCTGATTTTCCATTATGCTGGTACAGTTCTGTATCTGGCAAATAAAACTGACACAAAAAGATTGCAGTTATTACAAAATCGTGCAATGCGAGTGATATTGAAGTGCAGTAGATATACAAGCATCGATGCCCTGCTAAGAACATTAAACTGGATTAAGATTGAGGAGTTTTGTGAAATGAAAGCTCTTATATTTATTCATAAAATTAAATGTGGTTTAATGCTACAATATTTTAACGAAATAAATAGTTATGCACTTTGATCAGGTACTCATAGTATGACACCAGAAATAGACAGAATTTTATACTTCATCATAAAAGTACAAAAAAAGTCAATTTTAATACAAAATACCTAATTGTTTTAACAATTTAATAGCCATACTAATATTCAATGACATGTATTGCTTTGGAAGTCAAGGCACCTAAGCATATTCAAAAAATTATAAAATGTATTATACTTGTTACCAAGATTATAGGTCAGGTGTTCCTGTTTGAATTCAAATTCCCCAAATTACCTAACTGATTCTCCACACAGTTCTGCATCAATTGTTCTTAATAACTTTGAAATTATAACCTTTTTTCACAGCACAATATAGCAATACTTTCATTAATTATATAATCAGTCATTAAAACATCAAATTTGAATTCTATTCACTTTTAAATCGTAAAAATTAGCAATTTTCATTACTTTTAAATAAAAATCATTTGTCTCAAAAATTAAACCTTAAAATGATATGCTGCATGTGAACTTAGACGTTGCTTCTCTACATGAATAGAATCTTATAGTCCTGTATACAAATGTATTATTAAGATGTATCATTTTACATCTGTTGAGTTAAATATATTTTACATTAAAAATTAACAGTTAACAGATTAAGATCAACTTTAATTGATTGATATTAGATAATCTGTTTCATTCATTATATTATCCATAGAATAGAATACACTTACCATGGTCTACCCCATTCGTCAACAGGTTTTTCCAATTTTCCAGCATCTAAGCTCATTAACATATTTCGATAATTGTTCACTTTGTTCGTGATAACTTCATCTGAAAATCTAAAACACAAATTATGAAACACCAAAGTCAAGTATGTTTACAAATCTTATATTTACCCCTGATCTTCAAGAATCTCAGCAAATTCAGCGCACTTCAATTCAATTTTGCGTTTTCTTTCATGATCTAAAATCTCCTTATTGGGTTGTTTATTAGATGCAACATCTAAAGCAGCCAATTCCTGCTCACTTTTGTGATTTTTATCTTTAGCATGTGTCCTAACAAGGGCCCAGTTTCTTTGAACATGTCCATTCGTCCCAGAACCTCTTGCAGTTGTCAGTCCAATACCATTATACATTGTAATGCTGAAGCAGAAAGAATTTTCAATATCTAAATTCGAAAATTAGTAATGAATGTAGCTTATTGATTTTTGAATAGCAAATGAAAATAAAGGTTACTCACTAAAATGTGTCAATACGAAGTATAAAATATTAATTTGCTTGAATCGAACTTTTCAATTACTTTGAATAATCCTAATTACCAAGTAATAAATTAAAATTCAAATATAAAATAAAAAAAACAGTAGAGGTACATGAAATTCTTATATAGACGTATAATCTGTCAACCACAGAACACGCGATTTCTTCACTTCTCTAATGACAAACTCTTTGCAGAGAATTGTGTATATTTAAATTCATCTTTTTCTTCTCATAGTGCACTTAACATGAAAAAGTAACACAATAAAAGTAATTCAATTTATTCAAATCAATTGTTAACAAAAATTGGTCTTTCGATTGAAATTTTTTACACATAACTGAAAAAAGTGCAGTAGACTGCATTACAATGGAAAATAAAGAATTCATTACATTTTGAGTAAAACTTTTTAAAATTATGTTATAATCGTAAGTAATAAAACGCAATATTTTATGTAAACTACATAACAAAATAACAATGTACGAGGACTCTAACAAAATGGACATTATTAAAAATATAAATTTATGTGAGCTTTATTATTGGAAAATATTTACATTGATCAAATAAAAATTCTGGAGGACTACTCGAATCTTTTTTATGTCCTCCTGCTAATAATTTTAGTACAATAAAGTTTGTTTTACAAATCTTAATCAATTCGACAATTTCACTCTCTTGGGGAATAGATTCTAAAAGTTGCCTAGCTTGATGAAAATGTTTACATCCACCCAAATAAAGATAAGTACTGTCTACAGGTTGATGTTGGAAATTCTGCAGGGACGTCATCTCGCGAAATTCAGAATATTGTACAGGAGGAGGCGTCAAAAAATTTTGAAATGGTATAAAACGATGTTCATAACGAACTTGTTCACAATCGAATTGCGGATTTGGTACCTGCAGCTTACCTTCAGAACGGAAGGCAAGCAGTGCCTGCAAAATAATTAAATTAGGTTTTATATAACTAAAAATAATTAAATTATCATTATCATTAATATTATATCAAAATTCTTTGAAACAAAAAAATTCAACAGTTGTAAAGTTTCAAAGGAAACAAATATTAATACGAGGGTGGGGTAAAAAGTTTCCGGACTGACAAAGAAAAACGATGTTAAAAAATTTTATTTTTGTTATGTTTGTGATTTATAGTTTCTCTGGAAGCTATCCGGAGAGGAGGGAGGATGCGGCATTAAATTGATAGTGGATTTTGGACGTGGCAACAATCGACTTATGCGCTGGTGCGTTATTGTGATGAAACAAAATTTTTTTCTTCGTCAAATGAGGTCGTTTAATTTGCACCTCGTCCTTCGAACGTTGCAATAAGTCTGCGTGATTACCAGTGATTACCGTTTTAATCTCTCGCATCCCAAAAAACAGTAGCCATAACCTTGTTTACCAATAAAATTGTTTTTGCCTTCTTTGGAGTTTGTTCCCTTTCCAACCCACTGTTTTCACTGTTCTATATTTTCAGGAGTGTAGTGGTAAACCAACTTCCATCAACAGTTATGAATCGACGCAAAAATTCTTTTGGATTACGACTATACAGCGCCAAATTTTTGGTAGAAATGTTTTTTCAAATCAGTTGTTGGTCGAGCGTTAGCAAACTCAGATCTCAACTTGCACACAGCTTTTCTATGCTCAAATGGTTTTGCACAATATTTCGCATACGTTCAACTGACATCCGACAGGTCTCAGCTAACTCATGCACTTTCAATCTGCAGTCTTCCAATACTATTTGGTGGATTTTCTCAATCATTTCTGAAGTTGTGACCTCAACTGGACGTCCTGAGCGAGGTCGTCAGAGGTGCTCACACGACCCATTTTGAATTCAGAAACCCACTGCTTAATAGTTGAATATGATTGGGAGGTGTCTTCTAGAGTTGAATCCATCTCTTATTTCATTTGTTTCAGTGTAAAAACTTTCAAAGTGAAGTATTTGATGACACCACGTTTCTCCAATTTTTCTGTTTTCACGAAAACAACGGAAGCGTTTCGCGCAATGTGCTCTCACGATTGGGATAAAACTTAACATAAAAACTCAGTAGAAATGGTACTGTTGGACGACGCTCCAAAAATAGACCTAGTGATGCCATCTCTTGGTAAGGCCGGCAACTTTTCCCACCACCACCGCACATAATTACATTTTAAATTAAATCCCGCTCTCATCTCATATTCCTTGACCTATTACCTGATGAAGTTTAAAATATGATAATATAAAATATTAAGAGAATGTCTTTTGTGCAAAAACCCTTTTCAAATCAATTGAACATCAACATAATAAAACCCAAAGTAATAAAATTAAATTAAAATAGGGAGAGAACATTTATTGGATACTTCCAAAAGGCTATCGAACTAAGTCTTCCAGTCTAGATATTAAAATAGATCAGAATGATATATAACAATTATCATAGGTCCTCCAGATTCGAGTCCTCGCCTCTTTATCAAGGTAGAAACTGTATAACCACCTTCCACCTGAGGTAAGATCTCTTCCATATCCTCTCTTCAAAAATATGATAAGAAAAGGGTACTACAGCGTTGGTGAGTTCCTTGGTGATAGGTTTGATATTTGAAGTCGGTATTTTATGTAGTAGTTTGTGTGATTTTTAGTTGCGTGTATTCTTATATTTTTATATGTATTCTTATATTTTTATTTGTGTTCTTATATTTTTATTTGTAATTTTATATTTTTATTGTGACTTGTCCTATACATTATTTATTGTCAGAAAGGATCAAATAAAGATTATTATTATTAGCTACAAAAAGCAGTATCTTTATAAGGTTCCCAATCTTATAAAAGAATACTGCTGGATACTAGTTCTGATCAAATCAAGTACCTTATAGTAACCACCACACATGTTCTGGAGTGCTTGATAATACGAAATATCTCTCAAATAAGGCCTTGGTTTCTTTTTATGTTTAGGTTTTTTCTTATTAGTGTTTTTTTGCTTAGCGGAATCGAGCATTAAATCATTTTCAACCAAAAAACTGTCGGCTCGAGTGAGCGCAGATATCACCCAACCATACAAAAATTCATATAAATACCTGAAACATAAAAACTCTCAGATTTTATAATGCAACTATATTATTTTGCATACCAATAAATATAATAAAATTCGTGAGTTATATAAAGTTGCAACTCAAATCCAGTGAGTAGATACATTATCATAATCCTCAACGTATAATATAAAATCCAAGTTCCAAAACATGCTACATGTTGTCTTGACAAGTTTGAATTTATAGTTATATTGTGCAAAAATGCATCCACTCTTTCTGCCTACAAAAAAAAAACATTACCAATATCCTGATAAATATAATCCGTAGTAATAAACTGAAATATGTTCCAATTACTTCATCTTGAAGGATGCAGAAATCTTCTAACAAATTAGCTAATTTATCCCTCTGTCTTGCCCTGTTATGACCACATAATTGTAAAAAGTTAGCAAATGGTCTTATGCAATGCATCAGGAAAGAATCTACATATTGCTTAGCCTGAAAAAATAACCTTTATTTTTAGTATCAAGTTCAATTCTTTACTATTATAACCTGTTGATTTCCAAGAAAACTTTTGACAGTTAACGAAGGAGGTGCAATGAATGCTTTAACGGCATCTTTTACTTGTTCTTTCATAAACTTTGAATTATTGACTGAAATAAAAAAACGATTATATTAAAAAGTTAAATTCTTCAATAAATATTAGGAATACCTGGAAAGACCAACTGCAAGGCAGACCTAGATAATATACAAGGTCCAGTTTTACTAAAATCTATAAAAAAATCCTAGAAAAAACATATTTAATCAACAAACAGAAGTTGCACTTCATTTAAAAAAATATATTATTACAGATACATGTTTATATTCTTCAAGGTAAAAAAATTACCAAAACTTGATTCAACCCATTTGTAGTTGACAATCTACAAACAATTTTTAGTCTATCAATCATTTCTTCAAAATAACACAGCGCTTCTTTCTTTGGCTTTATTTTAGTATATCTGGGAAATGTTGGTGGAAGCAATCTCTGATTAATCATTGGCTCAAAACCAAGCATACTTGAATTACCATCTGAAAAAGGACCAATAAAAATCAATACTGGACTGAATATCAAAAATAACAAAGAAAAATACAAATAACAGATATAAATGTTGACTCATGTAATATTAAAAAGCTGTTCCAAACTAACATAGTCTACCATGTAGTGTGTAAAGCATTTGAAATAACATTGTTAGATAATTTGTACTCATACTTCAAGTGCGAGTTCAAGAAAACAATAAATTTGTGTGTTGAACATACATACAGAAATATTCATTGAGATGCAACATTTGTCATTGCAATTGAAATAAAATATTTCTTAGACACAAAATTTGGTATTTATTTCATTTATTCAAGTCATTTTTTTTCTTCTAGAACATATTTCACTAATCTAGGAAGGACTGCTTCCCAGATCAGTTAATTATAAGATTATTCATCTATCATTACCTTCGAGGCCATCTATTCCAAAATCAATGGTATTCTTTGCAATCTGCAACATTTCAAGAGCAGAATTTAACAATCTAATGTTTTCAACACTGCCCAATTGGTTCTCCTTTCGTAGTACAAGTAAAGTTTGGTACAGAGCTTTAACAAATTTTATCCTGGCATATTCTGCTTGAACTAAATCAACCTATAAATAATATATACACATATTCATTCATTAATTTCACATTTAATTAATGTAAATTTTCAACTGTACAAAACAAAGCCTTCTTATTAATTTACAAAATGATTCCATCAATCCATTTACTGACTACATCTAAGTTAAAATTTTTTAGACTAATAAACTCAAAATAATAAAAACTCTTACACAATCAAACTTGAATATAAATCAAGTTATAAAAATAATATTGACATATTTGTATAAATTATCTAATTTTTTTAGGTCATATTCTCTTCTTACCACAGCTTACATTTTCTAAATTTGATCTCAATTTTCTAGCTAATTCCTCTTCAATTTCCCTAAGCATTCCAGTCATTCTTTGCTCAGAAATATCTGGAACCAAATGATAACCATACTGCATAGGTTGAAAATCTTCTTCCTCATAGACCATGGCTCTAAAATTTTTAATTATTTTATTCATATATTGATTTCTTCAAAACTTCAATTAGGTAAGAAACTTAATATTTAAAGATAACTCTAACAAATTTAAGGAAGTTGACTATCAGCTTATTTAAAAAAGAACTGTAATAGATATACTCACTTGTGAATATAATCTTTGAGAATTTCTACCAATTTATAAACAGCCAATGAGAAAACTTTCATTATTTTATCTTCAATAAAATAAGGTTTGTGCAAATATAAATTAATAAAAACTGTTTGTGCTAAAGAATGTCCCTCCAGCCAGGATACAACACAAGCTAATGTTGTATCCATAATTCCAATTCTTTCTTCACTTGTGAAATCATTTAATTTCAAAATATTTTGCTGAAAGACGTAATAAATTTACAATTCAAGTGATAAGTAAGTAATTGCTCATCATTAATACTTACACGAACCTGCTCATCAAAATCTAAAATATGTTTAAATCCTCTGTTACACATCATTCCAGCATCCATTTTTGGATCCATCATTTCTATAGCTGACATAGCCTCAAATAAGCCAAACATGTCATCATGTAAAAGTTCTCCAAGATTCAAATCTACAAGAGAATCAAATGTTCTTGAAATAAATTCATGCAGACTTATATAAGGATATATCCCACCAAATTAACAGTAAGATTTTACTGTACAGGATATTTTAGTTTATTCTACAGGATTTTCTATACAGTTCTTAATACTGTGAATGTTCACAGGAAAATTTGAAACCTTACCTTTGACAGAGTCCATGAAATCATTGGTGATATCACACCATTGGTAAGAATGATTCTTTTGAGGCATTGTTACAGTCGTTCCAGGTTTTTCGCTGCACAAATATAACACATCACATCAAAAAATATGGTTAAATTAATATTTTATACCTAGTACTAGATGATTCAGTTGTGGCTATTTCAACTGGTACTGGTGTATCCATCATAAAAAAGCGAACTCCCAACCAAAATCCTAAATATCAATTAATATTTGCTATCTTATGTTCGTTCGAAACATAAAAAATCTTTTATCTCATCTCTTGAAGGGAAATCTGGAGGAACCCTTTTTTTATAACAAATCAACCTATAACACAAGAGACATCGATAATTAACATTTCTGTAGATACAACTAATTAAAAATTGACGTGTTATATCTACTCAGTTTATTAAAGGTTACTTCATACAGTGTTAAACGAACTACTACACTTCTGTGACAAATAGTGCAGAGTCTGCACTGTATACATAAATTTTTAAAAATAATAGGTTGCGCTACCAGTTTGTGAAAATGATTATTGATAAAAGAGTGATATAAAAATTTTAAATATACATTAAAATTGAGTATCTCTACTTCATAGAATAAATCTATGCAGCAATTGTCAAAGAATTACCTAAAGAACGATTAGTATGTGATAGTTATTAGATGATTAGTTCCGACCGAATACGTCTGTCATACATACGAAGCACTTTTCAGCGTTGCATTGTTAATGTATCCTATATATAAAATTGAAAATCGTCGTGGCAATCTAGTACCTATTGATATAAGGTTATTCCTAACAATAAGCAAAGTTAGGCTGTGAAATGAAAATGATGCTTGAAATATATCATATATCGAAAGAACGCAATATTCTATGTTCTTATATTTAGCGCATGTGCGCCAAAAGAAATAGGACTGGAAAATACCACATACATATCTTAAAATTTCAGACCTAAATCCGTATAATATCATATGTTCATATAATATTTTAAACATTAAGGGGAAATAATGAGTTCAAATATAGAAAGGATATTGTAACAAATATCTACTTAGAATATACTTTACAGGTTGCAGGGCTTGTTTCAGCTATTAGAAGTTAAATTGTGATTACAAATCAATTTTTAGATAATTGTACATTTATAATAAATAAATATAATATTTGTAATAAATACTCTTGTAATAATAAAAAACATCTCAATGTAAAATAATTGTCCCGAAACAGCATGCTGCATATAATTAATGATCTATACTCCCCAAGTTTTTTATAATGATCTATATTAAAAAAAGCAGAACATGTACATAGGGTGTGTATTATAAGTGAGATGTAATTACACATCAGTCCGAAATAAATGATGAACAGAATGTTCAGATACTCGTTGAAACCTAATTTATATTGACAAACTTGACTTGAACAAAATGTTAAGCAATTTCCACACATTCACAATTTTATGTTCTCTCTGACAAGTCTATAAACAAGGGTCTCCATATCTTCGCCTAGATGATGGTAGCGGTTCAGTATATTGTTGTCTACTTTTAATAATGCCATATCCAGTTTTTGAAATAGTATCTTGGTATTCCGAAATACCGGTACGAGGAGCAAACCATTCATCCACCAATGTTGGAGTTCTAGTGAATATAACACCAGGACATACATCGATCGTAGGTCTTTGGAATGCGTGGTATCTGAAGATATGGGGATCTCTGTATCCTTGACCAATTCCAATGGATTCCGTTTTAACAGGTACCCCTACTGGCGAGTCAATGTCCGCTTGAAGTTTGCGATATTTTACCAAATTTAGGCCTCTTTTAGTGTAGTCAGTTTGGTAAATGGTCTCCATCTTATCATCATCTGTATCACATGGATGATCCAATACTTCGCCAGATAAAAGGGCCATCTGATTACTAAGTTCTTCGAGTTCTTTGTAAAGCATATTTTCTTTTTTCGCCAGCATTCTATATCTGCCCATTTGTGGATCATATAAATGAGCGTCGCAATGGCAATATGGTTCAACCAGTTTAGCAACATAATAGTTGTTTGGTTTCGTCCTTTGGGGAGGTTGCGATGGTCTACTGGTTAAGGGTTTTGGATAAGGCCATTTGTAGTCGTTTCTATTAGATGTTAAAAAGGCATCCTGATCCACGGTCATCTTGAACTTTCACTCCAGAAATATTAGAAGTGGAACGAAATATTTGATATTAGATATTACCTAAAATGTTTCGAAATTCACATTGCACGTAAATTTTACAGGAGATTCTTCCTCCAACAAAAAATACTAGCTAATTTTGTTACGGATATATGTCAAATACGAGAATTTCGAATTGTTTCAATCAATTTGACAAAAATTTTTCAAAATTCAATGCTTCACAGTCGTTCATAGAAAAAAAATCATTTCGTTAACATATTATGAAGCTTGGTTTATTGTTTTTAAAGGGCTCATAAAAGTTGAAAATCATTAACTACATATGTAGACCAAAAATGTATACGGACAATAAACCAAATACCAAGTAAGTTGATTCCTTGATTGACGTCAATGTTAAAAACTAATGCAATGAGACGTAGACTTTCGTTTTTGGTGGTAATTTTACATACAGGTATTTTTTATTTGTATTGCATTCAACAATCTCTTCAGGCCATGATATCTACGATTACACATCCGTTGTTTAATGATTTTATTGATATAAAAAATTGGGTGTCAATATGAATAATAGTTTACCTTCTTAAATGAAAGTTTTCTTTTTTAATTTTTATATGTAACTGATTTTTTTTTAAACATCGTACATCAACAATAAATATATTCCTCGCAGTTTTTCTTGGAGAAGCGTTCGAATTAATCCAATTATTAGTTGTAAACGATAATGGACTAAAATTTCATATACACGCCACCTATGTTGAAGAGAAGAAACTATTTTTGCCATCTATGTTAGATAGAAGGAACTATCATTAGTTATTCGTAGAAAACTGTCAAGTTTGTCAACTAGGTACCTGAGAAAGCAGTGCAGCCCATTGCAGAGGTCTGTATTCCAAAATGTATACTATACCTGATAAATGAGAGGAGGCCCTCCTTAGTCTCGACAGAATTGAATTAAATCAAATTGAGGTACTAATTACTTATAATTGAGATGACGAAGTGAAATGCCGTGTTTATATTTGATTATTGTCGTTTAAACAGAATAATTTATAAAAAAAAACTAAATTACTTATTTTATTTGTTGTGATATACGAAAATACTGGACGTTCTCTACAATTTTAAATATACTCCAATTCCTTTTGTTTGAATAATACTTCAAATTTTTTCTATAACCAATAAGCTTTCTATCTATTATCAACGAATTTTCCTCAATCGTTAATGAATTTTTGTGGATGCTTTACCTCAGATAAATTAGAAAGAAATATGTGAATCTTTCGAATGATTTTCAGAGTGAATATTATTGAATAAATATTTGGATTTTCTTATAGGCAATAAAATTGATACACAACCAAAATTTATGATGTTTTCATCCCTATATTCATTCATAAATTTTTATATTTTGGATATAATTCGTGGTAGTTTATTAGAATTTGACAATGAAACGTTTATTTTTCTATTATAAGTATGAGAAAAATATATCAATAATAACAATGAAGGAAAGTTCATATATTTTTTGTATAACTTTTAGTTATTTTGAGAGAATAGAAATTTTGATATGGGGCTATATATCCTTCGAGTAGATGGTTTTCATACATATTTAACACCCTGAATTGTTTCCATTGAAGTCGCCATAACAACCTTTTTCTAGCATTCAAGTTATATGGATTTTGTATAGTTACATCGATAGTGTATTCTGCATGTGAAGCCTAACAAGGTAGAGTACAAATTTTAAATTGGAAAAAACAATATTTTAAAGTATATCTGAAAAGTTTTTATTTGTAGCAAGTCCACGATGAGTCAAAAAACTACGTACTTTAAAGAGAGACACAAAAGCAACACTACGCAATTAGACCTGAATGTCAAGAATTCATCGTCAATTGATATTGGTAAGATAAACAATAATACAGATTTAAAAAACTAACTTTCCATGATAGCAAGAAATGTTTTTCTATTAAATAATTCTTTATTCATACAATTTGAATTTTTAATAAAAGTGTAAAGTAAATCAATGATCAAAAACTTTTAAATAATTATATTTTTAATATTTATAACATCTGTATCTCAACTGGGGTTTGAACCCAGACCTACCACTCACTAATTCCTCAGGATCACTTTATTCGCAGAATGTACATAATTTTTATGAACTGAAAATAAATTAATATGGCAATTTCTTTCATATTTGAAAATATCAAGAGACAGTTAATGACTATGAAGATGTGCCATATTTATTATTTTCTTTGTAAATACGTATCTTCTGAATCATTTTTTTGAAAATTTCGACCCATATAAAGAAAAACATGAAATTTAAATCAAATAATAGACAGTTTAATACTAATACCTAAGATACTTTTAAAACTAAAATAGCTTATAATAAGAAAGTATATGTTTCTACATTATTTCTTAATTATTTTGTCTAAGTGTTATTCTTTGCATCCCCTTCTAGAAATTAAAGATTATTGAAGATCACTTGTTGGATGAAGCCATTTCATTACATTTTTTCATTGATTTTGTACTATTGTTGAATTCTTTGTATAGCAAAACAATTTGTACCTAGGTACACCTTAAGTTCTCTTATATTGATTAAAATTCGATATTATTCAAATTCTCGGTTAGAAATAACGAAAGGAAAAACATTCACCTAAAGGTCGAGGTAATTGATTTAACCTACCAACCCCGAAAGTTTATGCAGCAACGAAAAAGTGGTCACTTACTTTGGTGGAGTCTTCTTTGTTTTCTTCCAACTCTAGGTTGGTACACTTCAAACGTGGCTACGCCGTTCTGATGAGAGCCAACAAGCTCGAAACACGTGTCAACGACTACTTTCAAATATTTAGATTATCATAAAGTAATTGAGTAATTTATTGTTTCAGACTGCTGGTATTTAATGGAGTAAATTGACTGCAAGTCTAACATCCTCATCATTGTCAAAAATTAAGTTTATACGCCTTTTCACAGGAGCTTAATGAGAATATTGTAAGATAAAACTCATTTTTATGATCTTTTTTTCGAAAAAAAAATTTAAAAGGACTAAACATATAAAAATGCTAAATAATATAAAAACAAGCTTCTCAGTTATTAAGAAACATACGAAAATTGTAGTTATGGTGGAATGTCTCTTTCCTTTTTATATTTAAAGAAGAAAAGCGTATGACAATCGATTTCAAAATTTTCTATGAATCATAAAATAATACGAAAATTTCTGAAAATATATGTTGTTATAAAGTACGATCTACAAATATATCTATACTTGAAAGTTTTCGAAATGAAATATATAATTTAATTACTTATTTAATTGAAAAAATCTACGAATTTCAATTCACATTCTTTCAATATTTTCGATTTGAGAAAAGTATATTGCTTTTAAATATTATATTGTTATCTTGTACTCATCACTCTTTAAATATTTATCTGCATTCTACAAAACCATGTGTCTATTAAATTTAAAAATAATTAATTTTAAATTAAGAAATTATAAATTTCAAAAGTACACTATAAAGAAATAATATCTAATTAGTAAATTGTTAAATTTAAAATATAACAATTGTGGCAGGTTTTTAGTGACTCAATTGTTAATGTTTATAATAAACACTCAAGTAAATATTTCTAAACGTGATGTCATCAATATTTTTAACGAGCATTCTCTTAAAAATTATACAGCCATTTAATTACATTAAAAAATATAAATGTGATACACTTTGGAGAATCATCAGCAAAATATAACAGCTATAAATAACAATAAAATAGCAAACAAGGTGTTTATTACGATTCATCAACAATAATGATATTAATAATAAACAATAAAATTTTCTGGAATAAAATTTCTGTACTATTTTATAAATATAATGTGCAATGTGAATGTTAATGTTATTTTGCTCACGAGTTGTAATTATAAATACATAGATTTAAGCCCTTAAAATGCCGTCCAATAATAACTAACTAGTCTTATTGAGTGAAACTAGCTCAAAAATGATTAATATTAATACGTAAAGTAAGATTAAATGTAATATTAATTATTTATAGATGCATGAATAAAGCATATCAAATAGAAAATTATGTAAAATATAATGTATTATTATGTTTGTTTAAGTATATTTTATAAAATTTTTGAAGTTTCATAACTTCGTAATATTTGGAACTTTGGAATATTCCTAACTTTTCAAAACGTAATTTTGACATATTAAACGTCATTTTTACATATTCAACGTCTTTTGACATATTAAACGTCATATTTGACATATGGTATGTCAAAACGACGTTTTTTAGAGGCTCAGTTTAGGTAAAGGTAAAATATTTTATATTATTAGACAGGCAAAAATAAACTGTTCTATGTATATTTTTTATTTTAATCAAGCAAATCTGATGAAGGTTTTGGCGTGTTTCGGCCTAAAAACTACTGTAGGACGTTTCAAGGGCGCAACCAGAAAGATTGAGCTCTCGATACACTACAAATGTGATACTTTGTCGAAATTTTCGTTATATTGTTTTTTTTGTTTCATAATTTTTTCAGTATATAAATTGGTTATGCTGCTCTGATGAGTTCCAAAAAGGTCCGGATCATCGTTAATCACTTGGATTCGTTTTAAAATCATATTGTGAATTTTCACAAATAATCCATAAAAATAATTTATATGACAGTTTTTCATTAAAAAAATGAGGAATATTAAAGTTACCTCTTATCTTAAAAGCTCAGTAATATATGGAAAACAAACAAATGTAAAATATAAATATTATTGTTATTGAAATAAGTGATTAAAAAAAATAAGTGCAGAAAAATGTAGCTTCTAATGTAGTTTCGAATATTTATGTGAAACAAATTCGATTTGTTAACAAGGAAGTTAAATGAGTTTAATAAATTTCGAACTATAATATCAATTCAGTGCTTTACTTTTAACTCCATTCCTTAATTGAAGTAAGTCTCTAATTTCCATTCAGTTTCCTAGATAGTTTGAACGAACACCATCAAAAAATGATGGAACACAAAGACCAAATCAAGTAAACTGTTTAAACATTGAAAATTGAAGTTTTTCCAACATTTGATATTTTAATAATAATCAGAATTCAAATAAAAATTAATATTTTCGGAATAAGAGAATGTAAAAATGGAAAAACCACTTTTTGTAGTTTTGTCAAAAATTTGAAATGAATAAGTTCACTTTTGATAATTTTTCATGAATATTTTCATTAACTAATATACCTAATCAATTTATTTTATCGGCAATACTGAATAAGACACGAAACAAAATGTTTTGTATTTTCCAATCATTGTTTTAAATTCATCAATAAGTAATTTTTGAATTCATAAATAAAAATGCAGTGTTATTTAAATTAAAATTTTAGTTCAGATTAAATTGATACCTAGCTATAGATAATACATACATTTCGTTCTCGAATTTTAAGTCGTTTTTCAAAACACGATTCGTTCTACAAAAAAACATTCATCGTTTAATCGAACTGAAATCGAGGTTAGGTGACAGACAAAAATCTTTCGTAAAATTCTTGCATCTCTTCCAACTCTCCAATCACTAGCGGTAGTTGATAGTTGGTACCTACATT
Source organism: Henosepilachna vigintioctopunctata (assembly GCA_030704895.1). Classification (NCBI taxonomy): domain Eukaryota; kingdom Metazoa; phylum Arthropoda; class Insecta; order Coleoptera; family Coccinellidae; genus Henosepilachna; species Henosepilachna vigintioctopunctata. The sequence goes on from JARQZJ010000126.1 coordinate 1,803,742, forward strand.
CAAGATAAAGATATCAACGGCTGTAAATGGCATTTATTATTTTCACTTTAGCTATAGATAAATCTTCATGAGTTATAACGTAATTAATCCAATGTTAATATTCCACTGTATACCTACTTACAGAAATGTATGTTTATTATGAATAATAATTTCCTTTTCTTTGAATAGCATATATTTCCATTGTACAGAACTTTCGTGGATAGAAGTAACATACTCACAGTCAATATCAATATGAAACATATGAAATTCGATCTTCAACTTCAGTTGCTAATGAAACAAGTGATTTAACCAGATAAACTAAAATGATACAAAATAAATAATACAGATTTCAATTCAAATTATTGAAATAAAAACCGTGTAGATTCTAAATTGTATAATAATTATTACATATTTTATATACTTATTACTTATTACACTGTTACTAATTATTACTTTGTACCAAATGAATTATCTTGTCAAAAACCAAAAATTCTTAGGATGTTTCAAATGAATTTTGCGAACAAATATTCAATCACAGCTGACACTTTCCTATAACTGACAATTATACAATTAAAACCATCAAAATATAAAAGGAAACATAATTTTGAAACGCAACAATAAATTGTTGAAACTTGACAATATCTCATTTTTTGAGTTACGCTTTATTTGAATCCCTAGAACTTGAGTCATGGTGATTAATTTTGTAGATCTAGATAAACTAACACACCTTGTTTATACGTATAGTTTATTACCTGACCGCTAGGTAGCAGTTCTGCAACGCCAACATTCCTTCTTTAGTTTCCATTTCATCCACTGTTTGTATTTGATATTTGTTGAATCATTTTATCAGGATTGATATCATTCATTACTATAGTTTGTTGCACTTTATTTATGTATATTACGTTGATTTTTTACTACGATCAACTATAAATCTACTTTCACATATTGAAAATTCCAATTATTTGTGTGATTCATATTAGAAAATAACAAATCGTAATATACCCGCGGTTCTGTGTTAAATTCTCACCACAGCATTCTGTAACCGCTGATCCTTATTTTCATGTAATGAATACCAAACATCATAGTTAGAGCTAACAATTTGATTTTGAAGAAAATTCTAGTATATTTAGAAAATAAAATGTAATTTGAATTAAAATAGAAAGATTTACTTCTTTCTGTACTCATTAGATGAAGTATATGGATTACTATTGAATTTGAAATAATTTGAAGCATTTTACTTCATTATATATTATCAATAGGTACCTATTATTCACGTGAAAATTTAGTGTTGAATAAATGCCATCTCTATAAAGCACCTACACATCTGCAATGCAAGATTACTATTATTGTTTAACCTATGGCAATGAGCTGGCGTTACTCGCCTCCGCTTCAACCGGTGGCGCGCACCAGGTATCCGCAATGGTGGGGCAAAACAAGTTTGAAATTTTTAGTTCGTAAAATGCCAAGATAGTGAAAGCATAACTTACCTGTACGAAGTTTTGATTCCATATGAATACGCTAATTTGTGTGTTTTCAACGTCACGAATCAACAACAATGTGGAAAATAATACATAACATTTCACTGCATCATCTCACTTAAACCGTTTATTCAAACATTTTATAACGTTAATTTCATAAGGGCTAGTTGACGGCAGGTGTTTAAAGGTGAACACAGACAATCAAGACTAGATCGTCTATGATCGCGAAATGGCGTCCCAATTTGTGAATTTTTGAATAGTGGCATTAATTTTTAGAAAATATGAAGGTGACCGTGTGTTTTGGTAATGTGAGAGTTGTTGTGCCTTGTGGAAATGGTGATATACTCGTCAGGGACTTGATCAGAGAGGCTACATTGCGATTTAAAAAAGCCACATTAAAGGTAATTTGTTTGTATTGTTATTTTTGGGTTATGTTTACAAAAGATCTCTGCAATATGTTTATAAATGAATTCTTATAATGAAGTACACGGTACACGTATATAACTTTTTGAGCATCGAAGAAGACGCAGCTTTTGTCTATATACCTACATACTAATTTTTTGATAGAGAGCAATGTTCAGTTTTTGAATTGAGTTATTACATTTATTATAGTTATTGTGAATTACTTTGTAATTCTACTGAATTACATCTTTTTCATTCAACACAGATAATTTTGAATAATAAAGTTTGACGCTGTGGTTGTAAATAATTACTTTTAGTAGCTTCAATTATTCTAATTAGGCATTGATGGGTTCAATACTTTTAAATGTCAAACGTAAGTTATTGTTGTAGTTACTTAATATTCTTCATCATGCAATGAGTCAAACGTTAGGCGCCCAAAGAATGTTATGGCATTGTAATACCTTCTGAGAATGTTGAATTATATGTATGTACAAAGCTACGAAAAACCTACGTGCTTTGTACCGGTACTCAGTTTTGAAATATCTCTTAGGTCACAACATTACCTTATTTGGAGAATGTAGAAGTTTTAGAAACAATTCTACATTACAAACTTTTTCTGTGTCGATAACTGTAATCATCCTTTGATTGTAGCAGAGTGTTCTATTGTTAATTGTCCGAGGAACACTGCCCGAATTGGTAATTAACTTTCTACGAATTGGATGCGGTATTATATCATAAGAACTGAATATTATAATTTATGGATAATATTTAATAAGTGTAGGTGTGATTCGAATTTCAAATTGTTGGTCAGATCTGAATAGATTAAAAGTATTTCGTTCGTCAATCTTGTTTCTATTTAATTTGGATCTCGTAGGCCGCGGCCGGTTTAAAGAAATATATTTCTAGAACTGTCACCAGGAATTGTTTATATTGAAATATTCTATAACATTAATTGTTTTTACGTATTATTATTGAACTTTCTCTGTTAATTTGAATTCTGTTTTCTTTGCATCATAGAATCTAATCGATTCTTACTTCTTCAGTGTTATTTCTTATTGTTGCTAACATTTTTGAGAAAGAAGATAGTCAACAGAATTTTTATGATAATATTGTTGAGGAATTATGTACTTATTTAAAGTTTTTGATGCTCCCACTTCATTATATTAGAGGTATTTTCGATTTAAAACGAAATCCCCTTAATGTTTTGTAATTTTCGATACAAATATTAATTTTTTTTAATAAAATTTTTCGAGAAGAAGTCTATGATTTTATCTATTGAATTGTTGCATTCTTTGAATGCATCATCTGACAATATGTTTCGGTCGTGGTTTTATTCTTCAAACGAGAGTGCATTGCTTCATCCTTGAATGGACATGGCTGATATAAAAGGAAAAACGGGAATCACCTCTAGAAGAAATCAAGCTCGGAGAGTATCTTGTTCATGTTGCGAAAAGTACGACTATTTGAGCGAGTTTTTTAATCTAGAACCTGGAATGATCAACAATTCTGCGAGAGGAGTTAGAAACCTATATTTATTTGACAATTTTAATAATATATCGTTTTTTGTCACTGGTGTTTTGTACGAGATGAAAAACTACGTGTTCAATAGTAAACTATCTATTGAAGTCTTATTTCAATTCTGGTGAAAAATGAGGGAAATGCCGCGACTTTTACATTTGTCTTAATCACAAATTTCTTATCATCGAAATCGAGATAAATTCATAAGATGAAATTCAAGACTTAAATTATAATTTTAAACTCAATTGTTTTAAATAAATTTCACTTTAGTTAAAAACTCGAACAACTGTTTCTTTATTGGTGAATTTTAATTTGTATGAACCTTTGTGAAAGTAAACGTGGATTTTACATAAATTTTTTAATTCATTTACTCGTGGTCTTTCTTCAAATTAATGTATGTGTTTCATTGGCGTACCTATTGATTAAATAATAATAATAACTTGATTAAAAATAATTCTCGATTGAAAAAAAAATCTTGAAGTTTTAATTTTGTTGTTGCATATTTTGAGTTTAAACATATGTTTCTGCTTAATTTTTTTAGTTATTTCTGTATTTTATCTCTGCGAATATTTTAATCTTGATGCTTGGGTACTAGAGTTGGATGGATTAAGCCTTCAGGCAATTTTTTAGATTAAAATGGTTGAACGTACTTGTTTTTCCTTGAAATTTTAGATTAAATTCATTGAATTGGTAATCAGAAAATTATTTGAACTATTTAAAAAAATATATTTCTTCGACATTTCAATAATGTATTTATTTTGAATTCTAAAACTGGCTTGATTTTCTGTAATAAAATACACAATAAATACTTTCATTCAATGAAATTTATGTTGATGATAATAAATAGAAGTTCGTTATTCTTATTATTATGATTACTATTATTATTAACATAAATTTCATTGAATGAAGGTATTTATTGTGTATGGTTACATTATTGAACTGTCGAAGCAATGTTAAGAAATATTGCCACAAGTGGCGCCCAACGTGGGATGTAACTTACATAGAACATACTTATAAAAATTGATGTCCTGAGAATGAAAACCACGAATAAATTCGCTAAATTCATCACGGTATTATACGTATAATAGTTTTATAGAAAAATTTAAAAAGAAATAATTAATGCTTTTATTGCGTGGGTTATACAAAATATATATTTTATCATACCATCTGATTTGAATATAATAATTTTCTTTCTAATCCAAACCAATGCGAGAGAACACGATCTGGTCAGAAATCTTGTGTCTCAACTCTCGAGGATATCTTGAGATTACCACACATAACTCAACTAACAACTTTTTATGGTGGTTTCATGCGTTGCCCAAGGTAAGGATGTTAGTAGTAATAATTCGTCCTTATAGAACTCTTGGTATTTTATTCCATAAATTTCTTGAAATTCTTCTTAGTGAGTTTTGAAATTTGCACGTATAACGCTTACTTAGAGTAATTTTAAGATTGTAGCGATGTTGTACGGTTGCTTTTTGCTACTATAAGTGGAAATCTCTTTTGAAATGTAAATATTTACCAATTTTACGTCATCATTATCGTAATTTATGAAAAAGTGTTTCAACCTGTGATTTAGTGCTTCACTTTAATAATTCATTCCTTTTTTCGATAATTTATGCGAAATAGATCAAAAATGACAGAAGGTTATAATGTACTCTCTTTGATCTAAAAACCGTCGAAACTAACCGAAATTTTACTGATCTCATCTTCGAAACATTATTCTTTCGAGTCCATCTACCTGTCAGGTACCCACATTACAAGAATTTGAAGTTCTAAGAATATGATTGACGGTTAATAAATTTTAAAAGGAATTTGGACGCTGTAGGGCTTGTAAAAAATGCATCAGCGTTCCGATCTTCACTGTATTCGTTAGCCACGGTGTCTCTAGATTTAAGAGATCTAAAGTACAAATTTTTATCTCTGAAAGTTTTTGGACTTTGTGGTGTTCACCCACAAGCTTACGAGGGTGGGGTGAAAAGTTGCGGGCTATTAAAAGTTCTAGTCAAGAAAAACACCATCTTTAGTAGGAGAATACAACTGAAATGTTAGTGGTATTATTGTTATGGTAATAAAGCGTAATGAAAGAATTTTATGGCAGTTAGATTTTACTTCAATGATTTTTCGAATTATACCATAGAATTGAAAATGGTATTTTCTTGCTTCGATCATTGCATCCAAAACAACAATATTAAAAATTTATATTCATTAAATACTTGTGTAAAGTGTATTAATTTAAATGAGAGGTAATAATAAAAACTTGTCTAAAAATCACTGACTGAACAATTCTTTATTCGACTAGTTTTTAGACTCATTTAAATATGAACTATCACAGAGTAGATTCATCGTCCATTGAATTTATTAATAATTTAAACAGAAGAGTGTTGGCAAGGAAAAACAGAGATGTCTCTATTTTGAATGAATCAGATTTAAGTACTCATAAAATGACCATACTCGAAAAGATGGCCAAATTGTTCTCATTGCCACCCGTACTTTTTACGAAAATTTATTTTATATTTCCGAGAAAAATACCTTATATTTTAACAGTTCTATTGTTTATGTTGTACGTTGAATTATATTTTCTGTCTTTTTCGATAGATTGATAGTTATGTCAACTTTTTTCTTTATCTTTGAAGGTGCTATTGAAAAAATAATTTTATAATAATAATAAGTTCTTTATTCCTAACAGGTATAATACCCAATTACAGAAAATAATAAGGTTGATAAATAATGTTGAATGATAACTAAATAAATAAAATGAAGGAAATATAACGAAGAGCTCAATTTAATCAAAAAAAAACTGAAGTAGTAACTAGTAACTAAATAAGAGAATTTAATGAAATATTACAAAGAACTCAATCTGAATAAATTCATTTTAGTCAATTTCCAATAGTCAATTGGAGTCTCTCGATGGAATAATTCACTAATAATGCAATTAATTTTGCATAGAGGCACGAAATTTCAAAGTGGACAAGAGAGGAGGACAATCAATACTGTTGTGCAGTAATTTGTACAAAAATTTGAGTGATTAAGTTTCTCTCCTGCCCTGTGATGGGATTAAACAAAATCGACCCAAAAATTCGTTATGATTGACCCCTCTCTGTGGGTAAACTCCCTCCAAACTAAAAATTTCAAGAACCTTCTCTGAATGGCCTCAAGATGGCGTTGATGGCAATTGTAAATAGGATGCCAGATCATTATGCCATACTCCAACTTGCTACAGATTAGGGCATTAAATAGTCCTATGAATGTTGAGGAATTATTGAAATATTTGCATTGAATTTTATCACTATTAGATACACAATTCGGTTCTTTCCAATCTTTTTAATAAAAATTTGCAAACTTTCAGAAATACACGCAGATCGACAAAAAATTTATTTCCGTAAGGTTTTTGAAAAATAAATGCTGAAAAACTAAAGTGGTATGAAAAAACACTGTTGGAAAATTTGTATAGTTTGATCGAACATTTTTGACGTATGTTTCACCATTTCGCCGACTTTTTCGGACTGATGACGATCTCAGTGTTGAAACGTACGTCACAATTCTTCAAGGAAATTGTATAAATATTGAAAACAGTGTCGTTTATTACCATTTTGATTTTGAAATGAATTTACATAAAGTAATGGCTCTAAACGTTCAAAAATAAATGTTGAAATTAACGAAATATTATACCGTCATACTTAAATAATGTGTTATCCATAGTTACTTATATCTATATATGCGATTAAGAGATTCTTATAGATGAAAATAAATATAAGGTGTTTCGAGTTACAATAGAGCATTTTTGTGGAATAAAATATTCGGTTAAATGAATAATACTTTATTTTCATATATTGTACTTTTTTTAAAATATTGTAAGTATAACTAAAAACTTCTGGCTATATTCCACAAATTTCTGCAATACAATCGAAATATGTTTCGGGTTACTAACCCATTATCAAGAGTACAACTAATGAGATGAAATTAAAATTAACACACTTGACTTAAGTTTCACTGAATATATTGAAAACTTTACATATGTTTCGGGTGGTTAACCTAATATCAAGAGTATATAATGTTAGTGTCTCTAATGTATCTCGTATCTCTTACTCTAATCGTACCTCGTATATGTATCTTGATAATGGGTTAACCACTCGAAACATTGAGGGTTTTTAATATATTCAGTGAAACTTAAATCAAGTGTGTTAATTTTGATTTATTCTTATTAGTTGTACTCTGTGTAGTTGTAAGTCTGTTAATTTTAATCTATTGTTTTTAACATAATGTTTCTCCAAGAGATAAGCGAAACCTCCTTGTCATTTACAACTAATAAGCTAGTAGTATTAAGGAATTTATTGGCATCAAACCGAGTGTTTTCAATTCTACGATCTATCTCGAAAATGTGAATTTTCTTCTGTAAACTGATGGAAACCTACTCAGTTCTTGACTGCAAGCAAATCGTTAGGGATTTACAAGTTTTCTATATTTTTATCGGCATCTGCTTCTCGTCGTCCTCTTCTTCGCCAGCCTCTCGAACGGAGTGAATCAGATTTCTTGGATTCTTCCATCGGCTCCGGTAATGACCTTCGTGGAAAGGCTGTGCCGCTGCTAAGGTCACCGGAATTCCAGCTCATCGTGGCCAACAACTCCGACTGGTCGTACGGAACTACGACGAAGCGGTTCGACTCATTTTTGATGGCTCATTCACTCCGCGATGATGATTCCCATTTTTTTCTGCGTGTTCCGAACCGCACGTCATAATATCCGCGAATTCGTTTTTACTCCTTTTTTGGTTCACCTTCGACTTGTTTGTTATAATATATTTATTGCGAAACATTCCTTACTTTGTACTATTAACATTTTTTTTCAATAAATACAGGAACTGAAAAGAATGTTCAGAAAAGGGATCAGTTTTGAATCTGATCTTCCATTCGGTCCTCGAACAAAAAAATTGGTGCAATTTTACATGGAATTTATAATGGCAATCATGAAGAATCAACAAAGTACTCTGCCAACCTATAGTATGCCTTTGTTAACTGCAAAGGCTAAATTCTCTTGGACAAAGGAGCATTTAGTACTTTGACATTCGACGGTAAATGGTTGAAGATTTTAGTACTCTGATAATAGAGTGAGTACTCAAATTTAGCTGTTTTATTCTTGGCAATTAGTAGCACACCACTGCTCCTTGTTGAATAGTGATGAGTACTATTTAATTTGATGAACTTATCGTCATTCTCTTGAACATATAATAAATATTTATAAATATATAAACTAGATAGGGTAAGTAGATAACTTCTATTGAAGATCGGTTTACAAGATTTTCATCGATGAATATCGAATATAAAACAAATTATTCGCTTCTGTGGAATAGAAACCATATTTTTTTATGCCTTGGTTAAAAGCAAAGGCTTAACTTCCATCTTCAATAAATGAGGAGCTTGTACTTTCGAATCCGATGGTAAATAGTTGAAGGTTTTAATACTCTGATGATAAAGTGAGTGCTCAAATTTAGCTGCTAGCAAATTTAGCTAGCTTTATTATCTATGATATAATACCCAATTACAGAAAATAATAACATAATGTTGAATACTATAATTGAAATACAAAACTAAATTAAAGGAATATAACAAAGAGCACAATCTAAACTAAAAAAGTAACTAATAATAAATGATAGAATTAAATGAAATATTAGCTAGAACTCAATCTGATTCAATTAATTTTAGTCAATTTCCTTTGTTCACATAACTCCTAATAATAACTTCTATGGAGTCAAAATGAATGTCACAATTATTGGCAACTCTATTGAATGTAAAGGGTGTTTTTTTAGAGGTATAGAACTTTAAATTGCAATAAAACAACGATGGATCATTCGATCAACAAGAATTTTTTTTTATTCGAAAGATAATTTTATGGCATTATATTTTAAATTTGATTTCTGGCATATGACCGCCACGGCTGGCTTTGATGTAGTCCAATCTGGACGTCCAATTTTGGATGACTTTTTCCAACATTTGTGGCAGTATATCTGCAATAACACGGCGAATATTGTCCTCCAAATGGTCAAGCGTTTGTGGCTTATCCGCATAGACCAATGACTTTACATAGCCCCACAGAAAGTAGTCAGCGGTGTTAAATCACAAGATCTTGGAGGCCAATTTACAGGTCCAAAACGTGAAATTAGGTGGTCAGCAAACATGTCTTTCAATAAATCGATTGTGGTACGAGCTGTGTGACAAGTTGCGCAAGTGTCTTGTTGAAACCACAGCTCCTGGACATCATGGTTGTTCAATTCAGGAATGAAAAAGTTAGTAATCATGGTTCTATACCGATCACCATTGATTGTAACGTTCTGGCCATCATCATTTTTGAAGAAGCACGGACCAATGATTCCACCAGCCTATAAAGCGCACCAAACAGTCAGTTTTTCTGTATGTAACGGTGTTTTGACATACAATTGAGGATCTTCACTCCAAATGCGGCACTTTTGTTTGTTGACGTAGCCATTTAACCAGAAGTGCGCTACATCGCTAAACAAAATTCGCCCGATACGTATTCCGCACAGAACCATTATTTTCGAAATAACATTGCACTATTTGCAAGCGTTGTTCAGGCGTGAGTCTATTCATGATGAATTGCCAAACCAAACTAAGAATAAATCACTTCTCAGCTGTTAAATCGGTCGCCATCTTCAACAGTAATGCCAACTTAAAGTTCTATACCTCTAAAAAAACACCCATTAGATTCCATAAACCAAATGGGGGATTGTATTAGCGAGTTGGTCCTTGGAGTTTCTAGGAGGAATAATTCTGTTGTACGAGAATTTTGCCTAGAACCACGAAATTTCAAAGCGGACAAGAGAGGAGGACAATCAATACTATTGTGCAGTAATTTGTACAAAAATTAGAGTGATAAAGTTCCTCTTCTGTCCTACAAAAAAATCCTAATCGACTCAATAATTCGTTATGATTGACTCCTCTCTGTGGATAAACTTTATCCTCCTTCCAAATTCAATTAGCTTATAATTCAATTCAGTAAACCTATCTTCATTTTCTTTAACATATAAAAAACATCTGTAAATATATAAACAAGGTAGGGATGTTTTAATGAAGATCGTTTTACAAGATGTTCTTTGATGAATATCGATTAATTATCAAACGAACTATTCGCTTCTTTGTAATAAACACCCTATTTATTCATGTAGAGCAACCCCACAGCAGAATATCATAGTTCATATATCTATATACAAAATGCCTACATTCATAAAACAATTATTTGTTATAATTGCAAATATTTAATCGATGAGACATCTTAATACTAGGTACATCATAGTTAATCATTAGGAAAATATTGAAATAATCTGACACTATGTTTACTATCATCAATCACTCATCGACAAGAGTGATTATACCGCTTAAATACAGAGTATATAATAATAATAACAAGTCTTTATTTTCCTACAGGTAAAAACACCTAGTTACAAAAAATATTTCAAAAATATATATACACTATTAACAGCTTATAATATAATACAAACTTAAAAAAAATTCAAAAATCGAAAATCTATAGAAGAAATAATATTAATGAAGAATGACAATGAGAGTATAAGAATATATCGAAATTCACTATACATGAAAAGATTCCAAGTAAACCCGACTGAAAGTAAATGAGTCACTGTTGATAGGCATTTGTCAGACACATCCTCGAATAGCGAAGATATATACATATCTTATGGGTGATTGTATGAGGGGATTAGTATTCGGAGTACCCAACGAAAAAAATCCTCTTGAACGTGAACATTGTCTAGGAACATGAAAACCAATAGAGCCAACAAGGGTAGGACAGTCCATATAACCATGTATGGGGTTATACAGAAACTTCATAAACAAGTCCCTGCCAACTTCGAGTTTTGAACCTATAGCTTTAAAACTTTTTGACAGATCCGTTTGGCTGGTATATTTAATAATAAGAATTTTTGAGATTAGATATCTGTCACATATCTTTAATTTCCATACAGGAGCATTCCTCAATTCCAAGTTACCACCTATCAATAACAAATTCTGCCGAATTTGTCCTATAATTTATAATTTCAGCACTCTCTTGTAGTCAATGGCAAAAATACTACGCCTGATTACCGATTTCACAATCAATATACCCACATATATTAAAAAATAAAGGACTCAAGACACTATCTTGGGGTACACCATGTGCTACTTCCAATTTCTCGAATAATATATTAATTTCAAACTTTGTTGCTTTTCATACCTATTTTGAATAACTTTTGAATATTTATAGTTTCAAATGCGCTTTCAAAGCATATAAATAGTTTGCTAATTCATTTGCGACGAGAACGGGTCACAGAGTGTTCAGAAATCTCCTTTCATTTTGGCATCAAATACTGTGAAAAAGGGCGATGACAAGGAAGTACCTAGGTCGTTCTTTAGATTCAATATTGAAATGTTTAGTTGATTTCTTGAATAGAAAATTGTATAAGTGTGTAAATGGTCTTTAAAAATTGTGTATATTTTGAAGGTATGGAGAACCAAACGGATTCTCTGGTTAAAATCAAACGATCTTTTGAAACAATAGAGAGGCACACATTCGTTTTCTAACTTTTTCTTCAGAGTATTTGAAAATTTCCCGTGGATGTCTTAACTGACGGTTGGGTATGTGTTTATACTTCCTCTATGCTATGTAGGCTGATCTCTAGCATAGAAGAATGCCTCCTTTTTCTGTACTCAACCATAAAGTTTCTCGGTAGTTATGCCATCCATTGTTGTTGATGATAGACAAAAGTCCGAAACAAATTTCTGTTATTTCTCGAACTAAAAAAGGCTTTAGTTGGGTGGTACTTCAATTTTTCTAATATTTATCAACCAATTCAGTGAAGAAATCAAATATGGGAGCAGTGGTTTCGTCATTTTGCAGCACGTGTTCTTGTGTATAAATGGTGATTCATTTTATTTACATATTCGCGATAATAACGCATTCTATAAGTACTTACAATGTCAAATTGGTACATTCTCAACCTACATTAACCAACAACACTATGCGAATTAACATTGTTTACAGATTCTACCACAAGAAAAATTTTAGAAGAACTTCATTAACACATAGTTGGTTATTTGTTGTGTACATATTGGTTATTTTTGGTATTGATTCAAAATTGTTTAATTCATTTGCAAAATGAAGTGTTGATTTATTTGTTTGATGTGTTCAAATAGTTGTTTTCTATCTAAACGCTCAAGAAGGTATTAAAAAATAGAAAATATGTATACTACGAAATATTAAAATTAGTAAATTATTGTAATAAATCTGCTAACGTAATATTTGAACCAATCTCTTTTTACAGGCAGTTACATACTTATTATCGAATCTTTAAAGAAGTTGAAGAAAATTATAGTTCCAACTTGTGGTAACTATATAAGCAAAAGTTCACATAACCTATTTCTACATGTTTCTTCGGTAAATACTGGAAAACTATCGAAATTTTTCCCAAAACAAAGCCTTATTGGTCTCTGAAAACGTCTTGTACACTTCTAATTTAAATGTTGATGAAACAGTTTAATAATTTAAATACGTTTCTTTGAAGTTTTTTATAATTTCAACAGTAATTGAACTCAGGTTTTCTTGTAAAAATAAATGATAGATATATCAGAACATTTAATTTGATCTCTCTTATTTATTCTTACGAAAATATATCTCAAAATTGACAATTTTATTTGGTGAATAGTGAAAGTATCAAGTAGCACCTATTTATTCCACGAGTTTTTACCATTTCAATAGAAAATAAAAATCTCGAAATATAAAACTAAGGTAGGCGAGAAACGTGTGAATGTTTTGATTGATATTTATTAAGATGATTAAATAAAAATTTGTAACAATCGGTAGGTATGGGACTTAATAATATGAAACCTTGGGTATGATATATGCACTTTTCTTCACCTTCTAATTTCCGGGCATATTGTTTCACTTTATTTATGGGGGTTCTACTTCAAACCGGAAACTAAACTTGTCTAGTACTAAAGTGGAGCTTTTTTGCATTAGTGCCTTTAATGGTTGAAGGCTTGGTTGAGCGAAACAAGGATAAAAGGGGTGTTAAAATGTTTCATATTATTGAATATAGAAATTCTTGGGAAACTAGTGATATCGGAATATTTCCGATTAAGGTCTTGAAAATAATTTTTTCATGTTTAAATGATTTTTTCCGAATAAAATTTGTTAATATCAGGAAGTAAATTTATCGATGTTATGTTATGGTCATAATAAATGTGTTTTTTTATTGATTAAACTACTGTTGATGTATCGAATATAAAAGTTTGACATCTTTGTGAAAAAATTCAGACAAAAGTGATAAATAAAAACAAAAATTTCAAAAAATAAAGTTGAAAAAAATCAAAAAAAGAAGCTGCATAGTGTAGTAGGAACATAAAATAAATGTTGAAGTGACATCCTAATTTTGTATTCACCAAATCTTGTTGACCACCAAAGCATGTTGGAAATATGTTGATATTTTATAGAAATTTTCGTAATAAATTCTGTTCGAAATTGACGTTAGAATTCTCTTGAATAAAATGAGACTTTATATATGAAACACTCATATTTTCAGAATGTTCAGTATTATGTATCAACCAAAAACATTTGTGAAACAAAGTATAAACTCTAAATAAAAAATAAGAATAAGACTGAAGAATTCAAAAAGAAATACCTACTCATGGTTACTTTCATTCAGAAATATTGTAAATTAACTTTATTGTAGTTAGGAAAAAACGAATAAAGGAATAGGAATGTAATTTCTAACATTGTGAAATTTACGAATATGAAAACTGAAAGAAACACTCAATAAGAAGGCATTGTTGGGGTTTGGTAGGATGTATACCCAAACTCTGTTCAGTATGAACAACTTTATTTAATATAACTTTTTACTACTAAATACAGTTAAGTACACTAATAATGTCTTGGTGCACTAATGACGCTCGTCGACTTGGCGACTAGCGCCGAAGTCGACGAGATCTTGTTGTCTCCTCCTGAGTTTGCGTCCCGAGCATGCGCAGTCGTCTTTTCTTCTTCTTCCTTGCTGTGACTAGTCTATCGGTTGTGCAGCCAGTGGCAGGGTGTGACTAGTCGCCGCAGCATCTTCAAAGAATTTTAAGTAGAATTACATTGAATCAATTAAGTAGAAAGAACATCTACTTGAGTTTAGTTTCTGTGGGTTTCTAGAAATGCAATATAAATAATGTGACGTTTTAAAATATCTCAACATTATTCAAGCATTCAAGTGGCGAAAAAGGGTTTTGATCATTCCAGTAGAGAATTCAAAAGAAACAGTTAATAATTTACCTACTACTAGGAGTATTAAAACTTCACACGAGCTATGACGTTTAATTTTTTCCTTTTAAGTTTTTTGTGTTGGCATAAATATCATGAGATTTTTTTTCGTATTATCTGAATTTGAAAAAACTCATATTTATTCGAATTGAATGAAAATATTCAATTGAAAAAAAAAATAAGAATGATGCCCTAATAAATAGAAATAGAAATCAAATTTGAATGGTACTATGTCACTTTTGATATTTGGTAATAAACTTCCTGGTAGAATTGAACATAGAAGTCAAAAATATTGAATTCTTAGTTCCTTTCAATTATATTTTTGTCCAAAAATCAAATCGCGCTGTCACAACGAAAATAAAATATCAAATTAACGTCACTTAGACATATTCTAAAGAAATAATGAAAGATATTGTTATATAGATTTTTTCACATTGTTTGAAAGATCAAATAATTCCTCCAACCATTTGAGTCAACAATTTTCGGAAAAATCAATCTTCTACCATGATCGAACCAGAATCAACCAAAAACAGGGACGAAAGGGAACTAATGTTCTCGGTGAGGGTTCCCTACAGTCTACCCTGCAAAATGGGAAATTGGAACGAAGCACTCTTTCTCAAGGAGGAAAAAGTCGTCTACGAGACCTACAAAAAAGACCGGTGTCAATTGTTACTGCAGAAAACTAGGAGGATGTTTAGGAATCTGATGAAATCCACTAGACTTTCGCACAGTCTCGAAATGATCAAATACGGGGAGAACTATCAAATCATGGCCCCCGATATAGTTTGCTTTGAATCCAAATCGAAATTTCGACCGATTTATTTGGCCGGGTTGATCACCGAGAAAGAAATTGACTCGAGTCAAAAACTGTCTCACGGTTGTCAGATAGTTGGATGTGTAAATGGAACGGCTTGTGTGAGGAATACGTTTAGAATTGTAGGTATGTAATAATACGAGAGCAAGTAACGTCGGAAAACAAGCATTTCAGATAGGCTAGTTTTTAGATGTTATCTCTCTCACTCTTCCGGGTGTCATAAGGGCGGTCTGGCTGGCAGTGGTGGTTGCGTTCATCAGTGAGCATCCTACCTGTACAGGTAAAATATCGATTTTTCAAATCATTTTAACAAGTTTTGTTTTTTTAAATATTTTTATTGAACTATTTGCAACATGAATCTAATATTGCCAGATATTTTTATTGTTGATTAAACCATGCCAGACCCTTGCATGAATTGAATTAAAAAAAAAATTTTTCAAAATATTTCATAATTGCTGAAATTTTCATATGATGTTATTTAAGTAAGTATCTAAAAACCTGAACTCAATTTACCATACAATACTTCGATTGTTAAAACTTCAACCAGACCAGTTTTTAAGTAAAAAGTGACGCGGGATCATTTTGCTAGGTCTAGGAGTGGTTATAGAATAAATTACAAAGAAAGAGAATCTATTTAATTTATTTGTGGATTAATATAATATCAAAATAATTATTTATTGTTGTACAAAATTAAGAAATATTATGAAAATAAATTATGAAAACAAACAAAAATTATGTTTTTAATTTATAATTGTATCACAAAAAACGGAGACATAGTGATAATTATCATCATCGTCAGTGCTGTCATTTTCATTGTCATCGTCGTTTTCTGGATTGTCATCGTCTTGTAATTTATTATATGTAAAAGAATTTGTGATTGCCTGTATTCTTCCAACATGCTCAATTACTTTTCATTTTTAAATTAGCTGAATGTTTAACAATCGAATTATTGTTTGTTAATTTTAGGTTTTTAGATACTTGAATAACATCATATAAAGGTTTCAGCCATACTGAAATATCCTAAAAAAAATTTTTAATTCAAATTTGCATCTGGCACGGTTTGTTCAACAATAAAAATATCTGGCACAGATAGATGCATGTTGCAAATAGTTCAATAAAATAATAAAAAACAAAACTTCTTAAAATGATTTGAAAAATCGATATTCTACCTGTACAGGTAGGATGACCACTGATGAGCATTACCTCCAGCCAGACCGCCCTTATGACATCCGGAAGAGTGAGAGAGATAACATATCTAAAAACTGGCCTACCTGAAATTCTCTCTCAAAAACCTTGGTAGCTCTTAAAGTAAAACCCATGTAATAAATTGAGTTATGTATTGTTAATGCTATGTTAATATAGTTATTTGAATTAATTCAGTGAGTTCAAAGTACTGGATTATAATATACTTCAGATTTCTGAAACTATTTGTACTAAAAGTGGCTCCAAATATCTTTATAGAAATATTTTTTCGGACTTCTAGTGAATATTAATAAATTCTGCTGTATAAATTGTAAAACATTCATTTCAAAGTCTTCGGTTTCGCGTGAATCAATAGTTCCCTTTTCTACGTATCTACTTTTAGCAGCAATATATCTGATAACATCATCAAAAATATATATTATCGATGAAGTACTGATTATGCAAATTGAGTGTTATTTGATCGAAGAAAACAGGATCTTCGGATACAACAAAAAAGTGTAAAATACAAGGATTGTTTTATGTTGAGAAGTTTCCTCTCCAACAAGTTCAGAGTTCATGGATTCGACAAGAAGTTCAGTACGTTCTTTCGAACTCGGTGAGTATTGGATACGTGATACATGTCAAAACAGCAAGACAAGAACAGACTGGGTCAACGAAACTTTCGTGTTTTTGTTGAGATAGTCGGAAAGTTCGTATGTTGCGTGTATATGCAACCCTAAACTTTCCGAAATCGATTTTCAACTTTTGGATTTGAGGGACACGAACTACTACGTGTCTACGTCCCCGTCATTTTGGTAAATGGCAGACAGGTAAATGACGTAACCCCGATGTTCATTTGTTTTAACGAAGCCTACTTCACGGTTCGTAGAATATGATTGAATTGATAATAGGACGTTGACTATATTTTTTAGTCTCATTGGACAGCTGAAACAATACTCGGGGTGGAGGTAATGCAAATTTAATTAACAGGAATGTTTTGCGTACAGAATTCTTCGTTTGTGAGAGGTTAGAAGTCATGGGCGTATCGATTTTCTACTGTTAAAAAACATATATCAAAAAGTATGCATTGAATTTTGTGTAAAAATAGAGTGAAGTACTCCAAAACTCTTGCAATGTTGACCATTGAGTGGTATAAATCTTCCAAGAAGGCCGAGAAGATACCAATGACGAACTTCGCTTTGGACGTCTCAGCAATTTGTCAACTGATGAGAACGTTGAAGAAGCGAAGGAAATAGTGTTGAGGAATCGTCGAGTTACCGTAAAAGAAGATGTTGATGATATCGGTATTTTATTTGGTTCGTACCAACATTTTAAACGTTCTGGGCATATGACGTGTATCACCAAATAAAAGTTTATTTCCAAATTGCTCAGTGTTTTGGCAAAAATTAACACAATAAACATGCATCAGCCATCGGATTTAGCTTCCCTGTGACTTTTCTTGGCACCGAAAGTCAAGAAACCCTTGAAATTACGGCGTTTTTCAACGATTGAAGATATAAAGACCGCATCGCTGGATAAGCTGAAGGCTATGCTAAAAAGTACTCATCAGAAGTGGTGTTGGAGAAAAGTTGGGACAGGTGTATTGTGATTTTTGTCTGAGTGTGATTACAAAACCCCACTCAGATAAACAATTTTTTTTTTTAATTTTTTGATAGAAAAGAATTATTTGAAAGAAAATTATTTGATAGAAATAAAAAGTATTCAGACTTTTTTATCGTACTCGTATATCGTATTGTGAAACATATTTAATTAGCAACAACAATTATTTTCGATACAGTGAAATACGTAGTACTCTATTTTCGATTCCTTTAAATACGGCAAAGAACTTCAGGATTCATGTAAATCAAAGTTTTAATCACACAATCTCACAATATATATAATGCACAGGTTGCGATAGAAACAAGTCGGGAGAGCCGGTGCACTACGGCGACGATTTCTACCTCCAGATCGTCGAAGACGACGGCGAACGTCCCTTGTATATCCAGTGCGAGAACACCTTCAATCAGATGGGTTACCATTTGACGCCTTATCTTTCCGAATGCACCGGTACCTACTGTAGATTCAAGTTACTCCATTTCGATCCTTTGCTGAGGTTCGACCACGAGGGTTCCTTCGTAAGGGCCAACGATAGAGTGGTCATACAGCACGTACCTACCGGTAGAAATTTGGCGGTGGAGAGTAGCATGGTACCGACGTTCTTCGGAAGCGAATACAAGATCTCTTGTCATACGTTCAGAGATACGCATAAGATGGAGACGAATGAGAATATTTGGAAGATAGTTGGTGAAGATTTGCCGGATATAAATGCTATGGTGAGGGCGGCCAAAGGCGAAGAAGTACCAGACGAATGGATAAGATGATCCAAATATGTGGTAGATAATTTCCAAGTTTTTCTTTGGATTTTTTCCCTTCGTTTTTGGACGCTCTTTTCCAATGATATGTGTATTTTTGAGTATTATTTCATTTATTAACGTAATTAAATTTGTTTTGAAGTTTGTCTAAAAGTAATTTGTATATGCTTCAATACTTTTTCGTTGGAAGGTTTCGAATGAAATAATTTAAGTTATTTGATGATCAATCTAAAACTGTTGCTGTACTGGAATGTGTCTTAGACTTTTGCTAAGGGGTTTTCTAAAGAAACTCTGGTGATAGTGAAAACTGAAAGTTCATATTAGTTTGCAAAATATGCATTCACAATATTTATTAATCTCATTGATGTGTAGGAGAGGAACTTCATCACTCAAATTCTTTTATAAATTACTGCACAAAAGTATTGATTGTTCTCCTCGCAAAATTTTTATACCACAGAAATATTCCACCTAGAGACTCCAAGGACCAACTCGCTGATACAATCCCCCATTTGGTTTATGGAGTCTACATTCAAGAGAGTTGCTAATAAATGTGACATTCGCTTTGACTCCATTGCAGTTATTATTAGGAGTTATGTGAACAAAGGAAATTGACAAGAATGAACTGATCAGATTGAGTTCTTTGGCATGCTTCATTTACTTTTATTATTTAGTTATTAGTTGTTTCTTTTGTTTTTTCGATTAGATTGAGTTCTCTGTTTATTTCAATACATTTTATTCATTTAGTTATTATTCAGCTTTTTATTATTATGTTCTGTAATTTGATTTTATGCCTGTTGAGAATAAAGCAATTATTATTATTTTTTTTATAAGATAAATTTGTTTCTGCAGAATGTGTATTGGAAATAAATCATCAAATTTTAGTAAATGTATGATTTTCTGTTTCGGCAGTTATAGCTTAATACGTTTAAAAGATAGATATATTGTGGACTTTTTTATGAATCTGCTTAGGGGGCACTTATTACGTAAGAACTATAGGGGGTGGAGATGTCTTTGCTCTGCTTATTTTTGATGAAATATCGCCATGATTCGTAAACCTATTTTCTTATTTCTAGAATTATAACTGCTGTAAAAAAAGCTGCAGAATCTGACGTAATTCTTTTAATGTTTTGTCACTATTGCGATTCACTTTTTTTACATAGATATTTTTGTGAAGTTTAAAAACATGAATAGTTTTTTTTTCATTTTATAGCATTTTTATCAAAGGGTCCAACGTAATTATTTGAATGGCTAAAACTTTGTTATTTATACTGCGACGGAAATGAAGCAAACAATAAATTTTAATTGGCGCTTAGCTACCAGAATACGTTAATAAAAACGCCATATGAATCGGTTGAGCGGTTTCTGAGATTAGGGAGTGCAAACAACAAGTAAACAATACTGAAAATCATTGTATTTGGATCTTTTACATTAATGAAGACTCGCAATAATATTTCATATATTATTTATCTAGACAGTCTCATTCTTTTGGTATGTATAGATTACAAAATAATTTAAGTATGTGCGTCTAAGTAAAATGGTGATGTATTTTATACTTTCGCAATGGAAAACCTCCAAAGCACCATTCAATTATATTGAAGATAGTAAATACAATCAAGTCGGACTCAACATATGTGAATTATTGAACGAGCACATGTTTTGCCGAAGCGCTAGAGCAGGTATCGAGTGTTGCACCACAACCCGACGTTTCGACATTTGCCATTCTCGAATGTCGTCACATCCCGATCGTAGATCACTCGATTTGTCTCAGGAAATTCGGAAGCGGCGCCCCATTTTCGGACAGGTTTATTGTCGTGCACGCATTTCGTAAGTATCGTTGACATTTCGGACTTATGCGAAATTTCTTTCAGATATAATATTGCGTTACTAAAAGATCGCCGCAGGTTGACTACGGTCAAGTGGGACCAGCATGTGAGATATTTTCAAGCGAGGATAATTGTTACGGGTTTCGTATTACGAAAATGAAGAACAGATTATTCCGTTGAATAATGCTTTCTTAGAGTAAGAAGACAGAAGACTGGGCGTTATCGTGCTGTCAGCTTTTATTCCGATGGCTGGTTGTCCATCCTAATCTTGAAATATTATGTTACATGCTTGGTGCGTTTATTTATCATATGTTTGTTCTCTGGTTGCATTTGTTTTCGATTTTTCCGTATTTTAATCTGAGTAGGCTAAGTTTGAAAGAATAGAATATATCGCTCTTTTTTAACATTCTAACATTGAAGAATAAATAATAATTCATAAAAGATTCATGGATTGCCATACATTTTTGCATCCTACGTTTTTTATCTCTATGATTTAATAAATAGTTATGAAAAGTTAATATATCTTTGCTGGACTAAGTACTTATAAAGGGTGTTTTTTTAGAGGTATTGAACTTGTGGCATTATATTCTAGTTATGATTTCAAGCATATGACCGCCACGGATGGTTCGGATGTAGTCCAATCTGGACGTCCAATTTTCGATGACTTTTTCCAACATTTGAGACCGTATATCGGCAATAACACGGCGAATATTGTCTTCCAAATGGTCAAGCGTTTGTGGTTTTTTCGCATAGACCAATGACTTTACATAGCCCCACAGAAAGTAGTCTAGCGGTGTTAAATCCATTCGGACTGAGCTCCTGAGTGGTGCAAGAAGTGCAAAAAATTTAGGAATAATTTTCGACTGCCGTCTTCGTTTCGAAGAGCATATGGGATTGTTGATAAGAAAATCATATCTGGTTCTTAGACAGCTTTATAGATTTCGTCACTTCTAAGCTTGGCTCTGAGGAAAATCTTTGAGAGCCTCGTCTTGTCGATTTTGAATTATGGTTTGATCCTCTACTACCCTTGCCTCTACGCACTTACTAGGCGTAGGTTGCAGAGAATTATTAATTCCTGTTGTAGGTTCATATATGGACTTCGTAAGTATACAAGAGTATCGTTTTATATCAAGGAACTTGCTTGGTTGAAGTTGGAAAATCTATTTCGCTATCATTTGGGGTCGGCCGTTTTTCGTATTCTCTCATCTTCTTCTCTCTACCTTCAGAAATAAATTGGTTTATAGAGGCGAGATGCACACCCGCGATCTAAGACATCCTTACACTCTGGCTTTGACGCGTTTTGATCGGTCAGGCTTCCGTAAATGTTTCTCCTTCAATGCTGTTCATGTCTACAACTCCATTCCGTTGGACGTTAAAACTGGAGGCTTGGCTAGGTTTAAGCGTATGTATAAGGCATTTCTTCTCAGCAATCAGTGTTGATTCTTGCATCCTTTGAAGTGTTATTTTATTTAATTATAATGTTATGTTTTGTTTCTCTTTGAACATACATATTGTTTCTGTGATTAATTTTCGCTTCCTTCTGCTATTAAACCATTTCATTTAATTTTTATATTTAAGGTTAATGGAGTAAAATTATTTTTGTACAATTTGGCAATAAAGGCAATTTATTATTATTATTATTAATTATTGAACCTTTATTTAACAAAATGCGAAAATTATTTCTCATCTTTATTTTGTGTATATATTTATTATGTGGGTGGTTGTCTGTTTTGTCGTGATCGAACGAAAATAATATTGTGTATTGATTCGGGAAGTAATGGAGGGAAACCCTAAATCCAGTTAGCAAAGTTCGTTGGGGCGAGGCGGCAGCTGCAATGACCGTTGACATGTCACGTGTCCGATTTTATTTTACCCAACGCAATCGGAAGTAAGTGGTGTATACCGGAAATGAAAATACTGCCACGCGATCAGTCTGACATTGGGACGTAAAAAAATAGTACTACCAACAATTCACACAGGGTTCAAATAGCAAAGTCATTTGCATATTCAATCATCAGAGATGATTTCGTGATAGATTTGACAGTTATCTTTTTTATCGACCCAAAAGTGTTGAAAATTCTTACTTTTCTTATCGCTAAATGTAGTTTTATACGGTTATGGTAACATTATAATGCAAATTTCAATTTTGTTCAATTTTTGACCGAGAGTTACTTTTGATACAATTCACACACCACATAGTTATCATAAGACGGTTAAAATGAATATATTCTTAGAAGTACTACCGTTTCTTATTTCCAGTCTGTGAAAACGATTTATTTTGCTTTGTGAAATTCCAAAATTATTTTTGAATGTTGAATGAATAGAAGAAGATATGGATAGTAACCATTCATAATTGTACTCTGATATATATCAATTCAATGAATTATTCAAGAAAGTCACTGACTTAGAAACTAGTTTCTTTTGTAAAATAGTTACGTCTGATAATTAGGAATTCCAAAACAGCGCGTTTGATAATAAATGTCCGTCAAACCTAATTGCCCATATCGAAATAATTCAGTTTTCATGGTTATTTACACCTGATACAAACAATATTTGCCAATTTCGTTATTCTTTAGTGCATTCTCTAGTGCTCTAGTGGGGTGTATTCTTTAAAATTCTTGGATACTTTGATTTCTGGCTATTCATATCAAAATATTATTGTTGTGTATCAACTGATTTGTTTATACTACTCCAAAGGGCATTGAAATGTAGTCTTGTTTGATTCATTTAGAAACGAATTTAAATTTATTTTTATCATTTTTTTATTTATTGAAGCAGTACCGAAATCAATATTTGAAAAATAACAAAGCTTTTTCATTTACTGTAGTTTTTGGTAAAGGAATGTTGTTCGATTATTTTGTTCTTAATGTATTTGGAAACAAAGAAGGCTTTTGAAAATCTTTTTAGAGTTTTCACATCATCCGCATAAAAATTACCATGTAGATCTCGTCCACACAGTTTATGATGTCATTGATATATATTAGAAACAAAATAGGTCCTAGCATTGCTCCATGAGGAATAGCACTATTACCGTTCGTATTTTTAAACTTGGTGTGCACCCGGCATAGATCCATGGGGTACACCAATATTCGCCAATATTACTTCTCCTAATTATAAAAATTCTTGTACAGCAATTTATTGTCGCCATTTTATCCTAAAATAGCTAATGATTCATGACGAGTAAATTCTCTCCCGATATATTATTTCAAAATAATTCGAGTCAGTTCTGCATTCACGTGTTTATTTAATGCCGCATTCGTCCACAACGCGAATATTCTCTGTAGCACATTTTGTACCAAACGGTTCATGATGTCATCGTTATAATATATATTGAAAACAAAATTGGACCCAGTGTAGACCCATGAGGAACACCAATGTTCACCAACATTATCATTCTCAATTTTGAAAATTCCTTGGGCGTACAACAATACCTCATTGCTATTTTATGGTGAAATAACTGATGATTTAGAGTTCGTGACCAATAATTTTTTCTTCCGATATACACGTTCAAAATAATTCGAGTCAATTCTACATTCACGTGTTTATTTATTGCAGCATTCGTCATCAATGCGAAGATTCACTGTAGCACATCTTGTACCAAACGGTCCATGATGTCATCGATATATTCAGAACAAAATTGGACCCAGTATTGACCCATGAGGAACACCATTATTAACCAATATTATCATTCTCAATTTTGAAAATTCCTTGACGTACAGAAATACTTCATTGCCATTTTATGCTAAAATAACTAATGATTGAGAGTTCGTGACCGGCAATTTTTTTCTCCGCATATACACATTTAAAATAATTCAAGTCAGTTCTTCATTTACGCGTTTATTTCATGCCACATTCGTCCACAATGCGAAGATTCTCACAGGAAAAATCAGCGAAGCATTTCATGCAAGCCCCGGTACAAATTATCATTCATAGTATATCATCACCGACATGTCTTCGAAGAATGCATAAACAATCGCGTATTCTTATGTGATTGTTTCTGCACCGGCCGCCTTCGTGATATCGATTGTTCTTCGACATTAAGTTAAGTCCGATTGTTCGTAATTTGTTTGAAATCTCGCCCATTGATGATGATTGTGAACGCCTCTAGAACAATTAGGCAAAACAAATTGTTGCATTGCGCAACGATTTCCATAAATAAAAATATGCAAATTGAGGTGAATTTATGCGATACTTTATGAATGAAACATGAATAACTGGTATGTAATCGTTGATATTGTATTTTCATGTAGTTGAGGTTGTTACTTGGAAGTTTGTTGTGAAGTTTTAGCCAAAAGAAGACTGTTGACTAATGAAGATTCTTTGAATATTCTTAAATTGGTTACGTAATTTGCGTAGAAAAAAGATGAGTTGTGAGTTGATGCAATTAATTTCCACAACGAAATTTGGATTCTCTTGGTTTAATTGGATACGCAGTGAAAGTTTTCGAGGTTATGAGATGATTGATATTCGTAATTTGTTCTGAGAATTACAATAATAATTTTTTTTGTTAAATAATTGTAGTAGTATTATAGTTTCTGTTTTTGGAAGTTAGGGTAGATCATCTCTTTTTGAAATTCATCTCTGCATGAAAATACTGCAACATTCTAAAAAGACCTCAAATTTTGATATGTGTCCCCTATAGTTATAGAGATCCTAAGGAAGCTTGGAATTTTCCGGAAGTTTTTCCCAAAAGTATCATATATTGAATAAAGAACACTTGACTTAGTTTCTAATGAAAATTTTCTAGACAACATTTAGGTTACGCAGTGAAAGTTTTCGAGGATATGAAATGATTGATACTCGTAATTTGTTCTGATAATTACAATAATAATTTTTTTGTTAAATAATTGTAGTAGAATTATAGTTTCTGTTTTTGGGAGTTAGGGTAGATCATCTCACCAAAAACTAAATAAATAATAAATACTTGACAATTGTTTCGGGGTGTTACCCCATTTTCAAGAGTTAAACTCTGAGTTTTGTGAAACCATCACCAGTGTTTTTTATTTAAATGTTTCACCAAGAGTCGAAATTATTTAGGGATAGTTGAAATATAGTGTAGTTGAAATGATTTAGGGATATTTTAAATAGTGCTTCTTCAACCTAGGAACATAGGAAATACATAATTTCCTTCAATACTTTTACAGATACTTCGATATTTTCGAAAGAATTCAAGAACTACCAATAGTTTTTTAAATTAACACATTTTATGGAAACTTTTTTTTAATGTTTATATTTCGGAATAACACAATTTACTTTGAAAATAATCAGTTTTTGCATACTTTCCTTGATTGATTTCCCACATTTTTTCAGGATTTCTTGCAAATATTTCAAATTACAAGTTTTTTTCATCAGAAATTTCAAATCTTGGATATTATACAATTTGACTGTCTAAAGACATAATTCTATAGTTAAAAAACAAAATTTAACATGGTTTAACAAATCTAACAATATTCAATTTATTGAAACAATACAATTCAGAAAAACACTTTTCTTTCAAATTTGAGTAAAAACGTTAAATAGTTGAATTAATAATAATAATTATAAAATAAAAAATATTTAAATAATAATAATGAAAAAGAAATTCGGACATTAAAAGTAGGTAACGAGTTTCTTTTCAATTTCAAATTATTATTCAGATTATTTGTAAATTTTACTTTGTTGAATTTTTCAATTAACCAAGAGCTTTTGCCTCTGCCACTGTTTTTTTTATACTCTCCCTTTCTGATTCTCCGTTTTTTGAATCGGATTTTCCGGATTCTCAACGTGACTTAAAATTTCGGAAATTTCGAATTCTGTTTTAAATTTTTAGGTATTTAAAAAATTTAAAACTTGATATTGAATGTTGAATGTTATCAGTGGCTTAAATTTTTCTTGGAGTCTTTTGAATTACTTCAAGCTTCTCAAATTTCCCGAATTAATTTTAATGTAAGGGAGTTCCAGTATAATTCGTCACGCATTGATACAACACTCCAAAATTAGAATGAATGAATGATTCATATCAAATAGTATTTCAAATTGTACTGAAAGTTGTTGATTGTCAAGGTTTGTCTCATAAGAAGAAGATATAAATAAAAACCGCTTAGAATGAAAACAACTTGCCGTTCGTGACCATAGAAATTTCTTTTCTATCAGTTAGATATACTGTTAAAAATGAGAGTCATCGTAGCATTTTTTCAACATCAGTCGTAATTACGAAATGACGACTTTGAGTTATCATTTTACTTCTCGATATAATTGTAAATAGAGGGTTCGTAGAAATGCTGCGTCGGTTCCTCACAAACTATTTGTTTTTTCCTCCGTTCTGCATGTTTTACCTTTGGAGAGCAAGAAATTATACCACAGAGAGATCGTGATGATTATGTGTTATTATCTCGTCAATGCTACGTTACCTGGACGATGTAATTGTACTGCTAGACGAAGTGAAAAAGAATAGTTATAAGAAAGACGAATGAATCATGTCGAGAGAATTCTTATTGTGATTCAAAATGGCCCCGGGCGAGCGTCTTAACCACAAAGCAGCATTATTTGTACACGTGTTCTTAATATAATAATATGTAGATCTATGCAAAACGACAATGGTAAATTTATGGGAATGCCAGCTTTCGTTCATAATATCGAGCTAGTTTTAGATGGACGAGAATATAGCCTCATTGAATTCGAGATGAATGAAATTTTATTCGAGTTTTATCATAATATCTAGTCAAATTTAATCAGATCTTGGAGGTATTTTAATCTAAGAAACTTCACAATGTGCTTTTAAGATCGTTTGTGAAGGTGTACCAAAACTGGCGAAGATTTTCAATTAATAATAATAATAATCTTTATTCAGTTGAAAGGTTACATAATTACATACAATATTTGCTTTCCAAAATGTACAAATCACTCATCATTTTTGAGAGAAAAGCTTAGTATGTCCAAAATGGATGGGTGTAAGCTGGTCCCATATCTATATCATCATCAAAACCTTTGTCCGTCCACTGCAGAACGATGGCGTCCCCTGTCTTTGCCAAGATTCCCTATCGGCAGTCTCTCTTCCACAAGCTCCTTATCCCATCGATCGTGAGGGCGCTTTCTTGGTCTTACCCTGTCTCTAGGCTCCCAATCACCAACCACAGCTGACCAACGCTCATCTCTTGTTCGGGCTAGATGGCATGCCCATTTCTATTTTGACCTTTATACACATATAAAGGGTGTTTTTTTTTAGAGGTATAGATCTTTAAATTGCGATAAAACAACGATGGATCATTCGATTGACAAGAATTTTTTTTATTCGAAAGATAATCTTGTGGCATTACATTTTGAATATGATTTCTGGCATCTGTCCGCCACGGTTGGCTCGGATGTAGTCCAATCTGGACGTCCAATTATGGATGACTTTTTCCAACATTTGTGGATGTATGTCGGCAATAACACGGCGAATATTGTCTTCCAAATGGCCAAGCGTTTGTGGCTTATCCGCATAGACCAATGACTTTACATAGCCCCACAGAAAGTAGTCTAGCGGTGTTAAATCACAAGATCTTGGAGGCCAATTCACAGGTCCAAAACGTGAAATTAGGCGGTCACCAAACGTGTCTTTCAATAAATCGATTGTGGCACGAGCTGTGTGACACGTTGCGCCGTCTTGTTGAAACCACAGCTCCTGGACGTCATGGTTGTTCAATTCAGGAATGAAAAAGTTAGTAATCATGGCTCTATACCGATCACCATTGACTGTAACGTTCTGGCCATCATCGTTTTTCAAGAAGTACGGACCGATGATTCCACCAGCCCATAAAGCGCACCAAACAGTCAGTTTTTCTGGATGTAACGGTGTTTTGACATACACTTGAGGATTATCTTCACTCCAAATGCGGCAGTTTTGTTTGTTGACGTAGCCATTCAACCAGAAGTGCGCTTCATCGCTAAACAAAATTCGCTTATGAAAATCGGGAACAACGTCAATCTCGTTCTGAGCCCATTCGACAATATTTGCAAGCGTTATTCAGGCGTAAGTCTATTCATGATGAATTGCGAAACCAAACTGAGAATAAATCACTTCTCAGCTGTTGAATCGGTCGCCATCTTCAACAGTAATGCCAACTTAAAGTTAAGTTAAAATTTATATTTATATATATCATCATTATCAATCCCTGTACGTCCACTGCAGAACGAAGACCTCCCTCTGTCTTTGCCAAGATTCCCTATCGGCAGTCTTTCTCTTCAGTCAACTCCCAGCCAATCCACAAACTCTTTATCCCATTTCCACTTTCACCTTTTTACACTCCACGACGTCCTTTACCTTTGTTTGACCTCTTATTCAGCTGCAGCGTATTCTATCTCGTATGGTTAGGCCCTTCCTCCGCTGGGTTGTTCGAAGCTTCTGGATGTGAGCAGATTTCAGGGTACAAGTTTCGCTGGCGTAGGTCATCGCTGGTTATACGCGTTGGTCAAACACTGTGCTCTTTAAAGATAGTGGCATATCTGAAAAGATATTTTTCAGTCGGCAAACTGTACCCCAAGCTGTTCTGGTTCTTTGCATGATTTCCGGTGTAATATCCCCATCTCCCGTGACAATCTGTCCCAGATATGTGAAGATGCTGCTATTTCTTCATCTTACATTCTGAGTCTGATCTTCCATTCAGCCCTCGAACAAAAGTATTTGTTCAAACAGAAATGTTGGTTCAGTTTATATATTCACAGTAATATGCTAATACTAATAACTATATTTGAAAAGAAAAAAAAATTGCCTCAGAAATATTAAACATTCGAGACAATTTCACATGGTGAGGAGCTATCGTATTCCCTAGTATTTAGTAGTCCTAGTAGTATAGTATTATCAGTATCAACGTTATTAAATCAACATTATTACTATCAGTATTTCTAGTATTAAAGCCGTGAATTTCACTGACATTATTGTGTTATATTTTTTATTATATTACATGAAAGCAACTCATTTTCAATTTTAAATATGCATATATATGTAGCAGAAAGTATTCTCTGTTTGACAGGCATTAGAATTCAGCATTTTTTTGAATGGGGTATATGTTTAAGATTGTTAGCATAACTACCCCTATCATGTAATTTTTGTATTTGCTTGGTGTGTGAATTTTTTCTTTTCTTAAAGCGAATAACAGAAAGAAGCATTATTCAAAGTTTGGCATTAATATTGACTTGAACAACAATAATTTTACAAACTTTGATAGATTTTTCCAATTCTTTTCAGATTTTTTTTCAAACAAAGTTTATTTTTTTAGAGATTTTAGACGAGGTGAACTTGAAATGATCATTAAAATTCAATGTTTCTTATAACAGGATGCTTTAATATTGAACTTTCAATATTAAATTACCCTTTCAATTTTCTTTCCATTAATATTTACCATTATACCCCCTATCCAATTGATCTTCAGAGTCTTGGTTGTACTATTACCACCTACAAAAAATATATTTAAGGTGGTAATGGTTGTACTTAAGACTATGAAGTTCGATTTTTGCACATTTAAGGTTAAACTGTTTTAAATTGACTGCAAAGAAAAGCTCGATTCGAAAAAGTTTTAGTGATATTCAATTTGATATTCATATATTTTAACTACTGTAACTTCATTATTATCCTAATTTTATTTTCTTATTTTTCAGGTATGTTCAATTGATTGAATCAAAATAATCTTCGATGCATTGATTATTTTCGGTATTGAGTGCTTGTTGCGAAGAAGAATTTGTTGTCTTCGCTGCTTTATTCCGGTAAGTGTTCCCAAAATTAAATTCTTAATGGATACAAACACCGTGAGTTATTCGCAGATAATTGTTTTCTTCCCATTCCAAGACCATCCTTGATATGAGTAATTATAAATTTCATGGAATTTATTAGGTTATTAGTATGCAGATTATTCTTCTTCGTGTTTTAATACGTTGTCGAATGTGTATTTCTATGAAATGAAATCGGAAATTCGCAGAAAATCATAGATCAACTCAGTTCGACTTCGAACTTTCGATTTATATTCTAGGAGATATCGATGCTCAGTAATCCCTCGTTCTTTAAGTGATCTTTACGCCAATATGTAATATATTTGTCTATTTTTGAAGCCTTAATATTACTACAAGATCTATAGTTTGAAACTTGTATTTAAATTTGAATTTTCGAATATTGGAATCAACGTAGTTTTGAGGTTTTTTTTAAAACATTTCTGCTGCTGTCCATTCTGAATAGAATACTGGAACTCGAAATATTTCGCGTTTATTCAAAATTATATCCCAACGACTCGCTCAAATTAAATGTGAATTGAAATTATATTTGAAAACGACGATGATGCTATCAAGATGTAATTACTCTCAGTGCCATCATCTGCTGGTACTGAGAGAATAAAAATAAAACGTGTCATATGATGTATTTCCCACTAGGAGGGCCTAAATAGTTTTTTCACGCAGTTTAATGTAGTGATTGATTTTTTAAAAAATATACTTTGTTTTAAGTATAATGACACAACAGACAAGTTACTCGAAAAATCTAAAAAAGTTTGTCAAGTCGAAATTTTAGAGAAAACTCCCATATTTTTTACTTTTTCATAATAAAATAAATGGAAACATCTATCTATTCTACTATCTCTTTCGTTGAATTTTCAGCTTAAATTCTTTCAACTTCACTTAGTCATATTTTTAAGAAATAAAAAATAAAATCAAAATTAAAAAATAAAATCAAAATAAAAATTATTGATTTATTTTTTATCTCGATAATGAAGTGTGTATAGTGTATTGAAAGTATCTACAGACAAGTGAATTATCCAATATATTTTTAATATTATTTTTATCATTTCTTTTAATCTGGATTATTTCGTATATTCGTAATTATATTTTTTTATTTGATGATTTCAGAGCATATTTGTTATATCAAGGGGGTAGGCTCTTAATATATTTCTATTAGATATGAAGAATGTGGAGTAAATACATATTTTTTAAATTTTATTTGTGACTATGATATTGTTGAAGATTTTGAGTTTTTAAATTAAAAACTCTTCGTTTTCGATTTTCCGATTCGAATAATGATTTTGCATTCAACGAACAATGGAAAAATGTTTTCAAACGTGAATTCAGCGTTTCTTTAAATCTCCTTTTGTAGGTGTGACTCAAATCTCCAAGGGATTTAGTCTAAACAAAAACGTGAAGAGGAAATAAGCTCGTACTTATACAGAGGCGTAATAAGTAAACGTACCGAAGAATACAACGTGCCATTTTCTATGTCATAGTTATTTAAAAAACATTTCGTTTAAAATAATGGGTCATTTACCACTGCTGTTAAATAATCGTAGTATGTATATCAAATTTTATCGCTCTAACATGTAAAACGAAAAACATACGATTTTATTGGTACCATTTGAGATAAAACAGCTTTAGTTTAGTTACTGAAATGAATTAAAAATTGAATCAATTATTATCGAATTTTTTTACTAGTATTATCAATGGAATACTCCAAATTACATAACAGTTTGGGGAACCCTTATAATTAGTAAATTAGTATATTAGTGAAAATTAGGCTCTAAACAACACTGTTTTTGTGTGCAAATAACTTAAGATTTCGCCAATTTTCGTTGGTAATATAGCTCAAATTATGTCTAGGTAGAATTCTCAATGAATAGAGTTTATGGCTAGGTCAAGCAGTTAAGAGCTGAAGCTTTTTAATTACTAGTAAACTGTCAAACCAGTAATTTATGTTGTCTTACTCAAATAAGTATCAATTTCGTAATATTCGGAATTGTCTAAAGATGAAAGAGAACAACATAAGCACCGAAAATTGAAATGTTTGTGTTAGGAGGGCGCATGTTTCCCTATTTAAGATATTTTGCCATCGAATCAGCTGTATTTAGTTGAAATATCAACGAAATACAGATTACCATAAGTTAGAAACCCAAAATAGTACTTTTAATATTGAATTGTTTCATTCTGAGATAGTAGGTAGTACGTAATGCGAAATGTATTTTTTTAAATTTTCTGATAGTTGAGTAAAAAATGTTTTTTTCTTTTTCATTCCAGCAAGTTTTATTTACTAAATATTGACGAAATACCTCCTTAATACATAAACCATATAAAATAATTTGCGATTTCATCTAATTTACATCAACATTTTTTGAATGCTAATCTTTCCATTCTTTCTGTAACTGGAATCGAAGGAATCGACTCTTTTTGAGGATTTAATTCTTGTCTACGAGTTTTAGTGTCATCTAACTAAATCAGCATTATGCTTTTGAGTTGGTGGAAGAAACAGTTTTGATTTTTCCTAATTAGATTCTTGGGTTATGCAGATTGAATCCACGTATTACCACTAACATTGCGTAAAAACCTGATGATGTCGGTAAAAAAGAATCGAAACGTTGACTTCATTCGAACAATCTAAAATTACACACCATGAAGACGAGAAATGAATAAATTTCTTATAAATTGTATTTGAATAATACGATTGAATCTAAGATGCATTGAATGATTCATGTTTCTGAGGAAGGAAATTAATACTTCTTCAGAATATCGAGCCTCTCGAAAATACCTCATTAACGCCCGATTTCACAGTGCCAGAATGTCGATGATCTAAGAAAGAAACACGATCCCCTGCGGATTCTCAACAATGCGCCCTGAGAGGCCGAATACCAAGAAATTTGGCATGTGGGTGGAGCCCTGCGATTGGTTCGTTAAGACCTGTGCCGCGCAGGGGCGTATTTTGAATATTTCAGGACATTTTGACGGATCATTTCAATCATTCGAAGGATTCGAAGGAACAACTGTCAGATTGCTTTAGGAAAAGGAATCCTTCAAAATGAATCAAATTTAAAATTAGAAATATTTAAAATCTTAAAAAATTAAAAATTTAAAATTGTATTAATATATTAATACATTGAATAAAAGCACTTGGCTTGGTTTCACAACATTTATAATAAATACTTGACAATTGTTTCGGGATGTTACCCCATTTTCAACAGTTAAACAGTTTTATGCTCTGTGCTCTCTAGTATGAAACGTGCTAGGGAGGCGTTAATGACTGAGGGAGTTAGAGGGGGTCTCTGATCTGTTTATTTCTTGTCACATCTTTCAAAGCTTTCTTGACCTATTTTGTTATTTCTGGAATTAATGCTGCTCATTAATCGATAAAAACAGAACACATTAAAAAAATGCAGATACCAATATTTACGTAAGCATGGAAGGGGGTAAGAGCTTTCCTTACTTTTGTGGACAATGAGAAAGGTGGGTAGGTTAAATAATTTGCTTCAAGCCCCTATTTCAGTCTTTTCTCGAAAATTCTGTTCTCTTTTCCCAAATGGCACGTTTTTGGGGGGTTAAATAATTGTAACAAATCTGTCTTAAGACCCTTTTTCAGTCTTTTCTCGAAACTTCTGTTCTCTTTTCTCAAATGGCACGTTTTTAGGGGGTTAAATAATTTTTATAAAATTGCTTCAAGTCCCTAATTCAGTCTTTTCTTTCAACTTCTATGCTCTTATCTTAAATGGCACTTTTGGGGGGGGTTGAATAATTGTAATAAACCTGCTTCACCCCTTTTTCAGTCTTTTCTCGAAAATTCAGTTCTCTTCTCACAAATAGTACACTTTTAGGGGGTTAAATAATTTTTATAAAATTACTTCAAGTCCCTAATTCAGTCTTTTCTTTCAACTTCTATGCTCTTATCTTAAATGTCACTTTTGGGGGGTTGAATAATTGTAATAAACCTGCTTCACCCCTTTTTCAGTCTTTTCTCGAAAATTCAGTTCTCTTCTCACAAATATTACGCTTTTAGGGGGTTAAATAATTTTTATAAAATTACTTCAAGTCCCTAATTCAATCTTTTCTTTCAACTTCTATGCTCTCTTATCTTAAATGTCACTTGAATAATTGTAATAAACCCGTTTCACCCCTATTTCTGTCTTTTCTTGAAACTTCTGTTCTCTTTTCATTTCTGTCTTCTCAAATGGCACGTTTTAAGGGAGTTGAATAATTGTTACAAAACTGCTTTAACCCCCTTATTCAGCCCTTTCTTTCAACTTTTATGCACTTATCTTAAATGTCATGTTTTTCAGAGGTTAAATTATTAAAATAAAACTGCTTTAAGCCTCTATTTCAGCCTTTTCTTTCAACTTTTATGCACTTATCTTAAATGTTACGTTTTTGAGAGGTTAAATTATTAAAATAAAACTGCTTTAAGTCTCTATTTCAGTCTTTTCTTGAAACTTCTGTTCTTTTTTCTTGAATGACATGTTTTTCATCATCTATTGATAATTAATGGTACCAATTATTCGTAATATCTGGTTCCATTAGAACTATTTACCTACTCGAATATAAAATTTGTTGGTCGTTCAGAAGCGTCATTAAATAAAATAAAAATTACATAAACGTCTAACAATCTGAACGAAGAATGATTTACAAATATTGCTGTCAGTTCTTCACCTAAGAAGCGCGAAATATTTCCGTCTTGAGATTAGAATGTTTCAAAGCTGGTTGTTGGGTTCGAACCGGTGCGATAAATCGTGTGTTAAAAATTCTTATCAATATCGAAGGTGCAGAAACGCAATGAAAATATGTTTCGGCTTCGGTAGTTAAGCGATAGGTTTGTTTGGCTTATCGAAGTTCTTTGAACTCGTACATTTCAGTTAACTCGCTGTTAAGTGGAATGATTGACTTACCTTTGTGTAAACAGCTACCTTTTGGAAAAGAATTTAACAATGGTAAATGTACCTTCGTTGTTTGCAATTATTCGGACAAGGGTTGAAGGATCAGGTTCGAATAACGATGTGCATTGGAGGAATGTATGCGTATTTTATTTAAACGAAAATATTTTACGTGAATGCGTATAACGTGTATTAGAATTTTTGCGATTTGAAATACAAGAATTTTCAATATTTTGTTGGTCAAATGCACAAAATTAGTTTTAACATTTTGAAATGTATGGTAGAATTGAAAAACCTACCTTGATACACCCACATATATTTCGGGCTACTGGTCTATTCTCAAGAGTTCATACAACATCTACCGAATTTAACTGTATTTAACTTGATTATGGACTAATGCCCGAAATATAATGGGTGTTTTTTTTAGAGGTATAGAACTTTAATTTGGCATTACTGTTGAAGATGGCGACCGATTTAACAGGTGAGAAGTGATTCATTCTCAGTTTGGTTTGGCAATTCGTCGAATGGGCCAAAAACGAGATTGCCGTTGTTTCCGATCTTCATAAGCGAATTTTGTTTAGCGATGAAGCGCACTTCTGGTCGAATGGCTACGTCAACAAACAACTGCCGCATTTGGAGTGAAGATAATCCTCAAGTGCATGTCAAAACACGATGATGACCAGAACGTTACAGTCAATGGTAATCGGTATAGAGCCATGATTACTAACTTTTTCATTCCTGAATTGAACAATCATGATGTGCAGGAGCTGTGGTTTCAACAAGACGGCGCAACATGTCACACAGCTCGTGGCACAATCGATTTATTGAAAGACACGTTTGGTGATCGCCTAATTTCAAGTTTTGGACCTGTGAATCGGCCTCCGAGATCTAGTGATTTAACACCGCTAGACTACTTTCTGTGGAGCTATGTAATGTCATTGGTCCATTTGTATAAACCACAAACGCTTGACCATTTCGAAGACAATATTCGGCGTGTTTTTGCCGATGTAAGGCCACAAATGTTGGAAAAAGTATTCGAAAATAGGACGTCCAGGTTGGAATACATCCGAGCCAGCCGTGGCGGTCATATGCCAGAAATTATGCCACAAGATTATCCTTCGAATAAAAAAAAATTCTTGTCAATCGAATGATCCATCGTTATTTTATTGCAATTTAAAGTTCTATACCTCTAAAAAACACCCTTTATGTTCAGTGTAAGAAGAATTCTGTGGAATTTAATTTGTCATTATTAATTATAGGATACAAATGTCTATTTAGTAGTACATCAATCATGTGATGTTTTTAGCAATTTTTCAATCCCCTCTGCTATCCCGGTGATACGTGGTAGGGTTTAAGACTTAACCCCCATCATATCCAAAATCATGATTATTTTTCAGTACAAAATTTTTTTTATTCGCTCTGCTATTTTTGATGACATTTTGTCATAATTCCTAAGACTTTTCTCTCATTTCTAGAATTATAACTGCTAATCATGAATAAAAAATGAAAAACAGAATGCGATGAAGAAAAATGCATGCAACAATGTTTACT
Organism: Henosepilachna vigintioctopunctata; assembly: GCA_030704895.1. Taxonomy (NCBI): domain Eukaryota; kingdom Metazoa; phylum Arthropoda; class Insecta; order Coleoptera; family Coccinellidae; genus Henosepilachna; species Henosepilachna vigintioctopunctata. The sequence goes on from JARQZJ010000126.1 coordinate 1,840,783, forward strand.
TAAGCATGGGTGGGGAAAGGCTTTGTTTACTTTTGCTCACAACTAGTATTGGGGGGCTTAATAAATTCAATAAATTTCAAGGCAACACTTGAACAAATTTGTGTTCATAAATCTATATTCTACAAACGAGGTGTGTTCAAAAGAAAAATGTTCGCGTTTTGTGCACATTCGATTATCGAATTTTTTTTTTTTTTGTTATGTTGGTACACATACGATTCTTATATGTTGACATTATTAGCCATTTGGGATTAGTAGTTCGTTTTTGACAACTAAAAAGATTACCAATTTTTTGTGTGTTCTTCGATTTTTTACTTTTGAAAAAAATTAATCAAAAGATCTATATTAACTAGTGTTGGCGTTTACTTATGATATAAATCCATTATAGTTCAATATAAACTGAAATTCAAACACTTGAACTTTTGATTTACACTTTATTGACTACATAGCATGACGCGTTTCGTCGTTACAAACGACTTCTTCAGACAAAGTCAGTATTCTGTTAGCATCTGAAGAAGTCGTTTGTAACGACGAATCGTGTCATGCTATGTAGTCAATAAAGTGTAAATCAAAAGTTCAAGTGTTTGAATTTTAGTTTATATTCAAAAGTTTCGTGTATTTTAAAGTTTGTGTTAAAAAGTGGAAAAAGTGCTCCAATGCAGTTTTCTTTCGAACAAACCTGGTTTATAATTTTATTTCATTATTCAATTACTGAGTGAGAAAAATTCGGTAAAAATTACAACTTATGTGAAATTAAAATAGATACATAGACAAAATATATGAACAATAACGTAGCCAACCTAATATTGAAATTGTTGCCCCATTTATTTAACTATTGAAATTATTAATCACTTTCGAAAAATGTGGGTCCTTTTTCAATTCAGAAATTTTTTCCAGTCCATTTCTGCGTTTTTTTGTTCCTAAACGATCTAGTCACGTAGTAGAATCCGCTGAAAATTTTGCGCACTTAGTTTAATTGTTTATTATCGATTAGACGAGGTAGGTATTGTTCGAATTCCGTTCATTAAATGCTTTTATGCAATGCGAGCATTTTATAATACACCGGTCGAGTTATCGTGACGTTCTTCGAGAATATAACGACGATTAGATCTGTTTGTGTCGCTCATTAAATGCGATTTCGATCGCTTCGGAACGGCATTCGTATTAGATAACTCGTAGGAGTTGTGGCAAAATTCGAATCAATTATATTCGCTTAATCTACGCCTTCCAGAGTAGATAGATGTTGGATTTTTTGTTGCGTGTATGATGTTCAGTCGTTTCGATATTTTTGCGATCTCATCGTTCGTTCTTCAGAACAGGATCACGTAATCTGAATATACCGTGTATCAACCGGATCTTAAGTGCAGGAAAGACATGTCAACCACGATGTCAACCACGTACCTTCCAATAGTGCAGAATCTGCTTTGCAATTTAATTGCAAACGAACGAATTCAGACTGTTTTGCCATTTTATTTATTTTTATTTTATATACAAGGATCAGTGAACCGACAGAAGCTGTCCAATAAAGGAGACTTACATAGTAAAATTGTGAATTTACATATTAACGTTTGTTCATTCATTGTCTAATTAATTGAGAATAATGATGAAAATGACGATGTTACATTAATTTCTTAAAAATAATAATCCTTCAATATAACTGTACTTGGCGACGTATAAACGTTAGCTCCACCTGTGGGTATTTTCTATAAATGTGTGACTCGACTAGAAACATAATATTTTGATATGAAGATCAAGTGCTCTAATCCAATCAAACAGGAATTAACTAATCATTTCTAAGTTTTAGTATACATTAAGAATGCCCCTATTTTATATGGAAGAATATCTCAAGTTTTCTTAGTTCTGATATCCAAAAAATATCGAGTTTTCAAATATAATTTAGTTTGATACTTCATCAGCTTGAATTTTTGCAGCTCTTTGTATATCTTAAACTATTTTTGGTACGTAAATTTCAAAGAATTTCAAAAAAATCTTCTGTTATTATTATTTCTGATCCGAATACAATGTTTCGTCCTCTTTTGAATCATCTTAGTAGCGTTTATGTACTATTTTTAGAGAAAATAATCGTAATACCGCAAATATTGTATAGGATTTTTGATAGTTTCCATCAAGCAGGCGGCGTTTAAAATGTCGGAGTATTAGACACAGCATTTAGACACAGAATCGTAAAATGGATTTCTCTGGCATGACCAGAATACATAAACACAGGAAATAGGATTATATCATTGTACGCGAGTGGAATACAAAAGCCTTGTTTTAGGAGTTTGTCCTCGAAATATCGCTGTTTTTTTATTCCTTCCACCGCGGCGATCGATGGTGTTGTGTTAAGTAACAAACCAGTATGCAGAGGATTGTAATTATGGCATTCTATCGGAGTAAAATACGAACCATCAGCTTTTATACTATTGAAAGCGGGTCATTTTATATGTACCTGTATTCGCAGGAAGAGAAATGTGGAAATCATGGTTATCTCTGAAAAATTTTACTTTATTAATGTACAATTCATGAATCTAACTTTCACTAATTTGATTAAACGACAGTGTCTAGCTATAACATATTTTCATTTCATGGAAATTTATATAGAGCTGATGAAATATGACTTTTCGCATTAAATATCTGAAATTACAAGAGTTGGAATATATTTTCATTTATATTTATGAGAATATTATAAATTCATTTTGTGTAACAATTTGTCGAAATAGAACTCCAAATGTGAAGTAAATAGAGTATATAATAAACACACTCTCATCTAATCATCTTCTACACTTATATTCATATAATATAAATATATAATAAACACCTTACAACTTTCTAAAATATTGTGAAAGTCCACATTGCATGCTTGACATATTGACTTTTGACGCTTGACAGATTGACATTTGACTTTTGTCAGTTTGACATTTGACTGTTTACAGATTGACATGTGATAGTTGACAAATTGGCATTTGACACTTGATAGATTGATATTTACAGTTAACAGATAGATATTCGACAGATTTTGGAATTGTTTAGTAACTTTTCAGTGAGAGAATGTTTTTTCAAATTCTGAGAAGTTTTATATAATTTATGCTTGGTTTTCAATTTTTCACATATTGAAAACAAGAGCGAGATTTATTTATATTGTCATCATTCAACTCGTATTTCAGATCATTCATTGGGAAAAAGCCCTGTTTGAAACTCCCACGGGGGCTAAAAATTAATGTTCGAAACCCATATGCTCTTACGGTTAATTTATGCTACCTATCTTGAGCTGATCTCGAAATTTCCAATTTTAAGCAACGAAATTAAATCAAAATAGCAATAACGATTTTCAATTACTTTTTGTATTATTTGGGAATGGCTCTTTAGTTTCACACTCTTCAGTCATGATCAGAGAAGCTCTAAACAATGCACTGGTATGATTTTTGCATCCTTTTTTTTTAAACTAGGAATGGAATTTATTCCTTGCACCTCTTCATCTCACTTTTACTGTTTTTCTACAGTTTAAATTTGGAGTTTTATTCAAAACTTATGACTGGGCAACATAAGACTCCTGTAAGTCCCCTGACCACTCCGGTGAGTTCCCTCTTCGCCTTTTGATCATTTCACTGGTTTCTTCTAATTCTTTTCCATTGTTTAGATGATCTTCCATCGATTTTTCTCGATTTTATTCGTGCGATTCTTTTAACTTTTTCATTCTCCTATAGTTACATTTTTCCGTTAATCTTCATTGGTCATTTCTTTATAATCTGATCGTTTGATGTATATCATTAAACTGCAGTTACTGCTTTTGGTAGCATGTTTTCATTGTTCCTTTCTCGTTTTCTCCATTGGACCCCATATCTTCTAATAAGACGTTTTTTTTTCAATGATGATATCGATATTTATGTAATTGTTCTCCTTTCGTTTCTCCTTTTTTCTATTTTTCCATACTGAGATCCACTGAATTTTAATAAGGTCCGGAATTATCTTCCATATGCCTCTTCGTCGTCGATTTGAACTTTGTTCTACTTTTTACAATTTTTCCCACATTATCCTTCTAGGGATAATTGTTAAGGGCAAGGCGTCTGCAATTTCTGCTTGGCTGATCACGTTCACACAGCGTCCGGCAAATCTTGCCGACTCTGCGATGATGATGATAATGTAATTTTTCCATAGTGTGAAATCTGAACTACTGCTTCCCCAGACACTTATAGATGGTATATAAGAGCATACTGCGCCATCTTTTAGAAGTCGCATATGGAATCATTTTCGTCCCGTATCAATAAGTAGACTAGATAGAAAAGTGTGTTGTTTTTTAAATGCAAATGAAAACGGTTATCAGGGAAATCAAATGAGTATCGATATTCAACGTTGAATGTAAATATCTATTTGATTTTATGCGAGTCGAGATATGTATGTCGTCAGATTCATAGTATAGTCCTAGATTCCATCTGTTATGTAAAAGAATCACGCTATGCTATGTATTTATATAAAGCAATCTTATCTGTTATCAGTCTTTGACTTGTATACATAAATTGTGGTGAAATAGGTACTGTTCGATTATTTCTTTTTCGAAATGCGTTATTTACTTTATTTATTACAAAGAAGTTGAACAAAGACAAGGTGGAACACGTGAAAATCTTTTATGTACATAGTGTATTCTGTAACTACGTAATTATAATAAGTTGCATAATATTTGTTTATAGAACTAGTGAAATGAATTGTTGTATACTCGCTCAAATTTAGTGGAATAACAAAATATTTATATCTTACTAATTGAAAAATTGAATTATCATTTGCATTACTTATACGGGTCCATTTTATGAGGTCCGAAGAGGCTTAAACGGTTAAAACTTAACGGTTTTTCATAATAATAATGATCGAAATATAATCACAGTGAATTTAACACTGCCAAACCTCATTGAAAGCTCAAAGGTAAATGTTTCAATAAGATTGCCTATAAATACGTTAAAACTAAATTACATAGAAATACTGTTCTTCTAATCGAGACAGTTTTCAAGTTATTTCACCTTAACAGCTGTTGCTAATTATTGCGGATAGTGTTATCAGAACATATTTTATCTACTTAACGATCCTCATTATTATATACCAGATGCAGTACGTATTTTTCATCATATAATCATACAGTACCTGTTTCTAATGCATTTAGTCACCTAATAGAGTAAGTCACTTGATAATTTTATGCAAATAGAGAGGTTCTTTCGAGATCGGACTCTGAGTGAATTACGTGAACATTTTTCCCTTCAAAATGTACAGTTCTTTTTATTGTTTTTAAACATTCTTACTCGAATGTCGTCTTGGTATTTATCTTCGAAATGAAAATATTTATTTCTTATAAATGGTGACCAATTGAATTAAAACTTGCCACAGGACTCTTTTGGTTTGACATTGATCGATAGAGGTATATCGATCGGATGTCTTTCTTAAAATGATATTTGATTGGTGTTGGCGCCATCTGTTGGTGATAGGCCAAAGGTAACCTTATATTTGACAGTTTTTTTAACGCAGGACATATATAAGACGTATTTACATTTTTATTTTAGCTATTTCAAATCATCTAATGAACCATATAGTATATTCAAAATTAATCAATTGTTTCAATATTTTCTACCTTTCTTGTTATATACGAAAACAGTTCATTCCGCCTGTGAACTAAAAAAAACAGCTTCCGTTAGTACGAAGGAAATGACAAAGTCAAAATTCAAATATCTACCAAGTGCACAGAGTTGCATTCTGCACAGAAATATATCGATCTCATTCATCAAGAAAATTTATGTGTCTAATGCGGACCGGTACGAAGGGCATTTCAAATTGCACGACAGTTTTGGGACATTGTCTGCCTATTTAAGGTAGTAATACACTGCCCCAGTTTCATTCCGTCTGGCCATTTTCATTTATACTCGAATTACAACTAATCATTTGAAAAATATCTGAAATATTGCGTTCTATATTCATTCAGTATATTATGCGAATGTCGTATTTAACAAAAAATTTAATGAACTAAAAAAAAAACTGCGTGTAATGTAATAAAGTTGAAAATATAAGGCTTATATGTCTATTACTGAAGATTCAACACGTTACATCTTAACGTTACACGTTAAGATAGAAAATAATAAATAAACTTTCCTTGAACAAACTCGAAAATTTTGACTGAGAAATTACTTGAACTGGTTTCAGACTTTTATTTATCATCAGCAAAAAATAATGGAAACATCGAATATAAACATGGTCATAACAAATTATCAGTGTAGATACACGGCACAAATTAAATAGTTTATTAATGAATTTTTGCGTAGTTTTTTGCTTTTATATAAGTTAAATCTTGAGATTCAGTGAATTGTTCATGTTTGTCTTAGCTTCGAATGAAATTATTCGAAAATTCAGGCCATTCACACTATATTATTAAGCCACCTCTTGAATAGACAAAGCCACATACTTTTTTATTTCGAATGAACAGCTTTAAATTGACCGCTCTATGATCTTTATCGACAATGTGTTCTATATCTATTCTGTGTCTCTAATGTCTTCTAATGTCAGTGCATATTAATATCGGTACGATTTCTGTGTTGTGAAATTGTAGAATAGCATGAGTATACTATAATATATAAATACTTTGGGACCAAGTACGGATCCTTGTAGTACACCACATACTTTCATTTCTTTTCACATTTTGCTCTAGTAGGAATGAATTAGGCTTATATATGGTGGATATTTTATATGTATCATTTTACATATCATTCCTTCTATCCAAATCCTATCAGAAGATTTTTCTATATCAAGATAGTATAATATACAAAATAAGATTCAAATTCTCACCATACTGAAGTGTATTATTCGTTCAGAGACCTAATATTTGCATAAAGGTTCAATTTTATGAGACGCTGCTTTAATTATTCAATATTATCTTCAGTGAAGCCAACATCAACATATCGTTTTGAAATTGGGAGACTTGATTTCCATTTATTAGAATTCACGAAACCTAATTAGCTGTACAGTTTGAATTTACAGTTAATATATTCGAAATTATGCTTTTTCGAGAAATCATACAGAAATGACATCTCAAAAACATATTTTTAAATATCGATTCTTCAAAAGACTTGAATGAATGATAATAGATATTGGAATTATTGAATTCTTTCAGTATGAATAGTTTTAAGCTATTCCTTTATGTTATAACTGTAAAACGCCCACAGAATTGGTTTATCGATTTATTTATAGGGGACTATATTGCCTTGAGAAAACTTTTTCTTTCGACGACCCACGTACATCTGCGACTACAGTTTGAAGGTGAGATGTGACATTCCAGAAAGCAGTACAAGATGCAAAATAATTAACCCGTATTTCTGTTTTCCTCGTTTCGAAATTTAGGTGTTGATTATTTTACATTAGAACGAGATAAAAGGTATTTCTTCGAATTTGGTTATCTTTATTGATGGAGTGAAAATGGAATGACTATATTAAAACTCCAACGCACGAATATCGAAGTCATTTTTCAATGCACCTCCACCAACAATAGCTTTGAGTTTAGGTCATATTTCGTAGTATTTTGTTGGTGTTGACCTTGTTTCTAATGTGGGTTATGAAATGTTTCTATTTCTTATTTTAACCATAAAATTTATCAGTTTGGAAAATGATTCATAAGTTTCTAGTTGATTAGTTTTATGGTATTCAAGCGAAAAAACTGTTCGCTTTATGTTATAGGTTATATATTAAGAGATTCATCGATGTGATTTGGTTAATTTCAATTAAATGCGATATGTGAAATGCTCAAAAGTCTATGGAGTGACGATAATGTTGAGTGAATTGGAGTCAAATTTCAGTTGTGGAAGGAGTGAATTATGCCCCAATAAGAGCAAAACCAGACAGAAACCTTGTTTTGTATAGTTCTTCTCTGTGTTTGTTTGAATTATTTCTGTCGTTTCACAGTCATTGTTTTCATAATATTATGAAGTAAATGTCTTTCATATATTGTGCATATTTTTACGTAACAAGATAGGTTAATAGTTTTTACAACATAATCTATTTGTTGTACACCCCTCGTATCTAAAATTTCATTTTATATACTTGAAATAATATTAAAGTATCGCTCAAATAAATTCAAGTCGAGTATTTTTCTATTGATTCAGTTAAATATCTTTTATTAATACAGGTCTTGAAATTATTGTCGAAATCACGTAATTATTTCAATTTGTTAGCTATATTGTTTATTCCTCACTTTCATTAACACAGTAGTTCCCAAACATATTTTTCTCCCCCTCAATGACATGACCAGGGTGATTCCTATATAAAGAAAAATATTATCTCAAAAAATTGTCTATCTTCCAACGTTTTTATATCAGTCTTGTATATATATTTGTAAAGCTCCGGCAGAGAGCATTGATTAAATAAAATTATAAGGAACATACAGTTCTTTCATTAAGACAAAAAGTCAATACACTTAAACAAAGTCAGAAATATACAGTCCACTATTTATATCGAACATCTTGGTCCATCAAGACTGAGATTATACTTAACAATTTTAATTAATGGGAAGGATGTATCCGATGGAGTGTCGGCAAACGATCAATGTTGGGCTTTATTTTTGTGAGCAATAACCGCAAAACCCCCCGCTCTGTGATGTTAAATTTGCTCCTTTTTTTGTTAAGAGGTTTGTAACGGCACTAAAACTCCTTTCGACAAGGTATGACGAGGGAAAAGATATTAAAAATTTCCTTGCGATTTCCCACAGTCCAGGATATGTTTTGGGTATTTCGTTCGTCCACCTTTAACACATGAAAGTTCTATCTATGAATCAGTTGAATGAAATAAATCTGAAGAACAACTTCGTAATGTATATTTTTGTTGTAGTAGTTTTGTTGTAGACATATATGAAGAACACAGAAACTATTATATTGATAAGTTCATATGGAGAAAAAGTATTAAAGTACTTAAAATATAAGTACATAAACAATACTTCTTGAATGACACACCACATAAACATACATAATATACGGTTAAATTACTAGTTAATTTTTTTCTATAGGTTTTAATGGTTATTTCTCTTTAGTCTTATCGAATGTCAATGAAAAGAAAAGAAATGAAACTTTGAAATTGTTTCATTTAATAGAAATATAGGATGTGTATTGTGTAGTTTTTGAAAAAGGAACGCTAGTAAAATTATCAGATGAATTTTTTAGTACGTGGGAGTTCGTTTTGATCAAGTCTTATTATTTTATAGACGTAAGAACACATAAAAGAAAGGAAGAGAAATGTTGTCATAGAAAATTTTTTTGCGAGCATAGTGTGGGTCTCATAACTATGGACAACAACAAGATTGTGATTTAACGAAGATTTATTTGACACTTTATTTGAATAAAGGTAAATAAAAAATGAAGTTTAATAAAATAATCAATAAAACTTAAAGATGGAATGAATTTAGGCGACAACTAGTACTAATGATTACATATACTATAGAAATGATTTTATTGTTTCACCTGTCAAATCGATGAACGCATTGTTTACAATATAATCATAATTTTTAAAATTGAATTGAGGGAATTTATTTGTTTACTCTTAACAAACACATCTGAAATGTTCGAGGGTTTCTTTGTGTTATACTATACCGCGCTCCATAAAAGTTTTTATTATATGCCCGATGAGTGGAGAAGTATGTCCCAACGAAACCTTGGTTCGGTCTAAACGTCCAAACGTTCCCTCCACCACGTCTTGGGCGTAGAGAACAGGAGATACGCAGGTAAACACGTAAAGGAAGCAGGTGCATTGTATTACTCTTCGTTTTCGACGTCAGATAATCACCAGCCACCCCGCCTTGCTTTGGGCCCTCGTAGACGAGAATCTAAATGAGTTTCGGCCATCCACCTGTGATCTTCTTGGCTACCTGTGTTTGTAGAATATTCAATCTACCATCCGTTAGGTCCATTAGAACGTTTATTTATCTCAGAGCGATGAAATTCTATTAGAAAACACTGTAGTGCATTGTTTTTTCGGCATTTAAGTTAAATTTTCATGAATTTTACGTGACATTCCTGATGATGAATTAGTTGACGAAACGTCTAATTCTCGTTGAAACGTTCATCTCAAATGATGAATTTTATGAGAAAACACTGTAAAATCAGTGTATTTTTACAAGAAACATGAAGTTTCCATGATTTTACAGAGCATTGTTGATGTTGCGTTAGTTGACGAAACGTTTGATTCTAGTTGAAACACTCATCTCAAAATTATGTGTTCTTTTAGAAAACACTGTTATATCGTATTTTCGACAAGAAAGTTGAAGTTTTCATGAATTCAACACCGCATTCCTGATGTTGCATAAGTCGACGAAACGTTTGATTCTAATTCAAACGTTCATCTCGAAACGATGAAATTCTATAAGAAAATATTATATTTTTGTTTAAAATATGAAGTTTTCATGAATTTGCCACAGCATCACTGAAAATGTATTAGTTGACGAAACGTTTGATTCTAATTGAAACGATTATCTCAAAATGATGCATTCTATGAGAAAACACTGTAATAGCATTGTATTTTCGAAGTTTTCATGAATATTAGTTGACGAAACGTTTGATTCTAGTTGAAACGTTCATCTCAAAATGATGAATTCCTTGAAAATTCTTGTGTTTTGCACAGATTGACGTTATCATTAATTCAACACGGCATGCTTGATGTTGTATTAATGGACGAAACGTTTGATTCTAGCACGTCTTCAAGTGATATTCTATATGTAAACACTGTACTATCATGTATTCTGTACAAGAAATGATGACGTCATGGTGACGTCATGAGTTTAAAATAAAACTGCTGATGTTGCAATAGTTGACGAAACGTTTGAGTCTAGATTAAACGTTCATCTTGAAGTGATGATATAAAAACACTACTATTATTACATTTACACAAAACAGTTGTCGTTACCATAAATTAAATGAAACATTCCTGATGTTGATTTATTTGATGAAACGTTTTCTGCTAGTATGTAGTTTTTTCAAATTTCTATACATTTCTCAAATTGTATACCTATTGTGGTATTGAAATCATGTAGAATAATAATTAACTTAATAAATAACATACACTTAATAATAAGAAATAATAATATAAGAAATATTACACTTCCTATCGCATATTGAGGAATAGTTACTATAAATGTTTATGAAAATAAAAGTTATTATGATTTTTAAAATAGAAATAAACTCAGATAGCTTCAGAAAATCCTTGGAAAAAGCTATAAAAATAAAATCAATCCTCCTGTATTTATATTATGTTTTACATTTTTTTGTAGCTGATTTAGTTTATCAAAATTTTCATTTCTTTTTTTTTTTGTTTTTTTTATAGTCCTATATATATTTTTTATTAGTCCTTTTTATTAGTCTGAAAAATTTGAATCTTGAATTGACTTTGATTGAATTCGTTTCGAATTATTCTTTTGGAAAATTTATTTAATTTGAGTAGATTTGTATTGTTCAAAAGTTTGATGCTTGAAATGAATGTAAATATCTTAGAAGTGCAAGTATATTTATTTTTATGTGCTTCATAGAATGTTTCATTCTCCTACAATGGTTATTTAAAATAATCCATTCTTTCGTTCGACTGTGCCCATTGATTTGTTTTACTCAAACCGATCGTTTTACTTAATCCAACACGCCCATATGGTAAATTTCATTGTATTCATAAAACGCTTAAGGTGTGAGTAATCGTATGTAAAATACCAACAATACTTCACTTAAATGACAGAAGTAATTTCATGCATACTTACATGATCCGAATGAATCACACACTTTTGTTAAGAATTGACAGTTCGCTGAGGTGGATAATTGAATAATGATGTCGAATTGTGTGATATTTAAACAATCGAATTTTAATCGAAATTTTTTTGAAATCTTTCGATTTTAAAATCAAGCACTATCCCTAAAAAATCTGAGAATGTGTGATATTCTTTAATTTTATATTCAATTTTTGACTGAACGTGTATCAGTAGTAATCTCTTGTTGTCATTAAGCAATAGATACCAATGAAAGTAATTATTTCTTCCTTTTCTTTTATTTTATTTGATAAAGTAATTCTGTTGGTATCCATGAGAAAAAGGTTCTGAAAAGCTTAGACAGATTGCAAATTGAAATAAATATACTTCAGTGACAATTATAAATCGTTACAGTTCATAGCATCAGTCTAGTTGGAGTAAACAAAATTGAACTAAAGACGAAAGACCGGGACAGTTAACTGAAGCAATTGTAAACACAGAGAAACACAGCAAAACGAGATAAATGTTATTTTTTTCAATCAGTAAGTGAATTAAACTTGTAAGTAGAACTGGAGTTAATGTATATATATCAAAATATATTTACAGAAAGAAGTAAAAAATTAATAAATTAATAAAACGATTATAAGGGACCTAGGTAAATAAATACGATAAATACAAGTTAAATATTCTAAAATTGAAGAAACGCTGTTTTGGATTCAAAGTTTACTGTATAGAAAAGCAGAGATATCATTTTGACATAAAAAGTGTCAACCAAAAACGCATAGTATCTCTTATTAACTAAACAGTTGTACAACCTTGAAAGAAGAATATTTTGGATGACTCAAGTTCAAATCCATTTATCTGGTTCAGTTAGTCCTCACTAAATCGAGTAGTCTTTCTCGAGTACCTAATGTAGGAACGAAACATGTGGTTTTACTAGTGGTTTGAAAAGTTTCGGCTTCTTTGAAGATTGTGATCAAATTTGCTTTTATTTACCACCAGATATTTAAAGATACTAGAAGTAGAAAATGCTGTAAATGCAAAGTTATAGTAGATTTCATACATGTCATGCCTACTTTGAAGATATGTGTATAGATAAGTAGATAGAAGCACTTAGGTATATAAAGACGTCTACTTTTTAGCTTACGTTTGGTAAGTGGATATGAAATGATACTGTAACTGAAGAAGTCTACAGGGATTCAATCTGCATTAATTTTTTTAAGACTTGGTAGACTGGTAGAGAATTTTTCATGTTAATATTTCGAAACATGCGCCTTAATTTTTTACAACAAGAATAGTTATAAAAAACATCATAAAAATGTTGAAATGACTCCATTAAATGCAAAAATCCTACTGCTTTCATGTTGTTCCAATTACAGCAATATTTATTTGGAGTTTTCATATTTTCATTCCTTTTTTATAAGTGCATTACCAGTTTAAAAAATTATGTCGTTAGTTTTTCCATGCTTATTGAAATTGTGGAGTTTTCACTTTTCTGGTTTATCTGGCTTTGCAGTCGAAAAAACAATGGCTTCGAATTAGTATATCTTCTTCGCAGTTCGTTTGATTATTTTTTTTTGACTTGAGTTCATTATTGATCTATCATTTTCTGCAAACCTCTAGTGAATATGACCCACTGAGATAATAATAATAATAACCATATATATATACAACAGGTAACCCAATTACAGGAACATACATAATAAATAAATATAATTACAAAAAATATCAATAACAACATAGACATACAATATTAAAAATAATTATAATAATAAAAAACATTAACAAATATAATAATCTAAATCTATAATGTCAATATCTAAATGTTCAATGATAATAATAATCAAGAAAACAAATCCATCAGAACTCAAACCGTAAGAAATCAAGATACCTCACTATTAATATTTAAATACACATTATTTAGGATAGAAATAAGCGAATCGCAGTGCAAACCACAGTAGCTTGATACTCCTGGTTTGTAGTAGAACTTGCAAAGCGGCGATTGCGAGAGAAGATTGGTTCTGTGGGTTTTCGAGTAAAATGTCTGGTTTATTCTAGTACACCTTTGAGGAACGAAGAAATTGAGTTTACCCAGAAGCTCAGGACAATCGAGATTATCATTGAGCAAATTGAATAAAAATTTCAATGCATTCAAACTTCTCCTGGTGTGGAGGCCCCTAGTGTCAAACCTATACTACACCAAAGAAGCGCGATCACAACCTCTAGGTGGATATACACCAACCTCTCGAAATGCATAGCGAAAAGTAAGATGAATACTTTTCGATTTTTGATAACTTTCGGAGATATCCCAGAGTTTTTTTCAATTTTCGAAGATACAGAGCTTATCTACATTAATGTTATATAATAAAAACTTTAACTGCAAAAAATATAAAAAATCCTTGAATCAAATTCATCGTTTCAAACTTCATATCATTGACGTGGTGATAATTATAATTGCATAACGATTGTAGCTATACAATTGTTGACATAATTTCAATACCTAGTAGATATTGATAATAAAAATTGGAAATTAATATACTTCTCGATATGCTTTCACTTTCTGTTCGAAGATTATCTCGTTAATTGTTATTAATGATATAATGTTGTTAATTAGATAAAACACGTAAGTAAACCGACCTATAAAAAAGCACTATTTGTTTTACATCTCCATTGTTCTATTTTTTTTATTTTTTCACGTGATAATATTGAATTTATTCATTTATCAATAGTTGCTACTAACCTTAACTTTTTCATTATAAATCAACATATGAAAATAAACTTTGTATTTGCAATATTTGAATTGTTCATTTTGTATTTCTTCTTTTACTTCATTCATTTCTTACGTTTTTATCAAAAAATTTTTTCTCCTTTATATTCAATTACTTTCAATGGGTTAGATGGAAGAATAGCTCATGCTTAACCTCCCCTTTATGTAGCTCAATTTGTGTCGCAATAAAGACTATTATTATTATTTTTTTTTTCTGAATGCAAAATTCAAATTCATTTTATGTCCAAGTCATAATGTTTTAATATTTTCGTCTGCTATTTACTTAATTATTGTATTCATTCTTTTTGATTACCTGAGGTTTAATATGAAATGGTCATTTAATAATGATTTGCGATTTTTTAAAATCAGTATCGAGTTTTCGGGAGGTTTTCTGAATGGATCTAATGAAGACAATTCAACAGACAGTATAATTTATCTTATACCATGAATAGCTCGTGCTTAAAGGAGCATACCAAAAGCGTGGACGACTTTTGACCTCTTCTGTAATGTGCATCGCAACGTTCGTGGGAATTAAGAAGAACTGGAAAAGAGATATCGAATACAGTATAACAAAAGACAGAACTCTTGATTAATTGTAGTTGAAAATTTGTATAATTTGTTTAGGTCAAAATTACTTGGCCTGAATTTGAACTTGTTAATGTATCTGGGAACCCGTCCCATTATTCAACTCTGCTTAAATATCCTAACGATAAGCTTAAATTTCACAAGTATTAGTAGAAAAGTTACTCCATAAGGCATCCAATACTAATCAAACTCATATTTCTTGTCACCTCAGTATATGATTACACGAACACTGCTGACAAAATAAACACTAAAGGCCATGGGGTGGAGCCCTGCGGAATCCCTATATTGAGTTATTTATTGAAAATAGAAAAGCTTACCTTTCTTCATCTGCTGAAGCATCTTGAATACAGTTTGAGTTGAAAAATAGCGATCTTAAAACTTGGAAACTGAATAAAAACGTTTCTTTCACTGTTATAATGTATTTTACTTCAATCAATGTGATTGTTATCTCAATATTAAAGTTACAATTAGAAAATCGGAAGAATAGAACGTACAAACACACACTCATAGTTAATGCATAAAAGAACTTTGATAATTTTTTGGAATAACTGCTATCGAATTGGTAGTATTGAAGTAGTTTTCATATACATTATTTGATGAATTTTTCGCAGATTTCTTGAAACATAATTTGGCGCTATTTGTTTGAAAACTCCCTTCTATATTAGCATTTTCCTGAAATGTTTCAAATCTGTCTCAGAAATCTAATACTATTTATTAAGTTTAGAGAATCGTTTTGATCATTAAATTTTGCATTTCTACCTTTGTGTAATAACCCGCTTAATGGTGAAAAATGGGTAAATAATGCTGGTTACAGCTTTCGTTTCGAGTCCATTGTTTTTGCAGAGTTCACAATACTATTCTGTGGGCGTTGCTCGTCAAATATCGCATTACGGTTTAGGTCATTTAGCCATTTGTAACAAAGATAATTTCAGTCTCTAATCGGAGAATATGCATTGTACCCTCACATATTAACTTGAACGTCATTTTTACTGTTATCTGGAATAGTAATTACTCATTACGTCCAGGGTCGTCCCAAGGGAAGGGCAACACGTGGTACCGATAAAAAATTGCCGAAATATTGATATTTATTTGTATTTTCGAACCCTGAATCGGTGTGTTCCATCATGGTACATTTTAGTTCATTCTATCAAGAAATTTCAAATGAATCACTTTATTATGTATGTTTATTCTGTAATATATTATATGCGATTATTTAGAATATCTACGTTTGTTTTAAAGCTTAATTCTTTCGTGAACATCAAACTTTTATATCCATTATTCCAGATTTTTAATCTGAGGGGTTCAACAACTATCACTTATTTTTGTGTTGCTATTACTTTGTAAATCTACGAAACTTACCTAAAGACATTGTTTGTGTACGTAAAAATTAGTTTCATTGGTTATAAAATTGAATAATACAAAAAAATGTATAGTCTACACATATTACGAAGCCAAAGTTCTGAAATAAAATATATATGCATGAAATTAAAAAGCACAGTTTGACATGCAGTATTGTAATTCTTTGAGGATAACGTGAAAACGTAAAAAAATCGATTTGGTTGAAAACACTTGGTTTAGTTTCACACGATTTTATTTATTGCTTGGCAATTTTTCTGGACTGAAACTGTTCAGTTTAACTTTTGAAAATGGTCTTCGAGACAAATGTTAAACAATCAAAATTTTCAACTGATTCTTTTTATTTTACGCAACTTATTCAAGTTTATTAACCGTGTGACATCAAGATCTCAGCGAATATTCGATCAACTTGAGGGGTCACCATTCATTTTTAGGAAAACATGAAAAATTTTTCTTCATTTTAGTCTATTTTCGATTGGTCACGGCCAAATACCTTCATTTACTGCGCAAGTCACAATTTGGTTGTTTTAAAACTAATTTAGAAGTCCAAGGAGTTTCAAAAAACATAGCGCCCTCGATTACTTCTTTTTCTTCCAATATTCGAAGAAAATTGTTCGCTTCAGACGTAACTATCGAAAAAATTATGTCGTCGAATAGAAATGTCATTCGCATAAATATTCTTAACAATTATGAAATTCAATTTCGAACTCGAATATTGTCATTGTTTTTTTACATAAGTAGCTACTTATTTCAAATCAACCATGATTTAACTGGAATTATGACATTTTATGGAAAGAGTGGGCACTTGTCCTCATGCCGGTTCTGTTCTCCCAAGTACAACAAATGAAACATAGAATTATATGTCGAAACCGATACGTCCGCTTTCGCATTTTCTTATCGGTTTGTGAAATCGAAGTTATTGAAAAAATTGAAAGGAGGTGAATGATATCATTTCATGAAAATCTATCTAAAGCTACAATGGACTCCTATATTAACGGCTAGTAGTATGAACTTTTTTCATAAAATTACTCATTTAGAGATCATTTGATTCGCCTTTTAGCTTCTACGAATAAGAATAATACGAAATTGAGATCGTGATCAAAAATCTGTCGATGCTGTATCTATTTCTCAAATTTAAAAAAGTTTGCCGCAGTATTTCGCGTTTTTTGGACCTAAAAAAAGCGAATATATTGTTGAAACTACTCGTTTCAGAATGTTTCTCTGTAATGTTCTCAATTTTCGTCAAATTTTATGATTACGTATCTTCATTCCAAATTCTCAACAATCAATGTCACTTGACTTTCACGAACAAAAATTCGTTTCAAAAATTTGAAAAATGCCAGATGTTAAATTTGAAGTGACAGAAACGAATGTAGAATCCAGAAAAATAATTTTTTATTGACAATGTGTCACATAATTGTATTCAAACATTTTATGATTTCTTGGGAATATATCACAGATGTGAGAAGTGTTAGAAATTAATTTTAGTTACTCAGATATTTTTCAAATATAACCTCAAATATCCAATCCCTGATGAAGAATCAGTAGTGATAAGAAACGTCGGTAAAGAATAAATGTACCTACTACAAGAAAATCCTGTCTCTCATTTCACCTATTCTTTTACAGAAGGAAGCGTTGTCTCTTATTATATCTGTGAAGTGTTTCAATATTATAATCAAATGTCCCCTCTATATTGAAAATATTTATTGTAACAACAAAATCAATACCGAAAATGTCTCGGATTAAAATTGCTAAAATATGCCTTGTTATGTCTTTTCAAATCTATCCAATAAGAATTAATTGAAGACTATTTCAAGAATTAAAAATATAGTATTAGCAGTTATAATTCAATTCCCAGATTTGGAATATGTAGGAATTATTATAAAGATGGTACAGTTTTCCGCCAAGAAATGCATTCATCTAGGCAACCAACATTACACAGTGAAGTTTACTGTGTAAGCGAACCGGTAACCTCATTAGGAGTCAACACTCGTTGCTCGTGGAAGTGTTGAAAGTTGCATATACTCACTGAGTGATCAATTCTGTCACGGCCAACTTTAAAGTTGGTCCTGGTTTTGTATTGTTGACTCTCGTTTAGTAGTTCAACTTGTAGCTAATTTCTACTTTTTATATATAAACAAATAAATATATAGTGAAACGTGGAATAAATATGAAATAAGAAGCAAAATTCAACATTGAAGGTGTGTCATCAATGAATAATTTGTTTCTGAAAAGTTTGTTTCAAAACTCATGTGATAATTCTTTTGAAATTGATTCATAGATCACGATAATGGACTTGAATATTAAATATATAAAATTTTTCACTGCTTTATCTCGCAGTTTGCCTTTCGTAACTGCAAAGTTTAATGAACTATTGAAATTTTATGTTACCCATATATAACTAAAAATATTTCATCAATATATTCAAATCAAAATCAAATTATAGTCAATAAAATGCAGTTTGACCTAAAGGATGAGTATTATTTTCAAAACCCATTAATCCATTTCAAACTTAAGGTTCAATTTCAATATATTAGATAATAATCTGATGATGAACGTTTAGTTTGTATCTAACGTTTGTAAATCAAATTTTTCAGTGAATGTACAAACACTTTTCTGAAGTATAAATTCTTATAGCACCAAATGTAATAATAAGTACCTGATAATTACAAGTAAATAACCAATATGATTAATTCTGACTTAGTTTAAGAGTTTACTATTTACTGTATCTTTTCAGAATTTTAACTTTTAATATTTTCAAAACCCACCGAACTCAGCGGTTAAATTTGATTGCTTGAAATCGTAAGAATAGTAAAGAAACTGACTTATGTATAAACAATACAATTCACCATCAATTTGGGTATTCTGTAGTTTTGAACTTTTATTCATCTTTTGGCGATGGTTTTGAACTCAACGCCAGCATTTTGACCTTAAGGTCTTTCAGTCTAGAATTTCTTTCAGATTTGTCTTATAAATGATCGGGGTTGAATAATCATTATTTCTATTTTAATTAACATAACTTGATATGTTCATTTCGATTAATATAAGGCATTTCTCAAATTATTTAATGAATTCTATATTAATATTATGTTTTTTTTTCTAGGTGAGCATTGTTTAAGTAACCCAAATTCACATGGAACTTGCTGTAAGTAAAAAAATGTTTTGTTTTCACGCACCAGATATCGAATGACGTTTTTCTTCTGGCACTGACAATCATTCAAAGACGTAACCGATATACCAAGTTCATTCTCACGTTTCTTCGAGCTGTTTTATATTCAGGAAGCATTTGATTCGACAGCGGTAGCCCAGTGTTCTTATCCCAAACATTCGAGACTCTGCGATATCTAAAAACTAATCCCAATGAATGAAATTATTGTTCTTTATGTGCAGATCACTTCCTGAAAGAAGCCATTGTTGATGAATCAAGCCGAGACACATTCCCGATGTGTTTCACCGTGAAGTATACGTCCTTATAGATTCTTATCTTGTTCTGACACTGCCTTACTTAGTAATTAACGCTGTTTTCATTGTCGTTTCTCATTTGGTAAATCGTCCAACGAGATAAACGATGTGTTCAACATCCAGAAGTATGAATATCATAAATATTCTCTTTTTATTCAAGTCAACCGTATAATATCCGTTTATTCGAACCAAAAACTATTACCGTCTCTGTAGCGTAGTGGGAGAAGACAGGCTCTCACGAGGGAGATCTGGGTTCGAATCCCGGGTAAGACTTGGACGTTTGTGTATGTAAATGAGTTTCCACAGTTAAATAAATAAATGATATGAATGGGTAATAAGTCCAAAGATGACGAACCCAAAAAAAATTAAAAAAAACTATTACAATTCAATAAGAACTACCCAATGGTGTAAAATACTATAAACGTACGAGTATAAATCTGTGCAGGAATACTCCCTTTTAAATCCTAAACTAAACAAATTATCGGTGTTCATCACTTATTCTAGACAATATATAGTTACATATACGAGGGTGGGGTGAAAAGTTTCTGGTCTGACCAAGAAAAACTATATTTAAAATTTTTTTTTGGTTTATTTTTCAACATAATCTCCATCAACACTGATACATTTCTAATAACGGTGTTCTAATTTAGTTATACCACTTTTAAACGTAGATTTGTCAAGCTCCTCAAAATACTGATTTATAATTTCGATTACTTCTTCGATGCTCTCAGATCTTTTACCGCCAAGCTATTTTTTGAGGTTATGAGGTAATAGTCGGTGGGGGTTAAGTCTGGAGAGAAGGGGGAATACGGCATCAATACAAAATTCAATTCGTGAATTTTGGAGGTGGCAACAATCGACGAATGGGCTGGAGCGTTATCGTGATGAAACAAAATATCATTTAAATCCTCATGCACTAGGAGTGTTAAAATGAAACATCCGTGAAAATACTTATCTGATACTTTTTGACATAATTACTTAAGTCATTTATATACGAGCACAGCAAAAATAGCAACGGTCCTAGGAGCGTCCCCTGTTGGACACCATGTTTATTTCCTTGGGGAGAGGGTATCTTACATATTGCTTCAAATTTGAATATTTTGTAATATTTCAGAAATTGTATAGCTGTATTATTTTTTGAGATTTGTAACTTCCAATCATGAAATAAAATTTATTGTATCCGATCTAACGTTAACCAAATTTCAAGACATAAAATTGAAGGATCTGAATAGTAATTGTTTTTAAACGAAAACTTTGAATTGCTGGTACTGAATTTAGTCATGAAAAACATGAAATATAGACCAGGATCGATAATTTTTGAAATAAAATAATAATAGTAGGATGAAACCCGTTGAAAAAGGACGAGAATATAACAAAAATGAAAGGAAAAATAATTTACGGGCGATCTGAGGTCGGAAAGTGGAAGGGGTTGAGTTTTTAAGGGTAAAAAACGGTGTACCTCGATTTCCGGCAAAACTTTCAGTTTTATGGAAAAAAATTAAATGACAAAGTTATATATTAAACTCCTACATTTCTTGCAATGTTTCTGATTTATGGATTTGTAATTTTTTGTTTATCAATGTAACATAGAATCTTACGTTTTTCAAGTAATTATATTGTAAATTTTACTAAATAGCTTAAAATTGTACATAGTGATAAAAAAAAAATTTCGGATTAGAGTTCTTTCTTTGCATTTTCTGAGAACATCCACCACAGTAATGTATATATTTTTTTAAATTATCAGGAAGACGAGATTTCAACGAACAAAAAACTCCTCGATATTTTTTTAAAATCTGATATTTTGACGCGAGAATTTTCGATTGAAAAGACTGAAAAGTTTTTTCGATATTAAGTCGAAATAAGGTGAAAAAATAAATATTTTCACAGAAATTTAGAGGTTATGTGAAAAAAGTGTGATTACAAGTGTTGTAGGTCTCTTTATTACCTACAGCTTTGTCATTTAATTTTTTTCCATAGGACTTGTAGTTTTGCTGGAAATCGAGGTACACCGTTTTTTACCCTTAAAAACTCACCCCCTTCCACTTCCGACCTCAGATCGCCCGTAAATTATTTTTCCTTTCATTTTTGTTACATTCTCGTCTTTTATTAACGGGTTTTATCCTACTATTATTTTTTTTTCACTTTTTACCATTTTCAAAATTATCGACCCTGGTCTAATAGTGTACTCATTTTTAATCAATACAAAAAACAGGAACACATGATTCTTAGAATATCACATAGGAAAATTTAGAAATTTCTCAAACTATTGGAAATATTCAATTGTCAATTGTTGCTGTTTAACACAGCACACGCTGTACAATTTGTGTATTCGAGCAAAGAAGTGATTTTGAAAAAATCGGTAAAAATCCATCGATACAATTAAAAATCTAACTTCCATTCAACTCAATACTTATCATTATGTTATACAAACACGGTATTTCTCCTTGGAGTTTGGTATTTAGACTTTTTCATCTCGATATCAACACATCCTAATTGCTTTATTATACATTCATTATGCACACCTTTCATAAAAGTACTACGTTATTGCTTATAAGTTTGTGTTTTATACCATAATTATCAACAAATACCTACCTTTAAATGAAGGAATGTGGAAAGTAGCAGTAAATGCGATTAAAAACTTTGTCATTCATTATATTATTATTCATTATTATATTACAGGAAAAACGCCATTCGATGAAGAATTTCTTGCAGAAGATATTGCCACCATTTCTTTTCAGAAAAAATATAATTTTGAAGTAGTTATTTTCACTTTCAGTTTCGAAATGTTTGTTAATTTGTTATTTCAAAATGACGTCCGATTTAAATATGTAGAAGACAGTTAAATAGTAATTATATATTAATTAAGCAATACAACTATTGTTGTATTGCTTTCTAGTAATAGTAAACGATTTTCCAATTTTAATTTGCTGGTTGAATATTCGTCATTGATTTATTCACATTAAGAATTCGCCATCGATAAATATTCAATATGCATAAATACATCAACTTCCGTAAATTTCACGATAGTTTTAATTTTTTTCGAAAGAATTCTTCAGTTTTCACACTCTTATTCATTTCCTATTGAATAAGGAACAACCTTGCTTTGGAAAAAACAATGTTCTATTCCACGGAAGTTTCATAATATTCATTGTGTTTATAATTGTAGTAAATTCGGAAAAAGTCCTCGGAAATTGCAAAATATTCCTTAACATACGGATTCTCGATCAATTTAACTTGAATATATATATTTGCAAATGATATATCAACATTTACTTTTCATTAGTTATAAATTCATATGTACGTGGGGTGTCCAGATAATACAGGACTGTTGACAGTTGACAGCATCATATCGATTATAAACTCATATTATGCATTCTTATCGTAATTGTTGGAAAGTTAGATGTAAATATTGAATTGAATAAGTTGTAAAAAAATACAATTTGCACGTATTTGCTTCAAATTGAGAAGGAAATTAAGCAAATTGAAATGTTTATTTGTTTTCTACAATTGTTTTTTCTGATGGCTTGAATTATATCTATTTTCCTTAAAATATCTACGAAATTAAGTTGAATAGATCATAAAAATTATAGAATGTTATTTTGAGTCATTGATTAAACTGAAGTATTTTGAAAGATACGAGGGACTTAAAAAAAATATTGTTTTTATAGCCAAGTAATATTTGGAAAATATCTAAAAAATATAATTCAAGGTTGTAGTTGTGTAATACGAGTAATTATAATACGAAGAAACGAAGATGTAAAATATAAATTAGCATTCGAACTTTGTTAGTTTTCAAGTTAACAACATATATTATGAGATTGTAAATTGTAAATTCAAATAAATAGTTATTGTTGTCCAATGTTAGCCAATAATGATAATAATAATACATCTATTCCCAACAAATATACATACAATTACAGGGAAAAAGACATTTAATAAGAAAAAAGTAAAGAAAAATAAAACAAAAAAGAGAGTAATAAATTAAAATTAACATACTTGGCTAAAGTTTCACTAAATATATTAAAAACTCTACATATGTTTCTTGCTAACCCATTATCAAGAATATACAATGTTTACTCTTCGACATTGTAGGCTCTTGATAATGGGTTAACCAGCCGAAACATATGTAAGGTTTTTAATATAGTCAGTGAAAATTAAGCCAAGTTAATTTTAATTCATTGATTTTAACATTAATGTTTCACCAAGAGATAAGTGAAACCTCCGTTTCATTTATCAAAGAGAGAGTATTAGCGAATATACAACTAAAATAAAATTAAGATAAATTGAATTAGTAATAAACAATAACTAAATGAAACAAACTAAAAATAAAATACTATCTAATACAAAGTCCCACCTAGTCAAAAGAAGTTAATGAAATTACGAAAAGTCAACGGAACTAAAATTAAAATCAATTGGAATAGTAATATTTGTAACAAAATGTTTACTTTAACGTTTGGTTTTTAAGCCAATGGGCAGGCCTGGGTTCGAATCCTAGTTGAGACAGTGGTTTTTTTTTGCTGTGGATTTAAGTGATTATTAATAATGCGAATGATTACAAAGTTTTCAAGCCCAAATGAACGAATAAAAATGCATACCTATACTGTTGAGTACAAGAATATACATACGGTACCGTTTTCCGCTTTTTTCGACATTCCCGTTTTTGTCCTACGGTCGTGAATAAATACATATTTGCCTCCTTTGTGCAACGTTACATACATGACTGTACGCTTTCCTATTCAAACATACGAGTCGAAAGGAAGTGAACAAGTCCAACAATGCGGTATTATGGGAGCGGTGTGTGAGTGTTACACCTAGACTATATTAAACAATTTTTTAGTTTGTCCGTCGATTACTGGGATCTGGACGCCTAAAATTAATTACCTAGAATTTCCGGAATTCGCTTTATGCAACTTGGAAGGGAAAATTCTATTTACTCATCCGTTAACATAATAAACTATACCTATTAGTAAATTGTTTGGAGTAATAACGGTAAACATACTTGCATGTCGTGTCTGTATTTATTTATGTGCATGGAATTTTAGAAAAATTCCGTACAAAGTTCGCCATTTTAACGAATGTGTGTTCAATGGAATTTTGACGTTTGAATGACATTGACAGTCCACATAACCTCAAATATTAGATGTGTCAAGTTCATTTGAAACGTTTGTATTTAAGTGGAAATTCACGAGAATTCATTGAGAACATAAAATGTAAACGAAAATTAATGGATCAAAAAAGAAAATCTGCAGTTGTATATTTTAATTGCACGTGTGTGGTATAGATGGATGTGGAGAAATGAAAAAGTAAAAAAAACATTCAGCTTCATCGAATAGAAAACAAATATTGAAAAAAAATTGAGCAAGTTATTAGATGTTAAACGAGTTGATTGCTTGTTTTTTCGACTTCTTAATTTGTTGATTATTGATGAGGCCGATAATTGGAGAGAATTAATATTCATGATATTTATAATTTTCTCATAATTTAATAAAAATACGCATGACGCGTTTCGAAGTACTACTTCTTTATCAAATGCTTAATAACAATGATTGTTTTCATTGTTAACAATGATAACACATACAGTACAAGAATACGAAGTACAAAAGTACTTCGAAACGCGTTATGCGTATTTTTATTAAATTATGAGAAAATTCTAAATATTGTTTCTTTAAAGTTCATTTGTTACTACTTTTGTATTGCTAACTAGTACTTTTTTTATTTCTAGTTTTTATTTTTACTTTTCAGTGAGTCTCCACATATAAGTTGTAGATTTCAAGAAAAACTAAATTGACGTGTGTATATTTTATTCGAAATAAAAATATTTCTTGCACTGTAGGTATATTGAAAATTTTTGTTTGAAATTCTTATAAACGCTTTCATTTCTTGATATCTCTTTATCTCTAAATTAATGTTGAAGAAAATACCTCGCAAATTTAATGTTATTTTACAACAGAATATTTCACAGAATCATCTAATTTCATTTTATTTCGCGCAGTTGGTCGTACTGCTCTGCATGACGAACACTTTGGCCAACAAAACCACCAAAAAACCAAAAACTACCCAAAATGTTGCATCAATCTATTCAAAAGGACTGTTTGTTTGGGATTAAATTAACGAATATCAAAACTGAAAGCCTACATGTTGTTATGCATTTAAAGTTGGAGATAAGTAACTGTTGGAGAGATCACAAATTTGTATTATTTCATTATTAGTAGCAATTAAAATAACTCCCGATGAGAAATAGGAGTGTTTATCGCAAATTGATACTACATAAATATTAGAAATCTCGGTGAAGGGAAAAGAAATTATTTGTACAGGATCGTAATAGCGTTGCCTTGTACGAACCGGTAACATGCAGATGCTCTATATACTTTATGAAAAGCATTGTGATTATCTTAATTTATTCCGGTTTTCTAATAACTTCAATACGGTATGATTTTATTCAGTTAACTCAATCAGTTATTGAAGACTTTCATTCATTCGTTAAGGTGAGAGAGAGCAGGTTGATTTTATCTTGGTTCATTAATGTCATTTTACCAACCGTAGATAGCTTTGAGCTGTCACTTTTCACAGTTGGTACTGTGTTTTTATCGAACAAAGAATTTCTTTCTCAAATGGACTCACTGTTGTTTCATATTGATTTTACTCTTATATTGGCAAGATCTGTGAAATTTTCAATGCACAACTTTTCATTTTCTATTACGTATTTTTAATTGTATCTTCGTGTGTACCTCTAATTTTTAGACAGTTATTAATTATTTGTCTTTTTTTCGTTATTTGATGTAGTTTGTCTAAAAGTTACGATTTCAGATTCGTGTCGTAAACAAAATGAGAAAGGAGCCGGATATGTCAAATAACGATTGATGAAATTTTGAAAAGGCCTTTCTTCAGTTTTGGAGTTTGTAAAATTGAATTAACTGTTCATAAACTGCTAGTTATAAACGGTAATACAAATACCAAAATATGATCTCAATATCATCCTTCTTTCATGCTTTCGAGCAAGTTGTATTTCACAAATTAAAAATGAAATTTGTGTAAAAATTAAATTTTTTTTCATCGGCATTCAGTAAGATCAAAAAGCGTAAAATCTTTGACGACTATATACATAAGTTAACCTACAGTTTGACTGTAAAGTATGTTTAGTATATGTGTATTTGTGTGTCTTTTTTGCAGGTGAATGTTTATCTTATATTATTTAAAGTATTTTCGATTGAATTAATTGATAAAAACCCCAAATGCACTTTTTAGCTATATAAACTTCATCTGTGTTAGAGGTAACAGTTAAGGGTCCAAAATTTTGACTTCACGTTTTAATATATAGATATTACTTCGATCTATCAACTTTGAAAGGACGTACTTAAATTTACTAACGCCATAAATCCAAACTTCTGCAGAAATGGGATAAAAACTAGTACTCTTTCGTGATCCCATCAATACGAAAAAAATACTTTCCACGAAATAGGTTAGCCAGGTTGATTGGCTGCTTTCACTGATGAATATTTTCAAGAATTCTTTCGAATGACTATATCAAATTGTCTACCAGACCCGAGAATCTATCAAATAAATCACTCGCCTTTTTCGAAAAAATCACGTAGCTACTATTTAACAATGAAACTCTCCACTCGCTGCTACGTTCCTGTGAACGTTCCCAGCAAATCAACGAAACCCCACCATACTGTATGAAGTAGTACCTTCTCGAAATTGACGATAACATTGTGTGTGCTCCAGTGAAGTTTTAGATACCGAGGTGGCTTCGGTAGTTCGTACCCGCGGCTCGAACAGGTGAACGGACAGGTGGATACGACGCGATATACTGGGTGTTGTGATTGGTGCGATGTTGTCTCAGCACGAATCTTGTGAATGAGGTGTTTCGATGAGGGTATAGAGCTATACTAGATCGAACAAGCGATTGATTTAGACGTTGACAACAAATTAAATACGATTGCAAACATCAAATTCTTTGTGAATTAATTACGTCTTGCTAAACTGGGGATAAGTGAAGTAAATAAAGTGTATCGAATTAAGGGTAGGTTCAGCATAGTTTTGAAATATTTTGCAATACGGATTTCCAAACTTCATTGAAAAAACACAGCGAAGATTCGAAAATTTGTATATTAATTGAAATTCGCTATGAATTTTTATCAATAAAAAAGGATTCAAATAAGCGTTGAACACTGTTTTTTCTATGTGATATTTTGTAATCATGAAAAAACGTAATGGTTACTTAATTTTCCAGTGTTAATCATAGCAGAAATATTGAATATACAATTTTGAATTTATAGAACGTGCAAGGATCGAAATTTTAATGATATTTATATTTTATAATTGATAAATTATAATTTATCAATTATAAAATTTGTGATAATGAGCATTAAATATTCAATATTTCGTTTTTCGTGAAAATAATGAGTGAATGGTAATTAGAGAAGAAGTTGCATGTTTTCGTGATTTTATATTTACACATTATCTAGGTATACTTATTAAATTAGCGAATTATTTATAATATCCGGATATTATGAATAATAGCTATCTATATCGTATCAAGTGATTGATTATGATCTAAACTTCATTTATTACATTATCTGGTCATTATGAAAATTTCTTCGTGATCATTGTGCAATTTGATTATAATTTAATTCCGGCTGTAAGAAAAAGTCATCGTAATAGTGAAACGTACGTCAAAAGTTTTTAATGAAATTGTGAAAATCAAAAAAATTTTTGTTTCCATTAAAAAAATTTTTAAACGGATTTACACCAAGAAACGGCTTAAAGCATTCAAAAATTGTTATTTGTTTTTTAATTTAATCTCAATATCAAAAAAATAGTAATGAAGTATGTTTTTATTACTCTGACCTATACGTGATGAGCATTATGTATAATGTTCGGACAATTTAATTATTTAACTAGTTATAAAATTACTATCTCTTATTGGTCATTTTTCATAATATCCGGAAGTTACGTATAATAATGACCCATTTATTATATCTAGTCATATGTACTTCCATTTAAAGTAAACTAAATATAAATGTAAACAAAGTATTCTGAAAGTACCGACTAGTAGCATTTTCATCGTCGTATCTACTGATTGATAAATTTCCAGGTACACATCGAAAGAATGGAAATGTGTTTATTACGTTGGGAAAGTCGAGAGTATCGTTTAAAAGCAACTAAATTTTGTGTCACAAATACCATTGTTATCTTTTCTTCATTCCACCTTGTCGAGTAACAAATTAAGGCTTAAATAAACAAGAATTTGGTAGCAATGACCCATGTTTTTATCTTCAGTAGAATAATACCCAAAATTTGTAACAGTTGGAAACGAATTGAAAATATCATGTATTTTATAATTTAAGTGGTATTCGATTCTCTAATATTTTTATATATTCTTCTTTATTAATTTATTAGCATTAGTCTTCCTTTAAAGAAACGACTTCATGGACATAATTATGAAAAATATTAATTTGTTATTCTACATGTTATGGGAAGATATCAGCAGATATAATCAATCAGTGTGCCCAAATTTTTGGACACCTCTTCGATTATTTTATTTTCAATCTGTAGATGTAACATCGAAATCGACCCCTAAGGTTTTTTATATTTTTAAAATCACTCTTTGAAAATATAATTGTTATATTATAAAATGTAATAGTGACACAAAATCAAAATTTCGTGTCACAATTATATTACTATCGAAATATAATTTAATTCACTAAATATATGTTTCGGGTAGCTAACGCATTGTCAGGAGTTGAATATCGAAATCGACCCTTATGTAATTTATATTTTTAATATCACTCTTTAAAAACATAAATATTGTTGCAATCAAAATTAAAAATATAAATATTATAAAATGTAGTTGTCACAATTACATTATTATTAAAATATAATTTAATTCACTGAATATATGTTTCGGGCAGCTACTCCATTGTCAGGAGTTGATGCAACTCGATACAACAAGTCAATCTAGTTGGACACTTGACAGTGTTACCAGCTCGAAACACTGTTGGGTGAATTTAACAAATTGCGTCGATTGCAAGTATTCGAAAGTTTTACGAATAATTAGAAACACGTGTCTAGTTTTAATGAATATATATATATATATATATATATATTTTTTTGTTTTGAAAGTTTTTAGCAATAACAGGCTTTTTTTATTTTTGTTGACGTTTCTTTGTTATATTACAACTTTGTTAAAACAGTAAAAAAATAAAAATTTTCTAAATAAGAAAATAAAAAAAAAGTTTTGACAAAGTTGTAATATAACAACCAAACGTCAACAAAAATAAACTTTTTCATATCAAAAAAAGCCTGTTATTGCTAAAAACTTTCAAAATAAAATATCTTAAACAGGCAAGAAATCAATTTCAAATCAATAAATATGACGCATAAATTCATGATTTCCTCCATAAAAATTCGAAGCAGATAAGAAATTTCTATATATTGTGACGATCTTTAATGATGAATTGTTTTCGTATTTTTTACGTTGAAATATTTTTGAATTTTTACGTTTTTGTTATCATTTTTACTCATCAATAACTGAATTTTTCCTAATGCAATGATCATTGCTCAAGGAACAATAGTGTATGAATTGAAATTGTTGAGGAACGTTATCGTGAATTTTGAATTAACAGCAAAAACCACTTAAAATAACAATTTAAGTAGATCAAAAAAAAACACTTGTCACTTTACTCCTTTCACTTGATTCCTTTGAATACAAGTAATGGAAATTCCTGTGATTACTTATATGCAACTTTCTGTATTTACGAAATTAGCAGAAAATATATATTTTAGGTGTTATTCGTTTTATAGAAGATTCAATCGCCTTCATCGCTTGTTCTAACCCATTTTAATTACACGTCTAGAGAATATCGTAGTAATTTATTCAGCCTTGTCATCTGCAAGACGTCAAGTATTGTTTTTATCACGCGAAACCGTGGCCAACCGATCATCGGACCATGTCTCTCTACAAAATAAAGTTTTTCGTTTGAAATTGATTCGTAATTAACTACATTTGTTGACACCATCTTCAGTAAATACTCCTGCGTTGGATGCTATATCAAAAGAAGCTGAAAATTCAATAATATTGTTCTATCAAAACGAAAATCAAGTCTGATACATCTCAATCAGTGGTTCTCAAACTTTCGAAGAAGTTTTCTGAAAGCCGAATATTTTCGACGTATTTTTTCATGGTTGTTTTCGATTCAGCGATCAATTGGGTCAAAACGGAACGCTTGTATATGAAACTGGTCCTAAAACTGAATAATTTATAAACGATTTACCATCGTAGTTACCGACATTAATTCTAACAACTCTCAACAAAGGAATATCTAGCATGAAAGTGAAAAAAAGAATTGGAAATTAATTATGTACCGTAGGATGTAATTAAATTTTCACAATTATTGTTGTGTGCGGCCAAAAACAATCAACACTTCTAGGTCGAACAATGGAGTATTAATTTTATTGACGCGTGTTGTAAACATCGCGTTAATAAAGTTAAACGAGATTTGTCGGAAGATTTTGGAAAAATTTCGAAATTTGTTTTGTTGACTAACACCAATTGTGGTCTTGCAAAATACGTTAAATTGAAAAATTTCATCTTGAAATTAAACATCATGTTCAGAAATATATAAAGATTAAAATGTCATAAAATTTACTTTAACGTAAGAATACGCAAAATTCTACGATTCTTTCTTCAGTTTTCATCTCTTTTTATTTTTCGTCATTTAATTTACTTTAACGTTAATTTAAATTTCGTTATTTACTTCAAATTTTTATTTTTACTCATTGTTATTCATCGAAATGGTAAAGAAAATAGTGGTTTCTAGATTTAGACACTTTTATGTAGGTATTTACACACTTTAATGATTATATTTACGTGCAATTTTCGTTCATAATTCATTTTATGTACGAAAGGCTTTAAGCTGAACTTTTTCCAAAGTAATTTGTAAGAGAAAAATGTTTTGAAAATCAAATTTTTGGATGCCGTTCAAAAGTTTTCTACTAATTTAGTTAGAAATGATTACAGTTTTCTACTTTCGCTGAGCAAAGAAATATTGAATTTATGAATAATAAAAGGCTTATATTGAGTAGGCAGTTCTAGACACCTTTAAGCAAATAAATCCACTTCTACTACTTTTCAAGTATAGAACTAAAACCAGTATGAAATAAAAAATTCTTCATAACCTATGAACTTTTTGTACTTCTCTCGTACAATCACGAAAAATGGCCAAATTTTGATTTTTCTGAAATAGTTTGTGGACATTGGAATTTGTTCAACAATATAAAATTAGTAAGAATGACGCATTCAACAATTAGACAATCCATGAGAAAATACTATCTGAAAACAGTTCCATTTATAGATAAAATTTATGAACGGTAAACATAAAATATGTTACGTGCGAATATATGATTGCCCATAATCCTTATCGTAAAATTTCACAGCATGTCGTAGCTGTATAGAAAATTAAGATAATACGATTTTTCCTAGCAAATATTTGTTGTTTGTTCTCATTGTTGGGCCCCCGCATGATGATTGTTGTAATAATAGATTGAAATTGACGTCATTTATTGCAATGATATAAGCGATAGATGTCTATTAAACGAAAATTTAAATTTTTTCGCGTTCCTCTACACATAACATTCATCAGCAGATTATCGTCATTAAGTGTAGATCCGTGCTTTTCTGTCTTCACGAAGAAATATCATATAGAATTCATTATGACGTTAGGAGGGCGATTTGATATGTTTTCTATGATAAATTATCTGTACTGAAAGGAACTTTGCAATATGCACTAATGATACCGGTAGTTACAAACATTTTCAATATGCCCGTATCTAAATTGATTCCGTAAATTGCGTATATACTTTATTATGTATATACTTTAGCCTTTGTATATTCGAATGCTGTGAATGTAGAAAATAAATCGTAAAAGTATATTTTGCAGATGTTCCTTCTTCAACAAGTATTCGTTCTTTCAAAAGTATAATTTGATTAATATCTAAATCAAGGGTTAATAAGTGTTTTCCAAGCTTCTTCGTTACATGCCCCACCTTTCTACAGTTCTTTTGCCCTCCGGAAAGGGTAAAAAATTTAAAATTGATAAGTAAAAGTGTTAAAATCGAGTCGACTTTCAAATTGCCTATCTTAACAGTCAAATTGCCCCTCTTTAACAATCAAATTGCCCATCGTTATGCCCCACTTATCGTTCCACAATTCATCTTTCGTCGTGGTTTTTATATTCATTTTTTGTTGATGATTTGTTCATATTATTCAATTATTATTTCTATGTTTCGCACAATTTTATTTTTCACGTTTTATATTTATAATATTATATTTTCGTCATAAATCATTTTTTGTTTTTAGTCATTAATTTTCAACTTTTATTTCTAAATTACTGTAACATTGAAAGGTTTTCATGATTTTTTTCAGATTGTCTTATCTTCATACTTCAAGTCGTTTTTGTTGTAGAAATCTTAAATTACTTTCTTCTAAATTTTGTAAACTGTTTCTATTTTATTTTTATTTTAATATAACGTTTCGAAGAGTATCCAGTTATACTGCGTTTTTGCTATTGTTTCAATTTTTCTCGGGTAAATCTATTTTCTTCCTATTTTTGTTTTGAAGGTTTTGTTGAAGATATCTCATTTTTTTCGAAATTTTTTGAAAACTTTTCGTTGAATGAAAAAATTACAAAGTCCTTCCTAGGATTCAAGAAACTAGTTTATAGAATATACATTTATTTTCGAAGAGCAGTATATACCTATATATGCAAAAAACGGAATTATTATTTTTCTTGAAACAATCTTTAATAGATAAGCTTTCTTACAAATGCAACTTGAGAAGATATTGTTTAAGATTATATTTCAAATATTGATTCAAGAGAGATATTGTTTTTAATTTTCTGACCGGCTTTTCAAAGAATTTTCTTATCTTGAGTATTGAATAATATCTAATCCACTAAAGCATTTAAGTACTTGAATATAGTATTATGAAGGCATCTTATAAAACTGAAAAAGAATGACTTCTTGTATGAACAGCAGTAATGATATTTCATATTATCTAAGAACCTTTGTGGTTCTCAAATTTGTATACTTGTTTTCTTTATTTTTAGAACTATTTATTTGACTCTAATTCAGTATAATTTTAGAACACGTTTAATATTTTTTAACTGTCAATAAAATTTTACTTGTAAAAGAACCATCTTCGATTTGGTAACTTTTACAAGAAGAACGAAATATGATGGATAATTAATTATTCTGGTTTTCGTAATAACCGAGATTATTAGTATGTTGAATGTTCGGCAGATCACTGACCTTAAGACCAGTTAATTTCAATACACCGCAAGATTCCTCGTGGTTATATTCACCCATATTATTTGCATTGCGACGACTGGTTGACCATACTATGTTGGAAGTATCGAAAGAATATACTGTTAACTTCTTAGACTGTGTTCAGTACAAATCGTATTTGTCTTGAATGTAAAATGAAAAATTTTAAACCATTGCGAGAAATGTCCTTTCATCTTTGTGGTATTTGGGCTGAATTCAGTTCACCGACTGAATTCAGTTTTGAATCTGATCTTCGATTCAGTTCTCAAACGAAAATATTGGTTCAATTTTAAAGGAATTGACAATGTGGTAATCAACCACATCTGAGAAAAGAAAAATGACCTCAAAATTTCACATTGAGGAATAGTCGTAGTCCACATTCGAAACGTCAAAGAACTACGCCACACTATAGTATACCTCGGTTAACAGCAAATACGTACATAAGCACTATTCTTAAACAAATGAGCATTTAGTTATTTCAAATTCGTGGTTGAATATTTTAATACATTGACACGGCCGACTTGACTTTCCGGTGTTGCCAAAATTGAGTTAGTGGTCTACTGTCATAGTTGGTTTTTCCCGAAGTTTCAAGCAATGTTTCAACTCTTTTTGTATATTGCGAACGAATAAGAAATATTATTCGTATTTATAACATACAGAATATTATGTTGGCTATTGTGAGCCATACATCAATAAAAGAAAAATGATTTATTATTGCAAGAAAACAACGATGTTTTCGATAAAACCCCTCTGCGTATAAAATAATTCTATTAGTCAGTGGGACTTATTCACATGAAAAGTTGCTAACCAAATTTATTGAATCATTTGAGAGAAAAGGAACCTTGAAAGAAACGCTGCAGGAATTACTCATATTGAATTATTTACCTAAGTATAAATAAATATTATATTTATGATTAGCCCAACCAACAAACTACTTTATGAAAGTATTGAGCTTTCTTCGTTTATTTTTTGATTAAGTTTTCTGGTGTTTGGCTTCATTTTTTTTGTTTTGTGAAGACATTCAAAAATATATCAATTAAAGTTGGCCGTGTCCCTGATAATTAGATTAAATTAGAGTGACTTTTGGCAGGGGCTTATCCAATTAATTTTCTAGGAGGTCGTTTTCCTTTAAATAAATGGGAGACATAACAATTTCTTCATGCGAAGTCATCAGGCATATTGATTCAGTACTGTTTTCATCAGTTATTACCTTTACAAGAAATTTCATTAATAGGTAATATTAGAATAAATTTACATATCATTACTATTTCACAGTTTAATACTGCCGGTAATACTGTTTCATCTCTTCATAAACCTAGTCTTTTTGATCGCTTATCAAATAATAACGGCATAATCACTATTCGAGTAGCACATCGCAAGAAGTAGGTAAATTCGGATGAATTATAACGTTTCTGCCCTATTAATGCTCTTCATCGATAAACGGTCATAGACTTGCGTGGCCTCCTGTGATTTTTACGCCCTAATGAGCGATTCGTTCTAGTCAGTCCGTTTCTAACGTTAGACGATAAATCGTAATGAATTTCCATACGGTACGTTCATATCGAAACTTGATCGTAATAACCAACCAATTAGTAATCGCGACCGTAGACAACTATAATTATACGAAGGGAGTCCTACTTCGCTTCCCCTGTTCATTAAGTCCTCTGCAACGGAAAAATACACAGGAAGACGATTAATATTCAAGATGCAGTCGGGTAACTACTCTCGAGAATATCAATTCGGAATTATAATTTCATAACAGCAACTTAGAAACGGAATTGTTGTTCGTGTGCATTGCAGCATATGAGACGCTAGGTACATTTGTTAGTTTTTATCTTATGGAGAATTTTTAATTGGGAAAAAGATGAATGTGTACGAACGCATTCCTGAAACGATATTCGATATTTTTTCGTTTTTGTTGAATTTTTCAAGAATCGAAGATCAGTACATTTTAATAAGATTTTTCACACAGTAACTAAGAGTTTAATGTTCGTATTCTCTGAATGAAAATGTTACTGGAATCAAAATCTTGTGGTTAACTATAAATTTCTTTATTTACAGAAGTAGTCAACACATCTCGAGTATTAAAAATGCGGTTATAAATTTTATTATACTGCCTAATTGTATAAATAGGCCATATAATAAATTTTTTATATAATGTAACACTTTGTACCAATACACAAAATCACAATCTTTATTCGTGGCACTTTTTATTTATAGTTTATCTTAATATCATTCGTTGTTTTATGTGCTGATTTCAAAATAAACATTAATTTATTTGTCACAGTTTCGATTATAAATCTATTGTACTAAAAATAAAACTTTTTCTTTCTCATCAACTCAGTTTGTATATATTTGAGTATTTAGTCTTTACTCTCATTAGTCGTAGGAATGTATTCGAAATCATATAAGATCTCGTGATTGAACGATCGGAAAATTGCGGAACTTGAAACTTTTCGAACACTTCATTATCAAAATTTCATCAATCAAATTATTACATGAAATAGTAATTTTGCACAGAGATATAGAAACCCCTAATCTAATTTGAAGACACATTAGCTTTTCTTCAAAATATTTGAATTTCATGAAATCGTGTAGGCTTTCACGGCCGGTGTCCATTGTGAAACATGGTGGTATGATCTTCCGGGCTGATTGGCCGTGGTCAACTGGAACTCCTCCTCTTCCAGACGTTTCGTCTCTCATTGCGAGAGACATCTTCAGTGGCGGCGAGTGCTTCGACGTAGTTGTGTACTGGGCGACGACTCTGGAGCAACTGATGTATCTCAGCATCTCAATCTGATCATCTCAGTTGCTCCAGAGTCGTCGCCCAGTACACAACTACGTCGAAGCACTCGCCGCCACTGAAGATGTCTCTCGCAGTTAGGGACGAAACGTCTGGAAGAGGAGGGGTTCCAGTTGACCACGGCCAATCAGCCCGGAAGATCATATCAACATGTTTCACATTTGAATTTCATTTAAAGTCGTATAACTCATATTAATATCATAACTAATATTATTCAAAAGAATCAAGATTTCATTTTTACTATGTTTGTTATCACTGATTTTTTGATAATATGTGAAATACGTGATAAAACAACTTTTCGTTTCTCATTCATACGAATTTTACATCTAATTTTTGTACATTGATTTCGATTTATTTTGACAAATTCTGTTATTGTTCTACCTTTATTACTTCGTTAATTGAAATTATTTTCAAAATTTTTTGCGTCAATTGATTTTGAAGATTGAAATCTTAGTAATAGTAATCTTATTGAAACAACACAACAAAAAATCCTTTTTCATAGTTTTTTTATACCCCAAAGAGATTCTCTTTTTACTTTCGTTCAAACTAGGTATTCGCATATAGAAAGTTTTTGGTCTCACATATTCATAACGTTATGAAGAGAAATCAATATCAAATTTCTAATCAATCTTGTTCCTATCTCTATTCTGTCTTATTTTACAATTTGTTTTTGGGAAATGCACAATGTTAACTTTACGTTTTTTTTGTTAGTTTCAAATAAGACTTTATGTTGAAATTCATTAGAAGATTTGCATTCTTATTTCTTTGAAGCATAATATAATAACATTATTAAATTAATTACATTTTTATTATATATTCATTGAATCGCTCAAATAAATTCAAAACAATTATCAAAGGAAAATGAATGTTTGTTTTCTATGATATCCTTGTTTATAAATAAAAAAAATATAGTTTTTAAATGCTAATAGAACCGTTCTGCTTCTCATTGAAATTAATTTGCCGGATTTGTATGTAGGTATGTAAGTATAAAATTCAATTAACTAGACCCCACTTAAAATCTACTCAAATTTTTACTGTGGGATCTATTAATTTTCTATTCATTCTGTAGTTTCAATTGGAAATTGTTCCTCATTGTCTACTGATGCTTTTAGTTGAAAACATGTGCTTTGTTATGTATATTAAATTACTTATATTATTTCAGCTAAAACTTGAATTGTTCTAGATCAAAGATAATTTTATTCTACTATTTTCAAATATTCGTGTTCATTTTCAACTTATAAATGGAAGTTTGCGAAAAGTATCAAAGTATCTAATTTGAAATGAATAATCGAAAACTTCTTATGAAATTATGTCTAAAATTCATTGAAACCTATAATAGAACGGACATCCGTTCATTAATTTCAATAGTCTATAATTTTATGT
This sequence comes from Henosepilachna vigintioctopunctata, assembly GCA_030704895.1. Classification (NCBI taxonomy): domain Eukaryota; kingdom Metazoa; phylum Arthropoda; class Insecta; order Coleoptera; family Coccinellidae; genus Henosepilachna; species Henosepilachna vigintioctopunctata. The sequence continues at coordinate 1,879,195 of JARQZJ010000126.1, forward strand.
TCAATGTCGTATCGCCATCTTCAGGTCGAAATAACATTGACGTAGTTTTTACATGACATAATCTGACGTGATGTGCATATTTTTATTGTTTACAAATGCTGATATTTCCGATTTTCAATACCTACACAAAAAAATTTGTTATATATTTTATTTCTATGCTTATTTCAAGATTGTTGATGATTAATGAGACTGATACTTGGAGAAAATTAATATCCATAATGAAACAATATTTTCATATGACAGAATTTTATCATAATTTAATACAAATACGCATGACGACGTTTCGAAGTATTCTTTATCAAATGCTGAATTAATACCTGTTAATTAATTATCATTTTATCTTATGATATAGTGATATAATGGTGAGATATAATGATATTATGATATAATTAATATCAGTGTTAATCCAGCATTTGATAAAGAAGTTCTAGTTCGAAACGTCTTCTAAATATTGTTTCAAGATTGTTATTAACGTTATTACGTACCATTAAAGTTATTGCATACTACTAATACCTAATCAACTATTTAAAATCTATTTAAGGCCTTCTTTAACGATACACGGAAGAATTGTAAGTTTAACTGGGCATGTTCACTATTTATTGCCGTTTAAATAGCCTTACAATAATTTTCCATGTATTCTTAATATATTTTCTGTTAATTGGATCTTTGGGAAGAATAAAATCACAAATATTGAAGAAAGTCCGTTAATTCATCCATATTTCATCGTATATATTCTATAGAACTACAATCAACTTGAACTACTGTCATGGGTTTTTCGATCTACTCGTTGTTATGTTTACAATATTGACACTTTAATTTGAATGACATAAGAACAAGTGAGACGTGAAAATACCGTTGCACATTGAAGCGAATTAATTTAATAGAATTAAGTATTCCTATTAGTGCCAAATTCCTCTGGCTTTTGCAATATCATCTAGTCGAACGGAACAATGGCGTCGACATGGTGGTGGTACTCATTACCGACTATTGCGTAAACTATTTTGCCACACTCGTTGCACAAAGTTATACATATTTGTCAATAATCTCGCCATTCATGCCAGCCAGTTGTAAAACTTTAGCTGGCATTATGAGAAAGAAGACGAGTCGCTTTTGGATTTAATGTCGTTAGTCCATAGAAATATCGTATGACGTCTAGTTTCTGTGTTCGGCGTTAGCGACCGGAATCGTGAAATGGCAAATGGTTGTTCCTTTCATAGAGATAATATGTCCAACATCTATGGATGGAAAACAAAAGAGTGATATCCGGTGTCACGTTTCCGTATCAAGTTACTCTTGGATTTTCGAGGTTCTGTATAACTAAAACGCAAAATATGTTTGAAATACTTGAATATTTCACTCATTGTTCCTTATATACAGGATCGTAATAGGTAGGGACGATAACTTTTTTAAGCTGTTTATTGAATTTTCTAAATGAAAATATACACGTAATAAAAACTATCAGCGATATGAAAGAAGAAAATTGTCATAAAGAAACAAATTAATCAATTATTTATGACATGTGGTATTGAATCACTTACAAAGGTAGAAAGTATAATACAATACAAAAAGGAAACATTTTGCCATACCTTAACCTTACCAAAATATGTTCAATATGTATTTCCCTTTTCATTTTGCAGTTTATATTCGAAAACTTTCAACAATGAAAAGTAATGCAGAAGACAAACTATACTTTGTTTAGTGACACAGATGTGCTCGAAAAATTCACCTGGTTAGTAATCGTTTATGATGACCCCGTTATCGATACATGTTTAAAAATTAAAAAAAGGGGACTCTTTGATGAAGCCATAGATTTTGTAGGAAAAATATTCTTTCGAATAATTTACATAATTATCTTGAGATTTAACAAAAAAATATTTGTTTAGTAATAACGGGTGTTTTTTTAGATTTATAGAATTTTAAGTTGGCATTACTGTCGAAGATGGCGACCGATTTAACAGCTGAGAAGTGATTTATTCTTAGTTTGGTTTGGCAATTCATCATGAATAGACTCACGCCTGAACAACGCTTGCAAATAGTGCAATTTTATTTCGAAAATAATGGTTCTGTGCGGAATTCGTATCGCGCACTACGTCCATTTTATCGTCGACAAAATCGTCCATCAGAGCAGTTAATTCGATTAACCATGGAACGTTTTCGCACCATGTTTACTCTTATTCATAACTCGCATCCCCAGAGACGCCGTACGGTGCGTACAGAAGAAGCTATTGCTACTGCAGAGCGTAGCATTGAGGAAGACCCGAAAGAGTCAATCCGCCATCGAGAAATTGGATCTGTGTCCATCCACTTTATAGAAGATTTTGCGGAAGGATCTTGGTTTGCGTGCTTACAAAATTCTACTCGTGCAAGAATTGAAGCAAACGATCATCAAGCAGGCGTAGATTCGTCGAATGGGCCTAGAATGAGATTGCCGTTTTTGCCGATTTTTCTCCCGAACAAACAAAACTGCCGAATTTGGAGTGAAGATAATCCTCAAGTGTATGTCAAAACACCGTTACATCCAGAAAAACTGACTGTTTGGTGCGCTTTATGGGCTGGTGGAATCATTGGTCCGTACTTCTTCGAAAACGATGATGGCCAAAACGTTACAGTCAATGGTGATCGGTATAGAGCCATGATTACTAACTTTTTCATTCCTGAATTGAACAACCATATTATCCAGGAGCTGTGGTTTCAACAAGACGGCGCAACATGTCACACAGCTCGTGCCACAATCGATTTATTGAAGACACGTTTGGTGACCGCCAAATTTCACGCCAAATGTGAATTGGCCTTCAATATCTTGTGATTTAACACCTCTAGACTACTTTCTGTGGAGCTATCTAAAGTCATTGGTCTATGCGGATAAGCCACAAACATTTGACCATTTGGAAGACAATATTCGCCGTGTTATTGCCGATATACGGTCACAAATGTTGGAAAAAGTCATCGAAAATTGGACATCCAGATTGGATTACATCCGAGCCAGCCGTGGCGGTCAGAAATCATATTTAAAATGTAATGCCACAAGATTATCTTTCGAACAAAAAAATTTGTCAATCGAATGATCCATCATTGTTTTATTGCAATTTAAAGTTCTATACGTCTAAAAAAAACACCCTTTACATATTTGAGAATGATCAAATCGACCTATTTGATCCTTGCTATCTCTGTTAGCTACAACAACCGGAGTTTCGTACAGAAAATTCTTGGGCGTCTCATCAAAAGAAGCTACTCACGGAAAGTTAACTTGATAGTAATCAAGTTCCAAAATGGTCCATGGATCCTGGACTATAATGGATAAATAGATAAAAATTTGCGAAGTCGTATAACACAGTGTAATTCATTAAGACCGAGAGCTCACTTTCATTTGTCATGTTAGGTACTATCAACGCGAAAACTCATTAAACGTACCTCCTTGTAATCAGTCATGTCTATACCATAACAGTTAGTCATTTCGAATATACTCCGATGATTATCTTGCCGTCCGGCTTCATTATCTTCAGTCTGAATTGTTGTTGTACAGCTAAAGTGCATCTAAAATCGTGTAAAGCCAATCTATCAAGCATGAAATGCATCCAACGATTCGTTACTACTTTCCTGTCGGTCGTCAAACCTCCACGTTTGAAGGAAATCGTTGCATCTACGAAATTCCAACCGTAAATCGTTGGTAAAAGTTATTGCGCTAACATCTTCAATTCTAACTTTCACCAGAATGAATGGTTATGTGTGCAAAAGTGGCGATTATATTAATAAGTTAATATATTCCGATCTTTCTTTGATGTTGAACAATGATTTCTCTTTTTATGCATATTCAAACTTGGCGTATTCATTTCCTTTCGTAGTTCGGAAGGAGTAAAATACTCTGGCGTTTCCTGAAGTATCTCTCCCACTAGGGGTTCCTGTGGGAGTATTGAGGAAATGTTGTTGGTAACAAATTTTACAAATTTTTGAAATGTTTCCTAACACAATTCTGATGTTTTTTGATTCGCGTACCAAAATACCTCGCAATACTATGCTTCTAAAGTTTGCAGATTATGGTAAAATGAAAAATAAAGGTCTAGCTAACCTTCAAACACACCCGAAATTGTTTCTTAAAGCTCATAAAATCTGCTCAATGTTGACAAAAATTATCGATAATTTAAGTTTGCATGTGATATAATGGAAATTTTAATGATGCTTTTAATGATTTATAATAGCTAGGCATTTTTAAAATCGAAATTTCAACTGTAAATTAAAGAAAACTATGTATTCTTCTTTATAATCAAATATACCACGTGCTATGTTAGTAACGTGTATGTTAGTCTATTTAAACTTAGGTATCAAAATTTTATATTATATGGAAGTCTCGAAATTAGTCGTGGTAGCTCTGAAATAACCGACATGTATGATAAGATATTCAGTTTTCTTACATCCTCTTTTTGAGAATCAATAATTATTTCTTACTTATATTATTAATTGCGTATTCTTATATTTTTTAAATTTACACGCAGTTTTTTGAATTTTTTTCCTGACTAACAAACACAACAAAAAATAGTGCAATCGGTCCAGCCGTTGACTCTATATTTTAGTAGATTATTTGAATTTTTCTTGCCGTAAAAACCATCCCTGGACTTCAACGAACATTTACAAAAAAATTGGCAAAATTGGTCAAGCCGTTGTTGTGTTATCGCTTACCAACACATATTGCGATTCATTTTTATATTATAGATTATTGCTCAAAATCTTTGTATTCAAATCTGGGTGTTCAGTATAACAAGCTCCTTATAAAAATCTATCTAATTCTAATTATGCGATAGCGTCAGTTGCCTCTAGGCAGACATTTACGCAAAAGTTGTCGTTCTCTTAACCTTTACTCATGCAGGAAGCGGCTAAAACAAAAAACCTGTTATCATATGAAATATATTTTTCATTCTAATATAGCATCTTACGGGCCCCTCTGTCATAGTTCCCAACCCCCAGGGGTCCGGGGACAATCTGTTGGAAAACATTGCCTATATTAACAACTTTTATTCATCGAAAGTGATTAACCCGTTAATTCTATAGTTAAAATGGTTATTCGTAATTTTTAACTCGCCTAGGTTCTTCATTTCCCAGTATCATCATTCATCGTTCAGAATTATGAAAAGTCTTGAATTCCAAACTTTCCTTGAAAATCTAAATATATTTCTCCATGGAAAACTCATCCTCAACAGTTTTTTCAAACGATACTCGACGCTTACGATATTTTGACGCTTCATTTGTTGCATTTTCATATCAATAACAATAAATAACACCATGACAAACCTCTAAACACACATCAAAAACAGGAAACACCGTTTTGCCGCTGCGAAATAACGTGATTGAATATAAAATAATGTCAATCTATTGTCAGTTTTGATCAACTGTCTCATTTTATAAGTTGAAAACTTGAGAGTCTGATACAGTGTTGCATCAACTGTCTCATTTTATAAGTTGAAAACTTGAGAGTCTGATACAGTGTTGCATTTTTCAGCAACAACAGTAAGAATTCTGCATTTAATATAAATTGAATGACAACACTGCGTTTTTATAGTCTGCTTCAATATTCATAAAACAAATTTGTTCGTTTTATTTTTGAAGTCATTTAGATTTCATTCTGTACATTATTAACGCCTGTAGATTAAGAGGTTATTGATTATGTAGCAGTAGGTACTTCGTCATTACAAATTATTTTTTCGAACCTGCGATGTTCAACAAAATTGCAAATTATTCTCAAAATCAATAATACGAGTACTTTCATTGGACGGCAATGAAGAATATTAACGAGGTATTAATTTCAAGCATTTATTATATAAAATAATGTAAAGAAGGAATACTAATTTGTCAATTAACACGGCATTTTGATTTCACTATAATTCAAGCCAAATCGAAAGAGGAAGTATTCACCATTTCCAAAACTCCACATCTCTTTACTATTTCGATTTGGCTTCTACAAACGTGTATCCTTGAAATTTATACGCATGATTTGTGCTTGAAAACGTTCACTTAACAAATATTTTGCACTTCATATTTCACGCTCAACTACCCAAGGATAACAACACTGTTTGTTAATTTGAAGAGTTCATGAGATTTTATATGTGCTGAAAATTGTTCGAGCTTCTGAATCTTGTTTGATAGAAAATAAAATAATTTGGTACCATTTTGGTGGAAATTTACGCATCAGAAGAAGTAAATTGCCGGGTAAAACTATTACTTGAAGAATAGAAGCCTTTCTATCATTATTTTTTAACGAACTACTTATTTACGAAACTTGGATGTTGTTTCTTTGTTGGAATTCATCATCGAACCAATTATTGGTAGATTGGTTTGTAAATTTGATTATTTGTAACAATACTTAATGATTTGGAGGATATCTTCAATTAGGAACCAGTAACTTTCACGGTTCTAATAACAAATACCTTCAGAATGTAACATTCATCAAAATATATAATCTTCTTGTAATCCTAACCCGCTAATGGGAATTGAACGTCACAATCTAGGCTTTTGACGATTCGATTCACTAGTTGATTGTTGACAGATCTTCTTACCGTACATGAAAACTAACAAGTTGAATTTGTCGACAGATGGCGGTAGATGTGTAAGCACTACCTACATGTTCCGTAGTTATAGACGTCAGGTGGGAGATATTCATCACACTTTTTCAACAGATGGATGATGCTGATGAGCCTCTGGATGAGCAAAATGTGTTGTCTATTAGTTCTATGGAGATAATGATCTTAACATGCACACTGGAAAATTAATGTGAATTCCTTATTGGCAAAACTAATGCAGTCTTCTCGCTGAGAGTTTTGCAATAAAATGATATAATATATCATATATCAATTAATAATAATATATAATAATATATTTAATAACTGCATATATTATATGCAGTTATTAAAGATGTCATAAGGTTATAGCTGATGTTTTTACTATTTATCACATGTTCTGAAAGATAGTTAAGACTGTTAAACCGCTGATCTTTCTATTTACTGCTTTTGAATAATTTTTATCGGTTATCTGCAGTATTTGTGGAACCATAACAATATAGTATCATGATTCTATGTTGATGTGGGACTAGTTTATTTGGTTTCTCTTGGTGTATGATTAACTGAAATGGAATTATCATACATTAATGGATGAAACATCATAGAAAAGGAAGTTTGAGATTGAGATAAAACGCAGTTTTGGGATTGAAAGAAAACACAAGATTATCTATAAGAAAAATTTGAATTACTTCATCAAAATAATGTCATACAGAAGCAGGTTGCATGAGCATATACAGACGTTATGTATTCACCATCCAACATCCTTCAAGGTATAGTGCTAGAGAATATTATTATTTTATAGAAGAGCATTATAGATACCAATGCGGGATTTGAACCTCCTCTGTACCCTCTCTTTATACGCCCCACTATAACATGAGTTACACTATGACATTCTTGTGATTAATACGTATATTTCTCATATGGTTGGGAAGGTCACTTAGTAGCAATATTTTAATAGATACCGTGGACCGGTGTTTTTCTTTCTATCAGAAACAATAAGTTTTCTTGTCAAAGCAGTAGTATTGACAAAAAAAAAGTCCTGGAGAAGACAATATCGTAGGTGCAAAATCTAAGACAGTTGACAGGAATGACATCTATAGATCTATTTCGGGCTTCAACATAAATTAAATCAGATGAGCCATTGCAATCGCCAACGTAGACTGAGGATAAGAAAAAGAAGAAGAAGTGTGGACAAAAAAATCTAATATTATTTTTTTATAGACGAACATTACAGATAATACCCTCCTTAATTACATCTCCCTCCTTAACAACCCTCATTACGTCTCCTCATTACAATCCCCTCCTTATATACGTCTCTCTCCTCATTAACAACCCTCCCTTATTTACGTCTCGCTCCTCAACAACCCTCATTATGTCTCATTACAATCACCTCCTTATATGCGTCTCTCTTCTCATTAACAACCCTCCCTTATATACATTCCCTATGGCATGAGTTCCACTATGACATTCTTGTGATTAATACATATTCAGCTTCTCAGATGGTTGGGAAGGTCACTTAGTAGCAATATCTTAATAGATTCCGTGATCTCGTGTTCTTCATTCTATCAAAAACAATACGTTTTCCTTCAACGAATAAATTGAAGTTACGCATGAGTGCAGTTTAATGAGCAGAATGCAGATTTACAACATTGTCTGTTGAGGTCATTATAGCGTTTTATAGTATTCGAACGCGAGAATCAAAAAAATGTGAGTCGCAACGGTATTTCACTGATTCCAAACGGCAATATGCATGCTTTTCGTAATAAGACTATCGGGAGAATAGTTATAAAGTATAATAAATTTCTCGGGAAATAACTGCACCTTTCACGTTGAGAATTTCCATGTCAGCGGGCGTATTTTCTGATTGATTGTGATCCGACTGAATCGACTGTTATTTCGTTTATTTAAATAGAAGTACGTTTGCAACATGTCGTTTAGTTTTTGTCATTACAAGTCACTTTAATGTTACTTAGAAAGGAACCAGCGCTTTGGCTGGTTTTGACTCTCAACAATACCATATAAAGTCAAAAACCCAATTGGTTTTGAAACAAAATACATCAAACTCTTTCGTTGTCAAATTTTGTTTCAACAGAATTGGCAATTATAACCTTGAAAAATGAAATCTCTGATAGAGAATTGTCATAAGGATTTTATCTCTTTGACGAATTGACAATTCCGTCCTTGACAAATCAAGTCTCTACGACATAGATTTGTCAGAGATTCTATCACTTTGACGAATTGACAAATCAAGTCTCTATGACATAGATTTGTCATAGAGATTTTATCTCTTTGACGGATTGACAATTCCGTCCTTGACAAATCAAGTCTCTATGACATAGCAATTCTAACCTTGAAAAATGAAATCTCTGATAGAGAATTGTCATAAGGATTTTATTTGTCATTTGTCATAGAGATTTTATCTCTTTGACGAATTGACAATTCCGTCCTTGACAAATCAAGTCTCTATGACATAGATTTGTCATAGAGATTTTATCTCTTTGACGAATTGACAATTCCGTCCTTGACAAATCAAGTCTCTATGACATAGATTTGTCATAGAAATTTTATCTCTTTGACAAATTGACAATTCTGTCCTTGTCAAATCAAATCTCTATGACATAGATTCATCAGAGAAATTTTATCTCTGAGAAATTGACAATTCTTTTCTTGACAAATCAAATCTCTATGATAGAGATTTGTCATGGAGATTTTTATCTCTTTGACGAATTGGCAATTCCGCCCTTGACAAATCAAGTCTCTTTAACCTAGATTTGTCATTGAAATTTTATCTCTTTGACAAATTGACAATTTTGTATCATTGACAAATTGACAATTCTGTCCTTGATAATCTTATCTCTATGACGAAGATTTTTCATAGAATTTTATAACTTTGAAAAAAATGACAATTCTACCTTTAATATCAATAAAACATTTATGAATGTTTTGAAAAATGTATTACCAATTTATGTGTGTTACGAAATTCAGAAAATTTTAATTTACGTTCATACATTTTACACATATTTACCCTACAATATATAAATAGTATCATCATTTCATTTCCATATGTTCTATTAAATCGCAGTAGGAAGTTCGAAAAATCTTTAAAAAAAAGCGATGAAATTAATGACTCTCAAAATTGAAGAAGGAATCTGTAACAGGTTATTGCAAGGAGAGACTTTTCCTCTTTGTATCTGGTTTCATTCAAAGTGAGATGTGTTCTAGACCGTGAAGTGCACTCACGAATTTTCTCATCGTTTTCTTCGATTTAGTATAGCTCTCGCCCTAAACAATTTCCTTCGCTGTATTAGGCACATCTTCGACTTCTGACCGACTAGATAAAGTGTTGTGATGTGAAATGTTTGACAGCTGTCAGACGATCGGTGCGGGGCCCAAGTGTACGGAAGTGGCTGAAAAAATCGTTCAACTGTTCGGATGGAGACACACATACAATGTGGAGAAATTGCAGAGGAATGTGTGCGGCAGGTCGACGACTAGAATCTCGATTACCAGAACAAGTCAAAAGAGGGCCTCGAAGAGATCGTTGTCGGTAAGAGAATGACACTTTTTTTTCGAACCGACCGTTTTTTCCACTACCGGAGGATATTTACGAAGCTTCCATACGATATTCATTTAATAATTATTCCATACTTTTATGAATTTTGAAAAAAAAAGGAAAAATTAACATATCTATCGAATTAACTAATATTGCTCACTCTATTTTTCAATTTATTTTAATTTAATACATCTTTTATTCAATTATTTAGCATTTCTTTGTGAAGTTATTGAAGAATTTTATATACGTACAAATGTGACAAAATACGAATGTATTGTGAATTTAAATAGTTATATATACTACGAGAGAAAAGTAAAATTAAAAATTAATAGTTATTGACAAGATAAAAGTAATTATTATGTCGTAAATCTGTAAAAGAAACGGAAATTCAAAGATTGTAAGACTTTTAATTTTGAATGAATATTACACTATGAATAAGAAAAATAAAATATATAGCTTTTCGAAAGAAACAAATGTAAACAGAATAGAATGATGAATTTATTGAATTTTTTAACACAGATATAATTAACTATTCGGAATTTTTTCTATAATTAATGGAGTATTATTACATTTTTAGTATCTAGCATTTTGTATATTCGAAGTTTTCGTCTAATTCATTAAGAAATCATTTTACTCTTTATAATATATCGGAGTATATAAAATGAAGGTTATCAAAATTTGAAAATATTTACAAAAAGTGAAAAAAATAAGAAAGTTATTATTGGGTCTACAAAAATGAGAAATGTAATTCAATATTGAATATGAAATACCCTATATTTGTAAAATATTACATTCTCAACAAAGGGTAATTTATCTTTTTTCTAATAATTTTCTAGTTTTCCAATACGTTTTGAAGAATCTGATTCAATATATTGACGAATTTGATATAGAATTAGCAGTACCTTTTGAAATCAACAAGCTTCCATGTTTAATGTATTTCATGTTGAAAATTATTATAAAACCATCTTAATTTCAAATAGGTACTCACGCTAGTGCTATTCTAAAAGTAACTTTGTTTTCAAAATTCCACGCTCAGAATGCACCGCTGACATAGGGATGAAATTCGTTAGAATTTACTGTTGATTAACACCGGTTTTAATTTTTTAAAACTGATACTTCCAAGACTAAACGACCAGCAGCATGACATTCCAATTGTACATATCGTCCATCACTTGTAAACAGATTTTTTTAATGGGCCCGTTTAAATATTTAAAACTAATTACATGCAGCATTCTTGTCAACGTCCATTGTCCTAAGAAGATAACCTTGTAAGGTCTCAGTATCTGAAATGTAAACCTGAAAGAAGTTCTGAATAATAACAACATTACTTGTCAGAAGGAAGAAATTCCTTTAAAATTTAAAACCCTATCTCAATTTAATTTTATCCAGTTTCATAATTAAATATTAAAATTATTAGAAAGGTATAAATGTACAAACTGAAATGGTTTGTTAAAATGTAATTTATTAGAATGAAATAATGTTTTTGATATTTATATAGCCATTTATTGTAATTAAAAAGGATCGAATGAAAATTGGTGAACTGCAATCTTATACGTCAAGAAAGTACATGAATCTGAATGATTTTTTTTATTTTGTATAAATGTTATTATTATATTTTTTCTTTTAATAATTGTGAATAATTCTCGACACATCGTGAAAAATTCACTTTCTTTTTATATAATAATTGTAAATAATGGAAGCACGGCTATTAATCCATATCAAGAAAAATTGTCAGTTGTTTCCATCTAATCAGATTTCAATATGTAATTTTCTGAATCTTTTCGTGTACTTTTCTATATTTTCCTTTAAATTACTCAGTTCTCCACTTGTTTTTGCAACTTGTCCGAAATTGCAAAACAAAATCCTAATTTCATTTGTGTTTATTGTTTTTTTATGTTATTTTTTTTTACTCCACTATGTGGTTCACATACGGCTTCAGTTGATGGTAAATGTTTCGGCCTCCTGAGTATTTTCGAGTACTTTTGTAAAATTTCCTTTAAATTACTCAGTTCGCCATTTGTTTTTATAATTGTGCGAAATTGCAAAACCAACATCTTAATTTCATTTGTTTTTATTCTTTTTTTATGTAATTTTTTTACTTTACTATGTGGTTCACAAACAGCTTCAGTTGATGGTAAATGTTTCGACCTCCTGAATCTTTTCGAGTAATTTTCTATATTCTCCTTCAAATCACTCAGTTCGCCACTTGTTTTTACGATTGTGCGAAATCGCAAAACAAACATGATAACTTCATTTGTGTTCATCCTTTTTTTTAAGTTATTTTGTTTCTTTACTAATGTGGTTCACATACAGCTTCAGTTGATGGTAAATGTTTCGACCTCCTGGACCTCATCAGTAGGTGAAACAAAAAATTCAAATAAATGAGAAAAAGATGAAAAATAGAAACCTCAATGTAGGAAAAAACAAGTTTGTATTGTTATTATGATAATATGACACAAGGTATCGTGTATGTCACGTATGACCTTCGAAATTACATCAATCAATGGTTCAGTTCAGTAAACACAAGTTTTTCAGCTTTATTTTTCTCTTATTTTATCCTTATTTCTATATGTATTATATATATTTTTTCAATTTAATTCTTCTCATGGTCAAGACGTATCCGAATAAAATCGTTCTTATTTCTATACGCAATTGGTTTATTAAATCTTGAATTGGTTTATTAAATCTTGAATTGATTGTTAGATTGTGGGAAGAAGTGTAAATTGTCTTAACCGCGATTATTGAGCGCAATTTAGTGGTATCTTTTTGTCGGAAATTATAGTTTTCCTCGTGAAAAACTGTTCATCGAATCGTGAAATGGACACATTATTTAGCAAGGTGAATCTAGGTTTATGGGACGATATCGTATGTCCATTTGAGCGTTGAAAACGATTCGAAATTACTTCTATAAAAGTTAATTGCAGTTCATTTCTGTGGTCGTATATCACATTCGTAAAAGGAGATTGTCAACTACGCTCGATATCAACGGATGAAGACATGAATTTGGAATAGCTTCCGTCTATAATGGACTCTACACTCGTAATAGTTCACGTGACATATTTACCGAATCACTAGCCATATTTATCCGACGATATTTATTCGACTGCAAATCTTACACTGATTCAGTCGATCAAAAAGCGCGTCCGTACCATCCTTTTCTCGAAGCAATTCAGGCAATTTTCGACCACATACGAGGAGTAGTGAAAAGTTTCCGGCCTGACCAAGAGATGGCGCTACTAGGTGTACTTTTGGAGCGGAGTCCTACAGTACCATTCCTACTGAGCTTGTATGAATATACTCACGCCTGAACAACGCTTGCAAATAGTGCAATTTTATTTCGGAAATAATGGTTCTGTGCGGAATACTTATCGCGCGAATGTTGTTAAGCGATTAAGCGCACTTCTGGTTGAATGGCTTCGTCAACAAACAAAACTGCCGCATTTGGAGTGAAGATAATCCTCAAGTGTATGTCAAAACACCGTTACATCCAGAAAAACTGACTGTTTGGTGCGCTTTATGGGCTGGTGGAATCATTGGTCCGTACTTCTTCAAAAACGATGATGGCCAGAACGTTACATTCAATGGTGATCGGTATAGAGCCATGATTACTAACTTTTTCATTCCTGAATTGAACAACCATGATGTCCAGGAGCTGTGGTTTCAACAAGACGGCGCAACATGTCACACAGCTCGTGTCACAATCGATTTATTGAAAGACACGTTTGGTGACCGCCTAATTTCACGTTTTGGACCTGTGAATTGACCTCCAAGATCTTGTGATTTAACACCGCTAGACTACTTTTTATGGGGCTATGTAAAGTCATTGGTCTATACGGATAAGCTAAAAACCCTTGACCATTTGGAACACAATACTCGCCGTGTTATTGCCGATATACGGCCACAAATGTTGGAAAAAGTCATCGAAAATTGGACGTCCAGATTGGACTACATCCGAGCAGGTATTGTATGAACGCGGTATATAAAAAATTTCATTAAATTTCAACAGTAAATTAAAGAAACTATGTATTCTTCTTCATAATCAAATATACCACGTGATATGTTAGTAACGTGTATTTAACGTTTTTAACGTGTAGTCTATTTAAACTTACTAAAATTTTATATTATTTTTGAAGTTTTGATATTAGTCTTGTTACGTGTGATAAGATATTCAGTTTTTTACATCCTCTTTTGAGAATTAATAATTATTTCTTACTTATATTATTAATTAGTATTGTTAAATTCATTCTTGATAATGCTGTAAAAGGCGAAACTAGTGGAATAAAGAATTGTTCAGTCAGTGATTTTTAGGCAAGTTTTTATTATTACCTCTCATTTTATTATTACCTCTCATTGTTAAATTTTCTAATGTTACACGCAATTTTTAAATTTTTTTCCTGAAAATAACAAACACAACAAAAAAAATAGTGAAATCGGTCTAGACGTTGACTCTACTTTTAGTTAGAAAACGTTTGCATGGGAAAAAGAAATGAGCTGTTTTTAGGGTTTTCCCGGCAATTGTTCGGACTCTTCTCGCCGTAAAAACCACCCTTGGACTTCAACGAACATTTAAAAGAAAGAATTGGCAAAATTGATCAAGGCGTTGTTGAGTTATGCGCTTACCAAAACATTATGCGACTCATTTTTCTATTATAGAATACAGGAAACCGTTATCGAAGCGAATTAAAATAGTCACCATTTTTATACGACCGTTTTACCAGTTTTCTTATATTATCAACAGAAAACTAATCTCATCTAACAATAAGGTGTCCTGTTCATGAAAATCAACACGTTTCATAAATAAACCCTGAGCGTACTATATCGCAACCGCGAATCACTCTGCATATTGCAAATAACCGAACAAAATTCACATTGGTATTTTTTGATGCGTAATGAAATAATCGATTCTATGGATTTCAGTTATTGTATTAGTTAGCAATAGAACGCATCGCAGTTTATATCTAGAGGTTTGAGAAGGTGCACTTTCATAATATTAAATTGGTTAACTATAGTTTTCAATTAATTGTTATGTTTCATGTTCCTCAATTTTTCTCGATATTAATTGCCGGTAGAATCAGTGAAGTAGAATATGATTATTGTATCATGAAATTTTATGATCCCCAATCGTTTTCTCCAACTTTCAAATAGCATATTCTACGAAAGAAGTAATGCATATCTCAGTCTGGTTGAGTCATTAAGAATAGATGAGTCTCAGGTAGTCGTGTCGTGATTCCCTTTCTTGTTGTGGACATTGTAACCTCACTTTATTTGTCGACGAAAGAACGGATGACGTTCGTAGTGTTTTGAAAAATGGCAAGGTTGTGCAGGTTGAGATTAAGGGGAATATTCGAGATAATAGAAGAAAATGAGGAAAATTTGGAAATTGTAAGTGAAAATTTATGTTTATTTGTATCTCTAATATGGTCTCATTATTTATCTGAAATTTTAGGTTGGTTTGAAGTTTTATATTTCTGTTTATATATGTTCTTGACGTTCTATGTTCCTATATTCTATGTTCGGAAAGAAACGTCAAACTTCAATATCAAAATGAGGCGGGAATTTTTGTTATGGCGTTATTGTCGTTTATGCATGCTTATCGAAAAGTTTTTTGTTCAATCTTTTGCGTCAAGTTAGATCTCTCACAGCGCCAACAAATTTTGAAAAAATATTTAACTAAATAGTTTATAATTACAAAATAAGATATAAAAAATTAGCCGTATATTTCAATCAGAATATTTTTATAATTTTTTAGCGAATAAAATATTAGAAACTTTCATTATTATTCAATTCAATTTTTTCCTTCTACACAATAAGATAATAGATTATAGACTCAAAACAGTTCGAGTGCTTTTAAGAAATAAATGATTGTTTGATGCTAGATAACATCAATAAATTTTATAATTTACACAGGCGAGACGTTTACACCCTGTCATGTTTCTGCATTATTTTGGCCTCATCAGAGCAGCGTAACCATTTGTAGAATTAAGAAATAATCGGTCCTTGAAGTAATGTTTAAAATTCATTTGAAATTAATTTTTTTATTACTCATTTATTCGGAAAATTCTCAATATTTCGACTCATGTTTGTACCAGTTGTAAATTATTTACCTATATGACGAAAAAATAAGAATTTAAAAATTAAATCTACTTAAAATGAGAGTTGACAAAAAGATTATACTCAAAATAGCATAATTTATTAACATTCTTCTTTTACATCAGTTTGTACCCCAGATATTAGTGAATTGAATGGTCCGATAATATTCAGTATATATATTAATACTTTTTTGACTTAGTTACATGAACTCTTGATAATGGTTTAAATGCCCGAACAATAATGTCGTGTGAACCAAACAATTTTTGTGAAATTTAGCCAAGTATTTTTGTTATACTTTTCAACTATGTATATCAATTGCTTTGCGAGATGACAGTTGAGAGTTCTCATGAGGGCATATCATTATTATTAGTATTAATATAAGCGAAAACTGAAATTTCTGAGTAAAGTATGAAATAGCTCGATCGCATCCTCACGAAACGTCGATTTAAGTGGGCTTCGATGTAAACAAACATAGATGACTAATCGGTTTGTACTCCTGACCAGGTAAAGGTAACATTCCTTGCGCGTTGTGAGTGAGTGAGTGTCTTCCGATAGTGGTTCTTCCCAAAGTCGTGTAGTTTTGGTCGAATTCAACGTCCTTGCAACGTTTCGAATCGCCGTTAATCCAGTGCACGTATTAATTGATTCGAGTTCGATCTCACATCTGCGGGTTTTCTACTTTCTCGATTCGTTACTATTCCTATATGTTAGAAATTTTACGGTGATTTATGTGATAAATAGAGCTATTATTTTATTCGTTACGTGAAACATTTATTAAGTACCCTTTCGTCTTTCGAATGTTTATTGTTTCGTAGAGTAAAAATCAACCGAAAAAAATTGTTAAATTGAATTATTCTTTTCGGTTCCTTTTTTTCTGATGTTGGCAATCTTGGCGACACTCTTGACATTTAACCAAAAGCTCGAAAACCAGCTATTTCTGAATCGCCCTCACTCGTTTCACAACAATTCGTTTGTCTGAAATTCAAATTGGTTAAAATTCATAGAAAAGTTTGTATTACTTAAAAATCCGTCATTTTCAATAATGAGAAAATCTAGGCGGACCGCAGGGTATGAAACCCCTTGACGTCATCGTCGCGCGCAGTTCAGAGGCAGAATATTCGTAGTTACTTGTATACGGAGAACAGAAAATGAAAGGGGGTGACGGAAATTAGATTTTAAAGACTGTTTGAGTTGGGATCGCTTATTGTGTTTAAAATGATAATTTTACAGGTACATAAAATATTGATCGGACATTTTCTAGAAGAATGAGATAGTAAATGAGAGGTAATAATAAAACCTTGTCTAAAAATCACTGACTGAACAATTCTTTATTCGACTAGTTTCGCCTTTTATAGCATTATCAAGAATGCTATAATCAATTTCAGTGATTTTTAGACAAGTTTTTATTATTACCTCTCATTTAAATATGAACTATCACAGAGTTGATTCATCGTCCATTGAATTAGATAGTATTCCTTTATATTCCTTTCAAAATATATCCAATATCCATATATTTGATTATGGTAAATGAAATGTACAAACTTGAGTCCTTTGAATTTCTGTGAATTTCAGATTTATACCTTCTAATTCTGTTAAAACACGTAATTTCTCATAGTTTTCATGTAAATTTTTGCAGCTAAGAAGTGTTCACTTCTAGCAACTCCATTTCTGATGCTACAGGTTTATTTTTCATCGTAGAGTCCGTATTTTAGTCTTATTCTGACTCGTGCTAGGCGTATTTAAGTCACTGACAAGAATTGGCATTAAATTAGTCGAAAAGGAAAAGAAATACGATTATAAAAGCCCAAGTAAATCGTGGGTCAGCCCTCCACGAATTACAATTCACTTCTCTTTCAGTTAAGTTGAGGAATAAATTTTTTAGGTAAATTAATACTAATAACTGCTAATAAATTTAGGTATGTTTTTATTTTATCAAATACGTCCGTACTAAAAATTATAAAAATCACTGTAGCTGTCTTGAATGTCTAATACTTAATGGGTTATATCTCATTCTTTTTAAATTTCGTCACACGTTAAGGGGATGCAAAGGGTCCTAAATTTCGTTTTGTGTTTTGTTAATTTCTTAAAATGTTTAACTTGAGTTAATTTAATTAAAAAATAATTCAAATGAAAATAGCCATAATTCGGAATCTACTTACAATTCAACAATTTATTGATGTAAAATTGCAGAATATGTGGGGGGTCTCTCAAATCTGACAAATTGTGTCAAGGACGAAGGATGGGTCAAAACATCATGAAATTCGTGTGACGTAATTTATAGGCCTCACTTACGCAATTAGTTCATAAAAAGCGAACGGACAGTGGGTACGTACCTACTTTTAAAAATTTTCTTGAAATGCACGGTATCGTCTTACGAGAGCCGAAATGACAATAACGCAAAAATATCCTCCTCATCTGCATGTGTGGAATATTACGTTACGTTATCTTATCCTGCGAAACGATCACGATGTGTCGGCAACTAATTTGATCTCGAAGTCAACCTCGTTCTTCCATTAGTTCATTCACATCGGATCGCCGTTTCTTAGAGACCTGCGGATACGACGAACCCGCAAACATGCAGATCGGACTACCCGGAGTCAGCAATTTAATTTTCGCCATTCACGTCAAGCGAATCTAAGGCGCGTCCCGCACGATACGACTTATCCGAACATTTTTATCCGGGTTGTTATACTGTCGACCTTGAGTAAATTTAATAATCTATCGGTAAAAATTGTGAATCTTCCGTGGTGGCCATGTATTACTTATTGACGCAAGCAAGGTGATATCGAAGATGCCAATTCATTACTCTTAACCTTTATGTAATCGTTGTCGTGAAGCGAAGAGTGATTATGTAATTTATTAATAATTGAAAATTGCAGGAAATCGATCAGTTTGTGAAGAAACACTCAATTATTAACTACTCATTAGCTAGTTGTATGGTAAATATCGGTTAATCTTAATAATTGTTATCCCAGTGAAACAATGAGTAAAGTATTAACATTGATATCAATCTTATGTAATTCTTTGGTAATAAATGTTTGTAATTTGTAAGCATTGCTGAATTTTTCTATTCACATATTTCAACCATCTCAAAGAGAGGAATTGAAACAAAGAATTTTCCATGAATATACATTTTTTTTTCAATTTATTTAACAATTAGATACCTTTTTCCTCTGTAATGGAACTGTATAATCTACAGAAATTGTAGAAATATAGTGTTGAGTTGAGGTGTTGTGAATAATTTTCAAAAATCGTTATTATAATGAAGGTTGTTCCATTTTTTTTTAAATTTTGAGGTTAGGAAAGAATTTCGATACTTTTGAGGTTAGATATTCATTAGAAAATGTCAATTTAGAAGTCAGAGTTTATCTAGAGAGTGCATTACAAATTAGAGAAATGTAGTGGTCTGTATTTATAATTATCAAAAATTGTTACTTATAATGAAGATTGTTATTTTTTTTTTTAATTTTGAGGTTAGGAAGTAATCTCCATACTTTCAAGGTTAGATATTCATTAGAAAATGTCAATTTAGAAGTCAGAGTTCATCGAGAGAGTGCATTACAAATTACAGAAATATAGTGGTCTGTAATTATAATTATCAAAAATCGTTGTTATTATGAAGATTGTTACAATTTTTTCAATTTGGATGTTATGAAAGAATCTCTAGACTTTTGAGGTTAGATAATAGATTTTCAATAGAAAATGTCAATTAAAAACTTAGTCTTCTTATCGAGAGAGTGAAAAAATTGTCTCACGATGAAGTTATAGAGTATATATTCCTTTATATGAAAATGAAGAGTTTCCATAGAACGTCAAAGATAATTTCCATCTTAATCGGCTTCTATTTCTTCATTTTACGTTCTTTGGTAATTGTTTAGGTTATGGTGGAACAAACGACCACCTCTTATCAATTCCAGAAAAGAAACCTACATAATTAGAAAAGTTTGAGCTCACACCTCTGTTTTACGGTGGTGTGATATAATAAAACAAGTTCAAGCCTCGAGACTGTTGTGTCTATCTCGAGACTGTTGGCCTGCCTCGAGACTGTTTCTTATGTCTCGAGACTATTGCGTGTGTCTCGAGACTGTTGCCTCTGTCTCGAGACTAGAGCAAAAGCTATCTCAAGTGGACTGACCTCGCAGTTTCTATCGATACATCGTCTTAGTTGAACTCTTGCCTTAGTACTACTCTTTAAATTTTATAATAGTCCACTATTTCATCGTTGAAGCTTTGAATATATTACAGAAAACCGACCGTTCAATGGTGGCTTTAAATGTCCACGCCTAAACGTCCACGGGTTTATTTGCTCCGAGATTACACGAAGTCTTTTTTCCACTCCTCTTATCACCCTGTATAATTAGAATTATAATTGGATATCGTCGGTAGTTTAATGAGGAGGAGCGCAATTTATTAGGTGATTTAAGGAACGCCCTTCTCGAGCAACCGAATAAATTAATATGTAAAATATATCGCAAAGTGCGAGGTGTAGGAGAAGTTTTATAAATCGCGATTAGACTATACGAGCTTAGATTTTAGTTTTATTCCAGCTAATAATAATCTTCGGTTTCATTAGCGTTCCATTAAAATATTTATTGTTGTTTACGAGTCTAATGTAACCGGTTACTTCAAAAGTAATCAATAATATTTATGCCGTTAATATCAGCGAACGTTATTCCTTCATTAATATTTTAAAAGAAATTAGTATAGATAAATTAGCTATTAAATAATTGTAATTTAAATTTTGTAGTAAGTGATATAATGAATTTAATAGGCTGTATCTATATTTATTCACGAAATTGAATAGATATTCATTTAAAGAAGTAACTATTGAACGGAATGTTTGAAATTATTTTAATTTGGCTGTTATTTTCATATTGAAAAGTAAAGAAGAGAAGACGATATTGCTTTAGTGCTATATTCTGATATAATTTAAGGTATAATATTCTGATATAATTTAAGGTAGGATCTATCTGAGATAAAGTCTCGAGACAGATGTCTCGAGGGGGTTTGATTCGGTCTCGAGACAGATTCTTGAGACAGCCACAACAGTCTCGAGACCTAAAATACTTTATTTCTACCTGAGAGTATGTGTGGTAAGTTTGTACATGAGTAGTGTTGACGTTTTTTTTGCTGGAATTGATTTACAACAAGCGTTTGCCTGTATTCATAGTCTACAAAATGACTTCTTCTTCAGCCTTTTGCTGTGTACTGCTGTACATCAGCATCTCCGATTTTCTTACATCTGTCTTGGCTTCTTACCTTTAGGTATCAATTTGTTCCTGCTGTCTCTTTGATGTCGCCCATTTATCTTTTGGCACGTCGCGTCGTCTAACCTTTCTTTTTCAATCGTGGTCACCTCTGTGTGGTGGTCATGTCCACCTGATGTCATCTTGTCTGGCGATATGACCTGCTCAAGCCATTACCTACAAAACTACATATTTTAGGTGGTAATGCCAAGCCTATTTCAATGTTGCTGTTCGTTTGATCACTTCCTTTACCTTTGTCAAAAATGAAAACGAGAAGACATCTGAAAATGAACAAAAGGAAGGCGATTTCTATGAAATATGTCTTTCGCACAACAACGAGCCATGAAAAAACATTTTGGGCATCACTTCGAGAGATAGAATACAGAAAAGTAAGTTACGAGACAAAATCAGGATAACAGAAGTTGTGGAACGAGTGGTGAGCTTGAAGTGGCGTTGGATTGGTTTAGCGAGACAAGGTTCAGAGGGATTCACACACAGAGTAACATTTTGTAGCCCCAGATAGATACGAAGATGTATTGGATGTCCTGCCAATGATGGATCGATGATGTAAAAGAGGTGGTGGCAATGGATGAGAACAGCCAGAGACCGAAAATCCAGCAAAAAATTAAAGAGGCCTTAAACATTAATGCAGACTGAAGAAGAGAATGAAAATCTATCTTCCACGTACCATAAGAAGTCTTCTACTTCAAACAAATGAATGACCTTCATCACCTCATCAGCAGACCATTTTTCCACTCTTTCGATTAGCACCCGTTTGGTAAAACATTCGAAATAATTGAAATGCAACTCCAAAGAAATACTTCGGTATCTGAAGACCTCTCCAACTAAATATTCACAGGCACCAAATATAATCGCAATACAATATCAGCGCAAGTCTCTGATAACTGTTGAAATCCTCAAAAACGGACTGAGGAATGAAGCTGTACTCGCGAGGGCTACAATTTTCGTGCTCACTTGTGATAAAAGCTCCTTTGGTGATTTCTTGAGACTTGTCTCTGATACTTCTCTCGGACACATGTCGATTGGTGAATGAGTCTCGAGACTAGTTTAGAGACCGTTTTGTCTCAGCTGGGTACTTTCCTTTACTGCGGTTATTCGATAGATTAATAAAAAACATTGTCCAGTCGTTATTATGTACATTTTTGGATGCTCTTCTCGAATTTTCACTGATCCGATTCACACGTTTGTTAGTGCAAAAGTTTGTCGATATTTCGTAATATTTCGAGCTGTCAAACTACTTTCTCTCCGATCCAAATACATATCAAAATGAGTCTTATAATTCGTTCAACTCTTCGAACAGCTGCCGGGTATCACGTTCGCCGAATATATTTCGCTGGATTGTCAAGTTCAGGGCAAATTTCACTTTTCACCGACGAATATTTTTTTCGTTCCGCCGCGAGTTGGTTGCCAGACAGAAATTGGACACTTTTTCTTTTCTCCGCGAAATAGTTTCGATAACTATGATAATTTTTAGCATTGATTAATTTTATACATCTTGACTACAGGAAACTTCTTGAACGCCAAGACGTTTACATTTTTAGTGTTCGAATATCAATTTAACTAAATGAATGACTGAAAATTTCCGAAGGAGTGTTTAAAAACTTCCGAAGGACTGTTTGAAAACTTCCGAAGGGCAAATTGAATAATTCTTTTCTTCTTGTGTTATTATCAGGACGAGGTTTTTATAAAAAAGTTTTAAAAAAATTAGACAGGAAATGTTTGAGAATCCCAAACTTTGTAAAGTGAGTGAATGAAGTGTCAGTATATTGAAAAACATTGACAGATTGACGTTAGTTTTCATGGCAGTATTGACAGTATGGATAGATTGATTATTTCATATTCAATTATTGTTTTTAAGCAACAGTAAAACGGTGTTTCCTGTGTGTTGATGTGTATTTAGAAGTTTAGAACGTCGTGTTATTTATTGTTTTCGATTAGAAAACTTCAGGAATGATACGTCGAAATATTCTAATCGTCATGTATAATATTATGACGATGAAAAATCTATTTCAATTAAGTTTTCAATGAAGAAAGATATTCTGATTTTCAACAAAATGAAAGACTTGAAGTTGTTTCCTATAATTAATGAGGAGATATAAAGAGGAAGTACTTGCTACAAAATTACGCACCTTCAGTCCAAATATAGAATTGACAAGTTAATAATCACTTCCGATATACGAGGTGGGGCGAAAAGTTTCCGATCTGACCAAGAAAACC
Organism: Henosepilachna vigintioctopunctata; assembly: GCA_030704895.1. Lineage (NCBI taxonomy): Eukaryota > Metazoa > Arthropoda > Insecta > Coleoptera > Coccinellidae > Henosepilachna > Henosepilachna vigintioctopunctata. The sequence goes on from JARQZJ010000126.1 coordinate 1,902,867, forward strand.
GATGTTTTTAAATTTTTTTGCTATATTTTTCAACATAATCTCCATCAACCCACACATTAATCATAACGGTGTTTTAATTTAGTTATACCAATTTTAAACGTAGATTCGTCAAGCTCCTCAAAATACTGATTTATAATTTCGATAACTTCTTCGTTGCTCTTAAATCTTTTACCGCCAATCCAGTTTTTGAGGTTAGGAAACAGGTAATGGTTGTGACTGGGGGCTAAGTCTGGAGAGTAGAGAAGATGCGGTATCAATTCAAACATCAATTCGTGAATTTTTGACATGGCAACAATCGACGAAAGCGCTGGTGCGTTATCGTGATGAAACAAAAATTTTTTCTTCGCCAAACGAGGTCGTTCAATTTGGACCTCGTCCTCCAAACGTTGTAATAAGTCTGCGTAGTATTGACCAGTGATAGTCTTACCGTTTTCAAGAAAATTAATGTATATAATTTCTTGTTTGCCGATAAAATTGTTTTTGCCTTCTTTGGAATTGGTTCCCCCTTTCCAACCCACTGTTTCGACGTTCTTTATTTCCAGGAGTGTAGTGGTGAACCCAAGTCTCATCAACAGTTATATATCGACGCAAAAAGTTGTTTGGATTACGCCTACACAGCGCCAAATTTTGGGTAGAAATTTTTTACCGAATCAGTTTTTGGTCGAGCGATAGCAAACGTGGCACCCATCTTGCACATAGCTTTTCCGTGCTCAAATAGTTGTGCAAAATATTTCGCACACGTTCAGCTGACATCCTACAGGTCTCAGTTATCTCATGCACTTTCAATCTGCGGTCTTTCAATACTATTTGATGGATTTTCTCAATCATTTCTGAAGTTGTAACCTCAAATGGACGTCCTGAGCGAGGCCCGTCAGAGATGCTAACACGACTCATTTTGAATTCAGAAACCCATGCTTAATAGTTGAATTTGATGGGGAGAAGTCTCCTGTTGTTGAATCCATCTTTCTTTTATTTGTTTTGGTGTATATACATTCAAATAGAAGTATTTAATGACAGCACGTTTCTTCAATTTTTCCATTTTAAAATGTGTCTCTCAAACTCAAACTAACATAGCGATTGGGCTGAAACTTTACATACAAGCTCTGTAGGAATGGTACTGTAGGACGACTCTACAAAAGTAGAACTAGTGGCGACATATCTTGGTCAGACGTTTCGATACTCACCCTTGTATCAAAAGTGTTAACAATCATTGATAATCCGACTGAAATTACTTAAAGTGTTACATTTCCTTAGTCCATGGATGTCCCCCTGAGGCTCCACACAGGGGTAAATAACAGAAACATGAACAGAGTAGCAAAAATAGGAAATAAATGTTTCTCATGATCTTTCAGGTACATTTTCATGAACAAATGACAGTTCTGTTAGTTGTTTGATAAAAGCGTGTAAGTCTATGAAAAGTTGTTTTTCTATATAAATTGCGATTCTATTTGATGGGAATATCTCGCTAAAAATTTTATAGAAACTTCGACCATTCTAATCATGCCGCAGCGTATTTTCACTTTCATCACATCTCATCAGGGATTCTACAAATTCTCCAGTGGTGTGTGCATATATATCTTGCAGATGTTGTGCTCGTAAAAAAGTGAAAGATGCAGAGATATACTGCTTCTAATTCAACGATTAGTAGCTGCTCAAGAGAAATTGGTGCTTAATTCGACATTTAATTTTTTTACTCTAATTTCTACGATGTAGTCAATTTAAAATTATAATTTTCGTTCTACTTTCTTGTGTTACTTCACGTAAGATGTCTACCGAATCTGTTCATTCCCATCCTTGACTAACTTACATTTCTGTTAATTTCCATTCGTGCTAAAATAATCTATTATTATGTATTTCTTGATGAAGGTTATACATAATATTAATTATTAAGGGAATTCTATTAAACTCAGGGACGTATTTGATTTTATTTCTTAGAGTCTATGCTTGAACAATCAGAATATTTTTCGATTTGTTTCTATGAATCAACCTAATTAATTCAGTTGATTTCAATCGATTTAGTTTTCTAGAATTACCTTGTTTGAAAAATCCAAATTGGGGCTCTGACGTTATAGTTTGTGTTAATTATGGAAGCGTGTAATAATTTTGGGTAAACCGATACAAAATCTTTGAATTTATTCCGTATAAAAAAATTATGTCATAATATAACTTTTGCAATTCAATTCAATCTTATTTTTCATGCATATGTTAATTTCTTAACAAATCACATTCATTTCAGTAAAACTGTATTATACAATTTACGTATAATATTTATTTAATATTTACGTATATACGTGATCACTGCGAGCTGAGAGGTAGTTGATTGGTTTATGTTGCCAGTTTTCACTAATTTGCTTTTTGATATTTCCTATTCTAGTGTCACAAAAATGTATATGATCTTAAAATACGAGGGTGGGGTGAAAAGTTTCCGTCTTGACCAAGAGATGGCGAGATTAGGTCTACTTTTGAGTGGCGTCCTACGGTACCATTCCTACTGAGCTTGTATGGATAGTTTCATTGCCCAATTGCTACGTTAGATTGCGTTTGAGAGCTCGAGACGCTTCGTTGTTTTCGTGAAAAATTTGAGAAATGCTGTCATCAAATACTTCTATTTGAAATGTTTTAGGAGTATAGTTATAGTATATCAGATATATTTCCTGGTGTAGTTTCAGGAAAGTTTGTTGATCTTCAACCAAATATACCTAACGATGTGCTGGTAAATTAAATTCTAACCTTGAATGAGGCCATGCCCTCAAGTTTCATTGAAAAATACTAATATATGCAAGGAAGATTCCTTCCAAACAACCCGCCATCTATAATAACCATGTGAAAATAGATCGTTGTCTTTTGAACGCCGGCTCGTAATTACTCAAGTAGCTGCAATTGTTTAGCAAACATGTCTGCGGATTTGTGGTAATATTTAGGTACCCCATTCTTCGTTGACTCACACAAGAAGAGTTTATTCTTTCCGTCAAGGACTCGATTAGCAGACCTTGAAATCCACGTAGCCTCGAATTTGAAGCGTGTCGCCAAGCATGAAATGATTTTTGTTAACCGAAATCGTCTGTCATTTCCTTCCCTAAATATGTCTGCTTCCTGTAAGTGAACAGTCATCTCAGTTTACATTATTAGAAAACCATTGGGCCTGCCTCAAAGGAAATCCGCAGTTGAACGTAATTAAAGTCCTCATTGTGAGAAAAGTCAATATAGAACTCGACGTCGGTCTTTGATTACCACCATATGTTCGTTAGCAACATTAGCGGTGTAGTTAAAAATGAAGAATGAAGTGTACTTAGCTGTAGTTTATGAATGTATAACTTGGAATATAAACAGCAGAAGATTATTTGATTTATTTGGAATAGATGTTATTTGTACTTGGTACGTGAGGCTTTATTACGATCCATTTTCAAATTAAATCTACAGCTAGACATTATTTACAGCTACATCTGCAAAAGAAGAGGGATGCGAAATTTATATTTATGTTATTAACTCCTCGAGAATTGTCAACACTTTGGAGTTAAACGGATTAATCCAATAACTATTTCAAATACACTAAATGAAGTATTCTTTTATTGACACTAGAAATGTCAAAACACATTGTCACTACAATCAAATTAAGAAATGTCACCGTTGGTTCTACTTCACCACGTTTCTTCCATCTTCAGTTTTACTTTTCACTACTGAATCGTCATTAGTCTTCGCTACTCTGGTTACTCTTCATCTCCAACTAGACTCTTATATTTTGACTTTGACGTGATTCTTTATTGAGAGTACCAATAATTACATATTAGTAAACCTATGAAAAATAATCACATGTTATTTTCAAAAAACCGCTATGAAAATGCCAGTCGAAGTCAATCAGTAACTAGATTTGTGTCATTCTTTTTGCTCGGAAGGTGTCCAAGTGATGATCTTAAATTACTGTTTGAGTCTCGATGTTACAATTTTTATCACGTCGAGGACTTCTTTCAATTCATCAGAAGGTTTTGCCATTACAATGGTTATTCAATACCCCTGATCAATTGAGAACCACTGATTTAGACCTAGCAAGAAAAAGTGAAAAAGTTGACTGCGCGTGCTCTAGGCGCCACCTCAAGAGAAGGGAGCGAGATCTCTCTTAGGTATGATCGATATTAGAAAAACATCGATGTCATCGAAAGCCCAATATCGATGTTCGATATTTATCGAATACCGAACATCGATGTAAAAATATCGATATTCTTGCTTTCAACATCAGGGGCCAATATTGGTCGTGCGTGAGGCCGTGAGCTAACATCGATATCGATTCCTTGAACATCGATGTTCGATATTTATCGAATACCGAACATCGATGTTAAAACATCGATGTTCTTGCTTTCAACAATACCTAATGCTTTTGAACATCCCTTTGTCTCCCCTTTCAAAGGGGGAAGGGGCCCTTTCCGTCGCTGAGAGTCAAACCCTTAAGCATCGTTATATTCTTCAAACATTAATAGCACACTTCAATTGTATTCAATTGTAAATAGTTTATTAAATAAAGTTTTTTAATTAAATTGAACTCTTGCTTAATGTTTCACGATTATATTTAACAACATGAATTTGTCAACATGTTTCGAGCGTGAGCTCATTTTCAAGACTAAAATTATTATAAATTACTAAAATTAAAATTTAATTTAATTAAATATTGAATTATGTTTCATCAAGAGTTGAGCGAGAATTCAATCTCACTCATTAAATAAAGTTGTTCATATTGAACAGAGTTTGGGAATACATTTTAACAAACCACAACAATATAAAAACATGTTTACAATTCGACTTTTAAGAGACTTCTTTGTACTAGCCATGGCTTCTTATACAGAGGAGTACGACGTCTCTTTTTTACGCTTGTATTTCTTTGTTACATGTTTGATTTCTAAAACAAACATTTCATGAAGAATTGAATCTATACGAGGTATTTTATTGTACAGTTATTCACTATCACAATTGTCATTGTTCGTTAGACATAATAGGTAGAGTCTGAAGTATCAATAATGGTTATTTTATTAATGAATAACTGCCTTTCTATTGTTTGGCGTGTTTGAAATTATCTAAAAGAGTGAATAATTTAGCACAAACAATAACTTACGCTAAATAATCTATTTTTACTGTCGATATTAAATTTTATGTAATTTATATTTCATTTTCGTATTTGAATATAGTTATAACTTTTCATATAACCAATTACAATTTTATTTTTATAAAATTGAAAGACTTATAAAGATTTATAAAACTAAAACAATTTCGTTCAATTTGAAATTAATTTTTAAATTTCCTCTAATTTATTCATTTTGTTTTTCAGGGGCCCGCATCATGGGTATCAGTTCACAATCTGCAAAGCCAAGGAGGTGGAATTTTAGATCCGGACGACAAATTATGCGACGTGGTAGACGATCGGGAACAAATTTTGGCCACCTTCGAGGATGGTGATGGCCCCCATCACGGCGGAGGTGACGGTGCCAGCGGGAGTTCAGTGGGAACCGGAAGCCCAGATATATTCCACGTAAGTTCAGTACCAACCTCTGTATTTATTTTCCTTATGAAAAAAAATTATTTAAAGTGATTTTTAGACAAGTTTTTATTATTACCTCTCATTTAAATATGAACTATCGCAGAGTAGATTCATCGTCCATTGGATTTAAAAAAAATTATTTTCAAGGAAGAATAGCCCAATTTTTTTATACAGTATATAAATCGCTGTTTCAAAATTTCCAATTATACCGCCTGTATAGGATTTATTACAATCTATACGTAATATAACTCATTCGATATTTTCAGAAAATCCTTCGAAAAGTAATAAAGAGTGGCAACATTGCTCTTGTTGTTTTGCGATCTCGTAGCTTCGAGAGTTTATGACACAGAAAATGAGGGTATGTTCTGTGGTTTATGACTTAGTGAGTTTATATCATATATTTAGTGCTAAATAAGCTGTTATTTTGCGAAATTATTTGATTTATATAGTATGAAAATCGTCCTGATGCGTAGATTGATAATTGTAATCATCGATGATGCATATATATTTCCGATTTGGCTACGCCAAAACTAAATAATAAAAACTGAACAATTAAAGCCGTATTATTTAAACGTGCAATATGGAATAAATGATTCGAATGTATCATAAAAAGAAAATATGTACGAACCTTTGTTTTGAAAGTGATTCAGAGTAACTGAATGCACATTGGATTGCGATATGGGCAAATAATAATTGTTATCAAGTCTATTGTTGTAAGGTGTAACGATGTTTCATAAATCTAAAACAATACGATCGAGAGTTGCGTTCATTCATTGTAAGACTAAAAAAGTAAATTTACGCAAGAATTAGTGAAACATTTTTTCAGTGAAATTGAGGAACTAGATCATTTTAAGTTTGTACTGGAGAATAACAACGTTAATACTCGTAGCTCTCATTCAGATTTGTTTCGGTGACAGAAATTATTGTAGTCGACTTTTGCGGTCACGCTCTTATTTTTGACGTTGAAAATTCATTGTAGATTTTTAAGAATGTAATTCCGAGACGAATTCGGAATTTTTATACATTAAATCGATTTGTGACGAGATGAATTGAGATTCAAATAATTTTTTTCGCGCACAATGACTGTATTGAAAATAGATTTTGCAGTTTTAACCGTACACCAAATTTTCAAAATTTTTGTTGTACCTAGTTGTTTGAAATTTTATTTTGTCCTTTCTTTTTGTTGAGATAAAAATCTTTCAAATAAATACTAAATGGTCGCATTTTTCTTTGGTAGTCACAAAAATTCTCGTTCTAATATTCAGTCGATAACAAAATCGTCGATAAAGTTTTTCAATTTCATTTCCAGAAAAAGGTGACTGGAAAATACTTGCTTTGTATATTCTTCGTACAATATTTTATAAATGACACGGAGGTTTCGCTTATCCCTTGGTGAAACATTATGTTAAAACAATAAATTAAAATTAAAACACTTTGCTTAAGTTTCACTGAATATATTAAAAACTGTACATATTTTTCGGGTGGTTAACACATTATCAAGAGTATACAATGTTATATAATTTAGGGTAAAGTAGCATTGTATACTCTTGATAATGGGTTAACCACCCGAAAAATATGTACAGTTTTTAATATTTTCAGTGAAACTTAAGTCAAGTGTGTTAATTTTAATTTATTGCTTTCAATATTTTTTATTATGAACCTAATTGAAAAAATGAACGAATTTTAATTTGTCACGCTTTTACAGTTCTCAAATTTTTCCGAATTTTGACACAGAGGAGCTTACAGCTTTCGAATTTATTTGGAGGTATCCAAAGTAAGACAAAATATGAATATTTTGATGCAATATAATGCTGAATGAGTAATGAATAGTACTTGTGTGTGAATTTGTAGGATAGTTCGTCATGATTCATTGCCGAACAATGCTTTGGAATTCGACCATAACTCACAATATTGTATAAATAAATAGCGTGGGGTCCTTTATATAGCAGTTAATGAACCTAATTACAGTGTTTAAACACAATGCGATCCTTATAGGTTTTTCTTGTTACCTTCTAAGGAGAAATGGTCGCCATTTTGATTTCATAAATCAAATTCAAAAGTATTTTAAGAGAATACAGTATATCTGTAGATTTCAATCAAACTGGTTTTTTATCGTTGTTGTAAACATTCGAAAAACGATGATGCTCTTAAAACACGTAAAAATTCTAACATCTTCTTCCTTTATCGCACAGGATGGTGACAAATACGGTCATAACTACCCTCAAACTGACATCGAAGTGACTGGTGAGCAAATCGCCAGCGGCGTGCCTGGTTCCCTTCAAGTGCGTAGGGGTAGCGAGCCGGCCCTGAATCAATTACCCCTTGGACCTCCGTTGCCTTCGTCGGACAATACGAAGAGATGGAGTGCCGCCCCCTTGATTTCCGAACCGCCACCCGCGCTGAGTTATAATGGAAATTACGTGGAAGACGACGACACCCCTGGATTCAGAAGGTTGCAAAGAGATAGTAGCAATAGGCTTTCCATGCAGTTTTTCGAAGACGGAGCAGGGTGAGACACTTTTTTTTTAAATGAAGTCTTTATTAAGTTATTCATTTTACAATAATATAAAAAACCATTCCTTCTATCTGAAATCAGTGCTTTGTTTAGCCCTGGCCTAAAGATTTATAAAACTAATTAATTTTCTTCAATATAATTAAAATCCGAAATTAACTCAAATTTAACAGGTACATATTTATCATCAAGCATTCAGATATGCCTTACATTTTCTTAAAAAGTGGGAGTGAATACTTAACAGATATTCTCATTTTTGTGTAATTTATATTTAAAAAGATGGTTCTTAGTCTTATTTAATGTGTTTTCGTTTTTAGTCTGAGATGGGCAGAAGCTGCTGACAGGGCAATTACAAGGGTTCATACAAGTACATCACTTCCAAGGGAACATAAACGCAAAGAACCCTTAGGGCAAGCGAATAACTCTACAAGTCCTGTACCATCGTCGGATCAAAGGTATTTTTATTTAATTTAAAAATATAAACAAAGTTCTACGTGAAAAATCCTTCTGTAAAATTTTCAGACTTTTACTTACATCACTTTAATTATTATTGCATATTATAAAATTGTAGTCTATAAAGACAGCAACCCAATATCATCTAAATTTTCACTATTAAGTGTGAGATTTCTGATGAAACTATCTCTTATATTGTCTTGTTACGGTCTAATTACTTATCTACACTTTGAGGTAAGAAATTGTTGGCCTTTAGTAATAATAGAATAAAAATTGAAAATAAAAACAAGAATATTTGTAAATGAGATTGTAACAATCAGAGAGTAGATTCATCGTCCATTGAATTTAAGAATATTTGTGTATGGTAAGAATAAGAGATGAGTTACGTGATGATCTTTTTCAAAAGTCCAGGTTTTGGCATATTGGATGACTAAAAATTAAATGATTGTTTTGATCGTCAGTCTTTTGTGACTGAGGCTGCAGAATAAAAGAGTATATTCTAATATGTTAATGGTTCAAAGGTTTTTGTCCAAGCATGTGGACACTCAAAAAAGACCCACAGTAAATAAAAATATAGCTGAATTAGTCTTTACTTGACATTGTGTGAATAATTTTTTCCTTTTGTTTACTATAACTTATTGTTTTCTTTCAGCGAACTCATCATTATCAGAAACGAACCAGGTCCGCTAGGCATCCACGTTGTTCCTGATTACGATCTATTCGGTAAAGATCGTGGCCTCTTAGTTCAGGGAATCGAACCGGGAGGACGAATTGACCGAGATGGTAGACTTGAAATTAACGACAGGATTATCGAAATCAATGGTCAAAATCTGCTCAACATGCCCTTCCAAAGGTACTTCATTTCTCAGTAACTGAAGAATTGTGTGATCGACGAAATATCAAAAGATTTGACTTGATCCTAATAAAAAACAATGTACTCAATGTACAATATAAGAACTTAACTCTTATCTAAGAGTTGCAAAACTTGGTTATGGGTTATGTGTTCGAGAGAGGTTTATCGGATAAATTTAATGTTTATATTAAATTAAGATAAATGTACAACTTCATTGACGAACCAAGGCACTAGTGTTACTCTGGTTCTGGTCTAAAAGTCTTCAATTATTGGAATTTTTTTCATTTTGGCGATATAGTACTATACAAACAGAAGTCTATATCCAAAGATCAGAAATGACCTCTGAAGAAGTTCGCCATTAGAGCTAGTAAACCATTAGGAAGAAATTTCACCAACCTACGTTGTTCAGACCCAAACCAAGGCAGCATTAGTTAATCAACTGACTTCGGAAATCTCTTGACATTTGATATTCATCCAAAAATCTGAAGAATAATGTGTTAAAAAGTAAAAAATCTTAGCAGCTATTCTGTTCTCTTACATCATGTTCACTTTAATTTAAACTATTATACATTCATCAGTAAACCATTTGGAAGAAATTTCACCAACCTACGTTGTTCAGACCCAAACCAAGGCAGCATTAGTTAATCAACTGACTTCGGAAATCTCTTGACATTTGATATTCAGCCAAAAATCTGAAGAATAATGTGTTAAAAAGTAAAAAATCTTAGCAGCTATTCTGTTCTCTTACATCATGTTCACTTTAATTTAAACTATTATACATTCATCCCATAAATCTACACAATAAATTTTTTCTCATCAATTTGGAATATTTATCAGGAATAGGAGATATCATTAACTTTGAAAACTTCCAATGAAACTCTAATTAGTAATATTATTTTATTTCCAGGGTGCAAGACATGTTCAAACTTTCACTAACTTCGCCAGAATTGAGACTGAAGGTTATCAAAGATTATGTTTTGAAGGGACTTAAAAAACAGCCAAGTTATTCTAAATTTCCTGAGGAAAAGGAGAACAATTCCATGGTGGAATTCGAACAAAAACGTAAATATTTGTTGAAATAATACACCAATGCCAAAATTTTATATAATTTATTTTATTTTCAAATAAATGTAGTTAAAAATACCTAATTCTGAGTTAAGCTCCTATCAATAGGAATTTAAAAAATAATATATTTAAAGGTTTAGCAGTGTGTATATAGTCAGTGTTTTCACAGATACTCAAAATACGAAAGTAGCAACAGTTTCTCCTACCAAAAAGATACCAGCCGGATTCAAAAATACACTACTTTCGGTGAACACCAGAAAAATTGGAAGGAAAATTGAAATCGAACTTGTTAAAGGTGTTCACGGTTTAGGATTCAGTATTACAACAAGAGACAATCACGCTCATGCTGGACGTAATTTCCCAATCTACATAAAAAATATAATTTCTAAGGTAAATATTCTAGTATTTTACATATTTTAGAAGAAATTAAATCTGTGTTCAATTTCTTATGGTGTTAGTGAAATTATTACATTAAATGTTTTGCTTGATTTTTTTGAAAGTAAGTGCAAATTCAATTCAGATTGTCCAATGATATTCTCATGACCTTTGACTTATATTATTATGTTCTATGTGCAATGAAGATAAACTATTGTTAGAATAAATGTATATGCTATATTATGTAACAATTTATTAAAAATATTATATAAATTTGTGCTTCCACTTTACCTTATTTAATGAAAGGGTTTGTTTCAATTCACCTAATATAAGAAAATCTACATATATTTGTTGAACTGAGAATGAATAATGAAATTTAACATTAAATGATTAAAAATAAATTGATGTTGATGGTGTAATTCATACCCTTATGCAACTTAAATATTTCCTGGGGTTGCATGAAAGATTCTAAAATCATTTAATAGAGGTCCCAAATAGTAAAAATAGACTTCTCAGGGTGCTGCAGTAGAAGATGGCCGTTTGAAATCCGGTGATCGTTTACTAGAGGTAAATGGTGTAGAAATGACTGGTAAAACTCAAGAAGAAGCTGTGGCAGTTTTGAGAAGTGCCCCATTAGGAAGTAAAGTTAAAATTGTGGTTTCGAGACAGGAAGATATTGTTGAGAATGATTCAGAACTTCCAAGGATAATTGTAAGTGTTTTTTTAAGAATTTTTGTAAGTAGTAAAGAAATAGTAAAAGGGTGCTTTATTTTAGCCAATTTGTTTGTTTGCTATTTGCTTCAAGTAATTTCGTCACAATTTTTGTATATGGAAAATATGGAATAGCAATATTTGATATCATAGTGGTTACTAGAAAGTATTTGAATATATGTATATATTAAAAATAATGTTTTTCTAAACAGAATATAATCCTTCATTTAACTCTGAACTCTGTTCAATATTTGATTTCTTCAGGTTAAGTATATGTCAAGCTTGAACTTTCATAATGGTTGATTGTTATTTTTTCAAATGAATTTTTTGAAAGATGAATTTTTGTATAACTTGATTGAAGAAAAACTTATAAGTCGTTGAACATACAGGAGTAAGAGTAATAAGAAAGAAAACAACTAATAGGATATGAATATATAATTTTCATTTCAAATGTTTTCTATACATACCACTCATACGTCAAATAGTAATCTTCAGTAATCAAACAGTAGGATCTTCAATCTTCACCATATGTATGTTGTGTCACACAGGAAGCCGAAGCACAAAAATCTACAGGCCAAGGAGTGCACGTGTCGAGTAGATGTAGCGATACACCTCCGATCATCCCCCCCTTACCCCAGAGCCACCTTCAAGCCCTACAAAATAGGACCCCCGAAAGGGGGGGAAACGTAGCCAAAATCGTCTCACAATTTCAAGAAACCCAACCAGTATGCAATGTAATTGAATGCTTTTTTTTATGTCTTGCTTTGTTTTACTCGCTGTTATTGGTTTCTGTCACGTCAATTTCACAAAATTCGATTTTTGGAAGGTTGCTGGTTTTATTTAGAAATTAATCTTCCAGATATAATTTCGAGGGTTCGCAAATTAAATTTAGAAAATATCTTTTTGATGTGTAACATCTTGTGACTCGGTATATAGCATTTATATATTAGAAAACAGGTGGCTTCTATGTTGACCACAACGAATACGGGTCCCCATTATTACTATCAACATTGCATATTTGAAAAAAAAATTAAGGAAACACAAGTTCTTTGTTTATTTATTTCCATAAATATCATGCTTTTTACCGAGGTTAGATGTTGTCGAAAGAGACACTTAAAATTCACCATCTCTAGTTGAACCCCCGGCATTTGGATATCATAAAAAAATTAAAGTATTAAGTTCTTTGACTTAACTGTAATGGCAACATTTACTGTTTTAGTGAGTATTGGTACAGTTTTCGTTTCTGTTGCTATTAAACTAATCTTACTGTATTTGGGATTTTACTATATAGTTATTTCATAAAGTGATCAATTGAAATGTACCTATTTGATATAATATTGATTTTGCACAGGGTATTTTGTATTGGTCACTTATGAATACGTTTAAGATTAAACTAAAGACCTCAATTGTATTTACTAATTCTAAATTAACAAATTTTATTGCTTTGTTACGTTAACCATTCTCTCGATATTTATTTGTTCCTATTTCCCCTTTAGGGTACCTTATTTGAAGGGCTTGAATGTTTTATCCATATCTAAGTCTCCATTTTGTCTAACTTAGTCTGTTTCATTTTTATTAAACACGTAGCATGTTTAATAGAGTGGTAGATGTAGCACAATTTAACTAAGTTTGCCTTCATATCTATGAATGTTATAAATTCCTATGTTTTAGCCTCCTGAAAAAATGGACGACGCCATGATATTTCCTTGGAAGCACCGTGAAGTCTTAACTTTCAATATACCAGTTCACGATACTGAAAAGGCCGGATTAGGTATAAGTGTGAAAGGAAAAACGAGCGGTACCCAGGACTTGGGCATCTTCATCAAAGGTGTGATAAATGGTGGAGCCGCTTCTAGGGACAAACGGCTTCAAACTAACGATCAGCTTTTGAACGTCAATGGTATATCTCTCCTGCAGCAATCAAATAGTGATGCCATGGAAACTTTGAGAAAAGCGATGCTGCACACGGAGGGCCCTGTTCCAGGAAATATTACCTTGACTATAGCCAGAAGAGTGCCGTCACCTCCAGCAACTGGGAATTATTCTGTTAATAATTCAAATCCGAATCTCCTCAGTTCGAGCGAAGGTAAGCTGGATATTTTTATAATAATAATATAATATAATACGTAAAAAACAGAAGTAACGATGTGAAAGATTTTAACACATATGATTAAATTGATCAATTTAATAAAGTCGGTAGGAAATCGACGAAAATTCTAAATTGCAAAGCACATGCGGATTATATTGCAAATAAAAGTGTTCATTTCAATTCTAGAGTAAGACGTAGATTAGATATGAGTACAACATTGGTATTGTTCAAATCAGTAGTTCTTCCTCATTTTGAATATTGTTCCACGATCTTGTTCAATCTGAAAAAAAATTGTATTGATAGGTTGCAAAAAATCCAGAATCGAGGTATGAGAGTGGTTCTGAAATGTTTGAAAGAACACCAATCATGTTGGAAGTTTTACAGTTAATCAGTGTCAATGGGAGAATTATGTTTTGGGCTATATTATTCAAGATAAGAGAAAATATGTTACCAAGAATATCTACATTTTGTTAACAAACCTGACAAGTACCTAACAAGACACTGTGACGATTTTAGAATGAATAAGTGTAATACACTTTTTATGTACAAATAAAATCTACTAAAAATAGAGGTTTGATTCATTTTAATAATTTGCCAATATGTATAAACTACTGTACAAATTATAGGGATTCTAGAAAATTTCATTTTATTTTAGAAAGTTTTCTTGAAATGTTATATGTGAATATTGTTTCCTTTTTTTATTATTATTTTTATTATAGCTCACTGCTAAATAAAATTATCATTATTTCTATTATTATTATATTATGTCAACTATCAAACAAAAACTCTTTTGCTTGTACTATTTTTTCATTTAATTATGTTGTTAAAATACTGATTTATTTATAGCATTCTGGGGGCAACAGTCCCATTTGGAAGTATATGGGAAGTAAAACATTCTAATCCAAAACGTTGTAGTAATAATTTGAATATTTTCTTCTAGGTCTTGATACTCTGCCATCCAGTGACAATAGCGAATCTTCAACTAACAATAACTCTGGTGCAAGTGGTAGTTCGACGAATACTGTGATCTATAATCCTTACATACATAATAGAGAAAATTCTCAAAATCGAAATTTAAGTCCGATACAAAATTGGAATCCTGTGATAGACCGTCTGGTCGGCAACAATAGTAATAAGAATAGCCAATTAAGAAACGAAAGCTACTATAAAGTGAGTAAAAATTGATAATTGATGAAGCCGATACTTGGAGAAAATTAATATCCATAATAAAACAATATTTAAAATTTTCTCATAATTTAATATAAAATACGCATGACGACGTTTCGAAGTACTACTTCTTTATCAAATGCTGGATTAATACTATGTGTAATTTTACAAAGTCAGTACTTATAGCTATTTTCACAGAACATGGAAATGAGGACTTGGAATGAGGAATGAATTTTAAATATTGTTTTATTATGAGTAAAAATTCTTTTCACTCGTATAATTTATTCTTAAATAACTGTTTTCCTTTTGTAAAATCCCAGTAAAAACAGCATATTTTTAATTGATTTGTGTTATTTCAATAGAAAAGATCAGTTTCAACTGCAATTACTGAGCTGTTTGATGAGTTAAAGGTTTTATAAAAATATTAAAATTATTGCAGAATAAATAATAGTAAAATCAGTTTGATAATAATTGATTCAAAATGTATTCTAGGCTACACATGATACCTGGAGTAGCAGTATGTTAGCTAATAGTCATTCTTTCGATGGCCATGTAACTTCCACTACAGTAAGCATAAATGGTGGTGAACCGATATTGATAGAAGACGAATATGGATCAAGAGTACTGAATCAACAGAATTCAAGGTAAAATTTTGAGAAAAAATTGGAAAATTTTTTGAATTGGAGATTTAATTATTATAATATTAATTTCTATGTGAAATAACTCTTAATTTTCTCTTTCGAAAAATATTCAGTTCATAAACGCCAGTTTGGTAAAATAGAGTTATTCAACAAAAAAAACTCTTCTGCTTGTGCATGTCCAGTAATTTTTAAAAGTTTCTTTTTATACAGAAATTTTAAAGATTGTTTATATCTTTCCAGGATCAATGTACACATGACCAATAAGATGAACGTTCCAAATGGTTGTATACCAGAAAATCGAAACGACCACGAACCTGATGGCAAAGCGAATAATGCAGACAACAGAAGTACAGACTCATCACAAGTAACGATTACAGGCACAGATCCAACATACGCAAGCCAGCTCTCATTGGAGAACCCAAAAGATTTTACTAGAGATGCTCTTGGAAGACAAAGCATGTCGGAAAAAAGACACGCTACTTTGGATGCCAAAAACACCGACACTTACCATAGAACAAAAAAATTGAGAGAGCAGAGGACCAAAGATAAAGACTGTGAGTTATCATTGGCATTACAATGAAAATTTCTTTGAAATAAAGGTTTTTGTGAGTGGCGGCAAAATATTGGTTCAATTCATTTGTAGTTGCATGTTAGTATTGTGAATAAAAATACCATAATAATTATGAAGCATATTTATGTCCCAGTTCATGTGTAAAATCTTAGGTGTAGGATTTTATGGTAGTAATTTGAACAATGGGGCAGGAATATATGACTAGTAGAGAACATTTCATTACACCAAGAGATTATTTCATTAAAATGAATGGTTTCCATAAATAGTTTAAAGATAGAAATTCATATATTTATATTTGTAATTTATCATGACCATTGTGCTAAATGTTATAGTCATTGAGAAAATTATGTTGTAAAATGTATGCTTTTCAATATTGTGCATTTTATGTGACAGATTGAGTATTGTTTAGTATGTTGAGTCCTTTTGCATGTTGTGCTTAATGTGAGACATTTTTAAATCAGCAGTATTTATATTATGACCAGAAACTTGAGTATATTTTATTTAAAAATGTTTCTTTTAAAATGAATTACCGATGATGTTTGAATAAAATTAGATATTTAACAGACATCATTTGAAAAATTTAGACAGTATAACCACATCTACAGTAGTATCTTAATGTTTCTGAAAAGGTTCAATAAAATTGATTACAAATTTGAAGACCAGCTTGATGTTGGATATCATAAATATTTAAAATTTTTAAAATAAAAATTTTAAATTTGTTCTGTGAAAACTTGCTGATTTTTCATGTCATTTCCTTTGCTTTGTTGTGCTAATAGTTCATTTTTCATTTAACAGCTAATTTGGTACGTGTTGGGTCTGTGGAATCGGTCATGAGTGTTACTAGGTCATCAGAACACCCGGAATGTAAGCATTTGATTACATGGTTTTTTTTATGATGAAATTAATAAATGGTATCATTAATATATATGTATTTATATATATATATATATATATATATATATATATATATATATATATATATATATATATATATATATATATAAACGTAATGTATATTTAAATATATTTATTTATAAATTGAAGTTGTTTACCAAAAACTTATTTATTGTTTCATCTATTATTTTACAAAAATTGTCCCAATCAATCTCCATTTTGCGAATAACATAAATTCAATTTAAACATAAATTTTGTAATGTTATTATAGACGCAGATAAGTTGGGTCAATTGGGGCCATCTTTAGGAATGAAGAAATCTTCCAGTCTGGAATCTTTGCAGACAATGGTTCAAGAGGTAAGATTAATTGATTTATCAGAATATTCTACCCGAAAACAATATATTACTATCGAAATTTTGCGTTAACGTTTCT
Organism: Henosepilachna vigintioctopunctata; assembly: GCA_030704895.1. NCBI lineage: Eukaryota > Metazoa > Arthropoda > Insecta > Coleoptera > Coccinellidae > Henosepilachna > Henosepilachna vigintioctopunctata. The sequence goes on from JARQZJ010000126.1 coordinate 1,920,155, forward strand.
TCATTTTGAATTACTAATAATTCAACACAGTTATTAAGAATCAGATTGAATCATTACTGAATTTAGTCATTCAGGATTTCCCAAACTATTCAACAATATGGATATTTTATATATAACGTGAAATTAAAATATTATTTGTAACAATGCAACTATAAACATAAATTAAAACTTATGTATGTAGTTATCATCTGCTAACATAATTCTTTCAACATCAGTTAGTTAGATAGTTTTAGAGCGCTTGATTTTCAGAAGGATTTTATTTGTGTTATGTCGTTCAATTTAAAAATTTGTCTTACATCTGCGAACATTTACGATTTTTAGAAATAGTTTTTACTCTTTCGTTATATTTAATTTTGTTATATCAATCCGTTGGTTGTTTTTCGTTTGGAATTGTTATTAAAATAAGCTGATGTCCGTCAGATCCAAATGCAAGAAGAAGGCGATCCGGCGTACAGCTACCGGGGTCCATCTGGCGCACTAAAAGTGATCAGGGGTCGTGGTTGCGAAGAAAGTTTCAGAGCTGCTGTAGATGACAGAATTGTGGACCCGAATCACAGAAGCGAAATATCCGCGAAGAAACACTGGCTATTAGATCCGCCTACAGATAACGAGAAAGAAGTAGAAGGTTTTAATAATGTAAGAGGTGGACCCAGACAGTCCTCACTAAATGCAGCATTAGATAGTAAGCATAAGGCGCCCAAGAAGAAGCCGGGAATACTGAAAGGAATTGGCTCTATGTTTAGGTTAGCGTGTTGACTTTTTATTCAGACTTTAAAGGAATTGTACAAATTCATTTTGCCAAACGAAGTCTTCTTTTCTTCTAATATATTGAAAATCTTTTTGATAGTAGTTTTCCTATATCATAGTTATTAGAACTAGAATGAAGGTGAAATGTGAAATTGCACAAATGGCTTAGATGTTTAATTTTGCTTGTTAACTTAAAAATTCATTCCGTTTTCTACTCTGATTGAATAATGTTTGGATAAAATTATTTTCAAAAATTATCTATTCTGGTCTAAGAGAGAAAAACTTTTTCCTCATAATAATGACATATCTGATGATGATAATTAATTCAGAATTCATACAAATGATTTCTCTGTTATCTTTGTACTTCACTTTTATTAGAAGTATTATCTTAGTTTATTGTACAGCATATGATGGGCAGATTATGAAAAACTTATATACTGAACAAGCTTATCTGCATTGAAAGTAATCCACATAATATAACCACACCTGCACAGAGCATCTTAAAAGCTGAGTTGTCTAAACTGTATTAATATTGATTTTTAGTGTTTTACTCATATATACATACTGTTTCATAGATTTGGCAAACATCGAAAGATAGAGCTCGCCAACGCAGACGCTCACTATCATCACAGTAGCGAATTTGATAATGTTCCTCAAAATCAGATACCTGAACAGTCAGAGGATCATTCTTCACCAACTCCCAGTCAACAGCTAAACGATTCTCATAGCGATCGTAGTCACGATCAACAGCAACAACAGGAGAAAATCCAGCAAACAGGACATCAGCAGCAACAACAACAACAACAGCAGCTACAGCCAAGTACAAGACAGCAGCAAGGTAGTAACAGTCAACAAAATCACAGAGATGGCCAGCCCATGTATCAGAGACATGGATTTGTGCATCGGCATGCTGAACAAGTACAGGTAAAAACCCAAGATATCAAAACATTCAAAATATTTCCAAGAGGTTTAATTCAATTAATACTTAAGTTTGATATTTTAGTTGTGTATTCGTTTGAGTAAATTGACATTATCATGAAGATTATTTTGGTTAAAAACTAGTGACATTTTGAAGGACGTGCATGTTACATCCTGCTCTTACTCTAGAAGTTTTTTAATTTGTATTAAAGAATTTAGTATTCATTGTATACTTTGAAGTTTTTCAAATTTTCAAAAATGTTTTTTATTTTTGACATAAATATTTTTGAGTCTTTCTATTGGAAGTAATTTTGTCAATGTGAATGAAATAATTACTTCCACTTCAGTTGATCAATTTTCTACTATGTTTTCATTTATAGTCTTCATTGGTAATAATAATAATAATTATTCAGCAATAGGTATTACAAAATTTGTACATACATTTACGTTCAGAATTTATTATTAACAATTATTTGTTTAAAATGAACTAAACTATGCTTGAATACCTTAAGGTCACTAATTGTTTTTAATGAGGTAGGAAAATGATTAAATGCATTGAGTCCTTCATAAAATATACTATTTCTAGATGTAGAAAGCTTACAATCTTGCATTTCTTGTATCATAAGCGTGCACATCACTGACACATGTTACATTTTTATTACTCTACATGTAAACAATTTGTTTTTCATTTTAAATATAAATAAATATGTATGATAAAGTATTATCTGTTTAACTGACATTAGTTCTAAGCAACATGCTTTCGATTGTGGTATATCTATTACATTTTAAAATTGTTCGCATAGCTCTATTCTGCAAATTTTGTAGTTGCTGAGTTTTTTCTTTGCTTCCCAATCCGAATAACTGAGTGTTTATAGTTGATGAAATAATTCAATAAATTGACGAAGTATTTAAATTTTATCATAATTCGAGTTTCGAATAACATAGTATTACGAGTACTGACAGACGTCTTTTGTAGGTAATACCTGAAAATTCTGTTCCACCGCCGTTGAAATATCGAAACAATAGCGGAGAAGTACAAAGGAGATCCGATCGAAAACTGCACGAACAACGCCAGGCCATGCGTTATTCTTATTACCCGCCGGACGATCGAGACAACCACCACGAACACAACAGACAACTTAGAGCAGAACCGCCGTACGGAGAGTACGGTCGACCTGGAAGTAGAACTCCCGTAGCTGATTCGGTGCCATTCACACACTACGTCAATTATAACGAGTTGCAGAACCATTTGAGGTAAGAATCTCGAACGTAACTTCAAGTGGCAAAAGGGTATGTGTCTAGAATAGGCCATAATGAATTTCTGTCTTATTATGTTATGCACAAATTTGTTACTAACACTACATTGCATGGGTCTCTTCACAAGATGGTTTGATGTTGTAAAATCATTTAATTATAACTTACCGACCGATATTATAAACTATTACAAACTTGGTGAATTAATGAAAAGCGCATGTTATATTTTCCTATACATGTTATTAAAAAGTTACTATTGTGTAGGTGTTCCAAAACTAACTCAAGATTTGAATTGAATAGAAAACACAGATTTCACGAGTCTTTTGATTGTAATTTACGAAGGCATGGCCACCACGGCTTCGTGTACACTTACGCACTCGTTTGCCGAAAAGTTCCATGGCCGTTCTGCATAAATGTGGTTGAATTTCGTTGATGCAACGTTGAACTCTTCCTTTAATGCATGCGTGGTTGTGACCTTGTTGGCATAGACCTGAGATTTTATATAACTCCATAAAAAATCTAATGGTGTTAAATCACACGATCTAGGAGGCCAATTCTGATCACCGAAAATAAATCGTGCAGTAATTTAAGTGTTTCTCAGGCTGTATGACCTGTGGCACCGGCTTGAAATCACATATTGACCATATCAATATCATCCAGTAAAGAGAATTGTGTTGTCATGTTGCATAAATGGCGGTGAATTTAAATATTGCGTTAATTTTGGGACACCTTTTATATCTGGCGAAAAGTGTACCCAATCTAAAACACGAAGTGTATCGTTTCATACGTTGTAATTAATTATCTTGGTACTTGTACTACTTTATTTGTTGTCTTTTAGTTTCAGCCTAAAATAATGATTTTAATAATTGGTTCAATATTTTTTTATAATATTTCAAAAAATATTTATGGCTATTCGATTCCTCCTCTACAAAAGATTATATCATGCCTTGTTTCAGTTTCTTAAATACTGAAAAATATATGAAAATTTCACACAAATCGTCATAAATGATTGAAATTAATGCATTTGGTGTTTGTTTTATGATAAAGTATGAAATTGATTAAGATTTTGTCTTTAAACTATGAATAGTTCTATAATGTTGAGATCAGTTTATTGTCTGATATCTCGAGATATGATTTTTCTGAAAATGAAACAATCTTGAATGTGCTACAACAATTTCTATTCAAGTATTACTACTGATGCAATAGACCCAGTGATGAAAGAAAGCTAAATTGCACCTCTTTTCTTAACTTTTAAAATCTGCAGTTTGTTATGGTGTCCCCCAATGTTGTGTGTAATATGTTTGTATTTTGTATCCCCCAGCAATCGCAAAGAATCCCTGTCTGACAGTCAAATAGTTCAGATGCGTCTGCAGGTGCAACAGCAAAGGTTAAAGGTGGAGGAAGAAAGGTACGGCTCCAACATTACATGCATGTAATCTACGTGTGACTAACTCTGCTTGCTTTTTCATTCCCTGCACCATATTTTTGTTTGTATATTGTTTACGTATTGTTTGTTGTAGATATTATTGGTCTAATGAAATATAAGCTTTTTCCAAGTAATGTTTGTTAAGTAGATATTGTAAAACTAGGTCTGCAAATCAAATAAAAATGTCTAAATGTCTTAATTATAGGCTTTGATTGTACTTCTTTTTTAGTTCAACCGAAATAATCAACCAATAGAACATGAATTTAATTTCAATATTCATAATGTTTACTTTGGTTTAGCTTTAAAACTTAGTTTGAAAAATTTTATATAACATTGAGGATTCTTCATCAAATTTCGCAACTTGACTCAAATGTTATGCTGTTATAAATTCCGTCCCTTAAGAATATGTTTTCATAAATTTCTTTTTTTTGCAGTCGAAAACAACACCAGTATCACTCCCAGCGTCAAACGAAAGTAGACACCCAGCTTCGTCCTATATCAAATTTTTACGAATATGAAAGCGTGCAATCGCTTTTGAACAGTAAAGGTAGATCGAATGCCCCTTCCCAATACACCAAGCAGACATCTAATCCTATCTATCAAGATGTCAATTCAAATTCTCTTCCAAGAAATCAACAGGGCACACATCATCAACAAGGAAGAATTAATCACAGGGGCCCCTTCGTCACTCAAGTAACGATAGGGGAACAAAATGGTACTAAAGTGTGAGATAATTTTAAAAGAAAACCTCTAGTACCCATACTCCAAAGTTAATTTTTAAAGTTCTTTGACATTAAATTATATTTGAAAAGATTTTATAATTATAAGTTACAAAAATATTTGTCGAAATTTAGAATAAAAAAGCTTATTCAATTTTTCGGAAACAATAAGATTTTTCTAATATTTGAAGTTCACTTTGAAGAGTACAGTGTAATTTAAATATAGAAGATTATATATTTTATCTCAATGTATTATTGGTAAAAGACTGATCTTGATGTAATCCGTCTTTATTCTTTTTTAAGCTTTAAATATGCAACACACTATGTTTTATCTTTCATGAACATATACATTGTAATTTCATTTCATGTACCTGGATTGTTTAACAAATGCATTCCAATATGTTAAGTGAATATTTCATTTTAAATATATTATTTTTTACATCTTTGATAATTTTAAGATCCAGGAGATCTATAATTTTTATGTATATACATTTATATATACCTGTAAATTTTTCATTTTTATGTTTAAATTGTTGTATATGAAATCAACTTATTGAATTTCATGTTCATTTTGTCATCACTACATTTGATTTTTGAATATATTTATATAAAAGATATTGCTCGATATATTTATATTAGGAACTATTTACAGGCTCAAAATGTCTTCTCAAAATAGTAATAATTGAATTGTAATGTAAATAAATTATATTTTTTATTGTACATAACATCCAAATAAATTTTAAAAAATTTTCATTGATTATTTCATGTAGTTCTGAAGTTTCAATATAGTACTGATGTTTATATGTTGACCATTTACAACACTAAAGTCTGATAATTTTATTATATTACTTTGAATACAGGTAAATCTAGCAAATTGAATATAGCACATTCACAAATGAAAAAAGCATATAATGTTCACTTTCCAAAAATTTTATGTCAAATTATTGTCTTATTTATCCAACATAACTCATTACGTTAGTTGAAGTTTGTTACTAGTGTTGTGTTACATCTTATAATTATTGAAATTTAATTCGTTTTATAGTACTTTCATAAATGATATTAATGAATTCCTTACTTATTAAAATAAATATCATTTTGGTTTTAACAGATTTTATCTGCTTTGTAAAGTTTTTTACACTGTCTCCACATTATTTCATATTAATAAACTAAAAAATACATTTCAAAGTATTAATTCTAATAACATTTTCTTAAACATAGGTTACGGGTTCATAAAGGTATACAATACTACTTAGAAGAATGTTTCAAACTATGTTTGAAAATAATTTCTAAAGTACCAGCATTTGGTCTGTCCTCCATTTTAACAGAAGTGCAATCGTACATCAACTCCAAAATAATATTATATTCATCTCCATAATCAATATCTGGTAAATTAAATTTCATCACCTCCATAGAACAATCTATATCACTAATTTCACTATCATTAGTATCATCCAATAATTTACAAACCTCTTCGTTAATAGGAATATTAAGTGTCAACATCTCATACAAAACAGCACCAAAGGAGTACACATCAGCGTTAGTAGTAACTTTTTGCGGAAAACAAAAAATTTCAGGAGCTGACCATGCTAATGTTCCCACATATTCAAATTCTTCCCCAGCTTGAGTTTCATCCACAGTTCCATCCTTTTTCAAAGGCAAACAAACACCAAAATCACACAGTTTACACATTTCAAAGTCATTTTTCACAAGAACGTTGAATGATTTGATATCACCATGTAATATCAAAACAGTATTATGCAAATAATTGAGGGCACAACTTACATCATGTCCTACTTTCAATATGTTATTGACTGGATAAGGGCTCGACTCACCATTATCTCTTTTATACTCAATAAGATCGCCAAGAGAAGTTGTACATTCTTCCATTGCTAATATATCACCATTTGGCGATTCAATATAACATCGAAACCCTACAATATTTGGATGATTTAAGTTTTTCAAAACTTTTGCTTCAGAGTATAATCGTTTCTTCAACTCTTTGTCATTCAATTTTCTTTTAACAATTTTTTTTATCGCCCATGGTGATCTGAATTTATCCGCAAGTGGTGATCTTTTGAATTCATAAACCTGAACGCCTTGAATAAAATTTTAAATATTTATATACATATATATATTATAATTTTTATATATATATATATATATATATATATATATATATATATATATATATATATGTGCTATTTCTATTGTTCAATTATTGCTTACCTGTACCAACTCCTAATGTTTTCAAAAAGGGTGAAGGAGGTATTATCAAGTTTGTTTTCAAACTCTTTTTGACAGGCGTTGAAGAAATTTCGCAAGACATTTCAATCAATTTATATATACTATTTTCTTAAAGAGTTCTGGTATTTGTTCATCAGTTACAGTTGTTTTATGTCCCAACAATTCAAAATTTACATTTTTGACAATTTACAGAAGTTCGTTATTTGTAAAACAATTATAGTAGCTTTCGATTCACCTCTGAAATGAACTGACGTATCACTTCACTTCATTTTAGCCAGTTCGTTTGTCAATTGAACTGAAGCGCTTCAGTTTAACTGATCAAGCTCTCTGGCCGCTTCAGTTCAACTTACTGCTTCACTTCAGTTAATTCAAATTTCTAAATCCTAAGTTTTATATGTATTTCACTTTTGTATTATTCTCCACTACTCTTGTTTTGTTTATGTTTTTTGGAAAACGTTGGGATTTTTTTATTACTGAATTATAAGATGTCAGATACAGAAGACGCATTTGTGGCAAGTAACTAGGAAACTTCTAATTTCAGTCTTATAAAATTAAATATTTTTCAGCAAGCATTAGTTAACGATGTCTTTGATGAGGACGATGACGAAGAATCATCAATAGTTCTTCCTCATAATTGATTCGCAATGGAACAATAAACTCTCTGAAGTGTGCAGTCATTTTTTATAAAATAATATATTCATTTAATTTTGTCGAATTCTATTCAACTAGATTCCCGCCAACCCTAAAAAAATTAACCGAAAACAATAACAAAAACATACACATAACCTTTTTCATGTGTCAGTTCAAAATACCCCGTTCTATTCATATGCAGTGTATCACTTCTGAACTGAAGTGATATGGAAATTAACGAGGTGAATCGAAAGCTACATATAAATCGATGGTTCACAGATCATGTGAACAATTTTTCATTGAATTATTGCTTAACCTTTGTTTGGGGGTGTTACCCATTTTCAAAAGCTAAACTGGCTTTTGAATATGGGATAACACCAGGAAATAATTATTAGGTAAACCAAGGAAACCAAGCCAAGTATTAACTATTTAATTGATTCAACAATGTTTCAGCTACAGCCTAACTCTACTTACGTAAGTTAAGTTGGGCTGTGGATCAGTTCCATATGTATTAAATTGAATTGTAGACTGCGATACTCTTGAAGAAATAGAAAAACCACAGAACATATGAAAAAAGGATATATTCTCGGCAATTCATGTGTACACAGCCTAACTCTACTTAAGTAAGTAGAGTTAGGCTGTGCCACGACCACGACGGGGTCTTGGCTGTGCACACAGAACATACCAAATTATTATATTTTTATTGAATTATTATTAAGGGTATGTTCTGTGGCTGTGCATGTGTATATGGCCATCGCATTCCTGGACATAGTTAAAGGAAAAGAAGAAGAAAGAAAAGGTATGTTCTGTGAGAAAAGAATTGTTGACAATATGACACCTTAATCAAGGTTAACTTAATAAGTTGAAATATCAACAAAAATTATATTTGACTCATTAGAACGCCCAGAAATAACTTTTACGTTTTTAGTATATTGAAAATAACGAATTTAGATAATGGGTTTATTTGGTAAAAGTTCTGAACATGATCCAAAAGAATTGGTAAGTGAATGCTACCAGTAGATAACTTTCCTGTACCATTTTTGTTTCACAACTATGTGTTGTCCTTAGGTTAATCAATGGACCCACAAACTTAGGAAGGAGGGTTACCAATTAGAAAGACAAATACGAGGTAAAACGTTATCGCGGTAGTATATCTGAGCGTAGCTTATTTTATTAGTATACTATTTTATTTAAATTGTAACTTATGTCCAGCTATCCAAAGAGAGGAATTGAAAGTTAAACGGTCTTTGAAAGATGCAGCTAAAAAGAATGACAAGGAAACTTGCACCATCCTAGCAAAGGAAATTTTACGATCTAGGAAAGCAATAAATAAAATTTATACATCAAAAGCTCATATAAACTCTGTAATGCTTCAAATGAAGAACCAATTAGGTAAGTAAGGTTGATGATTTATTGGCATTATTTCTAGTAGTTAATAGTTTTTTAGTGCATATGAAGTATTATTATAATCAGTTAATTGAAAAAAGTTGTATTACTATTTTAGCTACTCTTAGAATTGCTGGATCCCTCTCACAATCTACAGAGGTGATGCATGCCATGCAAAGACTAATTAGAGTACCAGAAGTAGCACATACTATGCAAGAAATGTCAAAGGAAATGATGAAAGCAGGCATTATTGAGGAAATGCTTGATGAGACATTTGAAGACATGGAGGAAGATCCAGAAGGAATGGAAGAGGCAGCACAAACTGAAGTAGATAAGGTATCAATTGTAGAAAAAAATAGAAGCTCATCTCTACTTGTCTTACATATACAAAAAGTTAAAGTGAAATTATACAAAAGTTAAAATTAAATTAAAAGTTAAGGTTTCTACAAAAAGTTGAAATGAAATTTATAATGCAATGCAATTACTAATCTTCTAGTCAGTAATGGTCTTTTTTTTTATTAATAACTCGTTAAAATTTATTTGTATCTTAGTAATTTCTTAGTTCACAATGTATAGTATTGTTGTAGTGGAACCACACTGAACAAATGAGAAGAAATCTTAAAATCAAAGTACTCATTTATGCCATTCCATGAATTTGTAAAAAAAATCAAATAATATTAATTGCTTTCTATAGGTTTTATGGGAATTAACTGAAGGTAAACTTGGAGAAGCACCTGCTCCCCCAACTTCTGAAGGTGCCTCTGCCACTATTGGTGAGCCTGCCACAGTTGATCTTAGTGATGAAGAAGAAAAGGATGTTGACGAAATGGCAAGCCGATTGGCTGCTCTAAAATCTTCATAATTTATAAAAATCTATTTTTGGAAAAACATATTCACAGATTTCGTTACAAAAGTAAATACTTTGAATAATGTTCTGCAAGTACCAGGACAACAAAGAAGATATTTTATTTTCTATAATGTTTTTGATCATTTTTTTGAGGAGGACACTTATTTATTTATAAGAAATTTCTTGAAGTGATATTTTGCAGTATCTAATAATTATTTTATTAATATTTTTTCGCATTCACTTGCAAAGCTTGTAGATTTTTATTGATTGTAAACTCACACTACTATATATATATATATATTTATATATGGTATAACTATATTTACACTATATATACATGTATATACTATATATATAATATATATATATATATATATATATATATATATATATATATATATATATATATATATATATATATATATATAGTTATATATTCACTTTAATGACCTAAGATTAGTATTATTTGAATGCAATAGATTATTTCAACAAATCATAATAATTTATTGATATATCTTAAACGTTGTAATTGCATTATATTCATCATTCATTCAACAGTCTTATGAACTGAAATATTACTGCAATTCGAAGTATGTTTTGCCAATATTACACTATATATGTATGATTTTGTACTAGAGTATTATTACTGAACCAAAATGTGAAATATATGTATACTAGTGCTGCTAATATTTATAGAATATCAGTTTTATCAATTAATTATTTTATATTTTAATCAGTAATATATGCCTAAAGCTTCGAGATATTTGATAATTGTTATTAACTTAATGTAAAATAATGTTAATTTGCTGAGTTAAAGAAAATATATATTGTTGCACTAAGTTAATTTTTTGCAGTTTTACCTTTCACATTGTGTGTATCTTGGAATGAATATATATATATATATATATATATATATTTTTTTTTCAAAGTTAAAATATGGTGGTTCAGTGAATGAGGCCATAAGTGAAGGATTAAAATCAAGTAGTAATAACAAATGCATCAAAGCCAACTAACAAAAACAAGGCGTTTATTTAGGATCTAATAATAATAATAAGCGTATATTTCCAACAGGTAACTACCCAATTACAGGAAAATACGTAATGAATAAATATGGTTACTAAAAATATCAATAACAACATAGATATACATACAATATTAAGAATTAATTATAATATATAAAAAACATTATCAAATATAATAATCAAAATCTATAATGTCAATATCTAAATGTTCAATAATAATCAAGAAAACAAATCACTCAGAACTCAATTCAGAAGAAATCAAGACACCTCACTGTTAAGATTTAAATACACATTTATGATAGAAACATGTGAGTCACAGTGAAAATCACAGCAGCTTGATACCTAGTTTGCAGTACAACATGCCAAGCTAAGCATGGGAGCCATTTCAAGAACTTCCTTTGTAGTGCCTCCAGGCGGTTAATGTGACAGTTATATATTAGTAGCCAAACAAGACATCCATACTCAAGTCTGATAAGAGATACATAAGAAATACTTATTCCAAATATTCACTCTGAACTGTTAATCATATAAATGATTACGTTTGATGACTGCAAATATAATTACGTTCTTATACTACAATAAAACGATCCTCTATGGTTAAAAAGAATTTTTATTTTAAAGAGATACCTAAGAAATACATAAAGATTCACTCTGACTTTTAATCATATAAATGATTATAATGTTTGATGAGTGCAAATATAATTATGTTCTTTATATTACAATAAAACGATTCCCTTGGGTTAAAAATAATCTTTATTTCCTACTAGATAAAACATTTTCATAATCTTGTCTATTCAATAACCCTTTTAATATTATTTCTCTTTTATTCTGAAAAATTGGTTGCACCATAGCAACATACCCCTTGGTGTTACGAAATGTGACCATTTTCGAATAGTCCTCAAGTACAACTGGGTTAAGATCAAGTAATTTTCCTTTTATACCTGCACAAAATGGATATTTCATACCATCCGTCGTCTCTATGAAACATATAACAGAATTTTTGTGCAACGATTGTGCGCTTCTCTTGCACTTCCCTCCTACAGAATTTGCAAGCCTATCTTCTTTTCCAACTTTAAAATCTAACGATTTAATCGTTTTATTTTCTTTAATTATAGAATGCCCATCCGCTAAGAACAGAAGACAAATCTTATTAGAATACATACTTATGCAGGTGTCTAAGTAGAAATTATCTTTGCTGAATTCTACACTGTATACTTTATGAAAACCTCTTTCATAATATGGAAGAAAATTCGAAATTTTTTTCTCTATATTATCTATTTCATGTATCTCTGGAATATGTTTGTTTGTTTCGTCCATTGTCTCAAGCTGAATGAATTATAACCTTAAAATGAAATACAATTTGGTACATAAATTTGAATTGAAATAATTCAATTAATTGTGTTATACCTCTTGAATTTTTCTAACTACAACAAAATATAATTTCAAATAACCTAATAAATACTATGAAATACGAAATTTCTAAATCATAGAATATTTGAGTTATCTTTTTCTTTTTATATGAATCAAACAAAATGCAACCTTAAATCAGAAGAATTAAAAATAGAAACAGTATATGCAGAAAAATGCGGATACACTATTTTTGTATAATATTGTTGACAACATATTCACAGAAAATTTTACTTTTTCAATGTAAGTGATATTCATACATCATTTTCTATTTTCATTGTAATACTTCATTTCTATTTCAAAAAAACATAATTTTTGAATTTTGAAATGACTTTTCCCATGATGTCTATTTAAGGTTAATATTCCACAGACTCCAACATTAAATTTATTTTTTGCATCAAATGACTCTATGTTTTAATTATTTTATATTTTTGATTTAAATTTTTATTGAATGAAATTCTAAACAGTTCAAGATTTCATAAATAACTTAAATATCGTTTACGATCTACCAACTCATAGATGGCGAACAGTAAGTTAGTGTTTTGAAAATGCGGTGACGGAGTTGCGCGGGCGCATGCTCCATGTGACCAAACCAAATAACCAGTGAGTGACAGTGGAAGGCGGTAGCTGACAACGGTGTTGAAGATCAGTGAGAATTTCGAATGTATTCATAATATTGACTAGTTACAGTGTAGCTGAATTCTTCTTTTCGTTGTGATATGAACAGTGAGGACTATAATAATTTACTGTACTTATTAGGACTCGATCAGTGTGATACTTCGGAAATTTTAAACCGAATATTTTGACCCTTGAAGTGAGTTATTCGGTTCGATATATTTCTGCAGATCGTTAGTGCCGTTAAGTAATTGTCAGATGAAGAATTTTATCGGTGAAATGTAAAATATTTCTTGACGCTGATAAGTCATATAGGCTATTGTTTTTACTTAGAGATTCAATTTAGTTGAACCTGAAAAAGTCATTAGTGAAATTTTGATTCCTAACAAATATGCGCTGATGGAATACGATAGTTCTTGGTGCATTGTCCTGATCAATGGACCCTTTGTGCTGTTCAGGGATATTTTATTTGAATTATAATGTCGGGGACTCTTATGAATAACGACCAGGAGCATAAATCGCCAAGAGAAAGTGGCGAGGATTCCGAAGACGAAAGCGAAATTTTGGAGGAAAGTCCTTGCGGCAGATGGCTCAAAAGACGAGAAGAGGTAGGTCAATAACAGATTCACTGATTTACAGACGTGTGATTTTATTATTCGATTATGTTTTAATCGAAGCATCTGCATTTGCCACTAACCTAACCTAACCTCGGTTCCATATACTCAATCCAATTTTGCAACATTTTACGCCGCATGTCTGTGGAACGTCATAAAATCGATTTCAGCATTTTTATTTCGTTTCTGGTTCATTTTTAACTCTTATTTCATAACAATTCATTGATTAATAGGGTATTGTTTGTACTATGTACTACTATATTTGTCAGTAATATATGCATTGAATAACACTTCACAATAAAGTTGTATGTTATATTTTTAGACGAAAGAACTATGAACTTCACGTCATCTGTAACCTTTTATGCTAATTATTCAACCTTTCATTCATTGGTCCTATGTTTTATTTGTTTGTTTACCTTGTTTTTTCAATTTGACAATTGTATCATATAAATCAATGACAGAACCGGATATCACAAAATACTAAGACTCCAAGATTTTTATGCTGTGAGTTAATTCGTCAGACTGTAACAATAGAATTATAACAGTACCATGTCCCCCTTAAAGAGGGCCATACGTTAATCCTTAATATACATAAATAAAAATTTAAAGTAAATTATGTTTCTCTTGAAATTTCTTTCAGAGGGAATTCGTATTACATTGTTATTTCATTTAGTGATATAATTTTAATCTGGACTATTATATTTATAAGCTTTCAAGTTTAAATGATTTTTCGTTCATGCTCATGAAGTGCGAACCGCAAATCATAATATTGTTGCTAAAATTACATAATCCTAATCATAATAAATTAAAAAAATGAACTAGTTATCCATAGAATTGAGAGACATATTCCATCATAATGAATCAAGAAAATGTAGGAAACTTGAGAGGTTAATGTTGATTTCTATGAACTTCGTCAATCTTTTCGTATTTACATAGTTTAGCAGTTAATTTCGTTACACTTTGATAATGTGTTATAAATTACTGTATGTCGAAACTTCATCAGTCGGATATGTATGCCGAATTTGACGGAACGTCCTGTATTGCCTTTAGATCGTATTATTCCTCTCGTGCGTTCGTCGTTGGTCGTAAGCAAATAAACTAAATAACATTTCCGATAGGTGTATGAATAGGATGAATACCGATCCGAGTCAGAGTTACGAGTTTTGACAAATTCAAGGACGAGGGAAGCAATTTGCGAATAGGATTTTATTGCTTCAATTTGCTGCGGCACAGAACTGCCCACGTGAATTTAACCGAGTGACGCAGTTATCCGCCCGCCCCTCGTAGAAATACGAACTCTCTAAATTATTATTTTCATTTTTTTCCCTTCTGAGGCTCAAATTGAAACTTACGAACGGAAAAGTCGGTTTATTTTTGGGACGAAGCCCGATGTGAAAACGTCCTTTGAAATTGATTGAACCACTGAATTAATAATAAAATAATAATGAAAATTACTTGTAGGTCATGTTACGAATGTGCTTTTGTTATCCTGTCATATATTTTGAGATGACATGTTTAAACCTGCAAAATTGAATAATTATCGTCTATAACAGCAATAAGTAATTTTTTAAATCAGTTTTTTATGTATAGTTATTTTATGTTTGTTTTTTGTGTTGCAATTTGTAATTATTTTCTCTCAGAAACCTCTCTTATTTAACTTCTTGTACTTTTTATATTGTTTTTAGTAGCAGTATTTCCTGTTTTGCCATTAGAAGATATCATGTTGAATTTTGTATGTGAAATGAAATAAAATGAGAATATAATATTTTGTTGCTCTATCCGTTATGTATTTTTCCTCCAAATTTTACATCAGTCTGAAATTAAGCCAATAAAATCCATAATATGTTAATAATAACAGAAAAATCTACTCGAATTCAATATAGTTAATGTGAAATTCTAATGAAAAAATATTTAGTCTTCTCGAAATCTTCTTAAAAAAATCTAATAAAGGAAAATTAAACAATGTCGTCATTAAAAGATCTTCAAAATGCTACCAGTTATTAACACAAATGATCAACTTCTTCGCTTAATTCTAAAATTGGTAAATACCGTTCATAGTTTGCAAAGATGAATTTAATATTTCTAGAAAAAACCTTTAAAATGAGGATGTCAAAGCAGTCCTTTCAGAAGTGATTAGGTCTCATTTCTAAAACCCTCATTATGTGATTAAAGGTGTTATATCATTCATTGGATACTTTTTCTGAAGGCAATGAGAAAATATACTTGAAAATTTTGTCCTTGGTTAATTAAATTCCGAGAGTTGTAAAATACATTCTTCGTATTGGTACCTGAGAAAGATCTACTGTTAATTTACGAAAGGTACATTGGTCATCGGCAACACCGCAATCGAATAATACCCTAGAAATCCGGATATTCCTTCTAAATCGGTATAAATGGCAACGCTGCCGTTGAAATTTTTTTCAACGAATGTTTTTGAATATTCCGTCTTCTCATCGTTATTAATTTCCAACGTACAACCGTCTAGCTGCGTAGTTTTCGATTTGCGAGGTTCTGGATACCGATTATAGTATGTATCGCCTCATTGTTTACCTTTGATGATGTGCGCTATATATAAACGACTGCGTTTGTTTACAATAACTTCGCAGCGTAATTCGTTTATTTTATCTTTTAGCAGGCGACGCGGCGTCTTTATTGCTTCGATAACGACGATTTTCGCCTAGGTTAACATTTGAGGATCGTCCGTAAAGTTATACTAACCTCAATATTTAACGGGGACAATGAAGGAAGTGATAATTCCTGTTGAATTCCTCGTGGTTGGTAATCTCTGCCATACATGTTTCAGTTCCTTCAATTCATGCATATAAATTTCAAAAACGTCGTAATGAATTTTAAAATAAACTATAAAACGAAACGTGAAAAAGTAGGGTTATGTTGAACCCTACTATCAATACTATTGTGCAGTAACAAAGATTTGAGTGATAAAGTTTCTCTTCTGCTGTGCAATGGGAGGATAACATAAGGGATAATATTTGATAGCCACATATGCTAATATTATAACTCGTATCGAATGTGTTGAACAATGTAATTTCTCTTTTTTACGTAAAATTCATTCAATATTGAACAGCATCCGAAACATCTCGTTAATAAATTTGAAATTTCCCGTCTCGCCGTTATTAAAATTGAAAATTATATTAATGATGAATAAAAACGATCAGGAGATAAACAATGAAATAATTGCTGGTGATTTTCAAACCAAAGCTAGATGAATCTTCACATGAATCTACACTTATTACGCATTTTCGACCAGAAAATTATAGAATATTTGCTAAAAATCTCCCATATTTTCATGATACCGTGTTTCAAGTACAGAGAATTTGAAATGTATCGTTTAAAAAGCCTTTTTCAGTGCGCACGGATTTCGGCCTCGATTCGGACATTGAATTGTAAGAATAAGTCAGAGTACGTGTGATTGCAAGTGCTCGAGACTATGGTGTCTATGGTGTATGTTATTCTCATTGTGTTTCAAGGTCGCGGTAGTCAAAACAAACGCTAGTTTTTAAAACATCCAGATTGATGTCACTTTATTTAACTTGCTGGAGGATGTTTTGATAGGCTACGTCATAATGAATTTTATATATACAGCTTGTTGAAATTAACAACTGCCGTCTTAAAATACGAAGACATTTGACATAAATCGATGACAGTTCGAATACTGATTGTTCTGTGGAATCGAACATAGAGTAATTAGACAATGTTCGATGAAATTTAATTACGAATGGGAATATGAGCGACATCTTTTGAAGCAGATTTTCCAATGGTAATTAACTACTATAGAAGAGGAAATCGGAAAATGAGGGCTTTATTAATTGGTCGACGTCATAGTTGCAGCGAATAATTTATCAATGTGAATATCAAACGATTTTATTTTACTGGGTTACTACCTATCTTCGAAATTTTGTGTGATAAACACGTACCAAAATGAAGTCGTTTGTTTAAAAACAATTCTAATGATGAGCTCTAGATCTTAGAATATTTTAGATAATTTCTGTTCTCTCGTGAATTTAGTGTTGTATATAGATAAATACGAATGAAGTATTTAAAGAAATATTTGTTCAACGTAGAAAATAAATCTGAAATTAAATTATAACATTGAGGAAAAAATAAAATAGTCTTCACCAGCAAGTAAACATTTTAAATTTTAAAGTAGTGTTTCTCTACATTCTATACTTCGTTACTGCTTGTTTGATTAATAAATAATTAACTAATATATATATTAACTAATTTTGGACGTACTGATGTTCATCAGAACGTCGTAGCCAACTTGTACGTTTTGCAAACTTAAAGATGAAATGAAAGACCGAAAACCTCTGAAAAGACTAGTGTCCATTTTCTGCTTTCGCATGATCTCTCCGAATTGATAGAAAAATGTATGTTCGTATGGCGCGAAGACCACTGCCGTGCTTTACCGAATTTGGAACAGGAATTAAACACCAATTGTTTATCGCAATAGGAATTTTAAGCTCGAATAAGAGAAAAAAAGTTGGAATTTCTTATTTATTTTGAAACCTTGTAGTACTTATATTACTTGAAAAAATGTGAATAATTCGTAGCGAAACGTCAAGACATGAATTTTATCCATTTTTGCAGTCTATTGTTGTGGCTATTGAGGATATTCCTCGAAATAATCGACAGACATGAATACTATTGAGAAATATAGATACATTTTTGTAAATATTTGTAGTTATTTGTGACAAGAAAAATTCAAGTCCATTGAAAACCAAGTCATTAAATGTTTACATTATTCAGTAAGTTACCTGTCAAAATCGAAGCTCTCATTTAATTATACGTATTAAATTCTTTTTAAATTGCGTTTTACTTGAAGCATGCTTAGAATGGTCGTATAATCCACGGGCATAATTATCCTGGAACTTTTTCAATGGTCATAAAACCGATTTGTGTCCTGGAATTGAATTTGTACGCTATTTAATGACCTTTTCGAGATACCAAAATTACTCTTCGTTTTACCGTTTGCTTTTTGTCGTCTAGTTCGTTTATGAACTCATTAGGTACAAATGTTACACTAAATTCTAAATATCCCCTTCGAGAAAATTCTCTTCAACAAGCCTCAATAACCACTGAAAAGATGAAAAGACCTCATTCGAACTGTTTAATTAGAGTTGAAAACTAGTTTTTATCGCCAAATGAACAGGTTTAACAGAAATGGTTCAGTCAGGGGTGGCCAAGATCATCAATTTTTCTAAAGCTTCAATACGTTTTTTAAAGGTGAGCTTGAAAAGCATTGAAAAAAATTTTTCAACTATGAAAATTATACTGTGAATTCTTTCAGGTTCGGAAATTTAAGTGTTTTGGTTTATGTTTTACATTATATTATATATAATGCAATAACAATAAATAGGGAGAGCATAATAAATATCACTGAGTCATTTCGAGGAATGTTGAAAATAAACAATTATTACGAGTATAGTTTTTGCTCGATAACCAACAACAGCAATTATAATGATTGAAAACATATAAAGAAAGAAATTGAAATAAAAACACTTGGCTTGGTTTCGCAAAAATTATATTAATTGCTTGATTATTGTTTAGAGTTATTTCAAGACATATTTATCTAAATAAAACTCGAAAAAAGGAGTGTTCAGTGTGAGTTTTCCCTTGGAAAATGGGGTAGTAACACCCTCGAACAATTGTCAAGCAATTGATATAATTTTTGTAAAACCAGTCCAAGTGTTTTTATACTGTGGGCTATATATACAGTCGAGTTATTCTATTTGCGTTTCTATCAGTTTTGCTAGTCGCAAGTGGCTGAAGAGTATTCGCTTGCGTTCTGCCGGAAATGACTGTTTTGACTACCCCAGTAATAACTCCGTTGTTCGATTATCGGAAAGTAATGATAATGTGGGTATTATGCCGGGACGATTACTCGTATCGAATGGGAGGCAAAACAGAAGATTAAAGGCGAAAGTGTATAATTGAATAGGCGCCAGACTTGAAGCGGACATTACTCTGACCGTAGATAAGATTTCCTGTTGAAAATATTTAGACTAGCATTGTTTTTTGCAATATTTTAGATAATCCATACTTCGATCCTTAATCGAAATAGTTCAAATAAACTCTCAGGTTGATATCTACACAATTCTGCCATCGAAAATTTCAATCACTTTCGAGAGTGAATATTAGGCGCATTTCGAATAACATCAAACTCGTTGGAAATACCATAACACGCTGTTTCATCCTATTATGAAAATCGTCAGTGATATGCATACAATAAGTCATGTCTCGATGTTCTTTCTAAACGCATCAAGGCTCTATCTCTTCAAAATGCGAGATACATCTAGTTAATTACTGGCGTGAGCTCCTCTATCGAAGAAACAACGTGAACTTGCTCTAATAAGGTAAGACAGTTGTTGGGACAAGAGCAACAAGATTATAGACTTCCATACAAATATGGCAGGCTTCGTTAAGCACTCTTGAATATCTGTTTTGAAATATTTAGTCCATACTTCGATTTTTAATCGGAAAACTTCAAATACACTCTCAGGAAGATGTGTACACAATTCTGTCAGTGAAAATACATCGTATCACTTTCGATAGTGATAGCGCGTTTCGAATAACATCGAACTCTTTGAAAATCCCATAAAGCGCTGTTTCATTCTATTATGGGAATCGTCAGTGATACGCATCCAATCAGTCAAGTAACGATGATCTTTTTAAACGCATCATGGCTCTATCTCTTCAAAACCCGGGAAACATCTAATTAACTACTGACGTGAGCTCCCTCTATCGAAGAAAAATGTGAACTTGCTCTAAAAGGGTAAAACTATTGTTGGGACAAGATCAACAAGATTAAAGCCTTGTATACAAAGATGGCAGACTTCGTAGAATTTTCATCCGAATATCTCAGAGATTGCTGAGGAATTCCACACAATTTGACCATTGTGTGCGAATAGTCTCTTGCTTTATTGCTCAGATTCACCTCCTAGTAAATCGATATGACCAGTTTCGAAGATTCTTCTATACTTCATAACTAAGTAGTTAGTCTATATTGCGATTTTTAGTCGAAACATCTCAAATTAAACTCTCGAGGAGCTGCTATTTACACAAATTTTGTCTATCATCATTTAGGGAAATATAGTTTCTATGAAATCTTAGTATCTTTTTCCTTTTATTCAATCCAGCTTTCGGGAATTATAATTGTCTTTTATCCGGGAGTAGCTAAAAAATTGAAACAAAAAACAAATATACTTACGATTTGAGATTCAACAACATATGGTTAAATATGCCAGATAATCATATAATTTAAAAAGTTTTCACCTAAAATAGTTAGTACGAGTTGAATATACGTAATGCCAATTGTAAGTTGATATAGAAACGCAAAAACAAGACTACCGAGGCACGTGAAAGGTCTTTTACAAAATAACTTTTAATCAGTAACAACAGCCTAATAAGTGTCGCTAGAAGTACTTGTACATTGTTTGAAAAGTAAAATACTATTCAGAAAATGTTCTTTCGCGATGTTTTGAAGAAAAACAAAACCCTTACATTCACCTTCATTACCTTCAATTGATGTTAAAATCTACGTTAAATATGAAGTTTGGTTATCGAGTTTTCTGATTTCATAATTACTATAGTCGTGAAAACTTTCTTAGGAATATAGCACTTTATTACTTTGAACTATTAGGCAGTTTAACAAGAAATTATATGTCGCCTCCGTAGCCTATAGGCTGGAATGCAGGCCTGCCAAGCAGGAGATCTGGTTTCGAATCCCTGAAACACATCCACATTTGTGCATTTTGATGAGATTTAGTGAGTTTATTATATGGGTAATGTGCAAAAGTTATGGACGCAAAAACTAAAAACTGAAATTCGAATACAACAAAGGAATTATATAATCTATAATCGAGGTATTAAGCAAGTCGACTTCTACACTGGCTTTCGTGTGCGACCGATTACCAGAAAGGAATACGACCAAAGTAAACAGACCTCCCACTACTCCGGCAGACAATGATCCGGGCGACCGAAGTCCGGTGCGTGTGACTCACAAGAAATTGCATCCGAACACGGGGACAAGTCTGACTCAGCGCGATGTAAATTGCGCCACGCGCTATCATCATCGGCGAAAAGCGACAATTATTCCGATGGAATTCCGCGGACCGTTCGACATCAACGAGCTAGAACGACCGATCGACGACGGAGCCTCGAAAGAAAAAAAGGACGCGAAACGAAGATCGAGATGCTAGAATTCGACGGTCCGCAACCGGACTTATTCTAACCAAAAAAATCTATTGAATCCAAAAAATTGAACGAATAAATTTATTACACCATGATTTTTCATCCAACAGCAATTTAACGAATAAGAAATGAATGAAAAATAGAATATTCAGTGCCTTCAGTATAAATCGTTGGATCTAGTACTGCCAGTTTTGCGGACATAATTAAATTCGAGAAGGAAGCAAAGAAAATGGGAGTTTTTCTTCCAAATCAACTAAAACAAGACCAAATATGTACCTACACAAGCCAAAAATGTCTTCCAACCAACGAAATTGATAGTTGGTCGAACTGTAGCCCTTCTTTTCGTCGCTGAGTGTGACTGTGTACACACATTATTTCGTCATTTCATTGTCAGTGCCCTTCTAGTTCAACTCAATTCGTATCCGCCGTTTTATTTTATGAGAAAATCGTTAGATCCTTACCGAAATCTTGAAATCTTGAGAATAATGATACGATGCGGCAACTCCGATTGCAAGAACATTCGTGTTATAAGAAAATAAAAAGCGTTTTTGAAAATCGATGATGATCGAGGGTTATTATGTTCGTGCCTGAGGACGATATAGCAAAATTTAGTCTCGTTGTCTGTTTGGGGCGACTTGGGGGTTGCGGTAAAGGGCGTTTATCGACTAGCGATATTATATTATGCGAATTTAATTTAATCGAGTGAACACTTTCTCGATTCTATAGTAGAACTGTTATATTTATTGGCTGCACAAATTTTAGGGGTGTCAAGATAACTACGACGGGTGTGATTTTCCTCTAATTTCGACATTGAACAAATCGTATTTATTTATATTACGTGGACGAATGAAGATATATGTGGATTTTTCTGTTCGTTAGTCAGATGTAACTTATTGAAATTTCCATGCTTAACAAATTATATTTTTGTTACAAAAAGTGAGTATTTATTCGAATTATTTTTTGCCTTACTTAAAGAATTGTTGTTTTCTCAGTAAATTAATCATTCATACAGAACATTTCTGTTTACAAATGAAACGACGAATTATTTTATCATTTAAATAATTAAAAATTTTAAATATAACTATATACATATATTTAAAATTCTCTGAATTGAGTTACTTTCTATTTTTGGTTTTCATGAATTTTCATCATGCAGGACTTTCAAGACTAAGAATTTGGGGCGGCTCGATATAGGAACCTGCGCATCCGCCATTGTGCATCTACTTCTTTTATAGCGATCTTGAATGAGTGGTGACCCTTGTTTTGAACTTAGTTTTACTTGAATCATATTTTCTTACCAATATATGTATAGCCTCTAACAAGTTCTTTTTGTTCTTATGTGCAGAATGTGTGAATATAGAAAATATCAACACTATATGAATGAAGTCAAAAATTAAAAAAAAAAAAATTATTTAAAAGTATACTTGAACGGTTCTAATGTGATCAAATCAAAACTAAGACCGCTTTAACGAAGATTTTGTTGTCATCATTGGTTTTACGTTACCGTTGACGTTTGTTTATCACTTTTCATTGTGTTTATGTTCGTATCATGCGATAATTTTAAAGCTCAGCATTATAATTGAAATTTTAGAGAAAAATGGTTCTTCGAGAGTGTTAGGCCTTACATTTGGACTTTTTAACTGAAGCTATATGTAAATTTGAAAATGATTTCGTTGAGATGTATGAACTTCAAAGAAGGTATATTAGATTATTAGGAAATCTGGACTATAGCAGCAGTGCATTTTCCTAGCTAGAAATCTTGACTTAACCTTGTCTTTATATTTACGAATGCCTAATTTTCAGTTTATTTTCATAAACTGTGAATTGCATCAACCAAGATCTATCCAATATCTATCTATATTCCTTCCTCACCTTCGTTATAATACGAATAATATAAAATACTCAGGTAAATTCGAATAAAAAATTTCGATTTTCTCAAGATATCTTTTGGGCTGCTACTTCATTTTCAAGAGTTTCTACAGCGTTTGAGTATAACCTCTTGATTATGAGGTAGTTGCCCGAAAGATAAGCTGGATGAATTGTAATATTTTCGTGAAATTTGGTAAATTTTTTCGAAGTATATATTCCGAAATAAATGGAAATATTGACGAAACAATTCTTTAACACTATTCCAGTATTTTGTGGGAGTCCAAAAGACATAACAAACAGTTAAATATCGAAATAGTCTGTCCTATTTGCAAACTAGTCTTCGGTACTTTTTACATTAACTTTTTCAGCGAACACGTCTCGTTCGAACCGAAGCGACCGAAAATTAATTATCGATCAGCGGCGGCCTTTTTCTTTTTCGGGGACAAATAGAACGTGACGTAGCCGCCTACAAAGAAAATTTCCTGTTGTCGCCCTTGGGAAAATTTCCACCCTGTGACGTACATCGGATTATCTTTCTTTTTCCTTTGAACACGGGTGGCTGTCAACAAGAAAATATTGTTTGGTAATCTGAACCTCCGAAACGATTTGGTTTAACAATATGTTGGAGGATTTTGATTTTCCGAGTGAATTGTTGGAGAGTATACCTGATAGTAGGATTCCCTCGAAAAAGGGATTTTGTTGTATTTTTCTGTAGTTTTGTGGGCCAGTAAATAATTTTTTTTTCGGTAATTTACACCAATTTTGCAAATTGTTGCATAGTAAGAGAAGAAGACCTAAAGAATTAATAACAAATTAAAATGTGAATACGTACTATGTAATACGAAATGAAACTACAACTTCCATAACATCGTAATTAATTCATTTATACCTGACCCCATTATTCGTTTAAAGTTAAATCTTACTTAATAATTGTTGAATTATTATAATACAGCAGATTTAGATAAGTTTTATCTATGTGGCATCTTGAGACACGTATGAAGTACATATAATTTTCATTTAATAATAATATTTATTGTAAAACATTCCTTACCGTTCATCTATTACTTTTTTTTCAATAAATACCACAATTACAACTAAGAAGAAAACTTACGATAGGATTGAATTCAATTTTGAGCCCGATCTTCCTTTGAGTCCTCGAACAAAAATATTGGTTCAATTTTACGTTGAATTCGCAATTGTATACAACATTTGAGAAAGAAAAATAACCTTAAAAATATCAATCCGTTAAACCAATTTTACATTCAAAAGGATAGTGATAGTATAATAAGAAAAAATAAATAAACATGCGATAAAAAATTGATTCCTACATTCATGAATACATTCGAATCATCAAAGTACTCTGAAAAATTATAGTGTGCCTTTGTTGAAGCAGATATTTAATTCTCTTTTTAAACAAATGAGCATTAAGTAATTTCAGTTGCATTTCGTTTTTGAGTCGACTTTAGATTTTAAAGCGGTTTGGTTTGAACATTTGCAAGCCTTCGCTAACTTGTTTGAAATGTAATGTTGAATAATTTAGAAATTTGAAAGATATGTTTAATTTTGTAAAAATTGCACTATTTTTCACAAATTGAGTTTTCTTTCAAATAATGAGTATTTCATCGATCCTGGAAAAATCGTACATACTTATAAAAATAGTTGATATTACTCGAAAACGTATTTTTATGAAACGAGCATTCAGAAAACTTTTCATAGCGTTAAACATAGCACTTCTTGTCAGCTTGTGTTGATTCTAAATTGTACATTTTATCAACTGAATGTAAAAGAACGTAGAAATAGTTTTAGCTTATTATACCCTTGGGGATGCTCTGAAATCCGTAGAGAAACATTTGACGTGTTGATTAACTGAAAAAAGAAACTAAAGGCACGCCGCTTAATGTTTTAATTATTTATTTAATTAATTAATTTTCAAGCGAGAACTTTTTATGTAGGTATTTGAAAAAATTATGTTTTTGTTGGTGTTATTGGAATTTCATAGTGTTTCCAAAGATACTCAGTAATGTATCCTTTTCTTCTGCCTTCCGTAAGGAGAGTGCCTCCTGTAATTTCCGAAAATGTTATTCCTTCTATTTGTCATCGTTCTAATTTCCAAAAACGTTATTCCCTCTACTCGTCATCGTTTCGAGCATGCCATTAAGAAACTTCAAGGCTCGTCACGGTTCGAACGTAACGGTGATTCGAGATGACTTCATCTGCAACGGGATGATCGTTCCCTCTTTTCGCAATCGGGAACAACATCTTGTGACCGTCTTGGAAACACGTTGAGTCACTTTCTCCGTTCGCTTCTAATAATCCGCACATTCCCGCATTTTTTCTCTCTATTAACGCGTACGCGCCGCGGCGGATCCTCGCGAGAAACGGCGCCTAAGATTCCAAAATAGCCCGGCGTTTTCTATTTTAGAAATGGCGTATAGACGCCAAAATGCACTTGGCACGTTAAGCGTCTAGCTCTCCGATAACGTGTCCCTTGTTTCTCTTAGATTCTGTTCGTTTTTCTATGGACTATACCGTCGGATCTTTTAATTGCAAGTCGAATGTTGATTTGAAGTTCGTTAACTAATTTCTCACGTCGTTGTTTGATTGAGTTCGCAAGAATTACCCTTTTTTGAAGTAAAAATTTCAGGGGCAATCATAAGAGCAACCATAGACGCGAAAGGGGCACTGAATATTACATATAAGACATAAGACTATGAAATAGAGCAATAGAGACTTAGCAGCAAGAAATGAATGGCTAAACGATAACAGTTTATCGCTGGATGTAAGAAATTCTAACTCGTAGTTTTCGGTACAATTAAAATTCTGAAAGTAAAAAGTAACGAGAATACAACTATTGAAATTGAAAACCAGGACATTGAAAGAGGAAAGTTGTTAAATATTGAGGTATTATGTTAGATGAGAAATTGAGTTTTAATGATCACGTCGACTTAATTTCGTCTAAAATCTCCAAGAAAATCAACTTTCTGAAAAGAATTGGAAAAACTCTGACGACATATGTGAAAAAAGAGAGGAAAAACTCAGCACCTACAAAAGTTACAGAATAGAGCTATGCGAACAATTTTGAAATGTTATAGATATACTTCAATCGAATGCATGTTGAATTGGTTAGAACTAATGCCCAACATCCAATTACAAGAAAATATACACAATGAATAAATAAAATACAAAATTTGGTGACTAGAAATATCAATAATAATATACAGTACAATACCATACAATATTGAAAATTAATAATAGTAATAAAAAATTATCAAATATAATAATCGAAATTTGCAATATCAATATCTAAATATTCAATTAATTAACTGAATTTCTGAATAATGAGTTTTAACTAAACACAGAACAAATCTCTCACTACTCAAACCGGAAGAAATCAAGATACCTCAATGGTTAAGATTGAAGATAGGGTGTTTTTTTTGCAGGCATAGAACTTTTAAATTGCAATAAAACAACGATGGATCATTCGATTGACAAGAATTTTTTTATTCGAATGATAATATTGTGGCATTACATTTTGAATATGATTTCTGGCATATGACCGCCACGGCTGACTCGGATGTAGTCCACTCTGGACGTCCAATTTTCGATGACTTTTTCCAACATTTGTGGCCGTATATCGGCAATAACACGGCGAATATTGTCTTCCAAATGTTCAAGCGTTTGTGGCTTATCCGCATAGACCAATGACTTCACATAGTCCTACAGAAAGTAGTCTAGCGATGTTAAATCACAAGATCTTGGAGGCCAAGTCACAGGTTCAAAACGTGAAATTTGGCGGTCACCGAACGTGTCTTCAATAAATCGATTGTGGCTCGAGCTGTGTGACATGTTGCGCCGTCTTATTGAAACCACAGCTCCTGGATAATATGGTTGTTCAATTCAGGAAGGAAAAAGTTAGTAATCATGGCTCTATACCGATCACCATATTGACTGTAACGTTCTGGCCATCATCGTTTTTGAAGAAGTACGGACCAATGATTCCACCAGCCCATGAAGCGCACCAATCAGTCAGTTTTTCTGGATGTAACGGTGTTTTGACATACACTTGAGGATTATCTTCACTCCAAATGCGGCAGTTTTGTTTGTTGACTCAGCCATTTAACCAGAAGTGCGCTTCATCGCTAAACAAAATTCGCTTATGAAAATCGGGAACAACGGCAATCTCGTTTTGGGCCCATTCGACTGTATTTGCAAGCGTTGTTCAGGCGTGAGTATATTCATGATAAATCGCCAAACCAAAGTGCGAATACATCACTTCTCAGCTGTTAAATCGCTCGCCATCTTCCACAGTAATGCCGACTTAAAGTTCTATACCTCTAAAAAAAACACCCGTTACATTAATGATTAATGAGAAAACTTAATGTACTTATATATTTATATTTAAAATTAAAAACAAATTGTTTCAATGTAGAGTAATAAAAATGTAACATGTGTCAGTGATGTGCAATTATAAAACAAGAAATGCCGACAGTTTCTGTATGCAAGATTGTAGTAAGCTTTTTTCTACATCTAGAAATAGCATATTTTATGAAGGATTCATTGCATTCACTGAATTACTTAGAGTCATAAAAACAATTAGTGACTTCAAGGTATTTAGGCGTTCAATTATTATTGAAAATATATTTTTTGCTAAATAAATTTATTATCATTAAATGAAGTATTTTCTTGTCGGTATTACATTTTCCAAAACAATTGCATGTTATAAAAATATGTTATCGTCAAACTTATTTTAATTTCGACATTTCAAACAAATAATCGAAATCTACAACAAATCTATTCATTTTCTTCTCAAGAACTAAGATTTGGAAATTTCTCGTGGGGACTCTTTATCCATTTTTGAAACACAATAAGGGGGAGTGGGGGGTCATTGCTGTGTTTATTTTTTATTAGCACGAGTCGTACCTAAACTTATTTTCTTATTTCTAGAATTATAAATGCTGTTCATGAACTAATAAAGAATAGTTTACGAAAGTAAGCTATTTTTTATTAAGTAAGCGTGGGAGGGATGGTAAGAGGTTCGTCTTCATTTACTGACAAAGGGGGCTAATAATTGAAATAAATTTGCTAATGTAATACTGGAGTAGCTCTAATAATTTGGTCGCCCACTGTAACTGTGCTTATTCATGACTGACGAGAATGCAATTGCCCATCAGTCGGCGGTATGTTGTAGCATTGTTTTCGATGAAAGAATGAGCAGTTAGTTTACTTGGTAGCCCCTAGATTTCCGAAACTTGCCGTTAATTTTAATGGAGGAATCGTCAAGAAAACGGACTGCCTCGGAATCTCCGGAATTTAGAAAAACGGCCGCGCTGGAATTAACAAAACGTATAACATATTACGTATATCGAATTCTTCGACCGTGTTGTTGTTCTATTTTTGAATACAGCGCCAGGATATTTATCGGACTGTGAAATTTGAGAAATTGAATACAATATATTCTAAAATTTCACGAAATTCTTTATTACATTCGATACATTATTTCACGGAATTTATACGTGAAATGACGAATAGAAATTCGCTCCGAACCGGGGGCATTATAACATTTTTTCGATACATGACGATATTTTGAAATTGTCACTCAGTAAAGCGATATGTTCGTTAAAGATGACGTTTTATCCTCACGAAAATAAAATTTGCGTAAATCAACTCCTGTTAACTGGTGTAATTGTCGTACTTCCCTGAACTTTTATGTGAAATTGATTTAATCAGTTTAAATGTACGAGGACAATTCGGAATGTTGGGCACCAGTGTGGATTACTTATCGTGTAAAATCACGAAAATTTTTATTGTAATTCTCGATTTACGACGGGGTTTCTTGCGTAACTACTCTTAAAATTGAAAATATAAAAGTTTCTCGATGATTTCCTATCGCGTTGATTTCCGGTGTCACCAAAGTTCCTTAAAATATTGATTCAACCGAGTACCTACGAACGAACTAAATAAACCGTCAATAATTATCAATGAATACTTAGGTATAACAATTATATCGTATTAATTGGCTCCCTTTTCATCAATTAACGCTGTTATGTATTATTATTCGTCGATGAGTCATTGATTCGAATACTTTTACATTAGATATTTCTGCTGAGTAATAATCGATCTATTTCTGCGATGACACGCATTATTTGCGGCGATTTTGAATTGGATTGTGTACAGTGGGTGATCATATTATTCGGGCCGCCACGTTAAGTTGCCAGTTCTGTTTTTTAGATAAAAATACGTAGGTTTGTGCTTTATATACAATTTTTTTTGTTTAAAATGACAAACTTAATATTTGAATTTGAGAAATCTGATATTGACAAGAAAATACTTTAAATTATGTCTTATATCTGAATATTCAGTACTGTCAACATTTGCCTCTTTGTCTTCTAGTGTCTGGCATCTTCTTGGCATGCTTTCTATGACTTCAGGATGTTTTATTCGATTATATCGTTTCATTGCCACATTTATATCATTAAAGTGTTCGATCGATCGATATTTTTTCGTAGCAATATAGTTATTTAGACATTTCATTGTTCTTAACTTTTCAAGTTTTTCAATTGGGTTGGAGTTTTGTGAATGTTCACTTCATTCGAACAAGTTTACCTGTTTATTTGGCGGGTTGTTATGACAAGACAACGAGTCTTGAGCAATGGTAGTATTAGTAAAAGAACATAGTAGTTTAGAATATTAGTAGAAAAATATTGAGAGAGTTCACCTAGATTTTTGAGATATTTATAAACCACAGTAAACCATAAAATTACATATGAGCACAAAACGTGACTTGTAATTTCAACTCTGACAGGAATGGCGCCCGAGTTGGGTATTGATACGTTAACAGTGTTGACAGTCCATTTTCTTCAATTAAATATAGTGCAACCACATAATTAAATAAAATGAAATATGATATAACATTTTTCAGTTAAATTTTAAACTTTTCTTCAACGTACTGTTCAATCTTCCATGGTGGCGCTAAGAAAATGATCACCCACTGTATTTCAACTATCGAATCCCGATTTGAAACATGCTCATTTCAAGTAGGTCAAGTACTTTATGAATCAATAATTTGAACGATTATTTATACACTTGATTAATGTCGCCAGTTACTCGCGGTTATTGTTTATTAACATTCTATTTTATTGATTGTCTTCGTAAATAATTGCTTTTTTCGCTAAATGAATGATTTATTGTATGTTCGGAATTTTTCATGACATCTTGCCATGATTCTTCAACTTGTTTCCTTATTTCTAGTATTATAACTGCCTCTCACGAAACAATAAAGAAATAGAATACATTCAAAGAAATGAAGCATATAACAATGGTAAAAGATTTAGTTATTATTGATAACATTCGGAAGGGAATGGTACAAATAATTGTAATAAACCTGATACTAGAACTGCCCTCGTATTCAAATAAATGTCTATTTCATCTAAATTACAACTTTGATTTTGATAAATAACTAACGTCATGGTAGAACTAAGGTCACCGAATTTTTATCACGATCTGAAGTCCCGAAACGGAAACTCAGATGATAATAATTTGCTTCAATTCATCGAGTTATCAATTTCAATCAAGAAGTTCTCTTCACGAAATTGGTTGAAAGCCGCGAAGTCATTCTATACACGCACACACATCCAATTTTAACTAATATCATTAATATTCAAAACTAAGTCAATAAGTCAGTCGGTTTCGTAAGAGCTGCAGATGCCTCCCAATTAACGTTCGCTCCAAGTTGATTGTTTCACTGAATTCTCTTTGATCAACGTCGAAAATGAGAAATCTAACGAAGTTATGCACTTATGACATTCAGCGGTATCTACCGGAATATATACTCGTCGTATTTAATTGGTCTTCCATTCTAATTTCATAAATTTCAACCGTAATGATTACTGTATATTGTAGAACCCATTAAAAGGCTAAAATACGGTCGATTTAATTCACGATTGACAGTTTCTCTACACGGCACACCTCATTTATTCCGACATCTCATTTAAACGCGACAGTTTGTCTTATCCGCTATCCTACCAACTCTTCGATAACCGAAACGTCGAGTAATTATTACTCGACACCCAAATTAACGGAAGGGGGTGATTTAGAGCCTCGAGGCTCACCAGTCCGAATGCTCTTCACTCTTCGAAGTCGAGAAGACGCGTGGGGATGATATGAATCAAGTCGTGGGACGATATTCGATTGATAATGAGACTCAGGTTACGAAGTGGAGGCGAACAAAGTGGGCGATGGTCTTGTAAGTCGAGGGTTATATTTGAAAACAACAAATGAGCTACGACGCAATGCATGGAACCGAATCGTATTTTCTGATTCTATGTTCTGAAAACCTTTGATTAAACGCAATATATTGGTGAACACAAATAAAAAAATGTATTACGGGTACATTTTGCCACCTCCATTTAATCGTATCGCGTAAATATAAAACTGTTAAGAAAGAGATTTTCAAATTTCCAGCGAAAGAATTAACCTCACTTGAACTGTATTCACGTATGTTGACAGCTGACATATGAAGTCTTGCTTTAAAAACGATAAGGAATAAATTTTTTTTTGCAACACTCTATATCCCTGTATATCAAACTTATTAAGACTTTTAGGTCATTATATTCATGTAAAGTTTTTCTCTTAAAATGGATCTAAGAATCACCCCCTTAAGGCGGTTTCAGACGGGGCGCACCAGCCTCGCTTAGGGTCCCTCGGACAATGTGAGTGGCCTCCCTTCCTTCGAGACCACTCACAGTGAAACCAACTCGGGGTGAGCCGTCGTCAGTCGGTTTTTGGTCGCGCATCAAACGATACTCGGTCTCTAACCTGTGAGCCAAGATGACAGTTGGTGCGCTCCGTCTAAACCAGCCTTCATATATGAGCTTGTTATTAAGTAACGCCCTGTTTGTAGAGATTTCAGGTCTAAAACTGATCAGAAAAAGTCGTGTTCCGCATTGTTAATATTAAATCGGTCGACATGCCGAAGTTTTGAGAAGTTAGCCGAACTTGATACAGGCAGAATAAAGGGACTTTTGATGCTCACCACCCCTAAAATAATCGTAAAGTTGATACAAGTTTCTCGACTCGTCAAAAACTTCTGGACCTCATGTGGGATTCAAAACAACTCCCACTGTATTATAACGATCTATCGATTTCGATTTCAGAACATTTTTAGAATTTTAAAGATTAACTACAGGGCGAAGTTCGAAAATTCGTGAGAATTTTTTACTGACAAAGAATTAAAATTTTTCGATAGAACAATTGAACTAAAATGTTACAAAAACGCAAAGAGTAACGGAAAATAATGTAAAGTGAATAATTCTAAAAATTATTCATTCATATCACTCTCGTAAAAATAAAATTACATTTCAAACAACCCAACACGTATTTTTATTGGATAATCGATCGATTCGAGAGGCGAAAAAAATCGCAATTAATCACGACGGTCGCTATTACGACCTTCGTTTTCAATTTATTATTCCGATATTAAAGCATTGAAATTTTCATACGATAGAAGAAGGATAATCAATCGGCAGTGCGAATAAGAGATTTCAACGATTATTATCCAAAGCGCGGACCCCATCATTCACTTCGGGGGTGACGTAATAAATTCGATTAATGAAGTTTTATTGTATTCGAGAATTCCACCGAACCATCATTAACGAGCCGGAATTCCGATTATTTCATGCATAAAATCAGTTTTAGAAACAGGCAAACAACGACAATTGTTTCACTCTCCATACTTCGTTTTGGATAGATTGAACACGGTTTTTAACGATTAGTCAACTAATTGAACGAAGCTAAAACTGAAAAAATCAAAACCACTATCAAACGGGAACAAATCTAAAGGTAAGTGCCCACCTGAGACTGTCTCGAGATCAGTCGCAGGGGGTAGAGAAGAATAACAATGTCGATATCGATTGATCAATATCGATATCTATAAATATGAGAGACGAACAAAAGTTCATTAACGAGCCGGAATTCCGATTTTTTAATGCATATAATCTGTTTTAGAAACAGGCAAACAACGACAACTGTTTCACTCTTCATACTTCGTTTTAGATAGTTTGAACACGGTTTTTAACGGTAAGTCGACTAATTTGAAGAAGATAAAACTGAACAAACCAAAACCAGTATCAAACGGAAACGAATCTAAAGGTAAGTGCCCACCTGAGACTGTCTCGAGATCAGTCGCAGGGAGTAGAAGAGAATAACAATGTCGATATCGATTGATCAATATCGATATCGATAAATGTGGGACACGAACGAATGTTCATCGCTGGCTATCAGAACGATTAATGTATCATTTGTTGACAGATATACTTTTTATTTGCCGATAAACAATCATCAATTGCAATTTCACACCAACTATACTGCATCATAATTCGTGCTCTCACATAATCTACAATAATACAACTGTTCCGATAATAAAAATCAATTTTCATCATCACTTTGAGATATGCCTGAATCGCAAACGGATAGAACTACGTACAGTTTTTCCAAAACATTTAAAATTACCAACACGAATTATTAAATTCCCTAAGTCCTGAATATTCTTTCCGTTGGTCTTTCTGTAATTTTCTTATCATAATCGATATCGAATTCTGAAATTTAGTTCGGTTTAACGACCCGAATCGAGAATGACAGTTATTCTATTGTTTCCGTCATATCTGCGATTGTTGTAGTAAAATAAAACCTTTGTTCTTTCGTTATTAATTGAGGCGTATTTTCTGTCATCTAGACAGTTCATCACATTTTACGACTTAATAAAATCGAGGAGAACAGCGACACAATATCCGGATGACCGGGGTCAATAATTTAATCAATATACACTTTGACCAATGAATAAATACTACTCGAATGTCAATCAATTTGCCCCGTTATTTACCAAGAGATCGATTAATCAAGTCGGTGCATCGATTTGCATTAACAATACGAGTTTTATAGACCGACTTCATTAATTGACAAAGTGAGAGATGATTTTCGTTCGGGAATGTTTCTAAATCATTTCGACTAATCTTCCATAATGTGTAATGTTAGTATTGTTCTTGTTATTGACTTAATAATAACAATAAGTTCTTTATTCTCAACAGGTATAATACCCAATTACAGAAAATATAATTTTGAATAATAAATAACTAAATAATTAAAATGAAAGAGATATAACAAAGACCTCAATCTAATCTTAAAAACTACAACAGTAACTAATAACTACATTATAGAATTTAATGAAATAGCACAAAGAACTCGATTCAAATCGATTCATTTTAGTTAATTTCCTTTGTCCACATAACTCCTAATAATAACTTCTATGGATTCAAAGTGAATGTCACAATTATTGGCAACTCTATTGAATGTAGACCCCATAAACCAAATGGGGGATTGTATTAGCCAGTTGGTCCTTGGAGATTCTGTAGTACGAGAATTTTGTCTAGGAACACGAAATTTCAAAGCGGACAAAAGATAAGGACAATCAATACTGTTGTGCTGTAATTTGTACAAAAATTTGAGTGATAAAGTTTCTCTCCTTCTCTGCATTGAGATTAAACTAAATATACTCAATAATTCGTTATGATTGACTCCTCTCTGTGGATAAACTTTATCCTCCCTCCAAACTAAGTATTTCAAGAACCTTCTCTGAATGGCCTCAAGATGCCGTTGATGGCAAGTGCAAATAGGATGCCAGATCATGCTGCCATACTCCAACTTGCTACGGATTAGGGTATTAAATAGTCCTATGAATGTTGAGGAATTATTAAAATATTTGCCATTGCGTATAACGAATCCATATATTTTTGAGACAGATGAAATAAGTTGGGTAATGTGTGGAATTAAGGAAAGCATCCGATCTAACACTACACCAAGATCTTTCACCTTATCAGAACGAGAAAGAACCTGACCACCGACGCTATAATCACACTCAATTCGATCTCTTTTCGTTGTGAAAGAGACAACATCAAACTGTGACACATTCAAACTCAAATAATAGTTCCAAATCGTCCGTGAACATCTCATGTGGGGTGTGAATATTATCCATCAGATCATTTACGAACAGAATAAATGACGTGGTCCAAAATTAGACCCTTGAGGTATTTCAGAGGTACGTATGAACTCTGTTGTTACCTGGATCATTTTTGTTACTCAGGATTTCGGAACTCGTATTCGAATATTAGAAGTCAGATTCAGGCAGGCTGAAATTACGATTTTCAGAGACAAATTCTACTTTTGTAGATCGCAATAGAAGTACGACGGTGGTGTGAAAAGTTTCTTGGCTGACCAAGACATTAGGTCTACTTTTGGAGCGGCGTCCTACAGTACCAGTCCTACTGAGCTTGTATGTGAAGTTTCAGCCCAATCGCTACGTTATTTTGCGTTTGAGAGCACATTGCTCGAGACGCTGCCTTTGTTTTCGTGAAAATGAAATAATAGTATTGAGAAACATGCTGTCATCAAATACTGCGTGGTCGTGCCGGAAACTTTTCACCCCATCCTCGTATCTTGGTTATATAGTCGATAGACATGGCTCGCACGTAGATCCGGATATAGTCAAGGATGTGGTAGAAATACTCATTCCTCTTGAAACGCCAAGGAAGTACGATGTGTAGTTGGAACATTTTTGTGGTATCGTAGTTTCATACCAAAATTTTCTGACCTAATTGCTCCCATAACTGCTCTTATGAAGAAATCTTCAAAATTCTGTTGGACATCTGAAATCGATGTTGCATTTGCGAAAAAAGGAAAAGATGCCTCCTCCTATTATAAGCTGTTTGAACTATAAATTGCCATTTCAAATACAGACAGACTCCTCTGGCTATGGAATAGGTGCTGTTTTGTCTCAAACAAATCCTGAAGGGCTAAAACATTTGCCTTTTGAGCAGGTGATTGATAGGGCATTTTCTTTGACTGCGGTATCATTTTTATTTATCTACATGTATCTATCAAGAATTGTTTTTTTATTCTCTCGTTCTATCTCAGTTGGCATATTAGAAAATTCCGAAACAAATTCGTAATGAATTAATTCTATCTTATCAACTTGCTCGATAAAGGCTACATCTTGAATTGACGTCATATTTCGATGAAAAATTTAAGTGCATATGTAGTTAAGCTGAGGGAAAAATTTTTCAATTTTCATGTTGCTATTTCAAAACTCCATTTATATAAACAAATTTATATCAATTGAAATAATATCACATTATATTACAATAATAGAAGCAGTAAGCCTGACTTAGAGTTTATACAATATTTGTATCAAGTCTTCGATACTTCTGTTACGTGTCCAAAAGCACGAAAATTTTCAAAAATTGACAAAACTGCCCTAGTATACGAGGGCAGGGTGAAAAGTTTCCGGCCTGACCAAGAAAAACTATGTTCAAAATTTTTTCTGCTGTATTTTTTAATATAACATCAACACTGATACTTTTCTCTAACGGTGTTCTAATTTATTTATATCAGTTTTAAACGTAAATTCGTCCAGATCCTCAAAATCATGATTTAAAGTTTTGATAACTTCTTCGTTGCTCTCAAATCTTTTACCGTCAAGCCATTTTTTGAGGTTAGGAAACAGGTTTTAGTCCCTGGGGACTAAGCCAGGAGAGTAGGGAGGATGCGGCATCAAATCAAACTTCAATTCGTGGATTTTGGACATGGCAACCATCAACGAATGCGCTGGTGCGTTATCGTAATGAAAAAAAAAATTTCGTCGCTAAATGAGGTCGTTCAATTTGCACCTCGTCCTTCAAACTTTGCAAAAGTCTTCGTAGTATTGGCCAGTGATAATCTTAATCTTTTCAAGATAATCAATGTATATAATTCCTCATTCGATATACAGGTTGTTGTAAAATTTCCGATACGATATACAGAGTGTTATCAATTAATTCTCTCTACACAAATTTCGATTATGCAATACCGCAGTTTATTACGCGGTCTGTTTGAAGAAAAAACGATGACTCCGCTATAAAACCGCTTTATAGGCGCATTTGATACAGACGCATTGACGTAATTGCAATTAACTCGAAATGAAACATTACCTCATTACGGAAAACAATGGATTTGATAACCTAAAATTGTGTTATGACAGAAGTATCGAATTTTGCTGGCATTGCAGCGAGTTGTGAACGTCGACCGTGAATTTTGAAATGCATAATGAATCCTACAAATAATATCGATTAGTTAACGTATTAAGGGGGCCACACAGATATTACCGGAAGCTTAGGAGGCTTCGCTTTGTTTTCTTTTCTTAACTTGGAATTGGTTTGTGTTTTCGTTAGCAATATTGATTTTTGTATTTTACTTATCTATGCTGGAATGCGTAATGCATTTTCAGGGATTCCCAAAATAATGGATATCCTTAGCACGTAATGAACGGTAGTACGGGAATAACCGTTCAAAATTTTAAACGTCGAAACAAATGAACGTGTTTATCTTTAATATTTGTAAT
The DNA here is from genome assembly GCA_030704895.1 of Henosepilachna vigintioctopunctata. Lineage (NCBI taxonomy): Eukaryota > Metazoa > Arthropoda > Insecta > Coleoptera > Coccinellidae > Henosepilachna > Henosepilachna vigintioctopunctata. The sequence goes on from JARQZJ010000126.1 coordinate 1,958,489, forward strand.
ATTTATCGTATGTTTGTCATTATTATCGGATATTGTTGCACAATGGTTAATTGTAATCAATCGTTAACTGTAAATTCCCTTATTTTAGTTTTGTTCTTTATTTCAAAACATGATAAGAGCTCTTCATGAATTTCACATGAATTGTGTCATGAAGCCACATTTTTAAAAGTTTCAAAAATATTTCATATAGTGTACGATATTGTTTCGGTATACAATACCTTCGTCAGTATCAGTAACTACTGAAAAACTTGAATATTGAACTTGAAAGACTGAATATTTTTGAAATTTTTAAAAATGTGTTCAATATTAATAGTGGACTAGGAATTTCATTACTTATTTCTCTCCCCAATCCTGTTGATAAATTAATGAAAAATATTAATTGAAAAATACAAGTTCTGATGTAAGGTGGAGAACTATAGGTGGATAATCTCGAACCCTAGCTCTTGAGTTTACACGTTTGTGTATATTTGTGAGTTTGATGCTTCCATTGAAGAAAAACAATGATCAATATGAAAGATTCCAAAATCAGTTTCTTTCTAATCAGGAACTGCGTTGGTATCATTCTAATTTTAAAAAAATGAGTATTCAGAGTTTTCTTGATCTGAAGAATTTCTCAGATATCATTTCTCAGGGGTAAATAAGAGATTATGCATTCTATAAGTTATTTCTTCAAATATATCAGTTATTTAGTTGCAAAACTAACGAGAAAAAATTATTAACGAAAGATCACCTATGGGTTGAGGGGGCGCATGTACAGAGGAGTTCGTTGAAATCAAGGTAAAACTTTGATTGAATCTCTTTGATTTCATCCAAAATTGTTTCGTTTTTATATATATATTACATATTGATTCAAGGGTTCATTGTTAAATTTAGACTTTAACTACCTACTCAGAAAATGAGTTATTTTAGAATTTTGAGATTTATGCTTCCGAAAAATATTTCCGAACAGTTGATGCAGTTTCAAATTTCGTAGACGTAAACAAATATTTACGTCTAATTATAGGTCAGCTTATCGTCATAGACTATAAACACGCGTCTTTACACGTGGCTAGGAACAAATAGTCAAATAGCGTTAAATCTCACAAACCAGGTGGCCAATTAACATCCTCACTTTTTGGGATGTTTCTTTCTTCAAATTAAATCAATATAGCATCTGTACTTATCTGATGATACCACAATGTTTGTTACATTTTTTTGATGCATCAAATGGTTACAGGTCTTCTTTACCACTCGATACATTTTGAACGTCGTAATATTCGAAAATTTCGAGCAGATGATTACACCTTTTTTTTACCAGTTTCTTAGGATAAGGATAAAACGTCAAGGAAAAATTTAAAAAAATGATTTTCTAAACTATTCAATTTAAGTGAACTCTGAAAGCAAGGTTCACTTAGATAATTAATATCAAGTTCCCCTAAAGGAATAAGAAGTTCCAAGCTTTCTCAATTTTCCAGAAAGCGGCACTCATCTTTTGTTTAGTTTTCGTAGCTCATTATAACACCTCGGGGCATTCTATTATCACCCGGTGCACCGAAAACGAATTTGAAAAGCTCAAAATACGTTTCATTCCGCCGTTCGTATTATTCGGGGTTTCCGTATTCGATCGAGTCCAGAAATGGGGATCGACCTCGAGGTCAAGAGCGACGTCGGCTCGCATCGCTTACGTATTCAAAATTTATTCCCCCATAGAACAAGAGTGGCCGTAGATTATCGCGGCCTACAAAGTTCACCACGTACATATTATATCTGCATCGTATTATCATAAACATTTTCATCCGCATTAAAACATTCAAGTTAGATTATTCCGTTCGTTATTATAAATTATATAGTTGAGCGAGTTTATTTTTAGATTTCTCTCCGTCTCTGTCGATCTCCGTATCTCTTTCCGAGTCGCGACGGGTCTTTACAAGCGTAATTTTTCATTCGGCTAAGTGAATTCCACAGGTTTTTTTCTCTCCGAGAATTCCGGTGCACTACGAACGAGTTTATAAACATTCGCACGCGAAACGTCTTGGCGATGGTCGAAAATTACCGCAAAAGAAATATCGTTGTATTACTCACGATCTGGTTTCGAAAAACCGGGCATTATTCCTTTCCCCAGCTGTTTTTTCCGATGCGAATACTCGTTTTCGATATATTTGGTTCGTAACAATCTGCAATCATCCTAATAATCCAGATTGTTTCAAATTTTGAAAAATTACTTCAATATTGAATTGAAATTTGAATTTGAAAGCATTTCTGGCAATTTTGCGGCAATTAAAGCCTTGTAAGTATCTTTCCTTTTTTTTTGTTCTCCCGCATTTGAATCGGGAGAAGCAGGTGGAGTAGTTTCACTTTGATTTTGTAACCTTGTAATATTGGTTTAGTAATGTGTCAATGGTAATGCTTTTCTCATATATAGTTTCTTGAATTTCTTCCAAAAAAAGAGTTGATATCTTGGTACAGTTTCTTGTCACTATGTTTCACATCGTTAGATATTTATGATTGCCTAGGCTTGTGATTATCAAGAAATTGTGAATACTTCATTTCAGAAGTGAATGAAGAGTTGTCAGAATTCAAGTTGCAAAAGAATCTTCACTTTATTGACCAATAAATAAGTAAAATTTGAATGTTTATTGATCGTCGGTTTATTGGGACCAAGAACCCTCTTCGAATCCTTTAGCAGCTTCTTCAACATCTGAATAATAATTACCCAGGGAGTCTTCATACTTTGTGTAATTTTGCGTAACAAAATATAACACCAAGTCTATTTCGGTGTCGCTCAATTTGAAGCATCCTCTAATATATATTCCACAGCATCGTCGATTTATAACTCTACATACTAGATTCATAGAATCGCGCTGTTGTCACGCAATAAAATGACATTATCATAGATTCTTTCGTCGAACACAGACGATATCTTATTCGAAACAACACACGTTCTTCTTTGATCACGTGTAATATCTAAATCGTCGCCAACTTCGCACCCGACGGGGAACCTCTCTCTTTCCTTCGTTCGCTAGACGTTTCCAACGTTCAAGGACATTTTCAGCGAGCAGGGTCAACGTTCCGTCCGGCCACAGAGCGGCGTGCCGGGATGCGGGCACAGAAACTCGCGATTCTTTCTGTACCTCGCGAATCTATGCTATGTGTCACCGCCTTTGTGAACCGGGGGTCCGGTGCGTTCTTCTACTTCCAAATACGGCCTCGCGGAATGCGTCTTTTTTCCAGTCTTGCTTATTTGTACCTAGTATAGGTGTATTGAATGGGCGGATGAAGTTTGCGATTGAATTAGTCAACGGAACGTGACTAGCTCTGGCAATTTAATGAAAATAATAAGTGACACTAAATAAATCTAAACGTGAATCTTTCGCATAATACCGAACTTGTTCTTGCTGTTCGTTAATTGAATATAATTGAAATTTCAGGGAGTTGTTGATTGATGAAGTCGATTGTCGACTATCGAATATGGATGTTTGTGGACGACCTTCCAAGTTCTTTATAAGGTATTTTTGAAATGAATGGGTTCGGTATTGGAAATAAATATATCTTCTTCAATTTGGTATTAGTTAACTGTCATTGGCTCCTTGGCGCCAGACAGATACACGAATTAGCAAGGAATAGTATTCATTGGAATTTATTTATTTATTTTTTCAATGGGTTATTAATGGGCTCTTGCCATAATTATTTTTCACTTATTGTTTCTTTGAAAAATTAATTTTTTGTTAATCGTATTGAAAGAAGTTTTCTTCGCACATTTTCGAATGTTTGAGGTTTTAAAGGAATCCAGTTAACTTAGTTACGAAACTATTTCTACGAAAAATGAAATGGATTTTTACATTTGGTAAATACCAATGAATCATTGCAGTTTTGATTTTGAAACTATTTCATTTTATTTGAACTACCATTGATTTCATTTTGAAACTAGAAATATTCTTGTTAAATAGTTTGCTTTTTCTAATAATATTTTTTTGTTACAGGTGAGTCACGCTCAGTTTTCGGAAGTTCCTGATTTTCAAAGTGAAACAGTAAGTGAAGTTAAAACACCGATAAACATACCAGCTCTTCTTCTGGAAACAATAAATATTTTCTCAGAAATTTTAAGCCATCTCTTCTTATTTGAATGTTAAAAAGTTTAGACTTTTTTTTCAATTCCTCGTTTTCGAAAACTATATACTTATTAACACTTAGGACTAAAAAAGAGGATGGAAACAATTGTATTTTTGTATACTTATGTACCTGAAAATTTTATAAAAATACACATTTTTATTAACTCAAATACTCATTCGGAAATTTCGAAAAAAATTTTTTGGAAATGTGATTGGGGTTTTTATTGGGGCCCACCCATAAAATTTCAAGTTTAACAATGTGGTCAGCTGTGACTAGGACGATGAGGGGGGGCCAAAGATCACGAAATTGTATGACTTAATGTATAGGTGACCCCTGATTATATTATTCAGCAGTCAGAATATTAGTTGAAATTTTATTTTACCATGTACATTAATATGTATCAGCTATAATTATATCTTTATCTTTTTCGCCATATAGATCGTAGTAAGAAGCTTCATATGCCCTTTGGTAGTAAAATTTTGTAATGCCTGATGAAAATTCAAATCAAATCGGCGTTGATACTAAAAGCAATTTGAAAAATCGGGGACATTTGAAAACAATCGCGCATTAGACATCTTATTTGAAGGAAATTGAAGAATAAGCAACAGCATCTGGAAAAAATACGCATTGGATATGGAAGGGGTTGAAAGGTTCGAATTTATTTAGATTTCGGTTGAAAATAGCCTTCTGTGTACATTAGATGTAGTTAATTCTCTCGGTCGAATTTTTTTTCCATCTTCCTACGATGTTTGAGTCGAATGAAACAGTGCTTTGTTCTCATGATCAGAAAAATCTATAAGATGAACTGTTCTTCTCTATTGGACAATTCTTCCTGATGCTAAAAATGCTCTAATTAATTGACCATCTCCTGAAGATTTTAAATAGGAAATTCACAGCAAGGCTGGCATAAATAAATGTTTTTTTGGTACTTAATTACATGTTAAATATAGTAACCTGTTTCAATATTGATCTTTCCCTAATTATCATATTTTTCCACAAATCGTAGATGCTTTCTACACACTTTGTGTCGTTCCATATGTTTGCCCCACCTCCGGCTTCTCGAATATCGTTTCCTCGTCTCTGCAAGGTTTTCGCGGGAAACTGTGGCGAACGTAACTGAAAATTACGAAAATATTCCGTTCGATTCGCACACAGGTTGTTCCATTCTTCGGCCGGTGTTGTCCAGATGATCATTTCCGCAATAGGTATCTCTCGGGCGAAATTTGACCTTCTTTCTCGCGCAGACGGCCTTCCCACCGGCGAATTCGACCAGCCGCCACTTCTACCGTGTCTTGTCTTTTCCTAAAGCTCGGTACGCAATAGCAGATTTATATGTGTTGCGGGTAATAAGGGTACAGCGGGGAAATCCGTTTAACACCGCTTAACAATAACAACAATAATAACAAATATTTATTCGAAAGTAGAATATCAATGCACTGTTATTTCCGTAATTTAACCTTGATTTGTCGTTTTTGGCGTAAACTCTTACAGGTTTGACTTGTTTTTCGACGAGATTTCGAAAGCCAACCGTAGATGTTTCTGCCCTCATGTTGAATGAGTTGTAGGCACCTAATATAGGTACGTTAATAATCGATACCAAGTGTAAATATTGGTCCATGTTCAATTCTCAAGTTGTTGTTATGTTCTCAGTGGAATATCAGTTATTGAAAATTTGTTGATGGCATCTTCATCTTCAGAGAAACACAGAAATGAGTTTCCATGAAATTCATTAAGAACACTTTGAGAATAATTTACAGCAGAAATCTGCAATGAAATTTCCTATCATTTCGTTTATCATAAATAACATTGTACTGTCATTGTCATTTACTCATGTCAAATTGTTTTTTTTTAACCTCTATCAATTATTATTTAGAACGAAGTACAATTGTCATTAGAACTTTTAAATTTTTATAGAGTTTAATTTTATCGTATAGATAAAAATACATGGGTTACTTCCACAAAAGTTTTCAACACTCTCGGCCATAAGTCATGCATCGGAAGTTGTATTAAAATCCTGATAATGACTCAATAGCCCTAACCGTCGATTCACTATATATTCAAGAAATTTTTAAAGAATAATTACCGTTTTCCTATAGTGAATCATTTCATAGGATTACTTATTTCAGTAGTTCTTTTATTCTATTTTTTCTTCAGTTATATTTTATTTTTTTCGTTCGATTGAGTCTTTTATATTTTCATATTCCTGATGATTTTCTTCGATGAAACGTTGTTTCGCGTAGTTGTCCGTTACGTGTACGGTTTCCTTTAGGGTAATCCCGTGGATTCTTGGACGTTCTTTCTCGCTCCTCTGCAATAACAACGGGAATGGGTGCACGACACCGAGGACCCTAACCGAGCCCAACTTCGCTATCGATTTCCATTCTCCAATTGGAGAGTAAACGATAACTTTCGCCCCTAGCAACAAGATGTGGAACAGAAAACGCCAAACTTTCGCCTCGCCAAAGTATCCTCACTATCGAAAAAAAAAACAAATGCCCCAAAAAAATTGTTCTTACTTACTTATTAAGACATTCTCGAGTAGGTACTTTGAACTTTCGTCGATAGTTTCGTATTTATTTTAAACGAAAATGTTAAATATTTATTTGTAGTGATTTATTCCCTGAATTCTGTTTAGAATCTGTCAATAGGTACAGATTTCTTGAGAGTATTTTCGGTACACTTCTAGACTTTTATGCACTCCTATTTCACCGCGGGAAGAAGAAGAAAGAGTAACAGGTAACTCTCGAAAAAGTCTTGTTTATTCTAACTTCTGACGATTTACAATTTACGAACATACAGAATGTTCTATTAGCGTGAAAAATCCCGATTTTCCTTCATGTTTGTTTCAGTTGTATTGTTAGTATTTTGTTTTTAAATTATTTCATTTTGTTATATATTGTTGTTGCGTTGTATTTGTTTGTACTAGAGGACGTCTTCGCTTAGGTACGTGTCTGTCCATATGACTCTTCGTCTCGAGATTAATCGCAGAGAATTATCGACTTGAGATTACTTTCAGTCTCGAGACGAAATCTTGAGACTGCATCAACAGAGTGTTTTCTCCCAGGTGGGACCTTCATACGACAAAGTTGGTTGAAGTTTCAACTTATTTACACATTCATACTTCTTTACATATTTAATACTCTCAATAATACTCTTGTCAAATCTTATACGTGTTTTCGGCTTTTTGAGAACTTCTGTTTTAATTTTTCCCAGACGAGACGTGAGACCTCGACGGTCGTGAGGTTTTTGGGACGAACCGGCGACAGGAAAATTATTTTAGCCTATATAGACGGCGCGGGGAAATCTGCCAGATGTTGAAGTTTTCCGTTTCGAGTTCATTCGATATAATCTCTGTTTCATTCGCTCGATGTTGTGTTCGTTTGAAACGGTTAATTTAACATTTTATATTCGAAATATAATAGACTGACTGTAATTCAAAGTGTATGTCACATTTATTATCAACTGTATTGAATGTAGACTCCGTAAACCAAATGGGGGATTGTATTAGAGAATTGGTCCTTGGAGTCTCTAGGTCGAATAATTCTGTAGTACAAGAATTTTGCCTATTCACACGAAATCTCGAACCGGGCAAGAGATGGGGGCAATTAATACTGTTGTGCAGTAATTTGTACAAGAATTTGAGTGATGAAGTTTCTCCAAACTAAATCAACTCAATAATTCGTCAGGATTGACTCCTCTATGTGGATAAACTTTATCCTTCCTGCAAACTATGAATTTCAAGAGCCTTCTGTGAATGGCCCCAAGATGACGTTGATCGCAAGCGTAAATAAGATACCAGATCATGCTGTCATACTCCAACTTGCTACGGATTAGAGCAGCCTTTCCCAAAGTGGGCGATAACGCCCTCTTGTGGGTGAAGCAGGCTTAAAAGGGGGCGGTAAGAGACCCAGAAAAAAATGGAGGCGTTGTGTCGAGGCCTGGGAGGCGATTTGAAATTTCATCTAGCTAAAAGAAAATCTAAGACATCGACTGAGCTCTCGACTACAACTTGTTAACATCAACTATTAAGAGGTTGCTCAAATTCAGTTTGATATTTGTCTTCGCGTAATTCATGTATATACGTCTTGGATATATACGTCTCGTATATATGTCCTGATTTATTCAATAAATAAAAGAATCATGTCAATCGGTTGCTCCGTTTCAAAATGAAAGTAGACACAAACGAACAAATGAAATAGCAATAGACACACTTTCGCATTTTGATAGTTATTAGTTTTCCTAGATAGCTGATTTTCGTAGCGGGCAATCATGTTTTAACAAGTTTTTGTCGAATAACCCGATTTGTGCATTCCTGAGTCAATCGGCTTGTTAATAGAATACTTGTTCTTAGTTGTTGATAACGATTGAGCGTCGAATGAAATAAACGAGTTTATGCATGTTTGTCGTGTGGCGACTTGCGACGGTTCTTTATAGAATCAATTATGTTTGACAATAAGTTGGGTAACATTACAAAATATGAAATTTCTATTATTATACGAGTCAAAACTATATTCTTTCAAAAACGTCAATATATTGACGAAAAATAGTGCAATAAAACATTTTATGTGATGTAGTATTGTAGAATATAACTCAATTACGTAGTCCGTCCAGAGCTTTTGAAAAACGTCTTGGTTTGTTTTGCTTACCGAATGCAATTTTCCGTGTTTATTGTATCAAAATATGTATGTTTCATTTCCTGATAAGGTAAACCTTGAGCGAATTAGTAATTTATGAGATCAATTCATGGAATAATGCATCTCATTGCCATTAGGTGGAACTGTGAGTTCCACCTGCTTGTTACAAATAAATTGCACGTGTATGATTTTAAAGTTTTTCAATGAATATCTCGGGAAGCACGACTGTGATTTTTTTTTAATTCAGTGAACCTACAGTTTAACGCCGGTTCCGAACGGCCATTGGGCTTGTAATCGATGTACATTACCCAGCATATTTCATTATTTAAACTACTCAAATCATAGACAAACACAAACACCCATGCCTTCAGCGGGGCTCGAACCCGAGTTCTACCGCACCATAGTCCGGAGTTCTGCCGACTAAGCTACGAGACCGGCTTTATCTGTGATACTTGTATTTTATCTTGAAACACAGATTTTGAAAACTTTTTGCATCATGAAGAAAGTAAAAATGTTTCAGTTTATTCAATGAAAATTATAATTGCTCACACAAGAATTGTTGAGCAACGCCCTGTACATTAGTTCCACGATTACTCTCTCTTATGCAATTGATAAAACGACATCTTCAGAGCCCAAGTCGAATGAATGTTTCGCAGCTGCCATACGAACATCTTCGTGAGATGGGTACTCGTAGTCATGAGAAAAGAGCGATCGTAAGTTCTTCCATCGAGCTACCCGTCTTGAACTTTCACAGCGTTATCTCTCGAATTTCTAATTCTAGAAGAATATGCGCTACATTACCTTACCGGTGCTTATTTCGAAACGGGCGATTAGACCGCTCACGTCGGTATTTTTAGTTGCGATCTTAGAAACACGAGCTTTCGATTCGAAGACAGCTTTCCATCCGAGTACCTACTGTTGAATTCTTACGTTTGTCCGCCGCTTCGGTCAACAGCCGAAGATTTACAATCGATATAAATGGAATAAAAACACTTGGCTTAGTTTCAAAGAATATATAGATGATTCTTGACAATCTATGAGTCGATCGTAGGTCTGAATTTGGTGAAATTGCTGAACTCGCAGATGAAATTAGAAATTGTAGGTCTGGCCATTACCACCTTTAAAACCTACCACCTTTATTTTAGGTTGTAATGGCCTGGTGGTTGAATTAGGAATTTCTGAATCGTAACAACACCAACGTCAACAACCTTATAGACGGTCGTATACCTTAAATTTCTGCCTCCTTAATTTTTTGATTGTAATCTCTTCTGTTCCCAAAGCTTGGAGTCCTTCTCTTTCGAAGGACTCGTCCTGAGTACCATAATCTTGTTTACAACCGATATAAATGGAATAAAAACAACTTGGCTTAGTTTCAAAGAAGTATATCGATAAATCTTGACGATTTTGACATAGATCCAAATTCGATGAAATTGCTGAACTCACAGATGAAAGGAAAAATTCTGGGTCTGGTTATTAATACGCACAACACCTTACCATTAACCACCTTATTGTAGGGAGGAATGGTCTGGTTGTTGAATTAGGAATTTCTGAATCGTCCCAGCACCAACGTCAACAACCATATTAATGGTCAAATACCTTAAATTTTCCTTCTTCGTCAATTTCTCAATTGTAACCCCTTTTGTTCCCAAAGCTTGATCGTAGATCCAAATTCTGTGAAATTGTTAATTTTAATCTCTTCTGTTCCCAAAGCTTGGACTTCAAACATTTTTACCTGCTTCTTCTCTTTCGAAGGCCTCATCCTAAAAATCATAATCTTGTTTACAATCGATATAAATGGAATAAAAACACATGGAGTAGTAAACTCAAAGAAGTATATCGTTTTATCTTGATAATTTATGAGTTGATCGTAGATCCAAATTCTGTGAAATTGCTGAACTCGCTTTACCATTTGTCGTCATTTTTCGTTTTTTCGTCGAGAATTCTTAATTTTAAACTCTTCTGTTCCCAAAGCTTGATATTTAAACGTTCTTACCTGCTTCTCCTCTTTCGAAGACCTCGCCCAAAGCACCATAACCTTTCTTCAACCATATTTCCTCACCTACATTTTCATAGGAGTCAAAGATGTAGAATACATAAATGTTACACCGGAGAATAGTTCTTCAGTTTTGCTCCTGAAAATGGGGCAACGTTCCGAAATAATCGATATATTTCTGTGAAGCTTAGCGTTTTTCATTCAATTTATATCGAATCATGCTTCACCAAGTGAATCATCAATCAAGTTATTAATGTGAAAATAATGACAAACCTTATGTACATGAAGAAATTCAGGCAGATGCCCTTTTTTAAATGAAAAATGTACAATTATCTGGCTTAAAAATTGTACCACCTTCCTGTGTAGGGATGCATAAGGGTTCCTATAGATAATAATAGAACGCCTTTCTTTTTTAAATTCTCGGCGACGTTCGAGGATTTTAAGATTTAAGACAACGATCTTAAGATCATTGCACTTCTTCAGGGGTTTAGGGTAGATGGAAACCATCTTGGTAGCCTATCTCGAATTCCTACTGATTATTCTCATATCAATATTCTCGTAGGTTGATGGTAATATTGCGTTGACGAAGCTCCAGATCCATCTCTAGATACTCTTTCATTAATTTCCAATAGAAAATTAATCCACTTTAATGAACAACGTCGCAAAGTGTATATATTGTCGTTTGGATTATGAACTCGTGGAAATTTGAGAAGATTAGAAATTTATCAAATAACGTAATAATGAGGAAACATTATTCGGGATGATAATTTTCTGTAGCATCTCGTGATTCCTAATTACCCTCGATATTTGATCCCCGAACGGGGTCGCCTTCGGTATTGCGGGCTTCGAATATCGATAGTAGATTACGCACGTGACTCAAAACTAATAAGATAGGGTGGTAGCCACCCGATTGAATGTGTAGCTATCGGATCATCGACAGGAAATAGTTTCGTCCCGTTGTATTGCGATGTCCGTTGTAATGCGTTGTATCCTTCGGGATCACCGCATTCGCGATTTGTGGCTGATCGAATTTGTAATCGAAGATCTTCCGATGAGGGTTGGCTAGTCAAATAACTATGTTTTCTCACTATATCAAAGGTCAGTAAGTGCTATTGAACCGAGTGAATTGGAGAAGCTAAGTTTCGCAATATTCAGAAACACGATTCGAAAATTTGTGGCTAATCGAACAAATAATCGAGGATCTTCAAAAGATGGATTTACTAGTCAAATAACCAATTATTCTCTCAACAAGGGTCGCAAATGTTGCTGTAGTCAATAAATTAGAGGCGCAAAGTGTCGCGATCTTCAGAACCTCGATTCGAGAACCGCATGTGTGGCTAATCGAATAAATAATCGAAGATCTTCAGAAGATTGGTTTGCTAGCCAAGTAACTACTTTTTTCGTGAAACATCATCAAGAGTTCTTGGAGAGAACAAATTGGAGGTGTTAAGTTTAATAACCAGCAGAATCTCCACTTAAAAAGCGCATTAACGATATGTGGCTAATCGAATACGTAATCGAAGATCTTCAGCAGATCGGTTTGATAGTCGAATAACTAATTCTTCTTTCAGCAAAGGTTGCAAAAGTTGTTGAAGTGGATAAATTTAGGGCGTTAAGTGTCGTTTTCTTGAAAATCTCGGTTTGAGAGCCTCATTAACGATTTGTGGCTGATCGAATAAAGAATCGAAGATCTTCGGAAGATGGATTTGTTACTCAAATAACTAATTCTTCTTTCAGCAAAGGCCGCAAAAGTTGTGGGAGTGAATAAATAAGAGGCTTTGGAATCTCGATTTGAGAACCTCTTTAACAATTTGTGGCTATTCGAATAAATAATCCAAGACCTTCAGAAAATTGTTTTTTTAGCCAAATAACTACTTTTTTTCATAAAAAGTCACAAAGAGTTGTTGGAGAGAATAGATTAGAGATGTCAAGTTCAATTATCATCAGAATATGGGTTAGCTGGTCAAATAAGAATTAGTTATTTTTTTAGCAAAGGTGGAAAAAGGGTAGACTAAATAAATTTGAGGCGATATGTTTTGTATTCTTGAAAGTCTTGGTTTTAGAACCTCAATATTGTGGCTAATCGAATGAAGAATCAAAGATCTTCAGAAGATGGACTTGCTAGCCAAATAACTAAATTTTTATCAAAAGTCACCAAGAGTTGTTGAAGTAAATAGATTTGAGTCACTGAGTCTTGTATTCTTCAAAATTTCGATTCAAGAGCCCCATTAACGATTTGTGGCTAATCGAATGAAGAATCGACGATCTTTAGAAGATGTGTTCGCTGGTCTATAACAATGTATTGGTCGATCTCACGTAAAATTGTAAATTATTTGAGTCGAAGATCTGCAGAAGACGCGATACTGGCCAAATAACTAGTTTTTCTTTCATCGATGACAACCGTAAGTCGTTCGAATGGATATCTCCGAGGTAACAACTCGGAAGACCTAAAAGTGTAAGGAGACCTTCGAATTAATGAAAATACTTGTCCGTTTATCCACGTCGTACATTATTGCGTTGGAAAATGTGTGAAATCGATGTAATCCCTACAGATTAATTCCATTTCCCTTGTTCTGGTTATTTGCTCGTGACAGTCTGGCCTATAAATAACCGGAAAAACGATATATTTTCACCTGTTGGGAGATTTTTATTTAATTCGGTCAACTTTATGATTTTGTTCGAAGTAATTCGACAAATCAACTTGACAACAAATAAACAATAAGAATAATTTCGTTCAACCTGCTTAATTTTTCTATTTATCTTCTTTCCTCTTGAATTTAGTGATCATTATTACTAACTTTTTCATTCCTGCATTGAACAACCATTATGTCCAGGAGCTGTGGTTTCAACAAGACGGCGCAACATGCCACACAGCTCGTGCCACAATCGATTTATTGAAAGACACGTTTGGTAACCGCCTAATTTCACGTTTTGGTGAATTTCTGTGAATTGGCCTCCAAGATCGTGCGATTTAACACCGCTAGACTACTTTCTGCGGGGATATGTAAAGTCATTGGTCTATGCGGATAATATCCAAATTGACCATTCGGAAGACAATATTCGCCGTGTTATTGCCGATATACGGCCACAAATGCTGGAAAAAGTGATCGAAAATTGGACGTCCAGATTGGACTAGATCCAAGCCAGCCGTGGCGGTCATATGCCAGAAATCATATTTAAAATGTAATGCCACAAGATTATCTTTCGAATAAAAAAAATTCTTGTCAATCGAATGATCCATCGTTGTTTTATTGTAATTTAAAGTTCTATACCTCTAAAAAAAACACCCTTTACAAGATACGTCGTTGAAAATGAACGAAGAAGAGGAAGTGGCAGCTATCCCGGAATTATATCGTATCGATGCCAGTCGTGTGATTCATCTTTCTCGGTTCTCCGTATCTGTGTTTATATTGAAAAGTTGTTCAATGAACTTCAACCGACCGGAAACTTGGTAACGTGTTATATATATAATATTTTTGTTGTGGCAACGATGTCGATTGTAACCGCGCGTTCTGTCACTTTACGTCTATTCGTTTACTTTACAATAATTGTTTTGAATTTCCCTATTTCAGTTACAATTCGTAATTTACATAAAAATTTGGGAATAATACCTTTACCAAGGTGTTTATAAGTTAATTACACCAATTAAACATTTCATAGAAAGTTGAAATAAATTGAAATACGTACTCGAATGAAAAATTTCCATATTATTTATGACGAAGCTGGTGATTTATCGTCGTCATCGAGTTTTTGTAGCTATCGAGATATTAATCGAATTTTCCGTCGAAACATTTGAAGTTCGAGTATGTCACGCTTATTTTTAAATTTCGATAGGAACAGCTGTTGCGATTTCGCGTTCGATAGAGCGACGATATCGTTTTTTCTTGGATTGTATTCAAGAAAACGCAATATTTTAACTGCACATCTTCAGTTAGACGAACCCACAACCTGGTGGAACTCAAATAGGTTTTTCTGCGTGGGTTTCGACCTATTATTTTCCTGATTTTTCTTTAAAATGTAAATTTACTATAATTCGGAATTATTTTTGAATTCGCAACAATACCAGGGACATTCTGTTTTAATTCAAAACTGATAGAAAACTGATTTTATTTATACATTTAGCTAAATTCTCAAAAAATGCATTTGCAGTTCGACAACTTGAATATAGATTATGAAACAAATTATGCAAATTATGAATAAATAACGGAGACTGAGATTCAATTACCTGGACAAGAATATTTGAGCATGGGGGATTTCCCAAGCAATAAAAAGGTCTTATTTTCTTTGAGTTGCAAATATTGAAGCAATTTAGCATATCCCTTTACAACTTAATACCCCGGTAAGGGTTTATATTTATTCTTCAATATATCGAAAGATTTTAAACGATTTAAACTGGTTAGACGTACTTTCCTCATCTAATAGTAAGTTCCATGAAAAGTTCCAACATTATTTATATATTTATTTTATTATGAACAGGTTTTATTTGTTAGATATTTGACCAAAAATGGTACAGGTAGAAATTCTTCGAGGTATTCGAATGAAACTAGAATGAAATTTGATATTTACTGATATTTATTGTACTAAATGAATCGAATAAATAGGAGTGGTAATATTATCCAAAATTGTGAATTTCAACCTATTATTATTGTTTTTAACTTCACAATGGAAACGCTGACATGCATTTGCTGTTCGACAACTTGAAGATATATTATAAAACAAATTATAAATAAACGACGGAGACTGAGATACGTTATTACTGAAATTACCGAATTATGGTACTGCTCTGGGCAAAAATATTTGCGCATGGGGGATTTCCCGAACAATAAAAAGGTCTTATTTTCTTCGAAGTGCAAAGATTGAAGCAATTCAGTATATCCCTTTACAACTTAATACCCCGACAAGGGTATATATTTATTCTTCAATAATATCGAAAGAATTTAAACGATTTGAACTGGTTAGACGTACTTTCCCCATCTAATAGTAAATTCTATGAATAACTTCCAACATTATTTATATAGGTATTTATTTTATTATTAACAGGTTTTTTGTTCGATATTTGACCATAAATGATACAGGTAGAAATTCTTCGAGATACTGGAATGAAACTAGAATAAAATTGATATTTACTAATGTTTATTAGTAATGAATCAAATAGGAGTGGTAATATTTTCGGAAGTCATGAATTTCAACCTATTATTATTGTTTTATTAATAACAAACCTTAAATGTTTGTTATTTTTCACTAAATGCTTGTAGTTTTCGAAATTATGACTGGAGAAATTGTTTATTTGTTTATCTATATTTGTAAAATATGTATATAGTTGGATTTTCCACGCGACGTGTTTATATGTTATACATTGAATGTTGGAAGTCGTAAAAATATACTTTCCTGGAAACTGCCGTTCACATATTAGTTGTCTGGAGGATATATTTATATTCTGGAAATCCTATATGTAAATACGAGATCAGAGTCGATCTCTAGAAGTTATTGCCTGCATGACGTCCCCTGTAGATGAAGCGAAAGATACCTATACGTGTACGGCTATATTCGTTCATCTAAATGGCGATGTGCAATTTATATAAGGCGTGAAGATGCTTTCACCGCGTACCCATCTGAATGTGATCCTGCGATTATGGACCTCTCGCTAGGACTCTCACAATGTTCTTCGATATACCGGCAGTATTTTTAAAAACTGTTTGGAATGTTTCATACATTATCTACCTATATGAATGTGAAAGAACATCTTATCTTATTTATTAAACATGGTTTTTAAAGTGTTGTAAAGAGAAAAACGTGAATGTAGGAAAAAAATTACGAAAAAATGACATAAATTCTCAGAATGTTTGGTGAAACAATTACAAATAGTTTGAATAATAAGAATTCTCTTTTTTCTATTCGGTTTAGAATTGTTTTCAATTATTCAATATTCAATAGTGTTGGCGTTTATTTGATGTAAATCCATTATAATTGAATATAAACTGAAAAACAAACACGCGCCATGTTATGTTGTCGAAAAAGTGTAAATCAAAAGTTCAAGGGTTTGAATTTTAGTTTATATTCAATTCGAATGACTTTGTTGCCTATTTCTTTTGAATATAACTAGCCTTTTTTTAGTACAGGCATGTTTCAATGCTATATTTCGATATATAATCTACAAAGTTGAACACTTTGTCACAAAGTTCAAGCATATTTGTTCTATATTGAACCTGAAACATAGTTAAATCAGTTTATTTTTGATCAAGTTTCCAACATATGTTTAGCTAAACACGCTTGACATGAAATTTCATTGAAATTTTGAGAATGTGCATTGGTTTTTCGTTGAAGACAATATGTTGGCTAAGCGCAATCTATATTTATTTGATTGTTCAGTTTGTGAACGATAATAACGACAAGTGGAGTAGAGGCAGTGGTTTTCTGTACGGCCCTTCCACTTCCTTCCTTTGTCATTATCACCAATATTGAGTGTAAACGGTTTATTTACCTCTTGGACCCCAAACTGTTTCTATCCAGTTGTATTCATCAAAATTTAGACTTGTCTCTTGAGAGTTGGGCCGTACACCTAATTTGTTAGTCGTCTGATTCTTTGTGGAGTTGAATAAAGTTTATAAAATTGAAAGTTTTTATTTTGAGCTGCTCGTATACTGCTTTGTCCTTAGTCAAGCAGGCTTCCGACTTCTTCCCTCACTGAGTAGAGGAAGTTTCGGGATTATATAAATCCATATTCTTAGGGGTACCGCACACAGATCTATGCAGTGAAAACAGACTTGGTACAGTTCTAATTTGAATCCTTGATTAGTAAGTTGACTACTTTCCTCAATACGAACAGAAAATGTTTCTATTCTTCCTCCACAAAGCTGGATAAAGGGAGAGATACTTGTTGCATTGCAATTTTGAGTCGTGCTAGGTGAGCTTATCTCTATATTTGTTGATTTTGACTCTTATCCTCATATTGTAAAAGAAATGTCTCTATTATGCAAATCCTTCTCTTCAAAATTAGTCCACACGGAACTGACCTCACACGGTGTAGAGTGAGGATAGTCCTTATCATTACCAGGAAGTATCTCCATCATACTGACTCATTTTCTCAATATTTGACCAAAAATATTTGCGCAAAATGAGAACAATCTCGTATGGTTAGGCCCGTCATGTATCTTTCTATACTCCGCTGGGTTGTTCGAAGCTTCTGGATGTAAGCAGATTTCAGGGCCCATGTTTCGATGGCGTAGGTTATCGCTGGTAATACTCATTGGTCAAAAACTTTGCTCTTCGAGGATAGTGGCAAATCTGATTTGAAGATGTTTTCCAGTCGGCCAACTGTACCTCAAGCTGTTGTGGTTCTTTGCATGATCTCCGGTGTAATATCCCCATCTCCAAGGACAATCTGTCCCAGATATGTGTAAGACGCTGCTATTTCTAATGGGGATCCCTCTTCGTTGTTATTTTGAATTCTGCTTGGTTGGAGCATCTTTTCAAGTTGTTCCTTTTGTCTGCTTTTTTCGTAGTGTTCCTGGCAGTGAGGCCATTATACAAACCCATCCGTTCAAAATTAGCGCACACAAAACTGTGTAAACTGAGGAGAGACCTTTGTAGTGCGATTCCTCCTAAAATAGATTACCTACTCCTGAAAATTTTGACCTTGATTATACATCCCGAATTTATTTCGATGCTCGATATATTTTATTCTCCAATAGAATTTTTTTCCTCCTGCTGAGTTCAGTTGTGAACCTGAACAATGGCGTTTGTCTTGGCTAGCAGTTAACCAGTTTTTTCGTTGTTTTCTATTCTTTAATACCCTGCGAATCACACAGATGTTAACAAATTTTGTTGTACCATTAGTATGGGGTCTTTGAGTAATTCCATCGACAGCTGCATTGTTGCTTAAAGCTTTTGGCGATGCATGCAGACATACCGAATCTATAAGTTTTTATCTGGCTGTTCAGTTATTACTCGTCAGCGAAGCAAATCAGTATCTGGAAAATCTTGTTCTCCACTTTGCATCAAATGAACTATACTTCAATAATCCTCGCAGTTATGCATGTAAAACTTGAAATGAGTTGGAGTTGGATTATTAAAGATGCTGCCGTTAAAGTAAGTATCTGTTAAGGGTAGAATCTCGTTCATCGAGAAGCGTGCGGCGGTATGGTCCCCTTGGATGTTTGCGATACGGGAGGAGAGAGGCACTCTATCCTATCTGTACCTCTGTAAAAATGCCCATCTATTAATAACTCGAATAAATCACGGCAACATGAGCCACGTCAGAATATGAATGAATCAGAAAATGATTTAAGAGCGAGCGTTTCAGATTCTGACGTACCTATGAAACGATCGTCTGGAATTAAGCGGCTGACAATGTATGACTATTTGAAAAGTTTTTTTATTTATTGTTAATTTACGAGTACGTGACGGATCTAACGACGACGGCTGGCTGACTTCTCCTTTTGCTGTCAACGGCGTTTGACTCACGTTTCAATTCCAGGAATATTTTTCTCTTCCAGATAATCTCTGCGCTTATCAATCATCTCATTTATGTTTGTGACAATTGAGAGAGGAGAGAGATATACGAACATCTATATGTCTATTTACTTAATGATTTTATAGTGGATGATATACTTTTATGTTTTCGTTTGATCTCGTTTCCTCCGAAAATGAATAACTGTTTCGCGGTATTAAAAGTCGAGAGGAAAATATATTTTTTCCACACTTTTGGGAAAACGTTGATTAATTGACGCAACCGTAAAAGCCAATGTATCTCGAATTGATATTTAACGGCACAAAACACCGTTTTGTTGGTTAAAATAAATAAATTTAATGTAAACTATTTTAAAGTTTTGACAAAACAAGATTCAATTGTACTTCAATGATTGGTCCTTCTCCTTCTAGACTTTCTTGATTTTAGAACTCTAAATTTTTTTATTATTTTTCATTAAGATAGCGATTGAATTTGCATTCGTAATTTTTAGGGCTTTTGCTTCAACTTTTTTTTGTCTCCCAAATACGCTTCATCCTCCCAAAAATGTTCTTTCTTTCGTTCATCTGTCCATTTTATTTCTGGTTGGCGATTTGATTTTTGCTCAAACTTTACATGTGCGATTTTATAGTGACACTCAGTGCGATCTTCGAAATTTTTTATATTGATCTGTTGTAGATCTTTTTGGGCTTTTTTGTTATTACATTGAGTATTTTCGTTGGTATTCTGAACTATTTTATTCTTTAGTGTATAAAACTCTGCTCGTCGTTTTCTGATTTCGACCCGTTATTGTATTCGTCTTTTCATAAAGTTCTGAGGTATTCAATCCAAATGCCGTTTTTATCGATTGGGCCGGGAATCTCCCTGAGATATTTTCGTTCTTGTTTTTCTATTTCCTTAATTTTAAATGACCGTAAATAACCATTATTACAGCTGCGTAGATTGCCTCTGGAAGAATCGTTTTATCATTATTCAGCTCTGGATTATGTATAAGTATTTGTTATTTGTATATTCAATCAGTTATTATTGGGAATCCGAAGAAGAAGATGTACTTCGAATTCGCAGTCATTATTTGTTTAATGAATCAAAATTTCAACATTATTTCATTGGGTAAAACGAGAAGGAGATTTTTCCATTTCAAGGTCTCGTATTTGCTAACGATATTATTTTTCATTTCATATATGTATGTATTTGATAAAGCACAGGGACCATTCGGACACACTATAAAAATCTCTGCGGTGTTCGAATTAAATGTCTGCTTAGCCTGCCATCTATGTATGGAAGTATGTAATTTTTTCCTTTAGAATGCATTTTACCACACTCTCGATATTCCCTCTGTCTTAATTCTTCGACATAGGAAAATCACATGAGTATTAGCACACGTCTGATTAGGCCTTTTGAAGATTTTGGTACTTTTCGAAAGAACATTGAAGCTAGATTGTTTAGATGCATACCACTGATCATTCTCAAAATAGAATGAAACACGTTCTGTATGGTATATTCAACGATTTCGATGTTTTTCGGAATGCACTAAATATTGACTGTTGATAGTTTGTGTTTCAGTTGATAACATTTGTGCAGGCAGTTCCCTGAGAGTTTAATCGAATTATTTCGATTATTCGAATAACAGTTTTAGAATTATTCACACGTTGTTTTGTAATTGGAACTTTTCGATTTGTCTAAGACGTGTGAAATGATGTTGTGTGAACATATGTTACAAAAATCGTCTCTCTTCAGGTTGTCTTTCGAAGAGTCACCAAGATAAGCTGTTGTAATTTTTCTCCTTCTGATCCAAATCAAGGGCGTGCATACCAGCGCTCATTTGACGCTTAAGGCGCGGGTATATTTATTCCAGTTTCCGGTTATGTCGACTCTATCGCGTACATAAATAATGCGCAACACATGCACGTACTTACGTACATACGTTCGAATGGTAAAACGACAACTCAGGGTGTGGTGTGCTTGGTGGTCTTGAAAAATCCGAAGCCTACATGCTGGAACCGGCCGGTTTCATCTGACCGAATCGAAGTTAGCTGTGACGGATTCCGTTGAACGGCTTATTATTCAACATCCCGTAAAAATTATTACAATCTTGGCAGTCGTGTGCACCGGGCGATTTGTATTTACGGCAACGTTATACGTTGATCTGACCTACCTCGGAGATTTACGGGATTATCTGGTGGGTTCCGGCGTGATAAATCAATGGCTTATGAGGTAGGAAATGAGCCGTATGTGGGCTCGACGAGATCGCCCATTGGCCTCTCGACAACTAGATTTTAAGTGAGTCGTTAAGCCTTTTACTTCTCGAGTGGTCCCGTCGTTAACCGGGCGGCTGAAGTACCTCGCGCATTCTTTCCAATTGTCCGTTTTAGTGTCGAAATGAGGAAAGGCTCTTTATGATTCATATCCGGTGTCATTTATTTCACGAAAACACCAGATAACAGCGGTAAATGTTACGATCGGGTACAATTAACTCGCGACGAAATACTCAACTACGAGGTGTGATCAAAAAGTGAGCGACTTCATTTTAGCTCTTCAAAATAACCCCCCATCAGATTGTCCAAGGATTTTCCAATCCTCAAAGTACTTCTGATTAGCAGTTTTTCTATAACCTCTAGCTCATCCAGGTATGCGGTCTTTATGACCTTAATCGTTGCAAAACGCCGTCATTTCATAGGTTTCTTGAGTTTCGACAACAAGAAGAATTCAGAGGAGACTAAATCAGGTGAATACGGTAGCGTGAAATGATAACGCTGTTGTTTTTTTATAAAAAATCAAAAATTTTGTTACAAAGTTCGATGTTCGGTTAAAATTGCTTGGTTTGAACCAAATGAGATGTAGATAACATCAGCAATTTCTCTTATGGTGATACGGCGTTCCTCAATACTATTTAACTACTTCATTTTATAAACTTCTCATCAGTTGGCCTGATGAGAACGTCGCTTCTCGATGAGGTCCGATGACGAACCTCGCTCTGAAGGCCATATGCAAGTTGTGGCCTTCAGAGCGAGGTTTGTCATGGGCGTATTTTCGGCCTTCTTAGAAGAGTTTACACAATTTTCAATGGTTTTTTTACTTAAAGTAAATGCACTAATTCAAGAATTTCGGAGTACTTGATTCCATTGATTGCATAAAATTTATGTTTTTTGACAGTAGAAAATCCTCGAGCACGGAAAACACTTTTAACCTTTATAAGGCTCTCATAAACTAATAAAAAATACTATACATTCGAAGCGTTTCTCTGGCCACTCGCTCTGAAGGCCATAAACAACTTTGACCTTCAGAGCGAGGTTCGTCATGGGTGTATTCTCGGCCATAGAAGAGTTTATACAACTTTCAATGGTTTTTTACTCGAAGAAAATTCATCATTTCGAGAATTTCAGAGTACTTGATTCCATTGATTGCATAAAATTGATGTTTGAATTAATTAATTTAATTAATGCTTTTTCGACAGCAGAAAATCCTCGAGCACGGAAAACACTTCTTATCTTGATAAACCTCTCATTGATTCCATTGATTGCTTAAAATTAATGTTTCTTGACAGTAGAAAATCGTTGAGCACGGAAAACACTTTTAACCTTTTTAAACCTCTCATAAACTAATAAAAAATACTATTTCGAAGCGTTTCACTGGCCACTTGCTCTGAAGGCCATAGACAACTATGACCTTCAGAGCGAGGTTCGTCATGGGTGTATTCTCGGCCATGGAAAAGTTTATACAACTTTCAATGGTTTTTTACTCAAAGAAAATTCACATTTCAAGAATTTCAGAGTACTTGATTCCATTGATTGCATAAAATTAATGTTTAAATTAATTAATTTAATTAATGCTTCTTGAACAGCAGAAAATCCTCGAGCACGGAAAACACTTCTTTCCTTGATAAACCTCTCATAAACTAATAAAAAATGCTATACATTCAGAGCGTTTCACTGACGTTCAAGACTAGCGTACCAACATAACGAAAACGAAGTTCGAAAGGATGTAGCCCGCAATATTTGGAAAATCACCCCACTTTTGATTACCCCTCGTATTTGAAAGTATCTAGTGCATTTCAAATTGAAATGGTGAATATTGTTTTCTTGATTTACACACTTTTATTGGACAAATGTGACATACGTTTCACCATACAATGGCTTCTTTGGACTCTCACTATCACTCTGTCCGAAAAAGCCATTGTAATGATGAAACGTATGTCACATTTGTTCAATAAAATTATGTAAATCTAGAAAACAATGTCTTATTTAACATTTTAACTCAGCTATTTGTAAATTCGTTAAAATAAGAATCAAAAATTGTAATTAACCAAACTGTGATAAAAAAATTTTGATGAAAAGTTCGATTAATTTTGTTGTACCAGTTTCAATCTGTCAATTGAAATATTATCAATTAAAGTTTGTCTTTGCATAAATAACAGTTGAAGACTGTGAACACTCGCTACCACGTCCTTGTACATACTAACTCTCCATACGGACAATTCGAGTTGTATGATCAATGAAACCGTTGGCAACCTTGGCCACTATTTTATGTCAGTTGTAATCGACCCGCGAAACTGATCGATAGTTTGATAAAAATTCATATTTTTAGAATCGAGAAATCTGAACGTTCGGATTAATTGATCGTAAAGCTTCCATGTACTGACGGATTTCTCCGCGGTTTTGATGAATGTTTCAAAAGTTTTTATTTTTAACGCTTTTATTTCATTCATCTCATTTATCACAATCGAATTTATTCGATTAGATAGCGAAAATGATTCAGTTGATACCAGAAACGATACATAGAATCATCTTAAAGATATGAAATTTTTCATTTCTGATAATTGTGTACGAATTAATAACTGTCGATTTAATTTTAAAAGGTATTCTATTGAAATCCAGGAATTTTGGTTGTTCATTCAATATTTATTTCGTATGACAAATGCTGACAATTCGTGTATACATATTTCATGTAAATGTTATATAAATTGATATTAGAATTATATTTTATCAAGAAGTAACTCTTTAGTCTACTCAATAATCGAGAAATTTCTTATTTGTGTTTTTAGGTGCTACAAATTCTTAGAATAATTTGAAATTTTGCCTTATATGGGTGTACATCTGTAACATAGGTCCAAACTTCAGTTGGGACACCTAGTATATTAATTTATTCGTACTGTTCACCTTTCGAAATTATTACTCAAAAAAATAGACGCTTTATGG
The DNA here is from genome assembly GCA_030704895.1 of Henosepilachna vigintioctopunctata. NCBI lineage: Eukaryota > Metazoa > Arthropoda > Insecta > Coleoptera > Coccinellidae > Henosepilachna > Henosepilachna vigintioctopunctata. The sequence goes on from JARQZJ010000126.1 coordinate 1,982,867, forward strand.
CAAATTTTACGTATTGGAAGATTTACACTTACCCCGCATGTGAAGACCTCATTTTGTGTTGGCATTTGAATTTACTCGGTATCTATAAATTTCTCTGAACTATTATACAAGTAGCTGCTCTCGTGGAGCTCATAAAATATTAATCCAGCGAAAATATTACGATAGTACTGTTTATGTACTATCGTTAGTATAAAGTTCAACGTGCAGTTTTATTCATTATTCTTTTTACAACGAAAGGTGCTTCTTTAAACACATGAGAATAGTTGGAAAATGTTTAACTCGGAAAGTGTGCCGTGCAATTGAAAACAATTGACATTATTTCGACCTTATTCTCAGAAATAATTTTTTATTTGATACGTCATGAATTCAACATATTTTTGATTTATTATTGTGCTGAATTAGTTTTTTCTTGGGGTTTTTATTTCATTGAGATTTCACCCAAACTCAGAGTGTAAAAAAACTTTTTACACTCTGTGTATACATTTCGATATTTGTCATCTTCTTTCGTTTGGCCATTATTTCAATTCAATTCAATTTCAATTTCTCACCTTTCAATAAATCGAAATATACATTGATTTTCAGATTTCTTTCTGAATTGGTATCGTACTATGTATTGTTTGCATTGAGTAATGCGCAGTTTTGATACAAAGGTTAGGAATTTACATTCTGTTAAAGTAGAGAATGTAGTTTTCAAATGAAAGCTAGGAAATAAACAAAAAGTTCAGCCTACATCTGAAAAGAAACTTTGTGAGATTTGTGAAAAAATGGGTTTAAAAATTGGATTTCACAAACAAGATATTTGTTGGAGATTTCTTTATTCAAAACGTAATGTTTGGAAAAACGAATACTGTGGTTCAGTGGATATTACACCGCATTTTTTTGCCTTTTTTCAGGATTTTCAATGAGCTGCCTTTTAGGATGGTTTATTAATTATTTTTATTTGAAAAATTTTTTTCTACTGAATTAAAAAAGTAACTTTGGATTATACATCGAATGGAAAACGTTGAATTCAGTATTTATATGGAATTTTTTGTTATCTGATATCTATCTGATAATAAAATCAATTAATTTGTTTTTCATATAGTTAATTGATGTTGGAAATACGATTTGGAATTCTAATAAATTCAATAAATTGAAAGACAATATATTTAATGTTATAATTTTTATATATATATTGTACAATACGATATTGTTTTGTTATAATACGTCAATATAATGTGCCTAATTGATGAAGGTATTGTATATCGAAAGAATATTATAGTGTAAAATTTGTAGTTATATAAATTTTACAATTGAAAATTTTAATTACTATTGAAAATTTTTAAATTCTTGAATGTTTTTCTATTTTTCCATTCGTTCTTTGTTTTTCTTTTTGTAATTTAGTAATTTTGGAATAAGCAGAATTCTGATATTCATAAAAGATAATTATAGGGTTCATAACCAAAATTTATAGAGGAATTCATGTGTATTTAATTTCAAGGATACCTGTGTATGTAACTCAACTACTCCTAAACGGATATACGGATTTTGGTGAAATTTATTTGTGTTTATGTGGTTCGAATCTGGTTTTGATTCAAAAGTCCTTCTACCACAAACATTTTTTCCGTACATTTTGTTTTTATAACTTGTTGTTAATCTTTGCATGTTTTACATTTCATCCGGTAGAAAGCGCGGCGACCGTAGTGTTGAATATTGAAAAAAAATGTTATTTTACTTTCAGTTTTTCCCGGTAGATTGCGCTATATGAATAATACATCGAATTGTTTCGTGTGTGTCTGTTTTAGAACTGATATCTGATATGATAACTGCAAATTCACGTTTAACAAGGTTCAAAACCTAACAATTTCATCGAACGTCCGCTCTACAACTACTAAATTGACGCAAAAAACATATCGCGTGATACTATTCGACTTCAATAGGTACGGCGGATTAACAACTAAGTTCCAGCTAATCGATAATTTTTCGCTTCTCATTCCACAGAAACATATTTAACCAGATATTAAACTATTTCTTTACGTTATATTGTTTTTCTTTCAATAAAATTACTAGCTGCAGGTACGTAGGTAGTTATTCTAACAAACTATACGATTATAATAGAACCGTATTATCAACATTCGAAATTCGTACGAAATTTAAATGTGAAACAGATGTCCCCTTTGACCTTCTGGTACGCGAAAAAAATAATTTTCCTCCGTAGCTAATGAATGTTGACACGCTTTATTGTATTGTAGATTATCACTCACGAACAATTCACCGACTGACAAGATAAATATCAAATACCGATGATTGCAGTGGAATTTTATATCAAACTGTGATGTCACCGTGATTTTATTTATTTTTACCGGGGCGGTCCTACAAGTATCTAAACAGTTTTCATGGAGATTTATTATTATCGATCTTTATTTTTATATGAATGGTGACATTTAACGTTATATTATTCCGTTTCGAATGGAATATTCTGCTACTTCGTTCAGAGCACGTGCAGGAAATGCAATCTCTTCCTTGCTAGATATCTGCCTTTTTTTTAGCGAGATTGATCCGGCCGAAAAGTGGTCGAGATCTCGCGAGTTTAGTGAGTCACTGGACGAGATCAGATTTGCTTGCATCTTTTATTTATAATAATATTTCACTTAGTCAACTCAACGTAATGGGTTTCTTTGTAGGTTTTACTTTTTCGTTGCTTTTTAATAAATTACTGTCTAATCATTAGAGTACTTTTGTTTTGATATCAGAAGAGAAGACTGTTATTTACTTCATTTCTCATTTGATAACGTACGTCAATGTTTACTGCTTGAGAGTTTATTTTTAAAAAATTATTGTTAGATACGTCAAACAATGATGAATACGTAAAAATTTATTGATAAAATGACTAAAAATAGATGTTTATTTTATAACACGTATAATTATTTTTGTTTTTCTTCTAATTTATTTAAACATTGTGATTTTCCTTAAGAATAAACACACAAAACTGTTAATCTCGAAATTGACGTGATTTTCCGGTATTGGTACTCATAAACTCGCGAGATTTCGCTTGACCCCCAATCTCGGGTGATTGCATTCCCTGAGCATGTGTAGTCGTCAAATTCTATCACTTTTTCAACGGTTTCGAAGACGTATTTCATATAAAATAGTAGCAGTTCCTCGGTACTATTCGTGTTGAATAAGAATACACGAAAATTTCTTAGTTATTTTTCCATATCTCGTAACGTCACTGTTTGAGTGATAAGTATCCGTTTTCATTTTTGTATCCCTGAGAAAGCGTGTACAAAATTTTCTGTTAATGGATGGAGTAGTCACCGTCTGAAACTGAAACGAACAAAAAACTACCATTCCGTTGTTAAATATAGAATTATTTTTTGTTAATGAGATTGAATTCTCGCTTTACTCTTGGTGAAAGATAATTGAATATAAAGTCTTGAAAATGAGCTAACGCTCGAAACGTGTCGACTATACATATTGTTAAATAAATCGTGAAACATTAAGCCAAGAGTTTAATTTATTTTTATATTATTTTTTGTATTAAATATTGATTAAAATCGAATCAAATCGAACTTTATTTAGCTATATCAGCTATTACATAACGAATAAGCTCATATTACATCAAAAATGTTGGAATAAGTTAGTTCAAACATCACCTACACAGAAAGAAGCACAATAAAAAAAAACAGAAAAGATAAAATATATTCTTTATTTAGAGATCTTTTGTTTAAGTATTTATTTAAATACGATGGAGCTTGATTGTTGATAATTTTGAATATTAACAGTAAGTTTGACCCAAGTATCAGGTGTGATATATTTTCAAAAATTTAATGACATTAACATACTCTTAACTAAAGTATATGTGTTTGACCTCCACAATATTCACAGTGCCCTATTTTGAAGGACTTCCCGACAGATATCAAACTTTTTCCAATTTTTTTACACAAAAATCAGCATGTTTATGAAATTTTAGTTGAGCATCCAATACAACCCCAAATATTTCAGGTCATCTACCTAATTTTGATGACTCAATTACCTTGACTAAAATTCAAACAATCTTTTTTATATATTAAATTAAATTGAACACTTGGCTCAATGTTTCACGATTATATTTAACAACGTCAATTTGTCAACATGTTTCGAGCGTGAGCTCATCTTCAGGACGCTCACTCTCGAAACATGTTGACGAATTAACATTGGTTAATATAATCGTGAAACACTAAGCCAAATCTTTCATTTAATTTACCTAATATTTAATTATATTTCACCAAGAGTTAAACGAGAATTCAATCTCAGTAATCTTTTTTACTACTTAATATCATGCATACAAGTTTTTGTGTATTTAAATGAAAAAAATGAATTTAACTTAGCCTAAAGAGTGAAAATAGTAAATCTTTCACTGCTTCAATCTTTAGTTACTAGGTATGCTCTTGTTGAATTCGTTTATTTGATGAATCTAATTATAAATTTCTGTTTTTTTGCAGGTAAGCTCATCTTGACGATCCTTTCGCTACTGTCCTGAATCTCCGTTGTTTTGTGGTACAGCAATTAGAATGTATACGGCCCCTAGGAGACGGTGAGGATTTCTAGAGCTATTATTAGTAACGTCTACACGTTATATACGAGTGGTGTTGAGTATGTCAAAGTAAATGTATTGAAGGCTGTTAAAACACTTATCACATACGCTTGAAGACGCGCCAGAAGGTTGGTTGGCCTTCGAATGATTCGAGGGGACGTACATTTCACTCTTCAAATCGCATGTTTTTAATAGCATGAAAAATCAAGTCGACCGTTACACCGCATACTCGTATTGAACTTGGATATACGTAGTTTAAGGATGAGCAGATTTTTTATGGGTGTATACAAATGTCTCGGCGTTTTATAGTATGTTTTATGGGGATATTTGTTCATCAATATATAGACAGGGATTATTGGATCAGACAATGTGTAATTGCAATGTTTGGCTTTATATCGGTTGTATATCGTGTTTTAATTAACTCTTTTATGTTTGTCGAACGAATTGCCAATATATTTCTTTTGAACAGTATTTACGTTTCATATTATAACATTGTGTTTTCTTAATTAGTAGTTTAACATCAATAAATACTTAATATATTTAATCACGTCAATTTAAACTTCGATATTAAGGTACTAAATTTCCTTTTCATTAATTGAATCTAAAAGAAAGGAAGACCATATAATTTTTGTCTATGTTCATGTTGTATATAATTGTTAATATTCTTGGATTTTTTTCATTCTCGATCATACTTCTAAACCACCGAATAGAAATTGATTTGATTTTACACGTTTCTGAATTTTCTGTTCATCTACCTACTTGTAACGGGTGTTTTTTTTTAGAGGTATAGAACTTTAAATTGCAATAAAACAACGATGGATCATTCGATTGACAAGAATTTTTTTTTATTCGAAAGATAATCTTGTGGCATTACATTTTAAATATGATTTCTAGCATGTGACCGCCAGGGCTGGCTCGGATGTAGTCCAATCTGGACGTCCAATTTTCGATAACTATTTCCACATTCTTCAAGACGATATCTCAAAATTGAATTAGTGGTGTGAAAGAAATCTACTGACACTGAATATTTCGAAATGCAACATAATGTCTTTTTCTCGTGAAAAAAGTATAGTTCATTTCGATTACAATGTGTAAAAGTAATAAAAACCTAATTTTTTAGAAAAATCAAATTAGTTTTTTTGTATCTTCACTTATTGATTTTCATTATCAGAGGAATATTTCTGGCTCAGCATTCGCTTCGGAAGTTTTAGTCTTCTCCACCATGAGGAAACCTCTGAAAAACTCATGGTAAGCCAGGTGATTCTAATAAGTGTGATTTATATATATATATATATATATATATATATATATATATATATATATATATATATATATATATATATATATAATTACATATAGTTTTTATACTTATCCAGAATATGTATATTGTTGGTTTATGTGTGTGAAACTGTAGGTAGATCTGAAAAAAATGAGTTTTGAGATGTGATGTTTGGTGATTGTTGTGCGTTTATTTTATGAGTGTTATTTGTGAGGTTTATTAAGTTGTTGTAAATAGAATTGAGATGTTCAATGTCTGTTCTTTCATTTACTGTTTTTTCTAAATTTTTACGAATGTGTTACATTTTTAAAATTTCTCTACTTTTTTTTGTCTTTTTCAGTTGTTGAAATCTTCGTATTTTTTCAATCAAAATCGTGTTTTTCTGTTATTTTGTTTTTATATGAGGCTGTTATTTGCGTTTTTGCGTATTTATGCGCTCTGATTCTCTCTTCGAGATTTTGTGATATTTGTCCGATATAGCTTTTATTGCAATTGTTACAAGATATATTATAAACCGTATGAGTTTTATTTATTTTCTGAGTTACAGTTATATATATATATATATATATATATATATATATATATATATATATATATATATATATAATCCGGATTATAATCATCATTTTCGCGTCCATTTATCAGATTGGTAATAAAATACACACAGTGGCCGGCAAACCTTGATGAAGTATCACGTGTTATCAGGCTTTTATGTTTGCACCTCAATGGTCCGTCTAGACTTTGGATCGGCTCTAATTCTCATTTCGCCAATGAATTACGCAAATTGCGTGTAAATGGCAGGGAGGTGCCGATGGTAAGGCGCACCCAGACTATTTAATCATTCGTTTCGAGAGACTCTGTTCTTCAAATCGTGTCAAGTGTACCTGTTGAACTATTTCTTGCCTTCTCATCTATGACGGAGCATCTGGTGTGAGAAGAAGCTTGTAAATGTGAGTGGGTAGGAGATGAGGCATGGAAGTTGGTAGCGCGAGTGTAAACTTCCTTCGTTAATGCCACTGCTGCATCAGTACAATCTGTAACAGGTTCCGAACAGAATCCCTTTTGTTTTCGTTATTTGAGAACCGTTAAATTCGAGTATACATGAAATTCTTCACGTTCTACGATCGAATCGTGTCGGTAGAATGAGTAGTCGACGTCTTGGTCAGTTCACATTACTCGATTTACCGAGCGTGTTAATTCTACAACCTTTTTTCCATTCAGACACAATGTTATGTGTCATCGCATGGAAAAATTGTTCATCTTTATTCTTGTATTTGTTCATTGATTTCAGACGTCGCGTCGGGAAAATGTATATAATGATGTGATTTTATGAAACAATTCAACATCTTATGTTATTAAAAGTTTGACACCGCGCTATGTAACTATCATTAGTTTTCTGTATTACTTAACAAAATAAATCAAGGAATTCAGTTATCTTTCACCGAAATGAAAGTTTCTGTTTTAAATTACGATTGCCAGAGACTTGGACATGAGATGTTTAAATTATGATATAAATTTGTTTGTGACTTTTTGTCTATTTTCAACTGAATATAAACTTAAATTCAAACACTTGAATTTATGATTTACACTTTATTGACTACATAGCATGAGTTTCGTCGTTACAAACGACCTTTTCAGATGCTTACAGAATAATCTTACATAATGCTTACATAATAAGTAAAATGCATTCAGATGCTTACATAATAAGTAAGCATCTGAAGAAGTCGTTTGTAACGACGAAACGCGTCATGCTATGTAGTCAATAAAGTGTAAATCATAAGTTCAAGTGTTTGAATTTAAATTTCTATACAATTATAATGGATTTACATTAAGTAAACGCCAACACTATTAAATATTTTCAACTGGATGAAATCGCCAGGTACTTGCAAAGGTTTTTGATATACATACCAATGATTTATATACTGGAATGTCTACTTTTCAGACTTGGGCGTATATAAGAAGGGGCCCAACCATGACCCCCCCCCTGACAGTGTAATATAAAATTGACTTACGTTAAAACGTTCAAAAATCCGAAAAGTTCAGCCAGCAGAAGCCTGAAAATCCTCCAAAACCTGCTACTGGATCTCTAGCAACCTGTGATAGTACACAAAGAAACTTGAACTTGGTTGTATTCAGTATTGTTTCTCGTATTAAAACAATACGACAATAAAATCAATAAAATAATCTAGTGAATAAAAGGTAAATACCTTTTGTAATTGGCCTTAAAAACTAAACGTAAAACATTGAGTATCCAGAACTACTTTATTATCCGAATTACATAAACTAACCTTGGCCTTGGGCCCCCTCAAAATTATTTTGTATATACGCCACTGTTGCCAGCTTTTTGTAATATTCCAAATTCAAGGACACATATACAATTTTTCTGGTTACTGAGAATTGTAAGTTTTTATAAAAAAAGAGACATATTTGATTCGATTTGTGAACAATAAGCTGTGTTTTTCTCGCGATTCCCATCGATTTATTTTGTAAAATTTGTGAAATATTGGGACAGAGGTTTACGTAAATCAGGAGGAGATATCAGAAATTTGAAATGAGAAAGATGAGAAATTTTCCAAACATGCCGATGTTTGAGTTTTAAACTGGAAATTCTGCGTCTATCTTTGATCCATTGTTTTCTATGAACTCCACACGTGTCAATTCCATTTTCGTTTAGCATTAAGGAATGTGTTATTTATCTCTCTAGATGACTCAGCTTCAATTACGTAAACAATTACTTCTGCTTTCACACGTGGCTTATTTGCGCGGCAGGGAATAAGGTATTGGGCAGGTCAGAAGGCAGCGGGAGTATGCAAAGATGCTTGGAAGTCGTTGAAATTACGGCTATTGAAGGGGTCATTGTGTGCAAAGAGAAAATATTCGTAAAATTACATTTTGTTAAAGAATCTCATGAATACGAAACTAAACATAGTAAAAACAATGTTCGAGTGAATAGGTCTAATGGAAATTTTTTGTATAAATCTGCAATGAAAAGAGGTTTGATTGTATTCAATAATTTGCCAATGCCTATAAAGTACTGTTCGAATTGAAGAATTTTTACAAAATCTCTGATACATTATATTTCGAAAGATTTTTCTTGGCGAGTTGTGTTATGTGAATGTGAATATTTTTTCTTTTGTTATTATTTTTTAGCTCATTGCTAAATGGAGTTATTGTTATTATTACGAAACATAATAATGACGAATTATTCACGAAATTTGACTGGGAAATATTCAGTACAAAACAGACGTTGAAAGATTGAGTAGGTTCAATTCCGTCATACAAATTATAGAAATTATAGTATTATGTAGATAACCATATTGAATTTTCTACGGGAGAATCGCTTGAAAATTCCGCATCATCCTTAAATGGAATACCGCCGATTCCCATCGCCTAGAAGAAAAAAGAACGGTAGTAATCTCGACATAGGTCCCGGCGAGAAGCGAGCGATGCTGTGAATCCGGTCGGCCTTGGCGCGGGGCCCGGCGTAACCAGAGAAGGAAAAACTGCATATTTCGATTATTAACGATTATTCCGGGCAAACATCGGCGAACGAGTGGAAAAGTAAACACAGACACCATTATTGACAATCCTTCGAACAATTGAACGGAAAAATTAGCATGTGATTCGCAATCATGCGGAAATAATTGGCGACGTATCGATAACCTTCGAATTGCGTCACAACGAATTCGACGGAGATGCCATTCGGCATTCTCGTTCTTGCGCTACAGCGGACGTATATGTCGTTATGGCACCGACGAAAACCAATAAAGCCAGCATTTCACCCGGAATATCGCGATTGTTTATTTTTCGAAAGTACGAGGGGCGTCCGAAAAGTATTCGACTTCATGATCTATAAGTTGTTCGAATAAATAACAGTTTTAATATATCTAAAATTTGTAGTAAATATAATTAATTGAACACTTCCTTTTACATTTGAATACTATATTTACGTAACATACAATTTAATACGTTCTTATGACTTTTGTATACAATGCCGGAATAAGACTGAGTGATCTCTCTCGTGCATAACTCACAGTGGAGTGAAATATATTCCTCCTAATATATTATAATATTTATTATATAATAAATATTATATAATAATATATATTAATATAAGCAATCTCTAGAACTTCAAGTACCGCACGTGAGGGTATGCTGATCTTTGAATCCTGGACTAAACAAACTATCGGTGACCATAAACGCATCGTATCATGAGTCCCAAAAACAATCCCTTACATATTTTTAATTGAATTTTTATCATTTGTCAATTCTGTTTTATCTGAAATATCGTATTCACAGAAAATCCACTACTAAGTTAACAGCTGTAATAAAATTATTGAAATTATCAAATATCCAACAGAGATAGTATATTTTGTTATTAAAAATTTTGAACTACTTTTACTATGTAGTTTGTTTTATTTATAATAATGAATTAATATTACAGGTGAGGGTAATTATGCATATACAGCCCTCAAACTGGAGATCGCCGGTTTATACGATCGATTGGGCGTGGCGTTAGATTTAATGATTTAATAATATGCTAGAACTTGCATGAAATTTCTTAATTGAATATGAACGAAACTGTCGCTTCTCTCGGTCGACAGGTTCGCTAATTAAAACACTTAATGATAACTATTATGTCAACCCACTGCATTCGAATGAGTCCAATTTGGACATTCAGAATAGCTAATTAGACTGGCGAGTAGCTTTATGCGTCATTAACTGTTGAAAATTGAAAGAATCTCGAAGCACCTACCGGTGCATTAACCCTTTTGCATAGCAGATGCTATTTTGCATCAAGTCCGGACCAGTCTTATTATTAGATTGGCACTTCTGACAGGCCGTGGAAACCGCGTAGATACAAGACGTCTTAATGCTCCTGGAAAAATTGAAGAAATTTGATTTATGAACTATAAATAAATAGCCTGATCGTAGGTATGTAGTATGTACATACCTCAATGATAATTCCATTTGCCTACGACTATTCTAAAACTTGAATATATTTGAAAATATATGCAAATAAACGTCATTTTATTAGCATAAAAAGTGTCTTCATTCAAGTATGAAATAATCTAAAAACAATTTTGATTAATTCATTAAGATTATTTATGAGTTTTGTCATGTTATTCCGCCAAATTGATAAATGAATATTAAATTGTTAGTATTATTAAAATTCCTAAGTAACGACTACTCACTTAAAAAAGTATATGATTATTTTTTCATTGATTAATGAGAATAGGAAATTTTGAAATTTTTCTGAAACAGTTTTCTCTTCTGAAGTCGTGAGTTTCTTTGAAGCTCTTGATGTATTTTGAGTGGTGTTTTTTGATACGAATACAAGTTTCATGGTTTGTTAAATTTAAATCCCAATAAATTATTTCATCATCTACGATAGAATAGAAGAAAGTGTCATTTGCTTCGATATTTCATTTATATAGACCTGATATATTTTTGGCTAAACACGTAAATAAATTTATGATTTGTAGTATATTTCCGAGTATAATGGAATATTTTCGTTATTTTCAAAGTTGTTTTTGTTATTGGACGGTTTGCTATGTAGTAATGGTTTTTTGTTTCCCTGCAAAGTTTTCAAAGAGTCGATTTGTTGAGAGAAGAGAGTTGAAATTTTGGAAATAAGTTAAGCAACTGCTGTTCTTAATATTTTTCTTTAAAATTTATGGTTTTTTCCCAAGATTTCTCACATGTTAGAGTCAAAAATTCACTTAGAATTTAGGTAATATTTTTCGAAGAATTGACAAGACTTTTTGAGGTCACTATTTTATAATTCCAAGGAGTTATTATCTCCACTCAGCTTGTCTGTTACAAATAAAGAGCCTATAGGAAATGACGGAAAATTGCGAACTTTTGTTACGTTTGCCAATTTTCTCATTTCATTCGAAATGTCCATGGAATATTTACTACCTAATTCTAATACGTTTGGATTCGAATAGATATTCTATCCGGAATGAATGGCGATACTACGTCGTAGTATCTCATACGCTAGGTTAAAAGTTCATAAAATTATAGTAGGTACGTACACGAGCAATTGAAATCGACCGTAAACATTCGTAGTTGAATTTCTAATCGTAAATGCTTCCCGACAATTCCCGTCTATGCATTTCGTTATTATCATCGGTGCGTGCAATTATCTCGATTCTTCTCTTTAAAAATGGTGAATTATATTGATTTTCCCGATACAATGGGACCAGGTCCGTATTCAGTTGAGTTATGTAGCGAAATCCAAGGAAAAATATTGAAAAACTTTTCTCTCACCTATTCCAATTTCTCACGAGTTTGGTGAGTAATTATCTGAGAATTTTTCCAAAGGTTTTTTTGAAAAAATAAATCATTTAATTTGAACAAGTGCACATTCACGTTTCTTATCGACAATAAAATAACAATAACAGCAATTCATCGAAATTGAACGAGTCTGATTTTTTCAAATCTTAATTCTGAATTGGTCATATACGGAAGTATTTTTATCTATATTTAATCACTAATCGCAGTAACAATACACAAAGATCTAAGGATTTGAACCCACTATTTCCTTGTAGAAGTTCTATATTCCCGTCGTGTCGACAAATACTTATATAGGGTATTTTTAATACTATAAAAGACTTTTTGGGTTTCTGAAGTATGTAGATCGATTTATTTCTGTGGAAGTGGTGGGTTTGTTTCACTACAATTAATCAATTTTTAAATCCTCACATAGTGAGAAAAAAGCACATATTGAATGTGAAATAATCGGGGCAATGAATGGAAAACACCTGTCGTGAATATATCTGTAAGAAAGTCATACATAGTTTGATAGAATTGAATATAAGCTCAAATTCAAACACTTGAAATTTCGATTTACACTTTTCTCGAAAACATAGCATGACGCGTTTCGTCGTTATAAACGACTTCTTTACATGCTATTTGAATACTGACTGACTGAGAGTCAATTAGCATCTGAAGAAGTCGTTTATAACAAATGTCACGGAGGTTTCGCTTATCTCTGGGTGAAACATTATGTTAAAAACAATAAATTAAAATTAACACACTTGACTTATCACACTTGACACTTAATAATGTGTTAACCACCCTAAACATTGTAGAGTTTTTAATATATTGTGAAACTTAAGTCAAGTGTGTTAATTTTGATTGATTGTCGTTTATAACGACGAAATTTACATCAAGTGAACACCAATACTATTCAATTAGTTTGATATAAATACTGGTTAGATTTGTCCGTTACTCTGTGATACCTAATGCATAGTATAGTAGAAAAAACATTATTTGTTTTTGTCACTTTATTAATTTGCCACTGCTGAAGAAGAATACACCGTGACTTAGGACATTCTTAGAAGAAGAAGAAGAAGAGTGCAAATAATTACCGTTATTTATATGCTTCAAAGTGTACTGATTATACGAAACTGCAGTCACTAATGAATAAAGATAGGAATAAAACAAATTGTATTTTTCTTTATAATAATAGGTCGATATACTCATAAATTTATACTTTATGAAATAGCCATCTGTAATATTTCTAATTCTAATTTCCATTCCACGATTTGGTACTTACTCGTCTATTCCACATTTGCGACGCCTTATCCGAGTAACACGGGCGAGGTCTAATAAGATCGAAACATGCATTGGATTAGAGCGATTTGTCCACACGTTTTTCGTATAAATTTTCAATATTTATACGAAAATTACATTTATTAGCATCGCCGAATCAACAGTTCATCTTTGCTTTATGACATTCAAAAATTTAATCTCAGCTGGATTCGAACACGGATCTCCCGTAATTGTTAGTGTTATCATCCATAACACTGGTAGTCAATTCGGTGAATAGTCCAAGAGCTGACACCCATTATTGGGTAGGTATTTGAGGCAAGCTGAAAACTTGTCACATACCTCTCCTGATATACCCCAACACGGAATTGCAAACCTGGCTGGTGAGTAGCGGGGATAAATCAACCCCTAAATGTTTGAAAATATAATTTTTTTTCCCAAAAATATATTGGAATCAAAACGCAATTTCTATATTCTGCAGTGTATACGAAAATTAATGAATACGAAAAAAATAAGCCAGACGATTTAATCGGTGTTTCAACATTGCCAGACGAGTGCAAAACTATTTTGCAAAAAATTGTAAAAAATGTATTTGAGGCAGCTCGAAATTTTAATGGAGTATTATTTATGACTAAAAGATTAGATTCCCAAAAAGACAGATTATTTGTATTGACTTTCCAGTGGCCAACCCCTAAAAATTTAGGGGTTGATTACTCCCCGCTACTCACCCTCCAGGTCTGCAATTCCGTATTGGGGTATATCAGGGGAGGTATCTGACAAGTTTTCAGCTTGCCTCAAATATCTACCCAAATAATGGCGCCAGCTCTCCTACTAGAACTTCATTTTGGGTTCGTTTATCATTTCGGACCTGCAAATCTGCAACGAATTTCCCCGCAATATCGATAATACTCGTACACTGTCCTATTTTTCTTAGTACTCGTATCGTCCTGACCGCGTTCGAATGTAAATATTTTCGCCGTTTCTGTGTTATCGCGCTCGACGAAAAAAAAGTAAACCACTATCAACAATTTCGATAGACACGCTGCGGGCGCGTTCAAGTTCACAGCTGTTTACCGTATTTGTTCAACAATAATCTGCACTCAAAATCTCGATAGTTTTGAAATTATTCGCCAATAGGATTGTGTTTGAAGCGAAATAAATAATCCTCTGTGTTTCATAGTGAAAAACACCCTGCTAAATTCGATAAAATTCTTTAAAGCGCTCGAATAGATGGAATAGAAAGTAGTTTTTTAGTCTTTGAATGTAATTTTTTTACTGAATCGTAAAGTACATAGTATAAGGTTATTTATGGAATAACCCATCGGGTAAATGGCCACCACGGCTTCGCATACAAATTCGCAATTTTTTGTCTACATTTCCTCCTCTTGAATCTCCTCCTTTAATGCTCGCGTGGTCGTGGGTTTATTGACGTAGACCTGTGATTTTAAATAACCCCATAAAAATAAATCTAATGGTGTTAAGTCAGACAATCTAGAAGGCCAATTCTGATCGCCGAAACTAGATAGTACACGACCTGGAAATATCTGATGCAGTAATTGAAGTGTTTCAGGGGCTGTATGGCATGTGACATCGTCTTGTTGAAATCACATTTTGACTACATCAATATCATCCTATTTCGTATTAAAGAACGGTAACTGTTGAATTTAGAATTAACCAGTTGTGTAGAAGTCATGATAATATGAGCCAGTAACCCGGAACATAATGTCTGATGTATTAAAAAAACTTTTGTGGAATACTCAGGTGTTTTACCACTCAATACAATTAGAACTGTTGCCCTAAGTATCTGTCAAGGTATACGAGGGTGGGGTGAATTGTTTCCGGCCTGACCAACAGATGGCACCAGCAGGTCTACTTTTAAAGCGACGTCCTACAGTACCATTGACGTAAAGTTTCACCACAATCGCTACGTCAGTTTGCGTTTGAGTGTTCATTTCGCGGGACGCTTCCGTTGTTTTCGTGAAAATAGAAAAATTGACGAAACGTGCTGACCTCAAATACTTCTATTTGAAAGGTTTTACGGGAAAAAACGAATAAAAGAAGAGATGGATTCATCACTTGGAGATTCCGCCCCATCATATTCAACAATTAAACAGGGGGTTTCTGAATTAAAATTGGGCCGTGTGAGCACCTCTGACGAGCCTCGCTCAGGACGACTCCTTGCGGTCACAACTTCAGAAATTATTGAGAAAATTCATCAAATAGTATTGGAAGACCGCAGATTGAAAGTGCATGAGATAGCTGAGACCTGTAGGATGTCAGCTGAACGTGTGCAAAATATTTTGCACAACCATTTATGCGTGAAAAAGAAAGCTCTGTGCAAAATAGGTGCCGCGTTTGCTAACGCTCGTCCAAAAACTGATTCGGAAAAGCATTTCTACCGAAGCTTTATCGCTGTATAGGCGTAATCCAAACAAATTTTTGCGTCGATTCATAACTGTTGATGAGACTTGGAGGTTCACCACTACACTCTTGAAAATAAAGAAAGTCAAAACAGTGGGTTGGAAAGGGCAAACAAACTCCAAAGTAGGCAAAAAGAATTTTATCAGCAAACAAGGTTATGGCTACTGTTTTGGGATGCGAAAGGAAATACTATTACTGGTCAATAGTACGCAGACTTATTGCAACTTTTGAAGGAGTAGTTGTGAATTGAACGACCTCATTTGGCGAAGAAAACTGTTTCGTTTCATCACGATAACGCACCAGCGCATTCGTGGATTGTTTCCATGTCCAAAATGCACGAATTGAAGTTGGAATTGATGCCTCATCCTCCCTACTCTCCAGACTATTACCTGTTTTCTAACCTCGAATAATGGCTTGGCGGTAAAAGATTTGAGAGCAAGGAAGATGTTATCGAAACTATAAATCAGTATTTTGTGGAGCTTGACGAATCTACGTTTTAAACTAGTATAACTAAATTAGAACACTGTTATGAGAAATGTATCAGTGTTGATGGAGATTATGTTGAAAAATATAGCAAAAAAAATTGAAAACATCGTTTTTGTTGGTCAGGGCGGAAACTTTTCACCGTCCTGTAATCTTTGATTCGGTTTTTGTGCTACCTGAAGCCAGAGTGAATAGATGTGAACCCGAAGGTCGAATTGTCATTGTCGCCTTAGAAATATATAATATATATGTAAATTTAGGACCTTTTGGTTCGACGGATGCAAAATCCATAGCGGTCGATCACATTCTCAGAAGGGATGCGCGTCTTCTTTGATCGGGTTTAGAAAAGAATCTGCGCGAATAGAGGAACGTGGTCGGTGTCACGTAGCTACACCGAGTGACCAATATTTATGGTATTGTTATGAAGACCAAGATATCCACTTTTGTTGTGATTAATAACGCTATTTATATAAGATAAGAAAAACAGTGCAATCTAGTTTATGCCAATTGATTATTATGTGAATGCAAATTCGTTTCGTGCATTCATTTACATATTGAGTGAATATTTACGTTATTATTTGAGAAAATCTAGTGTAGTATTTTGTAGTATCGTTAGATACTGTAGAGATGTAATGGTTATTAAAATTTTTGATGGATCTATGTACAAAGACGATGAATTAATGAAAATTCATTCCCATGAGCTATTTCAACAATTCAATTGTGACCTATATGAACTATTTCAACTTTGTACTCGAGTGCTTTCGAATGCTGTTTGTTCAGTTGAATTTTTTTAGACTTGAAATGATGTCAACAAAAGTTGAAATGATGGTAGAGCGAGTATGGGTGTTATATATAATTAGGACCTTTCACTGACTTATCCCTCTTGAAAGTTTACACAGTAATCAAGCTTGGCCCTGGCACGCATTTCGTTCTTTCATCTGTCATTTCCGGTCTAACCGAAAGTGACGTCAACAACTAAAGGATTTCAACGTAATTTTGTGTATTATTTTAGGGTATGGTAGTGAAATATATTTTTTAAATATCTTTCTTGAACAAATTCTATCCCACAATTATTTAATATGAAGGTTGGAACTAAAGAACGATCTGAATTTTTGAGATTTTATTTTATAGCTACTTATAGATTTATGATATAGTTATGAGTTCTTACAATAGAGGTCCTTCTGTCAAGTACGTTCAATCGGGTATATTCCATCGTACCCGACTACAACCAGCGCCATCTAGTATCAACAAACGAGCTTGGATACGTAAATATGAAGCTATATATATATATATATATATATATATATATATATATATATATATATATATATATATATATATATATATATATATAATGTTTTATATCGCGATTTTTAAATTAATTAACGGAATTAAGAACTGTTCATAACGTATTCCATTTTCTTTAATTGTGTCTTTTGTTTATTCAGTTATATTGAAAATTCAATTCTTCATTTTCACATTCCATCCGTTTAAAAATGCATTTACCGGGTTCGAACCGAAATCTTACGTGATACAATTAGCAACGCCCGACTCGCTCCAACGATCATTTATTCGTAAATGATCGTCGGCATGTGGAATACTTCCGTTCTTGCACTTTTTGTTAACAATTTCGAAACGAGTCATGTTATTACTCATTTTTTTTTGTGTAAGTACCGGCCTGTTTGAACGCGACAGCCGCGTTATATGTAAAGTAAGGATTAATATCAAGGTTTATCATTTTCTTACTCGCGTTCTTACGAAAAATATTCACATAAATCCGGATTTAATTGTAGTTCCCGACTCCGGTCGCAATTTACTTTTCTATTTGTCGAAAGCGTCCAGTCAATTTAAATGCAAATGTTGAAGATGATTAACAAGGAATGTCGCTCATCGACCCAGGATCTAGAGGAATTGCGGACTCATTCAAAAGAACATTATAGCAGAGCTGGCTATTTGAAACATGAACATGTGGTGTCTCCATTATCGGATAAATGTTAGGGAATATTGAAATCGATGCCTACATTCATTGGAAACGTAAGAAAGTTAACTGTTTCGTACTACAAGGTACTCATCAGTTACGTCACGTCCAACAAATGAAGGGCAACGACTTCAATCTTCACATACCCACTTATCGATAATGAGACAGAAATATACAGTAAGTCGTATACATATATAATGCATATATTATTGTACATTCCAAATCTTAGGAATCAATGAAAAGCACAAGAATGGATCTAACATTGAAAGTTTGACACGTCCTTATCAATTACGATACTACATTTTACAACTTTAGTTTTTGAACAATTTCATCTGATTGAATGAGATAATGTCATCTGGGTGGCGGTTATGGAAACGCTCGCTGTCATTTATCAAAGTATCCTGAATTGGCTAATCAAAACATGAAAAAAATCCACTACGAGAAAATAATTGTGTAGTTCTCGTGCTATATTATCGCACTTGTAAGATTCTCTAAAACATACCAAAGTGATCGAGTACCGAAAAAATAAAAATACAGGTACGGACTTGAAAAAATGGCATGAAATCAATTTTGTTTAAATACCACCCTGTACATCAATATTTTATAAGCTTGTTTGTAGATTCGAGTAGAACAGAACATATTGTGCCAATGCAAATATATTTATTATAAATTATGTATCATTTTTCAGTGAAAGAAAGAGTGGTACAATCTGAAAAATTTTTCGATATTCTCTCAGGTTTAATTAATGAAATCGTCAACCATTTCGTAATATGTTTCGAGAATGTATAATATAAAGGCTTTTTATTTTGAAATTCATATTTTTATCGTTGCGTGAACATGAAACTACAGTCCGTACAACTTCGATTAGACTTTGGGAATGCACTTCTCATTAAAACGTCCTTAATTAATTGGACATTTAATTAGCGAAACATGGTCGGGAGAAACTATCGATGTATATTATTCGAAGAAGGTGACTTTCGAGTTTCTCATACCTACTGCTCGGACCTAAAAAACTACTCAACCCTGAGTTTAGTTGCGTTCGAAATTCCTAGAAATTGAGAGGTATTCGGGTAGTTTTATCTAGAAGTAATATTTCATATATTTGACATTTTGCAGTGTTATCTTAACGGTCGCTAAAAGATCATTAAAGTAACGAACAATTGAAAATAATTAAAGTAAGACAAAAGGTAATTGAAGCGGTATTCATTGTCCTAAATTTCATGTAATCTTCCATTTAAATTTTTCTTACATACTTCGAATTTCTGTAGTTATTCTTTGTAAAAATACCTGACGTGTTTTCTTACACATAATTTATTTCATTGACTACTATGAAATTCTTTGGCACCAACGATTAACTGAATTTATTCTTTTATTCTTATTCTTAATCAATAACATTAAGGCAATAACATTATTTTATATCATTTTCTACGGTGTTATTTGTCCTTGCATCAATTGTTTGAAGTCTCAATGGATTTTATATTTCATTTCTATTTTTAATTTTTTTTTTTTTCAATTTTTAGTTCGGCCTTTTCGTTCTGATGTAGATCTTATTCATTAACCCAGATAACCCAGGTTAAATTGAATAATTTCATCGATATTTACTTCATTGAATATTGAAGTATATTGAATAAATCGATTTGTGCAGTATTGAATTGTTAGACAGTTGTTTTGTCCGTTGCTTATGATAATGTTGTCGTTCACTATATTTTGATAGCCTATGTGCAACAATACTGTTTTGAATTCAGAATAATAACGCAAATTAAAAATTTTCATTTGTTATTAACTTCTTCGTGTAAGTATAAACGTTCTTTTGAGTGTATACCAATGAAGGTTTTTGTTTGTGGACGTGAAACCATGGATAAGAAAAACCCCGACCTAGCGATTTTCTCAAACCACAGTTTTCAATTTACCAAAACTTGGTGTATGTTTGGTTAGAAGCCACAAATTACGAAAAGAATGAATGAAGACATTGTCACCAAATCTTTGTTTCATTCGAACATTTAATATTTCCTGTTGAGTATTATAACATCGGTATATATAGATATTCATAGAAGTTATAAACTTATAAACTATTGAAAAATGCTGTCGAAATTATTTTTTGCACGTGGAGACAAGGCAAGATTTTTATATGAAAATACGTAGGATGTTTTTATTCGAACATTGTTTATTTTAACGTATAGTTCAGATTTAAATTAAGAAAGGGTAGATCTCTCACGTGATAGAAATTCCATACGATTATAGGTTCTTTTGAAATGAAGTAAAAGTATGGTTAAAATGAACATAGCATCAAAAGAAATGTGTATTGTTTTGATTATTTCAGCTTTGAAGGATAGCACACGCTCTTCATTCACCAATTTTCTCGTTTTTTAGCAGCCTTTTGTTTTCCACCTTTCCGATTTCCTTCTATCTGTGTCGGTTTCTTGCCATTCGGTACCAATTTGTGTCTGTTGCTTCTTTAATGCATCTGTTGGAGGTCGCATGACACTTGTTTAGTTATAGTTGTCCCCGTTGTCATCAAGTCCACATTGTGTCATCTTGTCTGGCGATATGACTTGCCCATGCTTATTTTAAGCTCGCTGTTCGTTTGGTCACGTCCGCTAGGTTTGTCTTCATATTTCCTCATTGCGAGTGCGACACGAAGATTATTACCAAGCTTCAGTCTCCCTATGGAGTTGTTCTGAGTTTGTTTGCTGCTCTAATAGTCAGTGTAGATGTTTCCAAACCGTAAATCAGAACCGGGAGCATGAAGCTATTGAAGAGATTGGTCTTTAAATTGACGGGGATGTAATTGTTTTTCAGTACGCTGCTGAGTTTCCTTCAAAAGCCTACTGTTATTCTTATGTTGATCTCTGCTAGCTGGTTTTCCATTTTTAAGAGTCGATAATGCTTGGTGGAGAGATTAGTTGGGTTTAATGTTCGCAACCAAAATAATCTCTTATTGAAACCGTTGGTGCTTGCACTACCTGAAAATACGGGACCTACCTATTTCAGGGTTGTTCCTGAATGCTCAGTTTTCTCATTTAGCGGAACTCGAGTTATGAATGGGACTCCGTAATGAGGCACGAAAATGGATGACTGCAATCGATTCGGGCCACCTACGACATCGTTCCATTATATGCGGCGGACCCTTAGATGATATTATTACCGATAGAGATTGCATTTAATATCCCCATTGTGTGCTGATTAAGGTCACAGTTTGCGATATAAATCGAAGTAAATTGTAACGAGGCAGTTCCTGTTGACGGTCTCAAAGTTCGACAATTGTAGTTGCAATTTGCTTCAAGAACGTAAACGACAGTTCGTGTACTTGAACGATGTTTTACCCTTCAAGTAGTTGTTGCAATTTATCATGTCTTTATCGAATAGTTGGTATATTTGAATCAAAATATTTGTAACTTATAATGTTTATAGTAAACTCTTGAATGAAAGAATCGTTGTCTATATCGACCTTTTGTCTGTTTATGGTCTTTCTGCGACTTTTCCAGCACTCAGACTAAAAATATTTCACAGAATCATTCGATATTTTTCCAACGCGATTCGCATTCTTTTAGACAGGAACGTGACATACAGGAACATATCCCCTGGTGTTTCTGCTGAGCAACAACGCCATTGGTCTTCAAGAATCACAAATGAGTAGAGAAAATAGAAAATAACTGATTACATATAAGTCGCAGTTAGACGGAATATATGGAGTGCAATTTTGGGGGAACCACCGACATAGGTGTCGGAGAATGCATAAACAGTACAATACTGTCTAAAGTAGGAACCTTCAAGTACTTTGTTTCCATCATTACAGCTGTCATAGGATGTCATTTACGTCGATTAAATATCGCATGGCTTAAATGATGGTCACTAACGGGTGTTCTCTGCGATCCCAAAATGGCCATCAAGATCAAGGAGAAGGTGTAGAAGACTGTTTCGACCAGCCTCAACCTATAAAGCGGAATGGTGGACTACGCAGAAAGTTCACGAGCAACAACTACACACAAATGAGATGCCACCAGTACAAAGCCTACCAGTAGAAGAGATAGACCATCCGCCACTTGGTGGAGCAGCATTAAGAAGTGCAAGTGAAAGCATCCGAAGGTCCCATTCACATGAACATCAAAATTGGAAATATGAAGAGAGCAGAGATGACTCGAGACAAAGATAAACCTAAAAGACCACAAATAGTTGTCATGCTTTGGTAAAACGAGAGTAGAAGCAAAATTAAGGCGAAAAATCATGATATGAAGGTATTCGAGACTGCTAAAGAAGGTGGAAGATAGTGGAGAGAACTTGAAGACCAGTCCAAGTGGGAGACAACAGTTTAAAATGCCAAAAGGCTGTACGAGGACCCAATGAAGCCTACAAAGCTAAAAAATATATAGATTAAGTAATTTCAAGTTATTGAAGCTTAGATTCAATTCTTGTTTTAATATGTTTAATAAAGTTACTTGAATAAGTTTAATAAAAATAAATATTCAAATGTACATGGATGAAAACTGATTGGATGAAAAAAAAGAAGATGGGAATTTTCTCATACGCTCATCCACACAGTTGACCAATCTCCATGGAAATCCTTGTTAGAGGTTAAATTCGTTTCGCCAAATCGTCCTAGTTGGCCTTGGAACCAAACGCTAACGCCGGCTTTATTTCTAGCGCAGGAAACGTAATTTTTTTTATATACATACATACGCAAAGCGTTCGTCGTTACAATTATTATCCCAAAAACACGGTCGTGTTTCGTCTAACAGTCCGCAAATTTTGGCACTAGGTCTTTGCATTTTTCGGGAATGTTTTTCTTTTCGGATCTTAACGTGACGCGCATAAACGCGTTATTAATTGCATAATACACCCCGAAAATAAGCTTCAGTAGTCAATTACGTGTAAATATTATGAATACATCCGTCTGTCAATTTTAACAGTGCGAGTCGTTTCTTGGCCGCCTCGGATGACTGGAGTGCAGGACCGCATTCAGCCGGAACGGCCGTCTATGTTTTCTATTTTTGTTTTTATTTGTGTATTAGTTATTTATGTTTTCTTTGTATTTGAGTTCGCGAATTTATGCTCTGGAATATTCCCAATTACTAATTTGTTTATCCGAGTAATTATCGTGATTATAGTTTTGCCTATTATTGTCTCAGGGCATCTTCAAGGATGCCGAGACCATTAATAGTAAATATTGTGTGTACATCTAAAACATTAATTACCGGACTTTATGTGCGTGTTCAAATTTATTGAGATAGAACAAAAAGCCGAAATATTGCCCATATATTGCTTTCACACGATATATCAAGAAAATTTTAAACAATATTAATAATATATTTTATATAGAATGTTTGTTTTATTTGGCGGCTCAGAAAAATTTCTAACTGCAAAGATTCGTGAATTTTGTTATTTAGGTTCTTATAATTTTAATTCAATTTCTATAATTTTTCAGGAGATTCGTCACATAATGTATTTCTTGAAATATATCGCTACTGATTGTACTCTTTGTCCAAAAATTTCTAACTGCAAAGATTCGTGAATTTTGTGATTTAGGTTCTTATACTTTCAATTTAATTCCTTTCATTTTTCAGGAGATTCTTCACATAATGTATTTCTTGAAATATATCGCTACTGATTGTACTCTTTGTCCAAAAATTTCTAACTGCGAAGATTCGTGAATTTTGTGATTTAGGTTCTTATAATTTCAATTTAATTTCTTTAATTTCCCAGGAGATTCTTCACATAATGTATATATTGAAATATATCGCTACTGATTGTACTATTTGTCCAAAACAAAATTCATTTTGGAAATTTGGCTCTCTTGCTTTCTGTATATCAGAGCCGATAAAGATGTTTTTTTTTTACTTATGATTGTGTTTCAATATGTCTATTCAGAAAAATTGTATAGTTTTCTTTCCATTCCTGGATGTTTTATCAGAGATATTTTATAGTGTCATTTGATAAATTTGTCAAATTTTATAATATGAACTTTGATGTTTTATATATTTTCTTATTTTTATGTACTTTCTAAATTTTTATATATACCTATATTAGCTATACTTACATTTTTTAAATTTCCCCGCATTTCTTGTCCATCAGTTGGTAAAACTCTTGTGTTATAATTAAATTCTTTTCTAATATTATTTCGAGATTGTTGAAATAATATTAGAAATTTTTGAGATTGTCGGATAGACAAGAAAATCTCCAGCATATATGTAAATATATCAAAGTTAACTTCTTACTTGCGAACATCTGGCTCAGTTCTCAACCACTTGCATCGTTCTTTCCTTGGATTCCGTTTCATATTCTGAAATCTTTTTGATCGATTTATATTTTTATTGTCGTGTCAACTCGATATAATAATTGCAGACGTTGTCAGTGCATAATAGCACTTACGAGCTTCTCACTTTGTTGATATGTGAATTAGTATCTCAAACTGACGTGGTATAAATTCGTTGTATTGTTCGATTAAATATTTGATTAGCTGTAAATGGCATGTTTTTCAATAAATGTTTGTAGGAAGATCTAACGTGACCACTCTTCTCGTGAATTTGTTGCAATCTGATGCATACGCGATTCGCTTTTTAGATATGACTGCAGAAACGACGAATTATATTGAAGGAATTCCATAGTTTTGAAACGAAGATGTAATAATCCTGCCAGAATGTTGATAATTTAAACTGGAATCAAATTGTGAGATTTTGAAACTTCGTATTTTGTTATTTGAGTAATTCTGTCTAATTTCACAAATGTTTTTACAAATTTTTCAATGTGTTCAACTATAAGTATCGTAGACAAAATGTTGGGTGATTATATGCATTAAGGAAATATTTTGTGGTAATTTTATGTCAATTATTATTACATCATGTGTCGAATAATGGATCTTCTTAGCGGTTAACTAACATAATCTCATACATTACTGGTTTTATTTAATCTGTATTAAATCGCCTATAAGTGGAATATTCCTTTGCGAAGTTTAATTGGTCATCTGTTTTAATTGCTGATGGTTTCTGTTATAGCTTATCGCGTCGAAGATAATATGTAATCACTAAACTGTAACGACACGATCTCTTCTTAATGTTTTATCTGTAGCAAAAGTTTGCGATGTATACTTCATATTTTTTGACGTGTACATAGAATTCCTTGAATTCGGGCGAAGTGCTGTTTCAGTAGAATTCAGAAGGGTATAGACTACAGGCCCATGTCCAAAAATGGATCGGTCATATGAACCACCAGGTGACGTATATGGGACGATATGAGAGCATAGAATAATCAGATTCTCCACTATGCCGTCCGTTGTAAGTTGTCCAACGGAGTGCTGGTGGGAATTCAGAAGTGCAGGTAGGAGTGAGTACATTTTGGTCATATATTTTTGCACGGCATTTTCACCATCGATAGATCCATGAAAAATAACAAGAAAGCGCGCAGTACCGTAAATAAATGGTGCTTCTATGATTTTATGGTGATAATTATTCTATTATCGAACTTTAAATAATCTCTTTTACAAATGTCTCTTAAAAATTATGAAATTCGGAGAGAATTTGAAAAAAACAATTGAAACGGAAATTAAGAGCATGAATGAACTTCCGTTGAACGTTTTCCAATCTGTTCATGTATTTATCATAATTTGGATTCCAGACGACCGACGCGTACTCTAACTTGGATCTCACAATAGAATTATACAAGGCAATAACAGACTCAATTCGGCCAAAAGGCCTAGTCATTCGTAAAATGAAACCCAGAGTTCTGCGATCCTGTTGGACCATTCCCTCAATATGCAATTCAAAGGTTAGTTTCTTTTCAAGCTCAACACCAAAATCAATCACTGAACTGACTTCAGTCAAACATTGACCTGACAATGTCAAATTAGAAGAGATAGTATTTTTATTTCTGGAGAAAAGAATATGATGGCATTTGTTCAAGTTTAGCTGCAACTTATTGAGATTGCAGTAGCCAGAGAATGCATCAAGATCGGAATATAAAAGAGAATAATTGTTGAAGGATTTTATCTGCTTCGATATTTTGAGATCATCCGCATAAAGATCAATATCGGTATATCTAAAGCATTCGCCAATATCAAGAAAAAGTATTACAGTTATATGATAAACATTGAATAATTTAGTTGTCTGATTATAGGTTATATCATTCATGTGAATGGAACTTGTAAGGTTTATTATCAAATGTTGAGAAAGGTAATTTTGTTCCTGTTCGGACCCTTTTAAAATTTTTGGGGTGGTCCGGACCTGTCTCCTTTGTGATCGATTATTACGTTTCCGTTTGGTGCATTCACAGCAGCAGACCTGGCAACACTCCAGAGATCCATCAAATCGTTTACTTACGGGACGCCAATTTAACAATAGTAGAACAGGTGCGACCTTCAATTCGGTACATTCTTTCGGAGACAGTGCCCGAAAATAGACCATTTACGAGTTTTATCGCCGATTCACGACCTTCCGGACTACTTACTCGCCGCTAATTTCACCCTTGAAACGCAAAAAATAAAGAAACGCGATACTATTAGAGATATTTTGTTGGTATTCGATTTCGGAAATGAATGAAAATAGGTTTCAACAATAACATGTTTCAAATGCGTTTGTTTCGAAATTAATTTAATCAACAGGTTGATCTCGTTCGGAATCCGATCGTTCGATGTACGAGGGGTACCCAAAAAAAATAGGTTTAATTATTTAAAAATATCTTAATAGATTTTTTTCCTCTGTGTGATGATAACAAAGACGATTTGAAAGTTGTTTAAGCAGGTGACTCAATTTGGGGTTTAGTTGTGGGACCAAAGTCTACGCCTTCGACCCACTTCCTCGATACGATACGAATTGTGATAAGAGTTCCATCGTCAACATCTATGATGCTAGTAGTTTTTGTTGCACTTGATTCCGCGATAAAATATTGCTGAATGGTCATTTCGATTATACGAACGTTACTTTCGAATACCGCGGCTCCATATTTGAAAATGGATGCCGTTCCGCCGCCTTTCACAATCGCCATAATGATTTGTGCAAATTCGACCTGGAATTTCGTTTCAACCAAGTATGACCGAGCGGGTGATAAGCATATTTGTTCTAATTTCGTAAGTTGTGGTGGAAAATATCAGTGATGAATTTATATTTTATGATAAAATTCTTGTGAACGTCCGCTTTCATATTGGTACACTTTCGAAAAACCGAAAACCTACGGCGAATTTACGCGTTTCGAGATAGAACAAAGCGAAGAAACTTTTATCAAGGTATGGCTTAAGTGTAGGAAAGCCCCCGATGAGCTGACAAATGTCTCTGCTTATTTAAGACGTAATACTTTGAGTATTATTTCTAGCAATGATATTCTAATTGTCTATGACAGGTGATTTCGGTTAAAGAGGTTAAGAAGTTTCGAAAGGTAATATTAAAATTCTGACAACAAATTTCTCTACATTTTTCATCGATTAGTTTGATTTGTTATTGTTAAAGGTTAATTTGATCTCAAAACACGTTTCTGTGATATGTAATGTTTGAATTTTTACCAGTATCTACTTGATAATTGAATGTTTCACACATAAAACTGCGTGTTGATGGTTTGAGTGAAACGCTTTCTCGCAGATTCAAGATCGCGTGTAAAAATTTTTTGAAAATTGTAGTTTAATTTATTTACAATTTGTTATATGAATCGTACGTCTTTTTTATTTGTTCAACTTGAAATTTAAATGTATGAAGTCTACTAATGATATTAACAATAAAATGTAACTTTACTGATTTCGGTATTCATGAGAGTTTTTATGCGAATTGAAACATAAGTTACTACTAAAATTGTCTGCGTTTTAGCGTACAGAAATCTGTTACAAAACAATCGTATTTACTGATGATGGACTCAACGTGTTGTTTTCCCTATCCATTCATAAATATTATATTCGCCATATGTACCTAATCCAAAAATGAATATTATTTTCACCACTTTTTTGAAAACATATTTTGTGCCCAAAAGTTAACTGGTTATCGTTCAAATACTTGGAACGTACACAAACACCCATGCTTTCACCGGAAGTCGAAGCCAAATCCTACCGTAGCATATTCGTCGGTTTTCCGACTACTCCACATTCCAAAGAGACCATTCTTTGCACATTCATTCAGAGGTCTACAAAAACGTATCGAATTTTTCAAATTCGTGATATGAATTTTTATGGTTATCGATCTATTTCCAGCTTTGCTATTTATTTACTCTCGTTCATTTATCGTAACTCAGAACATTTTCCATTTAACCTAATGACCAGATATCAATCGTGCTTTCGCGACATAAACACCACGTCAATTTTTCCTCGTGACCCAATTTAAATATACGTCATTGGGTGAAATTAAACCTCCATTCAGCGAAATGTGTCGTGTAGCCGACGACTAAATAATACCATCGCGTAACATCCCTTCGCCGAAAGATTCGCGTGTAAACGGACGTTTACGATTAAAAATACATAATCGTTTTTCCTCATCGCTGGAAGAGATAGTTCGACCTTTTCGTAACCTTTAATATTCGCGAATTTATATAGTGCAATTTCTCGTGCGTCACAATCGTAAATTACAACGTTCTATGGTAATTGCCGAATATAAATAAGCTACTGCGGACGTTCGGGATATGCAAAAAAGTGTTTATTCCGGCAACTATTTCGGTAGTACATACGTTACCTTTTTTTTTGCACGGAGATGACCTGTTGGACTAGCTGCAGATAAACCCTTCGAATTTTCTGTGATGCCACTATTTCATTTCAATTCTATCATTTGGCTCTTCTGTACATTGTCTATCAGGCTTATCAACATTTTTGTTACTACTTAAACATATAAAGCTCTATACAAACTCGTGATTCTCTAGGTTATGGAGAAGACTATACAACCCTATTTTTTTTGTATAATTGTATACAGGTTGTTGGTTAAATAAGCCATTTCGCTTTGGATGCAAAAGCACTTCGCAGAAGATATTGCTCAGTACTTGCAGAGAGTACAAAAGAAAATAGAACTAATGTAAGTAATCAAGGCCAGAAAGCTAGGACGTATAATGAGATATACCGAACTTCTGCAGTTCATCATTCAAAGCAAGATCCAAGGAAATCTCAGTGTTGCTGAAAGAATAACATCCTGGGACATGAATTAAAATCAGTGGTATGACAGGAGTACCGGGATCACTATTTGGACCTGCAGTGTCAAAAGTACAAATTGTTGGTTTGATTGTCGATCTTCGGTAGAAGGTAGCAGGAGAAGAAAAAGGTTGTTATCCTCTAGGGTTTATTTCAGGATTTGGTTGTTCTCCCTTGAAGGATGATGTTAGTCTTTCAAAATCAGTAAAAGTAGATCTGTTGCCATTCAGCGAAAGACGTAGGAGATTTTTGTCGACTTTTTTCGAGAGTGTAAGTAAGAGAAGTTCTGGGTTTTCTAGTTAACACTTCATGAAATTCAAAGCCTTGAGACATATCTATCGAGATGGTGCTCTCTGATTAGTAAGGGTTAAAAGATTTGAAAACGATTTAGTTGCGTCATGTTTGCTGATTCTTGTAGCAAGGATTCTTTTTCAAATTAAAATTTTTAATCTAATCGAGCTTTGTTCGTCTTTGTTTCTGTCAAAATGGGATTGAGTTCCTTAATGAAAATTGTATGCTGATAAAAAATATTTGTTGCTGCCGGCTTCCTGAGGTCATATATCACCAGCCTGGGATAATATCTCGTACATTGAGGTCGTTTGTGCGTATTTGTGCCACCGGTATTTGTTCGGTGACGTCATTCGGCTCAGATTTGTAATATTTGTATTTGCCGACGGAAAGTAAACGCGAATTTAATATCTAATCTCTGGCATTCTTCGTAAATGATAATGAGATTGAAATGTTATATTCAAATTGAAAGTGGGAAACGTGTGAAACAGGCGCCAGCCTTATCTGAAGCACTTGACTCGTCTAAGTGATTACACAAACGTTCAAGCAAAAGTAAGAAAGGGAGTATTGATTATTAGAACAATAAACGACAGCTGAGTTAATAAAAAGGGAAACTTTAGCGAAGTTGGCTGGGCGTAGTAAATCACTACACTTTTAGAAGTTGAGGGACTGTTGGATTCCCAACAAATTGAATTACTGCCTCGCAGAGTAAATTCGTAAAGAAAGCGCCTACAGCAAAGTTGAATTTTAGATAAGGCAAACTAGAAAAGTTGAGAACCTTCATACAGAAATTCTTTATTAGACAAATCTAACGGATGTTTTTTTAAAGGTATAGAACTTTAAGTTGGTATTACTGTTGAAGATGGCGAGCGATTTAACAGTTGAGAAGTGATTTATTCTCAGTTTGGTTTGGCAAGTCATCATGAATAGACTCACGCCTGAACAACGCTTGCAAATAGTGCAATTTTGTTCCGAAAATAATGGTTCTGTGCGGAATACGTATCGCGCACTACGTCCATTTTATCGTCGACAAAATCGTCCATCAGAGCTGTTAATTCGACCACTTTCTGTGGGGCTATGTAAAGTCATTGGTCTATGCGGATAAGCCACAAACGCTTGATCAATTGGAAGACAATATTCGCCGTGTTATTGACGATATGCGGCCACAAATGTTGGAAAAAGTAATCGAAAATTGGACTACATCCGAGCTAGCCGTGGCGGTCATATGCTAGAAATCATATTTAAAATGTAATGCTACAAGATTATCTCCCGAATGAAAAAAATTCTTGTCATTCGAATGATCCATCGTTGTTTTATTGCAATTTAAAGTTCTATACCTCTAAAAAAACACCCTTCTTATGTGAAAAATTTCCAAACAAAATTTATGATTCGTACTTCTTTCGCTATTCACTCTGCTCACTTCCCTGTTCATGGCCACCGAAGTAACATGGATATTATCGGTAAAACGCTTGGTCTGGCCCTTAGATCTTTGCATTATTCAAAAGAATAGTAAGTTCTCAGATACGAAAATGCTACTTCCCAAAACTCCTCTACTGACTGCTGATTTGACGTAGATTTCGCTAGAAATTTGTAAAGGGAAATAAATTCTCCAAGGATTTAGGTTAAGCTATATATCTGATATTTGATACTACTCAATTTGGAACAATTATTTCCTCTCTGATCTACACTGAGTGTTGAGTGTAGAATTCAAAAGGGGTCTATGAATGTAGATCAGTAATTTTGGCATAATATAGCTTGCTACTTCCAAAAACTTTTGATAGCTTCTCTATCTTCATTACATTTGTAATCGAAGGGTCATTAGAAGCAATCTTCTTATTAATTTTTAACTATAATACTTCGATCGACTTGAGTTTGCCTACAATGAAGTATGGCGACAGTAGCTTAGATTCATTAGATTCAAATTATTCAAATTGCACTGCCGATTTGCTGTTACTATGCAGTGATAGGTTTTCAAAGATTTTGTCTGTGTTTTTATAATGGTAAAAATGGAGTTCATTACTGATGCATCATCACGAAATCAAAAAGAAGAGATTACATCGACGTATGAAAATTGCCAACTTGAAGCTCTAATTGGCCTTCTTTGAAGTCCGGATAAAATAGAGACGGATAGATCAAAACGTTAACAATGTTTCTTTGCAAAAACCAGAGAGCTTCTTGGATGATACTACATCTACCGCCATAATATCTTAAATGAAAATTGTGCACTGATTTCTATATTGGCATCATTTTATTGAACGTTTTTGGTGATCATTTCGCCATTACGATGGCTTCTTCAGGCTGACTCAAGAGTTGGACTTCGATCTGCCACGGTCGATCCGAAGAAGCTTATATTGGTCAAACGTACGTGAAAATTGTTCGATGAGGGTATGTTGATCTAATAAAAAACGATGTTTTCGTTGATATATTCATTCAACTTGATCAATAAATGAACTGGATTGAAAATGAATATACATTCGAAAATTCCACACTGCGTTCATTAATCGAAGTAGATGAGAAACATTACTTATTCAAAAACGTTCATGTTGGAAAGTTTGATAGCAAACACGACAGAGAAATACTAGAAACGTCCGCGTTCAAACTGACACACGTATAAGAAGCGATAATGATCCATTATATTGCTACGTTAAATTTCTTTCACAGTCGATTATATAGAAACCACCATTCCGATGCATCTTAGATCGAAAGTCAATGACTCTCTCTACCCGTCTCTATCGCTCTCGCTTTGCGCTGACCGAAACTTCGGGTCGAACGTTTCCCTAATTGGGCGGAGCGACTAATCGCCATTTTCGTAACAGACACCCGAAAATTCGGAATAGGGACCGGCGCCTATGCTTCGTAACAATACCTAATTGTTGCGAAATGTTTGCCGTGTCCGCGTTTTAATATTGCATTCATTTGGCGGACGTGGTGTGCGTGTGACTCATCATCTAACCGTATGTCTGTCTAGCCTGCCGCGACCTCCTCTCTCTACCAGACGATGAAGAAACGTCGCTGATCAGGCGGAAGTAGACAGAAACAATGATGGGCATTGTCTGCGAGTTGATGAAGTCGAGTTTGCCGTTTGAAATTCGCGGGATCGGTGCAATCAGACGTTTGTTCAGACTGCTGCTGAATAATACAGCGAACGACGTAGGATTAACTGAGTAGTCATCAACTTTGAATTTTTTAATAATCATTAATATTCTTCAGAAAAAACATGAGTTCATAATTAATTTTTTTAGAATTTTATATTAATATAACAAATAATTAGTTTATATTATGAAATTAATTTACAACGCCCTACTGTGAGTCGTTCAACTAAATTACTGCCATCTGTTGTGGGGCTATAGAAGTAATGCCACAAATTGGTCTGTTGAGTTCGTTCGCTGTAAAATAATCGACTAAATGGTTTCAAAACACTGCGATTCAAAAATTTAATTATGCGAATATCACAACTTCTCTTTGTGTTCAGGATACACAAAATTTTCAATACTTGATTGCATAAATTCTGTTCAGACTTATTTAGGGTGCAAAAATAGACATCAATTTCAAATATCTTTCGAGAAAGTCAAACTTCAATCAATTTAGCAATTCTTTCAATTGAATTCGAATTTTTTTTTTTAATTTGGCCCAGGGTGAATTGCTATAACTACATTGCTTCCAATTTTCCAGAAAATTTAATTCCCTTACAGGTGGATAATCTTTGTTATTGGTGTTAAGTTAGGTGTCTATCTAGATTTGAATCCTATTAAGGTATTTTCACGAAAAGGTTTCATAAATTAGTAATATATTTTTTCAATTAATTAAAATTAACACACTTGACTTAAGTGTCACTGAATATATCAAAAACTCTAACATATGTTTCGGGTGGTTAACCCATTATCAAGAGGATACAATGTTACTGAAAAGTTGTAGAATTTTAAATAGATTCAGTGGAACTTGACTCAAGTGTGTTACTTTTAACTTATCGTTTTTAACATAATGTTTCACGAAGAGATAAGCGGAACCTCCGTGTCATTTATATATTTTTTATCATCTTATTTTGAAGAATGGGGTGATATTCATTCCAATAATTATTTATTGTGAAAATGATTTTAATAAGTTACTTTTTAATAGAAAGCATTCAAAGTTTCTTAAATTACGTCAATTATATTTCTAAGGAGATATTTGAATTGGAAGTTTTCAACAGCGAAAAAGAATGTCGCAACTGTAAATGTGTACCTTCCTCTTGAATCTTTCTTTTATAATATTAATATTAAATGGAACTTATTTTCGAAGAAATTTGGTCAATATTTACCATTTCAACATACACTGTGAGTTTACGTTCCTGGTTTCTTAAAGGGCGATTGTTATTCAAGAAAAACTATATTTACCGGATAAGTAAAAGTAGCCACAGAAATAAATCATTAAATTATACCGATTTGAACGGAAACAATAAATTTCTTCTCGAGCAACACGTAAATAAATATTCATAAATTATTCGAGATACTAAGAAAAAAGCAATTTACATGACAATTTAATAAAAATTATTTGTTCTCCACATTAGCATACAATGATTCTTTGGCATTGATTCAACACGAGTACGAAGAATGAATTGTTATTAAATATTTCGTCGAATTATACAGGCGCCTATGAATTCGACAAGTGAATAATTTCCATATAGATTGTTCCTTTTTATTGATGTTGAATTAATTTTAAAAAATGTAAACATAAACGTAAAATAATCAGACTCACAAAATTGTTCTTCATACTAAGGGAATCAATGGAAACGTACAGTCGAGAAAATATGGAATTGAATAATTAAAATGGATTTATATCAGTGTTTCCCAATCTTTTTTGAGCTATGTCCCACCTTAGACTTTCTAAAATTATTATGCCCACCCAAAAAGGGCGAAAATGTTGACTTTAAGAAAGAGAAAGTCCATTGACGACGTTTGGAGTCCATTTTCAAATTATCTGCTTTAAAAATCAAATTCCCCCTCTGTGGGGCGTGGGTAGTGGTGGGGTGTGGGAGTGGGTCAAACGTTAGGAAAGAGTGATTTATATCTTTAATGAAAATCGGTATATTTTTTGACGTCTCAGCATCTTGAGAAATGTTGTAAATTGGTTTGATCTTAACAAATTAATTCCAAACATCTCCAAATGTGTTGTCATCGTTCTCCACAATATATAATCTAGTAAATTTCAACTATGAACTCTGTGATATTATTTTGTGGATACCTGAACTTTTTGTTTACCTTGGAGTGACTTTTGGTCTTCAACGGACTTTTGTACCACTTTTTAAGGCTACAGTTACTGCTGTCTCTGTAGTATATAGTTTCATTTACCGCAAGGGTGAAGAATTTGTAAATATATCAACTCTGACACCAATATATTCTGCTTTCGTAAGATTTACTTGAATACTGGTCAACAGGTTGGAATCATGGTTATCAGTTACATAATGAAAGGCTGAAGTCTATTCAAAGGAAGTTCTTGAAACTCTTGAGTTTTAGAGTAGGATATATCCACCTGTAGGCATAAACATAAACAGCATAAACTAATGACACGTTGACACCCTCAATGCGCGAAAGTATTGCTGAGGTAAAGTTTTCTTGCATAAAATAATTGACGATGAACTTAAATGATTTTCTATCAGAAACTCACTCTTATTTCTTTTTTGTACTTTTCATATTGTTTTTAGTAGTTTGTCTTTTGTAGCCGCCTTTCCCGTTTTTTATTAGGATATATTTTGTAAAACAGTGTAAATAAATGAATGCAAAGCATTCGTACCTTTGACACACATCTTTCATATATAAATTCGTACAAACAAGAATTAAAATAGGTAGCTTATACTGTTGGGATAGTTTTTCTTACCGCTTAGATCTCAGCGGTTGTACATAATTTTCAGCAACTCAATTTTTGCCAGCTTTATTTATTTACTGCTAATCTCACGTCCAGATAGTACCAATATTTGAGAAGCAAATACATAAAATCGATTTCTTCGAAAACCATGCCGGGGATTCCCCAGAATATATTTCCGTGTACCTAATACTTTCACTATTGAAATCACGTTTTTCCTGCTGTTTTTTCATTCCAGTTCGGTTGATGAGCTGTTCGGAGATTCATAGAAAAATTACGTATCTATCATTTTTCACGTTAATTCAATGATTCAAATATTTACTCGGATCTCGGCACCAAAAGATGTGCATGTATGTATTATACGTGATATTTTAATAGCAAATGTTTACATTCACTTAACACACAAACACATAATCGTCATTTTTAATGGCTTCCAAATGGAATACATCGCATTGGGGGCCGTTTTAGTCTCGTAAATCATTGCGGCCAATTTTGCTAGTGACGAATTAGAGGCACGTGTAGTTTAGCAAGTACGTCTGCCACTAGGAATGTATTTATTCGTTTTATTTAATGTGAGAGGAATGTTGTCCTGTTATAGTGACAGTTGAAAACGTTAGATTCGAAGCTAACACTTTTTTTTATTTACTTTTAGGGACTGACGTCAAACGGGGCCGTATTCGAATAAGATATAGCAAATTCTATATCTCGGTGTTAGGTTTTTGTACTGGATGTATTCGCCCTGAAGTTTAAAAGGCACTTGTTGCTCGAAGACATTTCTCTGGTCATATCTTCATTCAGTTTCTCTATTCTGAAAACGAAATGTCTAAATATAATAATACTCGTAATATATGCATTTAGATGTGTTAACATATAAGACGATTCACGGAAATTGTTAATATGAAGAGTATTCTTTAATTAACTGGTAATCTATACTGTATTACATCTTTTAACTTCGTAACAGAATTCTTAAAAAAAAGAATGAGAGACCGAAGGCTACCATGGTAGATAATTAAAAAAATTGTGTTTATACAAAAAATAAAAAAGGTATTAGGGTGAAAGTTCTCGCTTATAACTTTTCCTAGAACGTTAAATCTGGGGACATTCTCGCTTGATGCTCCAACAGTAGCCAGCCATCATACTGACATCCCATCTACCTTGATACCTTGCCTCCATGACCTTCAAATCTTGGTGGATTCGCTCACCCTGTTCATAACTAAGAGCGACAAGATTTTCTGGAAAGTTAGCAAGATGGCTATGTAAGAAAATCAGTTTGATACTCATGTTACAGCACAGTTTTTTAAAGCTTTCTAAGAGTTGTTGAACAATTTCGACGTAATTCTGGGCTCGTGTGTTTCCAAGAAAGTCCTTGACAATATTTTTGAATGCCAGGCAATCATTCTTCTCAAGCTCGGTCATTGTTTCAATGAAATTAATCAAATCATCTTTAATAAGTTGCCGAATTTTGGCCATTCAAAGATACCAGCCTTTATCTTCCCATATGACAAGCTAGGAATATTTAAAACAGTCCTCTTAAGTTGACAAAGCTTTAACAAATAGCTTCATGAGGCCTAGTTTTATATGCAAAGGCGGAAATATAGTTTTTTCGGTCGACAAGTCGCTGATGTTTCGATAACCAGGTTTCAGGTCAGATCTTGGTGGCCACTTACATCGAAAACAAGAATGCTTGGTATATCGGCGGTGCTGGCCAAGAAGGAAACTGTTGGAAATTAAGCAAAAACTATATTCGTTATAATTGTTTATATTCAACATTCCTAGAAATGAGTCAGTGATACTTCTCACGCTCTCCCTATTTTATGTTATCGTATATGATATATCTGTCATCAGCAGTTTTAGTATGTACCACCGAAACACTTAAAATTTCGGAACTTGAGACTGTTGATATTATATTCTCCATATTTAGTCTTATTAGATTCTTCGACTGAGAAACACACCATATTACGGCAGTTAAATAAATGATTTCAAAAAGTGACAATCACCGTGTTTTACTTAGATCCACCATACCTTCCAACAGAAACAAACCAATTTAAGGTCAACTTAGATGATCAATTGATGTAAGTTATATTGCAACAAGTCAGTGACCTTCTTTATGTCTTCGTATTCTTCATGCAAAGAAACTAAATATCCTATTGGTTTGCCATTACCTGTTGGCATTGGTCACTCCGACAGGAGTGCAGTAGGGCTTTCTGTAATTCGCTTTCAGTTTCGCGAAGCGCGATAGAAATCGTTAATTA
Organism: Henosepilachna vigintioctopunctata; assembly: GCA_030704895.1. NCBI lineage: Eukaryota > Metazoa > Arthropoda > Insecta > Coleoptera > Coccinellidae > Henosepilachna > Henosepilachna vigintioctopunctata. The sequence goes on from JARQZJ010000126.1 coordinate 2,020,598, forward strand.
GTATTAGTATGTGTTAATTATAAATTTTGATACATGGTGGACCTTTCAAACTTCACACCTTTGTGTTTCGGACTATATAGTGTTCTTTTTCTCTTCTGGTGTTGTTGCTGCAAAAGCTAGACAATTTAAAAATATTTTATCATTCTCTTCGACATGTAAGAGACGTTTGATAATGAGAATGGAAAACAATGTCAGAATAAACCTATAAAGACGATTCTACAGAACTAACGTAGGGGGTATGTCGAGTTTCATAGACAGAATACGCTTTGTCAATATGAAAACCCTACCAATATCCGCAGAATTTCCCATCAGTAAGACATTATAAGACATATGGCGATAGATTACACTATAATAGACATTTCTGGGAGATTCTGAAGGGGTAAAATTCTTACCCTATCTATGACGTCGATCTAATTTGTTTCACAAAGGTTCAACATGCGTAGATCATTTGAAATTTCTATTATATTGTTTGCTGAGCAATCTAGGCATCTTATGAGCTTCCAAATATTGCTCTAGGTTTATATTAAAGCTCTTACGTCTATATCGTATGCTAGTTTGATTATTTTCCGTAGGGGTTTATCAATTTACAAATAAAATTTATCAGTTTATTCTGTTTGACCAAAATTTCGATAAACAAACACCGCAATAGAAAATGAATAAAGAAAAATCTAAGTAGAAAAAATATTTAAAAAGTGATGATATTTCACATCAATAAATGGTCCGACTCTACCAGAAACTAGCAAAAGATGTGGAAATATTTTTTATGTAATTGTGATCAATCGGTTTGGCTGAAAATAATCAAAATAAATTCATTATTCAGATTCAAAACGATCTAGAATGCCTATTTAGATTATATACATTCGTTTGTCTTCCAGGTGTTTCAGAAATAGTAAAAACTACATTCATCATACTGACAAACTTCAGTGAATATTTGACCTTGACCGTTGTTTTTTCCGATAATAACGTAAGTTTGTTCAACAGATATTCATTAATCCTTAATCAAATTGTTTCAGTAGCAAATTTCCAATTATACATCGTGATATCGTCGTTTCTCGTGTGAAATATTTTTAAGCACCTCTCGTTATCGTTAACTGTTATCGTCCTTATCTTCAATGAACACAATGGAAAAATTGTTTTGGGAGTCATTTCAATCGTAGGGGTCGAGGTTCGGATGATTGTAATTTAACAAGTGCAAATCTGTCGACATTTTTAATATATTCTCTAAGTTGACGCCTAAATATTTTTCGAAATATTCGAAAAAGTATAAAATTGATGAGGGAAATGAATTGTTATATTCTTTATCATTGTATGTATCGCAAAAATATTGATTTTCTGTAAAATGTATCGCTTAAAATTTGATGAAATGTGCGTTAATGTGCTATTTATTTTCAAGCATAAAACATCGAAATTTGAGTTTGGAAATTTTAATCTATTACACTGGGGAAACAATTTTGTTGTCTTAGATTTGTGACTTATTTTTGACTAAATTTTGGTCTCTAAATTCAAAAATGTTATCAATTTTTCTCCTTCGCGTCAAGTTTTCAAACTACATGATACCCTCTCTCAAACCCTAAAAGTTATACAAAATAGGCATACAGAGTAAAATAAAGTGGGTACTAACCAAACATATTAGAATATTTTATTCATACAAAGATTATTATAATATTAAAAGTTAAATTGTGTTTATACAAAAAATAAAAAAAGATATTAGGTTAAAATTTTCGCTTATAACTTTTCCTAGAATGTTTAATATGGGGAAATTCTCGCTTGATGCTCCAACAGTAGTCAGCCATCATACTGACATCCCTTCTACCTTGATACATTGCCTCCATGACCTTCAAATCTTGGTGGAATCGCTCACCCTGTTCACTAACAGCGCCAAGATTTTCTGAAAAGTTAGCAAGATGTTAGCCATGTAAGAAATGCAGTTTGATACTCATGTTAGAGCCCAGCTTTTAAAGTTTTCTGAGAATTGTTGAACAATTTCGACGTAATTCTGGGCTCGTGTGTTTACAAGCATGTCCTTGACAATACTTTTGAATGCCAACCAAGCATTATTTTCAAGCTCGGTCATTGTTCCAATGAAACGTTCATCAAGTTGACGAATCTGTGGCTAATCAAAGACACCAGCCTTTATCTTCTCATGTGAAAAGCTAGGAAAAGCCGAAATGATATACTTAACAGTCCTCTTGGATCTAGGGATTTAGGGATAGGGATGGGATCTAGTTTTATATGCAAAGGCTGATTTAGAATGTTTGGATCACCAGGTTTCAGGTCAGATCTTGGCAACCACTTTGACTGCTTCCAATGGTTCTCACGAGATCTGTTGTCCCACATACATAGAAAACAGGGATACTTGTTATATCCGCGTTGCTGGTCAAGAAGGGATCAAACCATTTTAAGGTCAACACAGGTGATCCATTGGTGTAAGTTATATTGCAACAAATCAATGGCCTTCTTTATGTCTTCGCGTTCTTCATGCAAAGAAACTTAATGACCTATTGCGACTGAACCATACAAATTTCCATTGTGGCGGAGAACACACTTCAAGCAAGTATTGAACTATCTATAAACAATCGCTATTCAGTTGCGTTATAGTCTGAAATTCCCAATTGTTTCATTAAACCAGCTGTCTTATGGAATACACAAATCTATCAGCACTCCGAAAGAACTGCAGAAATGCACTTTCTCTCGATCGAAAGTAGGTGACTTCAGCTCCTTCTTCTAAAAGTTTTTTTCGTGCAGTCTTGATGCTAAACGTTCTGACGCTTTTTTGGACAGTCTCAAATCTCGTACCAAATCATTTAACTCAAGCTGATTAAATCCTTTACGAACAGAATCATCGATCAACTTTAAAATATTTGTCGGTGTGGTCACTTCGATCGTCGCTGAACTCATCTTCTTGTATTTCTAAAGAGGTTAATTCTTGAAAAACTGGCACCAGAATTTCAGCTGAATGCGACAAAGGGCGTATAGCACACGGTAAACTAGCATAATCTATTTTATAATTGTTTTTTTTTGTTATATTCTGCAGTTTTTACTATTCAAAAGTATCAATCATTGGATTGGTCTTTTGGTTCTCGCCAAATCATTGGTATACCAAACGGAAGTTCACCACGTGTTGTTCCTTTTGTCCACATTCTCGAACACTCCAGTATAGTATGTCGCAAAAACTGTAGAAAAAAAAAACTTGATAGAAAAAAACTGCTTAAAGTTTTGGAATGAGCATGTCAATTTACATCTAAAATTTGAGAGTACTAACGGCTCATTCGTTCAAGAAGAGAGTTAAGTCTTTGCTGTTAACCAAGGCATACTAAGAGGCAGAGTACTTTGATGATTCGAATTTAGTCACTGATATATGAATCAATATTATCATTATATGTTTGCTTATTTTTTTTCCTATGACTATTTTTCACAATGTAAAATTGTCTCAAAGGATTAATATTTTCAAGGTTATTTTTCTTTTTCAAATGTCCTTGTATACTATTGCGGATTTCACTTATTATTTAACGAATATTTTTTTTCGAGGACTGAATGGAAGATCAGACTCAAAACTAAATTCAGTTCTTTTGTGAACATAATTTAATAAATGTAATAGTACACTGTAAGGAATATTAAAAAATATATATCATTATTATTATGGAGTTAAGATCGAAACAGCTGTTCGTTTGTTAGATATCAAGGGTTGCTTGTATCTGTTAACATTTCCCATTATTATTCTGGTATTAATTAACACATTGAACGTTGTACTAAGTGACACGACATCCGATATTGGTGCTTATAACGGGAATATGGTTTTATACTATAATTTGAGTCTATTTATAGGTTCATTCATCCCATTGTTCTGCTTGCTATTGCATGGCGGCATCGTTAGGATGTGTAGCAATCCACATATTCCATTCAAGATCATGTTTGGTTTGATTATAGGAGTATTCTGTTTCCTCCCAATTAAACGTTGTTCCTTCGATTTCCTAATATTTAATCGATAACACAGCTCTTCGGGACATGTTAAGCTCGACATGGACGTAACGAGATATATTCCCATATCTCTGGTTTCGTAATTAGGTACAATGCTTCATCATATTATTAGAGCCACGCAAAATTGGCGTTCTTGGCGTCTGGGCCGAAGAAAAGTAGGTTTGTGCTATATATACGAAAAGTTTCCGGCCTGACCAAGAAAAACGATTTTTTAATATTTTTTTTGCTTTATCTTTCAACGGGTCGTCCTGAGCGAGGCTCGTCACTCGCACGACCCTTTTTGAAATCAGAAACCTACTGCTTAATAGTTGAATATGATGGGGGGTCTCCTAGTGTTGAATCCATCTCTTCTTTTATTTGTTTTGGTGTTCTCCTCTATACTTTCATTTTTCTGCCAGATTTATATTAAGCGTTGAACTAACCGACGCTTATTTGTTACGATTCTTTCATCGACTTCCAAAGATTGTCGATTGGTTTGAGGTCTGGTGAATTTGCAGGCCAAATAATCACTTCCTGTCGGATGTTGGAGAGGATTTTAGTTTTTCGTGATGTTCACACTTGATATAGTGTGTTTTTTCGACCACATTCATTTTGCATAGTGGAGTCTTATTTCATGAGTTTTGTGTTCCACTATCGCACTTAAATATTAAGCTATTGATGCTCTAGTTCAATTGGAGTAACCACTGCTCATTATTATAGATTTTATCTAATTTTTATGCATTTTTCTTCAGATTTACTTATGTTATAATAGTTTTTCTTTCGTAGATTTGGCCAAATAAAATGAAATCAAAAGCTAGATCACAAAAGAATATTAAATAATACTTAGACAATCCTAAGAAACATTATAAAAATATCCAGAAATGTTCAAATAATATCTAATTGGATGTTACTGACTTCCTCCCCATATTGTGGCGTAAATAATTGCATATAGATTCCATCTTTTACAAGGTAACTAATTGTTGAATTTATGTAGCATTTAACAATTTTCGAAGAATTAAACAGCGATATACCTCGTTAAGCCAAAGGCTCATCAATAATTTACGTACATTATTTCGAAGAAACGCTATACGAAATCTAGTTGGTGTTTAAAGGAGCTATTTTTCGATGGGAAAATAATCCAAAAGGCAATTTCCCCGACCAAATAGAAGAAAGTGCAAATTCGAAAGATTTATATTGATCTTGTACTTACGTAAAATGTCAACAACTATTCTCGACTGTTCTCCAAACAGTCAGAGAACGTTAATTGAAGACGAAACGTCTTCGAAAGTGCATGTTAATGATTTCTCGTACGGCAACACCTGCGCAATTAGATGGAAACTATTGTTTGTTTTTCAATTTTTCCAAACTCCCTGATGGTCGCGCATAAATCCAAATGTGAAAGTTGACGTCGTATATTCGTCTTAACCGTCATTATCTCGAATTTTATACAAACTATCGATGGTTTCGCATAAATATTACCGTCGAAAAATTCACGTTCTTTGTATTCGCGCTGAGAATAACGATGCTGTCAGATAAGATGCAATATTTTGACGTTTTTCTCTGCTTGATCGCGATGATTTATAAACGAACTTTCATAATATTTATGTGGTTCGGACTCCTACACACCGCGTTCGGAAAAAAGGGACTTTCTATGCGGCCGATGATAATAATAGTCGGTTTGTTCGATCGTTTAGGTGGCGGAAGAACTTTCTATGTTTTGCAAAATTCTATGATTAATGGGTTTGGCGCGACTTCATTTTTAGGTGAAGGGTTGCGTGGTACTGAATAATCCGACTCGATGTGTTGTGGGTTGATTTAATGAAGCTTTCACCGATCCAAGGAAGTTAATATTTATGGTTCGTATTGCCGGTAAATTTCAATTAAAATTTGTTAGAAAATTAACTTTGCAAACTGAATATTTTCGAAGAAATTAAGTGGCAAGTGTCTTAATTTAATAATATTGGTCAAAATTGTTGGGACTTTCGGAACTTCCGCTGTATTTCTAATTGATTTTCTTGTATTCTGAAATTAAGAAAAAAAGACAAGTTTCCGGACTGACCAAGAGATGTCGCCACTAGGTCTACTTTTGGAGCGCTTTTCTACAGCACCATTCCTATTGAGCTTGTACGTAAAGTTTCCGCCCAATCGTTACGTTAGTTTGAAAGCGCATTGTCCGAGACGCTTCCGTTGTTTTCGTGAAAATGGAAAAATTGGAGAAACGTGCTGTCATCAAATACTTCTATTTGAAAGATTCTTACACCGAAACAAATAGAAAAAATAGATAGATTCACCACTAGGAGACTCCTGATGAGCCTCGCTCAGAACGGACCGTAGAGGTCACAACTTCAAAACTGATTAAGAAAATCCATCAAATAGTACTGGAACAACGCAGATTGAAAGTGAATGAGATAGCTGAGACCTGTCGGATGTCAGCTAAACGTGTGCGAAATATTTCTCACAACCATTTGAGCATGGAAAAGCTGTCTGCAAGATGGATGCCTTGCTTGCTAACGTTCCACCAAAAACTGATTCGAAAAAACATTTCTGCCGAAAATTTGGCGCTGTATAGACGTAATCCAAACGAATTTTCGCGTCGATTCATAACTGTTAATGAGACTTATTACCACTACACTCCTGAAAATGAAGAACAGTCAAAACGGTGGGTTGGAAAGGGAGAAACATCTCCAAAGAAGGCAAAAGCAATTTTATCGGAAAACAAGGTTATGGCAACTGTTTTTGGGATGCGAGAGGAATTATATACATTGATCATTTTGAAAAGGGTAAGACAATCACTGGTCAATACTACGCAGACTCATTGCAACGTTTAAAGGACGAGGTGCAAATTCAACGACCTCATTTGGCGAAGAAAAAATTTGGTTTCATCACGATAACACACCAGCGCATTCGTCGCTTGTTGCCATGTCCAAAATCAACGAATTGAAGTTTGAATTGATGCCGCATCCTACCTAGTCTCCAGACTTAGCCTCCAGCGAATATTAGCTGTTTCCAACTTCAAAAAATGGCTTGGCAGTAAAAGATTTGAGAGCTTCGAAAAAGTTATCGAAACTATAAATCAGTATTTTGAGCAGCTTGTCGAATCTACGTTAAAACTGGTATAACTAAATTATGAGAAATGTATCAGTTTTGATAGTGATTATGTTGAAAAATGAAGCAAAAAAAAATTTAAACATCGTTTTTCTTGGTCAGACCTGCAACTTTTCACCCCACCCTCGTATTTTAAACCTAATATTGATATTTTGCTTAAATGCATTTCTAACTGAAGGTTCGCAAACTTTTAGTTGAGGTAAATTGTTGGTTTATTGTGAAAAAATTTGTTACTTTGAAGTCGGTATGTGCTTCAAATTTTGTTATATAGAGCTGAGTAAAGACGCAAACAGGTTTCTCTCACAACATTCTTTTGATAGGAAAAAGCGTGTAGATAGTTAGAAATCATATTTAGTAGCATCATTAAATCATAGGGTAGGTGAAGATTTAGAAAGAGTCTTGAAGTTTCACTAAGATGACGTAAAATATGAGAATTTTAAGTGTTTCTCTTGGCATTAACTTGATTCGCCTACCAATTTTAGAAATTTAATTTTACAAATTAGTTTTTCTTGCAGAATCTGGCAAACTAATGTTACTTATCTACAAATTTCCATCTCTCTAACCCATTTCGTGTGGATTTTGGAATTGAAATATATCGCAATTGCTCCTTGTTCTCCCTTATATCGTCTCCAAATTAATGATGTTGATACAGTAGAAGATATTTACATTTCTCTTCGATTTCAGGTGGAGCAGCGCGATGTCCCGGGCATCGACTGTGCCTACCTGGCCATGGACACCGAAGAGGGGGTCGAGGTGGTCTGGAACGAGGTCCAGTTTTCGGAACGTAAGAATTTCAAGAACCAGGAGGAGAAGATCCAGCTGATCTTCGAGAATCTCACGCAATTGGAACACCCGAACATTGTCAAGTTCCACAGGTACTGGACGGACACACACAACGATAAGCCCAGGGTAAGCATAATCGATAATCATTTGAATTATTCCTGTATTTTTCGTAAAATTTACACTTTTCTTGATTCTACATTACTCGGTCGTTTTGGTGATGCAGCAGCTTCTACAGGGAGATAGGAGCTACAGTATTGTCAGTTCTCTTTTCAGCAGGTCTTTCTGCTTCATTTCCGTAGGCTCCATGATGAGGAATTCTTCTGCAGATTTAAAATATTCGTATATTTTGATTTCATATATCCTTATTCCATATTGATGGGTCTCTTTTGGAAAATCATGTAGCTTCTACGCCAGATCTTCTTTTGCCTTGAGGATTATATTCTAAAGCAGTTCTTGCGATGTCTTCTTCTAGCTTTCGGATGGTGTGACCATTACCACCTATAATACGAGGATGGTTTGATAAGTCGGTGACTTTTTGAATAAAATTTTTTTTTTGCGGCAAAAAAACATTTTATTTTTCTACATAATCACCTTTCAGCTCGATACATTTAATCCAGCGTTTTTAAAATTTTTTATACCCTCCAAATAATAGGTTTTCTCAAGGCTCTCAAAATACGCGTTTGTTTCGGTAATGACTTCTTCATTAGACTCAAATCTCTTACCACCCATCCATTTCTTCAGGTTTGGAAGCAGATAATAGTCGCAGAGGGCTAAATCTGGAGAATATGCTGGATGGAGTAGCAGTTCGTATCTCAATTCGCGGATTTTGGCCATCGTGACTAAACAAGTGTGCACACGTGCATTGTCTTGATGAAACAGCACTTTCTTCTGCGCCAAATACAGCCGTTTTTGCTTCAAGTCAACGTCGAATCTGTGCAAAAGCTTTGAATAATATTCGCCGGTGATTGTTTTACCTTTCTAGAGGTAATCAATGTGAATAACACCGCGTGCATCCCAAAAAACTGTGGCCATGACCTTGTTGGCTGACTGACTGTGTTTGGCCTTCTTTGGTCCACGTTCACCCCGAGCAACCCACTGTTTCGATTGTTCCTTGGTCTCTGGCGTGTTGTGATGGATCCATGCTTCGTCCACAATAACAAAACGGCGCTAAAATTTGTCCAGATTACGGCTGAATATCTCTAAACACTCTTTTGAAGTTGTCACACGATTGCGCTTATGGTCGAGTGTGAGCAATCGCGGCACCCATCTCGCGGAGAGTTTTCTCATGTCCAAATATTCGTGTAAAATATGATGTACCCGTTCAGTTGAGATACCTACAGCATGAGCCAACTCCCGTACTTTCATTCTCCGATCATCCAATATCATTTCATGGATTTTATCAACGATTTCCGGCGTGATCACTTCTTTTCGTTCGGCGTCACTAATGCTGGTACGACCACAACGGAATTGATGGTGCCGAGTCCCTGTAGTATTTATGAAGCTTTTCCTTAGTTTCAGTGATGGTTTTTTCACGTAAAAAGTAATGCTTAATCAGCACACGGAATTCAATTTTTTCCATTTTCGTAAAAATTCACGAGGTTGTCTGCTTTGAATGACTATCAAACACTAACTACATGACGTAGCTTGCTCAACATTTGACAGTTGCCCACTAATAAATTACAGTTGACGGCAGCACTGTTGCATTTGGAATAACTGCGCGGGAAATTCAAAAAGTCACTGACTTATCAAACCGCCCTCGTACATGTATTATAGGCGGTAATAGTGTGACATATCCGTCCATATTTTTTCTTCCAAATATCCACGAGCACCTCTGGATGCTCATTGAGGTGCAACAAACAGATCCCTCTATTTGAATTGATACATCTGTTAGTTGTTCCATAATTGTCTTGAGATTATTTAAACGATGGATATCAATGAACATCGCAATATATGGAGGGAAATATCATGTAGATGTATGCCATTCAGAGATTTTTTTAATTAAAATTCTGTTGCGACATGCATGAGAATTGTCTTAATGACTGCTGATATAATCGAACCATTTCATGTTTTATTAGGTTTTCTTGTCCTAGAAAGTTTATATTACTTGATGAAATAAAAATGAAGATTATCGGTCGGAATTCATACCATACAGTTCTCGAAATTGTTTATTTAAGCAAATGCTCAATGATTTTTCAATGAAATCGAAAATTTTCCCTGAAGAATATACATTGTTTATGTTACTGTTTTATGTATTACGTGTAGAGACCGAGACAGAACATGAATACCTCGGCCAAAATCATTAAAATAATTTAATTGCCGTTCGAAATAATTATGGAAACGCTCCAACCAATAATGCGATTTTTTTTAATTGATCCATTTTTCTTCGAAGCTACGTCGGATCTAGACAAATCATAAATGAAAGCGTGTTTAGTCTTTCTTGGCAAAGCGCTCGGTAAATAATAGTATTTTTATATTAGTTCGATATAATTTTAGAGAGAAAATTTTTTTGTAAACAATGGATCAGACAGATTCTTTTATATTCAGTTAGAAAACGTACTTGCGTTCTATAATTTCATTTGATTTTTAGGAAACTCGAATCGCAATATTTATTAAAATTAAACTCATATTGAAATTTAAACTGTGTTGAATTTTTTCATATATTAAAACGAATAAACGACTGACGTTAGTTTCGAAGTAGCATTCCTTCTTCAGATGCAATATTAAGAACAGAAAAGAACAGAAAAAGTCGCAGAAAGATTTAAAACATCGTTTTACTATGTATATGGATTTTCTCCAAGTATCGTCCTCGTCAATTTTTTTCATTTCAAATTTTTTGTACTAGTCGTGTAACTCCCTGAGGAGGGACCATAATTCTTCATCAATTATTAAAAATAAATATGGCCATCGTGAATTACAATTTATAACAACTGAAAGTGGAAAAACAGAAAAAACGTGCATCTCTCGCCCTGTATTCGAACCCAGATCTTCTATCAGAAGGTCATCCATTTCCGATTCATACGGTCGTAGAGAAGATATTGTGGAAGATTTTCACATAGAATTATTTTCTGTTAGACGGCGTATACTCCTTACTTAGTAGACAAACGAATTGTAAACTTTGCTTGATGCATTAAAACATCGAGTGCATATACAGTTTCTCATCTCTTAGCGAATCTGGGACGTACATTTGATATTATCATCGGAATTTCTCATTTCTCCAACTGTCAGTGAAGTGCAGAATACGTACACCAGTATTGATAATGTAGCATCGTAAACATTTCGTAGAAACGGAAAAGATATAATATATTTTATGGGTTTCGAAATAGAGGCAAGTATGTTTTATTGTTTCCTTATTTTGTAGGATGTTCTTTGTTTGGGGAAATGAATGATTCTATCGTGTCTTAATGTGTCGCAGGATTGATGTGTTGGAACGCGAATGAGACACCTGTATTCAGGTCCGGCCCTAGGCGTGAGCTAGGGGCTGCTCCCCAACTCTAGGGAACGGATATCAAGAGATATCAAATGGAGTGGATATCTGTTGAATTTTGGTATCAAGGGGCGGCACTATCTTTTTGCGCTGGGTGGCGAAAGTGGCCCTTCTATATTTTTCTTTCGCATCTGTGTGGTTAGCATGAATGAAGGTTTTCTGAAACGGTCTACGTGAGATGGCAGCACTGTAGCGTTAGGTCCAATGGACTGTCGAAATATATACGCGAATTAATACTATTTAAAGAATCAACTACAACTAGTGTTGTTCTGGTTCGGGTCTAAGGGCCGTCGTCGGTTGGAATTTCTTCCGAACGTTTCGCTAGCATGAGAGGCGAGCTTCTTCAGAGGTCGTTCCATTTCCGGTTCTGGAAGTAGACTAGTCGGACTAGATCAGACTACTCAGTCTAAGGAAGGAGACTAGTCTACGGAAGTAGACTAGTCAGTCTACTTCTAGAATCAGAAATGGAAGGACCCTGAAGAAGCTCGCCACTCGTGCTAGCGAAACGTTAGAAAGAAATTCCAACCGACGACGGCCCCCAGTTCAACCAGGAATTGGACAACCAGGACAACACTAGTTCAACGACTGGCCGCGAAAGCCTCAACCAATTTAATCAACTACAACTCACTAAAACGATATAACTGCAATTCAGTAGTAAGAACGAAATCGAATTGTGCAAAATAATTCTAGTACATTATGTTACCTACCTTTCAATGAGCTTTTCCTAATTACCAGTGACTTTAGCACCCCTGTTTCTGAGTTCAATCTTCAGTTCGGCGATCTTTTTCTGACTGTAATTCATTATAAAATCAATAACACTTCCAAAAACAATATAATTTTTATAATTTATGTTCAGTACCTACGACTCAGTGCTATTTGACAGGTTTTGGACCTGACTTCTATGAAGCGCCGCCTGGTGGCAGCCGAAATTATCGAAAATCCTCATTAGCTCTGTTTGTGGCAAATTTGCTGTGAATCTTTTGAATTTTGGTATACATGGGCGGATCATCTTTAGGCTTAATGCGGGAAACTTCTAGCTCCGACCCTGCTGCTTTTTCTTTCGCATCTACGTTGTATTGTAATTCGATTAATATGTATTGTATTACGCATAAGCTAATAAATTGATTTGAAAATTATTGAATTGTTTCAGAAAAGAGGTGAACTAAGTAATTTATTTTATTGATTGATGGTTGTTATTTGTAAATAGTTGTAATTGGCGACCCCAAAACAATTGGAAATGTGTCTTGTGCTCGTCTACCCAGCTAAATAAATTTTTGGATCATTCCCTACTTCTCAATATAATCTAAATTTGATAATCTGATTTCTCAAGAAAAACTATAAGTGACAACGTCTAGCATTATATATTTCACCATTGTCATTGACGATTGAAGTTGTCATACGACAATGGCAAACAACAACATTTTCAATCAGCAGAAAATAGATAAATTCGAAAATTATTAATCGGTACAGAATTGAAACATTTTTCGAAAATCGAGAGACTACTAGAAGTCAGTATTGGTCCAAGTTTTGTTTCGTAAAATCCAGAAAAACTTTCTGTACTATTAAATATGTTCAAATTCCGATGTGCACATATTTAGCTGATGATGTACCTACCATACGTAAAACATCGCTAACATTAATCCGATATGAATCAGTGGCAATATATCAACAGTTTGCGATCGAGTTCAATTTAGAAATAGACTTGACAACATCCGAATTCGATGCCAGCTCTTGCAATTTTACCTCAGATAATAAGTTCTTTATTCCCAACAGATATAACACCCAATTACAGAAAATAATGACATAATGTTGAATTTTAAATAACTAAAATAGTAACTTATAACTAAATAATAGAATTTAATGAAATATCATAAAGAACTCAATCTAAATCAATTCATTTCAGTCAATTTCTTTTGTTCACATAACTCCTAATAATAACTTCTATAGAGTCAATGTGAATGTAAGAATTATTGGCAACTCTATTAAATGTAGACTCCATAAACCAAATGGGGGATTGTATTAGCGAGTTTATTCCTTGGAATCTCCAGGTGGAATTCTTTAGTATACGACAATTTCGCTTGGTAACATGAAATTTCGAAGCGGACAAGAGAGGAGGACAATCAATACTGTTGTGCAAAATTTGTAAATCCACTCAATAATTCGTCATGATTAACTGCTCTCTGTGGATAAACTTTAATCTTCCTCCAAATTAAGAATGTCAAGAACCTTCTCTGAATGACCTCAAGATGGCGTTTATGGCAAATGTAAATAGGATGTCAAATCATGCCAGGTTATTAAATAGTCCTATGAATGTTGAGGAATTATTGAAATATTTGCCATTACGTATAACGAATCCATATATTTTCGAGGCAAATGAAATACAAGAACACTCAGATACAAGAAACAATGCTACCAACCTAACATTTTCTCATTCCTCGAATAGTTAAGCAACTGAGAAGTAGCACAGAAGAGTCGAAATGCCATAGAAACTGCGAAATGACAGTTGCATCGAGTACATTCGAAAATAATCAATCGGTAGTGGCGACGACGACCGTCATTAGCTGCAGTAAAAATAGAAAACTACGATTTACTACGACGGTCGACAATCACTTCGAATCAATTATGTGTCGTGTGATGCGGCGTAAAAATAAGAAAAAATATAATTAGAGGAGGAAACACTAATAGGTGTGTGTATGAGTGTCGTGTATTATAGCACACGATTCGAGGTTGCATAGTTTGGCTCGAGTGTGATTCACGCTCGAACAATGGGAATTGCAATTTTCTGAACTGGATCGGTTCAAAGCGAATTTCACCGTAACGTTTTACACGCTTGATTAAATTCAGACTCGATTCGGCGTACTTTCCGAAGAAATAAAGATTTCGAGCTTGTTCGAGAATCTAATAGATGGAGAGCCAATCGAGTTGCGTTCCCCGTTCTTCGACGTTATTTGTCCGGGACTTGCATGGAAAAACGTTAATAGAACACGTGTAATCTCTCTTTTACTACAAAACAAAGAATATAGTGATTATGCCACCAATTATACGTGTGTAAAATAAGCAAGTATCGAGTAACGAAGACCTCGATTTCAGAGATTCATGTTTAATTGGTTGCATACCGTTTAGTAGATTGTCCCTTCGCGTTGTTGTCAGGTCTACGTACCTGTTGTAACTGTTCCCTTAGTTGTGCAATTATCGAGATGATTATCAATTATATTCTATTGATTTTCAAGATATTATTCGAATAAAAAAATGCACGCAATGTTTACGTGATTGAAAAATTGTCATTCATAGTCGAATTGAGAGTTCGCCTTTTATTTTAAGGGACATATAGAAAAATAGCAACCATAATTTCAGTATCGTTGTAAAATCTATACCTCCAATAGAACAAGCGGTATAGTCCAATTATACAAAAAGTACAAATTATATTTTTACAGGTTCAAAAAAGACACCTTTACATTTTGTCGAATGAGAAGTTATATCTCGTAGTGATTATTACATTTTTTGTGATAGGTGGCCTCTTGAATTTAAATATAGTATAGTAAAAATTGATGCATTATTATCAATTACTGATTTCCTTAGAAACATGTAAATGGGATATAATCATAAGTTTTCATATGGATGGAAGTGCTCAAGGCTGTTCGATTTTCTTTTTTCTCTCGTGGCTTCCCAAAAGTTTGTAGTAAAATATTCTCAAAGTCTGGGTTGTGGGTCAATTTGGCAGGTGTGTCCAGCGAATTTAATACAATTGACTTTAATATAGTTGATGTCTGCCCCCTATGTATCTTGTAGAGTTTGGGAGTTCATGTTGGATAACCAAACACCAGTATTGGTCTGTTAATGGTTTCATTTAATACAAATTTGCTTCTCCTTATACTAGCTTAGAATGTGAGAAGTGTCTTAATCTCTTCAGACAGCGATTGGCAATAAGAAGTATTTGTCTGATCTTCATAAATAGTTTACATTTAGTTTATTTTCGATGTCGGTTGTTTAATTGCAGCAATTGTGTCCTATATTACTCTTCTATTCGTAGCTATGATAACTATGTCATAAGCATTAGCAAGGATTTGAACAAGTTCGTTGAAAATAGCTTCTGGTATTGATGTTAAAGTCTATAATGGACTAGTCTAAGGCCTAATTAAAAAATAAGAAGCCAAGAACATCAGCCTGCTGTATACCACTTTTGACCTCGAAGTATTCAGATAATTTGTTAAAATTTCTGTACTAATTTCAATCCCTGAATATTTCGAGGAAGCTACCCACTGTTTTTTGTGACTTCATTTGCTTCCCTAAGTATATCATGACTGGCACTCACCACATTAGTAATTTTTCTAATGCTATTCAAATGTAAATCAAGCAATGGATTAAATTTTATCATAGTATCGTTTATCACTTCAGAAAATATTACTAGGTCTGGCTATTTTCTCGATAGGCGTGACTTAAAGGTTAAAGTGATAGATTTTCATGCTAATTAGATTGGGCGCGAAAGTATTTTCTTGTGATAAAATGTAGAGCCAGTGTCTGAAAGAAATTACTGCAGTGGCTTGTTGATTCCTTGCATCTCCGTTTTTATCGGCTGTTGGTATGCTTTTTTCGTTGCATATCTCGTATTTTTTATAGATCTTCTATTGTTAAATGTTCTCAACCAATTCCACACATACCAAAGAATACTTTTTGCTCCAAGAAATATATTATTGAAAGCTAGTATTAAATTAGTACTTTCAGTGTTGAGCACTTTAGAAAGGTCTATTAACTGCATCTCTGTTTTTGTACTTGAACTTATCGCATTCGTTCCGATAGCTACCACTAAAATCCTCGTCTTTTTGCGACTCTTCTATTATAATATTCCGCTTTATCAGTAAATTACCTCAACATATGTCTCAAGATGATGATAGAAATTTGGTGTTTTATATACGTAGATAAAAAACTGAATTATTACATCGATCACTCTAAGGAGGTGTCTTCTGAACGATCATTTCAGTTTTTATCTTCGTATTTTTTTTCGGCATTTGCATTGGTCTTTCCTTATGAGTCAGGTATCTAAATGAAAGTCATGATTTTCAAATATTGTAGAAGATAGTAGATCAATTATCACCCATTTCTAGGATACCTACATATTCAGGTGTTTTCCTTTATTTTGAGTTATAATATCTGGATTTATTGATTTTGGTACGAATCTAATAATTAGATCGATAAATATTCAGTGTTTTCAGATACAATTTCAACTATAAAAAAATTCTATACATATTTCTGACATTAAAAATTATGGCGGTTAATTTACGATAGAATAGAAATTCAACCCTTTTAGGAGGAAAGTTACTATTAATTTTCCATAGTTCCATTTTCCATTTCAGAAGATGAATCTGTTTTATATCCCGTGACTTGCGTGTTTTTTCAATAATGATTAAAGAAATTTGAAGAGGTGGAAAATAAATTCCAAATCGCGTTAGACTTTCGCCTTGAAAATTCAGCAACTTCAATTTTGACACCTATTGACGTGAGCCCAGTTATCTCGCTAGGATATTGATAAGATACGAAAGCAGGTTACTCGCCTGTGTTCATTCACTGTAACGTTCGGTACGGTAGTTCTTGATAAGTCCCCACCATTTTATGACGAATATATGAAATAATGCCAGTTAAAATTCCAATATTGTTGAAAAACGATTTTATCGACAATCTACCACGTAACGCCATCTACCGCGCAATGACCAAACTACGCCTCAATGTCTTCATTCGCATTTTTGCTAACTAATTTTCTTTGTTAAGTAATGAAATCCGAATTATTATTGATTATTATCATTTATATTATTGTTTTATCATTTTAACGTTTCCTCTATGTTTTATTCACAAATGAATCGAGATAAGTAATAAGTTGGACTGTTGAGTGCGTATGTATGCAACCAGTATTACAAGGGAAAGTATTGAAAGTGACTAACCAGTGGATACATGGAAATATTGATTTCTGTCTATAAAAACCTATTTTATCCTTGCCCATACGTTCTTATAAGATATGTTTTCGATAAGTGTATATTTATCGTGGGCAAAATTATGGAAAAAATCAGTTAAATTTTTCATTAGGCCGATATAATTTATAATGTTGCCAATGATATATCGTGACAGTAATTCAAAATGAAATATAAGACTTTCTTTCGGTACTCGGAGGATATCCTACATCATTCAGCGCATAAGAAACATTTTATAGTTACTCACGTCACGTTGGCAATCCTTATCTCTCCATATATGGTTCCAGTCATAGAGTGAGCAATTTATGATCGATGTTTTATATTGGTATCCTTTCAATAAATAAACGTCGTACGGTAAGATTTTTAAAATATTGATGGACTTCACGATTGAATAAAACATATGTGAGAGTTTGCCGTACGGCACAAAGTTTGGGAATATGAATTTTTCGAAACATGTGTCCCCATTTTATCAATTGAACCGACGACTACATTTCTACTACCTACATATCTAAGATTAGATCGAAAGCAGGCTTGGTATGGGTTTTTTTCAATGATGCTAGGTAGATTTACAGGCAGTTTTGTTGAAGGAATTATTTTATAAGGTACCATTATGTGGAATGATGGTACCTCGTAAATGTGAAATGTTATGGGACGAATAAAGACGTTTCTCTTTGTCTTAATGTCAATATGTTGTTAGATGGGTTGCCTATAGAGGGTACTGAGTACATTATAGGTTTGTACAGGTTTACAAATGTTTATTTTATTGCTTATGGATACCAATTAAGTTCTAGTAATACAACATTTAGTTAGTTTTTTATTGCATTCGAAAGTTATATGCGTTCGATGTTCTACTAAAAAAAACATGAGAGTGTGTTGGTGGATATTTCTTTGGTTAGAGTTTTGGAAAATATTAATTGCATTACGTTCACATTGCATTATAAACAGTTTTTGTATATCGCCTTATTGTGTATAGACAATCGTATACAGCAAGTTGCATTAGTGATTTCTTAAGAGTTATTATGTTTTGTCGTAAAACATATTATTCGGAAAAACGTGAAGAAAATTTCTAGGTTTCAGTATATCAGAAATATACTTCCGAGTATATTTTTTTTATACCTTACAGTTTTTTCGAATTTCTGTGACGATTGTCACAATTTGCAGCAAAACATTTATTCGATTGATTGTTTAGAGCACGGCTTCTTAAACTTTTTTAAATAGCGACCCCCTTCAAGCTTAGGAAATTTTAAACGACCCCCTCCTCCATATAATGAAATATATATTAACCGTAGATGTAGATGTAATATCGTACTATTTTACAATGTAAATAAAATAAGGTTTAAAGAATACGTATCCATTCATTTCACATATATATATATATATATATATATATATATATATATATATATATATATATAATTGGAAACGTTGACGGGATATCGGTCGTAATAAATCACAATAAATAGAATGACATAAAACTATATATATATATATATATATATATATATATATATATATATATATATAGAAAAAATAAACTTTTGTAACAATTTTTTTATAAGAAAACATTAAACTATATGTACGTAGTGTGTACTAATTTTAAAATTTTATTTATAATGATTGAAAAGTATCAGATTTTTGCGACCCCCTTTCAGTAGTCTCGCGACCCCCAGGGGGGTCGCGACCCACAGTTTAAGAAGCCCTGGTTTAGAGTACATACTTCAATTTATATTCTGTGGGTGATTTTTCTTTAGTATAGGTATGTGTCCCTTTATCAAAACATGGTACTATGTTTCATTAGTAACATATATGGTAATATCTGTTGCCTAATTCCTACTGTATTCTAATTTCTCCTAACCTTACTCATGAGTTCTAAATGATTACTAATGTGCTTTTTCAAAATTACAATGTTTTTTGTATTTAAATAATTTGATTTGCAACAAACTTGTTCTAGTTTCATTTGAATTTCTGTTAATTCGTTTTTCTGATGAGTTTTCCCATTATTGAGGTTCTCTTCAAATCCTTCTGGTTTACTGTGGATGCAACTTGTCCATGTTCAATAAGTAGCGGATATTCTTCCATTTCTAATGAGCTGTTCTAAATAACATGCCAACAACAGGAGACCCAATACGCATCCATGTTGAACTCCTCCTGTTATGAATGGTTCTTCTCATGTTTATAAACTATCTGCCAATAGATTAATGAAGATATCTTCACCTCAACTAATACTAGAAGAAAGATGAAGTACAGTATCTGGCGTTAGAAGATAGTAAACATTCTAAATAAGATTAAACTTGTTCCAGGTGATCTTCATCACAGAATACATGTCGTCTGGCTCCCTCAAGCAATTCCTGAAGAGGACGAAAAGAAACGTGAAGAGGCTGCCGCTGCAGGCCTGGAAACGATGGTGTACTCAGATCCTCTCCGCTCTAAGGTAAATAGCTTTTCTTCTCATCGCGTTTGCCACCCCGGCAGCCCTGATTTCGCTGTTACTCACACACTGAACGTGTGTGACTGATCATCTTATTGTGCTGTATATGTCTGACCCAATTATCTCTCTTTCTTAGTTATATAAGTATTGTTTCCACGGCAACTTGCCTTTGTAAGTACGTCGGTTGTCGTGGATTTCTGCGTTTTATATTTATATATTTATAAAATTTGATCGATGCATTGTACTTCACTCGATATTATGTATTTTGTTAATACCATGTGTTCACAGTTTCTTCGTAAAGGTAAGTGCGTTTTCAGTGAATTCGTAAATTGTGACTAATGTTTTTTTACAAGATTGCTTTTTCGTGGGCGACCGATCGAGGTGTGCGTTTCGTTCGCTGGGGTATGCGAGAAGTCCTCGTGATGGGCGCCTGCAAGGTTCGATGTGCGGGCGACGAGGAACTTCGACCGAGTAACGGTCGATCCTGCTCGGACGAAACGATCGCGCCTCGTCGGCCCTCGAAAAAATAAGATTGACAGCTCAGCGAGATCACACACAAACAACGGCGAGCGGCATCTCCTCAGTTCTATGATCTGCAGTCTGTTTTCTTTCCAGTTACTTGCATTCCTGTTCGCCGCCAATCATCCACGGCAATCTGACCTGTGATACGATATTTATACAGCACAATGGCCTCGTCAAAATCGGATCAGGTAATCAAAATAACTACGACAATAAAAAAAATACGAAAAAAATTCAATTTTTTTCTGTCTGTCTCTCCCAAAAATAGTTTTGTGCTCTCCACACGATCAGTATCGAAAAAAAGTATGAAATATCTTTTTTTTTTCAAACGGAGACTCTTAGCTGTTTAGTTCTCGATTGACGTCGGCCGATTGTTACGAACTTTTCAGATTCTAACACCTCACATTTCAGTTGTATTAGTGTTTTAATAGAATTTTATTTGGACAATTATCGCTCTCATTTGTGTAGAGAATGTTCAAAAAAATATAACGTTCATGTAATTAATTACCTCGCGATGTCGAGATGTCGTCGCGCCATCTATACAACTGGCTTATGAAGTGTTGGAAGTTTTCTGAATTGCTCATGCGGGGTAGGCGATTTGAGTGTTCGTTAATCCATCCTCAGGCGTCAAACGCTTGCTGAAATTGGACGTTGAGGTCGCTTTCGGCAGCCGTTCGAGGCGCTTTACGTTGGATACTCTGTAAAACGTTCATTCAACGCTCTATCTTAACCATTTTCGATATACCACTCTGTAATTGTTAACTTGATAACGTTTCTGAAG
The DNA here is from genome assembly GCA_030704895.1 of Henosepilachna vigintioctopunctata. Taxonomy (NCBI): domain Eukaryota; kingdom Metazoa; phylum Arthropoda; class Insecta; order Coleoptera; family Coccinellidae; genus Henosepilachna; species Henosepilachna vigintioctopunctata. The sequence continues at coordinate 2,041,615 of JARQZJ010000126.1, forward strand.
TTGGTCAACTATTCTGCTGCGTTTTGACGTTGACAATTTTGCCGATAATATAGGAATTCTTCAATTAAAAATATTTTATATTTGTCTTATTGTTGACTCGAAGTTCTTTTCTTTTGTTGATTGGAACATACGTCTTGTTGTAACATGATTTCATGCTTCAACAAGAGGTCAGTTCAAAATTCAATGATATTTTCTGTTGACAAATGACAATATACTAAAAATTCACTTAAATGTTTCGGAAATTTATTACCGGAAATATTGTCTAGTTTTTTTTTAATATATTGTGATTTTTGTCAAGTATTTCTGCAAGATTACTCAGAAATTTTTATATTTTTCTCACTGGTTTTGCTTGTTCATAAAAGGATATGTTTTTCACATAAATATTAGACATAAAAATATTCGAGTATAAATCATTTTTCGTTTGAGGAATTCTTTGAGCGAAATTTGTCCACGCCACATTCGCGGTGGCCTAGTCGTTAGACCTCTAAAACTTTAGCAAGTTTTTCTGAAATTGCTAAAACGATTTCTGTACATTTTTTCCCGAATGATCTATTTTTTTATCGAAAATGGTCGACGATCTGGCCCGTCGCCAATGGTTTACTATCAGCCTCGCATTTTAGCTAAAAACTTATTTAACTAATTAGAATTTCTCCCTTTTCTCTAGTGGCTCCCGATTCTATCAATCATCACGTAAAAACATGCCAGGATAATTTCAAAAACATGCATTTCATCGCTCCGGAACATCCAAGTAAGTACCAAATTGAATCGCATTCAAGTCTTCACAAAACGGATTTATACACTATCTTTTTGACATTCTTTTCGGTTCAGTTTCATTTTGATGATGAATTGAGATAGAAATAGCTAAAATATGGCGTAAAAATGAATGAAGTAACGTCTAGATTTAGAGAAATAAGCATGATATATCCAGCATGTACATTAAAAGTAGTATCGGTTCAAAGTATGTGTCATTCGGCATCCAAAGAATGGACCAAAGCTGTGTTAATCTCAAATTAAATTGAATTTTTTTAAAATTTTGTTCATTGTGTATATGTTGTAGTATGAGCTGTTCTTGAGATTAGAGTTGTAAATAATTTTCTTGAATATCTTCACCTTTGACTTTGTCTTTGCCCTGTTTTAAAGTACAGGTACAATTGTGTTCTTGTCTTCTTTTTCGATCAGGGAAGTAATTTAGCTCTGTGTTCTTCATGTTTCATTAACTGTATATTAGACCAAGACCACTGCCTGGTTTGTTTGTTGGTTCATTGCTCTGCCACATCAGTTGATAAGGACTTCTTCAATCAAAGCCTTTAGCTTGTATACAACTTAATGGTGTATTATTACTGCACTTCTTTTTTACCATCTCTCCAGGGTATGAGACCTTGAGGCGAAGCTTCTGGCACTATCTATTCAACATAAGATAACATTATGGTGTATTATGATTTCTTTGCTTGTTCCCTTGCTCTTCAGAGTTAGAAAACTTTCTAAACGAAACTCCTGGCACTGTCGACTTGACATAAGACTGCATTATTGTGTGTTATTATTCGAGTTCTTGTTCTCTGTTTCTATGAAAACTTCTTCAAAGCTCTCTGCCACTGTCAGCTCCACATAAGATGACACTATTTTGTATTATTATTCCAATTCTCGTTGTCTACTTAATCAGGGTATCAGAACTTCGTGAAAAGATGCCTCTGGCAGTTTTAACTCCACCTAAGATTACACTATTGTGTATTATCTTTGTACTTCTTATTCTCTACTTCTTCAGATTATGACAACTGCTCTATACGAAGATCCTGACACTGCCAACTCTACATAAATTAGCACTATTTTGTATTAATATTCCACTTGTTGTTGTAGGTCATATGGGACCGCCAATGGACATCTACTCCTTCGGTATGTGCGCCTTGGAAATGGCCGCCTTAGAGATATTCGGCAACGGAGATTCAGGCAACAAGGTGACGGAAGAGAATATCAAGAAGACGATAGAATCTCTGGAAGACGAACGACAAAAGGACTTCATCCTGAAGTGTCTACAGAAGAATCCCGATGACAGACCGACCGCCAAGGATCTGCTTTTCCATTCCTTGCTGTTCGAGGTGCATTCGCTGAAGCTTCTGGCCGCTCATTGCTTAGTTAAAAAGTCCGGTGAGTAAATTTACTATTAACGTAGTTGAGTTCTTCAATGCATTTTTGGGGAGTGAAATACTGTTAACATATTTTCACACTGGATTGAATTAATAAGCTTCAATTTTGAATAAATCGTGGCGTATTTCTCAATTCGTAATTTGTGACGCTTTTTGTACTTTATGACGCATTTTGCACTTCCTGGCGCACTTCGTACTCAATGACGCACTTCGTACTTAATGACGAAATTCCAACTTCATGTCTCATTTCCTAGCTCACGACGCATTACGTACTTTCGGCGTATTTCTTAGGCCTTGACGCATTTCTTGTTCCGCGGCAGTCATAAGATCATAAACTTAGTAGTGTTATTTGTATTTCTGGATTTTTGTATTTCTTAATTAGTGCTTGCGTTTGTACCTCTTAACTTGATTCATACAGTTGTTTATTTAGTTCTTTCAATACTTGTATTAACAACTTTTTTTGTAAGTTACTCTTTGAATAAGAATAACATTCTTGGACACAAGTTACAACATTATAATTGAACATGAGCATTATTGCAATAAAATTGATAGAATTTTCATTTGCCATAGCTTCGTTTCGAGACTTATATTCATATAATATAGAATATTTTCGTACACAAGCAGAATAAAATTGTCTGCGCTCAATGATTTTATTATTTTAGCATTCATTTTGACTAGGCCGTTATAAAATTAATAAATATCATTTTATTTTACTAAACGAAAGTTATAAATGTCCCAAAATTTACGACAAATAAACATAAAGATCATTTCAACAGATCTATAGTATGCGAAACTATATATTTTCGGTTATCGAATTACATTGGCCAATTGGTCGTCCGTAGCTTCCAAACGACGTTGTTAGTTGAAGGTTGCCGTAAATTCGAATCGAAACTTTCAATGAAAAACCGCCCGGCAATTACCGAGAAATATTCGCAATATTTAATATCGCTCGCCTTGTGTCATTCGATATTAGCAATTTATTTTCTGGCGCTACGCCGAATGGGCAGAGAGTACTAATGGAACGGTTACTACACTTCGACGGTGCTAATCAATCATAAAATTATTTCGTGTGCGTTTTAATTGCGTACGGATGGAGTGATATAATAATGGAAATGGATGGTTGATAATTGGTAACCCATTAGGGTCTTCGTCGGTAGAAATGTTTACTGACCACAATATACAGTCAAATATTGGCATTCCATTTCGGAATTGAATTTAGAGTGTGCAGTAGACTTGTTAATTGAAAGAATAATCAGCACCTGTTTTTAAATGCTCCAATGCGTAACTCGAAATTCTGGCAATTATTCAATTTAGTTCGAAGGAATATTGATCGTAGTTTTAGAGGTTACATAAGAAGTAAGTAACCTATTACCACTTGAAATTATGTTCGCTATTCATATTTGTGGCCTAGGTGTCATGTTAATTGAGCCATCTGGTGGCCAAAAAGGTCTGGGTGGCCGAAAACATCTGGTGAAAGAATAAAAACGTTCGCTCTGGGATAACTTCAGAAAAACTTTTCCAAAATGCGATCTACTGCCAAAATACACCAAAGTCATGTAACTTAACGTTACATGACTTTGATTGAGGTATTTTTCGGAATCATAAGGTGAATTTGGAACGTGTAAAAGAAGTTAGGAAATCTGTTAGGAAAAAACTGCATTCGTAACTGTCGTTAGAGCAAAATGGTAGGGTCAATTCTGAATAATACCCTACCGTTTGTCTGTCATAAATCCAGAAAAGGAATCAATCAAGCTACTTGAAATTAATTGTTCATCTTATGAATAGGAGCTACCAGACATCAGCCCAAAACGAATATTTGACCTGCCAAAATATAAAAGTGGTTACTCGTCCACCATACACTTTGCAGTTAGCAGTCATAGACGTTTTCTTTAATTCTCGTACCGCTAGCTCTGCCCTGGCTTCTACTGATCATGATACCGCTTAACATATATACATATATACAAATGTTGGTGGTTTTTATCAGACGTACTACTTTGGTTGGGCGTATTGGTAAATGGGAAATAGTTAGTGAAGGGATATCTCTTGCGTATATCCAATATCCACCAATGTAAAGATATGTGAGGTTTTGTATTGCGCATATTTTTCTCCATTTTATGCCTTATCAAACTGGCCCAACAGTTCGAGACATACAGCATGGTGGATCTGAGGACAACATTGCATACTTTGTCTTTGGTTTTGATAGACATTTTCAGGGTTTTTCCAAATATTAGACAATAAATTCGTGAGTAATCAATATTTTACTCTTATGATAGTCTCATCTTCTACCATCTTTGATTATTTGTTTGATGGGGTAGATATTGATCATATTTTGTAGCGATAACATTAGATTTTACTTGATATATCATTTTAATGTATCCCCTACACTTTGGAAATATATCGATTAGTAAACTGTTATTTATTTGTAGTCTCGTTTTAACGAATGGTTCGATTAACCAAAATCTGTTCTTAGTGTATTGTGCTAGGAAGACTAGGTACCTGACAATATACCATCTATATTTGAACCGCAGAAAGGAATACTGTCGTTATGCCCTTTAGCAGTTACTGTAAATGTTCATCGTAAAACCTCCATCATTGACGTTTCTCTATTTAGTCTTGTCTAAATAAGTTTATGTTGGTACCATCTGCAAGTGTACTAACTTGGTGGGTACTAACATAGTAACAAAGTTCGTAAAAGGATGACCCATACTCAATTATTTTCTTAGTATTGAGGTCTTCGTAACTTTAATAATTGTGTAGCGATTTCTTGGAATTTTAATCTTTCCAGTTAGTTGGACTCTCAGCAGCTGATCCATCTTCATTGACGTCTTGGACTTTGAGATGCCATGGAATTAAATATTCACTTGCCTCCATTAGTGTGTGTTTTCACATTTCCAGAGATTTCTCGCAAGTACCAACTGTCAGCTGACTTCAAACCTTCCAAAATAATTGAATATCTAAATTGAGTTATCTGACCTGAAGATCTGTCGCTAAAATAACAGGAATTTCTCCGTAGTGTCCTCAGTGGTCGAGTTAAAACTTGTCATAGTGGCTAAAACAGAAATGGTGTTATGTTCTGCAGTTTTAGACTTACGAAACGTCAATGAAGTTGTTTTCTTGATAAGATAATGTAGCTATGTTTGCAGTGATTTCTGGTAATACTGTGAACTCCCGGTTTCTTTAATAATCGATCATTTAAGTGGTATGATACCTTTGGTGTTTTCTTGATGTTGAAGCCTAGCTTTGGGTTTTATAATCATTTTCCTTGCTAATTATCTGTCTTTGCCACAGTAACTATCTCTAATGCTATAGACCTGAAACTTGATGCTTCAAGTGATATTGTATGGGGTAATTCACCTTCAGTGTCATTTTGATTTATGAATGCCAGTTATTTTAACGATTTCTGCCTTGAAAACACCGTCGGTATGGCCTTAGATTAACCTCTTTGAGTCACCTTGAGGCTTAACATCGCATCAATCACGAAGTTTGTTGTAAAAACTTTTTATTTTTATTTATAGGTGGTAAGTAGATGAAGTAAGGCAACGTTACTATTACGCTCGCTATAAAAGATTTAAAAATTTCAACATGTTTTAACCTTCGGAATCTTTTGGTTTAACCCAGTTTGAAGGGCGCCAAAGAGTGTTTGCTTAAATTACTGCAAATGTAGGTTTTATCTGGAACATCTTCTTTCGAATGTTGACATTTTTATACGGAGGAGTAAATCGAAATTTCAGCTGGGTTCCGCTTGATGTCGCTGTTGTCCCGTGACGTATTGTTGCTAGAACGCGATCGCAATTTTTCATTTCGCCAACGTCGACCTTGTAGATTTTTCCGTTTGATCTTTCTGGCAGCACCTCAAGTTTCCACATATTTTTAAATAATATCTCTCTCCCGGCATATTCGATGATTTAATGTGTCCATGTAGTGTGTAGTGCGCCATGATAATGGAGTTGCAGTAAACAAGTGAAATTCGAAATAATTCGACTTGAAAACAATTACCAATCGCTAGATGTGTCTGGTTGTCCGACTATTATACGTCTAAATTTAGATTTTCGGACGAATTTATTGGTATATCATCGCTATTTTTATATTCGGGTAAATGAATGATATTTAATATATGTGACCCCCAACTTTGACAGAGCATGAATTTTGAATTATTAACAATTTTAGCTGATAGTCTTATTTCGTTCTTTTCTTTGAGTACTACTAACACAAAACTTCGATGAACTTATACTAAAATGAAAAAGAAAACCTGCATATCCAAAATTTAATTAAAAAATAATTCGTCAAGTATTTTTCAATATCTAAAGTGTCTTCTTATAACTTATCTATGTGAATACGCATCTTTAACCAAAACGAACCGATGTGATTGTTATTATTAATATATGAGATAATATCTGTTTAATGTTTTATCAATTTTATTATATGTTTTTTTTTATTTGTTGATCTTGAAGTGAGAGGTTAATCTTAGCAATAACAATTTATCATTAGAAAGAACCCTATCAATAAATAATCAATCTGAATTTAAATTTATTTTATATAATTTTTATAGAAAGACAAAGTTTACAAACACAAGGTATCTATCGGGTTTGTAACTTCGTGAATTTAGGAAAGTTATACCTTTCCCATATTAGAGCCGCTCTAGGACTATGGTTTCATTTTCATAATCTGTGGATAAATGTGAGCTTTGGATTAATATTGACGCCATTTTTTATCCAGCTACCTTCATTTTACTATTTTAGTACAATTCAAAACGAGTTGACAACCCGAATGACAGGAACCTATTAATAAAATGGTAAAACTTTGCCAACAACATTTTTATAATTGTCCATTTGAAAATTGTCAACTATTCTCTCAGATATATACGATGGTGGGATGGAAACTTTCCGGCCTGACCAAGAGATGGCGCTATTAGGTCTACTTTTGGCTTCCTACTGAGCTTGTTTGAAAGATTCATACCAATCGCTACGTTAGTTTGAGTTTGGGAGCACATTGCGCGAGACGATTTTGTTGTTTTCGTGAAAATTTAGAAAATGGAGAAACCTGCGGTCACAACTTCAGAAATGATTGAGAAAATCCACCAAATAGTATTATATAGCAGATTGAAAGTGCATGAGTTAGCTGAGACTTGTAGGATGCCAACTGAACGTGTGCGAAATGTTTTGTACAACCATTTGAGCATGAAAAAGCTGTGGGCAAGATGGATGCCGCGTTTGCTAACGCTCGACCAAAAACTGATTCGTGTAAACCTTTCTGTGGAAAATTTGGCGCTGTATAGGCGAAATCCAAACGAATTTTTGGGTCGATTCATAACTGCTGATGAGACTTGGGTTCACCACTACATTCCTGAAAATAAAGAACAGTCATAACAGTGGGTTGGCGAGGGAGAACCATCCCCAAAGAAGGCAAAAACAATTTTATCGGCAAACAAGGTTATGGCTACTGATTTGTGGGATGCGAGAGGAATTATATACATTGATTATCTTGAAAAGGGTAACACTATCACTGGTCAATACTACGCAGACCTAATGAAACGTTTAAAGGACGAGGTGCAAATTAAACGAACTCATTTGGCAAAGAAAAAATTTTGTTTCGTCACGATAACGCACCAGCGAATTCGTCGATTGTTGCCATGTCCAAAATCCACGAATTGCAGTTTGAATTGATGCCGCATCCTCAAATACCCCAGCCACTATCACCTGTCTCCTAACCTCAAAAAATGGCTTGGCGGTAAAATATTTATAACGAAAAACTATAAATCAGTATTTCGAGGAGCTGGACGAATCTACGTTTGAATACGGTGGTATAACTAAATTAGACCACCGTTATGAGAAATGTATAAGTGTTGATGGAGATTATGTTGAAAAATAAAACGAATAAAAATGTTAAAACATCGTTTTTCTTGGCTAGGCCGGGAACTTTTCACCCCACTTTCGTATACCTATGTTGATCTGAATCCAGTATTTGTGTCATAACTTTTCGATAATATTGTATATTAGGAAATTATTACTTCTGATAGTAAGGTTCTGCGTTGTAGGTTAAAGACTGCAGCGACCTATTTGATGAGCGGATAACAACACAAATTTTTTCAATCGAATATCCTACGTTGATAACAAAAAATCAACTAATAAAACTACTTCACAATGGCTGTCATATTCTCCCGTCCCGTTTGTTTATATTTTGTATTCGCTAACGTTATCTATTATTGTAATGTCTAACCTGCAGTTGATTGATGTTTAACAATAAATCAAATATTATTTGATATGATTAATAAGACCGATGAATTCGAAGGTGGAAAATTTTGAAATGTACGTATTTAAGAGTTCTTTTATAGATAACTTCTTTGTGTAAAAATTCTTGATAAGGGCATTTATATCCTGTTGAAGGACAACGAAAGACAATTCAATCGATAGGTTTTGATTTGTTTACACGGTGTTCTCGAATGATCGGTTTTTTGTAATAAGTTAGTTACACGGTGTTTATCTTACTGAGTGATTGATTGGTGCAAGACATAGTCAAGTCGAGCGGTCTGTTGATCGTTGTTTACTGGGATTTGGACACCTAAACATTTATATAATATGATATGAAAGAAAAAAGGCTATCAGTGCATTTGATGAAGGCCAATTCATAACTGTTGTCTTATAAGCCAATAGGCAATTAGTATTAGTGTTGAGACGGTTCCATGTTTCGTTCTTAACTTCGAAAGAGGTGTGTAATATTCAATTTTCGACATTTTTAAACTGTACATTTTTTATTATTTTTATCAGCATCGAGACGAAGATCTGCAGATTAGTTCGAAATATAGACGCAAGAGCATTGTTTCCCTACGTGGGACTCACGTCCCACAGGGAGCAATTCGATTGTCAAGGGGGGCAGTTCGAAAATGAACTCGATACGAGTTTAAACCTTTTGCACTTCTTAATTTTAACTTTTTAATCCTTTTCGGGGAGAATAAGAACTTTAGAAAGGCTAAGGTGAAAATAATCAGTTATAAGTATTCTTTCTGAATTGCAGAGAACCCTAAAAATTTGATGTGGACGACGAACACGAAATTTCAAATAGTTTCTTTACAAAGATTTTCATCAAAATACGTATAGCTCTTTTGGATTATATTCTAGACAAATAGACATACATAAAAACGTACGATTTGTGATTAGGTTTTTTAATTTTTTGTCATTTATAATTATTATTGAATTTTTATAATTAATAATATGCCTTCCTATGCGTATAGTTTATCTCTATTTTTTCATTCATAGTAATGTTCTTTGAAATTTTTATTCGATATAAAATTTATCAATTTTTGAATATCAATACTTACATTCCGTACGTTTATGATTTATTGACTCATCTACAAAGATAATATAATGAAACATGAATTAAAGTGTTACACTATTCTGTGTATTCTTTTTAAAAAAAAATAGTGAAAATATCATAGGAGTCTATTTATTACAATTTTTGTTGAATTGAATAGTCATAAATTCAAGAAAACCTGCTTAAAATCACCTACAGATATGTTTTTTCCGTTTTATCTCGATGAAATAGGTTAAAATTATTCACTAGCGTTGGATAACTCAGCTACAAGTACGTGGTAAACATTTCGATACCCCTTTATCTTATCGTCGAAAAGAGCAAACAGTTATTTAGAAAAATTGTTTTCAGTTGCCTGTCCGTCCCCACCAATTTTCGTTTAGGGTTAATCAGTTAAAATTGCTATCGTTGTATCGTTTCCTTCACTATTTTCCTAGATCGAGCTTGCGGTTCCAGTTTCTAGATAGGGCATTACTGCGTTTTTCTTTACGAACGATCGCAGTTCATTTGAATGTATTAATCGTAGAAGTATCATTAAGAAAGTCTAAAATGAGTAGCAGTGATAAAGGTTTTCTCCGATTCTTCGGTATATTTTTTAGTTATTTTTGTTTTTCGTTTACATTTTTATTTAGTGCATGCAGTGTTTTTCGCAAGTTAGGTGTGAAGTTTTTGTTATATGTTTAATTAATTTTCATAATAAGGCAACTTCATTCATTTACCAGTATTTACATATATTTTTGGGCCATTTTATTTTCGTTTTCAAAAGTATAATTAAAATATTGAAAAAAAATTTTAAATACATTTTCTAAAAACTTTTTATATGTATTCTATTTTGTATGTATTAAGTTACAGAATAGAGCCATGTGAACAATTATAAAGTGCAATAGGTATACCCCTGTTCAAATTATGCTGAACTCTTTGGAACTAATGTCTGTTAAAGAAAAAATACTCTTCGCTACATATATATTCATATTTGAAATGAAAAATCAGTTGCATGTAGTGTAATAAAAAATATAACATATGTCAGTGATGTGCATGGGTTTAATACTAGAAATACTGATAGTTTTTCTATCCAAAGTTGTAAGCTTTCTACATCTAAAAATAGCATATACTATGACGAATTTAAGGCTTTCAATAATTTACCAAGTATATTGAAAACTAGTACTAGTATTAAGATATTTAAGCGTGATCTAAGTATATTTTAAATAATGAGATAGGTATGTAATTCAAAATTGACAGTTCAAAATATGTAGTTTTTTTGTATAGCTTGAGCTAAATGAATGTTATTATTATTATTATTCAACCTATTGTTACTATGTCTAGTAATAAGGAAACATTTAATTTTTTTAGGGTGCATATTTTTAATGGAAGCTCATTTGTATTTGAACCATATCAGAAGAGAATTTTCACACGAAAATATTTGAAAAGTTTCAGTTCCTATATTTTAAAATAATATTCGAGCTTTCCAAATCATTGTTAGATCGTTTGTATTTATCGAATGGGACACTATTAAATAATTGATGATAATGAACGCCCACCAGAACCAAACCCCATAATTACTTCGATAACTTCATCAAAATAAACTGATTATGGATTTCGTATCAGGGTTTCGTAGATGGCGTCAAGATTTATTAATTTATTTTTTCGGCCTTCAAACGAACTTGCCAACGTTATTTTCTCGATATTTATGACGTTCATTCTTTCAGCTAATATATCGGAAACCATCACCGACGAGCTTATGCAGAGGTGGTACGGTCCCGATGTCATAGTTGCAGAAGTTGAACGAAAAGATCAGACCCCTATCCAGATGAAGATGTCGGACGTTCAAAATACGGAAAAACTCGAGAAGTTCGTTGAAGACGTCAAGTAAGTATTGTCTTGGTTAAATTTAGTGAAAACTTCTTCAATATTAGAATCATTAGCAAGTTATCATGATCAAACATCATGTCATGACTTTTTATCACGATAAAACATCATGTCTTGATATATTTTTCAAAAAGATGTAAAAACTTTACGTTTTCTTTGAAATAGTTATAGTTTGCAAATAAACACTGTGTGAGAATGTGTGCTAACTAAAAAATTGTTTCGTTTTCTTCAAATTTTCTTTCTTAGGTACCTATGTTTTATTTTGTTGTTTTCTGGTAGTTGAAATGAGATTCTTTAACAATTATTTCATCCTATGTGTTCAACGCTAATACAACAATTATTAACACCAATAAACAAAACTAAGATAACTAAATGTTAATTCTGCTGCATGAAGCTTTATAAACTTTAATTGTTCTCCACATGTAGTTAGAAATCGTAGAATACTGGTTGTAGGACAGATAAAACAAATTATATGTTAAATTCACCCATCCATAGATTTTTTAATAGCCTTAACTTGATCAGTATAGAGGCTACTTGGATATTTTCTCTTCGTATTTCATAACTTTTAAGAGAAATTTTAAAAAGAGATTATTTAAAAGACTATAATAGGATAACTATCAGTTTTTATAGAGTTATACTTTCATGATATATTTCTCTAATCTTTTTTAGTAGAATTAGGTATTTTGTGTTATAGATGAAAAGATTTAAGTCAATGCTTCGAAAACTTTATTTCGATGTAATGTATAAAAAAGTTCTATAGTTGAACCTATTTGATAGGTTTTTAGCTTATAGTTTCACATTAGTAATATGTGCTTCTCTATTGTAGGACAGTTTTAAACTGTGTGTTGAGTGAGCCCTTGTATGTAAAATAAACTAATCCTGGATTACTAACATAAATTATATTCTTCAAGTTCTAGTGTCTCGAATTGAATAGATCAATGTTTTCACATTCATCTTGTGCTAATAATCTTAAATTGTAGTTCTGTGGATAGTTTGTGAAAGAAATTTCTGCAGTCCTTAGATGAAACATCTTTTCGATCATTTCAAACAAGTAACCACTGACACTTAACTCTTACAAGGAGAAATTTTAAATTAAATTGTGATCTTTCAGATTTTAGGTCAAGGGTTTAAAAAAAAACTTTGATCTTGCTATTGCGTACTTGTCGATTAATTTCATTCCAGTTGTTTTAAATAAAACATTGTATTTATTAAAAAATTTAACATTTGTCAATCATAAATACTAAACTTCTGTAACTTTCTTTTTGACCAATAAATAGATATATCTGTATGTAATTTTCAATTTTGTGTTAGTGTCAAATGTAAGTGTTGTAATTTTTATGTTAATTAAATTACATAAAAACTCTTTTTTAAATGCTCTTTTTTTCTGACTAATTTCAATTGATTATCTTCCATTTCGTCTTCTAGATATAAAGTTAATTCCTGTCTCATTATTTTTAACTAAATTAACGACATATTGATATAATAGTAGTACAAATTTGTTCTCAAATTAGTAGGACACTAATTTGCTCACTTAAAACGTCTACTGGACAGGTTGATATTCAAAGTTACTGCTATTCTACTATGATCTGACGCAATTTATTTAATTGTAAATCTTGATTGGTGGAAATATACTAACTGAAATATGCTTAGTATTCGTGGTATCGAAATTTTGAAATGAATTAAAATGTTTTTCTCTTCCAGGAATGGAATCTATCCTTTGACTGCCTTTGGTGCTAAATTGCCACCTCCACCTAGGTCCAGAGCCATTTCACCGGAAATGGCAGAATCAGTAAAGTCTGTGACCCCAGAACCCGTAGATGTAGAAAATAGAAAAATTGTTAATATGATGTGCGATGTCAAGTCCAAAGAAGAAACCTGTGATTTTGTGGTAAGTTACTACCAATGATTTACAAGTGTGATTATCCTTGGCGTTTCTTATAACTCCGCTGAGTATGCATCAATGAAAAATCCTAATGTTGAGACAATTTTTCCTGTTTATTATAGAACTTTGTAGAATTATTCAGCTGGCTTAATAAACATATTAAACAGTGTTAACAATTCAACACACAATATAATGAGATAATTTTTCATTGTACTAGATAAATTGATAAGAATGCAAGTTATTGAGTAAGTTAAAATCCCTGTTCTTACAAAGGTTAATCTGTTATATACTCATAAGTTCAACAGATGAGCTTAAAAAACATGTTTTTGAGAGTTCTCAATAATAATTATACTTTATATTCTAGTTGACAATTGTGCTTAGAATGGACGATAAAATGAATAGGCAATTAACAAGTTGCATATCTCCATCCGACAATCCGAAAGAACTGGCACAAGAGCTTGTTCACTATGGATTTATCAATGAGGTAAGATTTATCATCATTCAAATTATTGTAAGTTTAATTTGCAATCACGGATACTGCATACACCCAAATCTGAAATGAACAAATTAAGGACATTAACGCTTTGCGCTTAAATATACGCATTGATAAACATTTATTAAATTATTATGCACTTAGGCAATTTCATTTGAAGTGTCACATTATTATGTGTAAATTTTTTGACCCAAGCATTTTAGAATAATCTCATGATTGAAGTCACCTTGAATATCCTTCAGCACTGAATGAATGAATATAATCGAACTGCATTGAGATAGATTGTTGAATTTTACATTGGTTTATAGATCGATCGTGATAAGATTGCCTGCTTGATAGAAGAATCGATAAACAACCAATGCCCCGCATCCCTTCACAATAGTCCCTCTCACCAGCAAAACAACAATGGCGCCACTCTCCACTCCATAGCCTCCGCCGCCTTGGACATCGCCGCCGCTAACGGCGCAGCAGCAGCTCAGCCAGCCGGTCTGACAACGCCGCCAATATGCGTTTCCAACTCGGTAAATTCTCCGACGCCACATCCCGCTTCAACGCAAGTGCCGATGCACACTACCAGTTAGTAAAAGGAAAAATGAGAAAATTTGCGAAAATAGCTGTTTCACTTTCGTGTAGGGCCGTTGCGGTCCCGGATTAGTAGAGGTAAAATTAAGTTTACTAGTTCACAGACAGTGTTCCTCTCTCGAATTTAGACTGTTTTTAACTGATGCTCGAAATGAGGTTGGGGTATCGATTAATTTGTTCCGAAGAGTGGGCAGGTGGAAAAGTGGGCATATATTTTTATTATATTTGAACTACCAGCCCAGCCCATTTGCAGAAATGTGAAAACATGATTTATTTTTGAAAATTTAACAGTATAATAAAAATGTGGTATTCGTAAAGTGTATCACATTATGTTGATTTTTTTGTTATGTAGGAAACAAATTTTTTAAATACAATAGTCTGTTGTATGTAAAAATTATAATATTTTTCTAATGTGATTCATCCTCCTCCATTTAAACGACTACGTGTATAATGATTATTTCATTAATATTGAAATTGTAACTTTTGTGTGATTTAAAAGATTTAATCGCCTGTTTTTCAAGCATGTTGTGCTTTCTGGATCATTTCTCTTTGGTATATATATTTAACTGAATTGAAATCATCTTTTTGGTGTAATGATTTTTGCATGGCAGCTTTTTTTAATGTAACTACCATTAAGCTGTTAAAATGCAGTTATTTTCATATATTGAATCATCCAATTTTTTGCTTGAAAAATTGGCATGATACTTCTAATTATTCTAATAATATATAAGCAATATATTCTTTATGAAGTAAAGGATTTATTTCTTATTTACTTATGAATTCACAACTCCTCAAATTTGCAGAAATTTTATTTGAAGCATGATTAGTAAATTTATTATTTTTCGTTCATTGGTGTGAAATTAAAAAAAGCGAGTCCATATTTCAATCCTTTATTCATTAAATATTTAATCGAAAATATTCGAAAATACAGGATTCAGAAAGTGGAATGTTTTCATCTACATTTACTCCAACCTCAGTATTACAACTAGTCTTGCGAAAATGCCATTTAAAATCATTTTAGATTTGTTGAATTTTACATTTTTTAAAAATTCTATAGGTGAAGTTTTTTGAGAGAATGTAAAATTATAAATTGTAATTTTAGAGATGTATATTTGTATTTTGGCATCAAAATGAACAAACATATTCTTTCATTATTAATTCTAGTTTTTAATGTCTTGTAGATCTGTGTTGTTCATAAGATAAAAAAAATCAATTTGAAATAAAATTTACTAACTTTTAACTCAAAAAGCTTAAATTTTTTCACCATTTACTCAAATGGAGTACTCACTCAACATGCAATTTTCAAATAATTTTAAAAATACTCCGACTGTAATATCATTTTGAAATGAACAAATAATCAATGGTCATTTCAAAGTGGATGACAGTTGATTAAAATATATGAATGCATTTCCAGGAAAGTTGTTTTACATATGTTCATTTTGTGGCCAAAATTACTTTGAAGCACTGCATTTTCATCTAGAGAGCAAATGCTTTCTCTTTTATCTAAACCGAGAATAGACAAGTCTAAAGGAAGGTGGAGTCGTTTCTGAATGAAGTTAAATTAGGAAAAAATTATAGGCTGTTGAAGACTGTAAAAATGCTGGACATTGTGCTAGTCATGTGAACATGTTTGTTATTCTGTGATCGGAGCTCCAATGACATTATGCACTGGACTGTTTTATTAATAAAAAAAATATTTGTATATGTTTCATACTATATATGTGATCTGTTTCTTGTATATTATAATTTTATTACTGAAAATATCCATAGGTCCCTTGTTATAATGACTTGAACGACTCTGAGAGATAACTTTTAGCTTTCTTCTATAACTATTTTTCATATTCTTCGTTTTACGAAAATTATCGAAACACATTCAAGTTACACAGAAATTTTTTTCATTTGGATCAAGAATTTTTGATAGGTTGAAATTATCAGTTATTTTCAGTAGTTCTCATTAATTTCTGCTGCTTAAAGTTATCTTTTAAGAAGATCAGGTCATTTCAGCTTCTGTTTCGTTAAATACTCGTGTAGCAAATATTTTCTTGTTTGCCCTTGAGACTGATGTATTTATAAATATAAGCATATTGTAGCGGTAGTCGAAAGAAGTCAGGGCAGGACCAATACTAAAAAAAGATGAAGTCAAGTTCCACAGTCATTTGGAAAAACATGGTATGGTTCCAAGTTTTTTATTTTCATCTATTGTGCACATATTTTGTTAGAAAATCAACGAAATTTCAATAATTTCTGGCCTATAATTATTCAGATTTTGTGCAAAATAGAGGAATATATTGAATTAGAAAAATTGTCCAGCTCAACTGACAAATATATAATTTCTTGATACTTCAAATATATGTAATATTACTTTGAGGTTTGCCTCATTGGAGAGGAGTGGATGTGTAAATAGAAGGAAATCTTGTAGATAAATATTAGTTTTTTTATTCGAAAAGGAGAAACCCTAGACCTTAAGAATTATAATTTATTGTACCACTTCATATAACATTGTGTATGAGAGCTCTGTTGGGGGTCCAGTGTGATAATACGCTCAAACTTTTAATGGGATAAGTCTGGACATGGCTTAACCTTCGCGCAATTATAGTGAAGATTGCCATTATTATTCAAATATACTGATATTTCACTTGAACATCCTTAAATACTTGTGAAGTATATAAGTGAAGTGAATATATCCAGATTTTTTATTATACATTAATATTTATTTATATTGCCTTTTGATTTAAATTTTCATTTATGTGGAATAATAAAAATTTATGTTACTAACATGAATTATTTTTTATTCAGTTTTTACTATTGAATACAAATCGTTTTTTCATTAGTTGGTTTTACAATTTTTTGTGATTGTTGACTCCAAAGGAAATTTCAATTTTGCAAAAATTAATCTAGCTTCTCAAAACAAATTTTTTAAATTTCATTTTCAGATAGGTTTTCCCTTATACTTGGAACATATATCAATTGTTGAAATAAAGAGTTTGTTGACACTGACAGAACCAGTTGAAGGTTCTTAATGTGATAAGGCAAAGTGTGATATTTATGTTCTTAAAAATCATCTTGTTCTGAAATTCTTATTATTCTTTATTGCATTTTTATATGAATGACATTTCAGCTTATAACAAAAATATAATATGTTTGAAAATGGTAATCCTTACTATAAATGCATTGATTGAATTTACATTCTGCTTTCTGCTATACTTTTTTATTTACATCAGTATATATGTATGTAGTGTTTAATTTGAGTTCATTTCACATTAATAATCACATAATGTAAGGCTTCTTCAAACCACAGTTCAATTTCTCAAATACAATGTATTGTTCTTCCCATGTGAACAAATAAAACATGCAGATTAATTTTGCCAGAAAATTGCCATTCTCACAAAAATCCTATAATCTTGAAAATTCAGTCGTTTATCTTTTACCGGGAATAATTATTATTCAACTTCTGCATGATTGTTCAATTCGTGTTTGCTCATATTGAGCAGTCAGTAAAAAAATTTTCATAAACAAAATGAGACTTGCATTTATGAAGCTTTTGCCAAAAACCACGTAATTGCTATTCTGGAAAATGTATCCGAAGCGAGAGAATATACCACTTAAAACATCGACATTTGAAAATATGTAAAATGTTTAACATATTGAAGAATCAAGGTGTTGTTGAATATTTTATTTATTTAAGATGTAATAATGACTACTAAACTAAGTGGCTAATTTGATTATTATTATTGTCAAGATGAATTTTGTATTACCATATAAGTTAATTGTATTATAGTAATATACCGCAGGCTGTTTAACTGTATACTTTATTTAACTCACTTGAATGAGAATTATTATGCAATATGGTCAATTTAATGAGTCTTGTATCTCTTCTTTCAATCTTATTATTTTATATATTTTTTCTAGTTCTGATTATGCCATTTGAAGTATAATAAAATATTTTAAAAGTTTTTGCATTTTTTAATTATGAACCATCCATTTATCTCCAAATTCTTTTCCGCTGGTGTAATTAACTACTAATCAACTGAATTAATAGATGTTTTTTGAGATACGAAATATAGTAGAAACAACAAACACCAGTTCATAAACAATTGCAAATTTTGAGAATCTGTGTGTATGTGTATACATATAACATACTATATATAAATTTGTATTTATTTTCAATAAGAAATTAATAAAACTGTCAATTTCCTTTACCAACAATTTCGAAAAAGTTTCATTTCGTTAGGGCAGGATTTTAGGAAAAAATGGATTTGGAAAAGGCATTATTGCTGAAAGTCATTTATGGTTTAAGATGTTTCTTTAAAAAATTTAGTTTTAAAACATTCCATATAAAATAAAATTATTAGAGAACTTCTCGTTATAAACTTTAAATTTCCCACTTTTACCCATTTTATTCTACATTCAGCCCCATTTTCACTAGGTTTGGTCAATAAAATGATTGTGTAACAAGATATTTATAGTTTTTTACAATAAATATAGATTTTGACTATATTTTCAAGGAAAAATATATATGTTTATTATATTATACCAAATTGTTAAGTATAATCTCAGTCTCGATGGACCAAGATGTTCGATATAAATGGTGGACTGTATATTTCTTACTTTGTTTAAGTGTATTGACCTTTTGTCGTATTAAAAGAACTGTGTGTCCCTTATAATTTTATTTAATCACTGCTCTCTGACGGGGCTTTACAAATACATACAATACTGATATGAAAACCTTAGAAACAGACTTCAATATTCAGACATCATTTCACATGTTTCGTGATATTCAGTTTGAAATCGAAGATCTCGATGACGAGTCTCAACTAAATGAGGGTTACGAGATCGAAGATAAATATTACAAAATATTTGCTGACATTAAGAGAAAATTGTATAACTCAAATGATATAAATGGGCTATATTCAAAACAATCTCATTACCACGTAAACATATGGTGCATAGTTTCATTTCAATGGCCTGATCTAATCTTTCATTATCTTTTAACTGACGATATTCAAAACAACTTTGGAATTCATGATCGTCTTTGCAAAATATACATGAATTAACCTTACCTTCGATGAATAAATGTGAAGTCTTATAGGGGTTGAGTACCTGGTTGCCTGAAAATGCTGGAAGTTCGATATTTGGCATTTGCATATTTTTATAGGGAATATATCTAAAAATATAATCACCCCGTATATTTTTGAGAAATACAAAATTTGAAATCAAGAAACAAGACGGAATATATCTAAAAATGTAAACACCCAGTATATTTTGAAAAAACAATGAAATTTGAAATCTTTTTCAACATGTAACATAACAACTATAAATATATTCTTTAGTAGTAAATAGTAATAAAAAGGAAGGGAGAATAGAATAGTACCCCCACACAGTAGATTATAGAGAAACAAATAAATCTTAATCTTTTTTCAAGATATAGGTATATAATAAACAAATGTTTCTTTATAAAATTAATTTATTCAAAAATATCACCTTTTGTACATAATATTTATCACTAGGATATATTCCAAATATAATACTGTATAAAAACAGTAATTTCAATATATTTATCATTATTAAAAAGCTAAATTGGCCCCCTGTACATTTTCAATAAAATTTCATATTTTGTATATAAATAAATCAATATTGCTACATATTGATAAATCAAAAATGCGTCACATTCAATGATGAATTATAAATAAAAATAGCCAATTTGAAACTTATGTAGTGTGTCATAGAACATTAAACCTAGACTGATTCCAAAACAATTCAATTTAATAAAGCTATTACAACATACAGTCTGATTTCCTGATTAAAGTCTTTATGTGCTTTATGAACTTAATTACTAAAAATTAAAGAGATTCTCAATTGAATAATAATTTAAAATTGCATTCACTCAAAATATGAAAAATTTACAATAAGAATTGAATACTCTAAGAGGGAATTACGTCCATATCATCTCGACATTTGGGGAGATATAAAAATATACAAGTGTGTTCCCAAATATCTTCGGGATATTTATCTTCCGTCGTCCAAGTGTCACTTTCAATATTATAACATTCTATGGCAGCAGTGTCTTTATCAAATAAAGCATCACTATGAAACCCTCCGATTACATAAATTTTCTTGAGTACACTAACGATACCGGCGTGATACCTAGGAGTCGGCACTTTGGTTAAAACAGTCCAACAGTCTTTTTCCACATTATACACATCTATCGTATCTACAAGCGTCCTATTTCCCGTTTCAAAATCCTCCTGCCAACCCCCACAAACATATAGCTTATTATCTATCGACAACATCACGTGGTCGGCTCGAGGAGTCAGTAAAGGAGCGCACACTGTCCAAGTGTTATCGTTAATATTGTAACAATACATAGTGTTCTGAATGTTATCACGATCCATTCCGCCACTAACAAATAATTTTCGTACAGGTGCCAATTCGTAGGTTGCTCCGGCATGTTGTGTTCGATAAACTGGTAGAGGCTCTATCATTGACCATTTATCAGTTGCTACAAAAAAAAACAGCAAGTTTAAGTGAATGTGTACAAAATTCGACTTAAGCATACATTAAAAAGAGGCAAATGATTACTCAAGTTCAGTAAATAAGTAAACTAAAGATTTAATGAAAGAACCTATTCAAAATAATTCTTTTACAATTTAAGCTGTTAAATATTGATGGCATTTTAAAGGATCAAAATGATAAAGAATGAGGTAAATTAACATACACTTATCTGATACAATTAATTATGGTGGGTATAACAATACGAAAATGTATATTTCATCTCAGAAATACAAAATACAAAAGAGATACAAAATATTAATATACCTAAAATAATGAAGCTGCAGCAACAAATTTTGTATAATCTAAAGTATGTGAGGGGACAACATCAATTACACACATTATCTATGTTTCATCATAGACGATAAAATATATATCATGAAAACAATAAATTAAAATTGACACACTTAGCTTAAGTTTCACTAAATATATTAAAAACTCTACATATGGGTCAGGTGGTTAACCCATTATCAAGATTATACAATGTTAATCTGATACTCAGTAACATTGTATTATACTCTTGATAATGGCTTAACCACCCAAAATATATGTAGAGTTTTTGATATATTTTGTGAAACTTAAGCTAAGTGTGTTAATTTTAATTTATTGTTTTTAAAATAATGTTTCATCAAGAGATGAGCGAAACCTCTGTGTCATTTATATATATCATAAATGAAATCTACTATGTTTTGTGGATTTGGCAGAACTTAAGAAGTAGAGCATGATCAATTTGAAATTAATTTTGTATCAAGAGATATCAATGAATGTTTATGGCGTTGCCTTCAAGTTTGCAGAATGTAAGGAGCAGTTTATGATCAATTCATACAAATTAATATAAGTACATGGAAAATATATCCTAATTATACAAATAAATACTCGTAATTGTCAGAATTGTTATTAATTCCGAGCCTAATATTTTTAAAGGAAGATTTATTATTTAGGGAATGTTGTTACAGTTTCAATTTAAACATAATGCTAGTGTTACTTTTTAGGTGTTCTTAATTGATTCTATGTTTCAGGAAACTACATTTTACAATTCATTCAATTTGAACATACATACTTCGATATTGATAGTTTGATTGTATATATAATTGTGTTGATTCTTCAAGGACTTTGTGCAATGAAATTGAGAATAAATAAATTGGTGGTGAATTACCTGGGTCGTAGCATTCGCAGGTACTGCTGTCAAATTCCTCCACTTCCGTAACTCCACCTACTGCATACATCATGCCGTTAACTACGTTCAGGGAAAATCTGCATCGTTCTATGTTCATTGGAGTCATTGTAGACCATTTATTGTGCAGAGGGCTGTACCTAAAACCGAACGGATGAACGTTCTCTTGCATGTCCTGATTAAAACACCCGCCGATGATAAACAAATCGTTATTTAACACGGCGGTGCCGAAGTTGCACTGCTCGACGTGGGGTATTTTCGTGAGATGCTTCCAATTCGATTTGGAGGAAAATTTGTAAGTTATCTCGTTGGTGATTCCCCCGATGGAAAATCCGCCAATTTTCAGAACTGCCAATTCCATTCCTCGAGAGTTTAGGAGTTTCGTGGGAGCTTGGTTTTCGTCCGAACTCATTTGGCTGTAGATTTCCGTTAGAATTATCCTGTAGAGTTCCCAGTCGCACTTCTTGTTTTCGATTATATCGTGAAGGGCGGTTTGTAGTTTTCGACGGGGTATATCCTTGAAATGTATATGACGGAAAATTCGAACAGCATCCAAAACCTGAACGTTTGCACTAGAAAAGAATAGAGCAATTTATATTAAATAACTGACATGACTTGATATCTTTTGCATCTAGTCCATAATTGCTGTGTTACTTCATGTATTACACATGATACAAATTAAGCGATTATTCCTACTCTATTTTGAGAAAACTACAAATAAAAAAGTTTCAAACATAATTTCAAAAAGTTATTGCGTTAGTGGAACACGTTAGGAAGTTGTAAAATTAAAATAAGTCGAAAAAAATTATTTTACTTTATTTACCACGACTGTGGTAAAAGAATCTCTTTGCTAGATGCCTGAATTATGAAAAATCCCTGTTCAATTTGAACAGTCTGTTGTTATATAATTGAAGATTTTTATTATAATGAAACAATATTTAGAATTTTCTCATAATTTAATACAAATACGAATGACGACGTTTCGAAGTACTACTTCTTTATCAAATGCTGAATTAATACTGTGTATTAGTTATTATCACTTGGAGTGATTTCTCCAAGTATCGGCCTCATCAATCACCAAATCGAAGATTTATTATTTGGTATGAAATTTTACATATAATTTTTTATGTATGGTATAATAATAATAACATTTATTTAGCTGAAGCTCTACAAAAAACCTACATATTTTGAACTGTCAATTTTTAATTACATACCTATCTCATCATTTAAAATATACTTTCTTAGATCACGCTCAAATATTTTAATAGTGGTACTAGTTTTCAATATTTATTTTATTACATTACATGGAAGCAACTGATTTTTTTCATTTTAAATATGAATATATATGAAGCAAAGAGTATTCTTTGTTTAACAGACATTATTTCCAAAGAGTTCAGCATCATTTTAACTTATTGCACTTTAAAATTGTTTCCATGGCTCTATTCTGTAGGTTTTATAATTGCTGAATTTTTTTTTAGTTGAACCAAATATCAATATGGAGCAATATTCAAAATGTGGCATTATTATTGATTTGAAAAACAATAATTTCACATATGTCGACAGGTTTTTTCCTATTCTTTTCAAAACAATTGATTTTTTTAAGAGATTTTAGATGATATGAAATCAATATGATCATTGAAACTCAATTTTTTGTCCAACATAATGCCTCAATATTTTACTGTTTCTACTCTTTTAATTTTTTGTTCATCAATCTTATAGCTTAACCATTTTTATTGGTTTAAAGGGTTTTACTTGTACCCAAAACTTAGAAGTTAGATTTTTGCACATTTAGAGATAAGCTATTGTCACATAACCATTCATTAATTGCAGAAAGGTCTCTATTGATCCTCTCTGTCATATTCTTAATATTTTTGCCACATATATAGAGCATAGTATCATTAGCGAATAAACATATAGAACATTTTTTTCATATAATCAACATATAATAATAAAATTTATTAAGCAACAGCTATTTCAAAATTCATATATACATTTAATTTCAAAATTTATTATTAACAATTATTTGTTTAAAACAAACGTAGCTAATTTACGCTCAAATGCCTTAAGGTCACTAATTATTTTTGCGGAGCTAGGCAATGCATTAAATGCATTGGGTTGAGCACACCACTGACACATGTTACATTTTTTGGGTACATGGAAACAATTTACTTTTAATTTTAAATATAAAAATATATTTAAATATATTTTATATTTTGCTATATAAAAAATATATAGCAAAAACTATTTTCTGTTTTACTGATGTTAGTTCTAGCAAGTTTTGTAGCTGCTGAATTTTTTCTTTGCTCAATCCAAATAACAAAGCTCAACACTATTCAAAGAGTGGCATTGTTATTGACTTAAAAAGCAATAACTTCACAACTTTTTAGCAATGCAATTCTTTTTGGAAAGTTGATTATTATATATAGAGTCGAGTATTATATATATATCAATATAGATATTTGGAAGTCACTGTCACTAAATTGTCTACATAGGCCGATAACTCAAGTTTCTAATATTTAGAAAATACTTACGAGTTAAAGTAGAACCAGTTCAGTACTATGTTCAATACCTCGCTCTCTGAACAATCAACTGGCAGATCGTAGGCCAACAACGTTTCCAACTGCGAATGAGTAAGCCTGTAAAACTCGCTGGTACTCGAAAAGGCCAGCAAGTTCTCGTTCATAAATCTATACACTTCCATTTTCAGCATACCCAGCGAATACGTCTCAGCTATGGTCGCGATGTCCGCGCAGTTGTCCAAGTCGATTTGGGTCTCCAAGTAATTAGAACAGGTCTCGATGAGAGTCAACATTTGGACGTGCGAAGCAGCCTCGAGGACGTTCTGCACGTTGGCCAGGTTGAGTGTGATCTTGCAGGTGTACGCGTACTCCAGCACCAGAAGAAAACCCTGCGCGCTTATTCCATTGAGGCGAATTTCATTGCTGTGAGATTCCAGCATGTTGTCGGTAAACATGGCGCGAAAATAGTCGCTACAAGAGGACAAAACGACCTTGTGCGCCTTGAAGGGCTGACCCTGGACCATCAGGGTGATGTCGATCAGTTCGCCTCTTTCCCTGAGCTTGTTGAGCCCGTCTAGCACGGTGCCCTGATGGGAGGGATAATCGTACCTGACGGAATACAAATGATTGTCGTACAAGCATTTTCTCATAATGGATTTGCGGATATCGATCTGGAAAAAAAATAGTTTTTTGAATTGATTTGATCTCAATTTGGGCAACACAGTATCAGCAATACAAATAACTGTAGTAATCATCTTTGAAAGCGCATTATGTTTCAAAGCTGACATTTTAATATAGCATAGGGACTTATTAACACTTCTGTAAATGTACAGGGAAATGAGTACTAAAACTGAGGAGGGTACAGTCAAGAACTCTCTCTTATAGAGGGATTAGTTTCCGAAGCGTGCAGTTGTTACCTGTAAATAACAATTTCAAATCTCTAGAGATTGGAGCTGAAATAATAAAGGAGAATGACAGAAATTTAACAGTTATTAGAGGAGTGAAGAAAGCTGACTATAAAATTAGGAATTTTTGGAACTCATCACCAAAAAATAGAGTATTTATAACAAATCTACAGTATACCATTAAATTTACACTCTTGCTGTTGTGGCGCCACCGTTATTTAACTCCTTTTAACGAACACTTTGACATACATAGATAGTTCTCTACAATTTCTACATTTCAAAAGAAACACCACCGACTATTCTTGCTGTAGTAGTTACAGTGCCCTCTATACGTGATAATAATAATAATAATATTTATCAATCTCAACAATTATTCACATTACATAACAATATTGCACTGAATAAAATAGAGATAAGTCAAAAGGAAAGAGCCTCGTTTTCACAAAAGACAATAAATTCCTTTAATGAATAAGGTTACCTCCCAGATTAAGATGAAACTGTAAATGCGATTTTAAATAACATAATATCTTCAATAACTTTTAAGTGCTTGGGAAGCAAATTGAGTAAACGCATGGCCATACAGAGTGATCCCTTTTCAAATCTACTGGTACCATGAATAGGAAAGAAGAACGAATGTACTTGCCGAGTATTATTTTTATTAACATATGGCAGAAAATAACTTCTTTGCAACTTGAGAAAGACAAAAAGACGATAAATATATAGACCAAATACGGTTGTATTCTGTTGGATCTAAAATCTCCGCGGCAGAATTCTCGAAAGTCCAATCTGCACATTATTCTCAAGACGCTTTTTTGAATGAGATAAATTTCGTCGGCACTAGACCAGCTGACCCAAAAGATAATTCCATTGATTGTAAACTGGCAAAGTAGAGTTTTCATAACTTCAGCAGCCTCCACCTTCCTTCTGATCATGATAAACTTATACGCAACAGAGTTCAGTTAAAATAACTCCTTAAAAAGTCTGCTGTGATGCACGTTCATCGAAAATTTGACTTATCTCGGTGTTTTCATCGAAATAATACTAGAAAGTTCCTACTACTACTTCAGGACAACTGTTTAAACTTTTTCTTTTAAGCATACATACCAAACCTGAAATTCGAACCCTGGACATCTGCTTCAGATATCCAATCTACTTTATTGTTTCTAGATATAATAATTATTACATTAAATGGCATTTGAAAACATTTTTTTGAACATAGTGAAATTATACAGCATCGACTCTATTAATTATCGAAGAGAGCGACTTAAAATGAGATCTTTCTCGGAAATGTTGCGCTTTAAATACGGTAATATCGTCGTCATTTCATAATCGATGAATAACTATTCAATTTTATCGCTAGCAATAGAGAACGTTATATTGAAACTACTTACAATAACGAATGCATACACTGGAATTGTTCATTTATAGAAATAATAACGAGTTATTAAACATGTGCTGCGTTTCGAAAAAGCAGTTACATTTGCACAAGAAGCTGAGAAGTCGAAAATGTCAGAGTGTTATTAGACGAAACAAGGTTGATTCATTTCTACAATGCGAAACGTGAAGGACAATATGCTAATATTACTACCTCGTTCTTTAAAATCGAATAGGATGTGAATATGAATGAGTAAGATCAAACGAATAATTTTTGAAATCGGAATAATTAGATAAATTATTATCATTAAATACTAATTTATTTCATTAAACACTGATAAATCTAAATGTATTATTATGGGAAACAAAGCGAAATTATCTAGATTAGAGTGTAATATACAAATCGAAGTTAATAATGTACCATTGGCACAAGTCAGTGAGATGAAAGTATTCAGGTGTTACTATCGATGAAAATTTGAGTTTTAAAAATCATTTTAGGTATGTTATGAGTCAAATTTCAAGAAAAGTAAATTTTTTAGCTAGAATAAGTAATTATGTTCGTGTCTTTACAAAGTCTTTATTGTATAAGTCGATAATATTACCACATATAAACTTTTGTTCAACTGTATTATACACCTTGCCTCAAAATGATATTCAAAAGATGCGAAAGCTCCAATATAGAGTATTTAGAATAATATTGAAGTGCAATAGGTACACACCTGTATCACTTATGTTAGAAACACTAAGTTGTTTAAATATTAGGCAGCATATAGTATATAAAACTATAGACTCTGTTTATAAAATAAAATACGGCGAGGTTCCTAACTATATCGTTGACCGTAAATATCGAACATCGATGTTGGACTTTCGATTATGACAACAATTAAAATTAATTATAATATTTTAAGACTTATGGTAGATTTATATTCATAACAGTAATCAATACACACAAAAATTGAGAGAATTTAGTTGAAAAGTCTGTTAATTTCAAGTTATTGTTTTTAACATAATGTTTCACCAAGAGATAAGCGAAACCTCCGTGTCATTTATTAATTCTATTGTTGTTTATGAATACTTGTAGTAAGATATGTTGTTCATCCATATTCTGTTAACGACTGAAAAAGTCGGTTATAACGACGAAACGCATCACATTATGACAATAAAAATGTGAACCAAATTCAAGTCTTTGAATTATCATATAGTTGTTCAAATTTCACATAACGAGTTGAAATTTAACTGGAGAAATTTCAAAACTACCTGAATTCTAAGAAAATTCAATTACATTCCTACCTGCTAAACAAATCCCATAAATTCACAAAACTGAGTACAATTGATGTCACCAAAATTAAAACTGGACACTCTTTGGTTATCTGACGTTGTATTACACAAAAACCACTAAAAACCTTGTTAGAATATCAGATGAAACTGCATGAATGACTCTCGAAGTCGACATAAAAAATAAAAAGTGAAAAATTCAAACTTGGGAAATTTCAAAACTACCCAAATTCTAAGAAAATTAAATTACGTTCCTACCTACTCAACAATTCGTTTTACCAAATACTATCGACATTAGAGGAAAATAAACGATAAAAAGATATAACGTAAATTGTACACTGGAAAATAGAGTTAAATTCGTCGACAAAATTAAAGGATCACCGGATACGAAATTTACGATCGATCGCTGATTCTTATAAACACGCGAATACTGCCCGCGATACAGTCTGCGACCGCGTTTAACACAATTATATAAAATTCCATCTGGATGTCGAACGTTGCACGCATTTCGCTTAATCACCGCTCAACAGGCTCAGCGGGCCGAGTACCATCGGAACAATAATATTTGATCTCGATAGCGAGCAGTCACGCTCGATTCCGTCTTATCTGGTACTTTCACGAGTATTTTTTCCCGTTACTCGAGATCGATGCGAGGACAACTTGTCTATCGATCCGCGGGTTTCAAGTAGCACAATCGGAAAAGGAATCCCCATTGCAATATTGTATAGTTATCCAGCACGTACAGGAGTTGGTCGAATATTTTCCCCTGCGAAATACAAAGACAAGACGAGGTACATCTTCTACAGAAGGAAAAGGTGCCTTACAACTACTGCATTTCAAAGTCAATTTTGGAAAATAACCAGTTCAGACTCAACTGGTGCTGCACTATCTTGACTCATCAAACAGTTTTCACTCATCAAACATCTGACCTTGTCCTGTTTGATAAAAAGCTAGGCAAACAACATTTATCGAGGTGGTCAATTCAAATGCAAAACTCGGGCTAATAATAACATTAGCAATAGCTATAACAAAATTCATATATACCTTTACGTTCAAAATTTATTAAAAATTATTTGTTAAAAACAATAAATTAAAATTAACACACTTTCAAGTTTCACTAAATATATTAAAAACTCTACATATGTTTCGGGTGGTTAACCCATTATTAAGAGTAAACAATGTTACTCAATAATATTGTATACTCTTGATAACTTGTTAACCAAACATACTATTTAGTGAAACTTAACCCAAGTGTGTTAATTTTAATTTAATGTTTCACCAACAGATAAGCGAAACCTCCGTATCAATTATTTATTTCTAACTTAGCTAATTTTTACGCTTAAATGCCTTAAGGTCACTAATTGTTTTTATGGAGCTAGGCAATTCATTAAATGCATTGAATCCTTCATAAAATATAATATTTGTAGTGTAAGAAAAGTTACAAAACTTTCATGAAAAGTGTCGGCATTTCTTGTATTATAAGCGTGCACATCACTGGCACATGTTATATTTTTTATTATTCTCCATGGATACAATTTATTTTTAGTTTAGAATATGAATATATATGTAGCATAAAGTATTCTTTGTTTAACTGACATTAGTTCTAAGCAAGTTCTAAACAGTTACCTTGTTAATATATTTAGAGATGTTTACTATGTTATAGAAAATGAAGGTTTATTAAATTGAATAGTAATCATGGGTATTCACCAATAAGTAGTGATGTGCTACTTATTCATAAGCATAAAACAGTTAAATTTCAGCACTCACTCTATTATCAGAGTATTAAAATCATCAGCCATTTACCGTCAAATTGAATGAATGTAACAATACTTAGAATTTTCTCTTAATTTTAATACAAATACGCATGACGACGTTTCGAAGTACTACTTCTTTATCAAATGCTTATTAGTTATTCAGTAAAGTACGACTTCTTTATCAAATGCTGGATTATTACTTATTCAGTAAAGTAAAGTAATACTTGTTTATCAAATGCTGGAATATAACTTATTCAGTAATAATCCAGCATTTGATAAAGAAGTAGTACTTCGATACGCCGTCATGCGTATTTGTATTAAAATTATTAGAAAATTCCAAATATTGTCTCATTACAGATATTAATTTTCTCCAAGTATCGGCCTCATCAATCATCGATGAATGTTATTATTATTGCAATTTATTCTGCAATTTTTGTAGCTGCTGAGTTTTTTGTTTGCTCAATGCGAACAACAGAGTGAACAATATTCAAAGTGTGGGATTATCATTGACTTAAAGAGTAACTTCACACAGGTCGTCTGATTTTTTCCAATTCTTTTCAGAAAGCTGATTTTCTGGTAGATTTTAGACGATATGAAGTCGGTGATCAAAGAAATCCAATTTATCATCTAACAATGCCTAAATATTTAACAACTTCTGCCCTTTAAATGTTATTGTTTTCAATTTTGATAGTTGTATTCTCGTTACTATTTACCTTTAGAACTTTACTTGTACCCAAAATATAATATAATATAGATAGATAGACGTTTATTAACACCGTATTTATTTTTGTAGAGCACCCCAAAGCAAAACATTATAGTTAAAATCACTATACAAGGCAATAACACATTTTTACCACAAAAGATATCTGCATAATATTCTCAATCCTACTAGACATACCTAGTTCAATCCCAATTTCAAACTACATCCCAAGAACACACTGGAATTCGAAGCCACCAGCATCAATGGGTCGAAAACTTTAAATGGGCACTATATCGTTCGGCTACTGAGCTTCTATTCTATGAAGACAGGCCAAGAAATAACACATTAAATTTTTGTTATATTTTGACAAATACCATTGTTTAAAATTACACTGTACATAATAAATTTAGATCTGAATTATCTTCACAGCTTAAAATTATGTAACACCAGCGATCTGTAACGATGAAAGGCTTGAATAGCTCGATAAACGCATCTGAAAGCGAGCAAAGGCGTTCACTTTTCGTAAGACTCCCACGTATCGAATGAAAATTACAACATTCAAAATCACACTATTGGACTGTTTCTCCCAGAGCATTACGCAATATCGGTTTTTCAATTACTCTATAACCGTGCCGATTTTTTATGTCGCCACTTCTAAGAATACCAAGGAATTGATATCTATATTAAACGGTTAAATTGAACGGTGTTCTTCATTTCGATTAAAGTGAAAAGTTACACAAGAATAACTGTTCTTAAATTAATTCAAGCAACAATTACATAAAATGATTCAATCAGAAAAAAATTTTCACCTGTAGTTTGAATGTCAAACCATCAAAAGTAAAAATAATTCCTAAGAACTTGACGTTTTGTTTACCATTTATTATGTAAATTCATATAATTTTGAAATACCATTCATTTCACATCTTGAATCGATAATTGATATTTTGGTTTCATAATAAACTTCAAAAAGTGATAACAGAACTAACACTCAACAAAAAATTAAGGTACTGAACTGCTTTGTCTTTCCTAGTTATATGTATATAGCATGTACAAACTTTCATAGCGGGTATAAAATACAACACTAATCCTCATTAGAATACTTTTGTCATATTTTATTTGTGAAATTAAAGAATATTTCAACACGTTTTCACATGACTTTTCTTCTTTCATATAATTTTTTCAAATATATCAGTTCTCCAAGTTTTTACAAAAAAGGTACAACTTATATTTTTTTCCGGATATACTATGTTACTTACTTGGATTTAAAATTGATAACATGGACTTGATACATTTTGTGGGTTGTAATCATCTACTTCCTCCAGCAATTTCATTTTACTAATTGATGTGATGCAATTTACAATCTAACACTGGGATATAAAAAAATAAATTGTTGAACTCTATTTGAGTTAATCCTATACAATTGAATTAGAACACTAAGAGTAACTTCTTAAATACTTGCTGATACTTTCTAGGTAATATTTTGTATATATAATTATATAACGTGAATATTTATATGATTCTTCAATTTATATGAACTTACATTTGTTAACTTCTCATCTTACTATTCATAGAAACTAAATTATCCTTATGTATTCAATTTACCATATGAAAAAGTAAATTGAAGCTGATTCATAAAAAATCTTGCATATAAATTTTAATTTATAGAAAAATAAAGTGTATTCAATACAATCAATATTCACTACAGGGAAACTTACCTCAGGGTAAAATCCTACTTCAAGTCTTCAGCTTAATTACAATAAGCCGTTTCAATGTTTCACCAACTAACAGTAATGTATCAGCAAAAATAAAATATATCTCTTCATTCGAAATATCAAAATACATTACTCATCAAAATTTCCATCTGAATTTAAGGCTCATGTAAATAATCATAAGTTATTATTTGTAACCTACAAATACCTGCAACGAAAATAATGAATTCATTTTCAACAGGTTACCAAACATTGACTCACCGCTTTAGTTTTTTCATTGTAACAAAATTCAACTAATTCCTACATTAACTATTCAAATTGAATTGTATTTGTTGACGTTGAATGTCGACCTATGAAAGGAATGGGATAAAAACAAAAAGATAGGAAGTAGGACAAGGCAAGCTGCTCCTTCCTTCTGTGGTTCAATCACCACTGACGTATTTAGTAAACTTTGTTCGATATGCAACACGTTAAACAAAGAAGTGTATGTTTAGTGATAAAAAATATTCCTTGATGGAAATCAGAGAAATTATGTAATTCAATGCTTATTTAGCTTATTTATCACAATTAAATTATATTACATTTCACTTATAACAAATGGAAAGAAAAATAGTACCATATTTGTGATTTAAAAGTAGAAGTTACAGTATTCCACACAGTTGAAAGCATTGTAAATCAATACAATCAAATTTAAAAAGCAATGATATCCAAATTTTTTGAATTGAGTTATTCTCTTACATATAGGTACTTTAGAAACAAAATATTGGGAAGATTTGAGGTTAGCAATAATTTATTGTTCATTGAATTAATCAGATTTAACCAGCTGAATTCGATATTGTATAATATGAGATGATTATTCCGTCTGCAATATAAATGAAGTCATATTTTTATTGATAAATTGATATCGTTGTAAAACGATCGCTCGATTGATTAGAATTTATCACTTATTGTTGTTTTCAGACGAATTATCATATTTAGATAATAACACCAGTTAAATATTTACTTATAGCTTGGGAATGAATATGATTCATTGATTTTTATCTCCAATGAAGGCATTTATTTAATTACTTCCTTTTAAAACGACAAGAGGTTTTAGAAGATTTCTGTGTTTGTGCGCCCGATAGAAAAAAAAAATGTAAATCTTGAGCAGGTTATGGAATTCAAATTGACGTACCTATTTAATTTTTATATGCCTAGATCAATAAAATTTTTAGTATTTCTAATATAAAACTTTAATGGATTATCTTCGTTAATTATATTCGTTCTGAGTAAAATACATATACCGTTTTATTTAGTTACTGGGTTGGATAACAATTGGAATCTATTGAAGTATTTGAATCTATTTTGAATCGTATTTGAAAATTTTTTAAGTTTACAATTAGCAATTTTGCAAAAAATTGTCAAAAAGAGGTTGTAATTTGAAATGATGTTTGTTTTATTTGTTTGTTCGTTTGTCTAAATGTTTTTAATGCGAGTTTTTTGAGTTAAACAATGAATTGATAATCTTAATTCAATTATTTTCAAACAACGTTACTTTTTACAAGCGCCAATTATTTAATTCATATTTTTTTGTTGTCACACACGTTCATCTAGATCAGTGATTCCCAACGTGGGACCTACGCCCCACAGGAGGGCAATTTGATTGTTAAGGGGGGCAATTCGAAATTGGAATCCACACGAGTTTAACCCTTCCGCACTTTTTACTTTTTCACCCATTTCTGGGAGGCATAAAAATTTTATAGAGGTTGAGGTGGGGCAGGATACAAAAAAGGTTAGGAAACACTGATCAGATTGATGTAATCAAAATGCTCTCTAGACACGTCTAATCTACTGAAAAATACAGCTTTCCTGAAAAATTTTTGGTTATTCATCGTTTATCATTAGTATTTACTTAAGGGTGGTTTTAATTATCCCTTTATTATTTGAGTATCTATAGTTGAAATACCAAATAAAATAGTACATTTATGTAGGAATGTATTTTTATACAAATTATTATAAATTGAATTATTGTTCATTAATCGTTTGGGCCGATACTTGATGAAAATCTTAATACATAATTGAAATAAAATTAAGTGGCTTTGTGATTTTCACTATAATTAATTTCAAATATGACAATATTGGTTCAATAATACATTATGGACTGCTTGCATTTATCCTGAAGTGTAAGTTATCCTGAAAATGACCATAGCATTATTCTTTTGAAGTGGGGGAATGACTATAGAACATATTTCTTCTGATGTATGGGGGATGACCATAGAATACTTTTCTCCAATTAACTTTTACTGGAATAAATTTAATAAAGGAGAATTGTTGATTGGAACTTGATCATTTAATAAACTTTTTGATTTCTTCCTCTTATCAATTACCATGGCTTCTAACTTGAAATGTCTAAATTGAAATCTAGAGTTCTTTCTAAAGTGAATCTAAATTGAATCAATTTTGAGCACTGAGAGACCACCAATATTTATAAACAAATAATGAGTTACCTTTTCATGTGAGAAATACTGATGCAGCCAAATTTAAAAGGCATATTAAAGGGTTGTTACTGCGAAAGACTTCTCTGTACTCGTTATGAATTTTAAACAGGTTATGTACTGGAAATTTAATCTCTTTTTTTATTTTTACTTTTTTTTTTTTCTTCTAATTTTAAATTCTTTTGTTGTTCGTCTTTTGGTAATATTGTTTGTGATACACTGTTTTCTTTGAATCATTTTATTAATCTACTAATAATTTAATATGTATGTCATATCCTAAAAATGTAACAAGTTCAGTTGCATTAAGAAATATCAGCCTACGATTTCGTCTACATGTTTTCAAACACACTGTATGTGATATGCAGTATCACAGTCCGCTATATCGTAATTATTCTCATATTTGTCGTAGTTCCTAGGCATTCTAATCGTAGGTAAGCAGCTAGGCTGCATCGTCCACACCTTTTCTGTATTGAAGCAGAGAGAGGAGAGAAACTTACCATTTCAATTTTCAACAAGCTCGCGCTCTA
Source organism: Henosepilachna vigintioctopunctata (assembly GCA_030704895.1). Classification (NCBI taxonomy): domain Eukaryota; kingdom Metazoa; phylum Arthropoda; class Insecta; order Coleoptera; family Coccinellidae; genus Henosepilachna; species Henosepilachna vigintioctopunctata. Next base: position 2,076,844 of record JARQZJ010000126.1, read on the forward strand.
CCCAACTTCTGTACATCGTAACTTCATTCGAGTCGGTTAACACAACTCTACGCAACAAAATAGCGGTCTCTACAACTGCGCGATCTTTTTCCGGAGTTAACAGGTGTCACAAAAATTGATTATTTCCGTGCTTTTCGCTGTGAAAATCGTACTTTCTTTACCAATGATGACGGAAACTGTGGTCAATGTGGAGCAAGTACCGGCTAACAACAATGCCAACAAAAATACCCCGCAAGGAACGACACAGACTCACCCCTTGGGATGGATTAAAATGAACGTCGATTATTTCAAAACTACCCCTGGAATATTGAAAATCGTACAATTCGTAAGTGTTTCAATAAAATTTTCTCGTTTATTTTTGAGAATATACTTTGAGTTGAGATTATTGTTAGTAAATATAAATTTAGCTGTGACTTAAACGCAGAACGAGTTGAATACGAACAACGTGTGACCTTATTTTTCGAAATTTTACTGTTATAGTCGTTCTCATTCATAGAGAGAATATTCATTCTCGTTTTGCTTAGATTTGAGAAAGTTTACTTCTGGGATATCACGTACTATATCGTTAAAGAAAATCGCACGTATTTGATGATATTTAAGTACATTTTTTAGACAGAGAAAAAATTCTATATCAAACAAATTTTCTGGTATTTTATTTTATTTTTCTCTATCCGAAATTGATGCATTTCAATTTACTGTAAGTTAATTTTATTGCAGTTTATTTATTGAGATAATTTCACATTTTTTGAAAAATATCCAAATTTGTTAGTGCAACTTCCGAAAATTTTCAAAAATTTTGCAATTTTATCTCTTTATTATTTTATACGAATATTAAACTTCTCGAATATTGAGTTTAAAAATAAAAAATTCCTCCTCTTGAAATTTACTATATATTTTCCTTCTTACTTCTTTATTTGAAACATTTTGTTACGTAGATTACATTGATTACATTTTGTTTATACAATTACAGAAATTAGAAGAAAAACATTCTGTTGAATATTTATGAATTAAAATAAATATTCCATCGACATGTTTGGTTTCTATTAAAAAACTGTTTATAGTTTTCCTTGCGCTTTTAAATAACCTCAAAAAGTAATTCATATTCTTTCTATATTTTGAAGTAATTATTTAATAGTTTAGAAGGAACCAATTTAAATGTCATATCGATTCTATATTCTTTTATAGTCATCAATATTTTTATGGACATTTGATAATTTCGAAAATTATTATTCCCTTTCTTTAATTTCAAGATTTTGTATGTTCGAATTATTTTCTATTTCATTTTATTATTGATATCACATTCAAGATACTTTCTGCAAAAAATTTTCAAATAAAAATGCATATTTTATTAGGAATGTTATTTTGAAAATGTTCTTCTCGACATGATTGAGGGAGAATGAAACAAGCGTTTTTCTTTTTATATAATTCTCTTATTACCTTTTTATAGATAATATGTTACTTAAAACAGAAGGTTCATTGATGTTTCATTTTTATTTATTTTTTATTTATTGGTGATTTGCCTGCTTCATGAATTGAATTTGTGCCATTTGTGCTTTGCATTTCTTAATCTCTACGTCTTACTTTCCTAAATTACAAGAAAACTCATAAATTTATCTGTTTTACTTTATTAACTTACCATTATTACATATAAATACAATTTTTCGAGTTCGGTTTTAATATTAATATTACAATTTAGAGGGTGAAATAAAGAGGGTATTAATAAAGTTTTCCACTTCTAAAGATCATTAGATGAAATAATTCAAACCATTTTGTAATATTCTCATATCTGATGTACATTGGCGTAGAGATTTTACTTAGGGTTGACATCCTGGTCTAACTAGAGGCGTCTTATAAGAAAAATATTAAATCTCAAATCAATATTTTATTATGAATAGAACTACAAGAATTTTATAAATACTTTTCACTGTGATAACAAAGTCAAAAAAACAATGAGAAGAAATAATTGGGCATTCGACATTATAGCTGATTATATTATAGCACATTAGACGCTTAAATAAGCTGTAGCTCATTTGATTAAACTGATTTTGAAGAAATTAACAGAAAGATTTGATATCAAATTAAAAGCGATTAATGCGTGAAAAATTTTTGTTTTGTCGGATTTTCTACGATGGGCAAAAATATTTTTAGGGGGGCATTGACACCCTTGCCCCCTAACTACGCCCATGGCTAAGTAACAGACTTGCACTGAAACAAAACGAAATAATAATAAAATAATCTGTTATTAACAGTGCCTCCGTTATAATATAAATATAACGGATATCTGAACCAAAATTGTTGGAGTCGTCCAAAACGATTCAGCTGGTTTAGTTTTATTTCGTATCAAATTAGGGATTATAAGAATTTTTGCGTTTAATTGCCGAATCTTTCCTCAACTAATTTGAATAATATCAACAGTTGTGTCCATTTGAAAATAAATGGGCCAGTAATTAGGACATAATAGATACGTATTTGTACTATCTAATTAGTAAAAAAGCAATTTATCATTTAGCACTTTTTTTGTGTATACCTCTAATATTTGAAAAATTTACTTTATGGTTTGGTATTGTTTTCAAGAAGTGTCAACCTTCAATTTTTTTGATAGTGCGTTTGTTTAATCTACATGTTTTATTATATTCTTTGTCGAATAGAAATTATTTGAAATAATTAATATTTCACATTGACATTTCATTTTCTTTTTTTAAATTGAAAATAAAATGTCAGTTGAGTTTTCTGTTGTTTCGATATTTTGAGAATTTTGAATATGTCTAACTGCTTTTAATTAATGCCTTATTACAAAATTCAATGCCCCTGTTTTCCTCATTCGTAAATTTTTTGAGATATTTTTCATCAAATTTCCCTCTTTTTAAACTTAAATTTATATTGTTCACTATTCATTGGAATATTAACACTAAACAGAAGTTTTGATGATAAATTCTTCCACTTTTACTTTCATATTGAACGAAAATTATTGAAATTGTTTCAAAATTATTAGAAAATAATTAAATAGAATAGTTTAATGTGAAATTGAAGTTTTATATATATTTTTGGTGTAAGAACCAAGAACTCTGACACATATTGATTTCTCAATAAAAAAAATTTGAAGACAATCCTAATGAGATAGTGAAAATTCGATATTGACAATATATTTGAAATCAAGACAGGAAACTATAATAACATCCTCTGCTTCGAGCTAAATTCTTACCTAGGATCTTTAATGAACTTGCATAGAAAGTGAATGCAGTTAGCAAATACTAGAAATATCTAACTACATTCCAATGCCTTGGGTAGTTAAATTGGCACATTTTGTGTATAACAAGCATCATCAAGTTTGAAATTTTTACTCGAAATTTTGAAATAATTCGAATAAAACTCTGCTGGGACTATCTGTACAAATGTTGTGAACGAATCAAACTAGCAATTTACGTTGTTCTCATAGAGTCCTACCTGAGTAATCGCAGTCAATTCGTACAAATTGAGAATTGCAAATCGAGAGAATTTCTAGTAACTTCAGGAGTGCCGCAGGAATCCAATCTTGGACCCCTACTGTTTGGTACTGTTTCTTAACAACCTCTTAGAGATGGTGGACTGCATGAAGGTGGTTTATGTGGACGATATTAAAATTTATAAGAGTGTGTCATCTATGCATGATTGTTTGAAGCTACAAAGTGACCTGAATGATATCAGCCTGTGGTTTAATAATCATTGTTTACACTTGAATGTCATGAAATGTAATGTGGTGAGTTTCACTAGAAAGAGAAATGTGACAACTTTTGATTACAACATTGAAGGTGTTAATCTGACTCGACTTCTGGAGGTTGAGGATCTCGGCCTATTTCATCAAAAATTCTAATTCATATCTTATATCAATCAATTAATTTTATGATAAAGCAAAGTTTATGGTGTTATCGTTGGCAATGCATAATTGTTTTCGAATTTCTCAACACTGGTCCATTTATTTAATGCCCCAGTGAGAAGCAAACTTGATTTGGCTGTCTTGTTTGACGACCAATTGTCACATAAACCTCCTGGAGGCACTGCAGAAGAAGTTCTTGAAATGGTTCCCATTTCGAGAGGAAGGTGTATATCCACCTAGAGGTTGTGATTACGATTGAGAATCATCAGTGGCATGTATCCAAATAGTCTAAATTCGATGTTATTTTCAAATGCATCGAATTCTTATTTCTTCAAAAGGCGGAATAAACTCAATGTCATACCCACGTCATGTTCCAATATCGAAGAAAAAGATAAACTCCTCGAGTGTGGTAGAATGCATTCGAGACAAAATTTAGTACTCCCATACAAAGATGGCAGGCTTTAATATGGTCATCCAAACACCTGAGACGCTATGTATACTTTTTATATGAAAATAACTCAAAGTTATTTTCATGTAATTATGTTCATCGATTTTCACAAAGCCATTCTGTTGATGAATATTGATTTCTTTGCCTAGGGTGTTAAAACTAAAACAAACGTAGCATATATGAGAAGTCTGAATTAAAGAGAGAGTTTTTCGAAGTCTAATTTCGAGTATAGCCTAAGGTAACCTTCTACGAAGTCAAATACTTTTTTGCACCAATTAAATAGAATTTAAACCACAATAAATGAATATATTATAACTAATGTGAATTCTGTTACATTTCTTATCGTGAGGTTTCACAACGGATATATTAATCGGTAGATATTTGACTTATTTATCGTTGTTTTTAATTTTTTTGAATATAAACAGCGGTTACTTGATTGGAATTTATTTCAAAATTGGCATTGTTAAGTACCTAAGTTATTGTACCTATTTTAGGTTTAACCACTTTTAATAAATAATTGTAACGTACGTTTCACCATCCAATGTCTTCTTCGGGCTGGCGATTCTTCATCTTGAAATTCTTCGAATGAAATTTTGAGAACTCCTTCAACATTTTGATTCTCACTTTTGTCAACACACGAAATGTGAAAATGCGAAATGTGTTAAACGGGTGATATTTTAAGAGTTAAGTTTTTCAGGTTGGCGGCACTGGTTGGTAATGTCATCCAAACGTCATCTGTAAAAGTGAAAAGTTTTTAGTATACTCGGCCATTTCGTCATGGAAAGACTTACAAATGAGCAACGATTAAAAATCGTTGAAATTTACTATCAAAATTCGTGCTCTGTGAAAAATGTGTATCGACCATATTATGGTCGTCATAATCGACCTAGTGAATCAACAATTCGTGCTGTTATCACCAAATTTCGCACTAAGTTTACTTTGTTTGACATTAAACCATTGTCTCGCATGCGTACAGTGCGTACTGAAGAGAATATTGCAGTCGTAGGTTACAGTGTTAATGAGGATCGTGAAATGTGAATTCGTCGCCGTTCTTAGCAATTGGGCATGTGTTACTCAACCACATGGAAAATTTTACGTGGTGATTTGGGTTTGAAAGCCTATAAAATTCAACTTCTGCAAGAATTGACGCCGAATGGCCTACCACAACATCTAATTTATGGCGAATGGGCCTTAGAACAGCTTAATGAAAATCCGCTGTTTTATAGAAAAATTGTTCCCACCGATGAGGCTCATTTCTGGGTTAATGAATATGTAAATAAACAAAACTGTCGCATCTGGAGTGATGAACAGCCACATGCCATACAAGAATTACCGATGCATCCCAAAAAAACAACAGTTTGGTGTGCTTTATGGGCTTTTGGCATCATCGGTCCATTCTTCTTCAAAGACGACCGTGATAGAAACGTTACCGACAACGGCGAACGATATCGAGCCATGATACGCAACTTGTTTTTGCCCCAGTTGGCCGAATTGAACTTGGTTGACATGTGGTTTCATCAAGACGGTGCCACATGCCACACAGCTCGTGAAACAATGGACATGTTGAAGGATGATTTTGGTGAGCAGCTTATCTCTCGAAATGGCCCTGTGAATTGGCCGCAAAGATCATGCGATTTGACGCCTCTGGATTATTTCTTGTGGAGTTATGTAAAGTCGTTAGTGTATGTGGACCAGCCGAACACGATTGAAGACTTACAGGATAACATAACACGCGTAATTCCTGGGATACAGGTCGAAATGCTCGAAAAAGTGACGCAGAGTTGGACCTTCCGAATGGACCATTTGATACGAAGCCGCGGACAATACTTACATGAAGTTATCTTCAAAATGTAAATGGCAAAGGCCAAGTTATCAATTTCAATAAAAATTTCAAATATATGATGCTAATTGAGTGTTTTATTCGATTTAAGAAAAACCTACGCTTAAAAAAATCACCCATTACCATTTTTCAAAACTTATATACACCAAGAAATGACAATTTAATATAATACGAAAAAAAGGCCTGAGACCCATCATGAATAGAAGCTTACAATGATCAATCCTTTTTCCTTATTTATATGGATACAGAATTTATGAATGATCTATATTTATAAAGCTGCCAAACTTTATGCATTTGAGTAAGGTTTTTCATCATAATTAATTTCTCAAAAATTGATTATAACTCACTAGAAATGACACATGCAGCGAGTGCATTCACAAATGGAGTTTCACGTTACGTTTTCTTTATTGATGATAGTTCTAGTAATCGTGCATCGCCTACATATTTCTGAAATTCATGCCAGAGATCACTGACTTTTTTCTAGTTTTATTGCAAAATTTTCATTGAATGTCACGGTTAGAAATAGACACAGCCGGAGCACAAGAAATAAATTGGCTTTAAATATAAACAATTACTGGACACGATCCAAATGTTGAAAGAAAACGTTCTAGCAGGTTTTTAAGAGCTGAATGTATTGTGGGAGGCTTATAATATAAATATCATATCAATGAGGAAATAATTGATGGATTGATTGTCTTTAAATCACTTCAGTTTGTTTGTTAAATTTAAGTATAAATTGTGGTGATATAAATATGTGGTTTCTTAAAGTATTTATGACAGTTGTCGTAAATAATGGTCTTCTGTGAGATAAACTGGAACTAAGTATATAGTTCATGAGAAATAGTCACCTGTTTTGATTATAAAGAAGAATTTTGAAGTGTTGAAAACTGTAACTTCATGTAAATCCATTCCAACAACATTTTGACTTTATTTTATTATTGATTTCACTAAAATCTTAGATTTGTTCATTATAAATAGTTCTAACCTAGAGAAACAACAAACTAGCACACTATTAATTTTTAAGGTATATTTTTGATAGTTTTTCATAGAGCAATCAGGTTATGTTTTTACATCAACCATAGAACAAACTTAGTAAGAAATCTATGTTCAATATTGTTGCCAACTTAACTGAACTGAACACTTTTCGGCTTTATAATATAATATCCAACATAACAAAATGGAAAAGAAAACATTATTTACTGGATAAATAAACTTTTATTTGGCAATTGTGACGTACGTTCCACTATTACGATGATATTCCTACCAAATGATGACCTTGTAACTTAAAAATGGTGGTTTCTACATATAGTTTTTTCTCAAAATGTTTATAGTTGAATATACCTACAGATTTTTATAACAATTGGATCTATATTCAAGAATAATTAGTAAATATTGTCATAATTACGGTATATTCGATGAAATTGATCATTTTCACTGTCACTACAGTAACTGTCAATATTAAGTAATCAATTGTTTTCAGTATTTTCTCACAAATGTTCACCTTTCAAGAAAAAATTAAGGGTGTGGCCATTACAGGAGAGCGTAGATAAGTAGGTTATTACTTTTAGTAATGAAACAAAGTCATATATCGTATTCAGCTCTAGCAAAACATTAGTTGAATATTGATTGAATGAATCAACTAGTAAGTATTTTTCTGATTAAATACATATTAATAAGCAGATTGAACTTCCTTAACTGATTCGAGTTCATTTAGAAATATGCTATAAAACTCAGGAAAAAATATCCAATAAATCTTTTTGTGTTAAAATATTTTCGAAAATAATAAATTCTTTTTTATGTGAAATAAAATGTGCTATATATTTATAATACCTCATATGATTTGATTTAGCAAAAATTAAATAACGATCAAATAATAATAAAGCATCTTCATTTGACATAAGGTTCGGGTTTCAGCACATAATTAAGAGTTTTGCAACAGATAAGTTTAGCGAAATTGACAGTATACTTTCCAAAGCTTATCGAAAAGTAAGGAAATACAGTTTTTTAGATTTTTAAACTTCCATTCGATTAATTTACTATGTTTTCATTCAGTATACGTTAAATTAATAAATTCATACTAGACTTAACAACAAAAATATAAAAAATATATAACACAAAAAATATATTTTCGTTGATTTCACTTGGAAAAACCTGAAATATTGTATCAATCGAAACATAACTCAGTCCTAGAAGTTGGTTGTATCGTATTTTCACCTTCTTTTAAACTGTTGAACTCATTCATGTAAATATATGACACTATTTCCATCACCACCGCTTTTTAATCTCAGGAAATAGGCGATAACGCGTTTAAATGTTGTATTCAGAAAGTTCTGAAATGAATTGTTATCGCAAAATGCAAAACATAAGACATCAGTGATAATATTAGTTCTTTAAATATGAATATAAAGGGTGTTTTGTTTAGAGGTATAGAACTTTAAATTGCAATAAAACAAGAATGGATCATTGGATAGACAAGAATTTTACTATTCGAAAGATATTCTTGTGGCATTACATTTTAAATAAGATTTCTGGCATATGACCGCCACGGCTGGCTCGGATGTTTTTCCAATCTGGACGTCCAATTTTCGATGACTTTTTCCAACATTTGTGGCCGTATATCGGCAATAACACGGCGAATATTGTCTTCCAAATGGTCAAGCGTTTGTGGCTTATCCGCATAGACCAATGACTTTACATAGCTCCACAAAAAGTAATCTAGCGGTGTTAAATCACAAGATCTTGGAGGCCAATTCACAGGTCCAAAACGTGACCAAATGTGTCTTTCAATAAATCGATTGTGGCACGAGCTGTGTGATATGTTGCGCCGTCTTTTTGAAACCACAGCTCCTGGACATCATGGTTGTTCAATTCAGGAACGAAAAAGTTAGAAATCATGGCTCTATACCGATCACCATTGACTGTAACGTTCTGGCGATCATCGTTTTTGAAGAAGAACGGACCAATGATTCCACCAGTCCATAAAGCGCACCAAACAGTCAGTTTTTCTGGATGTAACAGTGTTTTGACATACACTCGAGGATTATCTTCACTCCAAATGCGGCAGTTTTGTATGTTGACGTAGCCATTCAACCAGAAGTGCGCTTCATCGCTAAACAAAATTCGTGCGATACGTATTCCGCACAGAACCATTATTTTCGAAATGAATTTGCACTCTTTGCAAGCGTTGTTCAGGCGTGAGTCTATTCATGAAGAATTGCCAAACCAAACTGAAAATAAATCACTTCTCAGCTGTTAAATCGGTCGCCATCTTCAACAGTAATGCCAACTTAAAGTTCTGTACCTATAAAAAAAAAACACCCGTTATATGAAGCAAAGAATATTCTGTGTTTAACAGCCATAAGTTCCAAAGAGTTTAACCTAATTTTGACAGGGGTATACCTATTGCACTTCAAAATTGTTCGCATGGCCCTATTCTGTAACTTTTGTAATTGTTGAATTTTTTCTTTAGTCAAACCAAATAACAAAGTGGAGCAATATTCGAAGTGTGGCATTATTATTGATATGAACAACAATAATTTCACATATGTCGACAGATTTTTTTCTATTCTTTTCAAAAAATTGATTTTTTTAGAGATTTCAGATGATATGAAATCAACATCTTCTTTTTTTTCTTTCTTTTCTCTCGTTTCTACTCTTTCAATTTTTTGTTCATTAATCTTTATAGTTATATTCTCATTTTTATTGATCTTAAGGGTTTCACTTATACCCAAAACTAGGACGTTAGATTTTTGAACATTTAGGGATAACCTGTTGTCACATAACCATTATTTAATTGCAGAAAGGTCTGTATTGATCGTCTCTGTCATATTATTAATATCTTTGTCACATATATAGAGCATAGCATCAACAGCGAATAAACGTATAGAACATTTTTTCACATGAGAGACAATATCGTTTATATACATTGTATAAGGAGAACAACAACGGACCTAAGACAGTTCCTTGAGGTACGCCTACATTCACTTTCATGCTATCCGACAGCATGCCATTAAACTTTTTGTGTTCGTGAATCCAGATAAGATCCAAACCAATCATTTATAAATACATTATTGTATACATTTATATATACGTTATTATTACATACAATATACATTATTAACAATGTAGATATTTGACGCATGATTTGGCAAGTTTTGTTGTTGCTTTTAATAATGATTAAGTTAATTCTTGATTCATTTACCACAAAAGTGGAAATTTTATTTCGATGGAATACTCTAAAAACTATGACGTGTCCCTGGCAATATAAAGTACATAAATATTTGATTATTAAACCCATCGTTTATATAAATGGAATATTCCTGGCTTGAGCCTAATTTAGGTCATAGAGTTGCTCAATTATTCAGTAAGAAACTGATGAGATATCGATACTAAGAAAAGTAGATTGAAATAGCTTTACAGGGTACATTTCTCATTAAAAATATCGTACTTTAAAACTTCATTCTTCACAGAAAATATTTTAATAAAACAGTTATTTTCATTTAATTTATAATTACAACACAAATCTACCATAACAAAATTATTATAGAAACTTCTGAATTTGGTGAATATATGAAAAAATAACTTCAAAAGAACAATTTTTTCTATTTTAACACTTCTTTGATTTTAATTTCATTGACACACTTATCAGTTTTACAGTGAATCACGATTTTTCATATTTTCAATCTGTTTAAGTTTTTTATCTTGAATTTCGATGAAAAATTCCATTGCTTTGATTTTACCATTCAATTCTTCCAATCGCAAAATTTTGCCTTTGAATTTTCTTTCGCTAGTTCAGCTGATTCTAATTCTTCGACGGTATTTGTTAAATCTGACGTATCTTTATTCAAAAACAACAAAGCTTCTTTACTGAAGTCGACGTTTCCATTCTGGAATGCCATAAAGGAAGTCTTATGTTCATTTTTCTTCCTATTCAATTCTGCAGTAATTTCTTTAAGTTCATTTTCTAATATTTCCACCTCTTTTGTAACTATTTCCTTAGTTATCGCCAATTTGGCATTTTCTTTCTCCAAAGATTCAATTGTTTTTTTATGTTCGACTATTTGTGATGTCGTATTACTTAATTCTGCTTTTAAATCACAATTTTCTTTGCAAATACTCTTCAATTCCAAATCTGTTTTTTTGATTTCTTGTTCTTTACGTTTTATATCGAATATTTTTTTGAGAACTTCCAAGTTTGCATCCATTTCCACAACTTTCGTAATATGCGGAATAAGTAAATTACGAATCTGTCAATTTAAAAGTTTTAAAACATTAGAAAGCCCGGGAGCATAGAAGTATGTGCGGGTTTCAGAAGCTATCATAGATATAACTACATATCAGTGAGTGCTCTTTGTCTGGGATGTTATGAATTTTTATACAGAGGTAACTTTAAGTTACGTAATTTCTTCTCTACATTCATCGTTCTCTAAATACTTCGATACCATTCACTGATATTAGCACAATAATTACGGTAAAACAATAAATAAACAACTGAAACAGTTTATTTCGTGCTTATCTTGGCAAGTACTGATATGCTAATCGCAAAAAATTGTAGCAGTTCATTGAAACTTTATTTTCACTGTGTTTTTCAAGTATTATTATACTTCTTATAGAACGGCTTAGTACAATGATCTTATTTCATAGTAAAATTTTCTATAATTCGGTTGAAATATCTTGAAAGCATTGATATACGTATATAAATCATTTGTGACTTTATTATTTTCGAAACTTTTCGGAAATAATTTTACATAAGTAGAGAAAAAGTCAATAATTGAATGAATTACTGAAATAAGATGACGGATTCCAAAAAGTAATGTATGCATATGTAATATTCACTGAACTCATATTAATTTTGAACCTTGAAACAGGTTTTAGGATAGTTTGAAAATGAGTTTAAAAAACTCATGAAAGTCTCTTATTTGAGGTGTGACTACTTTAGAAGATATTTCTCAATTGTTCTTACAAGCCTCTAACTTATGTTCGAGATGCTAGAAGTATCAAAACCTTTGGAGCTTCCTCAATAATATTGTAGAAAGTCGAATGTTTTAGACAGCCCTATCTTTTTGCATGAAGTTTTCAAACCCTCGCAGTTTTTTGTACAAATGCAGACAAAAGTGCAAGTTTTAGCCATTTTTTCTAAGAATCCGTTTATATATTATATTAACGGGTGTTTTTTTCAACAATAATGCCAACTTTAAGTTGGCATTATTGTTGAAGATGGCGACCGATTTAACAGCTGAGAAGTGATTTATTCTCAGTTTGGTTTTTCAATTATACTTCTTCAAAAACGATGATGGCCAGAATGTTACAGTCAATGGTGATCGGTATAACGGTGATCGGAAGACGGCGCAACATGTCACACAGCTCGTGCCAAAATCGATTTATTGAAAGACACGTTTGGTGACCGCGTAATTTCACGGTTTGGACCTGTGAATTGGCCTCCAAGATCTTGTGATTTAACACCGCTAGACTACTTTCTGTGAGGCTATGTGGAGTCATAGCTCTATGCGAATAAGCCACAAACGCTTGACCATTTGGAAGACAATATTCGCCGTGTTATTGCCGATATACGGCCACAAATGTTGGAAAAAGTCATCGAAAATTGGACTTCCAGATTGGATTAAATTCGAGCCAGCCGTGGCGGTTATACGCCAGAAATGATATTAAAAATGTAATGCCACAAGATGATCTTTCAAATAAAAAAACATTCTTGTCAATCGAATGATCCATCGTTGTTTTATTGCAATTTAAAGTTCTATACCTCTAAAAAACACCCTTTATATACAACATATCAAAAATGATAATATAGGAAGTGAAACATTATTTTTTAATTTTGGGAAAATGAAGGATATAAATAAAACTCGTGGCAATAATTTCATGGACGGAATATTTTCGAAGCAGATGCTACTTCCATGTTTAGAAATTGACGCAATAGACGTTTGTCTTAAGTAGGTATCAACTCACCTCTCTTATAATTTACCATCTGGATGACACAGTGTTAAATGCAGTGGGCGTGCAAATTCTCATTCGTATTCTGTCGTAATCGAACGTCACGTCTGATGACCATATTTGTTACATTCAGCCGATGGTAGCATATCATTCAACCCAGTTTTATTTCTGGTCGTTTGGTGCCTCAATCGCCCACTGGTCTATTCACCTACTTATTCGAATTAGCAATTTTATTTCTTGCCCACGATGTTTGTTGAATATTGAAGACGTTTTCATTTACTGCAGGTGGAAGAGGATGCATGGCCAACGAACGATTTCCGTTTATAATTTGGCGATTCTTTATATCCGCCAGAAACTTAATTTAAGCAGTTGATGAAAAAGATTTTTTGATTGGAGAAATATCAATAGTTCAACTAATGTCCTAATGGGTGATTTTTTGAGCGTAGTTTTTTTTAAATCGAACAAAACAATTAATTTGCATTATATATCATTTACATTTTAAAGATAACTTCATGTAAATGTCGTCCGCGGCTTCGTATCAAATGGTCCATTCGGAAGGTCCAATTTTGCGTCATTTTTTCGAGCATTTCGGCCTGTATCCCACGAATTACGCCTGTTATGTTATCCTGTAAGGTTTCAATCGTGTTCGGCTTGTCCACAAACACTAACGACTTTACATAACCCCACAAGAAATAATACAGAGCGTCAAATCGCATGACCTTGGCGGCCAATTCGCAGGGCCATTTCTAGAGATAAGCTGTTCGCCAAATTCATCCTTCAACATGTCCATTGTTTCACGAGCTGTCCACAAGTCAACCAAGTTCAACTCGGCCAACTGGGCAAAAAAAAGTTGCGTATCATGGCTCGATATCGTTCGCCGTTGACGGTAACGTTTCTTCCACGGTCGTCTTTGAAGAAAAATGGACCGATGATGCCACCAGCCCATAAACCACACCAAACTGTCGTTTTTTCGGGATGCATCGCTAATTCTTGTATGGCATGTTGCTGTTCATCACTCCATATGCGACAGTTTTGTTTATTTACATATCCGTTAAGCCAGAAATAAGCCTCATCGCTGAATACAATTTTTCGATAAAACAGCGGATTTTCATTAAGTTGTTCTAACGCCCATTCACCAAAAATTAGACATTGTGGTAGGTCATTCGACTTCAATTTTTGCAGAAGTTGAATTTTATAGGCTTTCAAACCCAAATCAACACTTAAAATTTTCCATGTCCAACATTTGACAATCGACATTTTACGATCCTCATTTATACTGTACGCCACGGCTGCAATATTCTCTTCAGTACGCACTGTACGCATGCGAGACAATGATTTAATGTCCAACAAAGTAAACTTGGTGCGAAATTTGGTGATAACAGCACGAATTGTTGATTCACCAGGTCTATTATGACGATCATAATATGGTCGTAACAAACGATACACATTTTTCACAGAGCACGAATTTTGATAGTAAATTTCAACAATTTGCAATCGTTGCTCGTAGTAAATCTTTTTATGATGAAATGGCAGAGTATACTGAAAACTTTCCACTTTGACAGATGACGTTTGGATGCCATAACCAACCAGAAAAATGAAAAACAGACTCAGTTTAATAAACAAGATTCGTTGAAGGCACACAACTTTTCATTTCAAAATTGGAACTTCTTTTGTATTTTAAAGGGTATATTCAAAATTGTCTGTCCGATTATTAAATACCAGTTAATCTATTACGACTTCCAGACATTTTTTCCTTCGTTTCTAGTTTCTAAGAGGAAACAAAATATAAAAACTGAGTCAATAATGATTGAAATCTAGGAATACTTTCATTTAGTTTCCTGTTTTACAGTTATCAAGCATACATCTAGAACTTGACAACCTCTTAGTCACTAATTGTCACAGTGTTGCCGATTGTTCAGATAAATTCTTGTGACAACTTTCAACAACTAATATTAGAGTTTATCTAAACTTCGCCATTCAAGTTTGCGGCTAGCGTGTTAAACGAACAAATCAGATTGTTTCACGGTCGACCTTGAATTGATAATTGTTTAGATACACTTTGTACTGCGCGGTCCTGAGAAATGCTGAGAAAATAGAATTATTCCATGTTCATAATAAAGGTAATCGTTGCTCTGCATTTATTATCGATCTCTTATAAGTTTGTCTTCATTCAATGATCTTATTGACTCAAAATTGTCTTTATCAATGGCAGATATTTTAAATGATAAATGTATTTTAATAATTATTTTTTTAACGGAGATTAACGTAACTTTTTCTATGAATTATATCCCATATTTTTTCCTAATGATGGGTATATTTGCGTCATCTAATAACTGTCACAGTTGTTTCTATTTTTATGCTATGATATTAACCTTAATGAATAGGATAAACACTTTAATAACAACAGAAGGGGGAACAAGGTTGAGGAATTATAAATGCAAGTTGAGAGTATAATAAAAATTAAACGGTATATAGTTTTCTTGATGATGGTTAATCTACAACGTCAAAGTTCAAACTTGAACTAAAAACCTTGAATATTTATCGAATCTTGTCCACTGGGAAGTATTGTGCTGTTCGAATTAATTGGGAGGAACATTTTTTCTTCGTTTGAGTTACTATAGTATGTGAGTACCAGGGTGGCCCCTCACACCTGCTTGTTTACTACCTGAAGTGACGTGAGGGTTTGACCTTGACCATAATTTACATTCGGACCGGTTTTACCTCGCCAGCAATTCAGTTGTGAGCCTACCGATGGGACAGTGATGGTTACAATTTTGATACGTGCTGTATTGTCTTGTCCAAAGATTGATATCACTCCAAGAAAGCCTTCCAAAATTATCGCGCTTAATGAACACACATCAATGACTGTAAGAGATATAGCTGAAGCTGTTGGTGTTGGAAAGTCCAGTCTTTCAAGAATTATATGAAGACAAATAATTTTCTTCATATGTTCACAAACATATGAAGAAAATTGCCCATCGACTCAAAAAAGAAAAGAAAACTGTGGCCGCAAACGCAAAACTACTCCTAGAACAGACAAATTGTTGATAAGAAATAGCAAAATTAATCCGAGAGAGACAAGCACCGATCTTCGAAGGGATTTAAGGCATTTTGGTATCTGGTGTGGAGGTGAGCACCTAAACTGTGCGAAAACGACGGCTGGAGGTTGGCCGTAAGGCAAGAAGACCAAGAAGAAAGCAACTGCTTACCCAGAAAATGATAAGAAACGTTTGGCATGGGCCAAAAAGTATCGTGCGTGGACTGTGGACGACTGGAAGAAGGTGGTTTTTAATGATGAGACACATTTGTTTGTTCAAGGGTACAAATCAAGTGTTGTTAGACGAAAAGATGGGGAAACTTTGCAGTTTGATCACATCCAGCAAACAGTAAAACATCCTTCGAAACGAATGTTTTGGGGTTTTTTCACAACCAATGGACGATTAGCTCCTATAACTAAGGGATTCAGTGAAATATATGGAAATATTGCGCACCAGGATTGTCCTATTCATAGAGACGTTTGATGGAACATTTCAGCACGATCTGGCTCCCACACTACCTGCCACAATTCCAAACAAGTGTGGGCCTTTATGCGTAAGGATGAAATAAAAGTACTCGATTGGCCAGGGAATTCACCTGATCTCAATCCCATTGAGAATTTATTGAATTTTTCAAAGAAACGACTGGAAAAATGGATTTCACTACAAAAGAAAAATTTATTATAAGTGCAATTCAAGTGTGGTTTCACGATGACGAATTGAAGAAAATCTGCGCTACGCTGATGGAATCGATGCCTAGACGAGTTCAAGAAGTTATTTCTGCGAAAAGAGGACATACTTCATATTAATATAAAGAATTTACGCTATTTTGTGTGTATTCACTGCATTAAAATGTTAGATTTTACGAAAACATCGTTTTTCATCCTTTGTCCCATTTAATTCGAACAGCATATTATATAATGGTTAAAATAATGTTAAAGTTCTTGTTAAACAAAAAAGAACTTCAAGAAAATGTTACTTAAATAAATCTAGCTTCAAAATATGAAAACACAAAAATAATTTTCTCTGACTTCGACCACACTATGAGGATTTATTTTTTCGAAGTGTTATTATTTAAATAAAACATCTAATTCAGTAAGTCAGTTGATATTACAATAGTAAATTTCGATAGAAGTCCAAGTAAACACTCCAGCTAATTCTACCAATGAAGACTTTTACAGAGATTCCAGTAGTATACATAATAAACAAGTATGCTCTGCATTTATAAACTAAACGTCAAAATTTGACACTTCTCAAAAAATAACCTCAATAAATACTATACATATTACAAAATTAGTATGGTTATACGTCAAACTTCCTGCTTTTTCACAAATCCTATAATTTTGAGAGAGTAGTCCCCCCCCTTCGTGGTCGAAGTATTCAAACTGACTAACACGTTTTGTAATAAAACGACAAGTTATCAGTGTATCATCACTACATAGTATAAAGCAAAGTCGCTTTTTCTGTCCCTTTGTCCCTTTGTACGCTTTAATCTTTGAAACTACACAACGGATTTTGATGCGGTTTTTTTTAATAGATAGAGTAATTCAAGAGGAAGGTTTATATGTATAATAACATCCACTAAATAGTGGAGAAGTACTGTTATTTTTGAGCTTTCTAATGTGATGTCGTAAATAATTACATTTTTGCCGCTTACATTGCAAACGCAGGCTGAACCCTACGAGTTTTATCAAAATAATGTACTAAGTATTGTACACATTGAAAAGGTCTACAAAAAAGTCCGTGATGGTATATGTCTATCTCTTATGGATAACCCACAATAACTTTTTTTAAATATGGCAAAACAACGTTGGCCGGGTCAGCTAGTAATCGATAATTTTGAAGTGCTTTTAGTACTAGTACTGAAAATATATAATTCAAATATCAAAAAATTGTTCGTTTAATATCTTCTGAATGATTTTAACAGTTGCTACTTTCCAATAAATTAATGGTTTTCTATCACAGTATAAATTTTTCATTGAGTTTCGATTTGTAATTACTATAGAACGATATTGTTGAATCAGGTTTAACTGGTTAACACTCGGGACAAATTAATTCACCTAAGATAACGGAAATGATGAACAAGAATTCTCGAGTATTACAAACCAATACGGCATTGGAGAAATTACAGTAAAATGAACTAACTGTGAAATCTTACGCGTCACACTGGGTAGAGAGTATAATTGCTAACCGATATACCATATGAAACTCAAATTAACAATAAAGTTAGTCCGCATATAAACAGAAATGGAAATGTTTCAACTTGTTACATATATACAGCAAGGAAATCCAAAATACAGTGAATTCGTTGTTTCAGTTGTTGCATATACTCATAGAAATCACAAAAGCCTTCAATTTCTATCATAAAATCGAGATAAGGAAAAATATAACAAGAACATCATATTCAGGCAGATGATTCTATTTTTCTCAATATAATATTCTGGGTTATGAAATGACATTCCACATGTCATTTCCTAACCTAAAATTGAAATGTCAACGAATTTTTCGAGAATATTTAAAATAACAGAGATTATAGTTGTAAAAACTACATTTCGTTGTTCCTCGTCGTTCTATAAGGAGCAAAGAAAATTTGTTGAACAGGATCTTTCCATTTCCATTTTCTTTCAATATAACTCTTTAATTGTCCGTGCAAAATTAATAATATTAGATACAATTAATGGTCTATTTCTTTGAATTATATAGATTACTTAGTGAAGAATTTTCTTATACTAACCTTCTGAAAAACTAAAAATGACGTGAAAAAAAACAAATAGATACATTTACCTAGTGAGTATTTCCTTATAACGTTAGCTGTTCTACTTCAATTTTATTTTTTATCTAAGAGGAAGTCAATTATGTACAAAGATGATGCAATTTATGAATAACCAATAAGGTAAGCAATGACTAAATATTTACAGGAAACATTTAGCTCCCTGATACACTCCTTCAATTTGATCAAATATCGCTAAATGAGAATACTTATTTTCTTGAGAGGAAATATTTGATGTTTTACCAACACTTTTTAAAATTATCGATCTATATTATCTGTAATTAATATGTATACAAAGAAATTAGAAAGCTTTTCGTGAATCTATGATATTTTACTATAATTTCAAAATAAATAATGATTAAAATAAAATACGGATTAAAGCTGCATGAATATATCTTAATAAATCATCGTTATTGACATCAAAATATCTTATCTAACCTGTAACATTTTATCCGTACTGAATATCTCCGAAAGTAACGACAGTTACTTTCGCAGTTCCAGAAAAATGTGAAATCAGTTGAATCTGGCAACTTTACTTATATTTTTAAGACTATTTTACGCTATTATAGTTCTGGGGGTTGTCGATAAACCATGTTTTTAAGCGATTATTTGTGAAAGAAATTTTTTACGAGAAAAGAATTATTTTTAATGATAGTCAAATTACATTAGAATACGCCGAAAAAGCACTTCTGTCTGAAGGAAGTTAACTAAAATAGAAGTATTTCTTTAATTTTCGACATATTCATACAGAAATTCACCAATTCTACCTTTCAAAAAATAAAATATATGTCAATTATGATGACATTTGCGTAATATTTAAGTAAAATTTATTTGTTACTTCCAATTTTAATGTTTTTCGACTTTGCTGGATTTGCAAACTTCTTTCGACTGATTTGTAAATACCTGGAAGATTTTTGGGTAGTAACTGAAGTATTAACTTCAGTTACTTAACTCTTAATATTATTTTACCACTTGTTCTTCTAGATTTAAAATTCATGTAATATATTCTTCATGCTCGTCATACTTGCAGAGCTGGCGGATTTGAAATAACTCCAATATAATTATATCCGTTCTTCAGACAATACACTTCCGCTTATAGTGGCTCTAACGGGTAAATGCATTTTGACACACCTCTGAAGAGGTCATCCACCTACTAGTTCTTATGTTACTGTACGTATTAAAAGAGAAATTATATTTTCTTTATCAGGCATTAGTTAATCAATTATTTAATTAATTTCCCCATCAGACCAACTGTCAAAATAATTTTGAATAAATCCTTTCAAAACACTCAATTCGCATGATATATTCAAAATTTTTATTGAAATTGATAACTTGGTCTTTGCCATTTACATTTTAAAGATAACTTCATGTAAATGTTGTCCGCAGCTCCGTATCAAATGGTCCATTGGAAGGTCCAATTTTGCGTAACTTTTTCGAGCATTTCGGCCTGTATCCCCGAATTACGCGTGTTATGTTATCCTGTAAGGCTTCAATCGTGTTCGGCTTGTCCACATACACTAACGACTTTACATAACCCCACAAAGAAATAATCCACAGGCGTCAAATCGTATGATCTTGGCGGCCATTTCACAGGCCCATTTCGAGAGATAAGCTGCTCACCAAATTCATCCTTCAACATGTCCATTGTTTCACGAGCTGTGTGCATGTGGCACAGTCTTGATGAATCCACATGTCAACCAAGTTCAACTCGGCCAACTGGGACGAAAAAAAGTTGCGTATCATGGCTCGATGTCGTTCACCGTTGACGATAACGTTTCTTCCACGGTCGTCTTTGAAGAAAAATGAACCGATGATGCCACAGCCCATAAACCACACCAAACTGTCGTTTTTTCGGGATGCATCGTTAATTCTTGTATGGCATGTGGCTGTTCATCACTCCAGATGCGACAGTTTTGTTTATTTACATATCCGTTAAGTCAGAAATGAGCCTCATCGCTGAACACAATTTTTCGATAAAACAGCGAATTTTCATTAAGCTGTTCTAAAAAATTAGACGTTGTGGTAGGTCATTCGGCTTCAATTATTGCAGAAGTAGAATTTTATAGGCTTTCAAACTCAAATCAACACGTAAAATTTTCCATGTGGTTAGTAACACATGACCAATTGCTGAGAACGGCGACGAATTGACATTTCACGATCCTCATTAACACTGTACGCTACGGCTGCAATATTCTCTTCAGTACGCACTGTACGCATGCGAGACAATGGTTATGTCCAACAAAGTAAACTTGGTGCGAAATTTGGTGATAACAGCACGAATTGTTGATTCACCAGGTCTATTATGACGACCATAATATGGTCGTAACAAACGATACTCATTTTTCACAGAGCACGAATTTTGATAGTGAATGTCAACAATTTTCAATCGTTGCTCGTTAAGTCTTTCCATGATGAAATGGCAGAGTATACTGAAAACTTTTCACTTTGACAGATGACGTTTGGATGGCATTACCAACCAGTGCCGCCAACCTGAAAAACTTAACTACCCGTAAAATGCATATTTTTTTACGAAATATAGGTATCTATTTCGATTTATCATACGTAAATATACGTGATATATTTAAAGTTGGCGAATCGAACTCATATTAAATTCAATAATTATTTTTATTTACAAATATGGGCACTTGATGTTTTATCTTTTTATGAAAAACTCAAATTGAAGACATTTATTCAAGATTTATTTCAACAACATTCATATATGTATATTTAATGACCTTGTATTGATTCCTAAACATTCCGATACTTAAAAATACAATGAGTATCATCGATTTTCTACATTACATGAGATGAATATGAACAAATAGTTATTATAAGAACCGTGTCAACTATTGTTATACCTCAATGTTACGTAATATGTGTTCAAAATTAGTATTTCAACAGTGACATAAATAATTTGTGATTAATTTCTAAAAACTTGTGAATCTTAAAAATTTAGAATTCGTTATTGAAGAATATAATTTTTGTTCATCTTACATGTTTACGAAAATAGCTTAAAAATTTTCAGACTGTTCGTAATCTGAAAAATGACAAATAAAGATACTTGAGGATATATACTAGTTGAATGTTTATGTTTTGGAAATTTTCATTATTCAAATCAAACTTTTAGAAACTCTATGAAAAGAGCACAGAGTAGTAAGACTCTGATTTTAGTTTTATTTCTTCCAGTGGATATTTCAATTCGAATACGTTTTTACCAATCAGGAATAAAGGTAAAACATTATACAAAATCAGGAATAAAAATTAAACAACGAATTAAGTAGGTTTGGAATTTAGTTCAAAATTTCTATGCAATTTTGATTATTTGCATAATCGATACACGTAATATAGTTTTAATACTAATGGTAAACTATTAGCTCCAATATTTCTCATTGGTTTATTCGTAATACCATTACATGAAATGGAAATAATGAAAAATCATTTCGTCTCTTATAATTCAACAAAATAATTCATATATTTTCGTACAGTACTTGTATAATAAAATTTAAGCTTCAATGTATGCCCACTGTTACTGTACTGTAATACTGTATATCATAAAATTTTTATGTTCGTGAAATCACTTGAAATTTCATTCGTGTTATTTTATTTGACGAACCATTGGAAACAATTCTAAATTGTTGAGTTTATACTGTTGAAACCCTAAAATATTTCCAATTTACATTGAGACATTATGAGTATACATAGTCAAATTAAATCTCAGGGAGCTCTTTGTACAAATTTTTTCAACGAAAACACAAACTATCAAATTTCGAGTGAATTTAGTGCATTCAGAAAAATATCGATTTCGCTGGAAATACCTCGCAGCACTGTTTCATTCAATTTTGGCGATCTTCAGTGCAATGTTTCCAAACAATCGAGTTCCGATGCTAAACTCAGCACAGCTCTTTATCTTCCAAAGGCGAAGACAATTGAGTATTAATACTTACGTGTCTCCATCTGTCGACAATAGACTAACTATGATCATTATATGCATGAAGTTTAGGATATAACGACTACTTCTATACGAAGAACTCGAGTAAAACTATTCATTTTTGGTGTTTTCAGTAACCTTAAAATTCCTTAAAATGATATTACATCATCAGTATTTGTTTTTAAATTAACATAAGTAACATTCACACCTCTTCAAGATGTAATTTGGTCTAATGTGATATCCGAAATAGTTGGTATGAAATTCAGTGACGTGAAAATGTTTTTAGCAACGCAAAATTTCAAAATTTTGAGGTACTTACCCCACATTCAAAATTGATTTAATGAAACTTGGAATTTTGTAGAAGAATGGAAATTTTGAGTCTTCTATATGAAAGTAGTTGTTACAACCTTATATATAAAGAAATTTTTAAGAAAGTGAAGACTCTCAAAAATAAAATTTATATATATGAAGAATAAAAATAAAAATTAAACAGTGTATTTTTGTTTCCAGATTGTTGGTATACTTTGCATGTCTCTAGCAACACCGGGATATACAGGAACAGGATTCTTCTTATTTGTGGTCACGACAGCTTTTATTCTCACACTTATTTGGATTTTTGTGTACTTTTTGGGAGTAAGGGAAGCTCTGAGTTTGCCCATAAATTGGATTCTCACGGTAAGAATTATAAAATTTATGAAAAAAACTGTTAGGTTCTCTTTGCGAGTGATATTTTTCCACGTGAACATTTTCAACAATCATCTCGAATTTTTGAATAAAAAATCACTCATGATTATTCATTTATTTATTTAGAAATATACCACTCAACATCTTAAGCCACTCACGTAATGTTAAAATACAATAAAATTTAAATTTAAATTAAAATCTAAAATTAAAGTAAAAACAATATTAAAAACTTACAAACGATAAATATAGAAAATCTAAATCTGTGGACTATCAACTAAAATTAAATCTTGTTCGAAAAAACAGAACGAAAAACGGAAATTTACAAGGGAAACAAGGAAAGAACAATCAACAAAAAACCTCAAATTGTACAGGAATAAAATTCCCAAATATTTTTCACGTGTTTCAAGTACTAGATCGATGAATCTGGTAATGAGGAACTCATGAGATATACATCGTTCTGGACGAAAACAATCGATTAACCATAAAAATTTCGAAAAAAACGTCACGTATCCTTAATTCCAAACAAGTGTAGAAGCATGTCAGTCATTCGGAAATTCTGATTACAAAATCAGATGTTTCTTTCGCACTACCCTTCAAAAGATCTTGAACAACGAAGAAATCGCGTTTCAAACAAATATTAGATAATAATTTACCTAAATATCTTGTTTCAGGAATTATTGAACACGAGTATAGTATCTGTCCTGTATTTTGTGGCTTTTATTGTTCAACTTATTACGTGGGCTCCAAGGTATCACTATAAAGGGGTCAACATAGCAGCTGGGGTAAGTAAAAAAAATTCAAAACTTACAAGTATATTACATATTTTTTGTTTCAATTCAATCAGTCTACAGTTTATTTAATGGCATTTTCTAAGTTCACTGTGATCTTTGTACATTATAAGTGCCACTCAGGTTCAGGGGGGTTGATTGGATCATAGCCGCTACCGAAATGAAAATTCACATTTTTTTTCTGTTAAAAAATTAATTTTTTGGATAAATTAATGAATTTTCTCAAGGTCTTTAGATATTTAGTATACGTATCTAGTTTGATCTCAATATATTAGTGTATTATGGACAGAAAAACTTTTGCAAATAGAAAGCAATTTCAAAGATTTCATTTCAGTGAATCTCCGTATTAGTATAATGTGTTCATCATATTCTTTATTGAAAGATAAGTACGTGTTCATAAAGTAGTTTGTGTTTTATATACCTTGTATTATAAGCACTTTTGTCAGTGATATTTTTATTAGTTTATTGTAAAGTTGAGTCTTATAGAATTTGTTCGATATTTTATCTATATTTTGATATATTTATCTCTATATTAAACTCAAGACAATGTTAAGTTCCAAGGTAATGTTCCCATAATTGATCTTGAATTTTTAATCGATGATTTCATCTTTATTCAAAACAATACTCACACAGTATATTATATGTTTTGTAATTCTGAATCGCCATACCATGAAAACGTATATCTATGTAATATTGTTCAGCATCTTGCCACTTTTCGAATTTTTATTGTACTGTGGTTTGAACATAGAAAATTAGTTCTTATATTATTCGTCTATTTTTTCGATGTGGTAGACATTTATGTTGGCAATATGTATTATTAATCCGTAAATGAAATTGTATCTACATTTCAGCAAAAAAAAAACATTGAAAAGGTAGGATTACGAAATGAATAACAGAATTCCTTGCATTTTATGCTATTCACATAAAATGTTATTAGTTTGACATACGAGATGTCATAACTTGTTTCTTGGAAATCTTCAACCACAGAATTCAACAGAAACAAGTGTGATTCAATTTAAAAATAATATCGTAAAAATCAATCACACACCTACGTATTTGTATGATTCAAAATTTCAAAATAGAAATTTTAACAATTATTTTGACAACGTTCACATAGAGTTAAAGCTCTCTACGAAGTTCTGTAGATCACAGAAAATGATGGCATCTTAATTTAGTATTGGTATTCAAATAAGGAGTTACACAACCTATTGGAATTGCAAACATTCTTCCTAGCACTTAAAGGTCAGGCAATCACCTTCGTGTTTAACAATTAGAAGAATTTCGAAAAAGGATATTTTACATATCATAGATCCTTTGCAATTTATCTTTAGAATTTGTTACTTCTGATTGTAGTTGGAACAGCATTTAAAAATCAAATTTAATATTCTCGATTTTTATTTTGAAGCATTTAAATATGTGTTGATGATGAACTTTTTTGTCTCTATTTGTAATATTTTCTTTCTGTGAATTAATTATTCTTAAAAATTCGTCCATTCGAAAATTTTTTTTATTTAACAGATGTAAATTTATCGCAGTTTTCGATATTACCAATGTCCTATACCTAATAATTATCTTTTTTCAGGTTTTTGGAATGATCAACACTGGTGTCTACGCTTTTGGATCTTACCTCCTTTACTTAGAGTGGAAGAGCAGAAATTGAGCTCAATTCGAGAATTTTTCTTAGTGTATATAAAAAATGGACGACTGATGAAAACTGGAAGTAAATTATTACGTCAATCGATCTATGTTAAACTTAATCAACTCGAATTTAAATTCAACTAAAATAAGTATATTACTATTAGGTAATCGATGTAACACTGACATAATACGTTTTGACACTGATTCCACCAAGTTTCGGTTATCCCCATAAAGCCTCTTCAGGATATAATTTTATATTCAACCTAAAAAACAATTTTGGAGCACAAATAATATTTTTATGGTACTTTTAATTGTATTTTTATCTGTGAGTATTTATATGAATACCTATATATCTTTGTATATGTATATTTAATTTCAAACTGTGTTCAAATTATCGAATTATAACAAGAATAGATGTGAGTGTTTGCTATTGGTCTTCAGCACAAATAAATCACATGAAAGAGAGTTTTTTTCGACAGTATCGTCCCTATAAATGACTAAAAAGTGTGGATCTAGTAATCTTCGAATTACTTCCAATATGTTCATGTTTTAAGTTCAAATACATCACATACCACTTCTACATTCATTTCAGTTGCTATTTGTAAAAATAATGCTTCTAAAATCGACATTATTTCGAATTAAATATTTCAGTGATTTTTCAACATAGAAATCTGTTACACTGTGGTGCCCTTTAGAGGCGTAATATTTGATTTGTGTATTATTAATGTCTAATTGTTTTTCATTGATGTCATATTGTTTTTTATGTCATTGTTTATCGTTTACTTTCTTAGTTTTGAGTAATCCTAGTCTATACTTTATATACATACAAATCGAAATCAATATTTTGTAAGGTATAGAGTTGTAATGTTATTTTTCGTTTTTCCAAAATAAATTTCTCAAAGCTATTTTTCTGCAGCACTTTCTACTCAAAATATTTCGAATTTACACACAAAAAACATTAGGTTAATTTTTCTAAGTGTAATTCTAAATAACTTAACATGTTTCATATATTTTTTTGCACTTTTTGCACAAACACACCAGGATTTAAATTTGTATACTGAATGTTGTATTTAACGCTATGTTTTAATGTAAACGTTGCATTTTCATATTTATTTTATGACAAAATATATTGTAAATACATAATTAGTTTAAGGAAGAAAACATTATCATCATTCTATAGAATAGTTATTTTTTGGTTAATTTTATGAGACTAATTCGTTGTTTAAATAATTTATATTATTTTACTTTTGTTTTTAATATTTATAGTAAACTTTCAGTTTCAATTGATATTTTAATTTCCCCTCATAAAAAGCTTTAATAGGTCTAGTTACCTATTTTAATTTTTATATTAGCTTTCATCTTTTTATAGTAGAATAATTACAGTTTATAATAAAAGTGGAGCACTTGAATTGGGAAAATATACATTGCTAATTTAGAGGATCTCAATATTTGTTTATACTTCAAATCTTTACGTTGGCGTCTTCTTTGAATTGGGAATAAATAATATAGCCAACTTATAAGCATTGTTTATTTTCCAACACGCTACTTAATGAAAACTAGGCTGAATTTCTTGACAGTTTCAAAGTTAATAATTTTGTGAAAAACTTTCATCTATCTAGAATTTATTAAGTCATTCGGACAATTTGGAATTCTCGGAAATTTGTTAGGATATATAGAGATAGTTTAATATGTTAAATAGTTTTCACTTTAAATCTATTAGCAGTAATATAATCCTAGTAAAATTTTCTTATTCGATTTCATAAGAAACTTTCTTCATAGAAAAATTTAACTTTTATTTGATTCATATTTTGTCGTGTTTGTAAAAATTAAATTGTTGTTAGTTTGTACTAACTTTTCTGCAGAATCTTTTTTACTTGTTTGCATAATTTTTATGTACATTGAATATAAACTTAAATTCAAACACTTGAACTTATGATTTACACTTAATTGACTACATAGCATGACGCGTTTCGTCGTTACAAACGACTTCTTCAGATGCTAACAGAATAATAGAAGAGAAAAATAGAGAAGAGATAACAGATAATAGAAGAGAAAGAAAAGAGAAGAGAATAAGAGAAAGAGAAGAGAAATGGAATAGAGAATTCTGAAGAAGTCGTTTGTAACGACGAAACACGTCATGCTATGTAGTCAATAAAGTCTAAATCATAAGTTCAAGTGTTTGAATTTAAGTTCATATTCAATTATAATGGATTTACATCAAGTAAACGCCAACATTATCAAATATTTTATGTACATGTTAGGAGAATATATCGAATGTCATAAATCTAAAGTAATTTTTATACAGGTTTCGAAATGAGTAATTCAGACAAACTAGTTTCATCCTGAATACATTTTCTATATACATCTTGAAATGCGTACAGTTTAAAAGCTCAGATCATATCAAAAATTTAATATTGTGGCAAGATTAGATTCAACCTATCCTAAAATGTTTTTGGAGAATCTGTATAAATCGCAAAAGAACTAAATTCATATCAATAAAACTCTACCAGAGCTTATATAAAAAATGAAACCTCAATTTCATAAAATGTTCTCAATATCAAAATATAATATCATAATTTATCGATATGATTTTCACAATCTGTGCATTTTCATTTCCTCATATTGACATATCAGAAAAATGCTATCTAAAAATTAGGAAATCAAATGATAAACATTTCGCGGTCACTTCGATTGAAATCTGTGAATTTGGTTTCTAAGTATGAAAATCGTAGAAAATAAAAGTGCATAGAGAAATTTTTGTTATTCAAAATGTATTAGACACATTAAATCAATCAGAAGCCACATTGTTTGAATCACAACCAACAAACACAGACACATAAATCATACTTACTCTATGGAAAACTGTAGATTAATTTTTGTCTATGGGCTTCTATGAGTATATTCTCTTTGGTCTTATCAGATGTCAATGAAATTAAAATGAAGCTTTGAAATTGGTTCCATTTTTATAATCATTTTTAATTTGTGAAATCATAAAAAAGTAAGATCAGTATGATAAGTATCATAACTAATAACAATAAATAGATGATGATATCTAAAATTGCGCTTTATATTAAGGCACCAAGTCCTACCTTTCGTTTATATAATAAATTGTATTGATTGCTCATTCAATGGTTTGTAGAAAATATTTCTCAGGATTGATTTGTAGATAATTCAAACAAGTGTTCAGTGATAAAAATCGTTCAAATTTATTACACTTCAAAGAAGATACGTATTTTAGAGATTTTTTCAAAATTTATGGGTGATATTCGTAGTCTATGTAGTTTGTTTTCCCGAAATACCAATGTCGATTTAATAATATTCCAAAAATTATATTTTTTATTTGTTTACTTGAGTCAAAGAGTGTTTGATAACTATTAATTATTAGTAAGTTTTACAATTACTATGATGCTTTTTTAAATTTTATACGTATTTCGAATGGTTATTGTATCCATTCATCAACAAATAATACTACAAATATAACGAAAGAATTTCCCATTATCTCAACATTATAAAGAAAAGAGACACAGATTATTAGGCAAAGTTATTTTCAATTAAATAATTCATTATCTTCGTCTTTTGAAAAAAATATAGTTTCACTATTTATGTTTTTAATCACAAAATCATAAAATGTCTACAAGAATCTTAATCCAATTATTGATATTAAGCCTAAATTACACGAATTATGGAATTACAATCGCAATTATACTTTATATTTTTGTGATAATAAACGTGAAGTTTTTTGTATTTTCATTCATCTTCATTAGTCAACTTTTAGAAACTCAATTTGAGGTTATATACTCGTAAAACACACAAAATACCACACTCGAGAGAGTTTAACGTGGTTCTCCGATAGAGGGAGATCACATGAGTCTGTCACTGACATCAAACCTCCTTTCTAATAGGATCTTGGAGCGTTTGGGAACAACATCGAAACATGATTGTTTGGATGCATACCACAGATGATTCTCCTAATAGAATGAAACGGTGCTGTATGGTATTCCCAACAAGTTCGATGTTCTCTGGAAAGAACGAAATATTCACTCTCGAAAGATGATAATGTGTTTTCGTTGAGAATATTTGCTTAGACAGATCCATGAGAGTTTCATTCGAATTATATCGATATTTCGAATATAAACTCCATAATAGATTATATAAATAATATTATAAAACACACTTAAGATACACTACCTGAAATATGATGAACTTGAATATAGATTTGTTCAAGAGTGAAAATTATTATGTATTCCATGCACAAGACGAAATATAAAAATGGAGCAGATGAAATTTGATGATCTCTATGAGCGGTTTAAATATAGATTGGATCAAAGTTATTGGGAAACACTGGCATTTTAAAATAGAAATGAGTAAATCATACTAACGAGAAAATCTGTGTTAACCCAGTGGACAGAAACGAATTTCTTTTATAATCGAAAATAAACATGGAAATGACTCATGTTTGTTTCGAGACTAAAAACATAAAACCAGGATAACAATAAAATGTATTCACAGAAATGATCCTTGCACAAAATATTTTGTTTTGCTGAACAAGGAAATAAATAATTTTTCGAAATTGATTGAAATTTTTAACAGATATTGAAAATTTCAATTCTATTTTGAAATATTCAACTATATTAAAGTTATAAACGGAATATTAAAAAACTGAAATATTATCAATATTTCTCGATGAACTTATATTGACAGTGTTGCCGATATGTGGGAATTCCCCTAATTGCGGGAATTTCAACTCGATTGGGAATAAGCATGATGAAAGTTTTTGAAAAACGGACCTATAATGTCCACAAATATATAATATTCACAATAAATAAGATATTTATGCTGAAATTAAGGGTTTAGTGGGAAAAAATGCCATTTTCAAATATAAATTTACTTGTTTACTTAAAACGTTTGTCAGTCTCATGGCGTCGCTTGTGCCGTCACGTTTGAGTAAACTAAAAACTAGTCGATGAGCTCCTGCAATAATTTAATTATTTTGTGTTATTAAATATAAA
This sequence comes from Henosepilachna vigintioctopunctata, assembly GCA_030704895.1. NCBI lineage: Eukaryota > Metazoa > Arthropoda > Insecta > Coleoptera > Coccinellidae > Henosepilachna > Henosepilachna vigintioctopunctata. The sequence continues at coordinate 2,107,785 of JARQZJ010000126.1, forward strand.
TTCGAAAGTGTATAAGTGGCTCAAACTTGCAGGTGGAGATTCAAATCTGTCCAGTTTATTTTTGTGAAGATCACTTTAATGTAAGTTTTTACATTGTCTTGTAGATTCTTGTATAGTATATACTATTTGGGAATAATATTTTGTCGAGGTGTAGATTCTTGTATAGTATATACCATTTGGGAATAATATTTTGTACGATGTCTGTATGTTTATTTTAGAGAATTAATTTAAAGCTGAAATTATAATGTTTTTGATTATTATTAATATACTTACATGGAAGTTTTTGAATTTCTAAATTCTGCTGAATAAAAGTCTTTATTTGATGCTAAAAACTCTCCCAACATTATTATGTCGATTGTAGGCAAAATAGCGCTGTTTGTCTTAGTAAATCCTTGATCCATGACTCGTGTTATTTTATATTCGATTTTAATAAAATGCACACTCAAATACTGGAATTTAATAACACAATTAATAAATAAAAACACAGTCGTAGTGGAAGTTAACAATACGAGAAGCGACGTTGGTGCGTGTTTACTCAAAGGTGACGTCATGTGCTCTGATTGGTGCTCAATATATCATGGCGGAGTGCCTTATTTTGTAGTTTTATTTCATGAAAATAAATATTAATCACACTCTCAATAAACGAAACAATGCGTGTTTTATATGTTTCAAGTTTTATCCAATAGATATAGTATCTTAGAGAGACAATATCGTTTATATATAAGAACAACAACGGACCTAAGACAGTTCCTTGAGGTACGCCTACATCCACTTGCGTTTATTTCTATTACGGAAAACCCAAGTTATAAAAGCAACTAGAGAAAAAAACGATTTCAAAGACTAGCCCAGATTTAAATCATTCCCAATTCAAAGTAATCTGATCTCTAGAAGAGGCAACGATACACATATTGAAGAATTCCGAAAATAATCACTGGCAACATTGTTTATTATACACTTAATATTGCTATCACATTACTGGTTGATTTTTCCACCAAATATAAACGTTACAAAACAAACAGGGACGTTTTCAGTGATTTAAAATTGAAATTAAACATGTACAAATTATTTGAAGTCTATTTCGCTACTTTAGAATATTTTTACTTTTCCATTACGCCTTTGGTTGCTTTCAGAATATTCCAAATAAAAACGGCGTTGGATAAATATTTGGTTGAACCCCTCGAAACGTGGGCGTCTTCAATTTGGGTCACGGCAAGTCGGAAAATATCAGACGCAGTGGATTTTCAGTTGTTTCTGCGAGATCCGACGTCCAAGTGTTCTTCTATCACCTTCAATTTGGTGGTCATTTGCTTAGTGACAAAGGTCAACGGGGGTTATACTTTGGGTCACACCCACCTGTTTATGTAAGTCTTGTTTACAGTCACTTAAGAGGTGTATCAGTTCAATTTCAAGCGCAAGAAAGGTTACATTGAAAACCGATTATTTTAGGAAGTTCGCTGTAACTTCGTACAGCAACACTCTGTTCGTTTTTCAATTCTTCATTAATTAAAGTTAAAGCAAATAGTAGTGTTTGAATTTGTGATAGTGGTAAGCAAATAATGGAATAATTAACAAAATATGTTAACTTTAAGGAAGTTTTCGATTTTTTAAAAAATATCTTAAGCACTTTTATCTTCAGACATCTTCTTGGTGAACCCTCTGTCTTTCTTCCCTGTTGTGTATCACACCTAATGATAATCGATTTAATCTTCTCGAAACTCTTTACTAAACAGATAGATAGATTCCGATGTTTTTAGAATTTTTGTATTTTTAAAACCATGAGATGCAATGTTAAAAATTTGTTAGTGACTTAAGTTCAATTGAGACGTTTTAAGTTGGATTTTTTAATTTTCTTTGAGGTTTTTGGCTCTCTCAAGCCTTCCAAAATTCATTTTAATGTTTCCATTTAAATTTTATCTGCTTTTTCAATAATTGTCTTGGGTATTTAAATGTTTCTTTTCTCTAAAATTCTTCTATTTTTTTAAGTATTTTATTGTCTCTCTAATAAGATTATCTAGGACATTTTAAGCCCTTTTATATTTTCGAGATGTTAAAGCTATATATAGACATTCTATTGAATTTTTTTCTGATTTACATATTGGTGACAAAAACTACGCAAAATTATAACTCTACATAAGAAGTTAGGTTTCCTTATATTTCCAAAATAAAAATATAACTGAAATAACAAAATGTATTCTGTCATTTTATGATTTTCAAATTTCATACTAAAAGTATTATGTTTAGGAAATAGTCTAGTAATTTTAGACATGTCGACTAAGTGAATAAAAATATACGGCATGAGAACGCTATAATTTTGATTTATCTTTTATGTTAAATAAATTTTGTTGTCATAACGATGTTAATTACCTCTTATTTTATTTTTAAAACTTGGGGGGAATAAAAATATTATTCCCCCAAGTTTTTGAGTGTTCTTCTCGACAAAAATGTGACAAAACATTGTGTATCATTGGCTTTTATAGGTATTTTACCGACGTTTTAGAATTTAGAATATATTGGGCAATTTGATATGAAAAATTGAAGTGATATAATCTGTTAGCATTCACTTATTTGTATTTTAATAATATATCATATTCCAGTGTGACAAAATGTACAAGTCCCTTAAAATAGTTTACGAACGCTTAATTCGACTCTGGATAATTTAAAATACGTTTATTTCCGTAGCCTCTTGAATATGAATAGAATAAATAGTATTCAAATTCAGTAAAGATGCATAATTATAAATAAAAACCTCCAGTTATTATTGTACATGTCTATGACAGATTGTAAGCATTAGTTAATTAAAAGAAAAGTTTAAATCGAAAAATATTTGAAGAAAATAGTTGGTAAATATATTTAAGAGACTTTAAACGAAATGAAATTAAGGGGAAATGTTAAAATCATAAAATATTTAGAGAAATTGATTGAGAAGTGGTCTACACGTGTTAAAAATCATGTCGAAATCCAACTCTGTGTTTAGAAACAAAGTTATCGACGGTAGGAGTAGCATTTTGAACGCATAAGAATTAATTCGAACGTAATACCTACTTTGGACTGAGTATGAAAGTTATCTTTTATACGGTGCAGTTATCAGAGCTTCATCCGCGTTTCTACTGTAACTTCATTATTCGTTTTACTTGTAAATAAACACAGTCTGATTTAACTTGGTAAATAATCGATCTAGGTGAGTCATTTCCCATTTTCCATTTCTTATTTTGTCGGTGAGGTGACGCTATAGCACTGTTTAATAATTCGCGTGGTTTGTTATAAAAAAGGAGTGGTTTTTCGAAGACATCATAGGGTAAGTCAATTATTTGACAATTTTGACGAATAATTAAAGATCTTGTGAATAATGAAAAATTAAAGCAATTTGTTATGTTTTCTTGAAAATTATTATCTCATATTCAAACATGTGGTTGATATTTCGCATGTTGGTAGATTATAATTGGGTAATTTTTTCTTTGAAACGTCGGGTTTTTGAACCGCATCGGAAATGATATACCAAGTGTCCCAAATAAAATATGTCAACTCAAAAGTTTTTGACAAATTCCAAAGGTAGATTGATTTTAATTTTGTGAACTCATAGAATCTTTCGGATATTTTTCTTTAGCTGCTCTAGGTTGAACATTTAAGATTTTACTTTACATTATACGTTTCGTAAGAACACTATGCGTTTTTATGAATGCTATTCTTTGTTAAATCTTTTGGAAAATAATTCAAATTCAACAATTTTTTTGCAGCTTTAAGACGGGAATTTTTAGAATACTCGGTGTTCCTGTCAAATTTATAATTGTTTATTGTTCGAAAAATTTCTCGTTTTCTTTTTTAATCTTTCGCAAAGATATATTTATAGGTTGCTAATAGTGCCAAATTTCCTATTGATTTTTGAAAAATTCTTATCTGCAGTGAAGATTAATATATCTACTATAATTGTCTCGAAACTCTCTTATTTTTTTCGAATTTTGGAAAATTCTTTAAGTTTTGAATTCTTTCAAGATTCTTCTTAAATGATTTGTCTATTCTGTTTTGATTTTGCTAACACTCAAATTTCACGAAGTTATTTCATAATTCTGTAATATCTTATATTTCATTCAAAATAGCTTCATTTTCGAATGGACTATTCTCCAGTTTCAAAAGTTTGTTTTATATATTCTGTATTTGTTAATTTCTATTTTGGATCACTATGAAATATATTTTTTGAAAAAATTACGTATTTAACAAAAATTTGTAAATTTTAATAGTTTTCTCCTCGTTTTTTTCAGTTAAATGTTTTCTTCTTCATACGTAAAAGAATTAATTTCGAATTCTTTGAAATAAGATCGAATAGGTTTTCAACAACTTCAGTAGAATAAAAACTCATTTCATTCCATCTCAAACTTTCTAACTTGATATTATAAAATATTATCTTCCCAAACGTTGTTTTTATTTGTTCAGGTATTCATATTTACAATCAGTGTTTATTTAAATTATTTATTCGATAAACATTTAGTTCCCTATAGTTACGTTTTATACTGACATTCTGAATTTATTTTCTAACAAATAGCTCAAAACCTCAAGAACAGTAACGAGGTGCTTAAAAAAATGAAAAAATTTGAATGATTCATCGATATAAAACAAAACTGAATATTTTGGAGGAGTTTAAACCTTAAACCAATACTGAAAAGGTAGTGTTTTTCCGGGATAAAATAATCCTCATAATTTTATTTTAAAAAATGAACTATCTATAAACGAATCTATAAACGTTTAAAGTTAAATATTGAGAAATTACGTGCAAAAGTAATTTTTAAGTAACTAAACTTTTTCGAATGATTTGGATCTGTTTAATAGTTTGTTTCAAGAGATTAAAACCTGTTTCAATAGTTCATGTATAATCATTAATCTTTTATTATTTTTTTTCATTCTTTAACAATGTAAATAAGTCCCAAATAACAAAGTAATAAAAAAATTAGGTACTTTGACTCATAAAACTTAAAATTTTTATGAGTCAAATAGATTTACTTATCGTTAACATTTTTGTTATTGTTCTATTTTAGTTTTCAATATTTGCTTAACACGATGTAGTACTTAATTTAAACCTAAAATATACAAATGGATTCGTATAATTCGTAATCATGAAGTATATTCATCTTTTTATCTAGATTGAATTAATTATTCACCTTATTACTTGGAAAAGCTGAGTATTTGTTTATAATTTGATGTTGTAATCTCTATTTATACTATCTGAAAATCTCTAATAATAGTTTATATTTCTATGAATAGTCGATATTCTAGATATTTATCAAAACTTTTGATGAAGTTTTCTGATAATTGCTCACTTTATCTTTGCGTTATTTTGACAGAGTGATAATGATTATAATATTTGGATTTAGACGAGATGTATTTTTCGTATCGAAAGAAATTGAACTTATACTGAAAAGGGGTTTTTTGGTTGTAAATATTCATTTTTTTCTTATAGTTTTTGCGTTCCGAAAAATTTATATAAATTAAAAAACTCTTAAATTCTTTTTTTTTAATAATAAAAATATTTATTCAGAATACATTTACGTTCAGAATTAATTATTGGCAATTATTCGTTTAAAGCGAACTTTAAAGGAAATTCATGATATGCATTGAATCCTTCATAAAATATACTGCTTTTAGATTTAGAAAGCTTATATTTTTATTATAATTGCACCTAGAAATTGTCAGCACTTCTTGCAAAGGGTGTTTTTTTAGAGGTATAGAAATTTAAATTGTAATAAAACAACGATGGATCATTCGATTGACAAGAAGTTTTTTTATTCGAAAGATAATCTTGTGGCATTACATTTTAAATATTATTTTTGGCATATAACCGCGACGGTTGGCTCGGATGTAGTCCAATCTGGACGTCTAATTTTCGATGACTTTTTCCAACATTTGTGGCCGTATATCGGCAATAACACGGCGAATATTGCCTTCCAAATGGTCAAGCGTTTGTGGCTCATCCGCATAGACCAATGACTTTACATAGCCCCACAGAAAGTAGTCTAGCGGTGTTAAATCACAAGATCTTGGAGGTCAATTCACAGGTCCAAAACGTGAAATTAGGCGGTCACCAAACGTGTCTTTCAATAACATCTGTGTGACATGTTGCGCCCTCTTGTTGAAACCACAGCTCCTGGACATCATGGTTGTTCAATTCAGGAATGAAAAAGTTAGTAATCATGGCTCTATACCGATCACCATTGAGTGTAACGTTCTGGCCATCATCGTTTTTGAAGAAGTACGGACCAATGATTCCACCATCCCATAAAGCGCACCAAACAGTCAGTTTTTCTGGATGTAACGGTGTTTTGACATACACTTGAGGATTATCTTCACTCCAAATGCGGCAGTTTCGTTTTTTGACGTAGCCATTCAACCAGAAGTGCGCTTCATTGCTAAACAAAATTCGGGCGATAAGTATTCCGCACAGAACCATTATTTTCGAAATAAAATTGCACTATTTGCAAGCGTTTTTCAGGCGTGAGTCTATGCATGATGAATTGCCAAACCAAACTGAGAATGAATCACTTCTCAGCTGTTAAATCGGTAGCCATCTTCAACAGTAATGCCAACCTAAAGTTCTATACCTCTAAATAAAAACACCCAGAAAACAGGGATACTTGGTATATCCGCGTTTCTGCCCAAGAAGGCAGCAACGAAGAACAATTTTAAGGTCATCAGAGATGATCTATTGGTGTGTGTTATGTTGCGACAAGTGCACCTGTTTACTACAGTGTCTCATGCGTAAATTACCAAATTAGTCTAGACAATAAACTATACAAAGACATAAAAAATCTAAACCTCTTGCGCCGCGTCATTACCCCCTCCAGTCGTTACTGAAAAAAGTTCCGCCGACAGAAGTGCAGTAGGGCTTTCTGTAATTCGCGTTCAGTTCCGCGAAGCGTAAAAGTATGAGCTTCAACTGTAGAAAATACTGATTAAAGTTTTCGAATCAGCATGTCAATTTACCTCTAAAACAGCCTAAAAATCGGAGTCAACAGAAATTATGTTAAAAATTGTTCCTCAGTGTGATATAAGGAGGCTATGTAGGTGTCAAAACATTCGATATGTACCTTTGTCGAAAGAAACTTATCACAAAAAACGAAAAATAACGAAGAATACAAATATAATATACAATTTTTTTCAGAAAAATTCATGATGTCGCATAATATTACCGTAACCAGAACCACCACCACAACTACCACATCAGCTATACTGATAAACACGGGATATCTCAAAACATGGCCTGGACTCTTCAAACTTTTCGAGATGGTAAGTTCAATTTGAATGAAATGAAGTGCAAAACTCGTAGTATAAAAACGCAGTCTGCATTTCGACGTCTATTTAAATTCGATAGAGAAATGACGTAAGTAGATTTCCAGTATTAATAGAAATAATCGAACACTTAACATACGCTTTGGAAGTTGGTTCTTCCAATCTACAGAAATATACTGAAATTCGTAGAAATCTTCCTCATAAACTGAACTTCATAGAAATATTCAAATTGGCATGGAAATGACAATAAAAAATCATTTTTTTCTCTAAAATATCAACACTCTGTTTCTCAAAAGTTTGGGACATTTATTCATATGAAGCCCTTCCCAAAAATTGGTCCAATAATCACTGCATTTAATATTAGCACGTTATTGAGAAACACTCTGTATATGTTCCACAACTTTCCTTCAAAGTACCATTTCGAATGTAGATCTTTTCTCCCTCTAGTATATTCAACCAATTTTTCTTTTCAAACTATTGTTTTAATCAATTCTTTCACTTGATAACTTGATGACTTGTATACATTTCAAAAGGATTATCTCATTTCCCCCAAATATAGAGAACTAGAGAATGAATGTCACTTATTCACATTCTTACGTGTATATCAAGGTATCCATGAGTATTTTCTGTCTGAATAATAAACCACAAAACAAGTGACATCATCCGTTTCCATATGACCTAGGCCTACTACTGCTGTACCATAAATGGCAGCTTCGTTAAGACAAGTTTCGTATAGCTACACAATTTCACGAATTTATTGAGATTAAAATATAAAATATATAAATATATCATTCTGTATATTAATGGTAAAAAATTCAGTGTTGAGAAACATATTTGAGTTATTTATGAAAAGTAAAGCACAGTATTATATTAATGGCTTGATAATTATTTCAAAGTTTCTCTTTTTCTGTGGTGTAATATAATTCTGTGAACTGAGTTCAGTGTTTTATTCAGTTTATGTTTAACCTTGTTTGACCAAGAGACAGACCATCGAATCATCAATCAACTTTATTAAAACTGAACCACTGTTAAATATTTCTATTTTTTTGGTCGTATTATTGTCAGTTCTTAATGTCTGCATTGTGGATATATTAAAGCACATTTATATTTTGCACTGTACTAAAACAAAGAATAGAAGAGTTTTGAACGTTAAGAAATGAGTACAATTGAAATAACTTCGTTAATTTCCACATATATTTTCACTTTAAATGGGTTTTAAAGATTAAACCACTGAATTTAAAAATTTTCGTGAAATTTAGCAAAGTTTTTTAAATTTTTATAAAAAAACTTTCAAAGTGTTTTTTCGAGAGCACAATTGATATTTTTTGAAAGATTCGAAGATAATTAATTTCTTAATATTTAATTATCTATTTTATTTTCTATTATATTCAATATTTTTTTCTATGAATCTGGCACAGCTTATTTACTTAGGCATCTTTGATATTTTATAGTACTGTTATTTTTAAATAAATATTTTGAGGAAATATATTTGTATCAAGTATACATACAACTTTTTGGGTATCTAATTATATGTATATCCGAGTCCGATATCCGATAATCATTTCTATTTTACCATTCAACTCTGCATATGGAATGTAGAAAGTCATGTAATAATTATAAATATTTAACAGAGAACGAGTTTCGGGAATATTCCAAGACACGTTTCTTGAATCCAATATTTCATACCATAAAAGGTAACATTCAACAGATTATAATAATATTATAAAGATAAATCATCAATCAAATTACACAAGACGATTCTTTGAGATGTGATGAACGACTCACTCTGAATGTGGCCATGAACCGAATTTCCAATCCTTCGAATTCCTAAAGTAGGTGTAGTAAGTATTTAAAATATTGAACGTAGGAATACGATTAACTCACATGAGAAAATTAGCCCTATAATTGAATAATTGCTTATATAATATTGGATGAAGTTTAGTAAGAAAATGTATACTAATGGGTGTTTTTTTTAGAGGTATAGAACTTTAAGTTGGCATTACTGTTGAAGATGGCGACCGATTTCACAGCTGAGAAATGATTTATTCTCAGTTTGGTTTGGCAATTCATCATGAATAGACTCACGCCTGAACAACGCTTGCAAATAGTGCAATTTTATTTCGAAAATAATGGTTCTGTGCGGAATACGTATCGCGCGAATTTTGTTTAGCGATGAAGCGCACTTCTGGTTGAATGGCTACGTCAACAAACAAAACTGCCGCATTTGGAGTGAAGATAATCCAAAACACCGTTACATCCAGAAAAATTGACTGTTTGGTGCGCTTTATGGGCTGGTGGAACCATTGGTCCGTACTTCGTCAAACACGATGATGGCCAGAACGTTACAGTCAATGGTGATCGGTATAGAGCCATGATCACTAACTTTTTCATTCCTGAATTGAGCAACCATGATGTCCAGGAGCTGTAGTTTCAACAAAACGGCGCAACATGTCACACAGCTCGTGCCACAATCGATTTATTGAAAGACACGTTTGGTGGCCGCCTAATTTCACGTTTTGGACCTGTGAATTGGCCTCCAAGATCTTGTGATTTAACACCGCTAGACTACTTTCTGTGGGGCTATGTGAAGTCATTGGTCTATGCGGATAAGCCACAAACGCTTGACCATTTGGAAGACAATATTCGCCGTGTTATTGCCGATATACGGCCACAAATGTTGGAAAAAGTCATCGAAAATTGGACGTCCAGATTGGACTACATCTGAGCCAGCCATGGCGGTTATATGCCAGAAATCATATTTAAAATGTAATGCCACACGATTATCTTTCGAATAAAAAAAATTCTTGTCAATCGAATGATCCATCGTTATTTTATTGCAATTTAAAGTTCTATACCTCTAAGAAAAACACACCCTTATAGGAAAGATTTGTTCGTGTTTCTTTTATTCGATAACTAGCAGGGGGTTAGGTTTACCGAAGAAAGAATACATTCTCTAAAATTAGATCAAAATCTTAAAGATCGAAACACCTTTTATATCTAAATGAGAGGTAATAATAAAAACTTGTCTAAAAATCACTGACTCAACAATTCTTTATTCGACTAGTTTCGCCTTTTACAGCATTATCAAGAATGTTTGACGTTGTTCATTATGATTTGTACATTTGAGCATTATCAAAACTCTATGATTTTTTAAAACTGTCAAATTTGAATAGGGTGTTGTGCAACTTTTATGCACTATTTCTTTATTCAAAAAAATTATATATTCAATATGGAACATATTTTATCTAAATGCTTCTATTTTCATGTTTATGTATTTAAACTTACATGTTTGTTTGTTTGCAGGTTCTTGGAGCAATAGCGGTTGGTCTAGTCGGTTATTATTACAAAGGGCATTATCATGGCACTCCCCAAACTTTCTTTCTACTTATAGCTGTCACCTTTCTCATTGGCACATTCTTAATATTATTATCATGTCTGATTTCCATAGCAACTGCTTCTGTTATATCTAAAACGATATATGTAAGTATTTTTTTCTATTTAGCTATACAAGAACTTTTAACATTTCGATAAAACAATGATTTAAAAATAATTTATTAATTTTGCAACATAACATTAATGCCTAAATATCAAAAATATATATAAATTTAGTCATTGATGTTAGATGTGGCACAACTGATGAGTTCCTTGTAGAACGAAACAGTGTGCTTAGTACTTCCATCGAGTATGGCATCGATTTCAATATTCTCTAACATTATCCCTTGGGAAGATTTTAAGGGAATCGAGTCATGCAAGCTCATATAACCGGCCAATACATTTAATTTTTCGGCTAAATGTCATATTATTTTCTTCGGTATTCCTTCAATTGATAATAATTGATTTGATTTAATTTAATTTAATTATTTATGAAAATGTATGTTCTGCAGGAAGTTGTTTACCATGGATTTGCCTTCATCCTTTATTTGGCGGCTAGCCTAACATTTTTCATCGAAGTAAACCATTATTCGAATAGTCGATATGATAATCTATACGAGAGCTTCTTTGCTGCTGCTGTGAGTATAATCAAAAACATATTTTTTAAATTTTCATAAACAAATTATTCAATGAATATCTGCCCTCTTAAAATTTAATAATTTATCAATACACAGAAATGTATTCTTTACATTGAGAGAATCTATTCTTACTTTCTATGTTCTGAATCAAGATTTTCGAATTTTGAGCATCTACAGTATTCAAACTCATGTTTCTGAAAAAACAGATTCCTGTTTTTCTATAAATCGAGCAATTTCGCTATGAAAAATTATATATTTATAAGGAAAAGCTGCTAGATACAATTATGCAATTTGTTTAGTCTTCAATGTGTGATCAGTTTCAGTTAGAAAATATTCATAAAATTTTAAACTGAATGCCTGCATATCTAGATATAAATTTGATAGGTGATATTACTCTAGTAAATATAAATGATAGATAAAAGAACATTATCTCCGTATATGAAAAATGTTCACCAAATATCGTCACCAGAATATATTTCCCGAAGAAACCGCCAAATATTGCTGATTATTGAAAACCGGTACCTAAATTAGAAAAGAAAGATATTACCTTTTCGGACATTACATACCTGCATCAACGCTCCTTCATTTAATGTAATTTTATCTTCAAACTACCATTTGAGTACTTACTTCTCATATATATTCACTACACATATGAATTACTATATTCTATCAAAATATAGCAAGATAACTCATATTCTCTGACTGTTTTCAGATTATTGGATTTGCGATTACCGGCCTCTATCTACTGAGCACTATTTATGCCATGAGAAATTACAGGGGCCTGTAAACTGTACTATGCAATAAGAAATGAATTATGTTTGTTCAAAAAACAGCAACTGAACAACATATATCACCCTGCAAATCACTATCGTTTCATATTTATATATTTAATAGTCAATATAGAACTGATTTATCAAATAAAAAGGTATGAGTCTTCCGTTCAACAAATCGAAAAAAGTTTTGAGTGAACTTACGTTGAATGATAAGTATCGATATTAATTTTGCAGTCATTTCAGTGAATTCAAGATAAAATGTGAGTCATCACTTTGAGCACAAATTGAGGAATTACAATAGATAATAAAGATATAGAAAAATTATTTCGAACATTTAGAAAGATGAAGTCAGTTCCTTTAAAACTTCATTTATCCTGTGAATGAGTAATCGTTTCATTGAGTTTTCATAATTTTTCAGATTTTAACGTTAGATTTATATATCTTTTATTGTTCATACACTTTTTGAATAAAAGCTGCCAAACCTAAATATTAAGGACGTTCAGAACACATACAAAATATAAAAGCTATTTAGTGTATAATGGCCTTACAAAACAGAAAGCTTTAAAAATATATTTTTTATTTAACCTTTCAATAAGATACAATGTTTCGATGTGAAAGATATATACCGAATGATATATTTATAGATATATTTATAGGCACATTACAGAAATGCATATTATATGAAAATTATTTAATTGATTTTATAACGAAAATATATAAGCTTGTGAAAATTTTGTATTATATTTGTCTATTTGAATGATGTTTATTTATAAATGTATATATTATTGAATAAAATGAATAGCTCTAAAATATATTCATTGTACCGTGTTTGAAAATAATAGATGTTTTCGTTCTTTTTTTAATTTAGAAACTCTTTTTTGTGCTCCCAATAATTTTCCATATGATATATTATCAATATTATGTACACCTCTGGCATTCTGAATAAGGAATAGCAGAAGATATAGGACAAAGTGATGAAGTATTATCTAAATGTCTATATTTATCACATTGTCTGGTCATTATGAATATTTATAGTGGCCATTGGATAATTTACCTTAATGAAATTAAGCAAATCTAGAAACCAGTGTCTTCGTTACTATCTTAATTTTGTGATGGATTTGCAATAAGTAAACCAGAAAAACAAAAAAATTCGATGTTTAAAGTTTTTTTATTTTGAGTTGGAGAAATGTTGTTAATTTTTTGTTTTGTGTCAATATTTTCAGTTTTACTTTAGATTTAATTTCAAAAATTTTAATAATAGTAATGAAACATGTTATTTATAAATCGGCTCCATATCTAATGGATATTATGTAAAATGACCGGACAATATAATTATTTCAATTATAATTGAATTGCCATTTCTTTTAAGTTATTTTTCATAATGCCCGGTTATTATGTATAATGACCGATTTTTCACTTAATCATCCATAACATATATCTAATCAAGGTAGTTGAGTAATAAAAAAAAAGTTGGTCAATAATTATTATTCTGATGATTTTTATTGATATTATCATTGGTGTTTACTGTTATTTATTTATATTAAGACAGAATGATTAACTGGTAGAAAAAATTAACTCAAGTAAGAATTGCGTATCGTTTATTTTTCTTTTTGTCGTTTATTTTTAAAAATAATCAATTTACTGGATTTTTTCTTTGAATAATAGAGTTCAAACTGTGAAAAACTAAATATTTCATTGAAAACAAAATAAATGTACTTGTGATAATTTAGTTTCGTTTTTAGTCATTCAAAACTCGGCATTTGATAGCTTGTAGTTAAGAATAGAATACCATAAAGAATAGAATACCATATATATATATATATATATATATATATATATATATATATATATATATATATATATATATATAATCTTAGAGGTATATAACAAGAATATTTGTAGAATGAATCACATAAAAGATAATTTTTTAGAGGTGTTAATTTTCATCCTAAATTCTTGAATATTCTTAAAAATAATCAATTGAATGAATCATTTCTTTGAATAATAGAGTTCAAACTGTGAAAAACTAAATATTTCATTGAAAACAAATGTACTTGTGATAATTTTAGTTTCGTTTTCAGTCATTCAAAACTCGGCATTTGATAGCTTGCAGTTTAGAATGGAATACCATAAAGATATACAATAATCTGAGAGATATTATAACAAGAATATTTGTAGAATGAATCACATAAAAGATAATTTTTAGAGGTGTTAATTTTCATCCTAAATTCTTGAATATTCTTAAAAATAATCAATTGAATGAATCATTTCTTTGAATAATAAAGTTCAAACTGTGAAAAACTAAATATTTCATTGAAAACAAATGTACTTGTGATAATTTTAGTTTCGTTTTCGGTCATTCAAAACTCGGCATTTGATAGCTTGTAGTTAAGAATAGAATACCATAAAGATATATATATATATATATATATAATATATAATATAAATATATATATATATATATATATATCACTTAGAGGTATATAACAAGAATATTTGTAGAATGAATCACGTAAAAGATAATTTTTTAGAGGTGTTAATTTTCATCCTAAATTCTTGAATATTCTTAAAAATAATCAATTGAATGAATCATTTCTTTGAATAATAAAGTTCAAACTGTGAAAAACTAAATATTTCATTGAAAACAAATGTACTCGTGATAATATTAGTTTCGTTTTCAGTCATTCAAAACTCGGCATTTGATAGCTTGCAGTTTAGAATGGAATACCATAAAGATATACAATAATCTGAGAGATATTATAACAAGAATATTTGTAGAATGAATCACAAAAAGATAATTTTTTAAAGGTGTTAATTTTCATCATATTCCTACATTTATGCATTGATATATCATATCTGATAAACACACCTAAAAACGAAAGTAATCCTTCTGTAATCGGCTTTTCCACAGATAATCTAACTATCCCTATCTTTTATATATCATCGGTTCTGTTGATCCCTTGTATTATAATCAAACTGTTTCTAAAATTTAGACGTATTAGTTCACCTATTTCATTGATTACGTCCTTAAATACAAATCAGGTAAGTGAAATATTCACTTTTAATTAGCAATATTCTATTAATAGATTCGTATAAAAATGTAATATTTTTCACTTGTATTTCTATTTTCATCATTACCGAAATATTTATTATTTCAAATTTTTCCATTAAAAAAAAATATATTCGTATTCATGTTGAGATTTAATATTCAACTTCAACTATTATTATTTAAAGAAGTATAATCGGTAATGGATACAACTACACAACGATTTAAGTACAATTTTATGAAGTAAATTTGTATATATGAATTTTTCAGTGTTATAAATAGAGTTAACAGCTTTTCTCTTGTGTAGTCTTTTTTAATTCCAATTTGTTGGGTTAGTAATGTTTGTACAATACCCAACTGATATTATCGAATTTTACAATCGATGAAAACTCATTTTTCATAAGTAAGGTTTGATGTTTTGTCCGGGATTTGATCCCAGATATTCCTAGTAGGAATCGCCGTTCTACCACCTAGGCTACCCAGACTTTTCGTCAAATCTTGGGTGATTGCCAAGCCTTTCTATATGAATTAACTAAACTTGTGCATACTCAGATTACATGTATCTTCTGAGAAATATTCAATTGGAATAACCTCAATATGACAATCAGTCTAATTGAAATGAATTGATATTACTTGCATATAAACTTAAATTCAAACACTTGGACTTATGATTTACACTTTATTTATGACGCGTTTCGTCGTTACAAACGACTTCTTCACATGCTTACAGAATAATAACAACATTTTCAAAAACACAGGGATAAATATCAGTGAATTTGGGATTCTATGAATTTGGGTTTTACCTAAGATATTCCATTCTGACATATAATCTTTATTACCTGTAAAGGTTTAACAAGGGTGAATTGTTTAATTCTATCTGTTCATTGAGCAAATTTCCATAATTTTTAAGCCGATTTATTTCCACTATTTCTAATAATCTAATTGTCTACTTTTCTGTATATTGTGTAAAATTTTGAAATTCTTATCTGTTAATAAATGGTTAGCATAATTCGAATTACTTTTATTATGCGCGAAGCTATATTTATGTTCGGTACTAGAATACATGAGTTGTATTGAGGATTGTATGAGAGATAAGACAACGTGTATTTGTTATTTAAAAAAATGTTTCACTTTCAAACTATGTCTTATTCTATTATAATTGTTTTTTTCATAACTCGTAGTAAATTCGTTGGTAAAATAGATAGTTTAAAAAAGCAATAATATTAGATGATTTTAATCTAGAGATCTGGAGTTTTCGATAAATCATTTGAAAGATTATCAAAATCAAAAAAAGCCGTCTATTAATGTGTAATTTCTGATGACATCAGAAATTTCCGATCTTATCTTTCACTTTCATAATTCCGATTTACTGCCTACATTTTTAATTCTTTTTAAAATACAAAATATACCGCTTTTCGATGATTCATAAAAATTAAGTTAGTTTTGAAATAAGAATGTTACATTTTTGTTTAACTTTACTGGCTACAATTTAGAAGATATGTTTTATGAAAACTACTAACTGTATAAGTTTTTCACTATGTCGAGTCTCTTAGAAGAAACTTCGTTTTTACGAAATAAACACCACCATTTCAAATTCCAAGAGTCGATTTGAGCAAAAACGAGTTTGTATGATTACATATCAAATTTTCTTCTGCGTATGAAGCTGATTATTTATAGTACTCCCTTCAAAAGGGCTAAAAGTTGTATTGAATTATAGTAAAACTATTTTTCAGATATTTTCATAATGCCCCATACCATAACTGTAAACAGAACTACAACACACATCATCATCAGGAGGGCTATTCCTTAATGTAGGGTACGTCAAAAGTGTTTCCGGTATCCTCAAACTCCTTCAGTTGGTAAGAAATTTTTATTTAGGAATAAATGACTCATTTACCATATAAAATTAGTTTTATTGAACCTAAAAATGCATTTATGAAATATTTCACGAATTCTACAATGTATAGATGATTATTTTTAAAGTATATTGTTCAAGTATGAGTTTGAATCATATTTTAGTTAGGGAAAAATAAGGTTTTACCCACGCCACCTTTAATACTAGTATGTATATAGTATAATAGTATTGAAGTTGACCGTGGTTTTACCTAAGCGTAAAGAACCTCTAACTACTAACGCCACCTATTGACATGTAAAACCATCATATGAAGAAACTAATCAAAATAGACGTAGCAAATTAGTAGATACCAACAATATGGACGTGTGAACTTCCGATGCTTGGTGTGTCTATGATCTAAGAGATGTTTTCTATTGATTCATATGAAGGGTGTTTTTTTAGAGGTATAGAACTTTAAATTGCAATAAATCAACGATGGATCATTCGATTGACAACAATTTTTTTTATTCGAAAGATAATCTTGTGCATTACATTTCAAATATGATTTCTGGCATATGACCGCCACGGCTGGCTCGGATGTATTCCAATCTGGACGTCCAATTTTCGATGACTTTTTCCAACTATTATGGCCGTATATCGGTAATAACACGGCGAATATTGTCTTCCAAATGGTCAAGCGTTTGTGGCTTATCCACATACACCAATGACTTTACATAGCCCCACAGAAAGTAGTCTAGCGGTGTTAAATCACAAGATCTTGGAGACCAATTCACAGGTCCAAAACGTGAAATTAGTGGACAAATGTGTCTTTCAATAAATCGATTGTGGCACGAGCTGTGTGACATGTTGCGCCGTCTTGTTGAAACCACAGCTCCTGGACATCATGGTTGTTCAATTCAGGAATGAAAAAGTACGGACCAATGATTTTACCAGCCCATAAAGCGCACCAAACAGTCAGTTTTTCTGTATGTAACGGTGTTTTAACATACACTTGAGGATTATCTTCACTCCAAATGCTACAGTTTTGTTTGTTGTCGTAGCCATTCAACCAGAAGTGCGCTTCATCGATAAACAAAATTCGCTTATGAAAATCGGGAACAACCGCAATCTCGTTTTGGGCCCATTCGACACTATTTGCAAGCCTTGTTCAGGCGTGAGTCTATTCATGATGAATTGCCAAAGCAAACTGAGAATAAATCACTTCTCAGCTGTTAAATTGGTCGCCATCTTCAACAGTAATGCCAACCTAAAGTTTTATACCTCTAAAAAAACACCCTTTACAAGAAATGCTGAAAATTGCCCAGCTCCCTATAAACAGTTAGTGACCTTATGGTTCACTAACAATTAATTCAAGCGTAAATTAGCTAAGTTCGTTTTAAACATAAATTGTAAATAATACATTTTGAACCTAAATGTATATATGATTTTGTAATAGCTATTGCTAAATAAATACTATTATTATTAGATATAATATTCCTTTATTGAATAATTCAATACTAAATTATTTTTCATTTCTAGATTCTTGGAGCAGTTGCAGTTGGTCTCGTCGGCTACTATTATACAAATAGTGATTGTGGTATTTTTTATGCACTTTATACAGCGGACACATTTTTCTTAGTAATATCAGTTACGTTTCTTATTGGCACTTTTCTAATATATCTTTCGTGTATTATATCGATGTCAACTGCAAGCCTTGTATCTGAAACAGTATACGTAAGTACAACTCCGTATTAATTCTAGGAATGTTACAGTTTTTCAGTTGATTCTATTTTTATCAGTCAATTTTTCAATTATGAAATGATTTATAAGTGTTTAAATATTTAATAGTGTTGGCTTTTACTTGATGTAAATCCATTATAATTGAATATAAACTTAAATTCAAACACTTGAACTTATGATTTACACTTTATTGACTTTACACTTTATTGACTTCTTCAACATAGCATGAAGCGTTTCGTCGTTACAAACGACTTCTTCAGATGCTTACAGAATAATATTATTCTGTAAGTAATTGTAATCGATCAATTGTAAGGCTCGGTTAATGAAAAATATTGTACCTTTTTCATAAAAAACACAACACTTGTAGAACAGAATCATTTAATAACACAAAGTGGACATTCCGTCATTATCAAACAGAATTTGTCAACATAAAAAGTCTCATTTCCTTTTTTACGTTCTGTAAAACGTTTGACTCAACTGAGGCCAATGTAGCAAAAAATATGAATAAAAGGCTGTACAGTGTGGGTCTTATTTCTGGCATACAAAATATGAGGTTATGTCAACCAGTAACCTAATAAACACACAGTAAAACACATGAAATTACTTATTTTTTAAACCATAAGTATGCCAAGAGATTATGTACCTTGCGTTAGCTATAGCCGTTCGTCAATAATTTTCGAATATTGAAAAGATCAAAAGTCTTGCTATGTGTAAGACAAGTTAAAAATTTGTCGCGCAAATTGAAAACTTTGTTTGAGGGCGACATCTATTTACCGAAGTTAAGAAGCAAGTAATTAATGTAGATGGCTGCAGATTCCTATACTCACTTTTGAGGAGATTATCACTTTTGGTCTTTATTTGTAGCAAGTACCTTATATGTTGAAAATGATAATGTTGAATGCAGCTGAATACCTGACATTCAATCAAATTTATGATTTTGTTAATCGTTTTTATAATTGTTTGATTTGTCTTAGGAAATTGTGTACCACGGATTTGCCTGTATCCTTTATTTGGCAGCCAGCATTTGCTTCAGCGTTAAAACTTTTGACCGGTTTGATAACCCTCTATGTAGTATCAACGGCTGTTACAAGGCAGCTGCTGTAAGTATTTTTGCATTTCTGCTTTTTGAGATAGAAATTTCTTTCGAAATATCCTTCTAAACGACCTTCTAAGGGATACAAAGTTATATTTACTAATATTATGCCTTTTTTCAGATTATTGGTTTCTTCATAACTGTCCTCTACTTACTTAGTGCTCTATATCCAAAGAGATCACAAGTTAGAGGTCTTATAGGACGCTAATTGAATAATCAAATTTCGAAATGAAGCGAATGCTATTGAATAGAATATTATGGACCATTATCTCATATTTATATTTGTAATAAACTTGAATTGTAATTTCATTCATCAATATCAAATGTCAAATAAAAATAACGTTCAACACCATGTAAAAGAATAATTTTATAATGAAATGTATATATTTTCAATAATACACAATCTGTGAATAGATTATGATTTTATGAATAGTTTGATCAAAATTATTTTTATTTAACAGATGTAACCGAGATATTTATAATTATATTTTTGAAATAAATTGTGAAATAGATATCGCTTAGGATTATAATTCACAGAGATGGGAAGAATCTTATTGGTGTCAAGACTTGGTCGAAGGATGTAAATTACTGAAGAGACCCTGAAAGGGCGAAACAGTCCTGTCTGGTGTTTTCTTCAGATAGGTTCATCAGTATAACACTACGATTTTCAACGATTTGCAAGTCATTAATCGTATACTTCCCAGAGAAACATATAAAACAATTCGAAAACTTAATTTATTCCATAAGAAGGTATAAACCTGCCTTTACGACGTTAAAATTTTTTTTGTTTTATTATCTTAACTATTCTAGCAACTATTCACAAGTGTTATATAAAATAATTAACATAATTAATAATTTTTATGTTTCTAATTTTTTTTTATATCTAAAGCTTTGTTAAACTGTTTTGCAAGTGTTCTAACAGTAAATTTGATTGATAATTTCTCGTATTTATTGTTTTATTTCGTTATTTATCCTTAATTAATGATAAATATTTCAGATTCATATTCCAAAATTATTTAGGTACAAATCATATTGTCTATGAAATTAGGTTAGAAATGAGAAGAAACATAAATATATTAATACTCGTATATTTGATCTTCAACTTTCTAGCTTCTGCTAGATTAAAAATCTGACAAATTTCTTCATAATTCAGAGTCTGCGCAATAAAGTGATAATTGAAGTAGTGTGTATTCCTCGAATAAACCTCGCCACGGGATGATTCCAAATATTAGAAATTTATATTTTCACCTGAAAGACAGAAGTGCGATTATGAAGCAGCGTTGCCATTTAGTAGAGGATCAAATATACTGGAGATGTTCTAGAATTGATGTAGAAATACAACAGCGTAACCGATCTTTGACGAAGGTAGCCGATTTGCGATGGAAATTAAACTTACGACGATAAATAGGATACTTATGATAAATAGGATGCTTTTGTTGAAACGAAATGAGATATAAATTAAATGAAATAACTTTTTCTATGTATTATTACGTTATTGATATTTTAAAGAATTTGCACTGAATTCATTCACATTATGAATTTTCGAATTAATTAGAAATTATAATGCGAAAATAACTTATTTACTATTTTTATTCAATTAGCTTTCGGAATGAGTAAAAAAAGGTATATGACATTGAAATTTTCTCCAACTAAAGATTTGTTGTAATCCAAGATTGTATTATACGTTATTCAAATGGTTTAAAAAATAATTGAATTTGCAAACAGTAAAAAATGTACATAACTTCACATAAAATATATAAAAATGCAGTTCATTTCATTTTCAGCCAAATGGGCTGAAATGTTTAAAATTAATCACTTTTAGAGTCCTAATTTTTATGTTTGAATGGAAAATTTCAGTATAGGGTGATTATTTTCAATTGTGAAAATTTGTGTCTGTCAAATTACAACCTGAGTAGGTACAATCGGATACATTCGGAACCGGTCGATGAAATTCGGTTCAGATCTACGACGTGGAGTGATGCATTTGTCAATCTTGCATAAGAATCGGATGAATGTTTAAGAATTCAGATTTTCTTTCAACGGAATGAAATCGCATTGTAGGGAAGAGCACAATGTTGCCATTTCTCATTGTCGCTTATATTAGAACAAGGATGGGGAGAGAAATGCAACAGCGTAATAATTGAAGTAGATTTTAATCTCAATTCTTGAATCATTATTCTAAATTTACTTTGACAACTAAACTTTCACAATTCTGACATACGATGTCAAAGAAACGATCACAATGCTTCTTTTGGTAATTATGCAGATAAATTTTTAAGTTTTCTTCAATAAAAGACCAATTGATGAAAATGATAAAATGATTTTCTAATAATAATATATTTTTGTTCATATTATATTATTTTAAAAGATGATTTTATTCAAGATAATGGTTGGGATTTCTTTCCGATTTTTTTTAGAGTGTAAAATGAATCGGTTGAATGAACTTTTTTTGGTTTAATTGAGGCAACTCTAAAAACTTTTTATTTACCAGTTAACGTCTTCCACATTCGAAGTTGATTCTCTGAGAATGGTGGTAACTAAATTTATAAATTATAAATGATAATTGAATGACTTTTTACTTTTTTTGGTTCGATGTCTTTCTTTTGATTTGCTTTGAGTATGCATAAAAATGTTACTAATAAATAATATCAGAGTTTTCTGATTCAACATTAACTGAAAAGGTACGCAATCGTCGGCCAAACAGGCGAAACACACTAAAATTAAACTTAAAAATCGTACAAACCCTTCGAAATTGATGAATTTTCACCCATGTTGAAATGTCTTGTGAACTGTACAGAAGAGAAACTAAACATGCCATTTATCTGAAGAGTGTGTCCGACGGATTCAAACTCCAAGGAGAATCTCAAGAATACACGTCTGTGAGGTAGTTGCAATATCGATATGCCCCTACAAAATCAATAACATTGTAATTTTTTATTACACATCAATAATTTAATGAATCAAATTATTATGAGAAATATGATTTTCTCTTGGTTGAATATGATTTCTGTAATAATATGGTTTTTTATTAATATTATTTTGAAAGATGATTTAAATCAAGGTAATCGGAATTCCTTTTTTAATTTCGCAGTGTAAAATGAATTAGTTTAGTGGAATACGTTTGCTTTTCGTTAAAGCAATTCTTAAAACCCATAATTTATCATTCGATGCATAAATATTTCTATACCTTCTATTCATTTTACACATCTATATTCTCTGAGGATGGAGGATACTAATTTTGAATGTTGACTTAATGATTCTTTTTTTTTTGGCGGCTTTCGTTTGATTTACTTTCATAAAGGATGAATAAAAATGTTAATAATAAAGAAAATGAGAGATTTCTGATTCAACACGTAATCATCATTTTATTAATTTCTGTAGTAAATTCAGTCAATTTTCAAAGTATGTTGGTTGTTCAAGGTTTTTCAGCGGTTTTTATATTTTCTAATCTTCAACTTTGTATTTTTCCTTCTGCAGAAATATTTTGTCGTGTTTTTCTACCGAAATATTAATTCTCAACAAAATCTTGCATAATCAGATTTAAAATGGTCATTCGAAAATACTACATTCCAAATAATATAATTGTCCGTTATATTATAATTGTTCATTACAGTATAATTAATCTTTTTATTCCCAGAATATTTCTTTCTAATCACTTAAAATAATCAAAACTGGAAAATAGTAAATCTTTAAAGATCTGCAAGTTTCCATGTCTGTTGAGTTTATTCAAGAATTCAGACAATTCTAACCTGAAACGAATACTCCCGAACACAGTCGATTGCTTCTCGCCCGCCCGATTCAATCTTCCCATTCAAAACATTTCAGTTCTATCAGAAAACATTTCGTTTCTTTCAAACATCAAATTCTAAAACATTCGTTGCAACTCGCATGTGATTGTTTTGCGACGTTGACAGATTTTCACGTTAAAACCTTGAATGTGAGAAAATGTATATGAACATTTGAAGGTTAAATATCAATTTTTAATTACTTGTCAGTAAAATTTTCTTATCGCCGGCAACATTGTTCGACTGGACGTTTATATGCGATCGTTGGGATGTAACTATAACTGCAGACTGTTTTCTCTTTTGAGCGACTTAAAGGTGAATTTATGATAGCTGGTTGTTCAGATTTTGCAAATGTTTTAGAAAAATCACAAAAGATATTTGAAAATTCCTTAATGAGTATAAGGCGTAAAAAACGATTATGATAATTTGGATTTTGTTCGTTAGTGTAATAGTAATATTATTCAAATGATTAAAAGTTAATTTTTTTTCACAAGAAATAGAATGAGTAAACTTGCTTTAGCTCAATACATCTAATTTTACAATTTTGAGTAATGTCTTCAATAATTTGAAGTTGAGACTATTCAAATTAAAATATTTTATTATACAGAAAATACAGTTTGTTTTCATCAATATATTTATTATTTTGCGATTGTAGTTTCGTAGTATTACTAGATTTTCAAGCACATTAGTAAAGAAATTTGTTTTGTTTGAATATAAGTAGGTACTAATAATACGTGAGTAAAAAAAATTTATTTTTCTCCATATTTTGCATTATCACAAACTAACGGACAGATCTATCCACTATTTAAAATATTTTGATAAAAGTATTATGAAATATTCGGAAAAAGTACATATGTCATGAGTTTTTTGCATAATGAATTTGGTTCATTCATTTCACGTTTTTCATTAATTTATTTATTTCAGTAGTAAGTTCAGTCATTTTTCAATATATTTGCGTTGTTAGTGTTTATTTTGCCATTTTTATATTTTTAATTATTCAATTTTGTATTTTTCATTCCGCTGAAAACTTTTCTTCAGACGATAATATTAATTTCCAATAAAATCTTGTATAATGGAATAAAAATGAACATTACATTCGGAAAAATTAAATCGTTTTAACATGAAAGCTTTGCGGTCGTTAAATTAACTTTGAATCTTTTTATTCCCGTCGGAATAATTTCTTCGGATCACTTTAAATAATCAAAATATATGGGAGAAATAAAAATTACCATAAATTTCTCTGATTTATCCAAGAATTCAGAAAATTCCCACCTAAAACGAATGCTTCCGAGCATAGCCGATTGTTTCTCGCCCGCCCGATTCAATCATCAAATTCATTTCAGTTCTATCAGAAAAGATTTCGTTTCTTTCAAACGTCAAATTCTAAAACCTACGTTGCAACTCGCATGTGATTGTTTTGTGACGTTGTCAGATTTTCACGTTGAATCCTGGAATGTGGGAAATTGTATAATAACATTTGAAGGTTAATTATCCATTTTTAATGATTTTTCAGTAATTTTTTTAATCGCCGGCAACATTGTTCGACTGTACGTTTATATGCGATCCTTCTAATGAAACTGCAGACTGCATTTTCTCGTCTTGGCGATTTTAAGATGAATTTACGTTTGCTGGTTGTTCAGGTATTCCAAATGTTTTTGAAAAATTGTAAAAAATGTTTGAAAATTACTCAATGAGTATGGTGTTTGATAATTTTTATCTTGTTTATCAGTATGAGTAGTAATATTAATTTAAATCAATATCGGATATTCTTTATATAGGTCTGCTACCTGGGTAACGTTGTCGACCAAACAGATGAATTACAATGAAACTTAACCTAAAAATCTTACAAACTCTTCGAAATTGATGAATTTTAGGTATGTTGAAGTGTATTATGATCTTTATAGACGAGAAATTCAACATACCATCTTTCCAAAGAGTGCCCGACTCTTCAATATCCATGAAAAATCTCCAAAATACACACTGTAATGTCATTTCAATATCGATATGGCGCTACAGAATCATTCTAATCTTTTATTAGATGTCAAGAATCTAATTAATCAAATCCACAATTCGGATCAATTCTTCTACAATTAAAATATGTTATAACATCTAACAAATTTAGATATGCAGACAGCTAATACGGAGTATGCGCACTAAAGTGAATTCAAATATATGCGCATTCCTCAAATAAACTAATAGATGAGATGATTCCAAATATTAGATAATAACTATAATATTCTTTCAACTGAAAGAACGGAGACGAAACAGTGTTGCGATTTAGATAATAACATGTATTAGACATGCATCAGAATGGCTATAAACATACAACAGTGCAACGATACTTCAATACGTTAAAGTCGGAATGACATCGCAATTATCATTTCGTAGCTTGTACAAAGTTATGTGGAAGAAAACTGATTTGCGCTGTAAATGAAAACAACAACATTAGAAAATATTCTTTATTATAATAATAAATTTTTACGTTTTTTCATTTTTTACTGCTATGAATGGTGGGTATTATTTTGATGAGGATAAGTATAAATTAAATAAAATTACATTGTATATTACATAATATGCATTATTATATTAACGTTATTCATATGAATTTGGATAGAATGAATTATCATTACTCTTCAATATTGTTCAAAATGTTTATTAATTTCTAAACTATTTGGAAGTTATAGTGTGCAAATA
Source organism: Henosepilachna vigintioctopunctata (assembly GCA_030704895.1). Lineage (NCBI taxonomy): Eukaryota > Metazoa > Arthropoda > Insecta > Coleoptera > Coccinellidae > Henosepilachna > Henosepilachna vigintioctopunctata. The sequence continues at coordinate 2,134,035 of JARQZJ010000126.1, forward strand.
TTTTATTTACTTTTTTTATATTCTATTAGCTTTCAGAAAAAGAAGATAAAAAATGAAAATAAATATGACATTTTGAAATTTATTTCTCCTTTATATTTGTCTATAATCCATTTGAATTTAAGATTGTATCAAATCATATTCAAAAGGTTTTGGAAAGGAATGGATTGGTCATAAATTTTTACTTTTTCTGAAATAAATGACTAGAGACAGAAAATATGATGTATTTAGAGTATATTGAAAGTAATTCAGATCTCATTGAGTTTTCTGGATATAAAGAATTGATATTTGTTGAGTAATATTTTTTTGGTACTTCATATTCGTGATAAGTATAAGAATATTCCATTACTGGCAATCCGTAATGAACAAAAACCTTTTTTAACCTTTTCTTGTGTAGGTACGAAATATCTGAATATATTTTATTCATGAAATTAATCAACTTCAAATTGATAAATATTAGATTTTAGATAAAACAGATTTTTTCACGTCCTGTTTTCGAATTTTCGTCTTATTATTGCTTTTATATCAAAAAAATAATAATTCAATAAACACGAAACATTCTTTGTATCAACGGATTTGTAAGAAATATGTTTCAATTTCAATATGTAATTCATTTACAACTAACTTTTTGACAAGATACTTATGTTTTCATTATAAGTAAACTGTTAAATGTCCAAGTTAATAATTGATAATAACAAAAAAATGAAATGATTCGTTCAGTTTGTTTAAAATATCGGTTCTTAACTTCAAGAATATCAGAATGAAGTTGGTTACAAGATAAATCGCTTCATTCGAAATCTAATATGTAAAATCCTCATTCATCAATGTTGAATTCAATTTCTAATGTGGGAGAGATTGTAGTCAAATGTAGTAACAAAATTCATTATAAATAATCAATTTATTTCTTTCTGTTTACACAATAGAGAAGTAGGTGTATTGTTTAGAACTTACATTCGTTCAATTTGAAACCCTTGTTATTACGGAGACTTAGAGCCCTCCGTATACCTAAGCTTTGTCAAATCCAATGAAGGATGGAAAAAAGTATACTTGCTGGCTATAATGACATAAATAGTGAGCTATAAAAAAACGAGTTGATTGAATTATATATGTTTCTCTACGTGCGGTACTATATATCTTAATTCGAAGTCTAAGGATATTTACCTATGTAAACAACGTTAATTTCATAACATCTTGATTGATATCTGCGTAGAGTTTATTAGATCTACCACACGTCAGCCTGATTGCGCTGGTCTGTGAGCTTTCGTTTTATGCTGAACATTTTTATACTCTCTGGTTGATTTGTAAATAATAAATTAGGTTATAAAATTGTATTCTTTGAAAATGGTATTTTCTAATTTCATAATGGATTGATTTTTTAGCAAATGTGCTCATAAATTTAAATTATTCAGTAAACAGCTTATAAGTGTTTGTTTTCAAAGCAGCAGTATACCATAACATGGATTATTCGGAGGAACAAAAAGGAGAGATAGAGGTCTTAGAGTCAATATACTATGGGGATGTGAAGAGTAACTTTTCTATAACACAATATAATACATTATATTCATAGCGTAATTCTGAATTTCAGTTTTAGAGATTGTTCAAGAATAAAGTATATGATAATTAATATAGGTTTCGATATTTGTTGAACTTATCCAATAATTCGAGCAATTCCTACCTAAAACGAACACTCCCGAGCAGAGCCGATCGCTTCCAGCCCACCCGATTAAATCTTCAAATTCAAATCATTACAGTGCTTTCGTTTCTTTCAAATATCTAATTATAAACCTACGATGCAACTCGCATGTGAATGTTTTGTATCGTTGACAGATTTGTCATATTAAAACCTGGAATGTGAGGAAATATATGATTACATATGAAGGTTGAATATCCATTTTTCATAACATTTTAGTAGAAATTTTTCATGGCCGGCAACATTGTTCTATTAGACGTTTACATGCGATCGTTGGAAGGAAGCTGCAGACCGCGTTTTCTCTTCTGGAAGATTTTAAGAGGAATTCAAAATTGCTGGTTGCTCAGATTAGCCAAGAGTTTTTGAAAAATTATGGAAGATTTTTGGAAATTTTTGAATGAGTATTTTTTAATATTATATTTGTTATTTTGCAACTGCAGTTTCGTAGCATTGCTACATTCTCTAGCACCGTAATAAAGAATTAGTATTGTTTGAATATAAGCAATAATGATAAGCATAAGTCAGAAAAAGACATTTTTTTTCTATAATACTATGCATTATCGCAAATTGTCGATAATGCATAGCATTTAATTCGTCGATGGACGAATCTATCCAATATCTGAAATAATATGACAAAAGTATGATTAAATATTTGTAATATCTTTCATATTTCATGACTTGTTTTTTAATGAATTTGGCTCATTAATTTCAAGTTATTCATCAATTGATTTATTTCAGTTGTAAGTTCAGTCAATTTTCAATGTATGTTGGTTGTGTTTATATTGACATTTTTATATTTTCTAATATTCAACTTTGTATTTTTCCTACTGCTGAAATATGTTGTTGTATTCTCCGGCCAAAATTTTAATTTTCAACAGAAATTCCATTTAAGATAGAAATGATCATTCGAAAAAAAATTATCATATTGATATAAAAGCTTTGCGTTCATTAAATTCACAATTAATATTTTTATTCCTATGGCAGTATTTATTTCGAACCAATTTTAATATTCAAAATCTGTGAGAAATGAAAAAAAGATAAATTCCTTTGATTTATCCAAGAATTCAAGTCTCTGCGATCATGTTAATCCGCAAATGTTAGGATATGAATGATTTTGTTTGATGCGAATAAACTTATTATTATTCAGACAATTCCAACCTAAAACGAATGTTCCCGAGCAGAGCCGAACGCTTCCAGCCCGTCCGATTCAATCTTCACATCAAGTCATTTCAGTTTATCAGAAAAGCTTTGGTTTCTTTCAAACATCAAATTCTAAAACCCTCGTTACCACTCGCATGTGATTGTTTTGTAACGTTGACAGATTTCCGCGTTAAAACCTGGAACACCAGAAAAAGAATGAGTTCATTTGAACGTTAAATAAGCATTTTTAATGACTTTTCAGTAGAATTTTTTATCGACGGCAACATTGTTCGATTGGACGTTTCTAGCGATACTTCGAATGAAACTGCAGATTGCGTTTTTTGTTCTGGACGATTTTAAGATGAATTTACGGTTACTGGTTGTTCAGATTTTCCACATATTTTTCAAAAATTATAAAATTTGTATGAAAATTCGTTAATGAGTATATTTTATCATTATATTTATTATTCTGCGCCTGCAGTTTCGTAGTATTGCTACATTTTTGGCAAATTATTGAAGAAATTAGGATTGTTTGAATAATATTTATAATAGTAATAATAAGTTTAAAAAAAATTAATTTTTTGTATAACAAACTAACCGATGAATCTTTCCAATATTCAAAATATTTTTGAATGTAAGTGGAAAGAAATGTTTATAATATCTTTTATAATTCATGACTTATTCTTTTTAATGAATTTAGTTCATTCATTTCAGGTTTTCATCTATCTATTTATTTCAATAGTAAGTTCAGTCAATTTTCAATAATGTTGGTTGTGTTTATTTTGACGTTTTCATGTTTTCTAATATTCAACTTTGTATATTTCCTTCTGCTGAAATATCTTGTTGTTTTCTTCAGACTAAATGTTTATTTTGAACAAAACCTTAGCAAATCATTTCGAAATTATCATCAAAAATAATAAAATAATTTCAACATAAATGCTAAAGGTGAATCTTTTATTCCTGTCGGAATATTCATTTCGAATCACTTTGAATAATCAAAATCTGTGTGAAAAATATAGAGTATGATAATCCTTATAATAATTCAAACAATTCCAATCTAAAACGAACACTCCCGAGCAGAGCCGATCGCATCCAGCCCAACCGATTTAATCTTCACATTCAAATCATTTCAGTGCTTTCGTTTCTTTGAAACAATAAATTCTTAAACCTTCGTTGCTACTCGCATGTGATTGTTTTGTGATGTTGACAGATTTTCACGTTAAAATCTGGAATGTCAGAATATGTTTACATTTTTGAAGGATAAATATCCATTTTTAATGACGTTTCAGTAGAATTCTTTTATGGCCGGCAACATTGTTCGATTGGACGTTTACATGTGATCGTTAGAATGTAACTAAAGATTTCTTCTGTGGAAAATTTTAAGATGAATTTACGATTGCTGGTTGTTCATATTTGTAAAGTTTTAGAAAAATTTTAAATGATATTTGAAAATTTTTCAAAGAGTACATCGTATAAGATATATGATAATTTTGATCTTGTTTATTAGTACGAGTAGCAACAATATTTTAAATAAATATCAAACATTCTATCCCCAAAAAATGAAAAGAATGAATTTTTTTAACTCTGATAATTTTAATATTTGTAACTTATGAATAATGTTCAATATAATTCAATGTTGAAATTATTCAAATTGAAATATTTTGACTACATGATGAGATATTTATAATATCTTTGTTTTTAATTATGATAAATTAACTTTCTAATTAATTTCGCTTTTTAATTGTTTATGAATTTTATTATTAATCTATTTAATTGAAAAAATTTGAACATGTGATTATTTTATCTTCAATCGTAATAAAGAATTATATATTTTCTACTTTCCAATACCTTTCAATTTTTCTTTCTACAGGAATTTTACTTCGTTTACTTCAGACGAAATGTTATATTGGACATAACCTAAACTAATCTTATAAAAATGATCATTCGAAAAAATAAAATCGTTTCAATGTAAAATCTTTGCGGTCACTAAATTAACTGTAATTTTTTTTCATTCTCGTCGGAATATTCATTTCCAATCACTTTGAATATTCCAAATATGTGTGAAGAATAAATAATATGATAATCTCTATGATTAATGTAGGTTTCGATAATTGAGTTTGATTAGGAGAGAGTCATCATTAGGAGACAGTTTATTTTTATTTATTTTATAGCGTTGTTATATTTTAGGCGTTGTTGAGTTATGCGCTTACCAACACATTTTGAGATTCATTTTTTTTTATTATAGATTTTTATATTATAGATGAAAATAGGAAAGTTGATATTAATTCTTAGTTAATAAAAGAAAACGTTCTTGGTTTTTTTAAGCAATTTATGAGACTCAAGTTACTGAATAACAAATTAAATATTTTTAGGAACAATAAATCAACCGAATCGAATGAATCAATCAAATAAAGGGTGTTTTTTTTAGAGGTATAGAACTTTAAATTGCAATAAATCAACGATGGATCATTCGATTGACAAGAATTTTTTTTATTCGAAAGATAATCTTGTGGCATTACATTTTAAATATGATTTCTGGCATATGACCGCCACGGCTGACTCGGATGTAATCTGGACATCCAATTTTCGATGACTTTTTCCAACATTTGTGGCCGTATATCGGCAATAACACGGCGAATATTGTCTTCCAAATGGTCATGCGTTTGTGGCTTATCCGCATAGACCAATGACTTTACATAGCCCCACAGAAAGTAGTCTAGCGGTGTTAAATCACAAGATCTTGGAGGCCAATTCACAGGTCCAAAACGTGAAATTAGGCAGTCACCAAACGCGTCTCTCAATAAATCGATTGTGTCACGAGCTGTGTGACATGTTGCGCCGTCTTGTTGAAACCACAGCTCCTGGACATCATGGTTGTTCAATTCAGGAATGAAAAAGTTAGTAATCATGGCTCTATACCGATCACCATTGACTGTAACGTTCTGGCCATCATCGTTTTTGAAGAAGTACGGACCAATGATTCCACCAGCCCATAAAGCGCACCAAACAGTCAGTTTTTCTGGATGTAACGGTGTTTTGGCATACACTTGAGGATTATCTTCACTCCAAATGCGGTAGTTTTGTTTGTTGACGTAGCCATTCAACCAGAAGTGCGCTTCATCCAAATTGGACGTAGTGCGCGATACGTATTCCGCACAGAACCATTATTTTCGAATTAAAATTGCACTATTTGCAAGCGTTGTTCAGGTGTGAGTCTATTCATGATGAATTGCCAAACCAAACTGAGAATAAATCACTTCTTAGCTGTTACATCCTTTTGAGCCGGGCCATCAAATAAGATATCTTCATCCTGTAACGAAAAATTAGAAATAAAAAAAAATCAAGTTGGGTACCCCCATAAAAATGTGAGTGTTATAAAAAAAATTCCAGTATTCACAAAATTCACACGTATAGAAAAATGAAAAAATAAACAATCAAAATGGGGTCGTTCATAAAAATGTGAGTGGTATAAAAAATATTTCTGATATTCACAAATACGTATAAAAAAATAAAAACAATCAAGTTGTGGTCGTTCATAAAAATGTGAGTGGTATAAAAAATATTCTTATATTCACAAAATACGCATAAAAAAAATGAAAAAACAAACAATAAAGTTGGGGTCGTTTATAAAAATATGAGTATTATAAAAAATACGTATAGATATTCACAAAATACGTATAAAAAAATGAAAAAATTATCAAGTTTTTGAAAAAACTTGAAAAACAATCAATTCAAAAAAATACCACAAATTAGTAATTTGAAAAAGTTATTCAGATATTTAATTAGTAGATGATTATTTACATCGATTTGACGACAAACGGAAATCTGAAAAAATATAATATCATGGTTATTGTATAAGTCTATGTAGAGTTTTTTGGTAAAATCAGTGGATTGATATATATTAAAATCAATTAAATTATTTTCTATTCCTCCTTCATCGATTTCTGAAATTTATTACATCTTGTTCTTCATTTTGAATTACATATTGAATAAAATCTTACCTTTTTCCATAAGACGCCATCTAGAGTACCACGGTATACAATTTTAACACGTGTAATTATTTTTGGTTCTATATAATTTACAATCAACCAACAAAGCGACAGATTAGAGAAAACAAAGGTCAATCTACTCTGCTGATTTAGGAAACATAATAACAGAAAAAATATAAATATCTCCGAAAACTCAAATATTGAGAAACATAATTTAAAAATCAAACTAAATCAAACATGTCAATTGACACTCTGCGGCCCACGTAAGATTTCCAAGGAACTTCAGTATGGGCTCAATGGGTGAGGCCAGGAATGAATCGATCAACCATTTAGAATTTTCTTAACTAGGCCACAATTGAATCACCATTAAAAAAAACAAACGCTATCAAGAATGAACATTAACTTCAAATATTGTCATATTCTTCAAATATATATATGAGAAAGAAACATTTAAATTTAAAAATGGAAATTGTAAATATTTACGACATGCATAACTGCAGTCTACGCCACTGGACATTTTCACTTCGCGGGTTAAATATAAACACCACCATCCAAAAATAGGTAAGAAATACCCCATACCCTAAAAGATAGTTAGCTGTCCCTTAGTAGGCTGTGAACAAATGAGTCTTGAAATTCTGTTCTTTTTGTCAATCCGAAAATAACCTAATTGTTAATAACCTGCCTACCTCTTGTGTGATTCATTACTGTTTGTATCCGAGAAGTTGCATTTACCAATTGCCATAATAACACTCTTTACATCTAAACAATGAGTCCAACTGTTGTAACAATGCGAAGTTCTGGTGATAATGGAATCGGCTGTTGTTGTTTCAAATGTTGTACTTGTTTACATTTTAACTTTTTGAAGACTGAAATTGGAGTGCTCAAAATACTCGAAGTCGTAAGTACATTTCAGTACGTTCAATATTATTCAGTAATGATATATTTGTTTGTTTTCATTGTCAGCTGTTGGAAATATGTATGCAACACAATATACGAAGTAAGGTTAATTTTCTAGTCCTTTCAATGTCATTCAAGCATAGGGGAATTTATTTGTTATAAAAAGGAGATAAATACCGAATTATTCACTCGGATATTATTTGTATAACAACAGTTAGTTGGAAATCCTACTTTATGAGTTCAGTTAAACGATTATTTGACTTTTAATATCCAATATTTTATGAACACAAAAAATAATTATATTTTATACTTATATGAATTTATTTATTAGCCATTCACTCATTGTGGATTTCTAGAATTTTATTATCATACATAAATTGTACTCACCATTATTTTCCTATGATAATGCAGTTCTAGTCAAATGAATGATTTATATTGTAAATTATACCAAAGGAAATGAATTCCATTGCTTTCTTCCTTTCACTTAAAAACTCATTACACAATTATTCAACAAGTCATTTGAGTAGAAATAATTATTTTCGTTCTATTATCTCCCGTAGAAATATTTAAATATTAGTTATTCAATTTTAAATTAGTTTGACCACAAAAACACTGGATAAATCTATGGTTTGAATATATAAGTGTCACGGTAGAATTTCAAGTCGTCTCTTTTCGAACAGCAAAATGATCAAGTGAGTACAACGAAGTATATAAATATAAAGTAATATGAATCTATAATAATAAGTAAATATATTACATACTCATATAAACCTTTTCGAGTAACCAGTTATCCAGAATTTCTTTATACGAGGTATTAAAATAAAATTCAAAATATTATTTAAATAAACGCATAATTTAGTAAAATATTTCAATAAGAATTTGTATAATAGATTTTTTGAAGTCTTTATCAAGATTTCCGTGTAACAATTTTTCAAATATATATAAATATTTTATTGGAGACTCAAAAATCATAACTACGTTAGTGGAAATTTCTTAATATTCAAACTTTTTCAATATTTTCAGATACTTGGAATGATATGCCATTCTTTGGTTTTAAATTTCGGAATGCAATACGCTACAACCATTGGTACATCATATCAATCTTTTTTAACCACAGCATCGTGGTGTTCTATGACAACAGCATTATTGATATTTTGTTATATTGTTTGTCCTCGATCTCTAGGCTTGATACGCCAATCAATATTTGTAAGTATATACCTACAGAAATTTCAATTTAAAAATTTTCCATTTGGTAATTAATTTCGCAGGAAACAGCCTTCAATACCATAGCAGCTTTTAGTTATATTTTGGCATGTTCCTACTTGGGATATGCTGTTCATATGTTCCTTCAACCTCTTGCAATAGTTTCTTCGATGATCCAAGCGTATCCAGCTGTCAGTACAGCATACGTAAGTCTTCTTTAACTTTTGCTTCGTAATTCTTATATTTTTTCTGATATAACTCAAAATTTTTCTCCAATCCTTAGAAAATACTTACTTTCCTACAAGAAGATTTGAAATATTTGCAAATAATGAAACACCAAAATTATTCTAGAGTTCTAATTTATTTTCACCACTTGTCTCTGTTACCTTTTCTATTTTTATATATGTATTATTTGTAGATACTTGGTACCTTCGTTGCTCTGCTCTATGGATATGATGCTTGGAAATCTTGGACGATTTATAGAAATTTCAGATGATTTCATTGATAGTTCTGAAATTGAACTACATTCGTTATATATACTCTACATTCTGTGGTAAGCAAACTTATTGAAAAACTCTATGGATATAAATACATTTTCTGTTTCAGATTTACCATATTTAATTATTGCAGATAATCTGATAAGAGTTAAGATTTGTGGGCGTGTAATACCATTAGTATGATAAGCTCGCATTTGTGATCTTGAATATTTTGACTGAATGTGTGAGATAAATAAAGATTTTTCATTGTGTTCTACATTTTATCTTCTTTTCAATAAATAACATATACTCGTACACCAGCAGTGGAAGATATTACAAGTAGGTACGTCAACATTGACATTCATACTCATGTATTGGCCTAGCGCCATCTATTGAATGCAATCAGGCATTAGTTTTTCATTAAGGTTTGACGACTACTATACGGAGGGCTAGAAGTAATTAACTGGATTAGTGTTGATCAGTCTTCTCTCTTGAAATTAGTCTTAATGATGAGCTGACCTCTCGAAACATGTTGACTCAACGTTAAAATTTACATGGAATTCAAAATGGTAATCAAGGACATTTGAAAAAAGGAACATGACTTCAAACATATCAATCCCTAAGATAGTTTAACCTTCTGATGGTAACTCCTAGTAAAAAAAATAAACAAACGTATGATACAAAAAACTGATTCATACATTACTATCTATAATAATAATAATAATAATAATAATGTTTATTTGTCCTGTATGACATTACAATATGTATAGGATACGTCAAGAATATGATTTACAATTACAATTAAACAATTTCAGTAGAAAAATACTCTTGCAAGGAATAAAAACAATTGAGTAATTAGATTCTGCAAACTTCCTTCTTAAATTTCGACCGACTCAAGGACTTGATGTGGTTAGGAAGATGGTTGAATAACTTGATGCCCACATATGTTGGACAGGATTCAAATTTAGATGTTCTGTGAGTCGGAATAGAGATGGTGAAATTATGCCTCGTGCTGTAGCTGTGGAAACTAGAAGTTGTATCAAGCTCGAGCAGTTTACTGCGAACAAACAGCAGACACTGTAAAATGTATATACATGGCAGCGTCAGGATCTTGTGTTTGATGAAAATCGGCCTGCATGATTCTTGTGGCTTCAGGTTGAAGATCAATCGAATACATCTCTTTTGCGTTAAAAAAATTCTGGCACTCAATGTCGAATCGCCCCATAAGACTACATTGTACTTTAAGTGGGTGAAAACCAGAGCATAATAAGCAGTAAGCACCCATCCAGAGGTAGCGACTTCTTGAGTCGACTGATACCAAAAAATGAACTATTCAATTTTTTGCTGAGATATTCAACATGACAATGCCATCTCAAATATCTGTCAACGTGCACACCTAAAATGTTAACGCTGCCAGCTGACTCGAGTTCATGGTCTCTATACTCAGTAACAAAAGGTGCATGTAATAGATTCCCGCAGTTGAAAATGGATAACTTGAGTTTTCCCTAAATTCAGCATAAGAGAGTTTCGGTAACACCAATCTGAAAATTGCTTGATAAGTCCCCTGCATTTCCTAAGATCCTAATATAAGATCCTGCATTTACTGTCAAGCTCGCTCCTTGTCTTGGCTGATACCCCCATAGTCGTGTCGTCAGCGAAAAGAGTGATAGACTCAGCTTTAACATAATCTTGAACATCATTTACAAATAATAAAAATATTAAGGGTCCCAAAACAGAACCCTGAGGTACTCCCATGGATAGGGGATAGTTTTCAGATCTATGATTTTTATTTTCAACGAATAGATGACGGTCAGACAAAAAACTAGATATCCAATTCAAAAAAAAAAATATTCAAAGTACTCTGCCCAGTGGCGGATAAACAAAATATTTGGGGGGGGGGGGGGGGGTCAATACCAAAGTAATGTTATATAATTTAGATAATAAAGTAGTTATGTATACTCAATGTTGCACGTTAGTTTTCAAGGCAAATTATAACTAGCTTATTTCAATATTGTTTCAAAACGGTGAAACAAAGTAACACAAGTGAAGGAAAAAACAGGTCAAAAAAATTATAAAGACTTATAGCGGTTAACAATATTCAGAGAGATTATAGAACAAAGTGCAAGTTTCTTAGTGTACTTGAGAATTCATCAATAAATTCCTGGTCACCTACAATAATATCCCTGTGGATGGAAAGTGAAGCTACTCCGTTAAAACTATTTTCAGATGTGCTGTTTCTTAAGTAGGTCTTCGATCTTCCCAGGCTGGATAAAGATCTCTCCACGAGAGGCAGGAAGAGCTGGCAGAAGTTTGAAGAGGATATAAATGTTAGAGAAGAAAGTCCTACCGCAATTTACGGGAGATCCAATAGCACTACGGCCTCTTCCTTCTTCCCACAGGAAGAGGCCGTAGACGACGTTGAATTTTACCAACAGAACTGCTTACCGATCACTCGTGACCCGATCATCTATTAGATCTTTCAAATTACGACAATTCACATAAGTTTTGAATGAAAAAATAAAGATTCCTTTCACATAAATTAATTTTGTATTAAACTGTCTGATTTTGGAGGGGCCTCGGCCCCCTAGGCACTCCCTTATATACGCCCCTGACTCTGCCACACTATAGTATGCCTTTAATAAGAGCCAAGACTTAACTCTCTTCTTAAACTTAAATGATCATTTAGTGCTTTCAAATTTGACTTTAAATAGGTTGAAGTCTTTATTACTCCAGAGTATATTAAAGATAGAATATGTAAAACACTAATATTTGAATTTTTAGAAATTAGGAAGTGGATATATTTTATTCGGTTTTTACAATAATGCAAACGATTCAACAATAAGGTAATTTTTGAATGAATGTTGAAATTTTTCAAGTTACAATGCCAGAATAATTTATTGATGATTGTGAACACAAATTGCTAGAAACAATTACAAAAAGTTAACGTTAAACCTTTTGTAAATTTCTCAAAGTCAATTTATTTGTATTAAGTAGTTTTGAAATCTCCCTGTATGCAAAATCATCAGATAAATCATTTCAGTTCAAACAGAAAAATAAATATTTTTAATTTTGTGAATAAATTCTCAAAAATTGTATTGTCGACGTCAGGCAATAATGCTTATCATAACAGTTTAATAGCAAATTTTATCAGAGAATGCTTTTTATTGAATTTCATAGGGAGTTCTTCTTTTCTACAAAAAAAGGAAACAAAATTATAAAGAAACCTAAATATATTATTATTATTATTCAAAAGATATTGGAAACTTTACAATTTAACAATGAAAAAATATTTATATCTTGATAAACTTCTGTTGAGTAAAGATCTTTTTTACAAAAAACCTAAAGTTTTCAAAATTAAGCATATTGTTCATATTCACATGTCAGAACCGTCTAGAAAGATAATTTGTTAGGTATATGATGCGGTGAATTGACAAATTCCGCTGTTGCACTTTACCACAATAGAAGGATGTTTCTAATCTATTCCACAGTGATAAACGTGGAATACCGTTCACACCGGCAACACCGTTCTGTTCCCTACGCTAAGATTACTTAGTTGAAAGAAAACGCGAAATACATACTAAAACTACATATTTTAGATGATAGATTCTGCTTTCGAGACACGAGCCGAGTGATTCCGAATATATCCGATTGTAGACCGATTAGATTTATTCGGAATACCCTTCTTGCTGACCATATTGAAATCATCCTGTTGAAATCATTTTCGAATACAGAAGTTTTCTCTTAAGAAAAGAGTCTCTTTTTTAAGTGAAAACACTGACACATTTACTGCTGATATGAAAACTCATTTTATACATAATTTACTTGAATTTCTTTTTGTTTTACTTTAGCAAAACGATTAATTTTCCAATCCATATTTACCAGAATCTTTTATACAGATTACTGGAAATATAGAGGAAGAAAAATTCAAAATATCTTACATTTACTTATTTGTTATTTCTAGAAGTTAATGGAATAAAATAATTGAGTGATATCTGAATATAATATATTCATAAAATTACTTCTAATTACTTTGAAAATCAATCAACATAAAATGTAATGAAGAATATGGATTTTGAAGCATATCCTTCTAAATATTAGTAATAAAAATGAAACAAAATGTAATTTAATATAATGTACCTATACTTCTCAGAATATTTGAGTGATAATTCCATAAAAGGTGAAAATTTATTATTATCATTTCAATATAGGTGAATTAATAACTTGAGAGAGTAGAGTTATCCTTTCATTTACAGCTTACATCAATTCAGTTGTATTCTAAGTACATTTCAAGGCGTTAAATTGATGAAATTAACATGAACATTACCTTTTATCGTTTCTTTTACATCGCATGTCAGTCCGGTTATATTCAAAATAAATTTTAATTAGAGGAGATTTACAATGAATAGCCAAATTGAAGGTGATTACGCTGTTGTATTTATACCGCAATACTAAGACATCTCTAATATATTCTTTGATATTCATTCTGCTAAATGGCAACGCGGCTCAGTCCACACGTGTGTATTCTTTCAGGTGAAAAAGAATTAATTCTTGATGTTTAATAATCGTCTCACGGCATCGTTTATTTCACGATTGCGCATGCGTTTCAATTTGACATAACTCTATGCGACATGCTCGTTTAACTGTTTGAATTTATGTAAGAAATTGGTTTGAATTTTAGTCGTGAAAAGTTGAAGTTATGATTTGATTTTTCAGCTTATTGATGACCAAAGTAAGAGTAAAAACAATTGATTTTTTACCAATATATCAATATTGCAACTGCTTCATTTATACCAATATTTCAGCAGTTTTCAAGAAAACAGCAGACATTTTTATGGTGGTATTCTTTTATACAAAACTATGGTAAACGAGCTCAAAAAGACCTCTCTGTTTGTGTTATTTATTTTTCTAGGAGGTAATGTAGAAATGAATTCAGGTAATATTTGAATCACAATATGAAGTCCAAAATCAAAATTCAAATTTCTAGATCATACAATCGCATTTTAACGTTGATATTTGTAAAAACACTTTTATTTAAAAATTGAAGTTTCCTCATAACGATTTTATTCAAAGTATATAAAAAGATTTCAGGTTTAAAAAATTAAATCACATATGTATATATTTCTGTGAAGCATCACAGAAATAGATAAAGTTTTATTCATAAACCAGAAAAACGTATCCGTCAATACGCTAGAGAAGGAACTGGACTTCAAAATTTTTAGGTTTCATGTCAAACAAACAAATCTTGCCGTATTATCAAAACGAAACAGCGACATGATTATTTATCACAAAATTTGCAGGATAAGATGATTTTATCGATTCCCTTAACAATGGTTATATAAATGAACAATGAGGTCGTCGTCCATTGTAACAATTCAAAGTGAAGCTGAAAACATTCCACGCAACAGTTGTTGTTGCTGTTGCTGTGGTTGTCTTCGCCTGGATTTTATGTCCAGTGAAATTGGAATAATCAAAATTCTTGAAGTTGTAAGTACATTCCTTACAATAAATATTACTGATCATGCATTTACGTCGCATATTATAGTGCAAATTATACTGTGATCTCTATCTGTGTCTCCTTTCTTTATTGTTTGTTGAATGGTCTTCTACACAGCCTAACTCTACTTACAAGCCATGAACTAGGAAATCTGGCAACATCCAAGCAAGACCCACAAATAATGATGCTGTAATGGCGTTGTAATGGTTTCTGGTCATTGCTGCTAAATAAATCGCTATTTAACGAGAGAAATAACATTCAAATCCAAAAATAAGTTGTGAAAAGTGCTATTGTTTGAAGTTGTGAAGAACAAGCAAAAGAAATTTTCCGCAAATGTCTTATATAAACAGGCATATAGTTGGAGGCTTCATCTTTATTTGTTAAAGAGTTCATTGATTTGAAAGAATACAGTGTAGTACCATTGATCTCATTCTGAATTATGAAGTTTAAGTCATCTACATCCTTATTCTTAGCCGCCAAAATTGTTCGTTCACTCATTCATTATTTTTGTGGTTAATCAATCCGCTCGATTCATCGATAGGTACGCTACCATTACCGATATTCAGTAATTGTTCAGAGAAATCTTCAGCAGATGTATCGTTCAGCAATTCAATTCTCATGTTAGTTGTCAGCTGAAGTTTCTTTCGTCGTTTATTTCGTCGCAATTGTTCTTGGAATTACTGGCAGTGTTTGACGGAAAGCTCCAGACAGTAAAGTCATTGCGCCTCCAAATCATATCGAGTCATTGTGTAGATCTTTCAATGTTCGGAGAAGTGCTTCCAATGCACGTTTATGTGCATTCGTCCCAGATGATGATTTTCGATGCTGATAAAACTTTGACAATTGCGGAGTGTTTTGCAATATTACATGTTGATTCTTCAATAGTTTGAAGATTTAACTGCAATTTTAATGCTGAATGAAAATTACTTCTAACAATGTAATGTGGCTGCTATTCCAGAGGAAGCAACTGTAACCTCAATGTTTGATATCGTACGAACAGTGGCTAAAACCACTGACATGAGGCATGTCTTACCAGTTCCACCAGGGGCATCCATAAAATATAAACCACCATTTCCATCATCAATTACCTTCATCAATGTATCATAAACTTCCTTAAGGAATTGTTGTGTTAACATGGAAGACATGTGTTAACACATGTCTTCGATAAATATCAAAGCCCGATTATGATCCTCATTCATCCCAAATCTTACAAGAATTTGATGTAAAATGTCTTCCGACACATGTATATACGTCTTATTATACCACGTTTTATGTCACGTCCGACGGGAACGTAATAAAAAGTATCCTATGTCCTTCTCCTCGTTCTAAGCTACCTCCCCACCAATTTTCAACCAAATCAGTTCAACCG
Organism: Henosepilachna vigintioctopunctata; assembly: GCA_030704895.1. NCBI lineage: Eukaryota > Metazoa > Arthropoda > Insecta > Coleoptera > Coccinellidae > Henosepilachna > Henosepilachna vigintioctopunctata. The sequence goes on from JARQZJ010000126.1 coordinate 2,150,290, forward strand.
TTCTTGAGTTATGAATAATGTAATTAACACGACTTTCTTTTATGTATATATGGATGTCGACTCTACTTAGATGAAGTGTATTAATCTTTATTACTCACTTAAATTGTTTCTATTTACAGATTCTTGGATGGATATGCCACTATTTGGTTTATAAATTTGGAATCAGATATAGTGCCAGCATCGGATCATCATACGAACCCTTCTTAACAATAGCATCATGGTGCTTTATGACAACTTCGTTATTGATATTTTGTTATGTTATTTCTCCCCGAGCTATCCTTTTAATACGCCAGTCAGTATTCGTAAGTTCCAATCCTAATTGCCAACTATTCGCATCTTTACTAAATTTTTCAGGAAACCGTTTTTAACACAGTAGCTGCTTTTAGTTATATATTCGCATGTTCTTATCTAGGATATGTTGTTCATAAGTACTTACCCCCCAGTGAATTGCTTCAATCAATGATTCGAGTGTATCCCGCTTATGTAAGTTTAAACTATTTTGTTTTCATATTAACGAATAGGTACGTTCATCTATTAACGTTCAACGATTTGCACTTTAATATTTATTATTTTCAGATTCTAAGTAGCTTCATTGCTTTGATATATGGATTGGAAGCTTGGAAATCATGGATAATTTACAGAAAGTTCAACTAAATTTATTTCACAGTTATTAATAAATTCATAAATTTTTCATTATTTTTATCATAGCGCACTTTGCGTTGCGTTATTAAAAAAAATATTTTTATACTGTATTCCATTTATTATGTTTGCCGTAAATATTAAATTCCATATTAAAATACAATTCTTCATATATTTCATGATTTTTTATCTGTTGGAATATTAATTGCACAGCCTAACTCTACTTAGTTAGTAAGTAGAGTTAGGCTGTGATTAATTGAATGAGTTGTAATGCAATTTTATTTTTTCTTTTTTTCGTGGGTACTTTTGGTATGCTATTACACAGTGACGGATTTAGGCTTACTGCCGCCCTAGGCCCCGTTCGATGTACCGCCCTTTTTGAAAAATGAACTTCATTAATTTTGATCCAATATTTTTGTTTAAAAATAACTTTATTTATTTAAATAAAAATTTTTAATATAACTAATAAACGTTATTACAAATAAATAAGTTATAAACTTAAGACCGATAAATAATAAATATTTTTTATAAAAATAAATCTGAACCAATTTTTAAAATTGACTGTCTTTACTTTTTTTTGCCTCTAAAATTTTGGCGTTTCAAAAATTTTGCCGCCCTTAAAATTATGCCGCCCTAGGCCCGGGCCTCATGGGCCTAGGCCTAAATCCATCACTGCTATTACAGAAAGTAATAGTGAAGTAACCAACTGTGAAAATGTAAAATAATTACTCAAAGTTTTGTATAATATCAAATATTTAATAGTTATGTATTCAATTTCTTTTTGATAATTGATGAGGCCGATACTTGAAAAAAAAATAATATCCATAAAAAACAATATTTAGAATTTTCTCATAATTTAATATAAATACGCATGTCGACGTTTCGAAGTACTCCTTCTTTATCAAATGCTGGATTAATACTGAGTATTTATCAGTACTAATACTCAGTATTACTGAGCTTAACTCAGTATTACTGAGTATTAAGTTAATACTCAGTAGTAATCCAGCATTTGATAAAGAAGTGGTACTTCAAAACGTCGTCATGCGTATTAATATTAAATTATGAGAAAATTCTAAATATTGTTTTATTATCAATTTCTTTTATATAATAAATTTACTGAAGGCAAAGCGAAAATAATGGAACGTGTGTAAAGATTAAAAATCAAGCAGACGTGTTTTCACAACCAATGTTTATTTATTTTTCAAATGATCTGTCAAATCATAATCTGCAACGACAGATAACCTCAAACAATATTTTCTGTTTTGAACAATGGATTTTGCTTGATTATTTGAATTTGTTTATCTTCTTGGTATACAATCTTCATTCGGAATTTCAGCCCTCATATCTCTTGCGTCGTTACAAAGTATGAGATCGAATTGCTGAAAAAATACCATTCGAAATGAAATTGTTTCGGCTATTAGTCCACCAAAAAAATTTTAGTGGTACGATATTTTTGTTATAAAATTGATTGAATCATTGATGGATCATTATCGTTGTAGATGAAGATCTTATCATTAATCCTAAGGATCTCCCTGAAGCTAAAACAGGGGACATTGTTGAAATATATCATCCACCTCCTGAGAATGAGAAAGGAAAGAAAGCTGAGGAGGAATTTCCTCGTCTGCTATTGCAAATTAAAACCCTCTCAGAAGATTCATTGCAATCAAGAAGTAAAAATGAGGGTATATTATAAATTTGTGTGTAGTATTTTGTTGCTATTTTGTTTTATTATAGATACCCTCAGTGTTGAACAAAGTATAGCAACTACCTTCTTATTGAAAATTTATAATATTGTATCAGTTAGAATAGTAAACCCTGCTGATGTGGCCTTAGATTCAATGGAATTAACTTTTAAAGATCAATACATGGGCAGATCTGAGATGTGGAGACTGAAAAATCATTTGGTAAGACAAAATATGATAACGTTGAGAAAAATTACAAAAGTACAAAAATTTATTCCTCAACTGATTTATATTCCTGAGAAATCCTTCATAATCTTGAGAAATAAAATGTTATGTATAAAGAATTATGTTGTGATACAATCTTACTTTCACTTTTAGACAAACACTTGTATGTACATAAATAAGAAAATAGAATTTTGTGGGGGAGCTATTCGTTGTCAGGTTTACGAAATGTGGGCTCAAGGTGAAAGGGTTGCATGTGGAGTAGTTACAGAAGACACTAAAATTGTATTTCGATCTTCTACTTCTATGGTATATCTCTTTCTTCAAATGTCATCAGAAATGTGGGATTTTGATATCTATGGAGATCTCTACTTTGAAAAGGCTGTGCATGGCTTTTTAGCTAATCTATTCGCCAAATGGAGGAAACAGGGAAGTAATCATGAAGTTACAATTGTGTTATTTTCTAGGACTTATTATGAAGCATCTAATTTAGAGCAATTCCTCATCATATGAGAGAATGTCTACAAAAAGATTACAAAGGAAGATTTTATGAAGACTTCTATCGGTGAGAATTCAAAACCTCAAATGTTTTCTTATATGTAGCAATTGAGCAAATATTTCTATCCATTTTATTTCTATTAACACTTATAAAACACATAGTAGTAGTGAATAGTATCTTCATTTCTCATTTTTTAGGGTTGCTGTTCAAAATGAAAGATATGATGATTGGTGTGGGATTTTGGTTCAGCTCAGGAAAATATTTTCGGAATATTTAAAAATTGTATTGGAATATCATGCTAGACCTAATGTAACTATTCCAACTGCTACAAATAGTACGGCTGCCCAAGGAAACTTCTTGGAAGTATTGAATATGTCATTAAATGGTCAGTTATGGTTAAAAATTACTGTTTTAATATGAAAATTCAAAGTATTTAAATGTAACAATGGTATTTAGTTTTATTTTATAGACTGACACATTTTTTTTTTAGTTTTGAAAAGCATTATTTGGAGCGAAGTTTTGACAGAACTGGTCAGATAAGTGTAGTAATAACGCCTGGTGTTGGTGTTTTTGAGGTAGATAGAGAGCTTACAAATATCACTAAACAGAGAATAATTGACAATGGTGTAGGAAGTGACCTTGTATGTGTAGGAGAACAGCCTCTACATGCTGTTCCTTTATTGAAGGTTATTCAGAATATAATAAGTATATAAGAATACAAAAGTTTAAAAAGTGAAAAAAGTTTTAAAAGTTCAAAAAGTACTGAATTAAGAACATAACGGAATTTTGCAAGCTGTAATAATACTTGTTAGACATATTGTGATATTGAAAATGTATTTGTACTATTTTGTTTACAGTTCCATAATAAAGATGTGCAAGAAAATGTACCTGATGACTATTCCATGCCCCATTGGATTAATTTGTCATTTTATTCCACAAATAAGAAGATACCTTATTCAAGTTTTATACCTAGAATTAAATTGCCTCCGATTTCCAATAGTATTAAGAAGAAACCTGTAACTGAAGATGAATATATTCACAATTCTTTTTTCGATTATGATGCCTATGATGCTCAGATATTCCAGATGCCTCCAGCTCATTCGGTTCATGAGATGCAGTAAGTACAATAAATTATACTATACTATATAATAAATTATACTGTGTTTTAATAAACTAACGATAAATTTGGAAAAAACAGTATATATGATTATAAATCAAAAGAACAAAGAAGTCTGTGAAATTAAAATAAAAATTAATGATGCTGTGTTGGAAAAGGTTGAGGAATATAATTATCTAGGTTTAATAATAGACAAACTAATAACTTGGGCATCACATAGTAAAAACTAAATAGCAAGCTTGACCCAATGATAGGACCCATAAGGAGATGCTCTGGTTAGTTAACAGACCATGCTAGAAAACTGCTCTATAATGGTTAAATTGAACCTCAGTTTAGATATCTGATTCCCTATTGGGGAAATGCACCAAAACAACTTGTGGAAGGAAATAAAGCTATAAAAACATTTCACTTCCTACCTTACTGTATTCCTACAAGAGAACTGTATGTGGGTAGATCTTTAAGGATATCTGAACAAGTCAAACTTATATACATGATGAAAAAAATTCTAAAAACGCAAATTAAGTTTCAAGTAGTCAACAAAAAGCCATCCTGATGCTGTGATTGAGAAGTCAGACAAACTAAGAAATAACCTTGTGAGAACAGTCAAATCAATAATAATAATAATAATAAAGTTTATTCTCCAAATCAAATGTCATACAGAAGAAAAGAGAAAAAGTCAAAAAAGAGAAGAAAAAAACTAAAACCCATAATTATTCTAATTTGTATCAAATATGAATTAACATAAACATATATTCTAAGGAGTCTTTTACCAAATGAGGTTCAATTTCAATAATTATAATAAAAATTTTAGATTTAAATTTATTTATTTCAGAGATATTAATTAAAACCTTCGGTAACTTATTAAAAAATCTTATGCACATGTATTTTGCATTTTTTCTGTTAACATCAGAGCATGTCTCGGATAGTGGAAATGAATAGTGCGCCTCGTCACGTTTCGGTTCAAAAGAGCATCAAAATAATGGAGGTTTCCTCGAACGAAGAACAAACATTCCAAAATATACAGACCAGGAAAAGTTAAAATATTATGTTTCCTGAAATGGCCTCTACATGATTCACGATATTTCAGACCCCTCATTACTCTCAAAGCATATTTCTGTAGTCTACTGCAGTCCTAACAATAAATCAACACATCAATAAATACAAGCGTGAACTCATTTAACCTAATACCACATGTATAACCAAGGATGATGGTATTAAAAGGATGTGCCATAACCTAAGAAGACACAAATTAACATTTGTATATTGTTCTTTTTTTGTTACTAAATAAATGGATTATTGTTGATTGAATTCTAGAAAATTAATTGTTTTTTCTAGGCCTTGTTACCAATAAATATTTTGTACTGTTTAAAGGTCGGAAATCTAGAGATATTATTATTATTATTTAAATAAATAAATAACATTATAGGTGTTTCTAATATATGGTAGTTAATGTTCCATTGAATGTCTAAAAAGTTAAAAAAACAAACCTAAAATCATTGGAAATAAATAATAACTTCATGAAAATAAGAATTGCATCTTTACTATCATATATTTTGTATGTCCATGGAACTATAAGGACTTGACCTTAACAAACGTTTCACTTTGAATAGGATAAGTCTAGTTTGAAAAAAAAGAATAGTAAAAATACTCCAATACGATATAATCAGGGTTCTTAAACATAATTGTTGCATTGTTATTTTTTTATTTGATTAAATTCAATTTTCAACTTACTCTTAAAAACTAAAAATGTTTTTAAATCAAGTTAATTTATCAGAAGTTATTGGCATGATTTTTTAACATGATGAAATATATTTAACATCAATTTTGCAACATTAACTCAATCAATTATTATTGCCAACAGTGTTTAATGATAGTTTCTGATCCTAGATTAGTTTCTTTAATCGATTTTTATATCAATTTTCAACTTTCTTCATCTTCTTTATTACTAAATTGCTTGTGTTCTACATTTTATTTCATTTTGTCATTGATTGTTAGTTGTCATTGGTTAGAAATGTAGTGTAAGAATCAGTCCCTTTATACCTATTATTGACTAACAATTTCTTTAATTACAGTGCTGTCCAAAACAAGCTGAGCCATCGATATAAAAAAACTTCAGGTAGTCTGTTGAGTGGACAAGAAGTCGCTAAATCCAAAAGAAAGTTATCGGACCCTGATATTCAACCAAAAGCCAATTCAAATGCTAGGTCGGAGCCTATAGCAATTCCACCTGCCTTAGTTAGTCCTGTTGTTTCGCCCCCCAATGATAGTGAGTTACCATTTCTCAATTTGAGAATAATATTCAATTACCAATTCAAAGAGGCAGTAATTTATCTACTTTATAAAAATAAGTCGGGTTTTACTTCCTGACGCTATAACTCCAAAACGCACGAACCGATTTCCACGGTTTTGCATTTGTTGGAAAGGTCTCGGGCTCCGTGAGGTTTATAGCAAAGAAATTATAGTTTTATAGCAACAGAAAAGCGGGAAAATCCTTTATCACACATAGCGCCATCTCTGATACATAGCATGTACTATAAACCAATATTTTAAGTAGATGGCGCTGGTGCGTGATACATTGTTTGACAGCTACTCATTGTTCTCTGCTCAGTTAATTTCTTGTGACAAAGTGGTAATGTGTTCACTGTAAAATTGTGGAAAAAAGTAAAAAAAGTCCGACAACATCTTTGGCGGCTTGATTATATTGTTGGCAGGCGATTTCAGGCGTTGTCAGTAATTCCCCGTGGAACGCCTACAGATGAATTGAATGCTTACCTGAAGGTATCACCTTTATGGAATAACGTAAAAATATTATAGCTAACCACTAATATGAGAGTTCAACTTCAAAATGATCAAAGTGCTGCACAATTTTCCAAACAATTGTTAGCTGTTGGAAATGGAAAAGTCCCAGTTGATGCGACATCTGGATTAATTACTCTTACCAACGACTTTTGCCGATTTGTAGACCTTCAATTTGCTCTTATTGAAAATGTTTTCCCAAACATTAGTGAGAATTATGCTTGGTTAATTCAACGAGCAATTCTTGCCGCAAAGAATAATGATGTACACGCACTGAATTTCACCATTCAATCAAAAATTGCTGGCGATTTGGTGACATACAAATCCGTTGATTCCTTAACAAATCCCGATGATGTAGTAAATTATCCAACGGAGTTTTTGAACTCTCTGGAGTTACCAGGATTTCCACCACATAACTTGCAACTCAAAGTTGGTACAGTTATTATGATATTGCATAATTTGAATCCACCATGACTTTGCAACGGTACTCGACTTTCGGTAAAAAGATTCATGCTGAATTTGATTGAGGCAACCATTATTAACGGAAAGTACGCAGGTGAAAATGTATGTATTCCTCGAATACCAATGATTCCGACTGATCTTCCGTTTGACTTCAAACGATTGCAATTTCCAGTTCGCCTTGCGTTCGCAATAACAATTAACAAGTCGCAAGGCCAATCGCTTAGTGTTTCCGGGATAAATTTAGAAAATCATTGTTTTTCACATGGGCAGTTATACGTTGCGTGTTCACGAGTTGGAAAACCATCCGCTTTGTTTGTGTTAACGTCAGACCTAAAAACAAAAAATGTGGTTTACCAAAGAGCATTTCAATGAAACGGATAATTTGCGGAAAAAATTTTCCTTTTCAAATATAAAACAAAAAAAAATGTTTCTTTATCTTTTAATCACCAAACCAAATGTTACATAAAACGAAGCCATCTGGTGGCGAAACGGAGTTCGCCGGGTTTGCTAGTGGTAAAATAATTTTGAATATTCTTAGAAGGATTTAGGCTGATACTTTCATATGTATTTGCACTCAAAATATGATTTTAATTGTATTGTTTATCTGATATTTTGGATTAATTGTGGATTTGATTTTAGTTTATAGGGACAAAGAGCTTTCACCACCTTTCCGAATGGTTGTAGGATCAGAAGGTTCACCTACTTTAGAATCTCGTGCCTTGATCAACCCTTTCGATCCTTCACACGTCACAATTAAACTGACTTCCAATCGACGAAGGTGGACACATATATTCCCTAAAGGTAAATTATATAATTTTTCATGAAAAAATTGTTTTATCTTTCATTTTGTTTTTAATGTGTAGAATTTTCAAAATATTCCAATCTTATTTTTGAATGGACACATTTTAAAGTGTAAATATTTTAAGGTCCTACTGGTGTTTTAATTCAACAGCATCACTATCAGGCTGTGCCTGCCCAACAACATCAAGATGGAAGTAAAAAAACGAGTAAAGGCAATTCAGAATCGTCTGACTCTGGGGTTTCTGCAAAAAAATCTTTCTGTATGACGGAAGCGCTACAAGAATGTAAGTTTGATAAAACTAAATTGTGAAGGTTTTGGTTATTTGAAATTTTGTGATAACAATCATGAGATCTCATAACCTGACTGATATTGATAGACATACATAATTAGAATCCCAACACTTTTTTATTTACAATACAAGATTTTTTGACATCTTTTTAGATCTTAAAAAGAAGCCAAACACCCATACTCCAGGAAGCAGTACTTCCAGAAATCCTAGTAAATCTTTAACTTTTCTTTGGGGTGCCACTGGAGAGCAAGAATGGACCCCTGCTTTAACAACAGGTATTTCCACAATTCCCAGCGGTTTTCATGTTTGATATTTAATCTATTGCCTGTGTCCAATTTTGCATTACGCTTCAGCAAAGTTATTACAAATTGATTATGGAATTGGAAATCATAAAAGAACTGTCACGAAATCAGACTATTATCAATTTTCACTAAGAAAATTCACAAATTTCAATTCAACCTTTTTTTCAAAATTTATCTTCACTTCATTTGCTTTTCAGATTCAATTTTTTTTTCTTGTAGCATGTATGTGAGAATTGAGTTAATATTCAAAAAATATTAAATATATTCAATAAATGACATTGTGAAACATTAAGTTAGATAATAAATTAAAATTAAAACATTTGGCTTAATTTTCACTCAGTATATTAACAACTCTACATATGTTTCGTGTGGTTAGTCCATTGTCAAGAGTAATAACAATATTAATTGAATCAGTTAATGGACTAACTACCTGAAATATATGTAGAGTTGTTAATGTGCTGAGTGAAACTTAGGCAAGTGTTTTAATTTTGATTTATTAAAATATATTTGCTTCCAGAAGAATGCTGACGCTTTCATATTATTAAATTATTTAATAAGAAAAAAAAGGGATGTTGACATACTAACATATAATTTTTCCATCAGCTTCTTTTTTGTGTCTATTTGGTTTTAATTTTTTCAATTGTGTGAGAATAATATTTATATTGCTCATAATTGGCGACAGAGAGTTCCAGTCGAAAATTTCAACAAACGTATTAGAAGATTTATCCTGCTAAAATAGAAGATTTATCCTCATAGAAGACTACGTTCTGAAACATCCTGTTTATCTTAAAATTTCACCATGTTATGTGTATTCATTCATCTTTGTTTCATGTACATCTACTGCGCCTGTTTCCTGGAATCCTTGTGGATAAACGAAGTCAATGACATACTCATAGGTTCGAATCACAAATTTTTTTACTTTATATCTTCTTTCGTTTTTAGATTAGATCTTAGTTGCATTCTGCTTTTTATCCGAGTATTGAAGCTTCATAGTTACATCGTAGTGTGGCACTATTTTTCTTCGTTCTGTATTAATGTTCCCGAAGTTTATAATATATTTCTAACAATTAATAACAATTGTCGAAATTTTATTTTAATAGCAATGTGGTTTTTACCTGTCTATTAATGCTATTAAGACGTACACTAACAGTAGTTCTAGAAAGTAATTTATTTTGCTTAATTAATGAATTAAAATAAACAGTGTCTATTCGAACACTGTATCGAATATTTAATTTCTAACAAATATAATTGAAACAAAACGTCATATTGTTGTAGTTTCATAAATAACAGGTGAGCTACGCCAATAAAGCTATAAGTTCCGTGTATTTTTGTTTATACACTAAAAATACAATTTGTCGATTTATCTTTATCTGTGGAAAATTCGATTACAAGTATTACAATATATGGAGATGTTATAATTACAGATGAAAAAATTACAAAATGGCTTATAACGCATCAAAATTGGGGTTATATTAAAATAAATTCAATTGACATATCAGTTTCAGTTTTGCTAAATTGAAATTGCTGTAATTCTACAAATTTTCTAAATTAAAAGTAGGGGGCACGGTAGGCAGAGTTCCCAAGATTTCCTCGCTAACGAAATAAATTTTTTTGATATGAATCCTGCTCTATGAATATTAGATAAATAATAACATTATAATATAAAAAAATTTAAAATCTTAACTATCTTAAATAGTAAAAATACGACATCTCCTGTTGTATTGTATATTTTGAGATGAAATATGTTCAGTAAAAATAATTCAAGTTATGAGTCAAATCTCATAACTTCAAAAATCAAAGGAACTTGGAAGATTATTCATTTCACCTTTAGTAGGATTTTATTTCTAGTTGCTTCAATTTTTCTAAATTTTTTTATATGAATTCTCCATTTCTATATTTTGCTAAGTTTCCTAGATTTTATTTGATACTTGTTAACTCTCATTTTGGTGAAAGGATTAGGGCATATGATAACTTCCTCACCTGCTTTCTCACATAAAAAGAATTCGTATAAATAGTTAAATGTGTTTGTAATCAGTTTCCAATCTGTATGATATACAGGAGTGGATTGGAAGTCTCTTACTATACCAGCTTGCTTACCAATAACCACGGATTATATTCCTGATGAGAAGGCTCTAAATATCGACTACGTAATATCTTTATACAGTCTGGTCCCAGATAGTGTATCTGCAGATTTTGCTCAGCAGAGACCAACTTATCGAAAACTTTTAACTACAGAAGAAGTGTTTCTAGAACTAATATCACAAAGGTTAGCTCAAGGATTTCAATTGATAGTCATGGAAAATAATGAGAAATTACATAACACGTTACTGACACCTAAACAAAGTGTTGTTAGGAAAAGCATTACACAGAATGATCAGTCCTACTATCTTTCTATAGGAAGACTTTTTCACAAAATATCTCTATCAGGAAATGCTATTTCTGTAACTAGATACAGACCGAGGTAAGAATTTTTACATTATTCATATAGTTTTACATTATTTAAGTTTATTATGTTCTGATATTTTAATTCAATTCTTTAATAATTACTTTATCGTTTAGACATCCCTATCCCGGATTCAAGTTTCAGTACAGATACAGATTTCATGCTCCACATCATGATAATTACGAGGAATCGTATGCTTCTTTTACAACAGAAAGATTAGAACATTACAATTGGAATTACTTGGATCACTACATTTGTACAGGGGGTGATTCTGAATTTGTGCTGGTAGATGCGTTAAAATATTGGAGGTACCTTTAAGTTTTGCTATAATATTCATGTCGTATTTAGTATAAATTTTAGTGTGTTAATGCAATTGCATGAATTAACTATTTTTCTATATACAAGAATGTACTGAAATAAATGTCAGTAATATGAACATCTAAACTTTTATGTTTATTTAGCAAATAAAAAATATAGTTTTTATAACAAAGACAATTAAAGAAGAACGTTTTCAAATTTATTGTAGACTGTCAGTCTTATGCACATTGTGAATTTTTGAATATTGTAAACAAAGGGGAGTGGATAGTTTGTGTGATTGAAAGGGGGTAGAAACCACCTGATCTTGGAAGTAATTTTTATTTGACACTGTCCATTTTCTGTAAGGAACAAAATTTGTATTACTTACAGTTTATAATGGAATAAAGTCACATTATTATTATTATTATAGTATGACGTTTTTTGTTATTATGGAAGCTTTCCTGTTTTATATATTCTTGGAAAATTGTTGTTTTCATGGATAAAAATATTTTATTATAATAAGATGAGTTTGTGTATTGTCAGTGAAGAAACCATCAGTTATCTTACTTATCTTACAATATATACTTACTTTACTTACATTACTTACTGTAGTGTGTTACAATATGTACAACATGGATCCGATTGCAGATTACACTCTTTTTGCGGATGACCCGGCGCTCAGTTTGCATGGTGGTGCACAGGAGGCACGGTTTCAAGCGAAGAACTGGTTTGCATCTAATGAACTGTTATTAAACGGAGGTAAAACCCAAACAATGATTTTCACACTGCGGAACCTCAAGGAGAGGCGAAATCCGGATTATGTCAAGTTCCTGGGTGGTTTACCTTGATCCTAGGCTCCGGTGGGATGTATATGTGGAACATGTATGTGGGAGGCTGAAGAACTCTGCATTCCTGTTGAGGAATTTGGTGGGTTGTGTTTTCGGAACTACTTTACTCAAAACCTATTATGCCCTGTTTCATTCTGTAATATCCTATGGAATCATCGCGTGGGGTGAAGCGGTGTGTGTAAACAGGGTGTTTGGTCTGCATAGGAGGGCTATAAGGATCATGAGCGGTCTTTCTTTTCGTTAGGACTGTAGGGATGTCTTTTGGGAGCTTGGTGTACTCACTTTCCCAGATGTATATATTCTGGAAGCTGTAGTATATGTCAGAGGAAACGAGAACAGTTTCCTGTCGCACGGGCACTTCGATAACCATCTGACTCGGTGTAGAAATAATCTGAGAGCTAATTTTTGCCGTTTGAGGAAAAGTCAGAGTAGAACAGACTGTGTCGCTGTCAAATTAAATAAGATATCCCCAAGAGTTAGAGTGCTGAATATTGATAGAGTTAGAAAGGTTCTGAGGACATTCTTCACTGGGAATATATTTTATAGTACCCAAGAGTATTAACATTATGATTTTAAAAACTATGTCTTAGATGTGTAAGTTTGCTCCAGTGTTATTCTTTATAAATTTCGGTTTTAACGTGTATTTTGTTGTGTATAACTATGTATATGGTTCTAATGAATATTGCTTCTGCTATGTTTATATATAGGTGAATGTTATTACTTTTATCTATGACGTATGTAAAAATTGATTTCCTTTTTTATGACATGAATAAACTATCTATCTGTCTATCTAACATACTTATATTACTTATCGTACAATCTTACTTATAGATTCCGAGTTAATCTTCTGCCTTTGACTAATACTGCAACGAAAAAAATTATCGATGGTGCTCCACATCATGATATATATGATTTGCCAACAAATGCAGATTATCAAGTCATGGTAGACGGCTTTGTGAAATTTCTTGAAACTGCCGTCAACAAAATAAAGAGGTCACAAATTTGCAAAAAACCTAGGGTTCGTTCTGAATTTTTTTTTTACTCATTTAGATAATTACCTAGTTTCATTTTATTCTTTTTATTAATGTATTAATATTTCTGCATGCTACCTGCTTTTTTATGCATGTTGTAGATGTCTTTGAATATAGTAAACCATGCACCTCTCCTACAACCAAGACGCAATAGTATGAGCAATTTTTTACAGGTAGATATTTTATTAATTTTATTTAATGATAGAAAAACTTGAAAAACATTTTCTTCATTGTCTCTTTGAGCCATTAATGGAAATGTGCAACCATTGTTTCAATTTTCTGTGTAGTAAGTTAATGTTTTGCAAGTTTTTAAATTGTGCTATTCTTAATTAAATTGTTAAATTATAAATTATGCGAATTCCGAAAATTTTCAAAATGATTAGAGTCTAATCTAAAGCCTATACTTTGGCTTTTTCAACTGTTCGATATACATTTTAAAAACGTTTTCAAAATCTGAAAAGCAGAAAATACACAAATTATTACTTAAAAACAAAAACATGCGAACACCACAACAATATGACTAAAGTCTGCATTATTAATTCCACCTTTGTGCTATTGTGAATAAATTAATGCAATTTAATATTTAGATAACATTAAATTGAATTTTTTCGACAGCCTATTTTGCAAATCTAACTTCATTCGTGCCTTAACTGTAGCGCTTTGGTTGTTGTCTTAGATTACGTGATGAATACTTGAGTTTTATTTTCAAAATTTGTTGAAATTTTTATTTGATTTGCATCATATGCTTGTCATGAAAATAATGTTAACTTTTATGACAGTACCGAGTAATATTTTTGATCAAAAATATATCGCATCACTATGGTTCAAAATTCTATAAACTATTCACTAAAATTTATTGTTTTATTGAATATTTATATTTTTTATATTATTTGAAAATATATTTATTAATAATATTTTTATTGTTTTTTAACAATAAAAATATTAATTTTATTTGCATTCAAAAATTCGTTATAAATGATTGTTTATTGGTTAGATTCCTTAGCTTCAAACCAACTGTACCTAAACATTCATTGTAATCATTAAATATTTTATTTTTTCTTTCCTATATTTTCTTTCAATAATACTACAACAGTATTTTTCATTTTAACTCTTTGGTGATCCTCTCTACTAATATATAGCCAATTGTAGATATTATGTATTTTTATTTCATAAAAAATAAAAAAGCTCTAAATATATTTCTTCATCCTGGATTACGATGTTTTAACTAAAGTTCCATCAAAATATTGCATAAGAGGTGATAACTAATGTATTTTATCGTTAATATCCTTTATCACTGGTCATAATAATTCCTCAAGAACACTGAAGAACATGCTTTGTATAACTCATTAACCCCCCCCCCTAGTTCAGAAATATTCTGAAATTATTTTGTTGTTAATTTTCTTTGAACACATTCAAAGATATGTTTTTAGCTTTTCATTTTTATTTATCACATGTGAGAAATATTTTTATATTTTTGTGTCTCAGATATATCTATGTTGTTTAAAAGCACTTTATAAAGAAATTAATTCTTTGAACAGAATAGTTTTGATAATATTGATGCCACTATTTGCGTTTAGTCTGTAATGATCACTAATTCAGTATTTTGCAGAACGCTAACAACAGCTCCCCTTTTCGAGAAAGAATGGATAGCAACAGATTGCCGGATAGGCCTCGAATAAGGTTTGGAAGAAAATCTTTTTCAGAATTTCACAGCTTGGAGTGCAGATTATTTTCGGCATGCCTAGAGTACTATCAAGATATTGACTAATAACTTCTCTATTTGTAGATTTTGTAGATAATATCACCACTTTCAATTTTTGCTTTGTATACTATTTTCACTGCTTGTATTGCTTGCAGAGTACTTCAAGGACTGGAGAAAGATTATTTTCTCCGTCTTTTAGGTTTGTATTGGTTTTCTTTCACCGACATGTCCAAAATCTAATTTTCAATGTAGAGTATTACCTAGTGTAGAACAAATTTAACATTTCATAAAAGTATTTAGAAGAAACACATGCATATTTTTGATTCATAATTAATGCACGCATCATTAACACTTGTTTATTTTTAATAACCATGCCCTTGAACTGCGTAGTCATAGATTTATTTATATTAACCATTAAAACACGTGTGCCTTTTGTAATAATAATAGGAAATATTTTGATCAAGTAACACTTCATAAATTTAAAAAAATAACATTGCTTTACAATTTGTTTTAAATAAAAACAGTTCTCATATTTTCAGAAAAATATTGTATATTCTAGCTAATTCACTCAAATGATTTTCAAGTAAAGATTTATTGAATATGTGAAGACAGAATATACAACAATTTTGTTTGGTGGTTATAGGTGTTGCAGAAGAAAGCTCATTTTTTCTCTTGTAATTTTCGAATCTAAAAAAAAAACTTCTTCGCTTCTGTGTCATTAAAACACGAATTTCCAAATTATTTATTGACCTGTATCATGTTAGTTGATATATAATGTGTAGTCATGATAGTTTTTTTTATCAACATTTCTTTATGAGATCTATTTCTTGGAACTAATGTTTGTAGTTTTGCCTATCCTATAGAATGGTTTTGATACTTGAATAAAATGTTAAATAAAATCACAATCTTGAGAGCTGGATTTATCTGATATAAAGTTCCCAATTACTTTTAAGTAGATTAGAACGTGGATATTAAATTCGGGATATACTTTTTAACGTGCATTGTTTTGTCGGTTTTAACGCATTTGAAACTCTATTCAAAATCAGTGTTCTTTTCTTTTTTATGGCACAAATTGTCGATTTTGCTATATATATATATATATATATATATATATATATATATATATATATATATATATATATATACAGAGCTTTAATGAATATTTCTTCTGAAAATTTCAATTATTGCCAATTCTGAGTTGATTTTGATTTATTTATTTCAATTAATGACCTAAATCATATCAAAGTATTGAAATCGTTTTAACTCTCTTAATAGAACAAACTTATTGAGAAAAAAATATTTGTTTCCTTATATACTTTGATTTATCAAGCTGAAAGATAATTTACAAACAATTAAATATTACCATCAAGAAATCTTAAAATTGCAAAAAAAAAGAAAATTTTAGTTTACGCACTTTTAATGAATGACACAGAGGTTTTGCTTGTCACTTGGTGAAACATGTTAAATAATAGTAACTTAAGACACTTGGTTTAAGTTTCAGTGAATATATTAACAACTCTATATATGTTTGTGGTAGTTAGCCCATTATCAACAATATTACATAGAGTAATTATTGTAACTATTATTTACGTGTACGATGTAACACTTTCAGATCTGGATCAAAAGTGGATCGTACTAGAACTATTCCAGGATCACAAGATAATATTGCTGCAGAATCTCAAGGCTCCGATAGTTTTCTGGAAGACAGGTATGCTTTCATTAAATTAAATAACTAGATCGTCTTGCGCACATCTCGAGAATATCTAAAGATTGTTAGAAATGGATGGTAAAGAAAACTAAACACTATTACAACCACATCATAATAACACATAGGATACTGATACTGGAATTGTTTCAAAAGCATTAAATTAGATTTATTGTTTTTTTTTATTTAATTTTGTATTATAAAAGAAACATTTTACTATACCCAGACTCTTGTCACTTACCCTTTAAAAATATACATCAATAAAATATCTTCATTTATCTTTAAGCTCACTTCTGTCTGTTCCGTTATTGAAACCAACATCGAGTAGTCAAGAAATTATAGATGCTATGAAACATCCAATAAATGGTTTGTCATTTATATATATGCAACAAAATCTTCCAAGTTATACATTTGTTGCTGCCGAAGCTGTCTCATGGCTGATAACTCACATGGAGGGATCTTTGACTAATGAAAAAGCTACTCAAATAATGCAAGAACTTCTTATTGAGCAGTTGATATGCCACGCATCTGGCAACAGAACTAGAACTTTTGAATTTGGGTACTTTTTATTTTATATATGTGGACCAACTGAAAAAGGTATATATTCCAATCCTTCATTTTGAAATTCTTTAAAAAGCTATGATTTTATTAATTTTATAATTTATTAAAGAAGATTCATATATAGACTACAAATGTAAATATTCTAATCTTTTATTTTGAAATTCTTCCAGAAGCTATGGTTTTATTAATTTTATGATTTATTTATTAGTTGAAGGAGATTCATATATCAGCTACATATGCTATTGATTTTTCTTCTTAAAGATGACAAAGATACTTTTCAACCAACCGGAGATTTGTGCAGTTTTGAAAACGAATGGGTAGAAGTTGAAATAAAACCAGCATTACATTGGGGCATACAACAGACGCCAACAAATTTGAATCCAGCTATATATTCCACAGGCGAATATGGCGTGCCACATTTCTTGTGCGAAGATATTAATGTGGACTATGCAGAGGAAGATGTAAAAGGTTTTAACATTTCGAGATAAATTCAGAGAAATAATAACCTCTTCAAGGAACCTCAAAAGTATATCATTAATTAAATAAACTTAACTAAATTCCAAAATAATTATTTTTTCATCAGCTGATGTCTTTTTATAAATTGATTAAACTTTTTCTGATTAATCCTTAAAATCTTAGTAAGTTATAGTAGTAATATATTTTTAAAAATATTCAATTGTAGGTGCACTTTTTAAAAGAATCAGATTGGAAACAGACGTTTTAGGTAAGAGTGATCGAGTTGAATGGGGGCATGTCAAATACCAGACTGTATTCAGACCAGACCAGGCATATGAATTTATAATAGAATGGTTAACTTCATCTGGTCCTATCATTGGAGATCTTGTAAGTATAAAATTCTTTCTCTTGGAATTAAACAATATAACTCTAAACCATTTACCGTCAAATTGACTCATTCCAGTTAACAAAGGCATAATATAGTGCGGCAGAGTACTTCGATGATTCGAATGTAGGCAATAATGTACAAATCAATTTTTTGTATCATATGTTTGTTTATTTTTTTTACCATGAATGTCCCTCACCATGTGAAATTGTCTCAAATGTTTAATATTTCTAAGGTTTTTTTTCTCAAATATAGTTGTATATTATTGTGAATATAAACGTTAACTTGAACAAATATTTTTGTTCGAGGGCTGAATACAAGATCAGACTCAAAACTGAATTCAGTCATTTTGTGAGCATTCTTCTTACTTGTAATTATTGTATCAATTGAATGAATGTAATTTTACAATGTAAGGAATGTTTCTCAATAAATGTTATTATCATAAAAAAAAATGTAAAATTAACATTTAAATTTCCAAAGTGCACAATATTTTTGTATCACAGTCTAGATTTGAAAATTAAGATAATCTAACATATTTGCTTATCATATTATTTATTACAGCTGAATAGTTGGAATAGAAAAGCACAGAGTTGCGGACTGCAGATGATTCCCATTCCTCACGATCCTTTAGCTTTGCCTTTTTCTAATAAATCCGATCCTTTGAGAGGTCCTATTTTTGTACCATTAAATATCAACGATCTTCAAAAAGATGAACAGCTTTTCAAAGGTGAGAACTCAAAGTTAAATTAATGGGGATATTCTAATAATATATTTATCAAGTATATAACTATCAAAAAATACATATATAAACATATGAGTAACTAATTTCCGACCTTAGAATTAGCTTTCGGTTGGTATGTATAAAGCATATAAAGTAATGTTCTATTATTATAAATCATCCTGTAGTAGATTACTAATAATTACTAATTTAGTTTGTGATTCAATATCACAGATGTAGATTTTTGTAAATTCTGTATTTTTTTCAGTTTTGAAATGAATAAAAAGAAAATTAGTGGTAAATAAGAGGTGCAATTGTATTAGGTTTAGAACACATTATAAATTGATAGGTGACCAATGTTTTATAGCTGTCTAATTAAAGCTTTTTTGATCACATTTGGTATTCAACTAACAAAATAATTAAAAGAATGCTTTGGTAAAGTAAAAAAGGTTATTAATAGATAAATTTTACAGATTTTCCTGAAGACACAGCATCAGAACGACTCTTCCTCTTTCAGGAAGCTATAGTTCAAAGATTTGGATTTGTTAATTGTCAAACTGAAACCTCAAACTCCAGCGCAGCTTCTAAAGAATTTCAATATATTCATTGTACGGGCACAGTTTTTATTTTGTTCTCTTGCACATCAACAAGATCACGCAGTCGTGTTACTTCTTTAAGTAAAGGAAGGGCAACTAAGAGGTATTCTGTACATGCAGATGTGGTACCAAGTCCCCATGAAGCCTATATAACTAGACATGTTAGTGGAAAAAATAAAGACGACTATGATAATTCCAGAAAAGTAAGATTAACATTTACTGTTCTTTAAATTATATGCATTTTTAAAAATTTAAATGTGAAGCATGCTTGTGTTTAACTTATAGCTGATTGTTAAAAAAATTTGTAACAGTATGTCTGGTATGACGAGCGAATAGATTGGTAAAGCTTGAAAGGATTTCAATAAAAAAATTAATATTGTTAATACTAATTTTGACATGATGTAATACTTTTTTATTACATTTCATTTTAGCTGTTTTCTTTTCAGCTGGGTTATTTGTGGTCTTGGAATCACATGATCAGCAAGAGGTGGCGTTCTAGTCCAGCAATTGATAACAGCTATCCAGTTAAAATGCTTAAAGATTTCAAAATATTTTGTTCAAATGAAGATGGTAGACTGCAACAATTTCTAGATGAATGTTGGGAAAAGAAAGTTTTAGCGTCAACAAAAAACATATTTTAAATTGTTTGATATTTATTTTTCATGTTGCAAACTTTAATATGTCAGAATATATCTTGTAATTAATAGATTTTATACATTGAAGTACATTATGTTCTGTATCATTGAATTTGATGGAAAATTGTTTCATTGTTGTATTACTTTCTATTTTAATAAATATTTGAAGTTATTGAATAAAATAAATTGTTCTTCATTTCATTCATGGAAAGTACTCAATTGAATACTTGAGAATTGAAGTTTTTGTTGCACAAAAACGTGTCTTGGGAATACTGTTTAATCTAAAACCAATGGAAACAGTCTTTGTTTTTAATTGTGTTCTAAACTGTTCCTTGAATATATATATATTATATATATATATATATATATATATATATATATATATATATATATTAGTTTGATATATGTGAAAGAAAATATAAACTATTGCCCTTATGTTTCTGGTTATCATTGTTACTAGACCAGAAATGAGGGAATACTGTGCATACTGAATTAGTCTTCGCCTTCAGATTCAGAGTATAAGACTTCTCAACCATCTAGTTAGGTTATTTGGACTTTCTGCTTTAAGAAATTTGTTGAAAAGTTAATACATAGCTTTTTATAGTATACTTCATTATTTAAATGATGTTATCACTACTGATTCATCTCATAGCTAATATTTGTTGCAACTACATAGTATTATTTGTTTTATTTCAGCTTTGTATCTTTCGTCTTTCTTTTTAGAATAATATGCCTTTGATTTCAGTTAGTTACTATGACCTGTCATGATAATTAATGTGATAAATAATATGACACAATTGTATATTGTTATACTGGATTAATAAAGATTATTATTAACATTTAATTAATATAAGACTTCTAAAAGTAAAATATATTCTGAAATGGACAAATTTTGACTGTGAAAATTGATGCACTTTAAATTCTCAAATTTGTTCCAACTATGAAAATATTTGAAACCTAAGTTAATGAAGTTATTTAAAAATTTTAATTTTCTACGTATTAATAAAGTATACAACTCTAATAAGAGTTGAAAACGTTGAACAACTTAATGGTAAGTATTAAGTAATTATTTCGAATGAAAGAACAAAGGCACATCCATCAATTTCAGATTGTTGCTAATAAACAAGACACGTTTTTTTGTAAAACAAATAGAATGTAGTCTGTGCATTTCTCAACAATTAAGAGTCTCCTATACATTTTATATGACACGCCATTCTTCACTTTCAAAACACTACTGATATGCCAAATGATTGGTTTAGTTTGATACTATGTTATTAATATAAAGTTATAAAAGATAAAGTTTAAAATTTATTCTTATGCAAATCTTTAAACAAAACTAGTGTTAGCTGAGGTACCAATTGAAAATATGCATTTATTTTTTCCAGTTAAATCATAAACACATATAAGTCAATACATGGTATCAGTTCATATGATTAATTTTTGTATCGGCTAAAGATAAGATTGGTTTTCTAAGTATAACACAGAAACCACTAGAATGAAAACAAATATATTGAGATATATTTTATTACCTTGCTAGAAGGTAGCGTATCTTACATTATAAAAAATCAATTGCATCATTTAACCTCCTTTACTTGTAATCCTGGGGGCAATGATTGCTTCAGTTTTTCCGCCTTTTCTTTGTCCGTGATAACTAGGGTATATAAAAATCTGGAACATCTTACTTTGAACTTCGTATTTTCAGAATTTTTCTTTATTTTAACAGACTTCGCATCTTTTCGCCTCGCCGTCAGGAGAAATTCCTTGATTTCAGTTATTTCACGTGGCATGTTAACCTATAAAATTACCACAAATTTATGAGTAAAATCTACATAAGGAGAAAAATTATTAGATGTATTACCTAGTTTTTGTTTTCACAGTAGTTTCAACAAATAAAAATAAATTCAGGAAAACGTGCTCTTTCAGAATAGAGAACACTGCGAGAAAGAAATCACAGATAATGAGTAGTCCTCAACTGTATAAACACAGATTATTTAATCAGCAGAGACATTATAAATCTTTCATCAAAGGATGGTCTCAGTGATCAGGCATTAAGTAAGAAAAAAGTATATGTCTTTCAATGCAAAAATAACAGTTTAATCAGATTTTTATATGAGGAAATTATCAAACATTGCTTATACTTTTTATAATTTTCTTATCATATACTTTTATTCTATGATAGTCATCACGAACCGAGGATTCTTTGAATATTCCTGTAGCTTCGATTTTTAGATATAAATTTATTATTTTTAGTAAATATTTATATTTTCATTTGATCCGCTTTCCATTTCCGTTGGCAAAGGTTTATGTTACTATATAATCTCGAAGAATGTTTTGAATATAATAATTTATTCATTAATAAGTCAATTCATTTTGTTGTTCATCGTTTAACAAATATTCTACTCTTTTATCTTCATGCCAATATGTTTTATTTTATTCTAGTTATAAACGTTTCTCTTCTGTGGATATTGACTGCATTCTAATGCACTCATTTTATTCATTACTCTGTGTTTGCGCTTGCTATCTGGGAGAAAGCGAAGCAAAGAGGACCAGTAGGTAACTTTGGTTCGCAAGGACAGATGTTTGTTGTTGTATGAATGATATCGTGACATTTTTGAATAAATATTATGAAGTGCAGCTAAGTCTTCAATGGACTAGCTGGATATTGGGCAAAATATCCGAAAAATGAGTTAGTACGTGTTCATTCAACAATGGATTGTTTCAAATGTGAAATACTTTTGCTTCTAGTGCTTGTGTGTAGTGTTTATAATGAGGATATCCAATCTGACTATCATGAAGGTAAGGATGGAAAGAAGAAATAAAAAAACAGGAATTTTAAAATTTTCATTTTGTCTTTTACTGATCATCAAATACAAATTTTACCATTTTTTTAATAATGGTTCTCCCAGTCTATAATTTATGTGTGTATATTTCTTTTAAAATTTATGCAGGGCTCATTTGATTTGATATGAAATTAAAATGTGCCTTTATTGAATCATTTGAATTAGACAACCGTAAAACACTTTACGGTTCTAAGTTTCAGGAAATTGATTGAGAATGAGTCACAGTAAATTCACTGCAATAAGAAGCACTCCTTTGTGAGCAATTCTAAGTTAATTTACGAATTAACCCAATGAAATTATTACTAATACTGATAACTACTAACATTTTAAAAATTATGCATTAAATACATAACATTGAACAATTTTATAGCAGAAAGTGTAAAGTATTTCTGTTCATAACACCAAAAATTTATATAATTCGTTTTATTGAATTATCCTTATTCAATTTCATTTGAAATAATTGTATAATCATTTATTTATGTTGCATATATTTTGAAATATTTTTATAAACTATAGATATGTATTGTATATAAATTAACAAAAATAAACAATTCCCTATTTTTCTTCGAAAACTGAAAAGTTTTAAATTCTATCAATTGCATGAAACCATTTTGAACAATCATTTATAAATTCAATTTCTTTATAATTACCAAATTGATGTAGGGTGTGAATACCTATATATCCAAACTTCTAAAAATTTGAATTATATTAATAATTAATTAGGTAAATTGAATAATTATTATTAGGTGAGCTCCAAGATTAAATGTCAAAATATTATTTTGTATTTAAGTATTGGTTACCAGGTTTAATTTTCATCTACTCAATAATTTAGATTATACATAAGATTTTTTATGCATTATGTATACTCTTATTTTGAATATAATTTTCAAACGTTCATTGCCAAGTTGACAGTACCTGCAAGAAATAAATTCAGGAAATGACTGTTCATCAGCCGAGTGGTGAATATTATTATAAGTCTACTTCGTCGTCTATTTTTAGTGAAAATAAGAAAAGGTATAGCCGGCGTCGAAACGGCTGGAGTTGAACAGCAAACGGTCAAGTCGCAGACTGTGACCCCAGTCGAGTCTATATTTTACTTTCCAAAAGTTTCGACATACACCAGTGGTCTCTTGGAAAAATGTATCAGGGTCAACGTTATTCATTATGTCATTAAGAGAAAAATGACGGAAAAGACCACACCTATTCAATGACTGTTAACTCGATTTCAAACCGATTTTAATTTTCAAACATTTATGGTTTATTCTACTCTTAAGTCTCATTAATAATCGCGACGAACTTGAAGGCTGTTTATATTTTTGATGAAGTGATATGAAATATTCTCGCAGTCAACAACATTGTTGATAGTATGTATTATCTCATTTTTCCGTATGTACCTTTATTTATTCGGTTTTGTAAATAAATAGATGAGAAAACCAGGGATTTATACACTAGGGAAATAAATATGGTACATATTATGAATTGAAGAAAAACAAGTCGCACTTCTTGAAAATAGTTACAAGAACATATAACCGAATATACCTTCCATCATAAAAATTCCATCTCTTATATATTTATTTTATTTAATCATTATAACTATTTTAAAAATAAGTTTTATCATTAAATAACTAACGAGAAATATAAGTAATCAAATACCTAAACGGGAAGGAATTATTAGTGAAAAGAGTAATTATATTAAAGCACCTAAACCTTTTTATAGTGTTTTGGTAAATTTAAACCGGATACAAACAAAAAATGTGTAAAAAAAGTTCGAAACAATTGAGGGAAAGATTGAAATCAATGTGCACTAGATAAGTAAAGCATTTAACTAAAATATATAAAATTAAAATAGTTAACATGAAGAAGTAGTTAAATTGTTGTTAATTGAAAAATTAGGACATAAGTAGCTTCGGGACCTGTGTAACCAGCTACCAACAAATAATTATGATTATTTAATCGATGTAATTAGTAATGATTAATAATAAATGAATCATTAATCGATTGGGCCCATACTTGATGAAAATCTAAATGCATAATTTAAATAAAACTAAGTAGTCTTTTGATTTTCACTATTATTTAGTTAAACATAAGAATATTTATGTTTATCATCTACATCTGTTGACGCCACTGTGTTGGCGAAACAATATTGTTATGTTTAACTGAATTATAGTGAAAATAAAAAAACTACTTACTTTTATTTAAATTATTAATAAATGAATCTATATAAATTTACACTTCAGCTACTGGAAACCTACTTTTGAACAAAAATTACGATAGATAGTAAATAGAAAAATAGGATTTATAAAGGTAATGCAGATTTTTAGTACCGGAACTGGTTTTTTGGGGCACATAATAATGGTTTATATAAAATTAGTAACGGTGTTCGTATTGTATTGCATAGATGCAATCGCTTTCAATTTCTAACGCTCTTATCTCGTTTTTATAACGGAAAATTTTTAATATACGCAAGATACAATGATTGCTAAATTTTAGAAACCTTTCAGTCTCTTGAAACACCAGTTTCATTAATATTTTCAACACAGGGTGGATTTGTTTATCGTTTGAGATGTATTTTTAATTTTTTCTACAGAGAAATGCTAGATTACATTTCGAATTTGATTAATATGCCTGTTTTTTTATCCCAGAGTTGTTAAAAATTATGATTTTTAAAAAAATCAAAATGATCTGATTTTTTGATTAAAATCAGATTTCTTTGGTTTAAATCGGATTTTTTCGATTTATTTTATAATAATGATTTTATATATTTTTTTGTTCTTCGTAACAATTTATTTTGTCGTGCAAAGAATTAAATTATTAGGACTGTCTAAAAATTTTAACAAAAAAATTAAACAAAAAGTTCTTTTTAAAAAATAAACAATATAGTGGGAGGGTAGGTAGCACCTATTACTCTAGATACCTATCAACCAGTATAGTCTTTTTTATAAAGGGTGTTTTTTTAGAGGTGTAGAACTTTAAATTGCAATAAAACAACGATGGATCATTCGATTGACAAGAATTTTTTTTTCGAAAGATAATCTTGTGGCATTACATTTCAAGTATGATTTCTGGCATATGACCGTCACGGCTGGCTCGGATGTAGTCCAATCTGGACGTCCAATTTTCGATGACTTTTTCCAACATTTGTGGCCGTATATCGGCAATAACACGGCGAATATTGTCTTCCAAATGGACAAGCGTTTGTGGCTTATCCGCATAGACCAATGACTTCACATAGCCCCACAGAAAGTAGTCTAACGGTGTTAAATCACAAGATCTTGGAGGCCAATTCACAGGTCCAAAACGTGAAATTAGGCTGTCACCAAACATGTCTTTCAATAAATCTATTGTGGCACGAGCTGTGTGACATGTTGCGCCGTCTTGGTGAAACCACAGCTTCTTGACATAATGGTTGTTCAATTCAGGAATGAAAAAGTTAGTAATCATGGCTCTATACCGATCACCATTGAGTGTAACGTTCTGGCCATCATCGTTTTTGAAGAAGTACGGAACAATAATTCCACCAGCCCATAAAGCGCACCAAACAGTCAGTTTTTCTGGATGTAACGGTGTTTTGACATACACTTGAGGATTATCTTCACTCCAAATGCGGCAGTTTTGTTTGTTGACGTAGCCATTCAACCGGAAGTGCGCTTCATCGTTAAAAAAAATTCGCTTATCAAAATCGGGAACAACGGCAATCTCGTTTTGGGCCCATTCGACGAATCTACGCCTTGCTTGATGATCGTTTGGCTTTTCATGATGAATTGCCAAACCAAACTGAGAATAAATCACTTCTCAGCTGTTAAATCGGTCGTCATCTTCAACAGTAATGCCAACTTAAAATTCTATACCTCTAAAAAACACATCCGTTATATAAATTAAAATGACTAGTCTTGCTACCCTCTTCCTCTTCAAATACACTAAATAGTTTTTTTCATATTATAAGAGCATTTGCCAAACCACAATTGTCAGATTGCATTTCGTTTAATGCAGCTGTTATTTGTCTTAAATGAGAATTAAGATCTTCTACATTTCTTTTAATAGTAACATTTTGAAAATTGATTTAAATCATTGATTTTTTAAAAAAAAATTCGCTTGATTTCAATCACGATTTAGATCATTCGATTTAAATCATGCCAACCCTGCTTTATCCGTATGATTATCAACAATGTTACGAAGTTCGGTTAATAGTTTAAGACGTTCGCTTTATTAATGATTCTTCAAAGCCTTCACAAGGGGCACTTCCGGTTCGAAGGATCTTACAGCAGCTGTCGCGTTTTTGCTCTATTGGATTGGCTATATTTAGAAATCTGCATTTCCAGATTTAATTCTAATATTCTAAATAGATGTGTGCCCTAAACGTCTCAAATTGGAATACAGGGTGTTATGTTTTGAGAATAGAATTAATTCGTTATAAATTTCTAACTATGAAATTTAGTGTACCTCGTTAATGCATTAAGTATCATGTTTCGACCTAAAAACAGTTTTAAACAGTGACGTCTATACGGGATTTTCAAAAGCAAAAGTGGTAGGCACTGGTTTTTGTTGAAATAAAATTAATTTTTGAAGATAGTTGAAATTAAAGCAACTGTTTACTCGTATTTTTAGAACGACTAACCTTTTTCGCATTAAACAACTTAATTTTTTTCTTTAAATACTAATAAATCTTAATGTATTATTGTGAGAAACAAAGCAAAATTATCTAGATTCTAGAGAAATGCTCGTTGATGCATATATGCTTGCTATTCGCTAAATTTCATAGAAATACTTGAATTGGTTTGTAGGTAAATGACAATAAAAATAAATTTTTTCTTAAAATTTTCACACTCTGTATGTCAAAAGTTGAGACTTTTAGGACATATATTCACAGGAAATGCTTTTCCTAAAATGGGTCCAATAAACACCCCTTTAAATAACCATGTCTATAAATATCTTCCTACTTACTAAGCAATTTCACCTGATATTTCATTTTTTTAGCTAGCTTAAAAGGAAATACATATAGGTAAATAATTATTAATGCCGTCACACATATTCATTTACTTCTAAGATTTCGTTAATATAATATTGATTATAATGAAAGATACAGTGCATTAAAAGCGATGTCTCAATATATATGTTTTCGCAATCATTGGATTGAAAAAGAATTTATTTTTTTGCAGCAGATTTTTTCGCACCGTATATCCGTAAATTAAAAACTGATACAGACGCGGTACTCATGTTTCATTTAATTTAAAAGTGAGTAAAACCTTTAAACGGAAGTACGAAAATCGTTGCGTGAAGATAATATTAGTTTCAGACTGTTCTAACCCACTCGTTTGTGTAGGTGTTAGCGGGGTTGTTGGCTTCTCCAGTATTAAAGTAGATTGTTATGCAAATGCAGAAGATGCAACGCTAGTGACACCTAGCGAGCGGTGTAGTTGCCACGTAAGATGCCTGTAATCCTATTCGTAATAGGCCCTTTCTTTTCATATTTAGTTAAACTTGTGAGTATCTGACCGAAAAATAAATTGAACCTGTGGTCGACTGAACTGTCGATTAAGTACAGAGCGTTCACTTTAATTGGAAGCGAAAATGCGCAAAAATCTGGCAGATAAAGCTTATTTGGCGCTCTAACTGAAGGTGAAACACCGTGTCATAGTTTTTACAGCTTTAACAACAGGTCGGAAAACTGACGTGAGAAATCTCAGATTTTGTCGAAATGTACAATACCATATTTCGTGCAAGTTTTGACAAATGACAATCTTAGTATTCAATTGAGTAAGGCTAACAAATTTTTCATGGTACTTATAGATGGAAATATGTTGATGTGTAAATAGGGAACAAGAATATCTTTTTTGTTTCATTCTGAGGTTACAATATCATCTGGCAGCATGTTCTTCATATTAGGGATGAATCGATACCACTGAAGTACTGATACATTTACTTGATACGGTATAGGTTGTGAATTATCGGTAGTTACTCGGTATCATAAAAAGTATTCGATATTGATTGATAAGTATCGGTACACAAAGTACTGGGTATCGACAATAAGGTATACTCATATTTACTTGTATTTATTTTAATTCTACCACCAAATCGTGAAATTAACGTATCGATACCTATGCAGCTTTCTTTAAATTATACCTATTCGATACTTAGTTCCAAGGTATTGTTACAAAAAGTACCCGATATTGGAAAAAAAGGTACAGAGATAATGCGTTTATTTACTTGTGCTTAAATCATTTCGTCCCCCAAATGTGTTAAAATAAAAAGAAAATCGCTAAATTAACGTATCGATACCGATACAAGTAACTTTAAATGATATCTAAAGGATACTTTAAAGATACTTTTACTTTTCTAAGGGGTCGCTTTAAAAAGTAGTCGATATTATAAAGAAAGTATAGAATTGATACTTACATTGACTTGTATTTATTTCAGTTCTATCCCCAAATGCGTTCGAGGAAACTCGTGAAAATAACTTATTGTTACCGATACCCGTGACTTCAGATGATATCTACTCGATACTTAGTTCCAAGGAATCGATACAAGAAGTAGTTGGTATTGAAGAGATAGCATTGTTATTTTCACCTGCAAAAATATGTCCAGATTGTTTTTTGAAGCAAAAGCGGTTGTACTTGTTTGTTGTTGAAATTCTCGAAAGTTCTAGGAAGCATCTAAGGAATTTATCAAGTTGTTAGACGAGAAAGGTGGATTATAAAATACGTTATAAAACTTTCAGACTGGAATTACACATTTTTTAGATAATTAGTAAGAATGAAAACTTTATGTATCTCAATTTCGAAATATATACTAGAGGCCAGACAAAATGAATTCAAGTTAAATCACATATTTTACTGATTAGCGTAAATTAAAGATTATCCAATACTTACTTAATGTTTAATTTTGTAAAAGACAGGTTGATATATTATATGTACTTTTTAAAATATTCAATGCTAGTTACTCAGATCAAGTTGGTACCATTAGACTGATCGTTAATATTTTTATTTACTTGATTTACTTGGCTAGGTATCACCTCAAGTTCTACCAAAGGATTTAGGTGTTGTGGCCTTACACATTTTTCAAGTAAATTTAATGGGTAATAATACAGCACCCTCTTTTAAACGAGCGTTGTGCCATAAAATTCGTAATTTTATTTATGAGTTAGTTGAACTCGATCTGGATATTGTTTCAACCTTGCCAGTGATGCCGTTATGAAGTTCTTGTATCTTTAAAACAATTCGTTTTTGTTTTGATATGTGTTGGCTCATGGCTATCATCTTTATTCCCGGAAATGGTCTTATTAGCATAATTGTGTGAATTGGTCAGTCTGCAAATGAAATGAAAACGTATTTTAACATATTTTGTGGGTATTTACGTTTAGTATTTTCGAATTTCATATTTATTGATTTTTATCGTATTCAGTATAAAAAAATGAGGAAATGCGTCAGGATGACGAATAAAAAGTTATAAAAATTAAATTGGCCTGATTTCTGCTGTAGCCCGAATTTTATTATTTCGATTATAATTTTGAGGAATACAATTTGTACTTACACATTTTTGTGACTTCACCATAAGCACAAATAATAATTCATGCTAAAGGTGTTATAGAATCATAGGTAAGAATGTGAAAATAAAGTGAATACCTTCTGGTACAAACGAAAAATATTTGAAATTCAGTAACTTTTGAGATTCATTCATGGTTTTATATGATAAAATTCCTATTCGTTGATATATTCACTCTTTTTAGTCCAAAAATCCAAACTTAATCATAGCTAATAGGTGATTTATTCTGCGGTAATTCCTAGTAAACAATAATTCTCAAACTACAATTTTATTTTATGTAGAAAATGTCATTTTTTAATTTCGATTTACGGTCGATGGTCTGACCATTGAAAACATCACGTTCAGAATCACTGACTAGAACGATTTCATTTTTATTCGTCAGTGTGACACGGGCTGTAGACGACGAAAACAACAATTGAACGAGATAACCTACATTAATTGTTCTGTGACTAAAAAATATATATGAATTAAATCTTCTGTGATTTGAAACACATATTCATAAAGACATATTCTTGCTGCAATTTATTCCTTTTTCAGCCGTGGAATGTCCAAACCGAATCGAATAAATAATTTATAATTATACCATATAAGAGAGCGATTCTAACTGAAAGTTTCAGGGTCATCATCCTTTCGAAGTGTCCGTTGGTCCGAAACGACGCAATTTTTTTGCGGTTCCTAATTCCAGAAACGCGAAGTTTAAAAGATCAACATTGGAGGTCTGTTATAATTAAAAATGAATCTCCTAGCTGTATATTTTTATTAGTGCTCTCGACTAATTTTTTGCAACGGTTTATCTTTGAGAAGATGATGATGAAGTTTGTGCTTTCGTGATAAAAATAAAGAAAATAATTAGCTGTGTACTTGTTTTCAAGTTAGTACGACAAGAATTGAAAATAGAACTATGTACTCTTTTTCTATTAAATTTTATGTTACAAAACTCACCGATGTGGAAATAGTTTCTGCTACAATTTGTTATATGTTTTGAAATTAGTAATTGCGAGTTATACAAAATATTCTAATTTTGGTGTATAGTTTTCATAGTGGAATTTTAATTATTTATTTTTTGGAGTCGTTCTGTTCTACGATTTAATTTTACTCATTCAATTTATTAATTCATGGCGTTTCATGAATTAAAAATGGCGTTTCATTTGTTTAAATAAATAAATCCCAATTTGAATCCATCGTTTTTGAATATTCAATTATTTTTCGTATTTTTTTGTCGCCTTTTGGAACACACTTCAACCGGTTTTTTAATTTTTTCCACTTTTTTGTAATTTTTATTTATTCCTGTGTCTGCGTATTTTCTTGTGCCGATTACTAGGTATTGAATATATCAATTGTTGGAGTATCTTGTTTCTATTTATAATGCCTTATTTACATGTTTATAGGAAAAAATTTGATATTAAATAAATATCAGCTATAAGACTGGCTACTTTTCGAATTTTATGTTATTGAAGTATACAATTCTTTGTGTATAAAAACTAATAGAAAAGAGCAACAAGGTTGATATATGTTTATAAATATTTATTGACCTTTTTGAGTCCAGATACCTGCACAATTAAAATTTTCGGGGAAATAGAGTGGGAAAATATAATAAAATTTCGAAAGTATATAAAATTGAGCACAATCAAAAACTAAAAACAAATATTTCAGAAAATAGTTGAAAAACAAGATTCGTATGGGAAGAAATCTTATCTGGAGAAATAACTGTATAATAATTAATAGAAGGACTTTGTTTATCGACTTTCATTGTAATTAATTGCTTTCAATCTTTTATTTTTCACTGTTTTGATGCTGATAAGGATTTCAATCATTTTATGTATTAATTCGAAATATGTGACCAATTAAAATAGTATTAAAATGTTCCAATATTTCATATTGAAAAATATTTTTAGTTTTTAAATATTTCGAAGCTTCTTTCTCTGGACGTTCACTGTTATTTTTAACCTTGTATATTACATAGAATCAATCAATATTTGATCGAATAAAGAATGTTTTGCAAGCGTCTATTATACGTGAATAAAACAACCTTGAAATTCGTTTATACAATATACAATTCATTAAAATCAGTGTTTTATATACATCCACGTTATTTACAAACATCTTTATTAGAGACATTATTTTTCACGTAATAAACACCTTGAAAGTTCTAGCTAGCGTAACGACGATTTAACGATGTTAAAAAGGCCGTGGCAGATGCCCAAAAAGAGTAGAATCGTGTGAGTCTTGATCGTGAGTCAGTTTGTTGCATTTGTGGCGAGACACTGACGTATTCATCCGCGCGCCGGAAGTTGGGATGGCTTCAGGTTTTTTTTACTGTTTCCTGCACTTTTTGTTCTTTGTTTGGCTGTTGTTACGATTCGACGACGCCCGGCATTAGCTGTATTAATTTAATTCGTTAAAGGTGGGGACACACGATACCCTTCGGATTTCAAGTACGAGAAGTCGGATACTGTGTAACCAAAATTTCAAATTAAATTGAAAATCTATAATACTTCTATAATGGTATTTATGTTTGAAAATAAGGAGCAAATTGTTTTAAATTCGGAGAATATGTTATGAAATTTCAATAATTTTTTGTATTTCATTTTATTTATTTATATTTATCCTGAGAAAATCCTGGGAATTTCGAATGGTGAAATCAATGTTTATAGTCTTTATATAATGACTATTTTAAAAGTAAGTGGATGTTTCATGTTGAGGAATCTAAAGAATTATCCAGTTCAAGTGAAGTTCATATTTTTAAGGTATAGAATTCGTTGAAAAAAGAATCCAGTTCCTTCTGCAGTTCACAGTTATAAGAGATCAAATTTGTTGAAAAAATAGATTCCGACAGGACATAGTAGAATACAAGAGCATGAACAGCATAGAAGAAGACCACTTGTTTGATCCTAGTAATTGATAAGTTGAAATTTGAATGGAAATGCTTCACGATAAAAGATGTACACGATAGTAAAGAAGAAAAGATTTATCTTCCTATTTATCTTGTCGTAAATACCTACCTTTAATGCTGGTTGCATTGTGTTGGCAAATTTTCATTATACGTTAATATTAAAGTTGATTGATCGGATATTATTCAAATTGTAGCTTATTCATCGTTTTTATTGCTTTCTTCTGAGATCCTGCCTTAATCATTTCGTATCCGCTTCTATATTATACAAATTGTCATTAATTTCGATTAAATATTGGGATGTATTATATCCGAGAAATAACGGATGTATATTTTATTCATTTCCAGCATTGCTATTATTCTGGTCATCATTTATTCTTTAGGTTTGTTGTTTGGACTACTTTCGCGTTATACTTTTGCTCCAAACTTGGTATACTTTTTCGATTTTGGACAATTTTCACTTGCTGGGTTTCACAGAACGAATAATTCTTTAGATTATTAGTTTATACCAATTCTACACCTTGCCTTATTATAGTAAAAATAAAAATCTAGTATTCAAATTAATAAATCAGAAGTCTACTTGAATTTCAAATCATAAATTTATAAGAATATGAGTTTTATGAAGTTTACTTCAAATTGTCAAACTCAAAACTGTGAAGGTGTCTTTGTAACATTTTTACAATTAATAATATAATTTAATCCCATTAAGTATTTTCGATACAAAAGAAACAAGTCAAAATAAAGTTAATACAAATGACAAAAAAAGGTTGATAGTTCAAATCATATAGAAATGGTATCAACTATTACAGGAAACTACAAAAGTATGAGACCAAATTACAACACTGATTATGATTTTGTGTAATGTCTTCACATGATTTCCAGTGTTCAAAAAATCGCCAAAATATTCACTTCATTCTCTGACAAAGTTTAATTTGTTCATTTCTGTATTCAAGCACTGTACATTTTGAAATGAGAGAGATATAGGCTTCAAACCTATATTTTTTTAAATATTTTTGTAACCAGAGTAACCTTTCGTTTTTTAATTTTTTTTTGTGGCCATAGGAATATGGGCTGGATTTTCTATATAGATTAGTTTAACCGTTTTTTTCTGTTAGATGTTTTGATTTTAAAATGTGATTGTTATATTTCCATTTTAGTATTTTACAGTCAAGTAATAGATAGGTATATTTTGTTAGTTTCATCTAGTTGTCTTTTAATAGTATCTCTCATACCAGTTCTAAAAAATATATATGCCCCTTAAAATATAAACCGAATATTTAGTTCGACTCTGGACGATTTACGAAACAAGTGAACGGTGCGTGGATTTGTTTTTTCGGTGGCCTCTTGAAAATGAATAGAGTAAAGTAAAACTTAGTTGAATTTTACTGAAATAGATATATTAACTGAATAGATCTATTGGGAAGAATTCGCTGTGGTGAAAAATCCTTATATTCCCACTTTAATGATTGGGTATATACATATTTAAGACATTTTTGACAATTTTAATATGTAGATTCCTATACTGGTCGATGTAGTCTCTCAATTTAATTTCCTCAATTATTATCACCGTGTAAATGTTATTTTCTCAAATTTATTTTTTTTTTCAAATCCAGTATATTGAAAGTTGTTCTTAAGTTGGAAACTTTGTGACGAAATGGTCTAGTTTGAAAATTTTCGGTATTTATCGAAAACAAACTAGTTTTAAAACATTCACTTTCAATTTTATGGTAATAAATAAAATAAAATCCAAAATAATGCTAATTTCAGACATACCCAGTAATTAATATTAAAATTTATGAATGGAAACGATTTTCAGGGGTCATTTTTGAAATAGCATGTTGGATAGTGGCATGTCAGCGTCTAGCATTTTAAATGGGAGGTCCTTGGACTATACATTATTCCAATATCATTGATAAAAAGTTTCGTGCACGTGATGCAAAATTAAATATGTAAATATCCAGTTTCAACCAGTTTTGACACGGGTTCTGAAGTCAAAAAATTATTTACGTGACATCAGAAATGAAGAAATAATTATTATTCAACATTTACTTTGTGGAAAATGTGAAATTTTCACTAATATGATATGATACATCAATTAGTAAAATGAAGAAAGACTTATAATGAATATTTAATTATAATGTGTGATCATTTTTCATACGAATTTATGTATAATGTAGTTTCTCTAAAAACACATAGCTACATGATAATACATTTATTCCTAACAAATATACATCCAATTAAAGGGAAAAAAAAATAACAAATTTGACACAAATAATAACAAATAGAAAAATAAAAAAGTACAACGAAAATGAAATTAAAATAAATTGAAATAGTAGTAAACAATAACTGAATGGAACAAACTAAAAATAAAATATTATGTATTACAGTCACAGGAGTCAATTATTATTACAATTATTACGTTAATGAAATGTATTTGATGAAGTCAACGAAAATCAATTTAAAATCAATTGCAATAGTAAATAATAAAAAAATTCAAATTATAAGAACATGTAAATTTAAAAGTCTAATGTTAGATTCTTTG
Source organism: Henosepilachna vigintioctopunctata (assembly GCA_030704895.1). NCBI lineage: Eukaryota > Metazoa > Arthropoda > Insecta > Coleoptera > Coccinellidae > Henosepilachna > Henosepilachna vigintioctopunctata. Next base: position 2,186,288 of record JARQZJ010000126.1, read on the forward strand.
AAAAATTCGTAATTGTTTAGTAGTGTTAGTTAAGGTTGTTAAATGTAAATTTTTGCGTATTTTATTAATAATTTGTAACCAAGAACTTTTATCGAAGAATTTTTAACAAAAAAAATTTAATATATCATAATTTTTATTACTCCTAACTTGTAACTGGTATCACTGTTTTTGAATTTTATATTTTACGTGCTTATTTATGTTTGAATAATTTCTACTCTTCTTTTAAGTTTGTGGAAATTGAAATTTTTCTATGTATTATAAATAGAAAATTCTAATATTTACACATATTTATTGATATGCTTGAGGTTCGTTAGATGTCGCTCTTTTATTCAATGAAAGATTCTGTCTGTCAACAGAAAAATATGCTGACTTATATTTAGTTGAAATATGAGTTAACCAACGGGACTTTCAAAGCTTTCGGCATAATTCTGTTTACTTTGCATAACTGTTTGTTTTCCATTTACCTCCGACAGTGATTCACCCTTCGACCCCATCATTCTCAAATTTCGCAATTAGATACCAAATAAAGTTCTGAGTGGAGAACCTTGCTTAGAATATATAATATACACTCATCGTCCTGTTCTTACAATGAATCATTCAGCCGTTTGCGTTCCCATTTAAAAATAGTCTGTATAAATTGATACCAGGAAAACGTATACTAGTTTTCATATCGCGGTGTTGAAGATCCAACGGAAATTCCTGGATTTAAGGATTTTTTAAAAAAAGTATACTGGATATATTCAAGACTGATTTGTTAGTGAAGATATAAGATGAAAATACTTGGTTTTTATATTTTATTAATTAATTATTATATAAAACTTACCAATAATTCATTTACGTATTCATTTATTCAGAATACACCCCTCAACAGCTTGGGCCTATTGATAAGTGGGAAAATGCTATAAAACTAGAGACTTATTCAAAAGTAAACTGGAAACAGATGTAAAAACTTACAAACAATACATATGAACGATGTAACTATGTAAGTTAACTAAAATTGAAGTTTACCCTCAATATTATTGAGAGTGTAAGACTTTCTTTACCTAAAAATATTACCCTACGATATTAAAAAGCTCATGTACCTATTAAGCTTGTCGGCGATTATTGACAAAGTTGTGGGGACAAAAAGTAGTAGAAAACTAGATGTATTTAGCTTTTGGTTACTTATGGGATAATTATAATTTTTATAGTTGGCAACAGTGCTTTGTCGCCGCGGATGTCTACCACCAGCCAGAAGCCATCGAAGATACTATCTATTGTGCACCGCGTTTATTTCATAACTTGGTCATGGTGAATTTCAACGAACCGAAGCGTGCCTTCAAAATAAACCGACGAAAGAAGCTGCGAAGTGTGAACCCACAACACGCCCAAAGTATCAGAATTATTTCGTGATTATTTTTAACGACGTACATCCTTCGGTAGATAAAAAAGATAGCAGGAATTGCCTTCAAGGAGTATGTTTCACTTAGAAAGATATCAATTTTCGTAATTTCTTTTAGTTTTCAAATTAAACGAGTTATTGAATTGATTTCCGTTGTATTGTTTATAATTATCAGAAACGTTACAATAACAAACAATATGATGCGATTGAATGAAATTATTGAGGAATATATATCATTAAACAGTTTTCAATTAAAAATCGTGAGTCTCAACGACGATATTTTGTGTTTATAAATCATTAATTATAGCATTGCTCTAATGAGCGTGTTGCAGATTGGAGCGCCATCGTTGTGCGATAGTGGGCAATACCGAGCCCTTCAAAAAGCAAATTGACCGAAGTTCACTAAAAACTCTCTAGGACTTTGGATCTGAAATGTGTTGTAAAATTTTCATGATTTTTTCAGCAATATTTACGCAGAATTTAAACTAAAGAAGTTTAGTGAAGACGACCTGTATATTCAATTTCATATATCATTAAAATACATACTTTCCATAAAGAAGTAATATTAAGAATATCATTTATGAAGAGTGAAAGTGTAAAATGATTTCTTTAAAATTATACGGTGGAAATTACTCGAGTGTTTTCCTCATATAAATTGATGCATGAGTTATTAATGCTTCTTACTTATGCTTATGCTTCAATTAGTACTTGAAGCGACCGATTAGTATAAGATATTAAATGACTTAAACGTTAAATGAATGATTAGAATAAAATAAAAGTCATTATTTTGTGAATTTCATTATATTTTGTTGAATGTAAGTATTTTTTCACCAATATAGTGACTTTCTTATTTGTAAATGATTCATTAAAGATGATTATTTTCTGTTTTATGTTTCGAATGTTGTTGAATTTTGATTTGACAGAAAGTTTTAAATTTTTGGAAATTACTTCGACTAAATAAGTGAATTATTTTCTCAAAAGATGAACGAGAGGCATCCATTATTTTTTGCATTCATTTTCATGATGATTCCTTGCTGGAATTTTCTGCTGATATATGCATACGAGGGTGGGGTGAAAAGTTTCCTGCCCGACCAAGAAAAACGATGTTTTTATATTATATTTAAAATGAAATGCCACAAGATTGTCTTTCGAATAAAAAAAAATCTTGTCAATCGAATGATCCATCGTTGTTTTATTGCAATTTAAAGTTCTATACCTCTAACAAAACCACCGTATATTAATAGAAAAATTTCAACGTTTCTTCAGATGTTGTAAGAAATGTTTGATTGTGTTACATATTTTGATGTACATTGTAGACAGTAAGTGCTTTGGACTTTCTCGCTAAGTGTATCTCAATGTAAGCAATCGGAGCTAAATGGTACTTTAAAGTCGAGGCAATTTAGCGCCGACCTGACAGACGCCATACGTACGCACGTTTACTTCCGCTTTAATTTGAAATAATTTACGTTTTCATACGTTGTGATGTGCTCTTATTTACGAGAAAATCACCGATTTATTTTTGGGGGATGTTACCCAACACCAGTAATATATTTCTGAAACAGCTGTGAAAATAATGTTATATTTTTACTTAAACTGTTCGGAATTTACTTACTTAAAATTGAGAAATTGTTTCTTTTTGAGTGTTCACTTCGAATATAGACTTTTATATTTTTACCTAACTAATTTTTAAAAGTTAAACTGAAAATATAACTTTTGCGGTTGGGGTAACACCCCGAAATGATATAATACTCTAGAAGTAATGTTAAACTGTGTTTAAGAGATCAGCGAATATTTCATCAATTTTAACGTGAAAACAAATTTTATATTTTCACTTTAACTATTAGATGCACAAAATGAAGAATTTCAGACAGCTCTATTCAATGTGTTTATACAATAAATTCATGTGTAAGATCATCCTGATTGTAGGTATATATATTTTTTCATTGGGTATACATTTGAATTCTTATTGAAAAAATATATTTTATTACCCGAGTTACCGTTATTTTTATATTGTATTAAGTAGTGTTAAATAATATTACTGTCTCAAAAATTTTCATTTTGAAAATTAATTGTGTTATAAAATAATGTCAATTGAATTTTGGTACAATAGTGGAAAATTAATAAAAAGTGTACTAATATAACCTCCAACTTTTTGGCTCAACTTCATGAAATGTGTTTCATTTACTGCACTAATGTTTCGGGACATTAACTCATCATCAAGCTTTAATTCAACTATGTAGTTTGTAAAGCCAGCAATCTATCTATTTTTAATACTTAATTAAATTCTATTTTTGAACTAATTGGAAATTCTGTTCCATCTACATTATTATAATTTACAAATCTCTAAGTGAGCAATAACTTTCTATCCAACTCATTAGTAATGTTGGGTTTCATATTTTATTAATTAATTATTATATGAAACTCTTACCAATAATTTATTTACGTATTCATTTATTCAGAATACACCCCTCAACAGCTTGGGCCTATTGAAAAGTGGGAAAATGCAATAAAACTAGAGACTTATTCAAAAATAAATTGGAAACAGAAGTAAAAACTTACAAACAATACATATGAACGATGTAACTATGTAAGCTAACTAAAATTGAAGTTTACCCTCAAAACTATTGAGTGTCAAGACTTTCTTTACCTAAAAATATTGCCCTTTCTATCCAACTCATCAGTAGTGTTAAAAAAAAACTGAGAGTTCTAAATATAATAGAAATGTTGGAAGCAAAAACTGAAATGCTTTAATTTATAATGACATATGCCTTCAATGAATCTATAATTAGGTCAATTGAATTAATTTTAAAGAGTCAGTCGTCTCCAAAACCTAGTCGTGGGAATGAAGGTCCTTTATCGAGTAGACCAGGGTTCAAATCCTGGTAAAACATGGACAAGTTTAAGCCCAATCGCTACGTTAGTTTGTCAACAAATACTTCTATTTGAAGGGTTTTACACCAAAACAAATAAAAGCAGAGATTGATTCAACACTAGGAGACTACTCCCCATCATATTCAACTATTAAGCAGTGGGTTTCTGAATCCAAAATGACCGTGTGAGCACCTCTGACGAGCCTCGCTCAGGACGGCCCGTTGAGGTCACAAGTTCAGAAATGATTGACAAAATCCATGAAATAGTGTTGGAAGACCGCATATTGAAAGTGTATGAGATAGCTGAGACCTGTAGGATGTCATCTGAACGTGTGCGAATTATTTTGCACAACCATTTGAGCTTGGAAAAGCTGTGAAAAGCTTGGAAAAGCAAAATGGGTGCCTCGTTTGCTAACGCTCGACCAAAAACTTTTTCGAAAAAACATTTTTACCGAAAATTTGGCGCTGTATAGGCGTAATCCAAACGAATTTTTGGGTCGATTCATAACTGTTGATGAGACTTGGGTTCACCACTGCACTCCTGAAAATAAAGAACAGTCAAAACAGTGGGTTGGAAAGGGGGAAACAATTCCAAAGAAGGCAAAAACAATTTTACCGGCAAACAAGGTTATGGCTACTGTTTTTTGCGATGCGAGTGGAATTATATACATTGATTATCTTGAAAAGAGTAAGACTGTCACTGGTCAATACTACGCAGACTTATTGCAACGTTTGAAGCCCGAGGTGTAAATTAAACGACCTTATTTGGTGAAGAAAAAATTTTTATGTGATCACGATAACACACCAGCGCATTCGTCGATTGTTGCCATGTCCAAAATCCACGAATTGAAGTTTCGTTTTTCTCCCTATTTCTCAGACTTAACCCCCAGCGACTATTACCTGTTTCCTAACCTCAAAAATGGCTTGACGGTAAAAGATTTGAGAGCACCGAAGAATTTATCGAAACTATAAATCAGTATTTTGAGGAGCTTGACGAATCTACGTTTAAAACTGGTGTAACTAAATTAGAACACTGTTATGAGAAATGTACCAATGTCGGTTGGAGATTATGTAGAAAAATAGAGCAAAAAAGAAATCGTTTTTCTAGGTCAGGCCGGAAACTTTCACCCCATCCTCGTACATCCACATTTCATCGGTTTTTCATTTATTTTCCAACATACTACACGTGTGTTCTTTACGTTGTTCTTCTTCACCTACACCATCAGAGGAAGGCCCTTTCGTCTTGGTATATTTTTCAATTTGCTTCAGGATTCACGGGATTCGAATAATTAATGTTATTATCGAACTTTGCTGCAGTTTATCATTATTCTATCGCCAGTTACCGTTCTATGGAGGAAATCGAGTTCCGTTCTATTTATCCCTATTGAAAAATCGTGTAACAGCTACTTAATTCTCTGCGGGAAAAGTTCAATAGTTATCAAACAAATTAGGTACATACTGTGCGAATGAAGGAAGCAACAATGCTAGAGGAAATCGCAAGGTTCGCGTGTCGATTTGTTTATACGGGTTTTCGAATTGATTATTTTCACATCAAATATTTTTTAGTGTTGGTTAGATTCTATAATTAATTTTGAAAGTCGATGAACTTGAATTGAAGGCAATATAGCTGCTCGAAATAGGGATGTACATATTTTGATATTTAATATTTATAAATATGATTGAATGTTCGCCATCTCTTGGTGAAACATTGTTTAATATATTAAATAAAAACACTTAGCTTACAAACAATTGTCAAGTATTTATTATAAATTTTGTGAAGCCAAGCCAAGTGTTTTTATTTAATATATTTAATATTTATTATAAATTTTGTGAAGCCAAGCCAAGTGTTTTTATTTAATATATTTAATATTTTTTTCAGGAAGAATTTTCGTATAAATGTGAAAAGATGAGACGTATAATAAAATTTCGAGATAGACCACATTTTCATTGAACTTCGTATATAACTTCGGAAAGCTAGGCTAGAATCCACTAAATATTTCTCAATTGATAAATTAACACATTTAGGATTTTCATTTAAAGTGATAAATTGGCCATTATACACAATGCCCAGACATGAAAATTGACCAATAAGATAAGACAGTTCAATAATAACTATGCAAATAATTAAATTGTCCGGTCATTATACATAATGTCCATCACCTATGGGACAGAGTAATAAAAGTATATTTTATTACTATTAGTTTTAATTTTGATATTAAAGTTAAATTGGAAATGCAAATAATATTACCTTAGTAAAAGTATTTATTGAACAAGAGTTTTTAAGAATTGTTTAAGACTTTTTATTAAACAATATTCTGAAAATCTACGAGTAGAAAGTTGACACGAAAAAAACTAGAATTACATCCGGTGGATAATAATGATATCTAACGTTTTGAAACAAATTGAGGACGCATTAATGAAACAGTGTTGTTTTGCAGTATAGTACAGTGTTGCAAAATCTACAAAATTGTGAAATATTTCTAGGTAATTCTGCCACTTATTATTTCAGAAATAATTTTAGGTCAAATGAAAACTAATGAATTGATTGGATTATTATATTATTTTTCGAAATTAATATAAGAACGAATGAAAATGTATCAATTACTATTTATTTATGAAATGGGTGAAAAGTAAGCTCTGGTGTAAATTATAATTAAAATATTCAGAAATTTTCTAGGGTGGTAGATTTTATCTAGTTTTTGTGCGAAAATTTCTCAGCAAGGGTGTTTTTGAATATAAACTTAAATTCAAACACCTGAACTTTTGATTTACACTTTATGGACAACATAGCATAGCATTTCGTCGTTACAAACGACTTCTTCAGATGCTAACAAAATAATTAAAAATTCACTATTAAATATTAAAAAAAGGGTGTTTTTGTTAGGTTTAAAGGAGTCTATAAGACTTGTCATAATAATTCAGATTCTTCATGAACCGTTTTAGCTTACTTAGTTTGGATATTTTGCGTCAAAAGCATTAAATATTGAATATTTTTGCTCAAACAATTTTCTAACTCTGACTGGTCTGTACATATATCATAGTCTGAAGTTTATGAAAGATCACAAAGAACTCTTTGAAAGTCATCAAAATCTTAATAAAACACGAAGGGTCAATCGATACATTAACCCCTTGTATGGACTAGCATTATCACAGAATAATCCACTATACATTCTCTTTTTTTGTTACAATTTATCACAAATAATTGTTACCTATTATTTATCACACATAATTGTTTCCCTATTTTAATAGGGAAACATTAAATCTTATTATAATTTAAAGAAAATTCTCTTGTTAAATATCTTTATTTTATATGGATTTTTACGTGTTACTTTTACGATTTGTTGTTATTGATCAATTTATTACAAAACTTAATGTTTATAATCGGTAGATATGTTTACTTTGATTTGTTATATCGCACTTCAGTGCTTCAACGTCAATTAATTTCGCGCTTGATGTACTAAATCAAATCACTTTTGCGGTGGTTTCAGTATAAATATTACCATTGCAAAATTTTTGAGTATCGGTTAAGACATCGAGACATTTCGAGGAAATTATTAGGTATCGTTTTCAGTGGAAATAAGCCAATATTTGTGTTTATACCAAAATACGTCAATGTGACGTATGACGTTGACAACTGACGTGTAAAATGTCAATTTTAATGGGTACTCTTACGATTTGATAGAAATTCTCTTACAAAAATAAGTTTCAATTTTACTCTTTTTATAAAAAAATTTCAAAATTCAAATGCAATTGCTGCAATATATTTTGGTATAATAAATAGTTTGAATTAAATATTGATAATAATAATATTTATTTGGATGAAGCTATACATATTTTGAACTGTCATTTTTGAATTACATTCCTATCTCATTATTTGAAATATACTTTCTTAGATCACGCTTAAATATCTTAATACTAGTACTAGTTTTCAATATACTTGCTAAATTATTGAAAGCATTAAATCCGTCGTAGTATATGCTATTTTTAGATTTAGAAAGCTTACAACTTTGGATATAAAAACTATCAGTATTTCTAGTATTATATCTATACATATCACTGACATATGTTATATTTTTTATTACATTACATGAAAGCAACTGATTTTTGATTTTAAATATTAATATATATGAAGCAAAGAGTATTCTTTGTTTCCAGACTTATATTCCAAAGAGTTCGGCATAATTTTAACAGGGGTATACCTATAGCACTTTGAAATTGTTCGCATGGCTCTATTCTGTAACTTTTATAATTGTTGAATTTTTTCTTTAGTCCAACTAAATAACCAAGTGGAGCAATATTCAAAATGTGGCATTATTATTAATTTGAACAAAAATAATTTCACATATGTCGACATATTTAGTTCCTTATTCTGCTTATTCATCATGATGAATTATCCACATAGTCACGACAAGTTATAAATTATTAAAAAATTGGTATGTTTTCAATTCAACCAAAAGATGTGTCATTTCGATACCCGAAAATTTATATCACAGTGAATTGCATTTTAATTGGTATTACGTAACGAGTCAAAGTGACTAATTCAGTTCAGGTTTTACACAACTTTCACCATAATTCTCCTCTCAAATGTAACGATTGAAATTAACCCCAGTTTAACCTGAGAAATTGACCTGTGCACTTTTAATACCGCTTGATATGTTCACCTATGTCCATCTAATCTCTCGGTACTTGAACTCAATTAAGTCCTAAAAGGCACAAGTGAAGCAACGCTTTCTAGGAAGTTGTAGCTCTCGAAATAACGCATCCATTGTTGGGTCCATGCTGGTTTGTCGTATTCGATTTCTATACACCGACACTGAGTGGAAACACGTGTGCATTTTGTTGGGAATGAGAACTCGTAAGAAAAACGGTATGACGCATTTCGTACGCAAATCGACTGGAAGAAGACCTAGTTTTATCGATAAAATGGCACAGAGGAATTTTTAAACATGAATTTTCAGTTACTCCCTTTGAGAATGAATTGCGGTTGTATGATTTATTAGATATAGCGATGGTGATCAGTTCTTTCTCTGATAATGTCAGATATCTTGGTATAGTCTTGGAACAGAAACTTGATTTCGCACATCACCCAACTTATTTCGTCTGAATGAGAGGTAATAATAAATACTTGTCTAAAAATCACTGACTGAACAATTCTTTATTCGACTAGTTTCGCCTTTTACGGCATTATCAAGAATGAAGAATACATATTACAAAGACAATTTTTAAATATTTGCAGATCTGTTCGGACCACAGAATACATCTTAAATTCGGTCGTAGAGGGGGGTTTCAAATTATCAGAGATTTGGAACCCCCACCTCTAGAACTTGGCCTCCAAGATCTTGTGATTTTACACCGCTAGACTACTTTCTGTGGAGCTATGTAAAGTCATTGGTCTATGCGGATAAGCCACAAACGCTTGACCATTTGGAAGACAATATTCGCCGTGTTATTGCCGATATACGTCCACAAATGTTGGAAAAAGTAATCGAAAATTGGACGTCCAGATTGGACTACATCCGAGCCAGCTGTGGCGGTCATATGCAAGAAATCATATTTAAAATGTAATGCCACAAGATTCTCTCTTCGAATAAAAAAAACTTCTTGTCAATCGAATGATCCATCGTTGTTTTATTGCAATTTAAAGTTCTATACCTCTAAAAATAACACCCATTATTTTAACGTCTTATAATATCTACATATAAATTATGAATGAAATTTGATTAAGTTTTGAACGAATTAAATAGGATTTTTTGTAACGAAGTTCCTCATTGCGAGCTGTAGAAATAGTCACGTAACGAAAACGCGTTAAGTCGCTTACATTCACCCCTATTTGTATCTCTGTGTGTCATTTTGAGTTGAAGAAAAGACGTAAACATAATTTCGTGACACACGGAGTAAATTGGGAGTACACTATTTGTTTATAATTATAATGTACACTTTAAGCCTTCATTGTGAAGGTTTTATTTATTCAGTTCAATTGGCACATTGGAAAATATGTTACTATCGGATCGGTCTATTTAAAAATATTTCTTGGTAAGTGAAAGCTGGTTATTATTTTGTATACATAGTGAAAATTCTACAAAATACTTATAATACAGATTCAATAAGCGTGTAATGATAGTTTATATTCATAATAACGAAGTTTGTCAAGCGAATAGCTAGGCTAGCTTTGTAAATAGTTCAAATGATTGTTAGCTCTATTGCCCAATCATTTCAACTATTATATGCAATTAAAATACCCTACCTTTTCTATGACTGCAAAATTCAACTATGAAAGGAATTAAATAATGACATTAAATGTCAAACTGACAAATATGAACTGCGAGCCAACTATGATATTTCAAAATATCAACTGTTGAACAATGAAAATGCTGATAGGTGATTGAATATTATTCAACTGGAAAAGCATAAAAAGAATTTTTGTACAATATTCATAGAAAAAAAATATTAATTTCATTGTTAATTGATCTTAAATTTTGTAATTTGAAAGTTGGTTTCATTTTAAATTCGTTTAAAGAGGTTGACGATATATAGATGTTCGTGAAATTATTGATATGAATCGACTGTCAGTAAATATTCTAATCAATCTGTTTTGCAAATAACGCTTTATTATTGACGGACTTATCAAATGTCTGTGTAAAATATCATAATTTTCTCAGAAATCAAATACTGAATAGTAAATATTTATTTTACTATTCAATTTTAATCTGGAAGAATTTAATTATGGATTTGAATTTAGATTTTCATCAGTTGTTCAAACACTTCGAATTTCAAGTAAGAATTTTAATGTCCAGGTGAAAGATGGTGTTTTTGAAGGAAAAAACAAATGAGTATGTATTCAGTATGAGAATTAGAAAATACTATACATTTTTGATGTACATATGTATTTTTTCTCTATACTATTTTTTATTTGTTATATATTTTCCTTCATTAAAGGATATTATTTTAACTACATTTAAACTATCGATTCAATTGATTCTCAAGAAATTTTTTCAAATTACTAGCATGGAAGCTTTGGCGAAGTACTTATTTTCATCAATGTCCGTTAGATGGCAGCGGTAATATCTCTATTTATTATGAAATTAGCGAATCATTACTTTTTCATTGTTTCTACACAATACGATATTTTATTCAAGGTTCAAGTTAATATTGCGCGAATTTTCTATTTGCATTGTTCAAACAATTTTATTATTATGCTTTCCTTTGTGATTTTGCGATTTTGTCGATCTTAATAACGTGAAAATTTTTGTTACAGGTTTTTCACATCCCGCCATAGATTTTCATCGACACAAAATAGTCCAACCAATTTTTTACCATGAAAAACTCAAAAAAAGGATCAGCACATCGAAAGAGCCGGTAATATTTCTATTCGATTGAAATCAATAAGGAGAATTTTCCGATAATATAAAAATGTATGAGAATTTTCAATTTTCAGAACGGTTTTCACGTGGAGCATCTGTTGATGAAAATAAAAGTCGACGATGAAATTTTTTTGTTGGACTTGGTGCTCAACAAGCAGCTACTTACCAGTGGATTTTTTCACAAATATCAGGAAAATGGCACTCAGAAAATACACAAACACGGTAGCAAGGTAAGGTAGCAATTTTCCAAATTCAATAAATATTTAATAGTGTTGGCGTTTACTTGATGTAAATCCATTATAATTGAATAAAAACTTAAATTCAAACACTTGAACTTATGATTTACACTTTTTTGACTACATAGCATGACGCGTTTCGTCGTTACAAACGACTTCTTCAGATGCTTACAGAATAATTCTGTAAGCACATTCTATAATTCTGTAAACATTATTCAGTAAACATCTGAAGAAGTCGTTTTTAACGACGAAACGCGTCATGCTATGTAGTGAATAAAGTGTAAATCATAAGTTCAAGTGTTTGAATTTAAGTTCTTATTCAATTAAATTCAAACACTTGAACTTATATTTTACACTTTATTTACTACATAGCATGACGCGTTTCGTCGTTACAAACGATTTCAAGTTCAAGTGTTTGAATTTAAGTTTTTATTCCATTAAATTCAAAAACTTGAACTTATGATTTACACTTTATTCACTACATAGCATGGCGCGTTTCGTCGTTAGAAACGACTTCTTCAGATGCTAACAAAATAATTCTGTAGAAGATTCTGAAGATTATTCTGTAAGCATCAGAAGAAGTCGTTTGTAACGACGAAAAGTGTAAATCATAAGTTCAAGTGTTTGAATTTAAGTTTTTATTCCATTAAATTCAAAAACTTGAACTTATGATTTACACTTTATTCACTACATAGCATGACGCGTTTCGTCGTTAGAAACGACTTCTTCAGATGCTTACAGAATAATTCTGTAGAAGATTCTGAAGATTATTCTGTAAGCATCAGAAGAAGTCGTTTGTAACGACGAAAAGTGTAAATCATAAGTTCAAGTGTTTGAATTTAAGTTTATATTCAATTCAATAAATATTTTTAAAACACTTTTGAAAATTTTATATATTAATTTCATTGTATGACTGATATTGAATTCTCGCTTAACTCTTGATGAAACATAATTAAATATTAAATTAAATTAAACAACTCAATATTAAACCAATAATAAGCCAAGTGTTTATTTTAAATTAATATTTCATTGTATATTTATTTGTGTTACAGTTTCTATGTTTTCGTGAAATTTAATAAACCCTTCGTTGAGACCAAATTTATTCTATGAATTTCGAAATTTCAAATAAAAAATTGATTTAACAGTATTTTTCAAAATTTTCGCTTTTCGAAAAAATTATTTTTGAAAAGTTTCAACTTTTATATTATTATTATTTTTATACATTTCTTCCTGATTGGTTAAGTACCTGTATTGAGAATGTTCCATCTAAATTCTATTAAAATTGTGTTTAATATTATATCTTTATTGATTAATTAATTAATTTGCTCTTCATATATGATAGGAAAAGAAGACTGGGAACTTATCAATACCAATTTTTCTTGTGCACTTAGTCTGATAAATAAAATAAAATGCAACAATGTTATCGACGAATTTATATTCAGTCGGAAATTCGGATATCGTAATGTTGACATACTTTCAATTCAAGTAGTGCTCTGGAGATTAATTCTCGGTATAAATAACCAATAAAATTTCATTGTGGCTTCATTGTCCAGATTGGCAGAAATTAGATTATTTAAAAGCACTTCCAAGAACTACAGACAGTGTTTTGATGAACCAAATAAAGTACTATCTCTTACTTTGTGAAAATTCATATTCACTTTTTGTATATTGATGAAGTTTTTTGTATATTGTTCATCATTGCATGTATAGGGTGTTTTTTTTTAGAGGTATAGAACTTTAAATTGCAATAAAACAACGATGGATCATTCGATTGGTAAGAATTTTTTTTGTTCGAAAGATAATCTTGTGACATTTTAAATATGATTTTGGCACATGACCGTTACGTCTGGCTCGGATGTAGTCCAATCTGGACGTCCAATTTTCGATGACTTTTTCCAACATTTGTGGCCGTATATCGGCAATAACGCGGCGAATATTTTCTTCCAAATGGTCAAGCGTTTGTGGTTTATCCGCATAGACGAATGACTTTACATAGCCCCACAGGAAGTAGTCTAGCAGTGTTAAATCACAAGATCTTGGAGGCCAATTCACAGGTCCAAAACGTGAAATTAGGCGGTCACCAAACGTGTCTTTCAATAAATCTATTGTGGCACGAGCTGTGTGACATGTTGCGCCGTCTTGTTGAAACCGCAGCTCCTGGATATCATGGTTGTTCAATTCAGGAATGAATAAGTTAGTAATGATGGCTCTATACCGATCACCATTGACTGTAACGTTCTGGCCATCATCGTGTTTGAAGAAGTACGGACCAGTGATTCCACCAGCCCATAAAGCGCACCAAACAGTCAGTTTTTCTGGATGTAACGGTGTTTTGACATACACTTGAGGATTATCTTCACTTCAAATGCGGCAGTTTTGTTTGTTGATATAGGTGACACAAAAACACACATATTGGTTGCGTATAGATTCAGATCTGGAGGGATGATTTTACGTGGCAGCTGTCTTTGGATTACTTTGGATCGCACCTGGTCGGTTTGCTTACTTCGATTTTAGCCCAGAATGGATGGCTTTAAAAAATATGTTTCAAAATTACATCTTAAAACTAAGCAATTCCTCTCACTGACTACAACAGTCGTTTTTCAACATTTCTGCGAAGCTTATGATGATTTTGCAGTTACAAAAAGAAACTTCAAGTTTCTTTTTTTCCTTAATAGTTTTTTTTTTATCTTGGGGGATCTTTCTGTAGATATATTTCTTGTAAAGAAGTCCCTCCACGGATAGTTACATTCGAAGATGTTGAGAGTTGTATTTCTCATTCATACAAACTCTACAACCTACATAATATATAACAAAATAATCTCTGTCGAAAATGTCAGAAAACTTTGAAGGATTTTCAACATCATGCTAAGAAGCCTCATGTAAGAAGTGATCAACAAAATTGATGATTGATGAGGCCGATACTTTGAGAAAATTAATATCCATAATGAAACAATATTTAGAATTTTCGTATTCTATGTTCCCACTCCAGATTAGTCATAGAACATAACTGTTATGTTCTGTGAGATTAGCTATAAGTAAAGTATTTCAAATGACATCTGTTGTTAATTCAGCATTTGATAAAGAAGTAATACTTCGAAACGCGTGATAAAATGTTAGAGTTTACACAATAAAACAATCCAATATTTTGCTATCTCACAGATAAATGTAGAATCAGTAGAAAAAGTGTTTTGTTGATTTGAAAATACAATGGACTATCAGTTTTACTCGTAATAGCAATTAGTTCAAATTAAGTGGAAATGAATACCGCAAAAGAGGAGTTCCAAAACAAATTATTCCAAACTAAAATGTGAAAAATACAATAGGAATGTGTAGTGTGAATAGAACGGGAAGTACAGAAATAGTCTGCTTCGAGAATTAATTGAATAAAGTCAAGTGGATCAATACTTTTCAACCCACAACAAAGTTGATGAGATTAGCACTGTAGGTGTATAACATATTTATTGAAATGCACAATGTGATTCCACAATATGAATACCAATTCTTCCCTAGCCTAATAATTATGAAGTTGGGTTTTTTCGAAACGAGGTTTTGTTGATCACTCGTAGAAAAATATTTGTTACTAGTTAATTTTCAATTAAACATGTCAATTAATGAGGAAATGAGAATGGTATCCTTTTCATGTGACGTAGTGAAAACACATAATTAAAGTTATTTTTCGCTTTGAATTTTGAGAGTTAGAAACGCTTATTGGACCGAAATAGAATCATCAAATTTGATTGTTACACATTGATATATATTAAAAACAAAATTGGTCCAAGTATTGACCCTTGTGGAACACCAATATTCACTTGCAAGAGATTTGAATTCTCAGCACTCCGAGAACTTTCCTGATTTTTACAGTATGTAACTGTAACAGTCTTGTGCCACATATTATCCATTAGGATTGTTTTGTCACTTAGGACAACAAAATTTCACGATCAGCACAATAAAATGCTTTGATGGGGTCACAAAATATCCTTCCATAGAGCTTCCATCCAGAGTTGACTTTCTCTTTCTGAGACCAAACTGTTTTTCGATAAGAATGCGTTTTTACTTAATATATGCTTCCACTAGTGATGGAAAAAAATGCCAAATATGTTTGAAAAAGTAGATAGTATTTTACGCCTGCAAAATTTTTTTCTTTAATTTGATTCGTCTCTCATTTTCCAATTAGCTCCAATTATTTCCAACTAGCCAGGAAAATGCATGGGCTAGTCAAGGCTATAGTTAATGAGATTGAATTCTCGCTTAACTCTTGGTGAAACATAATTGAATATTAAAATAAATTAAACTCTTGGCTTAATGTTTCACGATTTATTTAACAATATTTCAACATGTTTCGAGCGTTAGCTCATTTTCAAGACTTGTCTTGAAAATGAGGAAAATGAGCTAACGCTCGAAACATGTTGACTATACATATTGTTAAATAAATCGTGAAACATTAAGCCAAGAGTTTAATTTATTTTAATAAGGCTATAGTTAATACTAATTTAATAAAGACATTTTATTTCAGGACGTGGACCTTTGCGAATATCACGGGAAGGTTAGGGGCAAACCCAAATCCTGGGTAGCTCTTTCTACATGCGATGGCGTCAACGGGGTTATTTACGACGGCACTGAACTTCATTACGTTTCCAATCACAAAAATAGTCCAGACTCTCCCCCAAGTAAATTAGATAGTAAACATTATTTCTACAGCCATTCCAATTTGGCGGCTCATAACAAGACATGCGGATATAAAGGCAGTAGTGATGTAGATCATCACAATCAAATATTTAGGGTGAGTATTTTGTTGCTTCAATATATAACGTGATAAGAGGTAGAAGACTGAATAAAACACATTTGTCATCATTATAAAAAGTATTCTGTTAGCATCTGAAGAAGTCGTTTGTAACGACGAAACGCGTCATGCTATGTAGTCAATAAAGTGTAAATCAAAAGTTCAAGTGTTTGAATTTTAGTTTATATTCAATTTTAAAAAGTTATCAGATGAAGTTTATTATGTTACTGTAATAAACTTGAGGACAAATGGTCTCCTTCTGGACTAAAGGGTATATAGATCACAGTACAAGATAAAGGATCATTCTATGAACCGTTGTGGCGTTCCAAAAACTTTGTTCAAAGAGAATACAAAAGACAATCTGATGAACTGTTAATTTAACCGAAAGCGATTCACTTAGTGTTTTAATGAAATTTTATAATAGTAACGTATTAGGTTTGTTTAATTATCTAAGGAGGGTTTTTTTGTTTAAACCTCTCTGCAAGTCCATTCGATACGTTTTTTAATTTTCGAGTATTTGAAGTTAGAAAATTATAGAAAAATAATTAGTTTCATCTTCCAGTCATGATGTTTCAAGATAAACGAATTAATGAACTAAAAAATGGAAAATTCTTTACTATATTTACTTCCTCTATTTATTTTACATGGATACAACTAGTAAGGGATGTTATAATAATAAATAATGAACACTCATTTTGAATTAATGTGAAAATATATCATTTTTGTGTTGAATTATTATGAGGTACATTTGTATGGCCACAAAGTTTCACAGACTTATCGCTTTTTTATGACACTTTTTCTTACTCATTATATATTCTATAATAAGCTTTTTTTATGACACTTTTTCCTACTTATTGTATTATCCTATTATATATTAACGTGTCGGCATCTATCATTTCATAACTTGTCACCTTCATATACTTTTACTTTTTAATTCTATTTAAATGTCCCTATGTCCGTATCATAATAAAATGATAGAAATCTGTGTAATAAATCATTATCCATATGAATATTTATGAAATTGGCAAATGTAAATTATACTAATTGTGAGCCTGTGAAAGTACTCTTAATCATCATAATGACAAAGGTCGTTAACTTTGAATTATATTCCAACGCTACTCTAATTATTTTTCAAACAAGGCTGCAATTTTTCCATTGAATTTTTTACACTATAATTCTTCATTTTCCAGCATCAATTTTGCACTGATATCGGATGATTTTAAAGTTGATTTTTTAAAAGTCTACTCAATAATAAGTTCTTAATAATAATTCTTCATAATTACTGATCTCTGCGTTCTGTGTCGTTTCTTGATAAAAATATTCAAGTGGCAAAACATTTTTATGATTTATATTCATTCTAAAAGTTTCTACTGAAAATATGCAATTAACGTAAATATTATGTCAATTGAAAAAATATTTAATTTATTACAAACTATTTAACATATTCTTGCACTGACCGTAAGTTAGTTTTATCACACTGCGATTGTTTAGTTTGAATAAATACAGTGATTGTTCACTGTAAATAAATGCAAACCATCGGAAGGTATTTTCTAAATACAGTAAGTAGAATTTTCTAAAAAAAAATACAAAGCTATGAATGGACAAATAATACAGCGAATTGTATTTAATAAATTATGCGACAAACTAATTTAAGGTTTTGGCTCAATTTAAGTGCTTTTTTTATCTTAAAAATATTGTTAAATAATTTTCGAGTAATATATATATAAAAATGAGATGTATTTGTATTGATATTACTGTTAATTTGTTAATACTTTTTTAAGTTAACCAAGCATTTGTAAAATTTCTAATTTCGAGTTTTTTGACCCTAAATTTGTTCATACTCATTCAATTGGAATAGTTGTATATGTTAATTTTTGTTTGTTTTTTAGTATAAAAGAGACTCAGATACCGAATTAATTCGAGGACCTTACAATGCAAATAGAGAATCAAAATATGTAGAGTTAGTTCTAGTCGTAGATAATAGGGAGTTCAAAGAACTGGGAGAAAATAGACAACGGGTGGTGCAGCATTGCAAAACCATCGGAAATATAATCAATGGGGTAAGTACCAAAGTAAATAACGGGTGTTTTTTTAGAGGTATAGAACTTTAAGTTGGCATTACTGTTGAAGATGACGACCGATTTAACAGCTGTGAAGTGATTTATTCTCAGTTTGGTTTGGCAATTCGTCATGAATAGACTCACGCCTGAACAACGCTTGCAAATGGTGCAATTTCATTTCGAAAATAATTTCCGAATTTCATAAACGAATTTTGTTTAGCGATGAAGCGCACTTCTGGTTGAATGGCTACGTCAACAAACAAAATTGCCGCATTTGAAGTGAAGATAATCCTCAAGTGTATGTCAAAACACCGTTACATCCAGAAAAACTGACTGTTTGGTGCGCTTTATGGGCTGGTGGAATCATTGGTCCGTACTTCTTCAAAAACGATGATGACCAGAACGTTACAGTCAACGGTGATCGGTATAGAGCCATGGTCACTAATTTTTTCATTCCTGAATTGAACAACCATGATGTCCAGGAGCTGTGGTTTCAACAAGACGGCGCAACATGTCACACAGCTCGTGCCACAATCGATTTATTGAAAGACACGTTTGGTGACCGCCTAATTTCACGTTTTGGACCAGTGAATTGGCCTCCAAGATATTGTGATTTAACACCGCTAGACTACTTTCTGTGGGGCTATATAAAGTCATTGGTCTATGCGGATAAGCCAAAAACGCTTGACCATTTGGAAGACAATATTCGCCGTGTTATTGCCGATATACGGCCACTAATGTTGGAAAAAGTCGTCGAAAATTGGACGTCCAGATTGGACTACATCCGAGCCAGCCGTGGCGGTCATATGCCAGAAATCATATTTAAAATGTAATGCCACAAGATTATCTTTCGAATAAAAAAATTCTTGTCAATCGAGTGATCCATCGTTGTTTTATTGCAATTTAAAGTTCTATAAAAAAACACCCTATATAAGAAATAGAATTTCATTCGCTTAGTTTGAGCGAAATATTTTGTACATAAAAATATTTATCTAGTTGATTTATCAAATGTGTCATACGATTCTATTCATATTGCAGCTGTATTCTCCACTCAATATATTCGTAGCTTTAGTTGGAGTTGTGATATGGTCCGAACGGGACGAGATAAGTCTTTCAAAAAATGGCGACGAAACTCTTACGAACTTTTTACATTATAGACGTGAAGTACTGATCAAGGATCATCCAAATGACAATGCACAGCTACTCAGGTAATATACACTTTGTTATATTTTAAATTAAATTAAACTCTTGGCTTAATGTTTCACGATTATATTGAATCAACAATTTGCGACGATAATTTACGATTTCTTTTTTTTTCATAAATGAACAGGTAGATTTTCATTTATCCTTCCTACTTACATCCATTGTAAACATAAAATTTGTTGTACGTTCCTTATTATAGTTTAGTCTTGAAAATGAGCTAAGGCTCGAAACATGTGGACTAATTCATGTTGCTAAATATAATCGTGAAACATTAAACCAAGAGTTTAATTTATAAAATTGGTGAATTCAATTCAAGAATTTATAATTCTTGATGAAACATATTTAATTATGTTTCACCAAGAGTTAAGCGAGAATTCAATCTCAGACACTTTGTTGTCTTAATACAACAGTCATATTTATTCCTATTCAAAATGATGTGTCACTTTTAGCAAATTTAATTTCGATCATGGAGTAGTAGGAAAGGCACTCAAAGGACCAATTTGTACATATGAATATTCGGGAGGAGTGAATACAGATCATTCTTCTGTGATAGGACTCGTAGCTACAACAGTAGCCCACGAAATGGGGCACAATTTTGGTGAGTATGCATATAGGTACTAATTATACTTGTAGTAAAATGCTCATTGTGTTTTATTTTGATTCACTGCGTTCTACTTCTGAGTCTGATAAATTGACGTGTAACACAAAGAAAATCAGTTTTCTGCCAATAGAGAAATAATAAGCAATAACAGATTATTATATACTGTTCTTCAAGCATTATAGCTCGTTAATTTAATATTTTTTATTATGCTTGACAATTGAACAGCTCACAATTTGAATGAAATGAAGTTGCATTTTGTAATATAAAATGTTTTATTCTTGTTCGCGCGGTTTATTGTAAAACATGAGAAAAATAGAAATCCTCGTTTATGGATTTTGAATCTAATGCCACAGGTATAAGGTGTTTTCTTTAGAGGTATAGAACTTTAAATTGCAATAAAACAACGATGGATCATTCGATTGACAAGAATTTTTTATTCGAAAAATATATTGTGGCATTACATTTTAAATATGATTTCTGGTGTATGACCGCCACGGCTGGCTCGGATGTAGTCCAATCTGGACGTCCAATTTTCGATGACTTTTTCCAACATTTGTGCCCGTATGTCGGCAATAACACGGCGAATATTGTCTTCCAAATGGTCAAGCGTTTGTGGTTTATCCGCATAGACCAATGACTTTACATAGCCCCGCAGAAGTAGTCTAGCGGTGTTAAATCACAAGATCTTGAAGGCCAATTCACGGGTCCAAAACGTGAAATTAGGCGGTCACCAAACGTGTCTTTCAATAAATCAATTGTGGCACGAGCTATGTGACATGTTGCGTCGTCTTGTTGAAACCACAGCTCCTGGACATCATGGTTGTTCAATTCAGGAATGAAAAAGTTAGTAATCTTGGCTCTATACCGATCAGCATTGAGTGTAACGTTCTGGCCATCATTGTTTTTGAAGAAGTAAGGACCAATGATTCCACCATCCCATAAAGCGCACCAAACAGTCAGTTTTTCTGGATTTAACGGTGTTTTGACATACACTTGAAGATCATCTTCACTCCAAATGCGGCAGTTTTTTTTGTTGATGTAGCCATTCAACCAGAAGTCATTGAACGATAAAATGGAGGTAGTGCGCGATACGTATTCCGCACAGAACCGTTATTTTCGAAATAAAATTGCACTATTTGCAAGCGTTGTTCAGGCGTGAGTCTATTCATGATGAATTGCCAAACCAAACTGAGAATAAATCACTTCTCAGCTGTTAAATCGGTCGCCATCTTCAACAGTAATGCCAACTTAAAGTTCTATACTTCTAAAAAAACACCAATTACATCCAATATTATATGAGTTTAAGGTGATATTTTACATTTATATTTCAAAGCAAATTTAATGTTTGAAATTGAATTCATTAAAATTTTTCACAAATTATTGAGCAAAGGGTTAATTATTGAACATTTAAATATAACTCTACGACTTCCTGATACCAGGATGTGATAAAAAGGAAATCTATGTTGTGTGTGAAACTTTTTGAATTTTGTAAACGAAGGGGAATGGATAGTTTGTATGATTGAATAGGGGTTGAAACCACCTGCTCTTGGAAGTAATTTTATTTTGACACTGTCCATTTACTGTAAAGAACAAATTTTCTGTTACTTGTATTACTTACAGTTTATAAAGACACATTATTATTATTATTAACATGTTATTTTTTTTCGTTTTAGGAATGGAACATGACACCAACGACTGCAAATGCCCAGACACTCGATGCATAATGGCACCGAGCAGTTCAGCAGAGGCTCCAACCCATTGGTCCTCTTGCAGTTTGAATTACTTACTTCTAGCTTTCACACACGGTATGGATTACTGTTTGAAGAATAAGCCAAAATCTTTATTCGACAGTCCGGTTTGTGGAAATGGGTTCGTAGAACCAGGAGAACAATGCGACTGTGGTTTACCCGAACATTGCACCAATACTTGTTGCAATGCTACGACTTGTATGCTTCACGCTAATGCAAGTTGTGCAACAGGGGAGTGCTGTGATTTATCTGTAAGTTTCTTCGTATCACAATAATATTTTTTAAACTTTTTTTACTTTATTGTTTAACTTTTGATTTTTTTTTTACTTATTGAGAGAATAGGAATTAATGGATAATTAAGGATTGCGAACATTAAATTTGTAAGTTTATGCTAATATGTTTACATATAAGACAATTGAAATATAATTGAAATATCTAAAAATAAATCTTGTGAAATTGTAAAACAAGCTATAGAGCACTTTTCTCATTTATATCAAGATTATAAATTAAAAGTTATATATTATATAACATAATCAATAGGGGTAACTGAAAAGTTGTTGCAAATATTCAGCTTTCTTTACTTATATTTCTTTTGCTATATGTGCTTATGTAGTTTTGGAAAATGTAGTTATATACGGATATATACAGTTATATACGGATACGATAATCCATAACTCCTCATGCCACCCATATCCACATAAAATGGCAGCGTTTCAAAGTATGATACACAGATTAACCAATATACCTTTATCGGCAGAAAATTTCAATAAAGAATTGAATATCATTAAACAGATTGCGGTTAATAATAATTATGAAAGTGAAGTCGTGTCAAAAATTCTGGACAAAAAACTCTATCGGAAAGCTCTACGATTAGTATTTCCTTATCAGCCGGATAGAAATCGTAAATATAACAGTTTAACATACTTTGGAAACGTCAGTCAAAAAGTCAAAACCTTTTTAAGTAAACATAATTTTAATATTTCATTTAAAACGAACAACAATTTATCGAGACACATTAAGAACAATAAAAACAAAATTAAAAGAGAAGACAAATCAGGTGTTTACCAATTAAATTGTGGAACATGTCCCGGTATATATATAGGTAAAACTAGTAGAAATTTCGGTACTAGAATACAGGAACATAAATATAGCTTCGCCCATAATAAAAGTAATTCGAATTATGCTAACCATTTATTAACAGAAAACCATACTTTTGATACGAATTTCAAAATTCTACACAATATAGAGAGAAGTAGTCAATTAGATTATTGGGAAGTAGTGGAAATAAATCGGCTTAAAAATTCTGGAAACTTGCTCAATGAACATATAGAATTAAACAATTCACCCTTGTTAAACCTTTTCAGGTAATAGAAATTATTCTCAGAATGGAATATCTTAGGTAAAACCAAAACCATTGAACACCAAAATTCCCTGATATATATACCTGTATTTTTCAAAATGTTGTTATTATTCTGTAAGCATCTGAAGAAGTCGTTTGTAACGACGAAACGCGTCATGCAATGTAGTCAATAAAGTGTAAATCATAAGTTCAAGTGTTTGAATTTAAGTTATATTCAAAGGAAAATGTAGTTGTGATATTTAGTGTTGATGTTGAAAATAGTTCGGAAACATGAATACTATATGAATTTCTCATTGACATTTATTGTAGTGCCATTGAAAATTGTGATTGGCAACAGTAAATCAAAATATACCTATTGGAATTTGTTATTCTCTGCTATGCATTGACTTGATTATTTGTTTTATTAGCTTAGAGGTCATTTGTATACTTTTATATTAAGTTATTTATTCAATTTCTCATTTTAATTATTAAAAAAATCTTATCAACAGACTTGTATACCAAAAAATGCTGGAGTATTGTGCAGGTCGGCCTGACTATGAATGTGATTTACCAGAGTATTGTACAGGGCAGTCAGAATTTTGTCCGAAAGACGTTTATAAAATGGACACTGAAGTTTGTGACAATGGAAAGGTAATAATATTTTATACAATGATTTTGAATATTATCTATATGATTAAAAGTACTAATGAACATGTTTTTCTGTTTACAATTTTATGGTTGATTAGTACTTATTTTCTTCTCACATTTATTTTCAGATCCTGCCTCACCTTAATAAAATTTGTATTTTCTAGGCCTATTGCTACCATGGTTTCTGCAGAACAAGGACTGATCAATGCAGATTACTCTGGGGTGAAACTGGCAAATCCAGTGATAACGAATGTTATAGAATGAACACAAAAGGAACTAGACATGGAAATTGTGGTTATAATAAATTTACTAAATCCTTTGTGAAATGCCATAATGAGTAAGTGTTATTTTATTAGAAATACCGTCACGGAATAAGGTAATAACGAGCCAGGTTATATTTAATTTGAATTTTCAGGAGTATTTTGTGTGGGATGTTACACTGCCGCCACTTAAACGAACGTCTCGAGTTTGGTATGGAATCTGTAGCAATTTTATCTCAAAGTTTTATAAACTCCAAAGGAACTATCATTCCGTGTAGGAATGCAATCGTGGATTTGGGAATCAATCAAATTGATCCAGGTCTGGCACCTGATGGAGCATCTTGTGGAGATGGTAAAGTAAGTAAAAACAGATTTTATAGTGAGAAAAACTGAAATGGTTTTGGTTTAGATCCCTGTTGATGCAACGTACGTGTTTGGTTCCAAAATTAATATGTTTCATCAATTTTTTGTTTGTAATTGCAAACGAATTTAATATCAAGTGAATTTAGATAAGATAGTACAATATTTCTAAATTTTATTTTGATATTCAAGAATATTTATGTATAAGTTGAATTTGAAGAACAATATTCATTAGTACAAAAAACCTCAGGATATGCTCAAAAAATATTTGATATGAATCTTTGGTAGTCTAATCTGAATCATTGTTATCAGTTTTGTAAATTTTACCATTAATGTTGAACCTCTATTTTACATGTTATTGTTTGTATAAAGAAGAACGAAGAATAATATGTGTACACATTGTTGTTTAACAAGCGTGTCATTAAGTTTATTAATTCACATTAAGCATATTTGATGAAATATGTTCATATTTCGTTTTGTATACTTGAAATTGAATTCAGATTCTACAATAAAAGAAGATGAAGAAATGAATTTTAAAAATTGTCAATTAATTTTGACTTTTCGTTTTGAATAAAAACGTTAAAATCGTTATAAAATGACATTGTCATATACAAATTAATTTTTTATTTGCAAATCCACCACATTCAAAGTGTTTGAGCCTATTTCCACCAAAAATAAATGTAATAAATTGATAATAAATTTTGTCTAATCTATTGTGTGTTATTGAATAATTATTTCACTGAAGGTCATATTTATTTAGGGTGTTGGTTCTATTAAAACTTGTTGTTTGAATAAAACTTTATTATTGTTGCAGATGTGTGTTAATCAAAGATGTATGGCTGTTGAAAGCTTAAGAAGGGGTGGTATCACCTGCCCTAATAATTGTAATAATAATGGATGGTGTAACAATTTAGGTCATTGTCATTGCAATGACGGATTCTCTCCACCATTTTGTGAGCATCCTGGGCCAGGAGGTTCGGAAGATAGTGGACCTGCCAGTGATCCAGACAGTAAGTTGAAGAGTAAATTTTGTTTGAATTTTCTTTATTTAATATTGAATATCTCTTCAGAAAACCAGCCTTTTATTCAGGCAATGTTCATCATCTTCTTGGGAATTATACCAGCTATTGCTTTAGGTGCTCTCATCTATTGTTATTTAAGGAAGCAGAGCATCTATGGAAGCCATATGAAGAGTCTACCCTCAATGTACGTAAACACAACTTGCTTCAGAAACGGTTTTGTGCATGTACTGTCTGCATGCAGGTGTTCTACCGGCTTTAAAAACACAAATGGTGATGGTATTAACACAGTTCACGTTTCTAATAAAAATAGTCGAGTTAAATCTCCTCCCATAGTTATTCATCAAACAGGAATTGTGTGTACTACAAATCCTGAAGGAATAAAAAAAAGTTCGGCCATTAAAGAAGGGAGAAAAAGTTTGAGCAACAATGGTATTTTTAACCGTCAAGATTCACCACAAATAAGTGTCGTTGGTTATCCCACTGTTACGTTTAATGCTAGCAATGCTAGAAATTTGGTAATTGGATTCGACAATGTAAATTTTAATGATGTGACTTAATTTTTCTACTATTGAAATATGTCTTCTTCAACATGTTTTATTATGGAGTGCATTTTAAAAATGAGTTTATCAGTCCTTTGTTTTTAAGCTTACATATTTCTCCTCAACATGTGTTGTAACTTTATTGTTTTTATGTTGTTTCATTAATTTTTTTCTGTTAAGATAATTTTTGCATGATCTCTTAGTTTATATTGCATGTCTTTTTTTTGTTTCTTGTAGCTGTTACTTTGAAGTTTTAATTTCTTCTCATTGTCTGATATAGTATTGGTAATTTAGTCAGCCTTAGAAATTGATATAATCAGAACAGTAAATAGAACTACTAAAACCTCTAAATATTTTTTAACAAAAAAATATGGAGAATAGGTGAAGCAACTAACACATACCATATTTTGCCTAACAATTTCTTTTAATTCCATTATATATTAAATTTATAACAATATTAGAAGAGAACACAGAAATATTTTTCAAGTCAAAATAATTGATGATTAATCTAGATTGTTCAATTTTATGATCAGACGTTCTAAATCTTCGGATTACCTGATCTTTTCATTGGTTTAAAAAAAAAATTAATATCGTTTAATAACAACACACGGTTTCAGTAATAAATAAATGTAGCTGGGGACCTAACATTCATAATATCGATTACTTTTCAATTCACTGGAATTAAAGTAGTATCTCATAACTGTTTTAATTTTGGTTGTCAGTTCAAAATTTTTGCAACATTTGTAGACGTAACATTTCATATGTTTTTTAAAATTTGTTCCTTGCTGACTAAAAATCAATGCTACCTATGCTTGGAATACATGTGAACCATTTCACAATTTTTAGTTAAATATAGAACCATTTTTTCATTGAAATAAGGTATTCAACATTGGATCAAGATTTTGTAAGTTTATTGAATTATTTTTATTCAACTAATCAAAACTTTATTAAAATATCTACAGAGCTATTGATTATGAGAAAAATAAATATAGCAAAAAATATTCATAAAAATGCCCTTGTAGAATTTGATTTTCTTGACGCGGTGAAAAATTCTGTCAGAAATGTACATAAAATTTCCTAAACTAAAAACTGAGTTAGCCACTACCCATTTCTTCCAGAATTTAATTTTCATCCGTTCTTTGCCTCAACTACTTCTTTAAACATGACCAAAAGTCTTAAATAGTTGATTGGTTATGAGTGTCATGAAATGAGACATATGAACATATTTTAATTAAAGTGAGAAATCATAACATTTTTACATTTATGTATTTATATAAAACATAGTCACTATTATTCAATATTGGATCCAATTTTTGTATCCCTTATTTCTGAGGTTATCATGTTATGTTTGTCACATATTGTTGGTGGGGATATCTGTGTAATATCGTTAAAATTAGTTATTAAGTAATTGGAGAATAAAATTTTTGAAATATTTAGAAAATTATGGCTGGATTCAGTTAAACTGTTACAAATAGCATGCTTTTAAAAATATTCTCTAATTAATTAGGTTTGTTTTGTGATTAGTGTACTTATTTGAAAATTTGTTAAAATTTATATTCGTAAGTAACATATCATTTAGGTAGGGGCTTATTTCAGTATTTCTCATACTGTCTTCTGAGTCTGTGAATGTTAATAGCAAGCATACATGTAATTTACAATACTGTTTTTCCTAGATCGTCAAATTCTCGACAAATCAAAACTTTGGAAGAAGGAAATGGGGGCAAAAATTTCATTGAACCAACAAAGAGAACTGAAGACAATCATTCACTACTTCGAGAGGACTCGCCTCCGCCAATTGGTCTCCAGATCGGTTTCTTTGGTCACTTCAAAATATCTCTCACGCCTCAAAAATCGTCCGACGTTGGCAAACCTCAAATACTCCGTCCTCCACCTCCTGTGCCAAAGGTATCAGATGTAGCATGCGTGCAGAAAAGCATAGAACCTGTTCGACCTGCACCAGTTCCACCACTCCAATTTCACAAAGAACCAGAACCTGTTAGAAGTGCACCTCCTCCTCCCGCTGTAATTTCCTCGTCTGTAACCACAAAGCAACCTCAGAACACAAAAATAGCACCGCCAGCTTCAGTCCTTCAAAATGTCGAGCTGAATGTTCCACACGAAAAAAGCAACCCTAAAACAAATCTCTTTACTAAACCACTTCGGGTACCATCATTCAAAAAGAATCCATTAACTAATCCTTTCTCGCAGGCAAATCAATCGTCTATAGGGCCTGCCTTACCACCCCCTAATCCACATCAATCTACAAGACCTGTTATATCATCTCCGGTTCTTGAAAGTTCAACGTCTACCGCGAAGGAATTGATGTCGCCACCTCGAAAAGCACCAGTGATACCTGTAAGACCTCAGATTATACTAGAAGAACAGATTGCAAAAACTATTGACGTTGTAGACCAAGTTCCTTCGGTCAAAACCGTTAGTGCAGCTTCCTCCACACTTTCTTCGAGTCAGTCGAAGAAACCATCGAAAGATAGTGGAATTTCTCTGAATAGAATTACTTCTTTCTTGAAACCTAACGACAAAAAAACAACGGTCCAACACAGATCGTCACAAATTAAAGCGAATAAAATCGATCGTGATCAGTTGCGTTCTATGGAAATTTCTAATCCTATACCACAGTCCGATATTGTTGCACCCAAGGTTGCGCTTCCTGTAAGTAATGAGGCACAAGCGGTAGTCATGCGGTCGAAAAGTATGAGAAGTGGTGTTGTTAGCAAGAGACCGGCCATTCCAACATTCGGATCGATGCGTAATCCTAGTGGCCTTAAAAGACCAGTTAGTATTCCTTGCGGAACACGTCCGAAAATTCCCCCTCCGCCTCGTCCTCCCGTGTTGGAACAGAGTGAGTACGACGACTGTTTAAACAAGAAGAATTCGTCGAAGGACGATTTGCAAAGCCCTATGAGCACCGATAACATTTACGCTGTTATCGAGGATTCGCCAAAAAGCCCGGAGAAAAATTCCAATGATTCAATGGGTTTATTAGGTGAGATTGTTTCTGAAATTCAAAACAGAAATTTCGATTCCATTTACTCCACTTCTACTTTGGCTAGAAAAAGAAAGGAGAAAGAAAATATGCTTAAAGAAGATGATAGAGATAACATGTCGGTTGATACAGACAATACAGATAATACCTATAGTAATATGACTAATATGAAATCAAGTGCTAGTTCTACTTCTAGCGGATACATTCAACCTAATCCTCAGATGTCGAGTGGTTACGTTCAGCCTTCACTATTAAAGAAACCAGTTGAATTGAAGAACGAAAATAATGTAATTAATGATACTGCAATTTCAAAAGTAGATATTAAGAAGCCGATAACCTTAAGCAAAACAAATTCTAAGGAGAAATTGCTGTCGGATTCTACTGGTACTAGTAAAACAGGTAAAAAGGATCCTTCTGTAGCAAATAAACAGAACAGTTCCGTGAATCTCAGAAGTAGAAGGTCGTCGCCCAGTGGTTCTGCTAATAGAAACCGAATAACGAATAACAGTCCAGATTTGGTAACTAGTTGTAATTCAAAATCTAATAAACCACCCGACGTGTTGAATAGAGGAAATACATCCCAAAAGAAACCCACTGTCAGTGTGAAACCTAATGTAAATATTACCCCTAAGGCTCCATCGAAGGCAGGTGTAAAACCAACAGTGGGTAAGGTTTTACAAACTAGAAAATCTTCTGATGATCTTAATAGTGATAAGAAACTTGATACTGCATCAAAGAAAGATATTAAATCAGGTGTCAACAATTTGCCAAATCGTAGCAATTCTAGAGTAGCTGCCCTGCAGCAAAAGTTTCAACAATAATATTTTATATATCCTTTCGACAGGGTGATTGAAATTAAGATAAGATCGCTAGAGGTCGTTTTGCGATTTGTGATACTATGATATTTGTTGTCGAAAACAAAATCTCACTTGGCAGTAATATTTTTTAAATCCTTTCTACAGATCAAACTGCTATTTAGAAATTAAATCTTTTATTAGGTCTCAACTATAGCAATACTCAGTGATTCTTTAGATTGTAATATATTTATTGGGAGAAAATTGTGCCAATAGTTCTTCGATATATCTTGACTACTGACCAGCTATTGCGAATAAACAAATTATTACTATATTTTTATTAGTTCTCACTTGAACCAGTTTTTCTCTCAAGTAAGTAATATACAATTTAATTCAATTAATTATCCGCTATATCATCAGGCGTGTTCTTTCGCTGTAATAAAATTGATTACAATTTAATTGTAAATTGTCTTTCTTTGTTTATTAACTAGAGAAGAATATTTTAACAATAAAATAAAACCAATTTATACTCAAGAGAAAATTTTTAAATTAGTAAATAAAAGAAATTTACATAATTAATATTGAATATATAGGTAAATTGAATCACTTGACAGTCAGAAAATATTACAACTAAAACTAATTCAGACTTAAAACTTCAATTATTCTGCATGTTAAAATGCAGGCGGATATTTGTATAATTTTTTTATCCGTTTTTCGATTGAGTGTATTATAGTATGTTTCAGATTGTTTTCCTTCTTGCTTAGAATTTGCCATTAAGATAATGTTTTAGGTTCATTATAATCTTTTGAATTTTTGTGGACAAAATTCAGCTGTATTCTCTGAAACTGCTGAAAGGCTGGCCTAGTAGAAAAGAGAAGAATTTCTGAATACACAATGTTAAACATAGTATGTTTGATATAATTTTTTTTGTTGAATACCATTTTAAATCTGCATAACTATTGTGAAAATTGATTCATTCGTCACAATATTGAACTATTGTATACCAATCAATTCTCAAATTTTGTATTTTGACAGAATTCCAAGGGTTGCAGAATTGCATTTAAAATTTAGATTAGTCTTTTCATATTGATATTTGACGGCAGTTGCCATGATTGTATGTATGATACTGAGATTGTAGGAATAATTTTACTTTTAAATATTATATTGAGGAGAACATAGTTATTACATCTAAAATTTATTCATAAAGCATTGGTAATACTTCCTTCTGTTTAAGGTTATTTTACTAATGTTTTGTTACATTCATTTTTCAAGGACTTTCTTTTTTCTTGAGAAACGAACGCTCTAAGCTATATAATATTTTTTCAACATATGTTATTTACTCTATCATCCAACCTAGCACTCCTCATATATACCATTAAAAGAGACTATTATATTTCAAATTCAATTGTGTTTGGAATTAAAAAAATTTTCTTCCAATGTGATTTTTCACATGAATATAGTTTATTTTTCCAATTTAGTTAGTGAGACAATCAAAAACGTTTTGGAATATTGTATTTATAAAATGTACATTCGCATTATATCTTTGCAAGTGCTACTCGTGAATTTTTGTATATAAAAACCAAAGACTAAAATATTAGAGTAGTTTTATTTCATCTATTGAAGTTTGTAAACATGATTTCAGTGAATATATATTTATTGCAAGAAGGGTGTTTTTATAACCTATGAACAGCGACAACTTTATATATATATATATATATATATATATATATATATATTATATATATATATATATATATATATATATATATATATATATATATATATATATATATATATATATATATATATATATATATACCTAATAGTAACAATAAAGCTAATGTGCCTCTTTTTAAATTATACTGTCGAGTGCAAATATCCTATGTATAAAATATATGAGAATTATTGCAGAAAATTACATGCACCTTTAGTTATTTCCTATTTTTGATTCAATTAATGTTAATATATTGTCTTCTTACCTTAAGTAAAAGTGATCGTCTGGTGTTATGTTCTTCAAATATAATATACAAGGAAGTATTAATTCCAAATAAACTAAACTCTTAGATTACCACTAGTTCACATACATAGGTTTTCATGAATCAGAAGAAGCTTCTTGTCTACTGCTTCCATAAAACAAACACTTTTCATTTCCGGAAATTGTGGTTTGTTGGCGTAATTTGAAATTCGGAAGTGGCAATTTTAAACTTGAAATTGTTATGAACTTTTAAGATACGCCTTTTTCTGATAAATTGGATTTTCCACAATGATTTATCACGAATATGAAATGAGAAATCATCTCTTCTGCTATTCAAGTGTCCAAATATCTTTTGAATCTGAATGAAAAAGGTGAAATGAATATATTTATACAAATTGAAGCATTATTGTCCTTGGTGCTAGTGGTTGTAGTTTATATTGATGATGTATATCCATCACATCATCATCAAGGTAATAACAAATATTTGGAATAAACAATTTGAAGTGAAATTAAGAAAATAAATTACATAATTGGTGTAAAAACTAATTCGAAATGGAAGCTTGAAAACCATTTCGTTAAGTTTTTAATATGTACAAATTTTTTTCAAAGATTATAGCAAAAACTCTTTGACAGCGCACATTTATATGTATTAAAATTTGGAATTATAGTGAAAATTTATTTCATATTAATAATATACACAATTGTCAAGAAGCTATAAGCTATTAACTTCTAGCTAGATCAATCTTAATTCAGGTTTGCTATAGAAAAAGTTTTTTCCAAACCCTATAACTGAAAAAAAATAACTTGAAATTGAAACAAAATATTTATGTTGCTATATTTTTTAAGTTTTAACGTAGTTCCTTGCAGGTTATGCACATCAATCGCATCCATCTGCAGATTTCACCCATCATACAATTGTGGAACCAATTTTATACCATAAAAAATCGGAAAAAAGAATACATACTACAAAAGAATCGGTAATTTTCTTTAATGTCAATTATGTTAATTTTATACCCTTATATAACTAATTTATTACAGAATGGTTTTCACGTTGAGCATTTATTCGTTAAATTAAATGCTGATAATCAAACATTTGAACTCGATTTAGTACTAAACAAGCAGTTACTTGCTGAGGGTTTTTTTCATAGATATCAAGAAAATGGCAGTGATAAAATATTCAGACATAATAGCAAGGTAAGCAATTATCTTCTATGAAAATTTGATTTTGCTGTGTCGGACATGTTAGTCATCATCAGCATTAAATCGCAGACACTGAGGCTTGGATATGATAAGATGATGATGAACAATCTTGAAACTATCCATATGCGCAGTAAAGTGCTTCTTATGTATAGTTTATACTTTTATTTTAATAAATTGATTGGTACTTTGATTTCTTCAAGGACTCTGAGCTATGTGAATATCAGGGTAAGATTCGTGGCAAGATTAATTCTTGGGTAGCTCTCTCTACTTGTGAAGGCCTCATTGGGGTGATATTTGATGGAAAAGAGCTTCACTATATTTCTAGCCAGAGGAACAGTTCAGCTTCAACTGTCTACAATTCACATATTGAACATTTTTTCTATAGTCAATCTAATATAAAATCACATAACAAAAGTTGCGGTGAGAAGAACGTTGACGAACAAATGTTTAGAGTGAGTATCTAAGGACTTCATGATATTAAAATATATTAATTTCGAAAAATATATTTTATTTCACATTTATTTAAATATGTAGCGTTCTTTCAGTTTTGAAAGATTGCAGCGAGTTTTATTGTTTCTGAAAACATATATTCAAATAGTTCATTCTGCTATTCTAATGAAATTTTTCACAGAAAATTGATTTCGAAAAATCTTGGTTTCAATTAATTTCTCCGTTCTGTTTATTCATTCACTTAATGACTTTGTGACTTAAATATTTCTTCCCTTTACTTATTTTTTACCTGATTTCAGTATAAAAGATATTCTGCCCAAAAAAAAACGGTTCATGTGCCTTATAATGCTGATAAATTAACCAAATATGTTGAGTTAATTTTAGTAGTTGACAATAAAGAATACATAGCATTTGGAAGAAATAAGTATAGAGTTGTACAACATGGGAAAGCCATATTCAATATGGTTAACGCTGTGAGTAAATAAATATTAATCAAGTATAAAAATGTTGACTTCTTTCTTATGATCTACCTAAATAATATTTTCATTTCAATTCTCTTGTACTGTTGGCAGAACATTGTTAATAGATATAAAAGTATATTTTCAACACTTTGCCAAATTTCATGGAAAATACAAGTTTTATTATCTGTTGATATTGCATTTCCAACAAAAAACATATGGCTGTTTCTGTTCAACTATATATGCACTTATATATGTCGTTTTTTGTAGTTTTATTCGCCCTTGAATATTTTTGTAGTTCTGGTAGGGATTGTGATATGGAGTGAAAGAGACGAAATTTCACTATCTAATGGAGGTACTATACTTTCCAATTTTGCAAATTATAGGAAATCTAAACTCTTGAAGGATCATCCTAATGATAACGCACAACTCTTAGGGTGAGATTAGTGAATATCATTCCTTCTTCTTTGCTTATTTATATTTTTTAGAAAATTTAATTTAGGAGGTAGCAATGTAGGTAGAGGTTATACAGGGGCGATTTGTTCACATGAGAATTCTGTTGCTGTAAGTAAAGACCACTCCAATGTGATCGGCATTATGGCAGAAACAATTGCCCATGAATTGGGACACAATTTTGGTGAGTTTTCCTTTTTAACTTGGCGATGGTTGGTAGTGTAGCCACAGGAGGTTTGAAAAATATAATTTGGAGTTAAATGATGATTTTATGATAATTATTCAACCTCCACCAATAGATCACCGCCTTTGACTAAATGTATGTACCAATCTTTTCCTAGTAGAATGTTTTGATAGGTAAATATATCTTCTACGCAGTCTACCAAGGTTTTTTTATGTTTTTGGTGTTATGAGATTGCGTAGCCTAATTGATATGTATTGCAACATTAAGTCCATTGTTTTATTTCTTTCTTTTCATAATCAGGTTTACCACACGATGACAAAAGCTGCAAATGTCCTGAAACATATTGTATCATGTCACCAGTATCCACAACAGCAACCTCTTGGTCCTCTTGCAGCTTGTTTCACTTAATGCTTTCGTTCACAAAAGGCTTAGATTATTGCTTAAGAAATGAACCCAAAAAATTACTCGATTATCCTATTTGTGGAAACGGATTTGTAGAAAGAGGGGAAGAGTGTGATTGCGGACTACCTGAATACTGCACCAATGCTTGCTGCAATGCAACATCATGTCTATTGAAACCGAATGCCACTTGTGCTGCAGGTAGCTGCTGTGATTTATCGGTAAGTTCTTGAAATATATTCACTCACATATTACGAAGTTCATGCATATAATGCCTACCAAATTCATATTTCAGTGTCTCCGAAATTCGAGACCACGGTATAATATTTGATCAGAAATTCACTCTTGTACCTCATATAAATAAAACAATTTCAACAGCATTCAAATGTTATAGATTTATTGTGCGTAATGCTGGATACTTTTCGAATACAAAAACACTTTTATAATTATTTAATGCGCTTGTAAAGAGCAAATTAAATTTCAGATGTATGATTTGGTGTCCCATTTACAATTTTCATTAAAAACATTTACAAGTCGATACAACGAAAATTTCTCAAATATCTAATTTGGAGGGAAGATCACGTTTATCCGGCCAGAGGATGTAGCCAAACTGATCTGTTAAACAGGTTTGGAGCTAAATCACTCTTAAGTTGGCAGGTACTTGTTGTCATTGAAGTTTCTGTATAACATCTTACATATAGACTGTCCTATCCTTATTGGCTCTATTGATTTTCATATTCCTAGACATTGTTCACGTTCAAGTCAATTTTTTTCATAGGGTACTGGTTACTAATACTCCCGTACAATCACCCATTAGATATATGTGTTCGCTATTCGAGGATTTGTCTGACAAATGCGATATCAAAATCAAATATGTCACAAACAGTGACTCATTTGCTTTCATTAGTTGGGTTTACTCGGACTGTTTTCATATAAAGTGAATTCTGAAGTAACTCATATTCTTATTGTCTTTCATTTATTATAATTACTTTTTTTATTGATAATAAAATTTAAACATTTGCATTTTATCATTAGGTGTCAATACTGTATAAATATTTCTGAATATTTCCTGTAACTGGGTGTTTTTATCTGTAGGAAAATAAAGGCCTATTATTATTATTATTATTACAATATTTATATATTACAATATAAAAATTATATATATTATATAATATAATTATAATTATTATATATATTAGAATATATTTATTATTATTACAATATAAAAATATTTATGAATAAATATTTTTTATTCATAATAGACTATCATATTTTGATATTACCAAAATATCAAAATACTTGAATAAAACTCTCAGTAATCTATGGTAATGCTATATTGTTTCATTCTATTTTGGGAATCATCAGTGGCATGTATCTAAACCATCTAGTTTCGATGTTATTCCCAAGCGCACTAGATGGGTTAAGTCAATAAAATCAGGTTTAGGTATTATATTTTCCATTTTGTATTCCGTACTTAAATTTTATTGTTTCGTATTATAATGTTGTTGTTTTTTGATAGACTTGTAAGTTGAAAGGTGCTGGAACTATATGCAGATCAGCTGACTATGAGTGTGATTTACCAGAATATTGTACAGGGAAGTCTGAATTTTGCCCAGAAAACACTTATAAGATGGACACTGAGCCTTGTGCTAATGGAAAGGTAAATACTACAATATAGAATACGCAAAAGAAACATTGATTATATTACGCTAGAAAAACTAATCGAGCAATATTCATCTTCAAAAAAATCGGTTTTTTTGCGCGTAACTCTTTGAATTTGATTATTGAAATGATACCTATTTACTTTTTAATTATAAATGAAGTGAGACGTGAGGGAGAATTGTCATATCATTCCCCTTTCAATATTTCTGCAGATTATTTGTGAACTTTTCTCTCAAACTAATTTAAGGGAAAATATTGACATCGCGTTGAACACTACGAAATTTCGGGATGTAATTAAATAAAACATACGTCAATTATTCCTCAGAGAAGATCTAGCCTTCACGACCAAGTTCAGTTAGAACTACTATATGTATTTCAATAAAATTTTTTCAAAAATTCACTTACCATGACTACGTGTAGGCCATTTCTACATTTGCATAAGCAAATATCTCCAGCAAATGAGCGCCTAACATTAAAATCGCTAACGTGTGCAATATTTAGTTCAATATTCTGAGTCATAATATTAATAACGTTGTTATTATTATTTTGGTGAATAGCTACCTCACATTTTGGAACAATACAATTGAAATTAGGTATTTCAATCGGATTATCATGTGCCATGCAAGTTTAGTTATACATACACGTTAAGCGAACGCTCGGCCGAGCTATATGGTGGGGGTTGTTAGGTATTATTTTCGTTACGGAATTTCTTGATTCGGTCGCCGCGCTCAAAGCACACAATAAAAGCTATGCAATATGCAATAGCTTAAAAACTTTTATGAACTGGGTGTTTTTTCATTTCAAATTAAGAAATTAGTACCTTAAAGGAAATCCCCAATGTTATGAAATTTTATATATAGAATGTTATAAAAATATTATAAGAATCTTTTCGAAAAATCTTATAATTGATTAAAATAAAAATGGAATAATATTGAAAGTTTTTACGATTTTCAGGCATATTGCTATAATGGTTTCTGTAGGACAAGAACTGATCAGTGTAAGCTTATTTGGGGTTTAGGTGGGGAATCTTGCGAAGAAACAGGTTATAACCAAAATATGAGAGCAGATGAATCTGGACATTGTGGATATGACAAATTCAGCAGAACATTTACAAAGTGTCAAAATGAGTTCGTTTTAGTATTTCGAATTTTTTTTTGATAATCACGTTCTTTTATTTTTAGGGACAAATTTTGTGGGCTCTTGCAATGTCGTAGTTCGAATGATGATCCCGAATTTGGTTTGTGGGAAAGTATCAATCCCCATTTCAGTAATTTAAATAAATCATTATTAATATTATGTCGAAGTCTTTCAAGTCTGTTTGATCACAATGTGGTTGATCCTAGTATGGTAGCAGATGGAGCTCCTTGCGGAGATGGTAAAGTACGTTGAAATATGCAAATACAATGCAAATTTTAAGTGCAAACGCAGATAAATATACACATATATAATAATAATAAAATTCATTGGGAAACATTCCTAACATTGTAAAATTACAATCATTCAATTGATACAATCATTATAACTAAGAAGAATTCGCAAGAGTTCGCAAAATGAGTGAATTCAGTTTTGAGTCCGATCTGCCAATCAGACCTCGAACAGAAATATTGGTTCAAACAAAAATATTGCTCCAGTTCAATATATACAACTATATTTGAAAAAAAAAGAAAAAAATTACCTTAGAAATATTAAACATTTGAGACAATTTCACAAGTTTCACACATTTGAGGGTTCAAATTAAGCTATTTTATGCTTAGGAATAAGTAGCACATCATTAATCTTTGTTGAATACTCATGATTACTATTCAATTTAATAAACCTATCTTCATTTTGTTTAACATATAGTAAACATCTATAAATATATAAACAAGGTAGTGTGAGTATGTAATTATAATTACATAATTAATTATTAATGAAGATATGTTTACAAGATGTTCGTTGACGAAAATTGAATATTAATGGAAGTATTCGCTTCTGTGTGATAAACACCCTGTTTATTTCTGTAGAGCAGCTCCACAGCAGAATATTATTATTTAAATGACTTTATACAAGACTGTAATACACATTCATAACAAAGTTTCTAGGAACAATGTTCTTAATTCTAGAGATTGCAAAAAATGCTATTCAATTTTTTACATAAAACATTAATGTGTGATGTCCATCTCAAATTTCTGTCTACATATATTCCAAGAAACTTGATTGAGGAATGGGATGATGATGTTGGGATTTGTTGGAGATGTGTACCCAAACACTGTTCAGTATGAACAACTTTATTTATCATAACTAAATACAACTAAATACATTTAAGTGCACTAATAACGTTTGTTGATTACAGTCATGTTGACTGCTTGGCGACTAGCGCCGAAGTGGACGAGATCTTGTTGACTTCTCCTGAGGTTGCGTCCCGAGCATGCGCATTCGTCTTTTCTTCTTCTTTCTTGCTGTGTCTTAGTCTATCGGTTGGTGCATCCAGTGGTAGGATGTGACTAGTCACCGCAATGATATAGTGTTGTCTCCATATTTAACATTCAAGGTACAAATTCCATTGCCCCTCAGACAAAATTGAACACATACCTACAGTTTGGTCAACGTTTAAAATCAGATTGTTCATTCGACACCGTACCATATAGTTTTGGTGCTATCAAAGAAAATACAAGGACTTCCACTCGAAAAATTCAAATCAATCAAAAGAATGTCATGCTGGTTATGAGAACAAATAGTATGTGATACCTCCATCACCATTCAAGTGATAATGTCAGAGAGTATTGAAGTCGATGCAGCACTTAATAGAGGCACAATGGACAAAAACAAAGACTTCAATCTCCAAATACCTTCTCTTGCGACTTCAAAGCAAAAACTTCAAAGTAAAAAATTCCATCTATAGGAATCAATAGAAAACATACCTCAGATCATAGAAGCACCGAATGTTGACCATCTGTAGGTACTAAATTGCTGTCTATTTGACAAGTATGATCATATGATGTTTTTACATGGCAATAGGTTGCGTTAGTAGTATGCGATTTTTGGCGATATCTCATTCAGTGTTATTAACACAGAATGAACAAACATACATACAACTATATGTATGTGTGTTTGCATATATATGTAGTTATAAATATGAGTATTTATACTTAAACATAGTTTCATCTTCTTAAAAATTGTGAAACATGGTGAAATGATCTTCCGGGCTGATTCGTGGTCAACTGGAACTAAATTCCAGACGTTTCGTCCCTATTTGCAAGATGACATCTGATGTGGCGGCAATGTTGACGTAGTGGTGTATGGGCGACGACTCTGAGCAACTGATGATCTCATCAGTTGCTCCAGAGTCGTCGCCCAGTACACCACTACGTCGAAGCACTCGCCGCCACTAGATGTCTCTGTGTTAGGGACGAAACGTCTATATGAGTTATGACCAAATCATGAAGTCATTTCACCATGTTTAAACAATAGTTTCGTGAAAGCCTACACGATTTCTTAAAAATTGATGCTCATAATAATAAAGAATATTTTTATTTAGATGTGTGTGAATCAAAAATGTTTGAGCGTAAGTTCGCTCAGAACAAAAGGTCGAGATTGCTCTAATAATTGTAAAAACGGGTGGTGCAATAATTTGGGCCATTGTCATTGTAAAGATGGCTTCGCTCCACCGAACTGTGGCTCTTCTGGACCTGGTGGATCCGAGGATAGTGGACCTGCCAGCTCCTTGAATCGTAAGTAAAATTATCCAAATTAAATTTCAATGAGAAGTCAAATTACTTGCCATATGTTTCGGACTTTCAACCCATTCTCAATAGTAATATTACATACCTATTTATTTCTATTCAATTTAACTTCAAACTAAATGCTCATAGATTTCTTCTATTGCCATCATGAAAGCTTTAATTGGTTTTCAGTACGTGAATTGAAGCAATTCTTAAAGATTATTCAATTAATAATGTTTAATTATTTATTTTCAGGAGGTCTTAATTTAATGGGCTTATACATCACTATCTTGGTAATTTTATTGATTATAGCTGCCTGCGTTGTAATTTGGTACTGGCTGAAGCCTGAAGACTTCTTCAAAATTTCAAGAACTATCAACACTTCATTTCGTTCATTTATTAAATATCTAAGCGAAATATTCACGTAC
Organism: Henosepilachna vigintioctopunctata; assembly: GCA_030704895.1. NCBI lineage: Eukaryota > Metazoa > Arthropoda > Insecta > Coleoptera > Coccinellidae > Henosepilachna > Henosepilachna vigintioctopunctata. The sequence continues at coordinate 2,227,404 of JARQZJ010000126.1, forward strand.
CCTTTTCAAGCATGCAGGCAATGTTTGGTTAAAGTGATTTATACAGAAAACAAAGTTATGAATGTGCCTGAAAACAATGAACATAAAATTCAAAGTAAACCGCAAATTGTCATTGAAAGATCAGTTCTTGTCTCGACTACTAATCTAGAAATTACAAAGAGTTTGACTATTACAGAAGCAAGGGAAAAATTGAGGAAAACTGGCAATTTTAGAAGACATGAAATTGGTGGAATCGCTTCAGCGAATTATCCTAAAAAAGAGAAAAAAGAGGCAAATGTGAGTTCACTTGCGAATGCATTTGAAAATCCAAATTTCAAGGAGCAAATTTAGATATTTTGTAACGACAGGAAGACCACGAAGACAACAAGTAGCAATCGAAATTACTGACAATCTATATATTTTTAATGAATAATGAAATTAATTGCTAAGTATATTTGTTAAAAAATTTATTTATCCATGTGAAAATAAATTGTAGGCAACACAAAATCGTTAGTATTGATGAAGACCTTGATCAAATTATCCAATTGTAGTTTCAAAACTTCTCACTTCTTCGTCAGGTGGCGTGAGGTCCAGAAAGTGAAAAGAGATGCTAAAATCTGAAAGATTCAAATATTTATGCCAATAGTCAATGCTATTTCTATAAATTAACAATCACGTAATAAATATATATATATATATATATATATATATATATATATATATATATATATATATATATATATATATATATATATATATATATATATATATATATATATATATATATATATATATATATATATATATATATATATATATAATATATATATGGTGAACATAGTGGTAAATGGGACAATATACATAATGCCCGGGCGCTATGAAAAATTACCAGTAGAAGATAGTAATTTAGTTATAACTATTCAAATATGTACTTAAATTGTTCGGGCATTGTATATACTCGTAATGTCCGTCGTCTCTGGGGTCGAGTAATAAATATCACGATTTATTTTGGACATTAAACTTAAATTCAAAACACAAATAACATAACCTCAATAAAAGTCAAACTGAAAATATTAACACAAAACAAAGGTGAACAACATTTCTTCAACTTGAAATAAAGAATGTGCATTTTTGGAGTTGAAATTGAGCTTTAAACTTGAAAAATTAGACTCTTCATGTGGATTAATGAGAGTTTTCGCGTATGAAAAATCCGCTAGATGGCAATACGTAGGCGTGAGGTCTGACTGTTGCATGATTGGTTATTTTTGACATGACATTGACAGATATGTCAAAATTCACCAATCACGTTGCAGTTAAACCTCATCTTTACGTCTTGCCATCTAGTGGATTTCTCATTAGCAAGGGACTTTACATTCAGAATTCCCTAGTTTTCAGCTACGAATTTTACATTTGGAACCATACAAACAACGTTTGGAACCACAGAGAATAGAGATATTACAGATAGTGTGGGCATCCTACAGGCGCATGTGAAAGCGAGAGCGTCAGGGCCTTTAGAAAGAGAGAGAGAATAAAATTGGTATTACTGTCTTTAATCAAGATAACATAATATAATAGTTAGAGGTGGGAATGTGCGAACTTGAAATAATGCTTGCATTTGCATTTCTTTTCGATTATCATAATCACAGCAATTACATTAATCGTTCAAAAATGTGGAAAATTACATTAATCAATATGTTGTAATGTAAACTTGTACATCTCTCTCTAATAGACAAACTTTCGAATAGAGAATTTCCAGCAGAATGAAAGAATTTACACCATCTTTTACTGCGAACACAGATCATGAAAGCCTACAATTTTTCAAAATAGATTCAGGTATCACGAGGTATAGATGTAAGGAGTTCGAACTTCAAACTCCTCGTAGTATTTATGTACACAATATCAAACCCAGATCATAGATCTCTTTTCTACCACTGATTGCTCAAATGTTCAGGACGTACCGATATTATTGTCATATTGGACGTAAATACGCGCTTATAATTAAATATAAAATATAAATTTTTATTTCACAGCTGTCAATATCAACAAGACTCCTTGTATCTATACTTCGTGCAGGTATAATCACAGAACATACCAAATATATAATTAAGGGTATGTTCTGTGGTTATAATCAAGCTAGAGAGAGAGATAGAAATACAAATACGACGCTATCTGTAATATCTCTATGTCTAGAAGTCGGACGCTTACAGTGTCACCAACTGCAGCCCTAGGGTATTTAGCGTTATACATACAATTTTCGAATGTTTCACTTTTCCATATCATATATGCATAACAGTTACCTCGAACACTGCGAAACCTATTGCAATTCCACTTATCCATCTGAAATTGTCTTCAAAATAATTCGTTAAATTATCGGCACAGCCGGTGTGGAACACATAACCTATTTCGCAGCTTCGTTCTCCGCTAGCATCAAAATCATCACTCTCCCCACAACAGGAACCAGGAAAAGGTTGATTGTTTTTCACATAATCTGTATAGTTGCTAACGCCACAACAATCAAGCTGTGAAATACGAAAAAATAAAAGAATATATCAAAAACATTAATAAAATAAATTTCGAAGATTTTCTTAAAGTTGGAAATAAATGAAGTTGATTCCGCTGAACCTAATTGCAAAACAAACTATCAGATCTTATTGAAACTCTAATTTGATGCAGCAATGATAACAAGATTGAAACCAATTTCGTTAACAGTATTTTGATATGTTTTGAGAATTCATTACACATATACTGACAGAGAAGAGATATAGAATACTCTCATACATTCTATGAATAAAACATTGAATATAGAATTATTTTCTGTATTCTTTGCATAACACATAGAACTATCTCGTATATTCTATGAATAAAACAGGATAGAGAATATAATGCTTTGAATACTTGAGTTACTTATATAAATACAGAATAATTACGTATATCTTACCCATAACTGTAGTTTGTTGAACAATTTGTGATCATCTGTGAAAACCTTATCTAATTTTGACGTCATGTCATCAAAATAGCCATTACCAATGGCAATAGCTACAGTTATTGCCAGTGCGATTTGTACTATAAACAATATCAACAGTATGACAGCGTGCTGTAAAATTAAATTTGAGTTGGGTATTGTTAGTTTGGGTCTCAAAATACTTACAGCGGTTAGCATAGTTCTGTTTTCTCTAATTGCTCCAAAACATCCTAGAAAAGCAATTATGAACACCGTTACACCTAAACCAACAGCAAGTTTACTATATAAACTGTCATAACCACCATGCACTATAGGAAGAAGACCAAATAATATCATGAGTGCACCAAGAATCTGAAAGAATGAATCAAATTCGTATAAATTGTTAGGAGAATCAGTGTATTTTTTTATTCAAATAATTACACTAGGGAACAAGTTGTAACATAATTTCTGTTGACTTCGATTTTTAGCTTGTTTTAGAGGTAAATAGACATGCTGATTCCAAAACGTTAATCATTTTTCTATCACGTCAAGTTTTTTTCTACAGTTGTTGCGCATACTATTACGCTTCGCGGTATTGAACGCGAATTACAGAAAGTCCTACTGCATGCCTGTTGAAGGAACTTTTTCCAGTAGACTCCAAAAGACCACTTCAATGATTGTTACCATCATATAGTAAAAACTGCAGTATATAACATAAAAAACAAATAAAAAATAGATTATCCTAGTTTACTACAGTTCCTAGCAACTGAAATTCCAGTGCCAGTTTTTCAAGAATTCTCTTTAGAAATTCAAGAAGATGAGTTGATCGACTATCGAAGTGACCCCAGAGACAAAGTTTTTAAAGTTGACGATGATTCTGTTCGTAAAGGATTCAATCAGCATGAGTTAAATGACTTGGTACGAGATTTGGACCGTTCCAAAAAGTTTCAGAACTTTTATCATCAAGACTGGACTAGAAAAAGAAGCTAAAGTCACCTACTTTCCATGGAAAAAAGTGCATTTCTGCAGTTCTTTCGGAGTGCTGATAGATTTGTGTATTGCCATAACATAGCTGCTTTAATGAAAGAATTGGGAATTTCAGACTACAACGCGACTAAATGGTAATTGTTTATAGATTGCTCAAAACGTAGCTTGAAGTGTGTTCTCTCCAAAATGGAAATTTAGGTCAATATGTCATTCACTTTCTTTGCATGAAGAATACGACGCTCATTGACTTGTTGAAATATAACTTACACCAATGGATCATTTGTGTTGACCTAAAAATGGTTTGCTTCCTTCTTGGCCAGCAGTAGATCGATTCCACCAAGATTTGAAGGTCATGGAGGCAAGGTATGAAGACAGATCACTCCTGGATTTATAAATAGGCCCTATAGGCCGCAGCCTAGGGGCGGCAGATGTCAGAGCACGTCACTAGATTTCAGCGGATAAGTCAAACACGTCCACTGGTTTTCTCATGGTTTTTTTATAAGTACTTTAAATGAATCCCTTTAGAAACTCATTCCTATCGAAACCTATATTATCGCGTGAGTGACAGATGAGACTTTCAACACAAAGAGTTACAGAAAAAGCTCAGTCTCTCGTGAAATATTATACCAATGATTTAGAGGATGATTTGATTAAAGAATGTGTGCATTTTCAAAGTCACATTTCCTCTGATAAAACTACAGAGTGTACAGTGAATCTGAATCAAACTCACTACTCAGTCTCTCAACGTTTTTGAGGAATCAATCTCTGTCTAATATATACCCTAACTTGGAAAATTATTATTTTAGAAAGGTATGTACATGGGGCGGCAAAAGTAAAGTGGCCTACACTCATAAAAAATATAAATCCGACACTGAGGTAGATGGGATGTCAGTATGATGGCTGATTACTGATAGAGCATCAAGCGAGAGTGTCCCCAGATTGAACATTCTAAGAAAAGTTATAAGCGGAAATTTTTAACCTCATATCTTTTTTATTTTTTTATAAACCACCATTTAACTTTTAATATTATAATAAACATTGTATGAATCAAATATTCTAATAAGTTTGATTAGTATCCACTTTATTCTCCTCTGAATACCCATTTTGTATGACTTTTTGGGTAAAGAGAGGGTATCCTATAGTCAGGGCCGGATTTAAATTTGTGCCGCCCTGGGGCACTGAAGAAAATGCCGCCCCAATTTTCTATATATTGTATAGAAAATTTTTTCTCACTTTTCAAATTTTGCCGCCCTATAAAATTTGCCGCCCTGGGCACTAGCCCCGACTGCCCCTAGTATAAATCCACCATTGCCTGTAGTTAAAAACTTGACCTGATAGAGAAAAACTGATAACATTTTTGAATTCAGAGACCAAAATTCTGTCAAAAACAAGACACAGATCTGCGATAACAACATTGCTATTCCCCAGTTTTATATATCTATGGTTTATTTTACTACATAAGCTTACGTAGGTCTTGTTGGATCTTACTACTTAAATAATAAGTATATAGTAATAAATATCAGACATTATTACCTTCTCTTTCGAAAGTTCTGGATTTTTTATTGAATCTTTTTGGTGGAGAATTTTAGCGAGAAATTTTAGAGTATGGAATCAAGTACATCAATTATCATGGAGATTTAAGATTCAATTGTATATTTCTAATTTATTTCTGTTATTGAAGATTTGCTTTGAAACCACATGTTTGCCCTAAATACCCAGAATTTATACTAATTTTTGTCTTGTAAAGTGCTCAAAAAATCATGATTAATTATATTATATAACCAAATACTTCATTGTAACTTTTGATAGATCTGCTGATAAGTGATTTCAAGCTTTTTAACAATTTTTCAATAGCGAAGAACTATAAGAAGATAAATGAGAGGTAATAATAAATACTTGTCTAAAAATCACTGACTGAACAATTCTTTATTCGACTAGTTTCTCCTTTTACGGCATTATCAAGAATGCGAAATATTAGTCTATTCGAAATTTAAAAAGTTCAACATTGTCTTCATATTCACACGCGATAATGTTTGAGGACCCCTGTGATGAAAAGAACGTTTAAAGTCAATTTTTTATTCCACTGAAAACCAACAAGCTAGAGAAACTTTTTGAGATAATTCAATAAATTCCTGTCTATGGGAAGATTTTGCACTGTGTTTAAATATTCAATGCAATTATATACTCACGACAATAACAAATTGGAAAGTGTATATAATATATTTTGATACTCCTGTGATAAACTTTAACATGGCTGTTTTTCTTTTATACCCACTAACACAAGAATTTGGTATATTGTTAAAACATCAACTAAATAAGTTATCTAACGTTATCTGTACTTCAATGGAATTATTGATATCTTACGATAATCATTTCCACTTCAGATGAAATATATTTATTCGTAAAGAACAAACAATAGTTTACATGGTCAAAGCTCATAATGATGAAAGGAAGGGATCAAGTAATCTCAATTATTATCATCATATATATATATATATATATATATATATATATATATATATATATATATATATATATATATATATATATATATATATATATATATATAAGAAAATGAACACTGGAACATTCGAAACATTTAAATTAACCAAAGAATGTTATAGTAGAGCTAATTATGTGAACGTGTACGATGTGATGCCTCCATTATCTTTCAAGAGATAAATGTTACAGAATCATGTGTGGCATTGAAATCGATGCCACACCTGATGGAAGTGCGAGACAGCTGTTTCGTTCTGCAAGAAACTCGTCAGTCGCACCACGTCCATCGAAGTGAGGCAAAGATTTCAACCCCCACGCATCTTCTTATGACTCCAAGTGGAAGACCGTCAAGTACTGAATAGTTCACAATTCCATCTATAGGAATCAATAGAAAACTTCTCTCAGATCATACGACACAACAAGCATCGAAGAGATGTGAACACATTTCTTCTATAACCGTATTTATCTACTGAATAGCAACTTTTATTTAACAAATGTCATCATATGATGTGTTCAAATAAAATATAATAAAATAGCGAGCGTAATACTAAGGCACCTTTTGACATTTGAAAACATCTTATATTTTTTCGTCTTCATGTAGGTATGTGATATTTTCATAAATTTTTGTTTATTTCTTATTTATGTTTTATTTTCAATTTTACATTATTTTTATTCATTTTTTTTTCAGAAATAAATATAAACTACAGTATTCTACCTTCTGTCCCTTTTTATTATGTGTGTGATTCGTTAAATTTTATTGATTCTTATTTATTTTTCGTTTTCAATGCCACGTGAATGTTAATTTTTTTGAATTAAATCATTTTTTCTGAAAACAAATAGAAACTGTAGAAGTACTGGAAATAAAGATTGTATTGAATAGAAATGTTACATATGAAATTTATATAGGGTTTATTTATTTTTTTACAGATTATATTACGGATTACATTCTTATAAAGAACTCAATAATTTCTGTTATACAATAAGATTATATAATATTTGATGAACATAACTATATAATTGATGTAACATCAATATTCCTATAATATTCAGTAACATTCGATCAAAATTTTTTTCAATTCCTTTCAATATATTAATAAAAAAATTAATTAATTAATTTATTAATTTTCAGAAAAACAACTCCCTTTTCTGGTGTAAGGAAAAACGCTGCTTTGTTGAATTTCAGAGGAATTTCTGTTTGTTCTCCAGGAGTCACTTCAAAATTCTTCAAAAACATTGCTAATCCTATTTTAGCTGACATCAGAGCAAAACGATCACCTATAAAAATAAGTTGAATTACACTGTAATTAATAAAGACTGACAAAATTAAGTTCAATCATTTCCGTTTACACCGGAAGTGGCAAGACATTATCATACGTCTAATAATTCAATTGGAAATGGCATAAAATCAACCAAATATAAAAAGTAATTCCCAACAAAATATTGGGGATAAATTTTGACAAAATGTTTCAACTTAAACTTCTCTAATATTTGCTATGTTGAGAGCTGCGAATGGTAAAACATGATCCACCCCAAATACTTACCTATGCATTTTCTAGGTCCATCTCCAAATGGTAGGTAGACATATTGCAAATCTTTGATCTTGTCTCCTTTGAATCTGTCTGGATCAAATTTCTCAGGATTTGGATAATATTTGGGATCGTAGTGGATTGCTAGTAATGGTACGAAGACCGGAGTACCTTTTTCTACTAATAATCCTGTTTCTTCAATTAAAACATCTTTTTCGGCAAACCTGCGTAAAAACTGCACGAAAGGATATTTCCTCAGCGTTTCTAAATTAAGAAAAATTTGAGTTTTAACGCATTTATGTGACATTTGGCAACATTGACTTGATTCTTCATGGACTGTTGAGAGCACAGAATATACCGTAATTGGTATGTTCTGTGGCTTAGAGGTGACGTTACCAAGGGAGGACATAGATTTACAACAGAAATTGCCTCTACTGTTTTGTCAGAACAGGCAAACTAATTATCACAAAGCAATGTCAAAATTCGTTATGAAATTTATTTGTGGAGGCTAAACTTACCTTTAACGACAAGATCCAAGTATTCCATTCCGAACAAATTTTCGTAAGACAACGATCCATCAGTGTCGATATTCTGTCTTATTTCTTTCCTGAGCTCCTTTTGTATGTCTGGATTCAGTGCCATTTCATACAAACTTAAAGTCATAAGGATTGACGCACCTTCAGTTCCAGCATTGAAGAAAGCTATAGCTTGAGCAGACATGAATATATCGTCTAAAATTTGAACAAATTATGTACTATATTATAAATTATATGAATATAGGGAACCTGCGTGATTATTAGACACTAGCGCTCATGGTGGCCAAATTTAACATTTATTATGTGAGAGAAATTGAATTTTATACTTGTCACTACAGTAACAATAAATTATTTATTAAGATTAAAAATGTCTACATAGTAATTATAAAAAGTGGATTCCAAAAAATAAATATCCCGGATCTCCGGCAGTCGTCAGATAAAAAAGGTGAAAATTTATTCCTAAGTAACCATGTAAAAAATATTGACGAATGGAAGACTGGAGATACTAGTTTGATAAAAGGTTAAGTTTTACGTCAAACCAGTATTAAACAACATTTTGATGTAACGCTTGAAGTAAGATTTAATAATTTATTATTATTCTTATAATTATGCATATCATTTGAAAATTATAATAAGGTTATATTTTAATATTTAGATAGATGTCAACAGAAGTGTCACAGATCGGCGATGCAATTGCCCAGCTGGTTTGGGCAAAAACTGTAAACATATTGCTGCTGTAATTAATTTTATCAATTATGAGAATGCCGAGTCTAAGACTAGTCAACGGTGTCAGTGGAATGTTCCTTCAGTGCCTAAAAATAGCGAACTTTATTCGAAAGGACGAAAAATAAAAGAGTTATTTCCTAAGAAGGCTTATCAAGAAAAGTATTAGCCAGTTAAATTTGATGATATAAATATTGTATGTTCACTAAGTAGTATGCTGAAATCTGCAAGAGCGAATGAATCAAGCAAAACAGCAAACTTTATAATTCGAGAATTAATCGATACTGTAGTAGATATAGTATGCACTCGAAATTGTTTAAATTTATACCGTCACTTCTACAATTACCATAATAGTTTAAATATATATGTTAGCAGTGTGTCATTGAAACGAATTCTTCATGAAATTTTCTATTAAAACAATATAACTATCTCATTAAATGAGTTGGACTCTATTTGTATAATTACAAGAGGGCAATCAGACAGTCAGATATGGTTTGCGGAACGTGCAATAAGAATATCAGCAAGTGGAGCTCACGCAATTAAAACTCGAAAATCTAAATTCTATGAACTCGCTGATTCTATGACAACAGAAAAACAAATGAAAGGCAAAGGACTAAAAAATGTATTGCATGGAAAGAAAAATGAGGGAAACGCTCGTGAATTTTATTAAAAAAATAACTGGAACGACGTTCTGTTAAATGGGGTTTTGTTGGAAGCGAATAAAATTATATACTCGGCTCAGTTTTACTATAAGTATTATGATAACACAACACAACATCCAGTGTTACCAGATCTTGATTTCCTTTACCGATTTTCCCACTCATAGTCACTTAATTGAATTTATTGAAACGATATTTATTTTTACAATAAGTTATTGTAATATATATATATATATATATATATATATATATATATATATATATATATATATATATATATATATGTATAAAACTTAGGGTAACTCAGTTACGTGGTCTACTCCACGAACTGAATGAAGGAAAATGAGGAAAAGTTACCTGGTTACGTGGCCTCAATCTGCCTACTCCACGAACCAAAAAAAAAGAAAAAAAACAATATTTCACAAACAAACAATATTTAACAATATTTATATAAATATAATTAATTATATAATACAAAAACAATATTTATATAAAAACAATTTTTGTTTTGTTCGTGGAGTAGGCAGATTGAGGCCACGTAACCTCTCCTCATTTTCCTTCATTCAGTTCGTGGAGTAGGCAGATTGAGGCCACGTAACTGAGTTACCCTTACCTTTACTAATTTATTCCAACTCCTGAAGATGGCTTCATATATAATAACATATACTTACGTATTCAATTCGTATATATTTCCAAGAAATATATCATAAAAAAATACATGCTTCGTGAATAAGTGCTGAAATGCATGTTTATAAACACTTCCTCACATATGACCTTACAAAACTAACGACAGAAGAGCTACTAGTTCTAATGCAGGTTCTCTATAACAATACAATACGAAGAGAAGTCTAGTTTCATACCAAATTCAAATTGATCGTTTTGAGCTTCTTCTTCTTTGAGTTCGTTTAGCATATCAATCAGATCGTTACGTTTGGTGTTGTTTTCTTTGCGTTTTTTCATCGATTGTTTGAACACTTCGGCTAAGTATTGCGAAGATTCCTTTTCAATAAATGGAATTCGAAAAATATCCACTAATATCGGACAGAAGAACCAAGCAAATACTGCAAAACTTCTCGTGAAACCTCTCTGATCCAACATTCTCGTCACCATTGTTTTCATTTCGGAATTCGCGTCTTTCAAGCTTCCAGCATTTATTCCAAAAGCACAAGAAGAAATAATATCCACAGAATATCTTTTAGATAAATCCCTAACGTCAATTTCTTTTCCTTCCATTTCATTTAGAATATCATCCATTTCATTTGTCACCTCTTTCATAAGTGGTAACATAAGTTTCATTTTACCAGAAGTAAAAATAGGACTCAGTTTTGTACGTGTTGTTTTCCAAATATCATTTTTCAATGAGAAAAGTACATTGGAAGAAAAAGGATCAACGTCAACATTAGAATATTCGGTTCGATTAATAAACGAACTGAAATTTTTTATTAGCACTTGTTTAATCATATCCCTGCTTTTTACAACTAAGTATGGCGAGTGGAAAACATACACCCCGAAATATGGCAATGTATCGTCCATTTGATCATACAGTCTTTTGAGAGTATATCCTAATTGTTCTTTACGAAGAGCTGCATTTATAAAATTCCCGAAAATTATCGAGGGTTTCTCAAATACCACATTTTTATTTTCCCAGTAACTCAATGATCTCTTCATATAGATATACAGAATAGCGAAAATAATTAGCAATAGCACTAACCACATCATGATGTTACCTAAAAAATTATAACCAAATTAGCGAAACAAAAATCGATATTATTAATCAATTAGTTATCCAGTCAAATCATTTTATTTATAAATGATTCCAAGTTGCATTTGCTTTGATAAATCTGAGAATTTTTCAGAAAACTGAAATATTAATTCAAAATTCTCGTAAAAATTTGTGTTCAGAGATATACATATACGTTTCACCAAGGATTCGAACTCAGACCTCCCATTCGATAAGCTCCGCCAGTTAAATACAATAAAATATAGCCATATTCCTATTTGAGAAGCAAAAAACAGCAAGAACAACTGTACTAGATTCTCTACATCTACTAGATTAGATGTCTCTACATTATCTACATTAGACATCTACTAAGTAAACAGGCTTTGAAGAATTTTGAAATTTTAACGTCATTTCAATTATAATATTAAACTAATTTTTTTACCTTTAAAATTCGTTATATTGTGTTCGTATTGCAAATATCAATAAAAAGAATACATTCCTTCACTTTTTTGGTACATAAATTTTGTTTCTATTATATCGAATTCATAAAAATGTAACTATTTAGTTGCTTAAGTTATCGTGTAATCGCTTAAGTTATTGATGTTTAATGAATTATCATGTTTTCAATGAAAAAATCAAATTAGACTGAATTGAATTGATCGAAACAGATGACCTAATAAATCAACATATTCTGCATTGAAAGTTATAAGAAAATTCATAAGAAATTGGAAGGAAATGTTGCCGCTATTATAAAGTTGGTACAATTGTAAGAATTATAGACAACAGATCATATTCTATAATTTCAATTATTAACTCAAAAATTGAACTCGGTAACATATTGACAAATTAGTAACTGAACAAAAATAAGGATAAATTGACCTATGTAATCAGTGCGATAACCGAAAAATATATTTGACGGAATACGTGGTTACTGCAAGAAAAAAAGAACAATAATCTTTTATACATACTTACTTCTTAGTTTATGGGATATATTGTTAAAACTGCTAAATTAAGTGTTTCTGTTGCTTGATATTACAGAACAAAAATCTCGCACTAAGCATCTAAATTGGTATTCAAACAAACAACATTTGTTGTTTCACATCAAATCAACATGCACATCACTTTTCCAAGGTCGATCAGGAGACCGACGTCCGCGTATTTTGTTTTCGCGGATACTTCAGTTCCACCGAAAACTTAGGTTAATAGGTTATAATTGTTAGGTTATAATAATATGAGTCATAAATCATGCCCTTATATCAAATAAGTTTACGTGCATTTCAAAGATATGTGTTTTTTTTTTAAGATTTGACTTTTGAAATACAGCGCTATCTATTGTTGACTATAGAGATTGAAACAGCAGATGTAATTCAGTTTTCTGTATCTTCTAATTTGTTTAATCCTAAATTTTTATCTAATTTCATTTAATGTAGGTTAAGGGAATAATGAAATTTAATTTATACCACATTTTCCATTATTTCAACGGAAACAGTGGAAATATATTTCAGAATGAATGGATACACATTTTAGAAAATATTCAAAGCAGAAGACTTTGAACCTTGATCTTCAGTTACAGTATACGGTAAAATTAAGCCCAGTGTTAGGTAACTAAACATCACACATCGAATTGCGCTTCATGTCGTTATTGCGTTCTTCTTTCCAACCAAAAAAAATATTTTAGATATTTTAAAAAATCTAAATTAAAGCACTTTATAAAAATTAGACTCTATATTGACACAAAAAAAAGATGCTTTTATCAGTTTTCATTTCCTTTTGTTTATATTTTTCAAATTTATTATTATTTTGATTATATGAATATATTCAATTCAAAAATAATTCGTTTAATTCAAAATCATTAGTAGATTGTTATAAATTTGTGTCAAATTCCATCGAGCTAACGAAATCATTGGAATAGTTAAGATAACGATATGAAGAGATAAGCAATTTGATAGATTAAAAACGATGAAAGGGCAGGGTGTCATATAATACAGATACTGCAAAGAATAGAAAATGGTCGCAAATAAACGTGCTTTAGTTTTAGCTACTTGTTTTCTCTCCGGTACAGCAAGCATCTTATCTTTAATATCCCTTGGAACAACTGGATGGATTTATTCTGACATAAAGTTGGGAAGTGTGGAAAGTAAACCAAATAGTCATATCAATTATGGTTTATTCAAGGGAACCTTTTCTCAAACAGTTGGTGTTACTGCCAATATAGACATATCAAGTAATGTTTTTTTTTTATATATGTACATATAGATTTACTAATATATCTTTTATAGTAAACATCTTCAAAGCACATTCACATCATTTCAAATAGTCTTATTATATTATATACTGTATATAATGTATATAGACTGTTTCATTTGATTGAGTTAAATTTCCATTTACATTCTACCATACAAAAAATCTCATCAATATTATTTAAAAGCCAAACATTTTGTCATTGCAAAAAGGTGTACCTAATTCTTTTTTTTTTCTTTTGTTAGTATCGAATGCAACTGATCTATAGATCGATTTGATAATTTATTGTTCTGTGATAAATGATAATAGGAAATAAATCATATTATTTCATATTGTGATTACTTACACTCACGTTTTAAATCAGCTAAATGAAAAAAGTGATAATTATCAGATGCAGCGATAAGTAATTCAAGTAAAAATAATACTTCATATACTTAAAGATTGTGTAGTAAATATATAGTTACAACATATGACATATACTTAATAATTTTTAAGAAATAATTAGTAGAGAGAAAGAATACGCCATTTTCCATATTTTCATACTTTCATTTGACAGTACGTTTCACCATCTATATGATCAAAGAAGACATCGTGATGATGAAACGTAGGTACGTCACATTTATCCAATGAATCTTTCTCCATTTTATTGCCGAAATTGATTTTTTTCAGAAAACTACCTAAAGTTTGAAGAAAGTTTATGTTAATAATATCATGAAGTTTATTTCAATTTCAATAATGATAAACTGTCATATAATATAATATATCATCCATCGAAATTATAGAATTCTTTTCTTATATTATATTTTACGAAAGTTTTTTCAAAACTAATTGAATAATTTGTCTTCAGTGGCATGCTCGTATGGTAACAACATTTGTGCAGCTCTATGTTCTGGAGACTCTGACAGAAGAAGTGCAATTCTCGAACAATTGCATGATAATGGTGAAACGGATTGGAGAATGTCAGAATGTGTGAGAACAACGTCGCAGTCTTATTTGATGAGAAAGTCCACTGAGTTTTATTTTAATTTTCTCAAACTTAACGCAAAATGTAAGTTGAATATTCATTACGGCAGAAAAAAGGTCACCATAATACTTAAATTGCACAAAAAAACTTCGTGTTCATTTTTATAATTCCTATATCAAGAAATATTCGAACTCCACTGGACGTTACTCTATGGTAACGTTCATGCGCAGTTGCAAAAATTTGTTTCAACCAATCATATACAATTTTTGAACCGTAAAGAAACTGATTGGCGTGTTCTTAGCAAATCGGTCATACAATATCAGCAATTTCTGTTTATAATTTCACGCTCACGGTCTTAAGAAAAAATGGTTATGTACGTGATTCACCACAATAAATCACTTCTTTTTTGTGATAGTATGATGTCATTGAATTTTTGATGATATTAATGAATTTCTTTACAGCTGGAGAGCTGATATTTATCAACGCCTTTGCATATTTGTTCACCATAATTTTTCTAATACTATCTGCTGTGATTGGTTTGATTTCCTCCGGACTATCAGTGTGGAACACAGCTTCAAACCCCATAGAAATATATTTTAACATATTTGGACTTTATCTTTACAATGGTATTGCGTTCGGATTTTTACTGATTTCAGTATTAATTTGGGGAATTGTGTATTTTACAAGTTTAATAGAGAGTTCTGCTTCCATAGTTGTATTGTCAGGACTTGGAACTACTGTAAATGTGTCCCTAGGATGGTCTTATTGGTGAGTGATCCAATCAATTTTTGCTTTATTATTATAGTTCGCCAAACATTGTGATTTATTTCAAGTTCATATAGGTACTTACATATTACCGAATAAATTGATCAAATATATGATGTTGAAAGTTAAATAAAAATATTTTTGTATGACAATTAAAACTGTTAAATTCACACTATTTCCTATCCAAAATTTTGAAGTATAATAACAGTTCCAATTGCATTTATCTAACAGTTGTAATAACTTGAAATTTAGTTACCTCATCCTTTCCTTCGGATGTTATTCGAATATAACTACAATATTTTATACTTGTTTCTTTCAGTAAATCCCACTTACAATTTCAAATGAATCTAACAATTGCACAACTTGACAAAACCAAACTATTAGGACTTAAAAACATAATTTTTGTGTATGACAAAATACTTAATACATAATAGAAATAATGATAAATGCTAAAAAACATTTTTTATTAACACAGTGTTTAAGTCACTGAATTTATCTCAACTATCTCCAAATAGGGCCTTGGTGCGTTTGGAAAAAACATTGAAACTTGATTGTTTTGAGTCATGCCACTGATGATTCCCAAAATAGTATGAATCAGCGTTGTATGGTGTTTCCAACGAGATCGATCTTCTTCGAAATGCAATAATTATTCACTCTCGAAAGTTGATACCATTTTTTTGTGTATGACAAAATACTTAACAAATAATAATAGAAATAATGATTAATTCTAAGAAAGCATTATTTATAAACACAGTGTTTAAATCACTGAATTTATTTCGACTATCTCGAGATAGGGCCATAGTGCGTTTGGAAAAAACATTGAAACTTGATTGTTTAGAGTCATGCCACTGTTGATTCAAAATAGGATGAAGCAGCGTTGTATGGTTTTTCCAACAAGTTCGATGTTCTTCGAAATGCAATAATTATTCACTCTCGAGAGTTGATAACATTTGTCACCAGATCTTTCTGATAGTTTTATTCGAATTATTTCGACATTTTGAATACTATTTTCAAAGTAGATAATAAATAAGTAATGAATATTTGATGATATAAGTTTATATGAGTTAATATGTGCATTATGAGGCTTATAGCTTTGATTATAATCTTAACTTTATTACCTAATGTTGTTCGGTTGGCAGGAGTGCAAAATGTTAAACTCATTAAAAATATGTAATAAATTTTTCAGAAATATCGAAAACTTTTTTGCTGTCTCTTGCATTTCTAAAATCTGATATTAATATAAAGAAAGTATATTATTCAATTTTTAGGATAAATTTTGGATCGCTCATCCTCTATGCTACGTCTATTGCAGTGCTGTATTTCAGAAGCTACCAAATATCCAAAGAACCAACACAACACAAAATTGAAATGGACGGCAATGCTCCAGCTGAAATATTATTATTTTAAGTAATATTTATTTCTTTAGACATTGAAGAAGATCTGCGACAACTACCTATTAATTTGCAATATGTTAAGCAAATTTTGGAAAAATGCTTGTTGAAGATAACAACTTAACTTTTGAGTGATCTATTGTTTTCAAAACAAAAATATTTGTTAGAGTAACTACATTCAATTCCCACACAAAAAAATTTGGGATGTTTTTATGTTTGTATATAACGTCTTTATTATTATGTCTATATTTGTTAAAAATAAATTATTTATTATAAAATGTTTATGAACTAATCCTATGATAAAAAATTTTGATTGTAAGATTTTATTTCTAGGTCAGACACAGTAGCAATGGGAGATTTTTTAAGAGTAGTTTTTTTTAATCGAATAAAACACTCAATTTGCACCATATATTCAAAATTTCATTGAAATTGATAGCTTGGCCTTTGCCATTTACATTTTGAAGATAACTTCATGTAAATGTTGTCCGCGGCTCCGTATCAAATGGTCCACTCAGAAGGTGAAATTTTTCGTCACTTTTTCCAGCATTTCGGCCTGTATCCCACGAATTACGCGTGTTATGTTATCCTGTAAGGTTTCAATCATGTTCGGCTTGTCCACATACACTAACGACTTTACATAACCCCATAATAAAAAGACCAGAGGCGTCAAATCGCATGATCTTGGCGGCCAATTCACAGGGCCATTTCGAAGAAATGCTTGCTCACCAAATTCATTCTTCAACATGTCTATTGTTTCACGAGCTGTGGAATCGTGTGGAATCGTCTTGATGAAATCACATGTCAACCAAGTTGAACTGGGGCAAAAAAAGTTGCGTGTCATGGCTCGATATCGTTCGCCGTTGATGGTAACGTTTCTTCCACGGTCGTCTTTGAAGAAAAATGGACCGATGATGCCACCAGCCCATAAACCACACCAAACTGTCGTTTTTTCGGGATGCATCGGTAATTATTGTATGGCATGTGGCTGTTCATCACTCCAGATACGACAGTTTTGTTTATATTCATATCCGTTAAGCCAGAAATGAGCCTCACCGCTGAACAAAATTTTTCAATAAAACAGCGGATTTTCATTAAGCTTTTCTTAGGGCCATTCACCAAAAATTAGATTTTGTGGTAGGATATTCGGCTTCTGTTCCTGCGGAAGTTGAATTTTATAGGTTTTCAAACCAAAATTAACACGTAAAATTTTCCATGTGGTTGAATAACACATGCCCAATTGCTGAGAAAGGCGACGAATTGACATTTCACAATCCTCATTAACACTGTACGCTACGACTGCAATATTCTCTTCATTACGCACTGTACGCATGCGAGATAATAGTTTAATGTTCAAAAAAGTAAACTTGGTGCGAAATTTGGTGATAAAAGCACGAATTGTTGATTCACCAGGTCGATTATAACGACCATGATATGGTCGTAACTAACGATACACATTTTTCACAGAGCACGAATTTTGATAGTAAATTTCCACAATTTGCAATCGTTGCTCGTTTCTAAATCTTTCCATGATGAAATAGCAGATTATACTGAAAACTTTTGCCATTACCAACCTGAAAACACTAACTTTTAAAAAATTACCCGTTATATTCTTTACGAAAAGAAATAATTTAAATAAAAATTATCTATTTTTGAATTTATTTCGATAAAACTGAGTTGCAATACTGTTGATGAAGATTGAAACACAATAAGAAGGTTTTGTTTCTAATGTTAGTATAATTTTTAATTTCACTGATTTGAAAGTTAAACCTGAGTGATGCTTTTATCTGGACAACTTTTAAAGAAACAAAATAATAGTGTTTTCTCCCACAGCGATTCTAAGATTTTTATTATTGTTTAATTCTTCAATTCCTTTTATATGTTACTAATTTGCTATTCTGTGATTATTTTTCTTTTATCCTTTCTCCACTTAATTTTTGTTCATGTTTGCTTATTAAGTTCATTTTACGTTTATGGTTGTTACCTTTAGCATCCGAAGAATAAATAGTAGGTACTTCAGTATTACTTTCCATCTTTGCCTCGTGAGTTGTAGTTTTGTCTTGTTCCTTTTTTACAATTTTTAGTCATTTTCCTGAAGAGCAGTTTAAGTATTATCAAATTCTATTTGATTTATTTGTGGAGTTATTATTAAAATGTTAGTTTGAAAAACAACAAGATTAAGACGTCTATGTTCCTCCTGCTCCCAGTTTTTTCTCTTTTCTCCGGGAAACTTTACACTTCATTCTTTCTTATTCTCCGCCTATGCTTAACTGTAGACGATTTCTTATGCAGACCGTGACTCAAGAAGAGGTGGATGGCTTTCAAGGTAGTATAGTAAGAGAAAGTTTCATTGTGTGATTTCATCGCGAATAAAAATAATTCATAAGTAATATTATTTGCCCAATTGTTCCTCGTGAAGAAGAATTTTCAACATTACAATATGTGGAACTAAATAAAAAATTCGTAATGTTCAAAATGTGAAACTTGTTTTGGAAAAATGAATTCGTTCTGGATAGCCATATGTTTTCTTCAGATAAGTCAGACAGGTAAGTATTCTCCATAATTTCAGCTGTTGAAGATTAGCTTGTAGAAGCTTTCGGATATTATTTTTCAACTACTATAATTTTGAATTAAATTCGATGAGCTAATTAACGAAAAGGGCAGTGGAGTAGTCAACTTATTAAAATTCATTTACATCAACATTTGGTCCTACCTATCTATAAAACTAAGAATTTTTCCGTGAATAGAAACAATCTTGAATATGTTAAATATTTTTGTGAATTATTAATTTTATTATAACATCTATGACTACGAACGTTTTGAGTTTATTATTGGCCTAGCTAGTATATTTGATATTGTTTCATCTCTAGTAATTTTCGTCTTGCCCGATTTGACACTTATTTACATTTTAAGTCTTCTTATTTACCTTCATTTCGTTATTTTATTTAAAGATAGAATTTTGGTATAAAATATCTTATACTTAATTACAATTACATACGTATTACAGTTAATTTAGAAGTCAAGATGCATAAATGGTATAATATACAGAATGACCCATGTTAAAAATAAACTATTGCATTCACAGCGCTATTTAGGACCACCCTGCATATAGAAGATATTCTATGACAATCATACAACAACAAAAATTCTATTTTTGCGGTTATATTATCATAACTATAAAACGTATAAGATATTCAGATTTTTAAATATTTTTAGCAAACTTTGTATTTATGCTACTAGAAAATTTATGATTTTATCCACTATTTTCTTAGACTCTTGATGATACATACAAGCACGAAACATTGTTAAGTAGTCTAATCTTAGAATTAAGCTAATTATTTCGCTAAATTTATTCAAATATTTCAGCAAGTAGGTACAAAGAAAGAACTCAATTATAGTTTATTATATTTTAATTATTGAAGAACATAATTCAAGCATACATTGAATTGTGCTAACCCCTCCTGTCCCTTTACTATTTAATACGTATGAACTTAAATAAAAGACGGTGAATTTTTTGGTTATTTCAATTTTTATTTTCCAGCTAAGTGTTTTTATTCAACTTATGTTGACTATGAAGGTGGCATGTCTCCAATTTAGCTCTTATTTTCAGTAAAATGCCAAGAAGATGACGGTCCTTATAAGGGAAAATACTTAGGAAAAATAAATTCCTACCATCACCAAGTAGCTGGCGATGTCTACGTAATAGATGAATATTCCATTTTATTATCATCATTTGTTTATGATGGAAATGGAGCTGATACTTTCTTTTGGGCAGGTGCTTCGAACAGACCAGGTCCTCAAGGTTTCATCGTCCCTGATGAATATGGATAGTAAGTATAGATGATGCATTATCGACTTTTATCGCAAATGATTAATTTCTACAAAGTTTGTATATCATTTGGTTTTAATCATATTTACCCAGTAGACAACAAAAGATTGAATTTAATAATATTGACTAGGAAAATACGGTATTCCACAGGGCACGCTTCTAGGGCCTCTACTTTTTATAATGTATATCGATGATATCTCGAATTATGTGAAGGATTTTAATATCTCATTGTTTGTAGGGGTCACTATGCTGTTTGTATCTAGTTATATTGATGAAGTGATTGCTATGATGAATAATTAGTTGTATAGATTAGGAATAAACTGAATATGTATGCAAATTTTTCATAGCAATTTTTTCTATTCTTCAATCTCTAAACAACAAGTCTGAATGAACTGCAAAACATTACGAACAGAGGAATGAGAGTGACCTTATCTTAAGTATTAAGAGTTTTTTATTAATCTGATTTCAATTACACTATATATTCAACTATGTGAGTGGGGTGAAATGTTTCTGGTCTGACCAAGAGATGGTGCTTGTAGGTCTACTTTTGGAGCAGTACCATTCCTATTGAGCTTGTATGAAAAGTTTCAGCCCAATCGCTATGTTACTTTGCGTTTGAGAGAACATTGTGCCAGACGCTTTCGTTGTTTTCGTGTAAATGGAAAAATTGAAGAAGAGTGTTGTCTTAATACTTCTATTTGAAAGGTTTTACAGCAAAATAAATAAAAGAAGAGATGGATTCAACAGTAGTAGATTCCTCCCCATCATATTCAAATATTAAGCAGGTTTTTGAATTAAAAATGGGTCGTGTGAGTATCTTTGACGAGCCTCGCTCAGGACGGCCCGTTGAGGTTACAACTTCAGAAATGTTTTAGTAAATCCATAAAATAGAATTGGAAGACCGCAGATTGAAAATGTATGAGATAGCTGAAACCTGTAGGATGTTGGCTAAACGTTTGCGAAATATTTTGCACAACCATTTGAGCATAGAAACGCTGTGTGCAAGATGGGTGGCGTGTTTGCTAATGCTCGGCCAAAAACTGATTCGAAAAAACATTTCTTCCGAAAATTTGGCGCTGTATAGGCGTAATCCAAACGAATTTTTGCGTCGATTCTCAACTGTTGATAAGACTTGGGTTCACAACTACACTCCTGAAAATAAAGAACAGTCAAAACAGTGGGTTGTAAAGCGGATTTCCAAAGAAGGCAAAAACAATTTTATTGGTAAACAAAGTTATGTCTCAAAGTTATATCACTGGTTAATACTGCGCAGACTTATTGCAACGTTTGAATGACGAGGTGCAAATGAAACGACCTCATTTGGCGAAGAAAAAAATTTTGTTTCATCACGATAACGCACCAACGCATTAGACTTTTCCCCTAGCGACTATTACCTGTTTCCAAACCTCAAAAAATGACTTGGCGGTTAAAGATTTGAGAGCAACGAAGAAGTTATCGAAAATATAAATCAATATTTTGAGGAGTTTGACGAATCTACGTTTAAAACTGGTATAACTAAATTAGAACACAATTATGAAAAATGTATCAGTGGTAATGGAGATTATGTTGAAAAAGAAAGCAAAAAAAATTTTAAACATCGTTTTTCTTGGTCAGGCCGGAAACTTTTCACCCCACCCTTGTATACTAATTTATAGAGATTTCTACGTATTTCGAACTGGAGTTCGACAGAATCATAAATTTTATTTTTCTTTCAGCACGAACGTTTTGGAACGATATTTGAATAAAGATTTTACTCTCACCTTACCTGACAAGAAAAAAATTACCGACATACGGTGGTTTGCGGTATACGATATATGGAGTCAAAACACTTTTGGCGACATCTACGTTCCTGAAGAGTTCGAACCTCCGACTATCCAAAACGTCGGCCAGTTGAATGGGAAAAAACATAACATCTCTTCTGGCGATATCCAGATTCTGGATGCAAAGAAAATTAAATTGAAACATTTCGAATACGATGGAAAAGCTAAGAAAGCTTATTTTTGGGTTGGGGTGGGACCTCAACCTGGACCAAAGGGTTTTAAAGTTCCTGATGAAAATGGATAGTGAGTAACTTTTAATTTTATCTAGTGGTGATACATAAAAGATGCAAATTTCAGTTTAGAACCAATTCGGGCGTATAAAGAAGAAACAATAATTTTAGAATTACCTGGGGATCTTACAATTTTTACTATCGATTGGTTCAGCATATATGATCATGAAACCCACGAAAATTTAGGATCTTTCATTGTACCAGACGGCTTGAATGTGCCTCCTTCTCTAGTTAAAATAATAGTAAGTATTTCTGAACGATAGTTTCAGTTGAAATTAATGATATGAATTATTTCAGAGTCATAAAAATGATTTACCGAACTGTCTTCAACTCCACAAAGATTTTCAAGTGTCGTGGGAATTGTTTGGACCACAGGTTACAATTCAACTAGCTGGAAATATCGGAGACGATGAATATATGGCATTTGGAATTTCTGGATCACATACTCAAAGTCAAATGTTGAACTCTGATGTTACCATTGCTTACATCGATGGTTATAGAGGTTTTGCCACTGATTATAACATTACTGCATTAGCTCCGGTGAGTAGAAACTCGATTTCAAAAAAAACATGGACAATTAACTATTCGACCAATAGAATATCGAATTATCAAGGATATTTTCATTAACAGCACTCTTCATTTAAAAAATAAATGTTGTTACAAAGGATCACAGAATATACTAATAGGTATGTTTTGGGCAGAAGATTATTGTGATAGACGAACCACATAGGTATATACACAGAACATACCCTTAATTGGTATGTTCTGTGGGTATATATATGTTCTGTCAGGCATACCGTTTAGTTTTTATGACTTGAGTCGTCTTTTTCTTAGTGTCAGATTGAATTCTGGTACATCAATTGGCGGAGCAACATGAGGAATAAAGTTTGAAATTCGAATAAAACGATATTAACTTACATCTTTACTCTATTTATGTACATCTTCACAATATATATGTTTTCCTTTCTGTGTTGTGGTTTGAAAGAATATAATGGCTGAATAGACTTTTTTTATAGTGTTTTTTTTATAACATATTTGGTGCTTGTCTTATCGTTACCAAACTATAAGTGGAATAGTTTTAATACTGGTACTAATAATAATAATAGTCTATATATGTATATAAATTCATGTATTCATGCATATATTTTATCAATAGTGTGTAAAAGTGTTGGGACAATACAAAGGCGTTTGTAAGGATGAATTGGTTGGAGGTCAAGACAGTAACCAAATACATACCGCAGTCAAAGAAAATGGAATTCAGATTATCACGTATAGAAGATTCTTGATATCTCGTGAGTACAAATATACTTATAGAACAATCATTTTCCTTAGATTCCTTTCTTAAGACCTCTTTGTCAAAATGGATAATTGATATATTTTTTCAATAGCTGATAATGGTGATAAAGAATATGTAACGGACAAGCCCCTCTTTATAATTTGGGCATTAGGAAAGTTGGACGACAAGAAAGAGCCAGCTTTTCATGACAAATATCCCAAAACCAATATCTCCATAGAGATTAATCCAAAGGAACCAACTAATAATTGTTATTCGTTTACTAGAGACGAAACAGGAAAAAGTAACTTAACTGAAATTTGGGAAAAAGGAGAACTCGATGGTAAAGCTTCCAGAGTTTTCAATGCATACCTTGGACCGTCGGGAGGTCGAAGAGCATATCAAGGAATCACAGGTAATATAAAATCTTTCGGTTACTTGTCACAGATTGTGACAAGTACACTTCTCACAGATTGTGACAAGTACACTAAGTGACTTGTACAAGTGCATAATTTGTAATTTGAATAATACATTGAAGAGGAAAAATTATTTGCACTTTATAACCATGCAACCAGAAATACACATAAACGTCATCCTGAAAATATGTAGGCGTTGTTGCCAAACCTTTCGCTTTGTAGCAAATTTCAAGATATTTTTAGTTTTATAAGGTTATGATCATAGAACATATATTAGAACACATTTTAACATTCGAATGAAATACCTTAGAAATATTTCCGTTTTTAGTTATTTATTTCATTCAGTAATTTTATTTCATTATTTTTCAGGTCAACCTTCAACGTCGCTTGCTTGGTATATCAATGGAATGCTAGTACCCGAATTATGGTTAAGAAGAGGTTTGACATACGCTTTTAAAGTTTATGGAGGTAAAAATCCGCATATGGCTGAATTGTACCATCCATTGATTATAACTGACGAGTCTCATGGAGGTTTCGATAGACTTACAGATGAGGCTCAGTCTAAAATAAGAGTTTTGGCTGGTATAGAGTACTCCAGGAGAGGTCGACCAAGACCTACAGCTGGTAAATAAATGCTTAATTCTCTAGAACAGGAGGGACATCACAAATATCCATCGAA
Organism: Henosepilachna vigintioctopunctata; assembly: GCA_030704895.1. Taxonomy (NCBI): domain Eukaryota; kingdom Metazoa; phylum Arthropoda; class Insecta; order Coleoptera; family Coccinellidae; genus Henosepilachna; species Henosepilachna vigintioctopunctata. The sequence continues at coordinate 2,252,579 of JARQZJ010000126.1, forward strand.
AATATTATTATCGGAAATTACGTAGAACAGAATACATGAACTGTGTTTTAGTAGATTTTAGGTTCTTTAATATCACAGTGGAATATCCAAGGACTTACAGCAACACTGATATTTTTGACTGAAATGAAAACCAAATAGAAATTGATATAAATTACACAATACAACATAAAAATATAAGAAATATACAATATAACAATTATAAAAAACTGTCTTTTAACCTAAGAAAATGTTTATCTGTAACCTAATGTTGATGTCATTTGGCAACACACAATACTTATTTATAATATATAAATAATTTATATTTTATTTTGATCTTTCTTTTTCAGCTGGTTCCTTGTGCATCGCTCGCCATGCTGAAAACCGAGATAGAAGATTGGATGATGATTTTCCTTCATTCAAAAAATATAATAGATCTTTAGTGTACACTTGCGAAGAAGGAGATCCTGCTGTATTAGAATTTACACCGAATACTTCTTGGCCCGACACTGTTTATTATAATTCTTTCACCCAGGCAAATATGGGATGGAAAATACATGTTATTGATACGTTCTCGAGTTTATCAAGATCATCCGCAAGTAAACAGAATGGAATAAGTCTGTGGTTTCTTCTAGTCTCTGTGGTTTTGCTTCGATATGACGATGTAATGTAAATTGTATCTATTTATTAATTGTTTACGCGTGATAAAACGAAAATAAAGACCGAATATGTATCATATGTCCATTAGTCAACACATTTCACAAATTTACCTATGAAAACTGAATATTTATTCCAAATATTTTTGATAGGGTACATACATCCACTCACACCTTAAACTATTTTCAAATACAAGATATATGCGAAACTATAGTTAATTAACCCTTATATTACATCTAGTTTTTATCAATAAGTTTTTGAGGAATTTCCAAACCATAATTCGTGACATTCCAAATTTATCCTATTACTTGGAATTATTATCATAATTCCAAACACATTCGTGGAAATACAAATATCTTATTTTATGATATTTAGGTGATCATTAAAATCGAATCCATTTACGTCACGAATATTTTTTGAAGCGCCATTTAGTAGAAGAAAATCCAATATTCGATCATCCACTTGGAATATGACTGAAAAATATACAAAATTCATACTTAGAATTGATAGATGCATTTACTTCACAGAATATCATCAATACATTTTTCATTAAAAAATTCAAGTTGGCTATCAACAGGCTCTCCAATTTAGGAAGAAATTTTATTGATCTTCAACGTATCATTTTCAATCATTAAAAGTAATGAAATTTTAGTAGTTCGTTTTCGTCCCTATATCGGTATAGTTACCACAGAACCAATGAGATATTTGGTACAATAGAACTACTTTGATATAACCATAAACTGAATACCATTTTTATGATAAACATAAACTCCTAACCTGATTGTGACAAACGTAACAACAAAGTGAAAGAAAAAAATTAATATATCTAATAGCGTACGCATTATCTCTTAGTACAGAACAAACTTTTATTTTAGATATTTCAAATATTATATCGTAGATCTTTTATTGCTGTAGCACCATCAAGGCTTCAACTTGCGCATTAGCTTTGCGAGTTGGCTCGAAATTACTTTTCAAATTGTTAATCTATTTATTGTTGATCGTTATCTACACTTCTGTCAACTAAAGATTCATTCAAAAAAATATGATAACATTCATATCATGAAGAGGCGATAAGTGCCTTTTTCTCAGTATGGTCTAGGAGGAAGGTAGAATAGAAATTTTACGTAGGAGACTATCAGCATTACATTTACTTTACCTGCCCTTAGTAGAGGTGTCAACCCATGTCTGTCCATTGCATTGACATCCAACCCCAATTCAACGAAATACTGGACAATTTCGTAATTTCCAGAATCAACCGCAATATGTAATATACCGAGACCATTTATATCTTTGTCATTCAAATACGCTCCCTTATTGACCAAAAATTTTACCAATTCGAAAAATCCATGCGATATAGCAACCATTAATGGCGTTTTATTAGAATACGTCAGAGGTTTGTTAATATCCGAACCCAAATGAAGAAGCAAGTTGACCATTTTCAAATCATTATCTAAAATTGCATGGACCAGAGGAGTATTGCACTTTTTATTCTCAATTTCCAGCAAATCGTGTCTGGAATAAAACATTAACAAAACGTTTTTGTCTTGTAATATTTACATTTTATAATAATGTCGATTGAATATTCGCTGGACTCTTGGTGAGACGTGGTTCAATTAATTCAATAAAAACACTTGGCTTAGTTCAATAGAATTATATTGTTTCGAGTGGTCAAAAATTTTCAAAAGCTGCTACAGTTATCCTACTCAAAATTGTTTATTCATTCAATTATATTCGCATTTATCCCCAATGAAATGGCGCAAAATATAAGTCTTTCATCTCCTATATAAATTTCAAAATATTTTATTAATTATAAAAATATTCAAATTTGATACCATTTTGTGCCCATGTAATATAAGATAAATTTGCAACCAACAAGAACTTAATCTCTAATTCCCATTCTAATTGGTTTTTACACTTAAAATTTAATTTATACGGTTATTGGCTATATTGATCAACAAACTCAATACCACAAATGAAGTTAAAATTCTAACAGCATCCTTACCTTGCTTTTATTATTTTTCTAATCAAACCAAATTTTTGTGAACGAATTGCACTCATTAAATGTCTATTGGTATAAAATGGTCCCGTATGAGTGCCACTTCTAAATACTAACCAATCTGTTGACTCCAATTTTATCCTGAACGTATATACTTGACTAGGTGCCAAGTTTCTCACAGTATACTGAGTTCTATTGCCCCTGTAAAACAATAACAAACTGCAAACTTATTTCATATCGTTTGCACAAAATTGACCCTCTCCTCAAGAACATTGATACTGAAGAAAGGTGCAAACTACTCCGCCACATACAAAAAATGTGTAAGACTAAGAAAGCATAACACATATTGATTGCTTCTTCAACTCAATCACACATTCAACCCAACCCTGCAAAAGAGCCCCCATCTTACAACTAATAAAGACTAAGGAGGCATAACACTTTTTTGTCTCGTTACTTTACATCAACTCACACCTTCCACAACTTGAGAAGCTTATAAAAACAGAATAGATCAAACAAAACACTTTGATATCACCAATAAAAAACTTTAAGAGTTATGGAGAAGGTTAACAAAAATTAGTTCACGTTTCTCAACATAAATAATGGATGGCTTCAGAAGCTTCTTTTGAATTAAGGCATTAGAAAGGCATAACAATGTAAAACAGAGCACCCAAAGAAAAAACCTTCATAAGCAAATGTTTAACAAGTGCTGATGATAATTTCACGCAAAATAAGCCAATAGGTAAAATGCAAAAATTCTGAAATGTGGTAGTACTTGTCTTTAGATGAATGGTAAAACTTCATTTGAATTTTCCAAAAAGCTTCAATATACCTACTTGTATAAGGTGATCCATTCTTTGAAATCGTTAAGTATTTGCAGTTGGAATTGTTCACTATCAATAATTATTTCATGTTTCCATGAAAGAACAATTGAATTTTCATACCTTTCTGCAGTTTTTGGTTTAATTAGATTGCTTTCATTGCTCATATCAGAAGTTGATATTATGTTGCGAGTACAAAAAATGAATCCTGAAATATTGATCAAACAAATACCATCTTAAATCTGCAATGTAACTTAGGAAACATTCAAATTTAGTATTTATAATTGCTTCTCAAGGACCTACATTTCTGTTACTAATATGTAGAGAAACTTGCACCTGAACTTTTCATTAATATTTTAAACACTTCTTATTGTTAACTTTTTTTTATTATAGAACATGCCAGTGGCTAATATCTACTACAGAAACACATTCAAGTTTTATTAAGAACAGTAAACACTAGTTGAATACTGATTTCAAGTTATACTTATTCTAAGTTCATTGTACATTCAGATACTGAATGCAATTCTTACAAGATCTGAAACTTCCAGAAATTTTTAAATAAAACAACTGGAAAATATATACATAATTTTAATAAGAAAGTTGGATCAAACAATTTCAGTCATTCATTAACTAGCATTAGATTTCATTACATTCATTTGACTTCAAATCTCACAAAAACAAATGGAAACTAATGAAACTCAAAGTATTACAAAAACTAATTTAATGAGATTAAGTATTTACAAAATAACCAAACTTCAGGAATAAATTATGAGAGGGACATTAAATGATTTTTTCTCACAAAAAAACACAAATTGTTGGAACACCTAACACAGAAACTGTTAGGAAATAATGACTAATAGTTAATAAGTCATTAAAGATAAAACAGTTACCTTGTATAAAATAATGATACATTCTGACCTAATGAAGAATCAAAATTAACCACTATCATTTTCTTATTTCTTACTAACTTTGTTTTTCACTGGAGTTTTGCCTTTTGTGTTATTAGTTGTTTTGGCTTTCTTGCTTTTTGGTTCATCATCTTCTTCATCCTCTTCCTGAAAAAAATACTAATTTCAACAAGACGCAAATGGGTATACCAGTAAATGTATTCATAAGAATCTAAGTTTTGAATTTTAATAAAATTGCATCAATGTGAACTTCGAATTTAGTATTGATAACAACACTTCAAACTTGGAAGTAACTCACTATAATCTATATTTCATTTTCGACTAAAATTGAAATTTCATAATGAATTATTCAGACATTACTGAAATTTTAGACCATTAACAAATACCAACTAGACTTTACACTGAGTTGAAAGATATATTCATATTTTTGAAATAACTATATTAAAGAAATATGAGTATGCTAAAATACATTTCTGCTAGATTCAAATTTCAAACATACATTGAAGGTTTGTTTAGCAACTTTCTTGAGTAACGTATCACCTACTACTATTTATTAGTAACTTACTGCTCCTTCTTCCCCTTCTTCATCTTCATCCATTTCATCTATAACTTCATCCATATCATCAAATTCTTCCATTGAAGTACCAATCAAATGATGACCAATTATATGTACTGGTCCATTACCTTGTATCAAAGAAAAAGTGACTGGGGGGTCAGGAAAAGATAAATCCAAGAGCACTTGATTATTTGGACCACCAGCTTTTAATGTAGCTACTGGAATTTTAACAGAGTCTTTCCATGTCATAGCTTCCACTTGTACAACATTTACTTCTCCTTCAACCGCTTCGGGCCCCAACAATGCTTGTTTGATTATAAGTTTATGTCCCCCATTAAAATCCTCCGTACCTTTACCTTCAGGATCCCAAACTTCATTAGATTTAGCACCTTTGAGTGTAAGTGCTGCAACAAACGCATTTTCAGTAAAACACTTGAAACTTCAACAATCATCAATAATGGCGCGCAAAAACCGGCATCACAACAAAGCATAATTTTGAGCATAATATGAATTTACGTTAAAAATATCACCGGTAATATTACAACGAATCGTTGAATTGTTTATACGTACCATAAAAATATTCATCAGCCATTATTTCTAAGAGATGTTAACTGATTATTATAAAAATGCACGTGATACACGACCCGGCACAGTACTTATGAAGGCAAAGAATGAAAGAATTAATTGACAAACTCCAGTAATGGCGTTCAGCTTTTCTTTGGCGCTTTACTGTTCGCGCCGATTTTCTGGTGGGGGAATATAGGGGGAGAATACGAAGCCACAGATAACTTTTTGTTAAACTAAATTTGCTATATGAATATGAAATTAACTAGTCACAAAACACAACAAAAATGCTAAAAATGAGATATAGACGCGTATAGAAGAAAATCCGGACCTCATTCAAATGGAAAGATCACCGTACTTACAAAAATGCCGTTCCTAGCCAGAAATGAATATGGTACCGCATCCCTAGGAAACTGTAGCTTGAAAAATATTATTCTAACAAAATAATTCTTTTTCGCTGGATTTAGCATTTTCACATTGTGACTAGTATTATAGATCCCAAATCAAATTAATGTATTAAGTTTTTTAAACATACTCACAGTGTATCAATTATGGAGAAACGTTCCCCGTTACGAGATTTTTGAAAATAGAAAAAAGGAACGTAATCAATTCCAAGTAACGAAACGTTACTTCGAATTTGACTCATCAACGAAAACATACGGTATAGTAGTTCGGTTGAAAATAGCGAAAAATTATAATAGTTTAAATAAATGGAAGTTTAGAAAATGATTATAAGAGTTTGTTTTTATTACGTGTAGTTCAAGTTCAAATACTCAAATATATTGTAGATTTCAAACATGAAACTGAATCATTTCATTTTTATAATTTGTTTGGTATTAGGTGCCGGAGCAGAAAATGAAAATGAAGATGTTTTCGTTGCAGATACTGAATGGAAAGAAATCAAGGAAGGTATGGATTTTTTAAGATTTACTGCATTTTTTCAGCTCGATATAAAAAATTTAAGGTTTAAGTGCACACATCTAATTCATATGATTAACAGGTCAGAAAATTCCTCCTGGTTTACATATTAGAATAAACCTTCAAACTGGCAAGAAGGAAGCTAAATTACAAAATGAGGACATGAAAAAGGAACAGGCATTAGTTATTACAAAAGGACAGAAAGCAAAGGTTCATATACCATTTTCAGAACTTAAACAGACGTTGAAGAATATAAAAAGTGATGAAGGTCAAGAAAGCTCTAAAACTAAAGGGAGACAATTTAGGACTTATGAAGAGATTAAAACAGAGTTGGGTGGTTTGAACTTGATACCGAAGTTAGATTCTGAAATTATCAAGGAATTAATAAATGACTTCAAGAAAAATGAAAAGTTAGAAAATAGAAATATTACAAAAATTAAGAACATCTTAGAAGATTTAGAGTATCTATCACATCAAATAGATAATGCAATAGAATTTGTAAATCAAAATGGTTTCAGGGATATTGTTTATAAAGCCCTCAATGATTCTACTGCTGAAATTAAAATAATATCATTAAGATTAATGAGCTCTTTGATGCAAAACAACCCTAAAGTTCAAATTCATGCATTGCAAACTAGCTGTATTAATGAGTTGTTAAAAATTTTAACTTTAGAAAAGAGCATTTCTATCAAGTATCAAGCCATAACTGCTTTAAGTTCAATTTTAAGGAGATTTCCACTGGCACAAAAAAGATTTATGGAAAATGGTGGTCTAGCAGTTATTTCTAAAGTTTTTCAGAAAGGAGATATTAAGTTAAAGGTTAAATTGACCACATTAGTTATGGATTTAGTAACTGAACACCAGTTATCTTCTTTAAGTGAAGACAGCAAAGATGCACTAAAACAATATGAAGAAATAAATATTGAAGATAAACTGATTGAACATGATTGGTGTGAAAATGTTAAGACTCTCCTCAAAAGCCTTGTTAGTGTAGATGAGGATAATCATGATTTTATTGAAAAAAGTTTGAGGGCAATGAATATATTAGTTAAACATTGTGCCGGAAGTTATGATGATAAAGTACTTAACTATTTAGTTCAAAAATACAATAAGCTAGGAGTTGAAGGGATTGATGAAGACGATGAGTATAGTTTGAGCAGTTATTTTTCCGAACTGAAAGACCTTTGTGATGATTTATTGAAATCTAATAAAGTAATGCAAAAGACTGAATTGTGAACAGTTGAATTTTATTCATTCTCTCCTAATTTGACCTATATAAGATATATGTGTTTTTGCTACTGCTCGTTTCATATAGAAAAACAAAAGTCAAAAAAGAAAATTGCAAAATCAGGTGGTTATGCAACATGTCTTTGGACATAGGTATTTTATGGACCAAATGATTTTCCTAATTATATTAATTTGAAAATTCAATCTTGCAGGTCAAAAATGTAAATGGTTGTTTTGTACCATCAAAATATTGAATATTTTTATACTATTTCATTATAGAATGTTCTTAAATCGTAATTATTGAACTAAATCAAGATATTATGCAATTATGTTACGTTTGTGCCATGACGATTTAAAACAACCTTAGCGAAATTTGCAAATTGTTTTTTACAATTGCACCATACATTTTATTACTTATTTTTTGAATACTGTTTGTAGTCTATATATATATATATATATATATATATATATATATATATATATATATATATATATATATATATATATATATACATATACAACTGGCTGAAAGTGAGAGATAGGTTTGAGATTAATGCATTAGCTTTTGTTAGGATAAGCATAAGATAAGACAAACACCTTATTGAATAAGGTGACAAAGTTTAGTGATATACAGAGGAATGAGAATATAATATATGAATACCAAGGCAGTCAAAATTCAGTATTTTTCAAAACAGTTAACGAATCTAATAAACTACCTGCAAACACGAAGAGTGAAAACTTGAAACAGTTCAAAAAGTTGTTAATATTCAACAGTTCAAAAAAATTTCAAAATATAGGAACAGTGCCGAGTGTTTAAGTCTGCTGAAGATAAGTGCCTTCGTTGATAATATGAACTTTACAGAATGCTAGAAGTTGAAAGTGTATTTGTTATCCATTTTTTGTTGTATGTGTAATTTTGTAGTTTTTATATGATATTTGTATGACCAAATGGCTAATAAACATAAATAGATGAGTTCTTGGCATAAGTAGGGCCACTATAATGGATACGCAACCAATTTATTAACCTGGTCTATACTGCGAATATGTTTATATTTTTCATCAGGACTAAAATATACATAAGTGTTATAATAAAATATATATATATATATATATATATATATATATATATATATATATATATATATATATATATATATATATATATATATATATATATATATATATATATATATATATATATATATATATATATATATATATATATATATATCATCAAATATTAAATACCTATATATATATATAGGTATTTAATATTTGATGATACCAATTTTATGCTGGATCACAAAAAAACAAAAGCTGCACAGAATTCGGTGTTCTTCAGAGCTGTACAAGAATATAATAAATTAACTACAAATGCAAAGGATTCAACGTTAGAAAGGTTCAAAAAGTTGTTGGTTGAAAAATGTAATATTCGAGTATCTCATAAGTTGTAATGTGTTTGATAATTTGTTGTTGCGTTATTGTAAGGCTACATAGCTAAATAAAGGTATTATTATTATTATTATGAATGAAATGACATTGGGGATTAGATGAAAAGCTCTTTTAATTGAATTAATTTGATTTTACAGTTATCATGATTACTCAATACTTTTGTACAGTTATGCAATAATAAAAAGAATAATTCTCAATGTAATATTAATCAAATGTACTGAAATAAAACAATGTTTGTTATCTCATAGGGCCTACTCTTCTAGCAGTATATATAGTATAATAAATCACATACAAACATATGCTTGTCAGCAATTCACAATTATGTCACAAAACTACTGGTTCCAATCTTCAAAAATTTCACAAATAATATTTAAACATAGTTCTAGGGACACTTTCGGTCAATTTGTGCCTTTCCACATTCTTGATATTCCTGCATGGACATCCACATCTGTTGGAATGTTCCAATCGATGCTAAAATAGATCCTCCTACCCATGATCCAAACCTTCTTTCTACTGTACCATTGGCAGCTATCATTTTTAATCTCATTGATCCTGGAGTACGAGAGGATAGATCTTTACTCAAGCGATCACTGAAGCCCTTCAAATGAAATATTGAAATATTAACCTACATGAACCATTTTTTAATGTTATTTAAAAAATTAATTCTCCAGTAAACATTTTTATACTGAATATATATACAAAAAATAATGTTTGATAGAAGCTGTGTAATATGAAATGAGTAAACACTTGTCTTGTGGAATGATATATACTGGAAATATATTTTCAATTCTAGACGAGTTAAGAAAACCTTAATCTTTCTGTAAAACATTTGTTGAGCAAGTATAAATTACTTGATAATATCATGTGATTCAACTACTTCATAATGATTTGATTTATTTTCAATGTTTCACAAAGCATTAAGGCAAAAACAAATATATTAATTTTACTTAGAACAATGTACTTCATTTCAGACCTGTACAAGAGAATTTCCCCAGTTAGCACAACAGAACTGTATAGTGCTGGCCGAATGTCTACATCGCACATTCCTGCACTTGTTGCAGCTGAAAAACAATTTGGACCAATTAGTCTCGAAATTTAGATAAAATCTCATATAAAAATAAACATTGAATATAAACTTAAATTCAAACACTTGAACTTATGATTTACACTTTATTGACTACATAGCATGACGCGTTTCGTCGTTACAAACGACTTCTTCAGATGCTTACACAATAATCTCTCAATTACAAACGCGTCATGCTATGTAGTCAATAAAGTGTAAATCATAAGTTCAAGTGTTTGAATTTAAGTTTATATTCAATTTTAATGGATTTACATCAAGTAAACGCCAACACTATTAAATATTTAAAAATAAACAGTTAGGTAGTATTAAGTACTTTCAGAAATAAATTACCAATATATCCTGCACCAAGCATTGCGTGATCAAATAAACCTTCGGCAAGTTTGAATCTTTCTGAACCGAAATCTTGGTGGTAACCAGTTGGAAATTCATGATGTACCATAGGAATGCTAGCAGCCACTCTTTCATCATATGGAGACTCGGAAACCTAAAATGGTAAAATAACATTCTTGATTAATCAATGAAATTGATTAATCAAGTTGAAAAAACATGTCTTTAAGACAAACCAAAATAAAAGAATTCTGAACTGCTTAGAGAAATACAAAATAATATTGGACAATACGTAATCTTAAAATATGGAGACTATTTCTCTATTGTATTACCTGTAGTACACTTTGTTGAAAATCTTGTACAGTTTTCTTTGTCATATATGTCATCCAACTGTTTGTTATTTCATATGGAAAATTCTTTTTAGTATACCTGGGCTTGTCTTTGTCTCTGACAACTTCTTTATTAGCTATTAGTACAGAAGGTGTGAGATCAATGTTTAAACTTTCCAACATCTCTCTGGCCCGTAAGACAAGATAATCTCCTCCTACAAGAAAAAATCAACATTTAAAAAGAACGATTCATTAAATTTGACAATTCCATCAAAACCCATTTTTTCAAATAATTATGAAATATTTCAAACTTTTGTATCATATAAAGAACAGGACTTGGCTGCAATATCCTTGCAAATTATTTACTTACGGAAAAGCCCATTTACAAAAAACAAGAAAAAACATAATATACCTAAATTTATTTAAGTAAGTCTTTAATTACACAGCGAAACTGCCTAAGTGATGTACAAAAACATAGGTCAGCATTTACATAGCGATTACCATAGTATAACATTCCATTAATTGGTGCATTGGTCAAATAATTAGTACGACAGCTGGTGTACGCAAATACATAGTCAGTTCTAGTTCTTCTAAAAGGAACGTGAAAGCCAATTTGACCAAGCAATTCAATAGAATCTATAAAATTATTCAAACATTTGAACAGAAAGACCAAATCAAATATAATTCTTCTTGAAGCCAAGGTTTGTATACCTAATTGAATGCGAATAAAAGTTGCCGAAAAATTTATACGAGGTATTGACCTATTGAAAGATATATATAAAAGAAATTTATTCTGCACTCGTTCAATATACTTCGAGACCACCTCATAATGAGGTTACCAAATAATTGACCCATATTCAACAATAGGTCTACAAAAAGCAAAATAGAGTAATTTTATAGTTGATTCGTCAGAAAATTCAGCAGAGTTCCGACGAATGAAACCAATCACTCTCAATGCACGGTTGGTAATTATTCTAATATGTTCCTTGAACTCGAGTTGATAGTCCAAGTTTATTCCAAGATCATTAATGAGAGTAGTACGCTCAAGCCTTGCACCACCAATTGAATACGGATACATGGACACCTATGGAAGGTATTACATTTACATTTAACAAAATTGACATTGAGCTGACGACTCGAAAGCCATCCCACTACAGCTAGCAAGTCGGATTGAAGATCAGCAGCATCAACAATTGAAGAGATGGACTTATAGATTTTCAAGTCATCGGCAAACAACAAAACTTTAGAATGCTTAACAACCAAAGTGATATCATTAATAAAGGCAGAAAATAAAAAAGGACCGAGATAACTATCTTGTGGAACACTTGACATAACCAGAACCGTCCTGGACCTGAGGTTTTTAATTTTTACAACCTGAGTTCTATTTTTGTAATAACTCGTTATCCATTTTAATATCTATCTAATAGTGAGTAGCACATAAAATAAGCCAAGTGTTTTTCATTATAGGGTAAATACATATATATCTATTTATACTGAATTTTATGAATTTACTAGCTCACCCGGCGAACTTTGTTCCACCTAAGAGGCAATAAATGAGAAGACTTACGATTTTATCAAGGTCAATTGTTTATTTGGATAATTAATGTAAATTAAAAATGCAAGTATTGTATTTTAATGATTGGTCATGTATTTTAGTGCATGGATTCCACTCTTTAGTGAAGCATCTTGTGATAGACGCCATTTTTCGTTTTATTATCAGGTGCAGGAAAAAAAAACGCAAATGGTCCTCCGACCCGTGAACATGCCACATATACTCGTAATTGACCATGGGATCAATTGTATCGGAAATTGAAGTCGTTTAAACTCAAACGGCATGTCGGTTGGGATCATCGGGGTCCTTGGAATGAGAACTTTCTGACCTTCGAATTTTCCTTTGAGTATCGTCGCGTAAATCACATTGTTCATCAATTTCCTTATCACCAAACGCGTTCCGTTGCACAGTTTTGGTTGGTTTATGTTTCGAAGCATGATTACTACGGAGCCAACCTTTAGTCGTAAATTGTGGGGTGGTAATCCCGTCACATCCAAAGAGTTTAAAAATTCAATTGGATAGTTGGTGGCTTCATCTTCATTTGTTAAAAAATCAATTGATTTGAAATAATGCAGTGAACCAATGATCTCGTTCTGTCCTAACTGTGCTAATTATCCTTGTTGTGGTAAATTCGTTTTGTTATACCACGTATTATGTCACGCCCGACGGGAACGTGATTATAAGTATCCTATGTCCTTCTCCTGGTTCTAAGCTACCTTCCCACCAATTTTCAGCCAAATCAGTTCAGCCGTTCTTAAACTATAAATGTGTAACTAACACGACTTTCTTTTATATATAGAAATATTAATGATAAAATTTACGAAAATTTTCAAAGAACAGCCTAAGAAGTGTCATTAACCTGAATTTAACAATTAATTGAAAATATTTTGAAAGAATATAATGTGTTTTGTTTTCAATACAGTAATTGTTCTTTATATGAATTGAATATTCGACTGCTTTATAATTATGTTCAATACATATGTATTGAATGAAATTAGTAAAAACTTTAGTCATTGAAGTAAAAAAAGCTGAAATTGGAATAGCCGGAACCGAACCCGGGCCGCCCGAGTGAGAGTCGTGCATTCTAGCACCGAACTACTGACGCTTGTTATATTGATTTAAAAAAGTACGAATTCAACCGACTCATTCAACCTTTCATAGTGAATGACGTTTCTTGTCAAGTCACACGGGAACGGTGTCGAACGGGACAAAAAGTATCCTATGTCCGTCTCCTGGCTCTAAGCTACCTCCCCACCAATTTTCAGCCAAATCGGTACAGCCGTTCAAGAGTTATAAATAGTGTAACTAACACGACTTTCTTTTATATATATAGATCTACAATGCCTTCAATTTACCTAGAGGTGACTTAACTACTGCATTCGATATAACATATCCATCTAAAACAGGAACAGCTGAAGTGTGTGTTGCTCCACTGTCAATAACCAATGCAGTGGCTCTTCCATTAGCAAATGCAGCCAGTGCGGCATTTTTGACCAGATAAAAGGCAGGAACCTTGTACTTTTCAAACATAATTTCAGTCAATTTTTCTCGTTTTTGTCTTTGATTCCACGGGGACTCAGAAAAGAGTACTGGGTGGTAATGTGACTCCGACTGAATGATCTGAAAAAAAATTACTCAGTGATGAAGGTATCAGGGGATAACTATGGCAAATATGTTTGGCAATGGTAATTTAATGTTAATATATATATGGATTTACATTTCATCAAAAAATCTCATGCTCTACACCTCAAACAATTTAAAAATGTTTTATTTATTTCTGAACACATACCTTTTCATAACAATAGTCCATCATTTTTTCGAAATATTCCCAATTTTCTATCATTCCATCTTTCATATAACTGTGGAGTTCCATGTTAGGCCTTGGAGTATGTATATAAGTTGTATCAACATAATACTTCCAAGCTGGAAAATTAATTTTATTTCACACAGTTGTTTTCAATTTTTTTTCAGAAACTGAACAGGGTACTATATTTACTGGCTACTATATATATCTATGAACTATTAACATATGTCCATGCAGTTTTGAACTTTTGTTTTTATAATGAACAATGTTTAAAATTTGAATGAAGCACATTTATTTTTTTCATAGTTGAATAGGCATATAATAAATGCAGATACCTATTCACGATAAAATATCAAGTATTATCAGAATAATAAAATAGATTTTTTTAGTCTCTACTTCAAAATGCACATATGGATCAGGTTTCCTAAAGAATTAAGGAGAGCGTCGGTATGAGTCAATATATTTTTGCAAGTTTAAAATTGATAATATGAACATGTTTATTACATGAAGGAGTTGTGGATATATTGTTATCATCAACTTTTGCTTCTGATTCCAACTTAATAGGATCTCCAGGAGCAACTCCAACCACTGAAGGTATTTCAGCTTTGGGAGTATCTTCTTGTGCATATCCAACACGCAGTGAATTATGTCCTGGATCGAAAACTAATGCTCCGATTTCATCTCCTCCGTATAGCATTCCACTACTCATTATAGCAACACAACCTGATATTCTTCTATAGTATACTAACAAATAAACAAACAGAACCAAGGAATTATGCGGCGACTTTTTTTTAAATCAAGAAAGTTTGGTTGGACCATAGAATTCAAGATGACAAGAGAGCGTAAATTTGAGTAGTTTGAATATTTTGATGAAATAAATTTTTGATTTCGAACATTTATTTTCATTCCGAAGATTTCATTATTCTTCAGATGAATAATTCCGAATTAAAACTAACATGTAAAGGAATGGTCTTGTTTGAAAAGTCACATGTGACAAAAGGGATCTTATATCGATACGTCAGCGTTCCCAGTTACATAGATACAAACAAGAACGTATTATATATAGATATCTGCACAAACTATGTAGTTTCTTTGCAGGGCTACAGAGCGCGATCGTAAATATTCTCTAAAAAACAGTAAGTAATACAGAGTACTTTATTTTTCCTAATGTGAAAATTACAGTTTGTATGTTTTTTATAATTTTTAAACATTGATTTTAAACATTGATCTCTAAAATAGTAGGTATGATGTAAGAAACTATGCAACTTGCTTTCATCATGGAAATTAAGATCAACGAGATGAGGACGAAGGTCAATAAGCTCGCTCAAATCTAATAAATAATTATTTCTTAACTTGCCTAATTAAATTTCGAGATAAAAATGTAGTTTATATAATTGATACAATAGAATTTATATTAATGAATAAAATATATAGAAAATATTCTATTCTGTATCTCAATGATTCCAAAATTTTTTTATACCTTTATTGTAAATTTTTAGATAATCCGTTTATCTAAATTATGTAGCTCTTTCATCTGCATCCATTTTTATAGGAACACATGTTGTGTTCAATAACTACATCAAGGAATTTGATAAACAAATGTTTGATAAATTGCGGAATTAACTGAAAGGTTGACATTTCATTCAAAATTGTTCTAGCTCTACAATAACACAAAACAATAAATAATTTGTATAAATTTAATTAAGTAATAATTCAATAATTAAATTTAAAATAAAGTACACGTTTAAATATATTTCTTCACAAAATGCAATTTTTTAATAATTTCTCAAAAACTACATCAGTTTTCTTTTAAAACTTCTAACTGCTGCTCGTTTGTTTCAAGTTGTACTATTTCTGATTGTAACATCACTTGTTGCACTTCTGAGACCTCCTTTTCTATTCTTAAATTTATGTTCTTTAATAGTAAATCTTCATATTTTTTCATCAACATCTCTCTTTTATTCTTTTGAATCTGTTTAGCTTGACTGTTAAGCAGCAGATACTTTTTTCTTTTTAGTTGTGATGGTGACCATTTTTTATATTTCCTCTTCTAAAATTCAAATGTTATTGATTTATTGAAATATATTCTTTTATTACATACCATACTCAAACGTGTTGTTGGTGGAGATAACAGTATTGGATCTTGCAATGAACGGAATTCATCATGAGATATATTAAGTGCAATATTTTCCATGTAACTGGCAGAAGTTGATGGTTTCTGGTAATCATCCTACAATATAATTTAATATATAGATGTACAAACTAGCTTTTACACTGAATTGAAAGATATATTCATATTTTTTATGTATATTTTTTTAATCAAATATTTATTGTATACTATATTAGTACTAAAACAAATCAGCTGAATTCAAATATACATTGAAGGTTTGTTTACCTACGTCTTGAGTAATGAAGTGTCACCTAGTACTATTTTTTTAGTAACTTACTGCTTCTTCTTCTTCTTCGTCCTCATCCATTTCACCTATAACTTCATTCACTGATGTACCAATTATATGTACTGGACCATTACCTTGTATCAAAGAAAAAATAACTGGGGGGTCAGGGAAACATAAATCCAAGAGCACTTGATTATTTGGACCACCTGCTTTTAATGTAGCTACTGGAATTTTTACACAATCTTTCCATGTCATAGCTTCAACTTGTAAAACATTTACTTCTCCTTCAACCGCTTCGGGTCCTAACAATGCCTGTTTGATTATAAGCTTATGTCCCCTATTAAAATCCTCAGGATCCCAAACTTCATCAGATTTAGCGCCTTTAAGAGTAAGTGCTGCAACAAAGGCATAATTAGTGAAACACTTGAAAAAAGCGGCATCCTAACCATGCAGAATTTTAAGCGTTATATGAATTTACATTAAAAATATCACCAATACTATTACAATAAATCGTTCAATTGTTCGTACCATAAAAATTTTCTTCAATCATTATTTCTAAAGGATGCTAACTGATTAATAAAAAAACTGCAAGTGATACACGAATCATCACATTAATAAAGGCTAAGAATAAAAGAATTAATTGACTAACCTCATTAACGGCGTTCAGCTTTTTCTAGGCCTTCTACACAGATCTTTCACAGAACTTCTTCTTCTTCTATCTTTTAACCATATGCCCGGATGCGTGACCATCTACACAGTAAACTGACTCGTCCACTAGGCCCGCATAACTACGGATCTTGAAAAATTTCCAATACCGGATGGAATTTGGGTTGTTTGTATTTTAAATTGAATGTTTTGATTGTCACCAGATTTGATTTAATTTGGAGGGTTTTATATACTTCGCGAGGATAAAAAGTAGGTATACTATGTGCGGGGTGAGAAAAATAAGGAATAGAATGGTGTTAGTAAAACTGCAAGAAAATCAGTAACTAACTTAATTCATTGTTTGACGAGTAGGACTGAAGAGTTTTTCATAAAAGTTAAGTGGATAGTTATTATTTGTTGAAATTTTCACAAGGCGTGAGTAAAATTGAGATTAATTAATTATATTATTTTACACGAAAGGAAAATATAAGGAAGATCTCCTCTGTCTCCACATTCACATAGGTCGTTGTTTTTGACAAATCATTTCGAATAAATGAGCTGGAGAACAGCAATTATTGGACCTCAGTGTACAGAAAGTTGTAATGTGTTTTCTTGGGAGATCTATATTATGATACCATGGTTTAGCAGGTAGAGAACCCAGTTTCATCATGGAAGTGTACAGAGAGCCCTTGATAGAGCCCAACTCCATCCACTCCTCTTTCTATCTTTCCCACATTCCTGCTATATTTGCGTGGCTCAGTCTCCATAAAAGTACAATATTAACAAAATTCTGAATTAATGATCGTATTTTGGCACGGATTTGAAGGGTAATGTAATCATTTTTGGCGCTGACTTTCCAATTGCATATTTTCTCAAGTGCACTTTTAGAATCTGAAATTACGAGGTATTTCTTAAAGTAGCGTTCTTCGATGAACTCTATGGCATGGAGAATAGCTATTAACTCTGCTGGACATATGTTAAACGCTTGATGATTTAATGTAATATGTTCTGTGTTGAGAATATATGAAACCTCAGATCATAGATCATATATACTATGATCTAGGCCTCAGATACTTTCTTTTTTCAAACTACATTTGGTATGTGGACGTAACTAGTCAAAAAAATGTACAAAAAGTGTGCCAGAAATGAATACTGCACCGCATTCCTAGAAAGCCGTAGCCTGAAACATGATGTTATTTTAATAAAATCAGAATTTATGTACTCAGTATTTCAAAGAAACTTATATTATACTCTTCGTCTTCTCAGTCGTTCACTCTTGACAGAGTGGTCGTCGTCGTGTCTCGGTTTTGTGCCACTGCGCCACACTGCTCTTGCTTAGCGGTTCTAGAGTTTTCATTGATGCTGGAATGCGTCACAGATTTTATCAGATCTGTTCACTTTGTTAGAAAGCACCCACGTGATCTTTTGCCTTCGACTTTCCCTTGGACCACCAATCGTTCGATAGAGTCTTCGTTTCGGGTTATATGTCCAAAGAATTTAAGGATTCGCAGCTGCACAGTCGACGATAACCTCTCTTTGATGTTTAGCTCCTTCAGAATCGAGACGTTGGTTCAATGTGCAGTCCACGGGATTCTGAGCAAGCGTCTGCAGCACCACATTTCTAATGCATCAATGTTGCGACGATCTTGCATTCTCAATGTCCATGTCTCAGCTCCGTACAAGAAGATTGGAAAGACTAGGCATTTCATTAGTCGAACCTTTGTGTTTTTGGTTATTCTGTGGTCCCTCCAAATCTTTGTGAGCTTTTCCATTGAAGATCTTGCTATGGCGGAATGCCTCCGGATTTCGTCCTCACAGCTGCCTGCGTTTGAGATCTTGAGCCCAGATATACGTAGCTGTTGACTACTTCACATTCCGCAATGTTTTGAACGTTTACCTGGTTGTTATCAGGGCGGTCCACGATAGAAATTTTGGACTTATCGCGGTTAATAGCGAGTCCAAACTCCGTTATTATACTAAGAAGTAAAAAGACGCAAAAATCTGGTTACTAGAAGGTAAATCTTATTTTCCGCTCTAACTGCAAGTGAAACGACTAGGCCATTGTCATGGGGGGTCATACAGGCGTTGTATAAATAAAAACTTAATTTATGGAATTATTAAGAATTAAAATCTCTGTTCACTTATTTCTTATAAAACCAGTCTTTTTTTTCTTATATACAGATTCCATGTTTTTTAATTTATCGCTATAAACTTAGTGAATACCTACTTATAACGATTAAGCTTACATAGTTGATTAATTTTTATTGTTATAATGAATAAATCAATGTTTTGCTTATTTGTAATCATATACATCGTGTCAATTTAGCTGAAAACTATTACTTAACAGAGCTTGTCAATCACGTTTTTTACAATTTATTTCTAAACCTTAAAAAAAACTGAGAATTCATTAGTAGAGACTAAATAGTATTTTAATAGGGATGTTAATGTTTTGTGGGACTGCTTCATTCCACCATTATACGTTCCCTCGGGGACAACCCCGCAGTTTAGTGATATTTAGCAATTTAGCAAGCATTAAAACATTACCTTAATGGTCTTTGTGCCACCCCTCTTTTATCGATTTGTGAAATATAATCTAATAATTTTTAGGGTGCAATTGAAGTAATGCAAGGAAAGAAGGGGATTGAGCCCCTGTTAGAATTTTGGTAGGGCCGAAAAGACCTAGTGTTTTATGATGTCTACTGTTTCAAGCATGAATTTCAGATTACTCCTCGAAATTTTAATTCTTTTGAAAAAAGAATTGAAATTACGACGAGTATTTCATTTTAAATTACTAAATATTTATTTCTAACTAATAAATTCGAATAAAATGATGCCATTTTTGAATAATTATTCAGTCTAATTTATTTCTGACATCTAATTTTTTTTTCGTATAATGTGAAGTTTGAATTTCGAAAAAGATACATTTGCATTTTTCTCACAAAAACAAGATGGTGAGAAATATAAGAATGAATTAAAAGTTATGAACTATGTATTAATCTACTTAAATATTTTATGCTTAATTTTGATAAATAATATGATTTTTGAGTATTCAAATAATCGAATTCAGAAGACATAAGAAGTATTCAACTCTTTTAAATCTTCATATTAGATATACGGTTTTTATTTGTTTATTCTTCTTAGTTTTTAATTATATAAATACTTGCATTGCTATACATAAATAGTATAATATTTGATTGTTATATAAAGTTCTTATTATATGTTAGGCAATCTTTTAATAATCTTTATGACATGAAACCTTACTCGTTCCTTCATCTATAATATTGATATTTTATATTATATCTGCTATTACTTATAATAGAAGATAATGTTTTATCCGCACTTAAAGCAGTCGTTGGCAGGTGTTTCGAACTTCCTGGCTCTCATCAGAATGCGCAGCCAAGTGTCAGTTGTACGAATCAGGAGATGACAATAACAAAGGAAGACTTCATAAAAGCAATATAAATTTCGCCTCCTAAAATGATTCGAATTTAGAGTTTAATGCTGTTGCTTCATCTGTGAATCATAGAATCATGAGACATGAAAAGGAAATGAAACTCGATAGGTCATATCTTATACTGCGGTATGTCACAATTTGAACTCATTTCAAAACACAAACATCCTATGTAAATTGTTAATCAATCTTCTGTGGAGATCATTTTATAGTCGAATATTGTTTTGGAGTACGTTCTTTTACTGTTATACATTCATATTTGATATTTCTAGTGGATTGTAATGATATTTCTTGTTCGAAATGATCAAATATTTCTCGAAAAAATTGATACACTTTCCAGATTTGAAAATTAAATTCTATGTCTGGGGCATAGACTTTCGTTAATAGACAATTTTGAATTGAGTTTTGTGTTCACATTCTCTATGGTTCTTTCTGTTTCTTAACTTGAGTTTCTTTACTTATGGTCTACTTTTCTCAAAAAATGTTATTTTCAGAGCTGATGTTTCATAAGGGGTCTAAGTCTGTTCAGGCTCTAAAGAACCTCCTATGTTGACGTGAGTACTCAACATGTGGATGGAATTTTATTCTGTTAACTCCACGAATTCTTTAGCAGTTTTAGCCTGGGGGTTATGTTTATTAACTTCCTGTTGTATATAAAATGGACTTAGTTTCATCAAATTTAAAATAATGGAAAAAGGAACATCTTAAATATATTGGACTCCAACCAGAAATTTAATGCAGAATTATTATATCTGAACACTGCATTAACGAATTGAGATTATCACTCTGTGATACAAATGTCACTTGCAGTATATTCATTGTAATGCTATTTGTGTTTAACACTTCTTCACCCAATTGAACCTTGGCCACAAAAGTAACTTTCATTAATCGATTGATTATATATCGATCGATCTATAATTAATAGATTTTTCACAAAGGTTAGAGTGAAAAAATTATTCTTTTATTCAAAGTAGGATAGGATATCTAAAACACATACATCAAGGTCATAGATCTATAATATCCTCCTGAATGCCCACGGTATAATATAAAAAAGCGTGAGTTAGAAGACAACCAACTATCGTGGTTGAGAATCATAAACTTTTGGTCAAGCGAAACAAATTTGGAGAGATTGGAAAAGCAGCAGAAGTATGGTTGTTTAAGACAGTCATATGTAAGTGCAAAACACCAAGAGAGGAAGATTTATAACGAAGAAGAATTTAGCATTTAACTTGAGAAGTATAGATGATCTATTAATTTTCTGAGACAGTTTTTTCTTTTGTTTTTCTTCTGATATATCGAAGGCTAAGAGGTCATATTTTCAATGATTTATTACTTACTTGCTGGCACTACAAAGTCTGACAATCAGTGAATTTTTAAAAAACTACAACTATAAATAAAATGAAAGTTTTCAATTTAGCTGCCTGCTATGGCAGAGAAACTGTTTCGAAGAAGAATAATTTGAGTAAAAAGAGTCCACAGATAATAACGGAAACTTTCAAGAAAATAAAATATGTACAACAAATAAGAAAAATTTTTACAGCAATATCTATTCGTATAAAACTGTGAATTAATAACTGAAGAACTATCATATCAGAAAGTTCAATATATCGTTATATTATAGTATTCAACTCTTATAATGGATAATGGATAATTAGCCCGAACAAAAAGTCGGGTGTTTAAACACGTTTTCGAAATTTTAAAATATATTTAAAAATGTTGCAACAATGAATATGCTCATTTTGTATCGCACAACATTTAATGTAATATCAACAGTAATGCCCGAATTTTGAAATTATTTCACTAGAAGAATTATTGATATTCAAAATGAATGATCAAAAATTAAGCATTATTTAATCAATAAGTGTTATAAATTAAAGACGATGAACTAAAATTTATTAATTTTAATTCGAATATTATCGGTTATATTCCGTTGAATATTTATTTATTATTATGAAATTTCAAGTTAATTTTATCGAGAAATCATTGATGTATATTTGAAATCAAAATTATATTCGTTATTCTTTCCTTTCCCTTACAATTCACTAAATACTGCAATGTTTTATATCCCCAGTCATCCCTGCACGGAGGTCCTGCAACAGTAGCAGGACGAAAAGGGCTGTTCCACTCCAAGAACCGCCTCCTCCCGCCTTCACAAACTGAATACCGGGAGACAGTGTCCCCCAAGCGTTCATTCCAAACGCTTATCGTCAGAAGAGAAAGCTATACGGTAGCTTATTCTTTTAAACGAACAAATGATGTACAAAGGATAATAATATAACGACGAAGATATAATTGTACGGTTTTAGTGTTAAATGTGTTTCAATCAAGTGATAGTGATTAGATAATTCCTCTGGTGATCGCCTACCCCCTCAATAATTCGGATTACTATGGTAGATAAGGAAAAAGCGGTGTTTGCTGTACTGTTCTTCTTTTATAATGGTAAGCTTAAAAAACCTGATTATAATGATAATAATGATGAGATTCTATAGGAGGATAAGAGTTTAAACAGCAGAAAAGTTTAAATTTTGTCACGCTAGCAGTGCTTTTCTTAGGGGGCCGTCTGATTTTTAAGGGGGCAATTCGAAAATAGACTCGACACGATTTCTCTTTCGCAATTCTTAATTTTAACTTTTTCACCCATTTCGAGGGGCGCAATAATTTTAGAAACGCTAATGTGGGGCATCGGACGAAAAAGGTTGGAAACAATACGCGACATTGAAGTGAATCTATGCATCTAAGCAGATATTGAAAGAATGCTTGCTTCCTTAGTTTTTGTCTATTTTTGTTATCAAATCTACTATTTCTATTTCTGATATTTAATTGTTATAATAATTTTTTTCGTGTTTAACTATTTTCGATACTGATATTCAAAAATGAAAATTGTATTTACACATTAAAATTATAATTTCGTAATTGTTAATTTCTATTTGCAACTTAGAGTTTGATTGGTGTTTGGTTTAGCTATTTGTTTGATTGCATTTCTGTAATTGTTTTAGTTTATAAATATAATTTCATTTATTATAATGTCTGATATGTTTGTCTTATTTTTATTATCATTATAAATCTCTATAGAATTATTTTTATGATAAGGGACATCTCGAAACAATGGATAAAGAATTCCCTAATTTCTTTGAAAAATGTCAACAAGTCACTTTTGCAATACTAATAAAGTTTTCAATTATTTATTTTGGTTTTTTTATGGTACTGAAACCTACGAAATGAGTTTCACTTATGATATAGATTCATTATTATATAGCACACTATTTGAAATAAATTTTGACGAGTGTAAATATCTATATTAATGCTAAAAAATGTTAATGTTTTTCTCAACAGTTGTAGCGTTGAAATACCTAACTGTTCTTGTTAATCTGTTGAATTCCTGTTTGTAAGGTTGTATTGAGAGAAGTGATAAATTTTTGAAAACTCGCGTCATTTATTCTGTGGAATTTAATCTTGATTTAGATTAGTTAAAATCAGATTTGATCAAAATAAATGTCATATTTTCTTTCATTTCCAGTTTTAAACGTTAGAAATGTAGGAATAATCAAAAGAAGCTGTCTTTATTATGGACTTTTTTGAATATGCCGAATAATTGAGGCTATATAAATGATAAAATGAATCTTTTAATGACGTTAGAATGTTTTTCAACTTATTATCATTCAATTCTTCGATTTAGGTAGCAATAAATT
This sequence comes from Henosepilachna vigintioctopunctata, assembly GCA_030704895.1. Classification (NCBI taxonomy): domain Eukaryota; kingdom Metazoa; phylum Arthropoda; class Insecta; order Coleoptera; family Coccinellidae; genus Henosepilachna; species Henosepilachna vigintioctopunctata. The sequence goes on from JARQZJ010000126.1 coordinate 2,276,928, forward strand.
AAGTGCTTTCAGGATTTTCAATTTTACTTACTAGTTTATATTGATTGACATTTTTCCATCCCGACTTCATTTTTTCTGTTATTTTTGTCCTTTTTTGAATATACTTTGAAGTTAACTATGCTGTTATGAATTTCGACAAAGAAAAAATTTTTTTTGAAGAAGTGAAAATGTCATTCTTCATAATGAACAAATTTCATTCATTTTTCAAATATTCAGGAAAATAAGCAAGAAAACCTCAATTTTATCATATATATATATATATATATATATATATATATATATATATATATATATATATATATATATATAATATTTATTTTTAATATTATTAGCAATCACAGGCTATTTTCAATGTTGAAATCTTTATTTTTGTTGAAGTTTCGTTGTATATTACAACTTTGTCACAACTTTTGTTTTGATGTTTTTTTTATATTTTCTAATACAAAATATAAAATTTTTTATTTTTCATAAGTTTTGACAAAGTTGTGATATACAACGAAACGTCAACAAAAATAAAGCTTTTAACATTAAAAATAGTCTGTTATTGCTAAAAATATTAAAAATAAACTATTTTAAACAGGCAATAAATTAATTTGGAAAATACTACTACTAAAAAAATACTGCATTATTTGTGAAATTTTCTATCGTTTTTTATTGTTTGAAAAATTGATTAACCGTTTTGAAACTGTGATTGAGTGCCTGTCTCTTTCGAAATTTAGAAAATATAGTAAAAAATGTACGTTGGATATTTCTTATTCTTTTTATTGTTGTAATATTATCTCTTACAGATCTATTATTGGATCTTACGTGAATTATTTGTTCTAGTTTCTTAAAAAATGATGAATAGTACTGATACGTCGCAATTATAGCCAATTTAAGATGATGAACTTTTTGTTTTAATTTATTACGTTTAGTTCAGACTATACCATATCTGAATTATTATGAAATACTTGAGCGATTTGAACGCTTGTTCGTAGTATAGATGAAACCTGTTTTCCACAAATGAACTATTAATAAATACTTCGTTGTTATGATGAATTATACGATGAAGAAACAGGCATAAGTAATATTAAACTTATCAATATAATCAATTAATGTGCATCGAATACTACTTAAAATTAAATATTACATTCTAGTTTTTTTACAGAAATATTAGAATTATCGCAATGTCAATTTTAAATAATACTATTTGATAATAATATACATTTGGAAATTCCTGAACAATATTCAGTTGAAAGTCTACGTAAGTAATATTAAATTAAGATAAAAGTTGGATCACCAAGAAGATTTATGTGCGAATTGCGTTTTAGAAGTACCAAATCATAAATATAATTGAAATGTATTCATAATTATGTATTTTCCTCGAAATTTTGACCTCCAAATCTTTGTGATGGTATACATTATTTTTTTATTCGAAAATTTCCAAGTTAATGCAAAGCTTACCAGGATGTACAAGTTATAAAGCAATTACTACGCAGTTTCTCCGAAAAATTTGCAGTATTTTTCTACTTTTCAAGAGTAGCTGTAATAAGAACGATAAATGATAAAAATTTTTGTAATTTTGTATTTATTATCGTCAAAGATATCCACAATTTATATGCTTGAGTTTGTTCAATTAATCAGCAAATATTTGGATAATTACAACTTGTTGGACAACATACTTTCGGCAGGTAAACGCATAATTGTTGATCTGGTGCTTTAACAGAAGCCCCATAGCACTGATAAGAGAAGGTTTCTGGTTCTTCGAATCCTTCATCAACATCAATTTGTTTGCCGTTACGTCTATTTCTCATTTTCTTCAATAAATGCTTGCCGTTACAGTATTGACTTGGGAGGCATGATGGTGGACTTGTTAGACATTCTGGAGAGCCTTGGCAGCCTGTTCTTAGGCAATTGTCTTGAAGACCATTCTTTCTTTCGCAATCACATCCAATGTATAGTATTCCTCCTCTTAATTCTCTAGACTTTGATTCACACAATTCCATGCCATAGTTGATTTTTGGGGCTTTCTTCGAAGTTTTGCTAGTTTTACATTTGTAGCAAACCTAGAGAAATTACTCAAAAAATATATAATTTAAAGAAGGTGTATTTTATGTAGGTACAAAGACAAGTAACTATATTCTTGTGTTGAAATCGAAGTAAATATTTTTTAATTTACCAAAACGTCTGGGGGTTCTGGTGGTGGACACGGGGGTGGGCAACAAGGGGGACAGCAAGGAGAGCAACAAGGGGGACAACATGGTATGCAGTTTGTTACACACACAGGGGTGTAACAAACTGGTTCGACCTTCGGAGTTAGTTCTTCTTCCAGTGAACACATTAAGGTTTTAAGTTTGCCCAAAAGTTCGGTTTTCTTGGATGTGTCACATTTTGTGGGGACTGCGAAACATTTTGCCATATTACACGAGAATTTTGATACTAAAATTTGAAAAATACTGCGAATTTAGAGTAACTGAGGTCCAAACTAAGTGTCAAAAATATTTAATATTAACGTTGTCATTGTGACAAACCCTTCCTTGATTGTTTCGTTTTTAATCACAAAAAAAACGAAATATTATGTTTCACACCAACTCAGGGTGTTATTATTATTGAAAATGATAGAAAATATAGGTATTATTTGTGGTGAATGTCCTTTTGGTAACTTTTGTATGTTTTAAAAATATTACATTACTAAATTAAAATGTGTTTTCAATGTAAAATTTGGAATATTAATCAGTAAGTTTTAAAAGTTTTCATATTAAAATTGTGTAAAATATTGAATTGACCATCTGTGGCCAGTAATCATTATGATTAATAATTTATAATTTGACAGTTATAAAAGGAAAAGTTACAACAAATCCGTAGCAGGTTGAATCTGCCTCTTTGAATGAATATTTGAGTTACTTAATATAATGGGTGTTTTTTTAAGCGTAGTTTTTTCACTTCGAAGATAACTTTGGAAGGTCCAATTTTGAGTCACTTTTTCGAGCATTTCGGCCTGTATCCCATGAATTACGCGTTTTATGTTATCCTGTAAGACTTCAATCGTGTTCGGCTTGTCCACATACACCAGCGACTTTACATAACCCCACAAGAAATACACCAGAGGCGTCAAATCGCATGATCTTGGCGGCCAATTCACAGGGCTATTTCGAGAGATAAGCTGCTCACCAAATTCATCCTTCAACATGTCCATTGTTTCATGAGCTGTGTGCATTTGGCACCGTCATGATGAAATCACCTGTCAACCAAGTTCAATTCGGCCAACTGGGGCAAAAAAAAGTTGCGTATCATGACTCGATATCGTTCGTCGTTGACGGTAACGTTTCTTCCACGGTCGTCTTTGAAGAAAAATGGACCGATGATGCCACCAGCCTATAAACCACACCAAACTGTCGTTTCTTCGGGATTCATCGGTAATTCTTGTATGACATGTGGCTGTTCATCACTCCAAATGCGACAGTTTTGTTTATTTACATATCCGTTAAGCCAGAAATGAGCCTCATCGCTGAACACAATTTTTCGATAAAACAGCGGATTTTTATTCACTGTTCTAAGACCCATTCACCAAAAATTGGACGTTGTGGTAGGTCATTCGGCTTCAATTCTTGCAGAAGTTGAATTTTATAGACTTTCAAACCCAAATCAACATGTAAAATTTTCCATGTGGTTGAGTTGAATTATCAAGAATTTCCAATAGCAGTTTTAACCAATAAATCTTCATTCTGATTGTAATTTGAAATTTATAAATTTGGAAAATTGTATTTTATATAGTAGATTTTTAATAGGAAAAAAATTACTGATACACCAAACAATCTAATTCTTCGTATTTTTTTGAAGGAATTAATCGGAATATATAGGATTAATAATACAAAATATATTTCTGGTAGTAAATATGGAATAATGGAATATTAAAAGGCTCTGTGCGAATTAAATAATAATAATAACAATAATATTGAATTAATAAAATTTGATGAATTCAAAATTCATTTCAATTGAATTGAAATGAATTTTGAATTGTCAACCTCACTACTTAAAATATACTTTCTTAGATCACGCTTGAATATCTTGATATTAGTACAAATTTTCAATATATTTGGTAAAATATTGAAAGCCGTAAATCCGTCATAGTATATGGTATTTTTAAATTTAGAAAGCTTACAACTTTGGATATAAAAACTATCAGTATTTCTATTATTCTTCCCATGCACATCACTGAAATATGTTATATTTTTTATTACATTACATGGAAGCAACTGATTTTTTATTTTAAATGAAGCAATGAGTATTCTTTGTTTAACAGACATTAGGTTCAAAGAGTACAGCGTAATTTTAATAGAGGTATCCCTATTGCACTATAAAATTGTTCGCATGGCTCTATTCTGTATCTTTTGTAATTGTTGAATTATTTCTTTAGTCAAACCAAATAACAATGTGGAGCAATATTTAAAATATGGCCTTATTATTTGATTTGAACAACAATAATTCCACATATGTCGACAGGGTTTTTCCTATTCTTTCCAAAAATTGAATGTTTTAGAGATTTTAGATGATATGAAATCAACATGATCATTGAAACTCAATTTTTCGTGTAACATGACGCCTACATATTTTACTGTTTCTACTCTTTTAATTTTTTTTCATTAATTTTTATAATTATATCCACATTTTTATTGATTTTGAAGATTTTACTTGAGTCCAAAATTAGGAAGTTAGATTTTTGCACATTTAGAGGTAAGCTATTGTCACATAACCATTCTTAATTGCAGAAAGGTCTCTATTGATCCCCTGTGTTATATTCTTAATATCTTTGCCACATAAATAGAGCATAGTATCATCAGCGAATAAACGTATAGAACATTTTTTCACATGAGAGATCTGTGTACACACATTGAACGTTATGAAATTTAAAAGTCTTCTTTTAGTTCTCACGTTCGATTTCTTGTAAAATGATAATGCCAAACTTTCACCTATTTCAGCAAGGCCCGGGTTTATCGAACTCTTGAGGTACTTTCATAACAATTTTGGCATTCTTGCTGAGTATTATATAAAAACAAATAAATAAACCTTGCGATTTCTTTGAATAACCTACAGATTTTCAAAAATAATTTTTTTTGCTCTGATTTATTTCCGAGGATGTTTTTGAGGCTGTTGGTGATACTTTTCAAATGCAAATTAGTTTATTTGTGTGAAAAATAACAATATATTTCAAAATGAACGAACATTAAGGAAATATTGAGAATAAATAAATAATAGTAATATTATGTTAAAATGATACTTTCATTTGTTGGAGTATGTGGAGATAAATTCTTGATGTATCGGTTCAACAATATATAAAGGTGTCCCAAAATTAACGCAATTTATATATATATATATATATATATATATATATATATATATATATATATATATATATATATATATATATATATATATATATATATATATATATATATATATCTTTCGAAGAAATGCCAAGCCAGAAATAGTCCTCTGAATACTAAAGAGACAAAAAAGCCAATTTAGTTTTTTTCATTAAGATAAGTTTGACGTTTTAATACTCGTATCTATGGCAATTTATAAAATTCAATTATTCATTAGTTTTGACAAAGTTCTAAATATTGAAGTTTCAAAATATTAAAAATATAACTATCTAAAACAGGCAATATATAAATTTTGAAAAATAAATATATAGATAATTACATGTAAATAATATTTGATGCGGAAGAAAATTTAAATGAAAATGAAAATTATCGGCATGTACTGCAGATTGGTAGCAGCCGTTGACACGTGTTTCGATCTTATCGGATCTCCTCAGAAGGCGTAGATCCAAGAGCCTATTGGATCTCAGATCCAATAGGCGTATTGGATCTCCTAGTTCTAGTGTTACGAACCTAAAGGTACAAACCTAATTTTCAACGTCTCGGCTTAGAGCATCCTTGGAGGATAAATACTCAACTCACGGGCAAAACAGTTTTCAAATCTCCTAATCCGGAGAGAACAAACGCGGTAGCCTGAAATATTGCGACGTCCTTTAGAGGTTGATTGTATTTCTTAGTTTTTTTTTGTGTTTCCACCTCCAGGTTTGTACAACTTGGCTACGCCGTTCTGAGGAGATCCAATAAGATCGAAATACGTGTCAACGACTGCTACCAATCTACTGGATATGCCGATAATTTTCATTTTCATTTATATGATTATAAATATATCAAGAAAAACAAGTAATACTTCTAAAAATGGGTATCCTCGACAATATATTTGAAAATTATCATCCTTTTTTCATTGAATTTGAAATTTTCACAAACTGTTCTCCAACTTAAACAGTTTGTGTTTTCAGAAACTTTGCAATATTTTCCTTACTTTTCCGAGTTGGTTTTGCAAGCCGCTTATCAATTTTTTAAAGAATGATATTCATAATGAAACTTCTAAATTGAATTGAAAATGGTAAATAATACTTTGCTTTATTTCACAAATAATATTTTTAAATTCAGGCAAATAACATTATTTATCATTTAAATCAGGTTTATCTAAGTGTTTTGTTATCGAGTTAGAGTTAACCCTTTTTGTTTTTACCAATATAAATGTAGTTTGTGTTACTAAATACGACTATCACTACATATTCGTTCTCTAAACTGATAAAGTCAATGAGTACATTGCATAAATCTTGGGTTTCACTTATTCATATATCCGGTTTCAAAATAGAAATCGAACATAATTGAATGACAATGAAATTTAACTGTCAGATTTTGAAATATACTATTGAATATGAAATTCTCGATCTTCTTTTCGTGCGTGTAAATTTAATTAGTACACTGTCTATGTTTATAGAGGGTCGGGATTTTAATATTTTGAAAGTTATAATCCATTTTTGTATGACTTGTTGACTGTTATATTTATTCTACTGGGTGTAGATATTTAAGCTCATATGCTACTCGAAATCTACTTCTAACTTCACAATGATCGTTGAATTGATAATTTTTACTCCAAGTTATAGCTACGAGTGTGGGGTGAAAAGTTTTGTCCTGACCAAGAAAAACGATGTTAATTTTTTTTGTTTTCTTTTTCAACATAAGCTCCATCAACACTGATACATTTCTCATAACGGTGTTCTAATTTAGTTATACCAATTTCAAACGTAGTTTCGTCAAGCTCCTCAGAATACAGAATCTGGGAAACTTTCCTTTTAAGTAATTTTCGATACTTTTTGCATCCGTTCCTAGACTCACTCTACCCACATGGAGCCAGGCCCTCCTGACTGCCCCAGCAAATGACTGGTCGGCGGTAACAGTAGAACTTCCCTGAAAAATCCCTCCTTCAGAAGGACTCCTAATGCTTCGAGTCGGAGTCCTTACCTTCATCGGAGACACTCTACCTGCCTCCTTATTATCACCAAGCACTCTTTTCCGTCCTGGAACCGTCACTGGCCCCTGAGGCGTGGCAACATTGTGATTCGGTTCGACCAACTCTACTGTAGTCGATTTTCTGTTTTCTTTTAGTAACTCAATAAGCATTTATTGATTTTTAGTAGTATTCTCTAATTCTTTTACTAACCTTTGGAGTGCATTTCGTTCCACAATCGAAATCTTTAGATTTCATTTCAGCTGGTCAATCTCATTCGAAATTTTTAGGTTGGAACTAGTAGCGTCGTAGAATTCATCAGAATTTTCTTCAAATTGATTCTTGATATACTTTCGCATATTGTCACTGACACAAATTCTATCTGGTATACTTCTATTCACTATAATGTCAATTAAAACATCTTTATTTAACTTATTTAGATCAGATCTCATTTTACTAACATCCAACGCACATCTCATCTTAAAAAATCAATAATAAGTTTATTTCCTCTGATTACATAAAAATAATATGGGAAAATGTCAATAGAAGATTGAATTAAATTCCTCTAGCAACCCAAAAAACGGTAGCCATAACCTTGTTTGCCGATAAAAATTTTTTGCCTTCTTTGGAGTTCGTTCCCCGTTTCCAACCCACTGTATTGACTGTTCTTTGTTTTCAGGAGTGTAATGAGAATGAGGCCCAAGTCTCATCAACAGTTATGAATCGACGCAAAAATTCGTTTGGATTACGCCTATACAGCGCCAAATTTTTGGTAGAAATGTTTTTTCGAATCAGTTTTTGGTCGAGCCTTAGCAAACGCGACTGACCTAAGAGCTGTCCTGAGCGAAGCTCGTCAGAGGTGCTCACATAAACCATTTTGAATTGAGAAACCCACTGCTTAATAGTTGAATATGATGCGGGGGAATCTCCTAGTGTTGACTCTATCTCTTCTCTTATTGGTTTTGGTGTGAAACCTTTCAAATAGAATTATTTGATGACAGTACGTTTCTTCAATTTTTTCATTTTTAAGAAAACAACGAAATCGTCTAGCGCAATGTGGTCTCAAACGCAAACTAACGCAGCGATTGGGCTGAAACTTTACATACAAACACATAGGAGTGTTACTGAAAGACCAAATCTATTTTGGTAATAATGCTACCAAAAGTAGACCTAGTGGCGTCATCTCTTTTGCAGGCCGGAAACTTTTCACCCCACCCTCGTATAAAAATACATATGATTAATAACTGAGACTGAATTCTCGCTAGCCTCATGGTAAAACGTGATTATATAAAAATTTAAATCAAACTCTTGATGATTCACAAATATATTGAGTAATAAATAATATTACAACTTTGAGTCGACATGTTTCGAGCAGGCAGGTCATTATCAAGGCTCAAGTCTGAATACAGTCTTGATAATGAGCTTGAGTGGAAACATGTCGACTCAACGTTGTAATATTAGTTTATTATCCAATATATTTGTGAAACATTAAGCCAAGATTTGGATTTAAATTTTTATAGATATGTTTATTGAATTCTCTCTAAATCTGTAGAAAATTTTCAGAACGTTCGCTTCACTTTATCACAGCGATTCTCAACCTTGGTACAGGCCTCCTAGGGGAGACGTGGTGAAGCTAAAGGGGCGCGCGAGCGTATCGTGGAAAAATAAGGAAAATATAACTACGAAAATTTACTGCAAAAAAGGGAAATACATTCTGATTTAATCAAAAACAAATTGCTCTGATATCTGATGATATTAGATGATATTGATAGTATACAGCATATTTATTTATTATATATTTAAAAAGAGATAAATTATCATAAGTATCTTTCATGGGGTGATATTGCAGAGCAAAGTTTTTCGAAAAAAGGTTCAGTATTAGAAATGAAATTGAGAATTAGGCTCCAAATGCACAAAGATTGAGAACCGCTGCTTTATGACCTTGAACAGGACCGTGAAACAATCTATGTCTAATTGCAATTGTAACCAATGTAAATTGTTGTTCGCAATATCAGAATGACCTCGAAAAATCCTATTTATTGTTAAACTTAGTCATTGAAAGAAGGAAACTTCGACTATTGTTATTTTTCCTCATTTTCATGATCGAATACTTGATAAATACATATATATTTCGATAAATAATGGTGCTATTATGATGCCAACAATACAACAGATATACCAATTAAATAAGATGACGATAATTCTTATTGAATATTTATAACTCATTTATAAATACTCTTAGAACTAATTTTAAAGCAGCGTTTTTGCAATGAAGAATTATTCCCATATTAACTTATTTAAAATCCGGAGACAATAATTTCCTTCAAATTTAGCGAAATCTATTTGTTACTAATAATAAAGCATTTGAGTAGAGAGATTTATGAAAAAAGTAGATGGATATACCTTATTTGCAAATTGTTCGAATATCTATAAATTTGTTCAAGTTGGTGGATAAGAGTTAAGTTTTTCAGGTTGGCGGCACTGGTTGGTAATGGCATCCAAACCTCATCTGTCAAAGTGAAAAGTTTTCAGTATACTCTGCCATTTTATCATGGAAAGACTCACAAACGAGCAACGATTGCAAATTGTTGAAATTTACTATTAAAATTCGCGCTCTGTGAAAAATGTGTATCGTTTGTTACGACCATATTATGGTCGTAATATTGGCTGTTATCACCAAATTTCGCACCAAGTTTACTTTGTTGGACATTAAACCATTGTCTCGCATGCGTACAGTGCGTACTGAAGAGAATATTGCAGTCGTAGCGTACAGTATTAATGAGGATCGTGAAATGTTAATTCGTCGCCGTTCTCAGCAATCGGGCATGTGTTACTCAACCACATGGAAAATTTTACGTGTTGATTTGGGTTTGAAAGCCTATGAAATTCAACTCTTGCAAGAATTCAAGCCGAATGACCTACCACAACGTCTAATTTTTGGTGAATGGGCCTTAGAACAGCTCAATGAAAATCTGCTATTTTATCGAAAAATTGCATGCAGCGATAAGGCTTATTTTTGGACAGTCCAGATGGGACAGTGTTTTTAAAAACACTGTCCCATCTGGAGTGATGAACAGCCACATGCCATACAAGAATTACCGATGCATCCCGAAAAAACGTCAGTTTGGTGTGGTTTATGGGCTGGTGGTATCATCGGTTCATTTTTCTTCAAAGACGACCGTGGAGGAAACGTTACCGCCAACGGCGAACGATATCGAGTCATGATACGCAACTTTTTTTTGGCCCAGTTGGCCGAATTGAACTTGGTTGACATGTGATTTCAGCAAGACGGTGCCAAATGCACACAGCTCGTGAAACAATGGAAATGTTGAAGGATGAATTTGGTGAACAGCTTATCTCTCGAAATGGCCCTGTGAATTGGCCGCCAAGATCATGCGATTTGACGCCTCTGGATTATTTCTTGTGGGGTTATGTAAAGTCGTTAGTGTATGTGAACAAGACGAACACGATTGAAGCCTTACAGGATAACATAACACGCGTAATTCGTGGGATACAGGCCGAAATGCTCGAAAAAGTGACGCAAAATTGGACCTTCCGAATGGACCATTTGATACGGAGCTGCAGACAACATTTATATGAAGTTATCTTTAAAATGTAAATGACAAAGGCCAAGTTATCAATTTCAATAAAAATTTTGAATATATGATGCAAATTGAGTGTTTTATTCGTTTTAAGCAAAATTACGCTTGAAAAAATCACCCATTATTTTTATGATTGTATTATTATTTTAAATTCATCTGTTTTCTTTTAAAAAAGTAGTAAATTGTGAGATAACTGAAGAAAAAATTCAAAATTTTCATCTTCAACTCAAAATTGGTATACTACCACCACAGTTCTACCACCCCTCAATCCTTGTAGGTGGAAATATAAAATTGATAATATTGAATTTATAAATTTTCGAATTATTTTTCCATTTGTTCTTATTTCCCAAAATGATGTTCCTTGCTGTATGCTCAAACTTTGTACAGTTGCCTGTACTGAAATAGCTCCCTTCCCTGAAAATAAATTAAATATACAAGTGAAAGAAAATTGAGTATCACAGTTGAAAGAAATACTCTGGCTGAATTAATTTCTTCAAAAACAGCTTGTAGCTCTTTGTACGAACGTCAAAAACTCTCAACTGACGCCGAAGAATTTGCTAAAGAGGACCCTGAGAAATAATTGGATGTTTTAAATACAAGGAAAATTATTTTCCTCATGAAAAGAATGTATTGCAATGCTCAGAATATTTGAAATCTCTCTCTTTGCATTATTCGAAATTGGAATACTTCATTGCAACCAAAGAAAACGAGCTCTAATCTTTCTTTAGAGAAATAGTTTTCATTCGGAGAATTGTTGAATTGAGGTAAAACAACGCAATTATTGCTAGAAAAAGTATATATTTGATTCATAGATAGAATAAATGAAACAGGTTGAAAAAAACCTGAAAAATTGTATCAAAGTATTTTATTATATTTTAGAAAATTTGAATACTTTTGATGTAGATAAAGCTCGACAAAAATTTCATCAATATAGGAGTAGGTGTTCTTTTTTATAATAATTTTCCAGAAAAAAATTATTATTATTCCATATTTCACAAATTTTCATCAAATGAATTGATCAAATATCATTTAAGCTGAATATGTAATGCTTTATTTTTAATGAGACAATAAGAATATTTCTTCTTTTGAATTAATTAATTAGTAATAATTTTTCTATTGAATTCTGAAAATAAAAAAAGATGAGTGTCTTTATTTCAAAATTAAGGACTAATACCACATAAATTACATAGATAGATCTTTGAAACAAATTTCTTCATATTTACAAACTTTAATTCATGAAAAAACATAGGTAATTATCATATTAAAAAACAATTCAAAACAAAAAGTTATGAAAAATAAAATTCACAAATTTTGTGATCATTGAAAGCAACATTGAATTGTCATCTTAAAAATCCTTTTTTCTCTACCAGAAATTAGATTGTAGCTCCCAAAACTGCAAATTCAAACAAAACAACAGAAAAAAAATTAAAAAAATATTGATTTGAATTGTAAAGATCAATTAGTGTTATAACCACAATTAAAGTTAAAATATCTCCAATATTTTTATATACGAGGGTGATGTGAAAAGTTTGCGGTCTGACCAAGAGATGACGCCACTAGGTTTACTTTTTACAGCACCATTCATACTGAGCTTGTATCTAAAGTTTCAGCCCAATCGCTACGTTTGTTTGCCGTTGAGAGCACATTGCGCGAGACGCTTCAGTTGTTTTAGTGAAAATGGAAAAATTGTATAAACTTGCTGTAATCAAATATTTCTATTTGAAAAGTTTCATACCAAAACAAATAAAAGAAGAGATGGATTCAAAACTAGGAGACTCTCCATCATATTCAACTATTAAGCGGTGGGTTTCTGAATTCAAAATGGGTCGTGTGAGCACCTCTGACGAGGCTCGCTCAGGACGGCCCGTTGTTACAACAAAAGAAACTATCAAGAAAATCCATAAAATAGTATTCGAAGACCGCAGATTGAAAGTGCATGAGATAGCGCAGACCTGTAGGATGTCAGCTGAACGTGTGCTAAAACTGATTCGAAAAATTGGCGCTGGCCGGAAACTTTTCACCCCACCCTCGTACAACTACAATTTTATGATAAGTATAGAGGTCCCCAAGACATTGTCCCCTGAGACATTAATTTATATTTATTTACCGACTCTACATTTCTTTGGATATCTGCCATTTTTAAAAAAAAACCATTTATATTTTTTCTTTTAGGTGTTATTCAAGTGAAATTTTTGTTTTCCTGTTATTTAATATGTAAACATTGTAACTTTTGAATGATAGTAAAAATTACGTAGAGTGAAATACAGTAAATAATGTGGTATTTCTCAACCTTGCCCCCTCTATCTACCCATGTATTTAATAATAATATTGCACTTTTGAATTTTTATTCTTTTTTTAATTCAAGTTTTGGGATACAAACAGATGCAAACCCACTACAGTACCCCCAAAATATAAATATATTTCAGGGGGTTAGATGAATTTATTTCATTTATTTCAAGAGTTGAAAATATTTCCTGAAATATTTCGATATATTTGTTTATCAAATCAAAAATGTTATTTCGAATTGGAATGAGAAAGGACCAATAACGAGCAAGCAAAGGATTCCAACCAGGAGAAACTCACAACTTTTCAGCGTCATAGAGCTGTCAGAATACATTCTGAGGATATATACGACAGATCGTTTTATTTCGTTTTACATAAACGAGTCCCGGAAGGGATGGAGCCATCAAATCGGGATAACGGGAACTTGTTTGCACTTGAAAGCAGTCGTTCGCTGTCTATCGTGGTTCTTGCACAATGCGGATTACCACAGAGCCGGAGGGAGGGTGAAATTCGTATTTGTACGCGCAGTTATTCGACATCGTCCAGTTCTTATTGTTCTAACATTATCTTTGTATCCGGTGTAGGGATATCCGCGTTCATAAGTAATTTCAGTTTCATTTTTCGATTCTTTTTGATTCCCCAATTCACTTGAAATGATCAATTAAGAATCTTCATTAGGGATGCTCGATGATCATCGATGTTGAAAGCAAGAATATTGATGTTTTTACATTGATGTTACTATAGGAAAAATATCGTAACATCAATGTTAACGGAATCGATAGCGATGTTAACTCACGCACGACCAATAGGGATGTTGAGAGCAAGAACATCGTGTTGGGCTTTCGATTATGACATCGATATTTTTGTAATATCGTTCATCGATATTTTTGTAATATCGTTCATCCCTAATCTACATAGAGTTACATTGCTATATCAACTTATTCTTCTATGACACCATAACTGTCACTGAAATAGATCAATTTTGGCAACATTGTTTAACTAATATTTCCCAATGCATAATATTTCTTAATCGTGTAACAGTAACGGAATTAGCGATGCTTAATAATCGATATTTGTAGGTTCGTTACTTTCGTATGAGTAACAGATTTGTAATGGTTTTTATTTTTAGATCTCATTTAAAAACAATATTTATTAAGAAATTCACGATTTAGTATTAACAGAAAAAATGTAACGAATCGATAACAGTAGTTTTCTTCAGAAAATTCTGATAATACAAATTATTTCAATGATATTTTATGGTCCTTGATTTGAGACTTTAGAATTCATAGACGTTCTTTTGGTATATTGTTATTTTGTTTGATAGACTTTATATTTCATCACTAAATGTTTCTTTGTTTGCAAATTTTCTATAATCTTGGTTATTCTAAATAAACTGATTTATTGATTCAGCCTTCTATATTCAACCGTATGCATTTTTACTTTTTACTGTTATTTGCAAGGATTATAATGTTGTTTTACCCATTGTTTGATGGTTCCTACACTATAAGTTTTCTATCTATCGTTTGAATACCCTAGCAAAACAAACATAGTTAAAAATTAGACTACTTTTATTATACAACCAAGTCAATGGGTAAGAGTTCGCTTCAGAGCAGACCAAAAAATACTGATCTGTGGAGTAGACCACGTAAACCTGGCTTTATAAAAATAGTTTAAGTAATCACAGATTGACTTTGACAGATATTAATTTCTACTGTGAAACGAACTTTAAAATGTGACTGAAATCATAGACTTCGAAGTAAATGTACTTTTCATAATCAACATCTCAATAAACAAATTAACCAGTTGGAATAAAATTTGATATAATCTTATAAAATATACTCATTTTCAATACAATTTGTTCAAAACAATTTTATTTGTTATAAATAATTGATATGAGTTGATAGAAAAAATTATCGAATAATTCTTCGTTTTATTTGATTTATTTCATGTTCTATGTATATTGATGTGAATTATGTATAATTTTTTCTGTAACAACGGTTTACCACAACCTTGTTATTGATCGAACTAATGTGCGTGTTCGAGCATTCTATCACGAATAAAATATCTTATTCAACTCTCTAATTTGGTTAGAAATAATACCACAATCAAATAAGTATAAAAAGGCCCATTTTTTAAACTTGCATTCTATACAAAGAAAAAATAATAAAGATGAATTAATATCGATTTGAATAATTATTTACTTGAATTATCAGTTTGACATTTTAAATTTCAGTGATCTCATAACTTTTTTTTGCTTCAATGACGTTGACAAAATCAAGTAGCTTTCTGAAGAACAAAAATATAAAAACGGATTATTATTTATTTTGTAACGTATAAATAATAAAGCTTGTTGGAATTTAACAAAATTGTTCATTAATGTCGATTTTATTATATTGAGTTTTCAACTATTACCAACAACTTATTTCTATTAAATTTTTCATAATGGATTAGTAGAAACACACGTAGAGTGTATTAAAATACTGTGAAATAACTGATTAAGTGTTAAAGTATTTGTTTGAAGACTATTTTTGTCAAATGTTACAACCACAAGCCAAAATCCTGCCGACTGCCATAAATAGTTAAATTTCTTGACTAGGAGCTCTGTTTTAGTCATCAATCATCATTCATCAGTCATCAATCATCAGTAAACTTTAGTGCATCACTGAATACGCTAGTTTAAAGCATAGAATATAAGTCAAGATTCAATAGAGACAAGACACGATCGTGACAGGAGCTACGATCACCAATATTTCAGGGCGGCGTTGTCAAACTTCCATCAATTACGTGAAATATTACCTAAAAAGCTACCTTCCATGGAAAAAAATTGTTAGTATAGTTTTTGTTCCAATTTTTAATGCCGTAAATTGATAAAATTAAATTCAAAAAGAAATGGTTTGTTAGCGTATTCGTTATGAAGCTACAGAAATCCAAGTAGTTTATAGGAAAAATATTGTTGAAAGAGAAGGGTTTTCTTGTTCTGTGTTTTTTATGATTAACACTCTCAAATAAGTAACAATAAAAATTATTCAACATTATCATCCCTAAGAAAAATCCATGACTTTTGCAACTTAACCTTTACGTAGAAGTTGTTTCATCTCATTTCCTTGGAAGAACTGGGACTTGAAGCAAAAGAAATTGATGAATATAAATACTCATCCTATATTCAACTCGAACAACAACGGGGAACAAAACAGTAACTGAATTCATCTCATTTACAAGTCAGAATAGGATTGCATTATCGGATTTGAGGCTTGCGCGTTGTTTTGCCCTGTTATTCTTTCCCTTTGCAACAGATTTCTATCGATCCTACGATGAACTAAAAAATTTTCTTCACTTCAATAGTAGCATAATATTGATGGGTGATTACTGAGTAATTTTTTAAGCGTATTTTTTTAAATCGAATAAAACACTCAATTTGCATCATATATTCAGAATTTTCATAGAAATTGATAACTTGGACTTTGCCATTTATATTTTAAAGATAACTTCATGTAAATGTTGTCCGCGGCTCCTATCAAACGGTCCATTCAGAAGGTCCAATTTTGAGTCACTTTTTGGAGCATTTCGGCCTGTACCCCAGGAATTACGCGTGTTATGTTATCCTGTAAGGCTTCAATCGTCTTCATTGTCCACATACACTAACGACTTTACATAACCCCACAAGAAATAATCCAGAGGCGTCAAATCGCATGATCCTGGCGGCCAATTCACAGGGCCATTTGGAGATGTGAGCTGCTCACCAAATTCATCCTTCAACATGTCCATTGTTTCATGAGCTGTGTGGCATGTGGCACCGTCTTGATGAAACCACATGTCAACCAAGTTCAACTCGGTCAACTGGGGCAAAAAAAGTTGCGTATAATGGCTCGATATCGTTCGCCGTTGACGCTAACGTTTCTTCTACGGTTGTCTTTGAAGAAAAATGGACCGATGATGCCAAGAACCCATAAACCACACCAAACTGTCGTTTTTTTTTTGGTTGCATCGGTAATTATTGTATGGCATGTGGCTGTTCATCACTCCAGATGCGACAGTTTTGTTTATTTACATATCCGTTAAGCCAGAAATGAGCCTCATCGCTGAATACAATTTTTCGATAAAACATCGGATTTTCATTAAGCTGTTCTAAGGCCCATTCACGAAAAATTAGACGTTGTGGTAGGTCATTCGGCTTCAGTTCTTGCGGAAGTTGAATTTTATAGGCTTTCAAACTCAAATGAACACGTAAAATTTTCCATGTGGTTGAGTAACACATGTCCAATTGCTGAGAACGGTGACGAATTGACATTTCACGATCCTCATTAACACTATACGCTACAGCTGCAATATTCTCTTCAGTACGCACTGTACGCATGCGAGGCAATGGTTTAATGTCTAACAAAGTAAACTTGGTGAGAAATTTGGTGATAACAGCATGAATTGTTGATTAAGAGGTCGATTATGACGTTCATAATATAGTGATAATAAACGATACACATTTTTCACAGAGCACGAATTTTGATAGTAAATTTCAACAATTTGCAATCGTTGCTCGTTCATAAATCTTTCCATAATGAAATGGTAGAGTATACTGAAAACTTTTCACTCTGACAGATGGCGTTTGGATGCCATTACCAACCAGTTCTGCCAACCTTGAAAACTTAACTCTTGAAAAATCACCCGTTGTAAAACTTCAAAAAGACTGTGGTGAAAATCAGTTTTTTTTAACTTTCTTTCATTCCTTTATGTGATTTGAAATTTTCTTTCGCAACTTGAACGACGTATATATTTGTAAAAGTGAAGCAACACGCTGTTCTTATATGCTGGAAGCCGTTATTTATAGGATTTACCACTGATTCGGTGATTTGTTCACCCCTCTTCTGTGGAACCCTCACGATATTGCGTAAGACAAACCATTTGCTAAATAGTTTTTCCCCCACAAAGGCTGCTATTCATGTGGCAAACTGATAAGTAGTGGACTTGGAAATCAATGATTTTCCTTGAACGTTGCTTTCACTCTTGATTCATCAATCCTGCTTCCAAGTCCTCCAATCGAAAACGAAGTTACTTCCATATTACCGAGGAATACACGTTTCCCAATGTTGTATTGAAGTTTTAATTAATTCTTACCAGTTGAATCCGAAAAAATAAGAATTGGAATTAAAGTTAAACACAATTTGGTACTTGTTTAATATATCATCTCTCCCATATTTCAATGAAACTTATTAAAAGTTTCATTGTTTTCTTTAGAGTGATTACATGTTGTAATTGTTAATGCTATAATGTAGATTTAGTTCATAAAAATCGGTCGATTTGAAAGATTTTTGACTTTGACAAGTTTCACTCAATATTTTAAACTCTAGGAGAAGATGGGCTAGATCTACTTTTAGCAGGGTAGATTTACCTAGAAGCCAGTTTTTATAAAATATTCATCCACGCATAGAAGACTGATACACCTCTTATATAGATGCAAAGTGTACATCTTTGATTTGGTTATAATTTTTCTACTGTAGACTGCACGTTTGAAGAATAACTTGGAATAGAAAAGCAGAGCAGAGATCAACAAAGGGTTAGAAGAACATGGGCTTTTACAGCAAAACTAAGCAATGTTTTGAAGAACAAGGATATCGCCATCAACCAAAAAACTAAGGTCTTCAATAACTGTATTCTCCCGGTTTAAACCTACAGATTAGAAACAACTAATCTGACAATTAGAGCAGCAAACAAATTCAAAACAACTCAACAATCAATTTAGATACTCATGGCTGGTATTAGACTTCGTGAATACACTGGTAATGAGGAAATCTGTCGCCCAAGAGGAAGTAGAGGAAGCGATCAAAGAAACAGCAACATTAAATTAAGCTGGGTAGGGCATATCGCCAGACAAGATGAGACAATGTGGACTAGATGACAATGGAGACTACGATTACAAAAAAAAGTCTGGCAATGTGCCAAAAGATAGATGGACGACATCAAAGAAGCAGTAGGCACAAATTGGTACCTAAAGCAAAAAGACCAAGACAGATGGAAGGAAGTAGAAGACACTGCTGAAGAAGATTTATATGACTCATGGTTGTTTTCGATTCATCTATCAAGTATTCTTCTGGAGTTATTGTCAGTATGGATTTTCTGAGTATTATATTACTGTATCGGTGTTTCTTTCAGTTTATCCTATAAAAATTCCACTTCCATTTGAAAATTTCAATGTATTAATTGAAATTGATATTTCATTGTTTTTTCAAAGATTTTGTCCTAATATTTTTACAAGATTTTCTAGAAAACGGAGTCAAGTGTTTCGAATTAGATACGCTATTATTCTTTTTGAGAATGCTCTACCAAATGTCAGAAGTCCATTGATACATTCCTTGTACGGCCTAAAAACTGAAAGCGTTTTAAAATTATGTTCTTCGATTCTCTATTGACTGTATAAAAATTACTGCGAACGATAAATCACACGAAAAAGAGAAGGCAGGAAAATCTATCAGGAGCCGATAATAAATCAAATAATATTGTCATGCAGCCATGTGACCCTAAGGGTAGATTTCACAGGGGTGGCTCACGTATGGTGAAGAAAAGAGAAGTTACGACGCTTTATGGTGAATTTTATAGTCTGGTATCGGGCTGTTATAGTAATGATCAGTGAATGCAGTAAATTGATTTCGTTACGCTGTTTTGGGGGAATATATCGATACACTGTCACTGTTAGGCAGCTCTCTACAGAAATAACTTATAAATTTTGTCAAGGAATATTCTTTTAGATATTGCACATATTCAATAATAATAATAGTGAAATTTTATTTAGCAATAGCTATTACAAAATTCATATATACATTTACGTTCAAAATATATTAAACAATTATTTGTTTGAAACGAACTCATCTAATTTACGGTTAATACCTTAAGGTCACTTATTGTTTTTATGGAGCTAGGAAATTCATTAAATGCATTGAATCATTCATGAAATATGCTATATCTAGATTTGGAAAGCTTACAAACTTGTATGAAGAAACTGTCGGTATTTCATCAAAAGCGTGCACATCACTGTATGTGTTACAAATGTAAGTTTCATTACTCTACATGAGAACAATTTGTTTTAAGTTTTTTTAGTACATTTCAAAATTGTTCGAGTTTTTTCGTTGCTGAATCCGAATAACAGTGTGAAACAATATTCAAAGTATGGCATTGACTAAAAGAACACTAACTCCACCTATGTCGTCAGATTTTTTCGAATTCTCTTCAGAAAGTTAATTTTCTTGGAGATTTTAGACGATATGTGGTCTAAACATCTTTTGTACTTAAAAAACAACTTTTGCCCTTTCAATGTTCTGGTTTTCAATTTTAATAGTTATATTCTCTTCGCTTTTTACCTTCAGAATTTTACTTGTACCCAAAACTATAAATTCATTCATTTATTTCTGGTATAGTTTGAATATTTTTTCAAATTTTTATTATATATTTAACACTTATTCTCAAAGAGATAGTTAATACTACAAATTTTTTTTTTCAATTAAATTCCAGATTATGATTCATAAATAAATTTGAAGTATTATGAAGATTAAATTTGCGAAGTACGAGGAGTGATCAAAATGTAAGGAGACTTTTCAGTTTCAGAAAAAAAAATTTATTTATTCATCAATATTAATTTTGTCTCCTTCGAAGTAAACCCCTTAGATACAATATACTTGTGCCAACGTCTTTTCCAATGCTACGAGTACTTCTTATGATCACTTATTAGTAAAGCCTTCAATTCATTCAGTGATGACGACTTTATGTCCTCAAACGTTGCAAAATGACGTCCTTTTATAGGTTTCTTGAGTTTCTCGAAGTCATAGGGGGCTATATCTGGTGAGTACGCTGGATGGAATGTTAATGGTGTTGTTCTTGACCAAGATTTAAGCAATTTGGGAACACACCTCGCTGATTTATGTATGGTGCACTAAACATTGGTCAAAATTTCTCGGAAGGTACCAAATGAGATGAGTCCTCTGCACTATTTTCTTCACTTGTTCAACGTTCTCATCAGTAGATGTCGAACTGCGGAATCCAGAGCGAGTTAGTCTTTAGTATCTTTTCGGCCTTCTTGGAGGAGTGTTACCAGTTGTAAACATTTATTTACTCAAAGTAGACTAGCCAAATGCCACTGCCGACATTCGAGAGCTTTAGAGCAATTGATTCAAATTTTTTCACCTAATTTAAAACAAACTCTCTGCTCCACGTTTTTCGACAGTTGAAAATCGCTTAGAGTGCAAAACACTTCTAAACTTAATGCCTCTCGCAATAAACAAAAATGCTAAACACTTGAAACGGTTCACAGATGTTCAAGACAAGTGTGCCAACGTAACAAAAATCGAAGATAGGTGGCCTTCGAAATTCGAAAAGTCACCTTACTTTTCTATCGCCCCCGCGATATTCGTTAAATTGTTTATTTGTTTTATTATGATTATAAAAGGAAAATAATTCAGATTGTTAAACAAAGTATTTATTTTTTCAGGAGCTCTATGTATCAAGCACCCAGAGCCTTATTACGGGAAGTTGATAGGAAATATCAAAACTTTTGCTCATGGTATAAATGGCACCGCTTATGCAATAGATGAAAGTACAATATTCATCAAAAGCTTTTCATACGATGGTATGGGCCCCGATGCGTATTTCTGGATCGGGAATTCGCCCAGACCAAGTCCTGAGGGTATTATTGTACCGTATCCTGAAGAATATATCGGAAGGTATGTAAAATAACTTGTTAACACTCCCAGTTTAATGGGGTACATTCAGATATCACGTTGACAGCTTGAAATGGGTATAAATATGATTCTATGAGTTCTTTTTCTATGCACAAAGTATATGTACGATGTAACACCTTTACCATCTTTCAAGAGATAATTTTAGAGAATATTGAATCGATGTCACACTTGCTGTGGCACAAGACAGACTGTTTCGTTTTACAAGGAACGCATCAGTTTGGCCACGTCCATGGTCAAGTGTGGCGACGATTTTACCTGTCACTAACCTATGTCAGACCTAAACACTGTCCTATGATTGCGAGGTGATTGTAATTGTCAAGTACTTATTACCTCACAATTTCATCTATAGAAATCAATAGAAAACACATTTTCAAAGAATCATAGAAATACCAAATACTGAATAATAATACGTCCAAGACAGTAGGTATCTACAATTTGACAATATTTTGACAAGGACCATCATGTGATGTTTTTATTTGTTAATAGGTTGCGTTAGTAGTATTTACGCTAATAATTTCAAATTATTTAAGGGCAATTAGAGCATAGACTTAGATGTAGAGGTATATATCAACATAAATATATGAACACATATTCGAGTGAAAACATTTACATATAATCTATCTCCTGAAGCGACTAAATAAAATATTAAAGAAAAAATATTCTAAAACATATTGTATTATAAGTCGATATACATGCTATATTGTCCGATATTGAATGCTTCTTCAATAATAAATAAATTGATTTTACAGCTCTATAATGAGTTTTCTTTGAAGTATATAATATTACGTTGATCGTTTTCCACAAAATGTCTTTGAGGATTGTCGAAACACACAATAGTTTGCTAAATAGAACCTACACAGCAAGAAGAATAAACCACTCCAGAAAATCGTTAAAACCGCCACAATAGAAGATGAATTCACTGAAGTTGCAAGTTGTCATAGCTACCGCTGAAATCGGCTTAAAATGTTTTGCTGCCAGGCACATAAACAACTTGTCGAGAAAAACTATACACGGGTGCATTCATTCTGTTGAAAACGAAAGAAAATAATGTTAATGCTAATTCTTCAAACGTTGAACGAAATGCTATTAAAATATACACGCAAAATCTACGTTTGAAAGAGAAGATCTACTTTGAAGCCTAATATCAATAAAAATTGTACATCCTTGATTTGAGCATAGGTGTCACAAGGTGCCAGCACAATTGAAAAATAGCAAGACTCTATGATTTCTCTATGGACAAATTGTACTACAAAAATGCCATCGAAAAGTTAGAGGTTCGCTATAATCAGTGTATCACCCTTGAAAGGAATTATGTTGAATAAAAAACACTTTGCCATAAAAATGAGTTTTACGATGGTAGTCCGGGGACTTTTGAATTGACCTTCTTGAAATTCAAAAATAGTCATTTCTCCAGAAGAGCAGATAAGTTCTTGTATTTAAGACGTTACTTGTGCTAGTGCCTTTTTGGTTCAACATTCAGCAAATCCTAGTTCCTTAAAAAGTACTAAAATCAACTACGGAAGGTTATCGCATAAGTTTCCGTTCATCTTTAGAAATGTCCATATAACCGAACATTATTAGATAGTCTAAAACATGAAACGATCCCACAAACAAATATTACAAAAAGGGCTTTCGCACCCTTCTCAATTATCCTAATGGTAATAACCATATCCGTTCAATGATTTAAAGACCGCCTGAATATTTTGAGAGATTTCGTCGAATAGGGTGGGTGCTTCCTGAGAAACAGTGACGTGCTGTTCACATTTTCTAAAATGTGAACAGTACTAAACTCCTAACCAGTTTTGTTAAGATTGTAGCTTCTGATTAAGTATTAATAATATTTTGGATTTACTAGATTTCATACGAAGGACATTTTCACTGATCCACTCGAAAATAGATCTAAAGTCATCGTTTATTTATAAGATTTTTGGTAGCGGTGCTCTAGTTCTGCAAGAATGCTGTAAGCCCTAAAGCTGATAGCTGCATCGAATTATAGATGGAAGATCAAAAGTGCATATATGGAAAAGTATGGGACCTAGAATACTGCCTTGCGGAACTCCTCGTGTGAGCCTGTGTGAGCATTTACCATTATAATTCATGATATGGCATCCATCAATGAGATCGATATAATTCTCAAAATATTGGTCTTCGTGAAACACACAAGAACCAACTCGATTAATGGATGATGAATATTTTGTTTCTGATGTATAATAATCAGTTCTATACATTGAAACAGGAATGCAAAAACAATTTTTCGGCGTTTTTAATGAAAAAGTAATACCAGACTTAAATAATTCGATTTATTTTCCTCAACTCTCGCATTTAAAATGAAAGAATCGACAATGAGCTTCGCAATCATTGTTCCGCCTCTGTTTTCCGTTTTTCTTCTGTTTAGGGGAGAAAATCAGGGGGATGAATGCTGGCAGCGTCGCGAGCTTTGCAGTTTATTTAATGAGAGAGAAAGGGGGAGATGAATAACTGCGATAGTCTTCACATTTGCATCTAAATTGATACAATGGAGCTATGATTCTTCTGTCTGTCATTCTGGACTTGATGAAGTCTTGATTCGTTCCATATTTTGTTTTGTAGTGTTTGGAAAATACTCAAATATCATTAGATTACTTAGAGGTTATCTCCATATAACTGCAAAACTTTGAGAGCGATTGAAATTGACATACTGGGGTGGTTTAAGTCTTCTTTATTTTGTTTAAGATTTATCTAGGACGAAATATCATCAGAAGGATAAGAATTCGTCTACTGATTTTATTGAAATTGTATTTAACATGTTAATTTGAAGATTTAATAGCTCCGTCACTATTGAAACACACCAAGAATGATTAACTTAGTGGAGCTTAATACGGTAATAGTAGGATTAAGAGTACACTGCAGACATCTTCCGTCGTGAATATGTATTACAGTCTTGAATATAGTCATTTAAACAATAATACTGCCGTCAAGTTTCTCCACAGAAAGGGGTAATGTAGATACATTATATATAGTAGATACTAAGAAGCAAATAGCTTTGTTCGCGGTAAGGATTCTGAACCGATTCAGAACTAATTCATAACTGATTCTGGATTGATTTAATACGCATGCTCGGTTATGAACTGGTTTGGAACTATTTCGACCCGCGAACGATTTTAGAACTAGTTTAGGGAATTTTCAAATCACGGTTGTTCTCATCGAATAATATGCCGTATACCAAAACTATGGTGAATGCGCAATACAAAAAAGTCAAAAGTCGCCAAACTATCGTGAATGCGCAAGTCCCGAACTTACAGTTCTAGATTGATCCATCGATCCGGTAGAACCAATTCCGAATGGATTCCGAACCAGTCCCAGTTTATCCGCGAACACAGAAACTAAAAGTTCGGAACTCGGTGATCCGCGAAAGCCAAAATTCAAACTGCGCATGCGAATAGTCCTGAATCGGTTCAGAATCCTTACCGCGAACAAAGCTAATAGTTTGTTTAATATTTGGTACTCATCGACGAACTTCTTGTAAGTCTATCTTTGTTAAAAATGATCTTCTTACCTGCCTTGTTTGAACATTCATAAATGTTCATTGTATATTGAAGAAAATGAAGATAAGTTTGTTAAATTGAATTGTAATTATAAACATTCAACAAGGAATATTGATATCCTTTCTTGAGCACGTAACAGCTATAGGTAACCTCTTTATTATCAAAGCACAGACAATGGTTTTGTGTATATCTTTGGGAACTGAAAAGTTCTCAGAAATGAATAGCTTTGAATATCCAAACAATTCCAATTGGTGCTTATTACTTTATAAATTCCATTCTTCTGTTGCTTTATCGTAAATTCCATTATTCGCCTTGAAAACATATCGATAGATTGGAATGCGCCTTTTTATCCTTCAGTAGATCAGACGTCAAAGCAGTATTCTCAATGATGCCCTCCATGGCTTCTGCCGACACTACACTCACGAGGGTGGAAGGGTGGAATCTGAAAAGTTAATAAAGACGTTAAGCTGACTTGATCATCACAATCGAAATCGACCCTTCGTGGAGGCGGTTGCCGCCCTGAGGATTTCCCCTATTTAGAGGCAGATCAATCGACACAGGGTTGAATTCGAATCTACAATAACAAAAATTTGGAACCTATAGTGTGATTTTTATTTAGCAAGAGATGTAGCTACGAAAATTTACTTGTATAGAAAAATCAAAAATTTTGGATTAACATACCTATCTCATTATCTGAAATATACTTTAAATAAATACCTTTTTTTAGCGGGCACTATCACAATATTTTTTATGTAAAGAAATATGTTTCGACAGAATGCTGCTGAAATTTGAGCGTCCATTTCGCAAAATTCAAAAAGTTATGAATGTTAAGTTAAATTGGTCATTTTTCGGAGTTTTTTGCAAATTAAATATTTTTTAACAAACTAAATTGAAAAATTTTAGCATCCCACTCATATTGTCTTAGAAAGGGGTAGTTAATGTACCACTGTGAATTTTTATACGATGCAAAACAACTTAGTTCACTTAGAATAGACGATTATAAAGCTGGGGTCAAAAACATCCCTGTGCGTCGGATTTAATTGGCCCCGGAAGGGTGCCGGGTTAAATAGCTTCTTCTTTTCAACTTATTTTTATTTCAAATATGAATATGTATGTTTCAAAGAGTATTCTCTGTTTAACCGATATTGGTTCCAAAGAGTTCAGCGTTTTTTCTACTAACGTACACGTGGTCTGTTCAAAGGAAAAGGTGAATTTTGAATTTTGCCAGGCTGTGCACATTCGATTAACAATTTTTTTTTGTTATGTTGGTACATAAACGTTTCTCCTATGTTGACATTATTAGCCATTTAAGATTAGTTGTTTGTTTTTGACAACTGAAAAGGTTGTCAAAACAATTTTGTGTGTTCTTCGATTTATTACTTAAGAAAAAAATGCATCAAAGAATCTGTATTCAATTTGGGTTGAAAATGGAATTAAATGCTCCAGTGCAATTAAAATGTTGACAGTGGCATTCGGAGAGTCTATTTTGTCGCAAAAAAGTGGCTTTAAGTGGTACAAGCGCTTTACAGAAGGCCAAGAAGATGTTGATGGCGATGAGCGTTCTGGAGTTGCAACCACGTAGCAACAAACGAAAGAAATGGTTTTTGGAAAATTGTCGAATCACTATTAGGGAAGTTGGAGAGGATGTTGGCTCAATCGGCTTATGCCATGCAATTTTCTCTGGTGTTTTGGGCATGAAACGTGTGGCAGGGAAGTTTGTTCCGTAATTGCTAAATTTTGAGCCAAAGCAACGTCGCATTAGTATCGCTCAGATTCGATCAAAAAGGTAACAACTGGTGACGAAACGTGAGTGTATGGTTATGGGCTTGAAACCAAAGCCCAGTCATCCTAATGGAAGTGACCATAAGAGCATAAGACCGAAAAAAGCACACCAAGTTCGATCAAATGTGAAGGTTTTGCTTACTGTTTTCTTCGATTGCAACGGTGTGGTGCACCATGAGTTCTTGCCAGCAGGTCGTACGGTTAATAAGGAATACTTGAAGGAAGTTATGCAACGTTTGCGTGAAGCAATACGGCTCAAATGATCGGAATTGTGAAAAAACAAATCACACATTCTACTTCACTCATTAATACTTGTTCGTGATTTTTTGGTCAAAAAGAACACCGTAATCCTTACCGTAGTGCCTCAACAAGGATATTCATCAAATTTGGCTTCCTGTGACTTTGCAATGAAAGGAAAGCGTTTTGCCACAATTGATTAGATAAAGTAGGAATCGAAGAACTAGCTGATAGCAATATCGAAAAGCGCATTTCAGAAGTGCTTTAAGGATTTGAAAAATCGCTGGCATAAGTGCGTTATATCTGAGGGGCATTACTTTGAAGGGGACAAAATGGATATGGATGAATGAAGAAATGTTTCACGAAAAATTTCAAAATCACCTTTCCTTTTGAACAAACCTCGTATCAGTAACAAATTAAGGTTTCCATAACCCATAACTGTAACCCATTCCGTAACCCATTCTGTAATTTTTGCAATTGTTTTGTTTTTTCCCTGGACACACCGAATAACAAAGTGAAGCAATATTAAAAATGTAGGATTATTTTGACTTGAACGATAATAACTTCATATAACAGATTTTTTCAACTCATTTCCAAAAATCAATGTTTTTCGAAATTTTGGAGGAGATGAAATCAACACGATCATTTAAACTCAACTTTCGTCTAATATAATGCCTAAATATTTAACTGTTTTTATGCTTTCAATTTTCTACTCATTTATCACTATTACTTTATCCACATTTGTTCTTACTTGTACCTAAAACAATAAAGTTAGATTTTGTACATTGAGCGAAAAGTCATATTCACATAACCTTTCATTAGTTGATGATAATTCTCAACTGATCTACTCTGTCATATTTTTTTATATCTCTGCCATATACATAAAGCATAGTTTTCATCAGCGGATAAACGTATGTCCCATGTTTCCCATGTTTTCACATGGGAAACAACATCTTTTATATATAAGGAGAACAACAACGGACCTAAGACATTTCCTTGGGGTACACCAAAATCAATTTCCGTGCTATTTGATACCAGCCATTGAACTTAACTTCTGGTGTTGAAATTACTATAGTTCAACAAATCTTACATGTTTGTCCAATATAACATTAAAGCAAACTGAATACGATACTGTACAACGACTAGTGACTACTCCCTATTGCTGTGTCATCAGTTAGGTCCCTGAAAGATATTACTTTGTCCACGTACTCCCCTGTATGTGAATATTTCCAAATTTGTTGCCCTAGAATTTAATCCCGCTTACTATTATAACGATATAGTCTCCCCCTCAGTTTCCAAGGTATTCCCTCAAGTTTTCCCGAGTTTTCCACACTCTGGTGTAATGTTGTAATAAAATCATTTTTTATTGGTGAGTTTCTTCAGGAAATTTTTATTTTTGCAGGGATCCTCCGGTACTGAGGGCTTACAATAACACGGATGTTATCCTCAGATTGCCTGGAGCTAAAAGAATTAGAGATATCCGATGGCTTTCCGTCTGGTGTAGGCGATTCACCGTAAGTATCGTTTATGATAATAAGTCTTTATTTTCCTGTAGGTAAAAATACCACAAAGTTACAGGAAATATTTTGAAATATTAATTGACAGTTGCACAATTTATGCACAGTGACATATAAATGAAAAAATATTGAAATCATAGAAAAGAAATATTGAAGAAGAAAAAGAAAAATAATAATAACATAATCATACTTCGAATATAAACTAAAATTCAAACATTTGAATTTTTGATTTACACTTTATTAACAACATAGCATGGCGCGTTTCGACGTTACAAACGACTTCTTCAGTTGCTAACAGAATACTGCATCATTGAAACGACGAAACGCGCCATGCTAAGTTGTCAATAATTAAGTGTAAATCGAAAGTTCAAGTGTTTGAATTTTAATTTATATTCAATTATAATGGATTTACATAGAGTAAACGCCAACACGATTAAATATAAACATACTTCGGTAATAACATTGAAATTACCTAAAATTGAAAAAATTCATATATTCAGCATGAAAAAAAATGTAAAATGACACATAAATAAAAACAAATAAACGTGGTTCAGTAATACAATACATAATTAATTAATTCGAACACCTTCTCATATGTATAAAATAATATGACTGAGATTGAACTCTGAGATTGAGTTTAATTTAATATAAAATAATATATAAGAAACCTATACAAACATATTTTCGGCGAATATTGTCTTCCAAATGGTCAAGCGTTTGCGGCTTATCCGCATAAACCAATGACTTTACATAGTCCCACAGAAAGTAGTCTAGCGGTGTTAAATCACAAGATCTTAGAGGCCAACTCACAGCTCCAAAACGTGAAATAAGGCGGTTACCAAACATGTGTTTCAATAAATCGATTGTGGCACGAGCTGTGTGACATGTTGCGCCGTCTTGTTGAAACCACAGCTCCTGGACATCATGGTTGTTCAATTCAGGAATGAAAAAGTTAGTAATCATGGCTCTATACCGATCACCATTGACTGTAACATTCTGGCCATCATCGTTTTTGAAGAAGTACGGACCAATGATTCCACCACCTATAAAGCGCACCAAACAGTCAGTTTTTCTGGATGTAACGGTGTTTTGACATACACTTGAGGATTATCTTCACTCCAAATGTGGTAGTTTTGTTTGTTGACGTAGTCATTCAACCAGAAGTGCTACGTCGATAAAATGGACGTAGTGCACGATACGTATTCCGCATAGAACCATTATTTTCGAAATGAAATTGCACTATTTGCAATAGTTGTTGAGACGTGAATCTATTCATAATGAATTGCCAAACCAAACTGAGAATAAATCACTTCTCAGCTGTTAAATCGGTCACCATCTTCGAAAGTAACGCCAACTTTAAGTTCTATACCTCTAAAAAAACACCCGTTACTAGTTTATAAAAAACTTTAAAATGTAAATTTTTCAAACCATCAAATCCTTCATAATAGAAACTAATTTTAGATTTAGAAAGCCTAGAGCTTTGGTTGTAAAAACTATCAGTATTTCTGTATTATATCTAACATATTTTACATTATTTATTACATTACATGGAAGCAACTGGTCTTTATTTTTGAATATGATTATATATCAAGCAAAGAGTATTCTCTGTTTAACATGCCTAAGTTTCAGAGAGTTCAGCATATTTGTTAGTGCGGCATATCTTATACTCTTTAAAATTGTTTGCAAGACCTTATTCTGTATTTTTTGTAAATGTTGATTTTTTCTTGGTCATTCCGAATGCACGAAACACCGTGAGATATTCAAATTTATCAAACAATAAACCAAGAAACCTCATCATATACTCATTGAAAGCGTTTTCTTTTCATTCCATAAATATCCATTCAATTGCTATCGCCCAGCAGAAGCAACTAACACAGTGACGTCATTAATTTCAATCGTTATCAAATTGTGGGTGTCTGCTAAACTACCCTATGAATCCACCCCATTCATTCTCCCCCGCATCTCATCAACTCTTAATGTGCCAAACCCATTATATGATAGTGTCGGGGCTACGTCACGCTAAACTGAGTCCATTTGTTTTGAAATGTGTCAAAGTATGACGTCTCTACGTAGGATGTTGATGTACATCCCCATTAAATTTGATGGAAGCTGTATTTTTGAGATGTTAATTACACTTAATAAATTGACACTCAAATTGAGGATCTGCTTCTTAGAAATAAAAAATAAGGCTTGCTTCAGAGCCAAAATTGTTTTCGAGGCAATATATTTATGAAAAATCTCGTAAAATCTGTGTTTTTCTCGAACAATTTTTCACTTTTAAACACTCAAATTAATCTTTTATCTTTTCTTAATCGTTGTATCGGTAAAACTTTTAAATTGATGTTTCCCATCTTGATTTGCGATGGTTTTTAGATGGTAGCAATCGCGTCACGTTACGAGAAGCCGTTACCGTTCTCAGTTGGTTCTCAGTAACACTCATTTTCACTCAATAGTTTTTCAGCGGCGCTAGTTTTTTGTGGGAGTTATTGGCACGAAGAGAATTCTCTGTCTCTTTTCGTTACATAGAATTATGTGCTCGTCTGAGTTACAAGATCTGTTTCTTCTTTTCTTCAGGAATTTTGTCATATTCTTCATACATTTTATACGTATATTCGTTTTTGAGATCTGAAATTTCTCTAAAATTGAGTAGGGGTTGAAAGAAATGGTCCTAAATAATTTTTTTCGACATGAAACAACTTTTATCTCTAGATATATCTGGCATTCTTGATTTGAACAATTTTCTATAGCAAAATTATGGTTGATTGAATTTCTAAATATCCAAAGAATAGATCATATAAATTGAAGAAAATATTTACAGAAGAAACAACAGCGAAATGAGTGAAGAAGTGACACTTAGCAGGGGTATGAATAGAATTAAATTTTAAATTTCATTTGTGTCTTTTATGTGTTTTTGTGTCTATTATTTTGTGGTTCCTCGAGTCATTTCACAGAGAAAATATCTATTTTATTGTGCGCGAGTTTCTTTCTCACTGTAATCAATTTATGTATTTTGCATGTTCATTTTTGACATGGAATGTTATGGTGACGAAAAACAAAATATTCTAGAATGGTATCATTCATTTTTGTTGCTACAAAGCAATAAAAACTGAATAACTTGAAGTAAAAAGTATTGTAAATCAGAAAGGGGCTAGTTTGTATTCCATTTTCTTGTATTTAGGAGATCATTTAACAGAAATTAATGTGAAAACACGGAGAATTGTAAAGCAATGAACCGTTCCGTCTGTGGCCTGTTAAACAGTTATTCATCCCCCCTCTGACCACATACGTTACCTCTTTTTGGGGTGGTGCCTCCTCTCCTTGGAACGCCACAGTTACAGTATCGATATCGACCTGCGCGACAAGCAAACTGCTGGCAAATGTCGAAAATTCGTTCCCTATGTGGATTTCAGATGTTCCATTGAAATTGAGATTTTCAGAATGCATTATATAACTATATTAACTATTGGAAATAATTTAAGAATATCTGCTATTAATATTAATCGATTTTTCGTACTTAATACATATATATTTTTGTATTAGTTAATCTACAGTAAATATACTGAAATTTTTATAAGGGGGCCGTTCGAGTATTACATAAACACTAAAGGGGTGTAGGGGGTCTTTGCTCTGCTAATTTTCGATAATATCTCACAGTGATTCCTTAGAATGTTTTCTTATTAGAGAATTGAAACTGCTGATTATGAATTAATCTTTACTGATAAGGGGGAGTGGGAGTAAATAGTGCTATCAAATCTGCTTGCGTAATACTTAAACGAACCCCCTAAAACTAGTTGAGGTGAAATGAGGCCATACATAATAAATACTTACATGACAATGAATAACGATAAAAAAATAAGAATAAAAATTTCACGTTGCACAGATTTATATTTGAATATTTTCTGAAAACTATCCCCTAGATTGTACATCTGCCAAAGGAAATATTTGGAAACCTTCGCCAAATTTCAATGGCTTTTTATTCTTTTCAGGTTGATTTTGGAGAAGTTTTTATACCGCCGAATCTGGAAGTACCAAAACCTCGTGTACTACCAGAATTTAAGCGGCTTGCACATGGTCTGAGATCTGACAATATTAGCATTTTAGATGCCAAAACTTTTTATATACCCAATTTACACTATGACGGTGCTGGACCCGATGCATATTTTTGGGTTGGCAACGGGTCGGAACCTACTCCATACGGTATT
Organism: Henosepilachna vigintioctopunctata; assembly: GCA_030704895.1. NCBI lineage: Eukaryota > Metazoa > Arthropoda > Insecta > Coleoptera > Coccinellidae > Henosepilachna > Henosepilachna vigintioctopunctata. Next base: position 2,310,112 of record JARQZJ010000126.1, read on the forward strand.
AAGGTGAGAAAATATATAGATTAAAGAAGCAGGTATTCCAAACTTCTGGTCCTATTCTTCTTGTTATATCAATGGTTTGTTTGCAAAACATCTTGGTGAAACATTTTGAAATGTATAGTACAATTACAAACACCTTTCTTAACTCATAATCATAACATAAGTGTAATGATGCCAATATCTAAACCATTGACAGTATCATAAACATCTGATTGGCAGTATAATATACGCCTTGTGATATTAATGTATTGGCAAACCAATTGGCAGTATTATATACATCTAATGATGCAAATGTCTTGACGAACCAATTGGCAGTATCATATACAGCTGATTGGCAGTACCTACCATATAGACGTGATATTGCCACTTTATTGGCAAACCAATTTGGCAGTATTATATACATTTAATGATGCCAATGCCTTGACGAACCAATTGGCAGTATCATATACACCTGATGTTGCCAATGTATTAGCTAAACTATTGATAGCATTACATACATGTAACTGGCAGTATCATATACACCTGATGTTGCCAATGTATTAGCTAAACTATTGATAGCATTACATACATGTAACTGGCAGTATCATATACATGGGATGATGCCATTTATTAACCCAATAATTGGTATTATTATATTTTAAATAATCCTTAAATTTTTTTTAACAGATTAGGTTCATAAAATAATCATTTTTATTCATATTGTTGTTTAGGTGCCCAATGAAGTTGGTTCCCTGGATGTTCTGAGAGGTTACCAAGGAGAAGATATAGAAATACAATTGCCTGGATCTTTAACTGTTTATGACGTTGATTGGTTAGCTATATGGTGCGTTAGGTATAGACACAATTTTGGCCATGTTATGATACCGAAAGATTTAGACGTACCGCCTGCTTTAGGACAAACCAAAATATCAGTGAGTACATCAATATATACAACTTCTATTGAAATATTATTTCATCTTAATCATTGCTGTTATTCACATTAATAAGAGGTTTATTTCTTCAAAAGGAAAAATGATTCAGCTGCTACATGTTGAATTTTAAAACAAAAAAAGTGGTTTGTTAAGAGTTGATGGAATTGAATTTGAACAGTTAAAAATAATAAATACATCTCTATATGTTGTAATCCAGTTGTAACAACTATTGATAATCGGTTAGCAGCTTCGAAGATATTTCGAGTGAATTTTTTTCTATCTCGAAAAACATAAATTTTTCTACCATGAGTTTCGAAAATTTTCATTAATTGAGAATTATTAGTCCTGAAGAGAAAACCCTCTAAAAACTTCATGATTAAAATAGGTGCAGTATCCAAAATAAATTCTTCTTTTTGTTTTATTTTCCTTCTACAGGATAAACAATCAAAAGAGTAAGTTTTTCCAATCTTATGGAGTGTATATATATTTTCCGAAAGGAACTCAAGATTTCAATTGAAAATTGAGTTAACTATTTTAGAATTTAGAAAATATTTTCTCAACGATATATGCTATATATATTAGTTGTGTACGTCGTTGGTTTTCATGTTTGTTTCTTCATTAGTTCATAAAATATGTATTTTGCAGCCTCCGTGGTGGTATAACCCAGTAAGTATAATTATTTTAAGAATTAATTAACATTTTTCATTTCATCAGGCATTTCTGAACAAAGAAATTATAGGTAACTAAGGTCTTTCTGGAATTCATTATATTGAGAATATATATTTTGCCTTTATGCCTATATATTCATAACGGTTGCAGTTTTTGTGAATTGTGTAAATCTAATGAAAAATTATCTCAAAAAAATTAATATATTTTCTCTCATAATTTCAGAAAATTTTTCGAATTTTCAAGAATTAATTAATTTCATTTTCAGAAAGTGTAATTCGTAATTACATTTTTAAAAATGTAATTTTGAAAATAAATCTACTATTAGCAAATATCCTTCTCATTTTTTTATGTTGTATGAATTTATTTAAGTTTTCTGGTTATTGCATAATTTGTAGCCATACTTTTTCGCAATTTTAGGTCCTCATTCATTTCAGAATGTCGCATCTAAAGACACTAATTTCTTACCGACCTACATAATTAAAATCTATGTATAAATTTGTTCGTTTCTCACATTTCATTCAAGACATAAATACTTAAATTCCAATAGCACAGTTCTAGTGTTTATATAAAAAGATAATAATTTATTTCATTGCTTTTGTTTTTAATATTTATCAATCACAAATAAACTGAAATTTTCGGTAGATATATTGAATATTGAAGCAATTTATCAGCAATTTTAACTCATATTCACACATAGCGCACTGTGCTCGTTTCGGAGCACTTCTTCATCTTCGGATACCACCATTCAGTAAGCACTTGAAGACTTTGCTTTGAAATAAAAAGTTAATTATAACACTTTAAACAGTAAATTTGCAGTGTCTAAATAATAATTAATAATTCCTAGAAATAGATTATTTTAATGCATTCTTTGAAATTGGTGAGTATACCTAATAATGTCATCATTTCATATTTAGAGTGGATGATTGAAACTTTTCATTGCCATATAAAATATGTTTGTTTTAATAAGTCACTCTAGGTACGAACAGTTTGTATGGAAAAATATGTTTGTTATTTTTTGTATCTTCTTCAGGATTTTTCATATTTGCCCCTTTTCAATCTTTCTTTGGGATTGAACAAATCTTTCAAAAATTTCAAAACCACAAATATCCAGATTGATTCCTCCATTCTCGTTCCACTAAGAACTAGAGTTTCTAATAGAGTATATATATAATTATGTTTTTTCTTCTGAAGACTAGCACTACGCCTAAATCTGCTGGGCCAACAAGTTGCAGGGAATTTTTGGATAAGAGACTTCAAGTGAAGTGGGAAATCATTGGAGATTCTATTGAAATCCAGCTTTCAGCCAAAATGAGAGAAGATCAATATGTAGCTTTTGGACTATCTGGAGCAGAAGGAAGAGCTCAAATGGTAAGAGAGACCATCAAATAAAGAATAATAAAAACATCCACCTTGGAAACAAACTAACCTTTAGTATTCTTATACTCATAAATAGGTAGGAGGCGATGTCACCGTAGCCTTCTACGATTCTGATAGCAGAACTTTCAAAGCTGTTGACTACTACATGTCACATACTGCACAATGTGATGGCAAATCTGGGGTCTGTCCTGATGAACGTATAGGGGGTCGAAACGACGTTACTATTATATCTGGAAAGAGGAATAATGGAGTCACTACAATCAAGTACCGAAGGTTGTTACAAACAAATGAAGCTCAAAATGATAAGTAAGTCCAAAAAAAGTTTAGCGTGATGATTCAGTCACCAAAGAAAGAGAAGATGAAAATTTTTGTGTCAATTTTGTTTAGAATAGTAACAGACCATTTTAAGTGATTTTGTCGTAAATTTTTGATTTTTCGTTTAGGCCGATCCCTTCTAGAGGTGAAGTTAGCGTCATAGCAGCTTTTGGTCCATTAAATTCAAGGAAAGAAGCCAATGCTCATTCAATTACTGACAAAACCAAGGAAGATATAAGAATTGATTTCAGCCTATTGAATGATAACGATTGCTCAGTTAGCTTGGTTGATTTGGCTGATACCAGCGGTCCCAAACCTTGGCCAGCTGCCACATTAATTGGTGAGTGTTTCGTCGATATTCTGGGATACGCAGAGTAGGGAGACTATTTTTCAATTCCAGCGGAAAATACCCTACACGCGAAAATCGGACCAACAGGAGGCAAGAGAGGTTACGAAGCTATAACTCAATTTCCTTCTTGGGGAATAGCATGGTACATCAATGATCTTTTGATTCCCGAAATAACAGTGGAGAGGGGACAAACCTACACGTTTGTAGTTGAAGGAGGTAACGATAAAACGAATCCTTCTAGATATCATCCATTCTATATAAGTGATTCCCCAGAAGGAGGCTTCGGACAGAAGAGTCCTGAAGAGAGAGCAAGGCAACAGGTAATAATATCTCACATATCCCCATCCAAGAGGATAACACTTTGGGTTTATTTCAGGTTTATGCTGGAGTAGACTACGATTCTGAAAACAATCCTTATCCAACAGCAGCAGGAAGATATTGTGAATATGTTCACAGGACAATTGACATGTCTACTGATACCGAAACCTTCCAAGAATATTTCAAGACGTTAAATTTGGAATGTGAAGAAGGTGTACCGGCTTATCTCAACTGGACGGTACCAGAAAGCGCACCGAATGTTTTGTATTACCAGGTATATAAAATTACTCCTTTAATACGTTAAAATGGGGAGGCGTTTATGTTGGAGCGAGATAAACGATAAAAACGCAAGCGGGGTTGAAGAAAATAGGCGAAACTATTAAAGTCGCTCTTATGACTGCCTGGTTAATAAGTGTTGCTCAATATATATTTCCAAGAAGAATCTCTGCATGTAGAATGATTACAAAGTTTTTTCGCTTCAACATAAACGTACCCTAATCCATTATGGCTGAGAAAATGGAACAGGAGACCTAAAGCAGCAGACGTAGCTGCTTTAGAAACAGAAGACTAAGAACGACTTAAAGATGCTTTCAGAGCTTGAGAATCCCTCAAGCATCTGAAAAGAGTCTTGAATACATTTATCTTTGCTAAAACATTAACTGTGCTAAATGCAGACGACATTATATTAATCCATAGTACCCACAAAAACATCTTTTTCCTGTCGTGACCTGCGTGAAAGTACTAGATATATCTCGAAAGTTTTAAAAAGTAAACTATTTATAGAGTTTAGAATTTCAAGGTGTCCGTCGAGAAATCAACTGGTCTTTTTATCTAAAAAATAACCTTGCTTTTCATCTTTGTTGTTAATGTATTTGGAACGAAAGACGTTTGTAAAAGTGATTGGATATTTTCATTTCTAAGTCGCTTTTGCGATATACTTTATCTTCATATTCTGTAATTTCTCTGATGACCTATGGTCCAGGAGTAGGCCATTTGTCCTGTAGTTGCTTTTGTCTAGTTCAGTAATTAGTCACACTTGCTGAGATAAAATTTATGAATCAATCCGTATTGTGTTAAATAATAGTTTATGGTAGCAAGTCATTAAAGTTTGTTCTGATCAGTTTTTACTTTTGACAAAGACTGTGATTTAAAAATCTTGTCTAGTTATTAGTGCAAATCGAACATATCAATGACAAAAGAAGAACTCTTTGAGCTATTGTTTCTCGAAAGTTTCTTCGATATTCATAGACTTCTCTCATCTAGAGCTTTAATCGCTTACACACATCAAAATTAAACCTTTTCTTATTTTCAGTGCTATACCCACAACAATTTGGGCTGGAAAATAAACGTTGTAGATCCAGGCTACAACTCTCAACACAATGCCAAAGACAATGCGAACTATTTACACTCAAATACGCATTACAAATTAAATTTAATACTTTTGACAATAACAGTTTCCTCCTACTTATTGATTAGATATAAAAACTTTTAATACGTAACTTTGCAGTGACATCTATCTATTGTTTTTATAGTCATATTAAAATGTTGATAAGTTGACTGATAATCAATCATGTGGATTTGACAATAGGAAGGTTTTTTACTGAAAAATTTTGGAGAATGGACATTTTAATATTCCTTGAGGATTATTAGATTTTCTACATCTAATAGTTGATACTATCAAGGCATGTTTTATAAAGTTATTGATGCGTGGGAAAGAAAAGGATCACTTAAGATAATTCTATGATCATATTTCTCTTTCATGATTGACTTTAATAATGACAGAATTTGACATTGACAGTTCTTGTCCAGAATCCTCGAAATCTATTTGCTGTTACAATAAGAATTTTTTATAGATTTTCATTGCGATATTGCAGACACTAAAGAAAACTTGTCTATCATATCTCATTTCTAAAAATATGAAATCGCTTAATCTGCAAATTTGTCATTTTGAAAAATTCAGTATTTTTCCTTTGACAGTGTGAAATAGAAATATTCATACATTTTCTTCCATGTACTCTTTGAGAGAATGGAAAATTAGAATATATTGAAGTCAATTTCCACAACTCTGACAATAATGATTCACTTACATAAAGTATAATATAAATGTGAATGTATTTTTAAGATATCTTTCTGAATATTGTAAAATAATGTGCACAAATAAGACAATAAACTCGAAATATTAGTATATAATATGTAATCGTACTAAGATGCTTTCAACTCTGACAATAACTATGAATTTTTGGGTATAATTGACATTTTGATAGAGTAAACCTAGACAAAAGTTCGGGGATATTATTTCTTTATTTAGCTCTGATTTTATCCTTTCTTAACAGTTTTAAATTCATTTCTGTGGCGAATTTTCTTCAAGAAATTGAAGAATATGAAAAAGCGTGAAAAATTTTGATTAAATATAGATTATAGGTTAATTAAATTCACTATTATGCATCATAACCTATCTTTTACAACTTATGGGCCAAATTCACATGTATTAGCCAACTTAGATTTGAATATAGAAATAGAGAAATTTCTATGATTCAATAGGGAAGTTTTAGCATAGAAATTAATGCTGGGATACTGTATAAAATTGAACAATGAAAACATGTGATTTCTATGGAAAAGAAAGTGTTGAAGGAAACATAAAATTCCTAATCAAGAAAAAAACTTCATGTTAATTGTTGTTGTTATGTTTAAATTGGAATGTTGCTCCTTCACAACCTATTGTCTGGGTTTACTCAAATGTGTTTACTCGACGAATAATTAATGAAATTTCTCATACATAACGCAAAATAAACAATAAACTCTGTGTTGTAAAGATCGATTAGAATCCAAAATAACGATGACCAATTTCAACAAACTCATTTATATCAGAATATTGAAGTGTCAAATTTTTAATTGCTTTGTTTGGTTTTCTTTGGGGTAGATTTGTCATTAAGAAGACTCACAATTTTCAGTGTAATATATCAGAATATTGTGCAAAATATCTTTTGGTTTCATTGATCTATACAACACACCTATGATGTGATATATGTATAACGCAATATTAGCAGAAAATTAAATGAAATTTCCTAGCAAAAAAGACAGACCACAAGATGCAAAAACAATTTTTTTATTCATAATTTTAGAATTTTTAATTTAAATTTTTATTTGTCAATGTATATTTCACACATTGATTCTTTATTCATTGTGTTGCATGTTCTACAAAAATCGTGAATTTTCTATATTTTATATTCGAAATTCAATAATACCATTACTTTTTCTCATAAAAGGAAAATTACTGAAATTCGTTCGTATATTTATTCGCAATATATTTCAAAATATAATCTATACATTAATTAAATAAATTAAAATTTATTTTTTTTAAATACAAAGTTTCAAAATATAAAACTAAAAAAAATTTAAAGATTCATTTCATTACAATTTATTTAATGCTACGCATAGTATATTTTCTTATTAATATAAGATACTTTATTTCTTGTGGTGTGTCTTCATGAAAGTCCGATATTATTTCGAGTATTTTACAATTTAAATAATTTAAAACACTTTAAATGTTGCGCTCTATTTGCGTAGATGATTCAATTTACAAATAATATGTTTTGTTATATTCTGTTGGGTTATTATCATGAAAAATAACTAATCTTAAAATTATCCTGTTCATATCTGTATTAACGTATTTTTTTTAACTTCTTCTCTAACCATATCAGTTTACTTTATCATCTGAAACATATCGTACCTCGAATTTGACACAGTATCTCTATTTCTTTCTTTAAATTAGGTACACACCATTCGCATAAAATGGCCATCGCATTAGTTGCTAAAAATCAGACAATAATATTTCACTCTATTTTTAAGAGTGTAATCTATCTGTGAATTATTTCAAATATTTTTATTGTTAATGTTGATTGGTTTGAAACTTTATCTATTGCTTATTCCAATGTTGATTTTTTGTAATGAAAAAGTTTAGTAGTGTTTCTCATTTTTATATGTATTCTTATAACGAATGTTAATCGTGTGGATTATGCTAAAAAATATTTTCACATGAATTTTGTAAATTTATCATCAATCTTAAACAAATTATATTGTGAATAAAGACTTTACTAAAAGATCTCACTGTTTGTACTTCTTCAAAATCCTTCTTTAAAATTCCAAATAATTATACCCAAATAAATAATAAAACCGAAATATAAACCAAACCAGCATTTATAAAACATTATAGGAGGACGGGGGCCTCTGCTTATTTTTGACGGCATTTTCCCATAATTCCCAAACCTATTTTTTTATTTTTAAAATTTCAGCTACTATTCCTGAATCAATAAAAAAATTAACTAAGCAGAAAAAATTGAGAAGAAAAATACATAAACGTAACCATAGAGGGGGTAAAAGCAGGGGGAAAAATTATTGTAATAAATCGGCTTACTTGATACACTTAAGATTCCTCATAGACTTAGCAACTGTTACGTTTTAAATTTTCAGAAAAATTCATAAAAATGCATTTTAAGAATTACAATTTTTTAATTTCAATTTTCAAAATTTTTAAATAAAATTTACCGTGATGCAGTTGACTGGTTTGAAAGAACAAAAACTATCTTTGGTTAGCAAAATTTTAATCATCTACATATAAATATAAATACACATATTAGACTTAAAATTAGAATAAATAATAATATTAACGGTTAAAATACATAAACAATTCAGTCAGATTTTCCAATAAAAATAAAAATAGATGGTTTAATAGAGCATTATGGCCCCATTTGTTTTTTCTTCAACGACTGAAACGACTTGTTCGACTTCGTTATCGCTGTTTGCTATACAAATAATAAGAATATTGCATAGAGTCACAGCAGCTGCTGCAGTAATACACCTAGAATAAAATTACTTTTGAAAATATGTAACAAACCCGAAATACATGTATGACTTTCATATTTTTATGTATTGTGTTGAGATTTAGGGGATATTACTTTAACGTGAAGTATTTTTCTGATAATTCGGACACCCATCCCTTTGGAAAGATGTAGTAGAACCCCCTCCATCTCGTAATATTTATCCAATAAGTTTTGAGCCGATTAATAATACAAGTATCTATTAAATTTCAGAAAAAGTGAAAAGCATTTAAAAGCACACCTTTTTACTAATAGTTATTCATTTAAAATAGCCAAGAACAAGAAGCCTCAACAAGAAATAAATTTTTTCACATTCACAGTATATTATTGCTAAAAATAATTTTTTGAGTATTGGCAGACAACAATACATTAAAAAAAACTTGTAACAGAATGGCTGAAAATTTATACTTACCAAAATGAGTATCCCAGATCAGACATTCCTTCCGATGACCACATGTTATCTTGGTCTTCGCGAGATAAAACATTGTATTGAATTTTAACGTAAAATTGAACAAGCCACAAAGCTGTAGCACATAACTGAGCCAGCACTAAAAGAAAACAAAAGCATAGTACACATAAAAACATAAACACACTACAAAATATAAACTATAATAAATTATACATGATCCGCGAATTGAATCAAAGTCAGAAGAAATACTGAAATTTTTTTAGCAAGTAAATTTCAATATTGATATGAAAAATATTGTCAAATTGGCAAATTTTCAATTTTTGGAATTTGATTATTTATCTTGTAAATATCTTCTTCAAAAGTTCTAGATTTCATATTGTGACTTTGAATAAATAGAAAAAAACATCGTATTATGATTTAAATTACATTATAAATGACCAATTATTTAATAACATGGTGATACATTAAAAAACAATTCAAAAATATAAAAATAAACTGAAAATTGATACGAATATTCAAAGTATTTCTGATGAATGTCTCTATCGTCTCAAGCAGAGGGAACAAATTCTAATCTCTCTATAACTTTTTTAAACGTTTTCAGAAAATGTAGAAGTAGAAAAATTCCCAAAAATTCAAAGAAAAATAAAAAATATATTTTTCGAAGTTTTCAATAATTTATAATAATTCACAATAATTCATCACATAACAGAACATAAACTGTCATTATATACATGTATTTGATAAAAATAATCATACAAATGAAATAAAATAAACGTTGAAGTTTGTGTTTTCATATGAAAAATGATTTTAAAATGGAAAAACATATTTTTATTTTGTTTTTAATGTAATAATGATTATTATTATAGTTTCAATAAATATTCTATCATTTTTAGAATAAAATTGCCCATACTTACATGCTAAAATATTCCAAAGGTATAACTTCAACGCCCCCCTCGAATATTTCGATTTTCTTGTGATAGTTATGATGACGAAAAGTGCACCAAGGGCGGAAAATATTAAACTACCACATATCACCACTGTTCCAAGCCATAATCCATAAATCATAAATTCTGGTTCGTATTTTAAGAGATGCATAACTATAAAAAGTAAGAAACAAATTGAAAGAAAAACAATAATTTATTTTTCGATAATTCTCAAAGAATATTTTCTATAATCGATTTACATCAAGTATCGGCCTCATCAATTATTAATATTATTTTTATTAAAATGAATTATTTGTCACATATTTAACTCGAAGAAGTTTTGTTGGTAAAAACTGGAAGTCCTTGAAAAGTACGAAATTATTTTAGAGGTCATTTGTAAATAACTTTCGTAAAATATCAATGAAGCTACTTATGATATTTACCCAGTGTTCATTTGAAAAAAAAGATATTTACCATCAATATCATACGTTCTCCAGCCGTAGGCTACGTTCAGTTCTTTTTTACCATCAAATAAACCGAAATTGATTATTCCATCACTCTCGAGAGGATTCGATGTCCTTTTGGCTCTTGCTGTAATCCAATATTTCGTTCCCAAACTGACGATCGTCAGGGCCATGCTCAGGCATGACCCAAAAAAGGTAATGAAGATCATACCCCTCTTCATGAGGCTCATGATTTGATCATTTTAATGATTCAACCTGAAAAATTAACAATAAACGTATTACAAAAAACCAGGTACACTATAAAAGAATAAGAAAGCATAGAGAACCTTAGAGAATCTATAATTATAATATTATTTATAGTAGACATTCCTTACATTGTACTTTGACATTCATTCAGTTAATATAATAATACAACTAAGTAGAATGCTCTGAAAAGGACTGAATTCAGTTTTGAATCTGATCTTCCATTCAGCCCTCGAACAAAAATATTTTTTCAAGTTTTGCATGGAATTCACAATAATATACTAATAGTATACAATAATAATAAGAAAAATGACCTTAAAAATCTTAATCTTTTAAGACAATTTCACCTTGTGAAGGAAAATCGTAGTAAAAAAATAAACAAACATATGATACAAAACATTACACATTTTGCTTAAGTTTCACTAAATATATCAAAAAGTGTACATATGTTTCGGGTGGTTAACCCATTATCAAGAGTACACATTGTTACTAGGGTTAACCACCCGAAACATATGTACACTTTTTAATATATTTAGTGAAACTAATAAACTTAGTGTTAATTTTAATTTTATGGTTAGGCGAGTATATAATTTTTAATGAAGATAGGTTTACAGATAATAATATCTAATAATAAGTTATTTATTCTCATCAGGTATAATACCCAATTATACAAAATAATAACATAATGTTCAATAATAACTAAATAAATAAAATGACGGAAATATAATAAAGAGCTCAATCTAATCTAAAAAAAACTGAAAAAGTAACTGAAAACTAAATAATAGAATTAAATGCAATATTACAAAGAACTCAATGTGAATCAATTAATTTTAGTCAATTTTTTTTGTTCACATAACTCCTAATAATAACTTATACGCAGTCAAAGTGAATGTCACAATTATTAGCAACTTTATTGAATAAACCCAATAGGGGATTGTATTAGCGAGTTGGTTCTTGGAATCTCTAGGTAGAACAATTCTGTAGTACGAGAATTTTGCCTAGGAACACGAAATTTCAAAGCGGACAAGAGAGGAGGACAATCAATACTATTGTGCAGTAATTTGTACAAAAATTTGAGCGATAAAGTTTTTCTCCTGTCCTGCAATGACATTAAACTGAATCGACTCAATAATTCGTTATGATTGACTCCTCTCTGTGGATAAACTTTGTCCTCCGTCCAAACTAAGAATTTCAAGAACCTTTGCTGAATAGTCCCAAAATGGCGTTGATGGCAAGTGTAAATGGCATGCCAGATCGTGCTGATTTGCTTCAACTCGGGGCATTAAATAGTCCTATGAACGTTGAGGAATTATTGAAATATTTGCCAATGTATATAAAGAATCCATATATTTTCGAGGCCAAGATGCTCGTCGATGAATATCGAATATTAAACGAACTATTCGCTTCTGTGTAATAAACACCCTATTTCTTTCTGTAGAGCAACACCACAGGGCTAAAACTAGAAAATAGACATAACAAGTGAAACTAATGCATTGTGCGGGGTGATAAAAAACAAATGTCAACCAGACACCACTGCTAACTTTGTGTAAAATCTTTTTAGAAAGAAGAGTCGAATTCCAACGACCAAAACGTCAAATTCTACTAAATACTATCAGAACGTGCAACTTACAATCATTGATTGTCTTCAAACCAAATAATTGGCGATTAATTTAAGAGGAGTAGCAGTGTATAAAGCTAACAACAGTTCAACTTAGTAGACTGGCTTATACATTGTTATTAAGGCCTTACAAACCTTATAGCAAATTTAACAACACCAACTTATAAACTCTCTCATAATGCATTCACATGCCTCCAGAAGTTCCTCGAGAATTTTGCCAGATACAACCACCGATAAATCATCAGAAAATAGTGTTACCAAAAATCAGGAAAACTCCACAACAAGATCATTTATAAATAATATGAATAATAGAGGTCCAATTACAGAACCTTGGGGAACCCCACGGCCAATACTATATATCTGAGAATAACTCTCGCATATTTTCACTATCATCGTTCTTTCTTCAAGGTAACTAGGTAACTAATCCAGAAAATACCCCTAAAACATAAATTGTAGCATTTCTCTAGCATGAATTGAAAAGATAGGGAACAAAATGCCGAAGATATATAAAAAAATAACCCCTCCACAAATAGGGTTATTAATATATAAGTAATGTTTTTGAATTATAATTTTCTCTCTCAGATTCGTCTAATAATCTTCCATATAATCAGCACAATGGGTCATTTTGTATGGGAATATTTCACTTTCCTTTGATTGTCTGAAAATCTGACAATTCATTATTTTCTCTTCGATATAAACAATAAAAGGCAGTTCGACAGAACACACGTTCGAGTAAACAATAACAGGAATATTCACAGAAAAGAATCGTAAATAAATGTCGCAATCAAACATTACACAATTATGATTATTAATCTCTATATATCATTCTAAATGAGCGGAGACAAAAGAAATAAGGTTGACATAAATGTTTCGCAATATGGATTGGTTATTATAGAATTTTGCATCTATTGTTAATTCTCACGACTTACAAATCAAATTGTTCAGTAGGCATATGGTGAAAACGAATCCAGTTTAACGTAGCGTTAAGAATAACCTACTTCCGTGTCATTATATTTGAATAGGAAAAGTAAACTTGTACATTAACGATAACTTCCTTTTTCGATCATAGAACTGTTTGGTTTCATAGGAAGTCGATTTGATTCGCAGGTTAATTTGTTTGTCATTAACGAACAAATATTTCTAATTATATCAATTTATGTATACTGTATAAAATAATGTAAGTATATGAATACGTAGTTTATTACTGTAGAAAAACATATGAGATTAATTGTATTACTTTCGACCACCTCAATACGACAGATATTACCAGTATCTGTGATTGACGTCTCTATGCCAGTGTTGCCAACTCTATTTTTTAAAAGATCGTACCTCGGACTAGAAATGATCGCATTCAAGAAAAAAAAAATAGTACGTAATGAGATTTCAATGAAACAACGTAAATAATTTAAAAAGACAATGTAATTATAATTTTGATTCAATATTTATCGTTTAAGGAACATGAATCAATACTCAGCATTAAGATTTATAACTGAATTTTTATCTCTTGGTGAAACATTATCTTGAAAACAATAAAATAAAACTAACACACTTGGCTTAAGTTTCACTAAATCTATTGAAAACTCTACATATGTTTCGACTGATCAACTACCCGAAACATATGTAGTGTTTTTAATATATTTAGTGGAACTTAAGCAAGTGTGTTAATTTTAATTTATTGAATTTTTACAGGTTATATGAGAAAAGTGTCATTTTTATAGACGTACATCCAAGATCTCTAATTTATATACCGTTAAAAGTTGTCATCTACTTTTATTATGTAAGCTCTAATACTAAAAATTCTCGATTTCATTTGGTTTAAATCGAATTTTGCGGTATGTACGTACAATTCGTTTGACAGTTCGTTTGATTACAGCAATAACAATCATTGCTAGATATTGAAACTGTCAAATCGTACATGAATAATTATGAAAGTGATAATTTCAACCAATTTCCTTCAAATCCAGAATTGTTACTACCACAGTGATAATGGGGGCATTTTTTGAGGTAAGTATCTTTTTTTCAAAGGATACTAATTTTAGGCATTCACATGGGTACCAATTTTATTACAGATGATTTTCTAAATTTGAAATTTTAAAGTCATCTATTTTGCTTCGTTATTATGATGACTATAAGTTCGTATTGAAATGATTGTTTAATTTGCGTACAATTATGATTAGTCGATCGTATATCGTACAATAGCCAAAAAAGTCGTATAAATACGATTTAAAACGTACGGTTGGCAACACTGCTTCTCTGTGCTACAGTCCCCTTTGGAAATGTCACAGAATTAGTCATGGTTTACCTCAAATTGAAATGCTCTATGCTCGAGAACACAACGAAGTTAGTCATTTTAAATTTGCATAACTTATTAGCATAAGAATCACAATTTCAAACTGAATATAGTGAGGTCTTTCTGCCTTTCTACACCAATTTCCGTTGCTGACACAAATTTAATTTGGCGAATGCTACGTACGAATGTTCCACGCTGCAAAATATAATGAAATAACTTTTCAAACTTCTAGAACACGATAAATAACCACGGTAATTTGGAACTATAATTTCATTAGCAATTCATTATTGAGAAGATAACATTCAGCTACGAACTGTTTACTGTTTAAATTTTCATAATTTCCATATAACCAGCAAAATGTTCTGGTGTTTACGCCATATAATTGTTGAGTTATTTGAATAGCTGCTGTCATATTCACGTAATAATATATTATTTTCCAGATATATCGACTTATCCTTGACTTCATGTGTAGTATAAAAAATAATAACCTGTGTATTTGATTCATTACATATCAGAAACGGTCTGTTAAATTCTAAATTAAAAGTTTATGGGTTTATTCAACAATAACTAAGTAGTCATGAGCGATATTTTTATACCGGCGACTTTCAACCGTTTGCGTGTATATTCAACAATAACTGAGTATTTTTATATCGGTGACATTTAACTTGTGACGTAAAGGTCACTGTTACTACCGGTGACTTAATCACCCTTATTATTAACAGAGATATAAAGAATCCAATGCCAAATTTTAAATGCAAATGTTATTGATCCTTATCCTTCCACTTCGATCGAAGAAACTTCAACATGCGTAAAAGTTGTTACAATTTCGAAACCAATAACGCAAATTTCGTTGTTTGTAACAAGAGTTTAGTGGGTACCTTAATAGATAAATAAATCTCCAAGCATGGCTGGGGTACATAGATGTGTTTGTTATTGCTCTGATCTTCGTCTGTGGTTCTCGTGCTTATTACTCTTGATGAGAATAATCATGGGAATAATGAAGATAAGGATAGTACGTCGTTGGTGCACCTTGTAAAATTTATATATGGTTGGATTGGTCAGACTGAAACTGAAGCAGCGACCTAAACAACGACCCGAGTCACTATTAAAAGAAACGGTGACTTAAAAATCACCGTCGTGGCTATAGTGGTGACCAAAAATCATCGATAGGCTAACAATAATACACTTTTTCTTAGTTCTTGAGTCATAGCATCACTTCTCATTTCGATAGGATGGTATATATATCCACCAAGGGGTTGTGATCACGCTTATTTGCTGTCGAGGTTTGACACTAGGAGCCTCCACACCAGGAGAAGTTTGAATGCATTGAAATTTTTATTCAGTTTACTCAATTATCTCGACTGTCCTGAGCTTCTGGGTAAATTAATTTCATTGTTCCTTAGAGGTGTAATAGAATAAGCTAGACATTTTACTGAAAAACCACAGAACCGATTTTTTCTCGCAATCACCGCTTAGCTTTGCATGTTCTATTGCAAACCAGGTATCAAGCTGCTGTGATTTGCACTGGGACTCACTTGTTTCCATCATTAATGTGTATTTAAATCTTAACCGTGAGGTATCTTGATTTATTCCGGTTTGAGTTATTTGTTTTCTTGATTAGTTATTAGATATTGACATCATAGATTTAGATTATTATACTTGATAATGTTTTTCATTATCAGTTATAATTATTTTTTAATATTGTATAGCTATAATGTTATTTCTATTTTTAGTTACCATATTTTGTACATTATTCATTATGTATTTTCCTGTAGTTGGGTAGCTACCTGCTGGAAATATATGCTTATTATTATTATCACTTAAATCTTTCAGTTTTCTCAAATACACCCTAACTTACTATTTTGAATAATTGTGTTAAAATATTGTTTTATCAAGATTAAAATTTTTTTATCTAAAGTCTTAAGGTTATAACTATTTGAAAATACGTTCTAACTGACCAAAAAATATAAATAACAAGTGCCAATAATTCTTGAAACAAATTTCAAAAGATATTCAATTTTTAATAGCATAAGAATTTTTTGAAAATCCTACTAAATTTGAGAAATTTGTATATAAAATTGCAATGGGAAGAGAAAATGTACACTGCTTTCGAACCGAAGCTCTTTTCCGAATTGAAATTGCTCAAAAAAAACGAAAAAAACACTTTAAAAAATGCTTAGACAAACATTTAAGTTTAACTATTGATTTTTAATATTTGAGAATATTTTATGTACTCGCTTTTTCATATGTTGATGAATTTATACCTAATTTTTCATACAATCTATAAAGAATTAGTGAAAAAACCACCTAACCCGTAAAATCTCAGATATCACTCTCTTTTTGTAGTATTTTTTATGTGAAGTAACATTTTCTTTGTGGTTCAAAAATTTAAGGAATTTTATAACGTCAAGACACCTGTTGTTCAAGTTTATACAGAATAATCATCTGAATGCCGAATAGAGATTGCTTCCTTCGATCTAATTGATAGATCTATAGATAGATTTATTTATTGATGCAATTCATTGTTAAATTTAGCACAGGTTTTCGAGCATTGAAACCTTGAGGTCCAATTTACAATTCAATGTAAAAAGATCATGTGGCCCACAATATCACATGAGTTTGACATGCCCGATGAAGACGTTAAAACATTGAAACGTCAGGAATATTCAAGGAAAAAAGAAGTAGGTACCTATCACCCTTATTGCAATAAAAGAAATTGTTAAAAGGTCTGTATTCAGAGCTATCTAAAACTCGAAGGATACCACAAAACTTGAAATAGATGTAAAAATAATAACGTAAACTTTTTATGTGAAAAATTAATGGGAGAAATTCATTATTTAATTAAAAATTATGTGGAAATATGACAGGACATAAATTTTCAACGAAACGCAGTGAGTAGTGAAATTTTTTGATAAAAATTGCAGATAATTTTTATAACTCTGCAATAAAAATATTGCAGAGTTATAAAAAATTGTTTATCATTATTTTATATCAGGTAAAAGTACCTATTTGTCCAGTGAAGTATTGTTTGCTAATTCTTTAACTATAGGTTCGAAAAGAGATTTCATTTCTTTCTTTTTGAACAATTCATTCTCTAGTAAGTTCTCGAAATATCGATAATATTTATACGATAGAACAAAATCATTCATTCAACTAATGCAACAGATATAAGTATTCACTTTTAAAATAACTGGAATAACCCAGAACAAACTTCTAAAGGTCAAAGATAGTTGGAATAACTACATAAATACCTACATATATGAGAAACATTTCAAAATTTTCCTTTTAGCCAATTAAAACTTAGTTACAAAAGAATTCCAAGAAACTTGCCAACGAATGATAGTGAAACACTCACCTACTTAAAATAAATGCCAAATATTGTCACGATTCTATCTCAACGTTGCATTGAAATCACTTCACATTACATTTTATCTTCCGTAAACTTGAAAATTATATATATTCCAGAATTTTTAGTTCGAATCACATAAACGAAAAGTAAAATTACAGGACAAAATATCTAACATTCAACTTTCGAACACGCCCGCACTTATCAGGAATTAAAAATAGAATTC
Source organism: Henosepilachna vigintioctopunctata (assembly GCA_030704895.1). NCBI lineage: Eukaryota > Metazoa > Arthropoda > Insecta > Coleoptera > Coccinellidae > Henosepilachna > Henosepilachna vigintioctopunctata. The sequence goes on from JARQZJ010000126.1 coordinate 2,328,444, forward strand.
GCCGAGATGACCATCAGAGGTAAACGGGAGGGAACTGTCAATTTTACTTTATTCTTGTCGGACAGAAGCTTTGAGAGATCGCCATTTTTCGAATTCATAACCTTAAAAAGTTGCACCTGTACGCATGTTTCTTTAAAATCGAGGTGAGCTAGGTAAAAACAATTACTATCTCCGTTCATTGTGAAATCGAAAATGGCCATTACTGTAGCAACCTCTCAGTGGCGTCGTAAAGGTTTGGAAGCAACGAAATATGCCCAAAAAACAAAATTTCTTCAAGATGTAGCTGGAATATGTTTAATTAATTAATTGACGTGTAGAAGTCAATTATTTTTGGTATAGGTTCATGTATACAGGATTAGTCAACATAATTACCAATTAAAAACAATGTTTAGTTTTGTTTATACCCTACATCAAAGTTCAAAGTGAAGAATTTATTCATTGTTCATACTAAGCAACAATTTTAACTTTGATATCGAAGTTTAAACATACACTAATTTTTCCAATACGTATATTTAGTATTTCAGAATGAAATTTTCAGTATTGGCCACATTGGGTTTTATTTAACATACATAAAATGATTTTTACACCTCATTGAAAATTCTGTGTATATATTTGGCACTAATAGTGTTAAACAATTTGAGTTAGTAAGACGATAATCACTAGAAAAAATTTTACAGTCTAATTTTAACAATGAAGAATACAAACCTGAAAAATGTATAGAAAATTCAAATTGAAAAATTGGCAATAATTTCAATATTTTGAAGAACAAGGACGATAAAAGAAAGCTTCTGATATCATCTAATGAAGAAGGTAAGAGAAGATTTTGAAAAATCAAAGCCTCAAAAGCGCTCTGAAAAAATTTGAGACTGAAGACACTAAAATGTTCAAAAAAAAATCAATATAACATCAATTGATTTTTATATAGATTCATATCCAATGGTAAATTCAGCAAAAAAGTAATCACATCTCTTTGATCGCGACATACATCTAAGAAATTAAAGAAATCTTCTCATGTGTTTTTGATTAAGCACATCATATATTTTTAGATTTATATTACTTTATGATGTCTATTACATGTAATAAATTCGATAAAATATTACTTTTCCATATTTCTTAATTGCTTTACTTAGTAGGTAAGATTTTAGTTTTTTTTAAATTGATAGTTAATAATAATAATATAAAGAAACGAATAAATGACGTCGTTTACAGAATCCAACGTTTTCCAAGATCGAAGCCGAAAGTTGTACATTTGGATTGGTTGGCGAAATACTTCGAAGGGAGCATAATAGAAACTTGTGACTTTGATCGAGACGATCAAAACTAAGAGGGGGGCAGTGTTACCAAAATACCTGAAGCCATCTCTGTGTTATCTAGAATGTTCCGGCAAATGCGATATAACAACTACTCCTACGTTCTGACAATCGAACCTTCTCGAAATGGAATCTTCTAGAAAAACTCTTATAATTAACCAGGACGGAAGATGGCAGGAAGAGTTTACAGTTATCTAGAGTACAGTGAAATAGACAGAATTGTGACATAACCGATATTGACATTTGTTGTGTTTATTTTCAGTTTGTAAATAAAGGATTATTTATTGATTGTTAAAAGTTAGTTATTGGAATTCATCCGTCGAAACCCATAATCGTAACAATATCGAACATCGATGTTAACGGAATGGATACCGATGTTAACTCACGGCCTCACGCACGACCAATAGGGACCATCGAAAATCGATAATCATCGATGTTGAAAGCAAAAACATCGATGTTCGGTATTCGATAAATATCGAACATCGATGTAGGGTTTTCGATTATGACATCGATGTTTTTTTAACATCAATCATCCCTAGCGCCGAAGTGGATGAGATCTTGTTGTTTTCTCCTGAGGTTGCGTCCCAAACAGGCGCAGTCGTCTTTTTTTCTTTTTCCTTGCTGTGACTAGTCTATCGGTTAATGCATCCGGTGGCAGAGTATGACTAGTCGTCGCACAATCTTTAAGAAGATTATTTTAAAGAGTCAGATTTCTGGAACAAGGATAAGAAAAGAATTAAGTATAAAACAATTCCATCTTTATATAAAATCTCTTTCGCTCAGCCATCTAAAACTACATCATCAGTTAATGTGAATGCAGAACAGTTGAAGAAATCAAATGTTCATATTGAAGATCACAATTATTATAAACATTTCAATGAAATGCCCCAAGATTATCCTTACATGGCTTTATCATTGATCAATATGCTACAAATTAATTATTTTTTTGACAATTGATAATGAATTTTCGAAATTGGATTTCCTTGAGGATATATATTTTATGTTTCTTTTCATTCAGAAACAACTAAGAAAACGTATATTTTGTTCCTTTGAAATCAAATAATGTTTTGTTATTTTGTCAAGTTTTAATGTTGATCTAGTTTATATTCAGTTATTTTGGAATATTATGTTCCTTTCTCATTCAAACTTAGCAACTTAGAAAATGTATATTTTGTTATTTTTTTATACCTAAGAAATTTTTGTTTTTATATTGATCTGGTTTATATTTATTTATTCACAATGTACCAAGAATATATCTTTATTTTAGAATAAAGAAATTATCTTTATTTCAAGGTTCAATGGAAGAGTAATTTTCTTACTTTATACATATTTTTATTTTTCTCTTATTTTTGATGTACTCTGTATTGCCGCTTGAAAACACTAAATACGTATATTATTATTTGAAACTCCCGCTCGAGGATTACTTTCACCTGCCTTAAACGTCAAGCTCGTCATATTTGTTCCCATGTCCAATGCACCGAGTTTGCATTGCTATTAAGGGTATGTTCTGTGTGGATTTCGTTCCAAATGTCAATAGTATTAGTTTTAAAAAATACGAAATGCTTTGTCAATAAAGATAATAAACCAAGTGGAAGTAAACTATTAATCCATTAAGACGATTGCAAAACTGAAAAATATGTTAAAAACATCAAAACAAGACAATTTTATTGATAAAGATCACATATTCTTAGATTTGATAAATGAATGTCGACATTTACCTCCTGGAGCTAGATTATCTTATAATTTGAGGAATAGACTGGAAAAATTTAAGCTGCCAGATCGTGCTGAAATCGTGGATCGATTAAATGGGGGCTGTTCTCCTTTGTTTATAGTATGTAGAAGAGGGCAAACAGAAATAGTTGAATATCTAATAACCATTTGCGATTCCAATATAGAACAGAGAGGCTTGTTTGAAGTTCCAGATGATAGGTTTCTATCTCACTATTTTCTTTGTTATTTGATTTTATTATTACCTAAATCTTTATTTTTGGGTATATAATAAACTTTTTTTTAGGTCAACACATATGGTGACTCCACTATGGTGTGCTGCTGTATCAGGAAAACTGAAAATTGTTGAAATTTTAATAAAATATGGTGCTGATATAAATGCTGTGTCAGACACTGGATCTACTCCTGTTCGTTCTGCATGTTTTATGACACATTTTGAAGTAGTCAAGTACTTAGTAGAGCGTGGGGCAGATATAAATCAAGCCAATTATAATGGTGGTACATGTCTTATAAATTCGGTTCAAAGTTCCCCCCTTTGTGAATTTTTATTGAAGAATGGTGCTGATGTAAATGCTAGAGATATACAGAATAAAACAGCGTTACATTATGCAATTCAAGAACATAGGTAAAGTGATTTTATTTTAAATAGAGCCACTTGTAGACTAACTAGATTTACCGTAACTGAAAACTCATAAAGAAAAATGAGCATTTTGAATCGAGGCTACACCTTAATTGGAATATGTGTATTTTCATTTAAATATATAATTCTTGTAGACTAGAGACCACAAAGTTGCTTTTGAAGAATGGTGCCAACATAAATGCAAAATCAAGATATGGAGATGATGCTTTGCAAATGGCCTGTTTGAAGGGAGCTGTTAGAATCTTTGAATATTTAACATCAAACTTTTTATACACCCCAGAAAAATTGGCAAATGCTCATGAATTACTAGGAGCAACATATTTAGATGAACACAGTGATACATCAAAAGCATTGCAATATTGGAGAGAGGGTTTACACATTAGAGATAAATACAGTAAATATATTCTTGTAAACATATTTATTTATTTTTTGTTACAACACATATTGAAATGAGTGGATCTTTCAGGATTATTTCCAAAAAAACCAATTTTGCCACCCATAGAGAGCTATAGATATGAAAAAGAGTTTGAATTGATGGAAGAGCTGGATAATATTGCAGGAGATTTGGATGCAATTAGAATTCAGAGTTTGCTCATAGCTGAAAGAATATTGGGTACTAATCACAAAGATACTATTTTCAGGTAAATTTAAACTGAATTCTTTTTGAGTTAGTTGAGCTAATGAATTTACAAAAAGCCTAAATGTTTCTTTGCATATGCAGGTTGATGTATCGAGGAGCATCATATGCAGATATGATGCGTCATCAACATTGCATCCTTTTATGGAGAAGAGCATTAGAAATTCGGATTAAGAAGGATACTATTCTATACACAGACACCTGTTTCACTGCACAAGCTCTTGTACGTCTTATGATAGACTTCAACGAAAAATATAAGCCTGTAGATGAAGGAGATGATGGCCAGAGATTTAGAGATGTTTTTCAAACATTCAAACTATTGACTGATGATATTGTTGGTAAGTTTCCCTTGATAGATAAATAGATTTATAACATGTGGAATATCAGTTTCAATGTCAAATGAGTATCATCCAATGTTTGAAGTTTTTAAATCAAACATGAAGAAAGTAAATTGTCTTTGAATTATGCTTTTCATTTTGAAATTATTAAATTTCATTGCTTTTCAGAAATAAGACAGTTATTAACAATACGACCGGTGTACAGAAGGCAGGCAGACTTTTTTGACAAAATTCTAAAGTGTATAACGCACCTTATTTTCCTTATGGCTGAAAATGCCGTCACTAGTATTCAGAAAGATTTAATGGTCCAGAATGTAAAACTCTTAGTGGAAAAAGATCCTAAAACAGTGTCCACAGAGGATAGCTTACTCCACTTGTGCGTCTCAAAAAATAATATCATTCGATCAAGTTATTTCGTAGATGAAGATCCTCTGGTAAATAATTTGTAGATATTTATAATTTTATTTTGTGTCGGTTTTTTATATTTTATTTATGGTCATTTGTAGGTAATTTTTCCAAAGCATAAGGTTCTCACGCTCCTTTTATTCAGTGGGGCGTCGGTAAATGCCAAAAACGAGTCTGGTTGTACACCTTTACATATAGCTACTAATCAGTATTATTTTCCTCCATGGGTAAGTATATGGTCATTATTACTTTTTTTTAAATTGATGTTTACCATTTTGAAATTTTATCATTGATTTTTATACTTCATACGTCAACATAAAATTCATTTCTTGGTGTTTTCAATTTAACGATAATTCTTAAAATATTAAAACAATGAATTGAATTTTTTGGAGAACTATGTAATCTTTTTTTTATTACAATAATCAATAGAAATATATAAAGGTGTGGCAAATTAACGTCATTTAGGCAGTAAAGTATTGACTACCCTCAAAAAAAAAAAACTAATCTAGAGCTGAGAGTTTAGGATTAGTAAAAACATGATTAGTTACATGATTGAACAATATTTCAAAAATAATGAAAGCTTGGCGTCCACAGTTCTAAAATATAAGAAATATGGTCAGAATAGTGTTTTAACTTTGTGAACTGGGAAGATATTGATTGAAATTTCGGGTGACGGGATCCGTTGGAGACGCGACACACTGGTCGGCCAAAAACAACTCGTTCAAAGGTCAATATCGAAGTAGTGCGTCGGAGTGTCAGGGACAATCCAGGAACCTCAATTCGGTGTCCTGGACAAGAATTGCAAATTTCAAGAAGCTCTACATTGTATACTCACTGAAGATCTGTGTCTTCACCAAATCCAATCAACACAACAAATGGATAATTTAAATAAAACTAAGTATTCTGATTTTCACTATAATTAATTCAAAACATGACAATATTGTTTCGCCAACACAGTGGCTTCTTCAGATGTTGATGATAAACTGAGCTATTACATTGCTAAAGTCTGCACTGAGTTTTCTTGAGGTATGGATTTATATAGTTTGTCTCTTCATCTTCTTTTTTTGCCTCTTTTCTACGATGGTATTTGTGATTTTTCTTCACATATTATGTTTTAGTGGTTTTTTTTAGCACTTCCGCTTCTTGCTCTCTTGAAAACTTTTCTTTTCTGTCATTCTCTTCCATTGGGATAGAGGTGTAATCTGTGTTGTTCTTCTTATAAGATTATTCTTATGAGCTTTCATATTTTCTAGCATCTTCTTTCTTCTCTCTTTTATCATGTCCGTGAGTTTTTTGATTTTCAGTTCTTCATGCAGATTCTGGTTGGGTAAATATCTTGGTGATCCTACGGCTGTGCGTACTATTCTATTTAGAGTACCTTGGAGTCTCTCAATTCGTGCGTTTTACATTTCCCAAATTTGGCCTCCATAAAGGAGCCCTAGTATAATGATCGTTTTTGTTATCTTAATTTTGTTTTCGTCTGACATCCTGCTCTCTTTCTTCAAAAGGGGGTACAGGTAGGCATGCATCTGTCTTGCTTTTTTGACATTCTCAGAAATGTGTGTTCTGTATGTCAAGTTTTCGTCCAGATATACTCCTAAGTACTTCGCATTTTTATCCCACTGGATGGAGTGACCGTTGAAGATTATTTTAGGTGGTTTCTTTTTCCTCTTTTTGTGATCAAAGTAAACCCCAACTGTCTTGTTTGGGTTCACTTTGATTCTCCATTTTTCGAAGTATTTTTGCATCATCTGTAGATCTTCCTGTAGTCCCTTTTGAAGCTATTACATTGTGGACTGCTTGTATTTATCCTGAAGTGTGTGGAAATGACCATAGAACACTGTTCTTCTTTTGTAGGGGAATGACTATAGAACATATTTCTTCTGAATTGTGGAGGATGATCGTAGTATACTTTTTGGTGTATAACTACCATGGAATAAATATGAGTAACTGATGGAATAAATTTCTGAGTAAATCTTTTCGGTAAATAAATAAATATTGTGTTAAATTTGGGACACCTTTAGATTTCTTATTTGCCACTGTACCAAGAAAGTTGGAATTACACTAAATAATTCAATTTCTTATTCCAGCATGTTAAACTGTTGCTCGATTATGGTGCTCATATAGATCAACCGAATGCAGCTGGATTGACTCCGGCTACTGCTATAATGGCTTACAATAGACGTGCAGATTCGCAGATACACGTTCTAAATTATATAAGTCTGAAGTGTTTGTGCGCTACAGCCATAACTCATTATAGAATTCCATATCAGAATCAAATACCAAGAACTCTTGAGCAATTTGTGCATTTACATGAACCCTCTTGAATTGTTAGCCATCAGATTATGTAGAGATTGTACATATGTGACACTGTATACCCATACATTGTACTTCATTATTAAAGTTATATCAGGTATATATTTTTTGTCATTGTTATGTTAGGATAGCTTAACCACACCCTAATAAATCGCGAATATTCAAACATCAGTATGAAAACAATTCCAAATATCGTTTTCTATAATAATGATTAAATGAAAAATTTTTTTTATTAATAATAATAATAATCTTTATTTGATTCTTTCTGACAATAAATAATGTATAGGACAAGTCACAATAAAAATATGAAATTACAAATAAAAATATAAGAATACATATAAAAATATAAGAATAAAATATAAGATACACGCAATTAAAAATCACACAAACTACTACATAAAATACCGACTTCAAATATCAAACCTATACCCAAGGAACTCACCAACGCTGTAGTACCCTTGACGCAATAGCTACTTTCTTATCTTATTTTTGAAGAGAGGATACGGAAGAGATCTAACCTCAGGTGGTTATATAGTTTCCTACCTTGATAAATAGGCGAGGACTTGAATCTGGAGGACCTATGTTTGGGCAACGCCATTAAATCAGCATACCTAGTGAGATAACGATGACTGTCTGCAAGCCTAGGGAGTGAACACTCATTTTCCCTAATATACAGCAGGCATCGGAATATGTATAAACTAGGAGATGTTAGCATATGTTTATCCACAAACTATTTTTTACAAGACTCCCTAGGCCCCAAGTTAAACATCAATCTCACTACACGTTTTTGCGATAAGAAAACTCTGCTTACATCCACAGATTTACTCCACAATATAATATTATAGTCCTTGTGCTCATAGAATAGTCCATAGTAAACACTAAGCAAGGTGTCCACTGGCAAATTTTTTTTAATTCTATATATCATAGCATAATAGCATAGTATGCACTATTGGGCCTTCTGAAGAGTTGATCTACGTGATCGCACCACCTGAGACGACTGTCTACATATACACCCAGGAACCTTGTGTGTGGCTTAGATGTTAAAATAATATCATTATGAAAAAAGCTCAACACATCCCGATGTGGGCTATTTGTGCCGAAATAAATACAATCTGTCTTATCAAGATTCAATAATAAGGAATTTTTTCTACACCACTCGAAGTAGTCTTGTCAGTAGAACTTTACATCTACTCGATAGCTCCTCATGAGAGAGTGCTGATATAGCAAACGAGGTGTCATCAGCAAAAATTACAATTCTTTCGGCTTTAATTTGTTCAGGTAGGTCATTAATAAACAATAAAAAGAGAAGCGGTCCAAGGACTGAGTCCTGAGGCACTCCAAGGGACAGACCATTCTGCACCCTAACAACCACAGATCGATCACCAATAAACGAACCCAACCAGTCATGAAAAATTCCCCTAAATCCCAAGTTATATAGCTTATCCAGTATGAACCGAAACATAAGGCAGTCAAATTCTCGCGATTGATCGAAAAAAAATCCCGCAACATGGAGACCAGCATCCAGGCACTCATGGACGTATCCCACCAGTGAAACAGCCGCCGTTTGGGTTGATCTTCCAGCTCTAAAGCCATGCTGGTTATTAGATATTATTTTATACTTGTTGAGATAATTGTTCACTCGATCAAATACGATTTTCTCTATTACCTTTGAAAAAACACTAAGTACAGAGACAGGCCTATAATTACTAATAATATTAGCCCTGAAATAAACATTTTCTAAAGCTTGGAAAATACTGTAGAGGTAACTTATTTTCCTGTCCTGAACTGCAATCCCAATTAAACACTGAAATATAAATATATATATATATATATATATATATATATATATATATATATATATATATATATATATATATATATATATATATATATATATATATATATATATATATATATATAAAATAGCTTATGATTTTCCATATCTTTCATCTCCAAATGTATCGAATTACAGAGAAGAAAGAATACCCATTACTTTCACATATTGTGAAACTAGTATAAAAATGTAAAAATTTTTTGTTAGCCAAATTGATAAACCATATAGTCCAAATCCAATAACTTTATTGAAAAAAATTACCTACAAACTACGAGTAGTATATAACAAAAAACTGGAAAATTATGAATACAGACGATTTAAAAAGTTAAATGAATTTGAATGCCTTAAATAAAATCAATAAAATGAATATACTTAGAGTAGTACAATAGAATCATATATTTTCCCAAATTTTAGCGGCGTTTAGAAACAGTTGACCATCCTTCATCTGCTTCATGTTGTTCAGGCTGTTCTTGTACTGTAAAGAAAACAAAGATCAAAATTACCATTCAAATTATTTTCGATTAGAATCAACAAACCTTTTTCTTTAGATGAAGTTGTTAATTTGTCACCTCCATTTCCGCCTGTCTTCGGTTGATCACTTTTAACTTTCTGAACTGTTTTCCAAGCAGGTTGGTCAAAGGTATCCTCTTTCTTTTTCGAGTATCTAGAGTTTTTCCAAGCATCAGAAGATGGACTCGGACTTCTACGCCTAATTGTGTCCCGTTGTTCATCTCTCTCCTTGGACCATCTCTATCGCGTAATCCATCTCTTTCTTTTTGACTGTCTCTGTCGCGGAATCCATCTCTTTCTCTTTGACCGTCTCTATCGCGGAATCCGCCTCTTTCTCTTTGACCGTCTCTGTCTCGGAATCCTTCCCGATCTCTAGTTCCATCTCTGTCTCTATTCGAAACGCCTCTTGGGGGCCTATATACGGACGACGGCTAAAAGTAAAAGTTAGAATAAAAATACAGAATATAATAATTACAAATTATAAGAAATTACTACGTAAAGTACGGAACTCAATTGTCAAACCTAATCCTATGGTACTCATCAATGCTATAGTTGTTTTCTTATTTTATTTTTAAACATACGATACGGAAGAGATCTGACCTCAGGTAGAAAGTGGTTATAATCTTTTCTCACAATAAATATTGTACAGGACAAGTTACAATAAAAATACAGAATATAATTACAAATTATAAGAAGTTACTATGTAAAGTAATGACCTCATATGTCAAATTTATTCCTATGGTACTAATCAACGCTATAGTTGTTTTCTTATTTTATTTTTAAACATACGATACGTAAGAGATTTGACCTCAGGTAGAAGGTGGTTATAATCTTTCCTCACAATAAATATTGTACAGGACAAGTTACAATAAAAATACAGAATATAATTACAAATTATAAGAAATTACTATGTAAAGTAATGACCTCATATGTCAAATTTATCCCTATGGTGCTCACGAATGCTATAATTTTTATATATAACGATGACGGTGGCAAGACTAGGAAGTGAACACTCATTTTCCTTAATATACAGCAGACATCGGAATATGTACAAACTGGGAGCTGTTAATATATTTTTAAATACTTTGTAACCAGATTCCTAGGTCCCAAGCCAAACATCAATCTCATTATATGTTTCTGCAAAAAGAAAACTATGTCCCCAGAATTACTCCACCATATAATATTTTAGTCCACATGGACATAGACTAGTCGATAGTAAACACTAAGAGCTTTCTGCAGAGTTGTCTACATTATCGCACCATCATATAAAACGCGTTTTACAATATTAAGAAAAATTACACAAAATTCAAAACGGAAAGTTTAAGAAAATGTAAAAGTTTAGTTTTTTTATACGATTGCATAATAAACTGTATGCCTACCTGTTCATCATCTGGTTTTCTGTTGGTCCTCCAGTTGCCCATTTCTCTCGGAGTTTCGTCCCTTTCTCGGTCTTCTCTTTTAGAGTTCCTGTTTTCATCGTTATCGTACTTGCTCATGCTACGATAATCGCCGTCTTGACGCTTATCGCCGGCTGCGGTCCTCCAAGCGCCAGAGCTGCGTCCCTCCTCCTTGTCTTCGTTGCGTCTAAATTCACCTCCGCGGAAATCACGTCTAGGAGGACGATCTTCGCGATCTGAAACCAAAGAAATTTACTATGAATCTCTCTGCCGGTTAGTGATTTATAACCAATCATTGACTAGCTAACAATAATTGACTCTCGTTTTAGAGATGCGCCAAACTGAATTTATGATTTTATGGGAGGAATTACAATCAGTAGAAATATATCTTGAGTTCTCTATCAAGATAATGACACAAAAAGAAATGAAAAAAAAATTAAAAATTAGTATATCAATAACGGGTCACCAAGACACCAGAAATTAAATTATGCAGGTACATAAGCGACAAGAGTTGTTGCATAAAAGCAATAAAAATTTTTAATAAACTACCAAATAATTTAAAAGATTTAGATATACCTAAAAAAATCATCTAATGAGAAATTAAAAGAGTCGGTATACGAAAACATATTGTTATGAATTAAACTAAATATTAAACAAGATGTAGAATTTTCTCATAATTTTAATACAAATACGCATGACGACGTTTCGAAGTACTACTTCTTTATCAAATGCTGGATTAATATAGTATTATTCCAGCAATTGATAAAGAAGTAGTACTTCGAAACGTCGTCATGCGCATTTATTAAATTATGAGAAAATTCTAAATATTGTTTAATTAGAGATATTATTTTCTCCAATTATCAGCCTCATCAATCATCAATTTAAATATCAAATATTTTGTATAAAGAAAAAAGAATATTTTATTGTTATTGACGACAATATTACTGTCATCAACTTTTACATATTTTCATTACCAAGGTATAGAAAGCAAAATGAAATGAGAAAAAAAAATAATGAATTAGTGTACAAGAGGTATATGAATGAGTGATTTGTGCCTGGAAGATTTTTTGTGTAGTGGTACATACGATAATCTAAACGGAATTATTATTCTATTTCTTTTTACTATTTTTTTCTTTTTTTGTAAACCTGACCTAGGAACAGGAAATATTTTCCTCTGCAGGATTTGCGGCGTTGTTTTTGTTCTTTAATTTTGTTTAATGATTGTACTTGAGATTGCCTGTAAATGTTTCTATGTAACTCTGGATTCAAATAAATAAATATTGTGCAGCATGAGATGCACTCAGTTTAATTATCTTTGACTGAGATTGAATTCCCGCTTAACTCTTGATAAAACAAAATTAAAATATTAAATTAAATTAAACTCTTAGCTTAATGTTTCACGATTATAGCTATAATAGACTATAATCGTGAAACATTAAGCCAAGAGTTTAATTTAATTTAATATTTAATTATCTTTATTTATAATTGAATTTCCTTGATGACAAAGAAATAGAAAAATCGTCTAATAGAAGTATCACTCGATAGATCATGATTTTCTCTTTACCTATTTGTCCAAATGTTATACAGTAAAACGAAACTATCTTTTGTTTTAAACACTGAAACATCTATACAAATTTTGGCGTTTACAATATTAGTAGGATTTTGTGTAGAGTGATATTTTTAAACTGGTAACATCTTTTGAATGCAAATCCGATTTTAATAATTCAAAAAGTAATCTTCAGGTACGGAAACAATCTTAAATAGTGAATAATATAATGGGACAAGGATAAATACGAAGACATTAATAACGTGGTCTTTTAGCACTGCGTAGTTTTTCTTAACATTTATTTCAGAAAGTAGTTATATTGACATAACTACCATAGTTAGACATATGGTTCAAGTTTTTTTTTATAGATATTGGTATTTTCTTTAGTATTGTGAAACATTTTTGTTTGTTATACCATTCATAGTTTCCGCAGCACTTGCGATGAAAGACATTTTACGGCAAGTTTTTTATACCTTGGTTTACATTATTGAAGTTTGAGTAGGATCCGTATTTTTTTCTATCGAAGTATATAGCCTATGTCACTCACAAATGAAGTTACTTTCTATTGGTAAAATAATTTTCAAAATCGGTTTAGTAGATTCAGAGATTACCGCCTACAACGTCACTAAGTTTATCTCTTTATTATATTAGTATAGATTGACGACACTCACCTCTATCCTCGTCTTTACCTCGGCCCCTATTATAGTCCCGATCTCTATCATCTTTACGCATGAAACCTTCCCTTCTGTCTCTATTGAATCCACCTTCTCCGCGTGTAATTGGTTGGTATTCGCGATGTTCTCTATTATCTTCTCTTCGGTCGCGGTCGTCGTCCTTTTTCTCTTCCGTTCTTATGCTTCGCCAAGCGTTCGGAGCGGGGTCCGATGAACGGTTCTCTTCAGTGCGGAATTCTGACGAAAATATGAATGAATATATGAACAAAATAACAATCTGGTGGCGCGACAGTGCCCCCGCCAACCTGAGCAAAAGAGGCAGCACGGCCGTACCATCCTCTTCTCGAAGCAGCTCAGGCAATATTCGACCACCTATAACTTCGTTGTGGCCAAAACTAGAAGCCCGAATATTCAGTAACCAAGAAGGCATTGCAGAAACACGGTATATTTCAAATTTCATTCAATTTAAACCGGTAGTTTAGGAATTATAACTAATAAAAGTTTCTTAACTTTGTCACTCACCGACTAACTGACCGATCATCAAAAATTATGGCACTTTCAACAGTCATAGAAGCTTCGAATTTAGAATACAATAAGTGTATGGTGTATAAATTCAGGAAAAACATAAAATATTTTAGTTTCGGCACAGTTTTCTAGAAGCACTAACCGCATAAATACCATATAAATCCCATATAAATATATAAGATTACAAAGTTGCATTTGCGGTGAATTAATCAGTGTACAGGAATATGTATAAAGTTTCTATAAACACAAATGCGATGCAATAAAAAACAAAGCTCTTAAATGAATCCAAGTCTGGCAACTCAGTTCTTTTACTGTAAAAAGTTGTGAAATCCACATAATACCAAGTCAGTTAATTTATACGGTTGCTACTTTAGTGACCTTCTGCCTAAGTTATTACATAATTATCTAACATCTTACAATGACCATATCAATAATAAAAATATTTTATGTTTTAAATAAAATAATTTACTTGGCCATATCATGAAAATACAATGTAACCCACAAGTAATACATACATATTATAGTGAATAAGATTGTCAAGTCGACCTATTTTATTTCACATGAAAGATTTTTAATACTGATATGGTCATTATAAGATTTTGTTAGGTTACCTAATCACGTAATAACTTAAGACAGAAGGACCCTTACGTAGGGAGTAGATCTCACAAGTTTTTATGGTAGAGAACTGAATTGCAAGTTTTTTTACAAGTTTTGTTTTTGATTTCAATACTTATTCTCTTATTCTTATACAAAAAATAAATAGAAACTTAGCAGTTCATTATAGACCTTGATAAGTATTATGCATTAATGACATTAATTCTAAGGGATAGACTGTCAATTGAACCCTTCAAAAGTTAAATTGTGGTCAGATCACTTTAACCGGCCTAAACTTTTAAGATGAATAATTATGTTATTATATTGCTGCATTTCTTCGAACTTACTAGGTCTGTATACTTCCGATTTCTTTCCTTCTTCAGCAGGAGGTGCAGCTGGTTTGCTTTCTGCTCTCCTCCAAACACCATCTGTAGTTTCAGATTCAGTTGCAGGCTTTGTCTTTTCACTATCTCGGTCGGATGTAGGAGGTCTTCTTTCCCTATCTCTTTCTCTTTCAAGAGCTGGTTGTCTTTTATCACTATCTCTTTCGAAAGGACCACGTTTTTCTGTATCCCGCTCCCTAGTCAAACCTCTATCGCCATCTCTATCCTTCAATGCTTTAGTTCTCCAAGAATCTTTTCCTACAAACATTGAAATTTGTATAGAAAAAACAAGAATATTTTTTATCATATAGTTAGAAACAAGGTTACGTTGAAATGAATTATAAATTCAATAATAGTAATACTATATTAACCATTGTTACAGTAACAATGATATCAAATTATATTTGACAAAAACTGATAGAAATAGAAAAGGAATATATTGCTACAAATTTTTTTCAAATTTTGTGATTAATTGAAAAGCAATACTTATTTTTCTGATTTATTACCTTTCACTTGATCAGCTAATTGTTCCCTTTCTACTCTAAGTTTTCTTTCAATCTCTTCATCTCTTAGTCTCTGTTTGGCTGCAGTTCTTTCTAACATCTCTCTGTGTTCTATTGCTTTCTTCTCTTTTTCTTCGCGTTCTTTCTTCTCACGTTCTTCTCTCTCCTTGCGAGCTATTTCTTCTCTTTCCAATTGTAATTCCTCTTCTCTTCTTCTCTGTTCCTCTCGTTTTTTCTGTTCGTAATTTTCTTTTTCCTTGAGCCTGATAAGAATAAAAAACATGCAATTATATATATATATACTATAACAAAATCCTACAGTAAGCGCTACAAAAATAATACATACCATTGAATGCGTCTTTCTTCTTTACGTTCTACTTTTCTCTTCAAGAGCCGTTTTTTCCTTTCCTCTGTCAGCATTTCTTCAAATTCTTTCAATTTATCTTCATATACAATGTTTCTCTCTTTCTTAAGTTTTGCCAAGAAAACATCCTAAAAATAATGGTATAATAGGTTTTGCTTCATTCAATTTACTGAATTATGAAATAAGATTGTTGACATTGTGATATTTATTTCTCAATATTATATATTTCACTAATCAATTGACCGATACTTGATGAAAATTCAAAAACATAATTTGAATAAAACTAAGTAGTTTGTAATTTTCATTATAAATCAATCATTGTTTTGCCAATTCAGTGAATAAATTTATCACCTACATCTGATGAAACTACTGTGTTGGCGAAATATTGTGATGTTTGACTGTATTATAGTGAAAATTACAAAATACGTTAACCCTATGGTCAAATAATACAATTAATTATAAAATAAATGCTTTTTTAATTACGAAAGCTTTAGTTTTTTGTTACTATGTTTATTATCATTAAATCTTGCAGTCTCTATCACCAGAAATTATCACATGGTAATAAGTGAGTGCATCAAATACTTCTGTTACTGAATAAACATTTCAATGCTTCATCCCTTCTGTTAGAATTTTTTTTATCATTAAATACTAATTTTTATAAATTTGAACTATTTTGTCAGTTACTAATATTTCAAAAATGTTCATACCTTATCTGGCTTCATTCTTAAAAGCCTATCTCGTGTAGCAACAGCCAATTTTCTTTCCTCTATAGCAGCAGCAATTCTCTCTTTCTCAAGCTGTTCCCAAAAGTTCTGATCTAACAACTGCTTCTCTTTAATAGAGGCCTGTAGCAATGGAATTTCTTCCAACCGCTTAGCACGTTCAAAGTAATCAACTTTCTTTTCTTGCGATTTCAACTTTGCTTGCAGCTCTCGACGTTCCTTCTTAAGCTCTTCTTCCTCTTTTGCCGCGATTTGATCGGCATCCAGTTTTTTTATATCCTAGCACAAAAAATTTAATTACAGAAAAATGAGTAGAGCAATTAGTACAAAAATTGTTAAAATAATTTTGTCACTCACATCTTCATCTAATTTTTTCAACATCTTCTGTCCGTGACCTGTTTGACTTATCTGTTGCAATTTTTCTTTCAAATGCCTATCTTTAATCTGCTGAATCTCATTCAAAGCCCGCTTACGCTCCCTCTCTTCTCGTTCTAGCTCTAAACGTTTCTGTTCAGCGATTACATATTGCTTCTGAATCTCTTCTAATCGTCTTTGTTCCTCTACTTCTCTCACAGTATTCAATCTTTCAATATATTCCTTACGGTCCTCGATGATCTTGTGACGCTGCAAGATCTTCTGATGCTCCCTTGCCTTGTTATCATGATAATTCTGCACCATGACCGTTCGAATTCTATCTCTTTCGTTTTTCTTACGTTGAGGATTAATAACTCCAATCGCTTTGTGAAGGACGATCGACATATTGACAAGTTGATTACGGATTTGCTCACTTGGCATAACTTGCAGAGTGGGTCCCTCTGGTTTGTCTTCTCGTTGGCTTTCACTAAGGTCGATGCCAAAGTGGACGCAATTTTTGCCTAAATAAATTTTAATTTTAACAAATTTTATACCAATTATGCATAAATAGTTGTAAGAAAAGGTGACGAAAAATTAAATCTACTAACCATGATCGATTCTGACTTGCATATCATTGTAACGAACACAATCTACTAACAATCTCTCCATATGAAAAGGAGTGCTAAATCTTGCCAATTCAATCAATCGATCGAAAGCGATGGTTGGTAGACTTGAGCAATCTGTCTTACAAGTCTCACCAATGTTACGTCTTGTAGAGCTTTCACGTACTGTTGCAGAGGCGAATTTTCTTCTTGCTGAATCAACTGTATAACTGTTTGTACACGAGAGCTGAGAAGAAGTGGATGGAATTCAACTTCTAACCAACTATACAGATCCTGCAGTTGTGGAGTTGCCAGGGAAACTACGTTAACGCGAACCTTGAACAAAATATAAATTTCAAGCAAAAAGGCTTAAAAATTAAATGAAATAACCAAGCAAACACTGAACATCAAACATGTGCATAATGCATTAAATATTAGATAAATATAAACACACACTCATTTAAGCACTTACAAGATCTTTCAACAAGCTGGCCCTTGTAGGAGGCTGGAAGAGTCCAAGTAAAACAGCTAATCTTTGAGCTTTTTCCAAAGGAGACTTGTCAGTTTCTATGAATCTATCGAACTCTGGATGAGCGGAAGGAAGTGGAATTGACAATGTTGCTAATAAAACCCGGCAGGCCATTCTGAAATATAAATTCCGTGATAACAGAACTGCCGATTTGGAACAAACATGTGTATGGCGTAGTGAGGAATTGTATTTTACCTTTGTAATTCTTCTTGAGTGATATTTTTTTTCATCTCCTTGGATAACTGGAAAAGCTTGAATAACGCGGCTGCATGAAATAGATAATTTCCTGCTTTCCAGAAAACCATAGCTAACTTCTGATAGTAATTTGCCATCGTTTTAGGGACAGGCATCTTTTTAGACATATTCATCAAATTGTGGATATCCTCAATAGCCTTATAAGCTTCCTAGAAAAACCAATAAATTAGAACCACAGAAAGAAATAACAAAAATGTATTATTCAACATTCTTAACATAATATTTCAATGGATACCATACATACCTGCCAAAGTTCCATTTGTATCGCAAACTCCAACTGATGTAATCTTGTTTCCAAATTAAGTTGCTGAGTTTCTGGTTTAGAAATCGAAACATTTGCAACCTGAGTGGGTAGCTTGCAAATATCGTCTAAATGTTTTCTGAGTTTATCACATAATTTTCTGAACTCTGTTTTTCTATTGTACTTCAAGCAAAACTGAAATGCCATTCTTGCAATATCATGATATAAATTTTCTACGTGTGCGTTGGTTCTCAGGAGTTCTAAACACTGACAATAGGATTCCCATAAAAATTTCACCCATGGAGTTAGAATAGTACGATCCGAACGATCCTGAGCATCTTCTCCAGATACCGCACTGAAGTTTGAAATCAAAAGTTAAAAAAAAATGTTTTGACTAATAAACCTTAATCATTAATTGATAACAAATACTTCTAGTTCCAGTTTACTTTGCTTTTAGTTTCCAGTCTAGTTCCGAGGAAACTATTTGTATACTTAGATCAATTAAATAAAGTATTAAAAATTCAGAATTCTACAGGGATGTCTTTTATGTAATATTGTATTTGATAGTGTTGGCGTTTACTTGATGTAGATCCATTATAATTGAATATAAACTTAAATTCAAACACTTGCATTTATGTTTTACACTTTATGACTACATAGCATGACGCCTTTCGTTGTTACAAACGACTTCTTCAGATGCTAACAGAATAATTCTGTTCAATTATGACGAAAGGCGTCATGCTATTTAGTCAATAAAGTGTAAATCATAAGTTCAAGTGTTTGAATTTAATATATTATATTTCATCTAGTGATATAAATGAATTATTAAATAAATGAGTTAGTGTATATAACCTTGTAAGCTTATTTATATAAACTATTTGTAATCATTTAGATTGTTGATTGTTACATAAGCTAAACAATATTTAATATTTTGTTCCATCTTGAATAAAATCTTGAAAACTAAAAGAAATTGATAATTTTTTAGAGATATTTTTCATTCAATATTTTGTTTTTCTAAAACATAAAGCTGATTTATAAAAAACGAGTAATTTTTTTAATATTTCAGGCATTCATAAGTCATTATGTATTCAAAGTATCTGAATTGTGAATTAATTCTATAAAATAACTTTCATACAAAATAGTTCACATAAACTAAAATATGATAGCAGGAAACTTAATTAGATTTAATTAACAAACTTAAATTATCATAGTAAGCTTTCTTTGTTTGTAACGGGTGTTTTTTTTAGAGGTATAGAACTTTAAGTTGGCATTACTGTTGAAGATGGCGACCGATTTAACAGCTGAGAAGTAATTTATTTTCAGTTTGGTTTGGCAATTTATCACGAATAGACACACGCCTGAACAACGCTTGCAAATAGTGCAATTTTATTTCGAAAAGAATGGTTCTGTGCGGAATACGTATCGCGCACTACGTCCATTTTATCGTCGACAAAATGAAGCGCACTCCTGGTTGAATGGCTACGTCAACAAGCAAAACTGCCGCATTTGGAGTGAATATAATCCTCAAGTGTATGTCAAAACACCGTTACATCCAGAAAAACTGACTGTTTGGTGCGCTTTATAGGCTGGTGGAATCATTGGTCCCTACTTCTTCAAAAACGATGATGGCCAGAACGTTACAGTCAATGGTGATCGGTATAGAGCCATGAAAACTAACTTTTTCATTCCTGAATTGAACAACCATGATGTCCAGAAGCTGAGGTTTCAACAAGACGGCGCAATATGCCACACAGCTCGTGCCACAATCGATTTATTGAAAGACACGTTTGGTGACCGCCTAATTTCACGTTTTCGACCTGTTAATTGGTCTCAAAGATGTTGTGATTTAACACAGTTAGACTACTTTCTGCGGGGCTATGTAAAGACATTGGTCTATGCGGATAAGCCACAAACGCTTTACCATTTGGAAGACAATATTCGCCGTGTTATTGCCGATATACGGCCACAAATGTTGAAAAAAATCATCGAAAATTGGACGTCCAGATTGGGCTACATCCGAGCCAGCCGTGGCGGTCATACGCCAGAAATCATATTTAAAATATAATGCCACAAGATTATCTTTCGAATAAAAAAAACATTCTTGTCAATCGAATGATCCATCATTGGTTTATTGCAATTTAAAGTTCAATACCTCTAAAAAAAACACCCTTTATTATTCTATTGGCTGCACTGTATATTGCTTCAGTACATACAAATTTTGATACTAATAAATAATAAAGAGCTTTACATATTATGTTGGCCAATACAAACTACATAATTATAGTGCTATACAACGATTAATTGTAATTCTTATTTAAAATGAATATGGCCCAAGTAGATGAAAAAAAAAAGATATTCAATAAGTTTATCAAAATTTACCACATTGGCCTGAATAACCTCATATATAGTACTTCTTCAGCAAAGGATGAAGGATGGACAAACTAAGGCGATTAAAGAAAAATTAAACTAAGTAATGAAATATAGATCAGCAGAATAATATAGACAGATTACCACCTGTTTTAAATCAGTTGTAAATAGTTAGCAGCCTGAAAGATTTGTCAATTAAATAAATATTTAGTCTAGCTGCTTACTAGCTAATAAATTGAATGCTATACATATACGTAACTGAAATACATTTGATTTACACACAAATTTATATACCTCAATAGAATGCTTTCTGGAGTGGCCAAGTTGTCCAAATCATCTATGTCAATAACAGCTTGAGCAGATTGTTCTCTAGCATTTTCAGTCCGTTCTTCAGCCATACGCAAATATCCTCTGATTACATTTTCCAGAGAACCAACATTGACAGATTGAAATAAGTTCCGATACTGAAAAAGACCTTCTTTGGCAATGTGAGATTTCTTGAGTTCCACACATAGATCTAAGTATTTGAACATAATAGGTTCTAGAACTGATTCGGACCAATTGTATGCCCATTTTTTGTTACGGAAAACTTCTTGGAGTGTATCTAAAGCTCTAGCGGGTTTTCCAACTTCGATGAATTCTAAATTGAGAAAATACCAAATAATGAGATTAAGAGTCATATGTTACTTTGAAATGTGTGGTTAGACTCACCATTAGCCCTCTTGAGGGCGTTTTCAGGTCTCTGCCCATATCTAGCCATATTTAAAGTTTGATGAATTCTCTTTTATGACATCAAAATTAACAATAATAATATTGCAAATTTGCACATATAGATACAAGGAACTCCAATATCGTATAACTAAACTACGAATCAAAATGGAGGAAATGCGATAATTAACACCACAGAAATGTACAGCTGTCATTTCAAACACGTAGATTGTCAGGAAGCCATAGAAATATACTCTTACAGATTTGCCCTCAATGGTTTATGGATGTTTGAAGAAATGATGAGACTGTTGAGACAAAGCCTAACTCCACTTACAAGCCATGAACTTCGACTTGGCAACGCCGCATCAGCTCATTCCGGTAGACCGATCGATCTTCCAACATCGGTCTACTGCATGTTATAATTGCCTTTTCATTAAACTTTTCAGCGAAACGGTACTTTGTATAAAGAATAGTTTTAACAAAAATTGTAGATCGTACAATTATCTATAGAATTTAATGAAACACTTTTTTTTTAACAAGAACAATGTCCGAGTTATAGCGATTCAAAAATTGTTTTTATAGTATGTACACTAACAAGTTCACTTTGTCAATTAGAATTGACAATATGCTATAAATTTCATTATATTTCATTCTCAGGTGAGAGTAAGTTTAATGAATCTGTCAATTCCTTTAAACCTCTATTGAGATGTGCACAGTAATTTGGATGGTTGAATGATTCTGATATCATATTTGTAACAAGCAGTCAAATTTTCAAGTTAAGGCCATCTAGTTAATTTCAGTTGTAAAATCCATTTTAAATTATTAGGAGACAGTTTATTTTTATTTATAAAATCATTTACATGCATATCTGAATCTACTAAAATCTGATTAATTATTATTATACTCTTTAATGAGATTGAATTCTCGCTTAACTCTTGGTGAAACATAATTGAATATTAAAATAAATTAAACTCTTGGCTTAATGTTTCACGATTTATTTAACAATATGTATAGTCAACATGTGCTTACGCTCGAAACATGTTGACTATACATATTGTTAAATAAATCGTGAAACATTAAGCCAAGAGTTTAATTTATTTTAATATTATACTCTTTATTTGTGAACATTCAGATACGTTTGATGGAAAATCTAGAGTAAAAAAATGCTGTTATTCTCAAAAAAATTTATATTCCACGATTTACATATCAAAATCTTTTATAATTGGATGTTAAATTAACAAAATTACAAATTGAATCTGAGTTTTCATAGGCTTCATTCAATTTCTCACAACGTCCCTTCAATGCTCTGGTTCTTGCAGCTGGATCTTTTCTTTGAGCGTGGACTTTTTTTGATAAGTAGGGGTAAATTTGAAAAAAATACTTGGCACTGCATTTAAATTGAGTTTAACTTGAGCAGATATTGCCTTCGTTTATCCATCTGGCAAACGATGAATACCTTCTCTAATAATACACCCTCTGGAAAATGTTGGGCACAAACTACAGAATATTTTGTTGGGGTCCATGATGCCCTAGGAATATTTTTTAGCCATTAGTTCAATAGATTTTCATCCTATGGAAAACGAAATACAGAAGACTCGAGGTAAGTTTTGTAGTTCGACTTGTATCCAGGCACACAGCAATGACTTGGCATTTTTGTGCTATTATCAAGAACAAGACCTATAAGAGATTAGTTCTAAATAACTACTAAATCTAACAAAGGGTAAGTAACTCTACTTATCGCAAAAAAGGAACAATTCTAGCAAATAATGCTTTTGTTAATGTCTGAACTACTCAGTCAAAACATCAGTGATAGGAGGCTATTTATATACAATATTCAAAGATATTCCTTAGTGTGTTGCTGAAAAAAAAACACAGTAGCACTTTCTACACACTATAACATCACATAATATCACAAAAACGCGGATTTTTGTTTTTACACATGAGAATGAAAAGGTTAGGTGTTACTTCTACCTCTCCTGGTATAAAAAAGCACAACTTAAAACACAACAGATATTCCTGTTTATATACGAAAAATTGCGGGAAATTTCTTTTGCTTGTTCTCCACAACTTCAAACAATTGCACTTTTCACAACTTATTTTTGGATTTTAATGTTATTTCTCTCGTTAAATAGTGATTTATTCAGCAGCAATGAGCAGAAACCATTACAACGCCATTGCAGCATCTCTTTCTCTATTTATGGGTCTTGCTTGGATGTTGCCAGATTTCCTAGTTCATAGCTTGTAAGTAGAGTTAGGCTGTGACAGAACATACCAATAAGGAATCACAGCCTAACTCTACTACGTAAGTAGAGTTAGGCTGTAGGCTGAATTAACAATTCGTTGTTATATTTGTTATTTGATATAGAAGGTGTAGTTCGAAACGCGCCATGCGTATTTATTAAATATGAGAAAATTCTAAATATTGTTTCATTATGGATATTATTTCCACCTCTCCTGGTATAAACAAAAAAAGCACAGCGTAATACACAACATATTCGTTTTATATATGAAATTTGTATCGTACAACTAAACTACGAAAAATTTCTAATATAAATAAAGGACGGAAAATTTATTTCGCTTCTTCTTCAGAACTTCAAACAATAGTACTTTTCACAACTTATTTTTGGATTTGAATGTTATTTCTCTCTGTAAATAGCGGTTTATTCAGCAGCAATTAGCAGAAACCATTACAACACCAATATAGCATCTCTATTTCTAAGTTCTCCTTAGATGTTGCCAGATTTCCTAGTTTATGGCTTGTAAGTAGAGTTGGGCTATGTTCTGTTAGCGTCTAAAGAAGTTGGTAACTCGACGAAACGCATCACGTTATTAAACAATAAACCAAGTTCAAGTGTTGAGTGAAGTGTGAATTATTTTATACCTATCATCATACTATAAACATTGCAAGAATTCGATGTATCAAAAGTCTAATCCAAAACAACAGAACATACCTCAATCGTATGTTCTGTGTCCAAAACCATGTAATTCTTATAAGAATGGAATAAACATTGTTCAATGGCTATGGTAAATAGTGGATAGTAACGTCATATAAAATATTAAACGTCAATTGGAGTTTAAAGAGAAGAAAATGAATATAATATCCAATAATTATTTACCAGGTGATCAGAGGCTGATAGAACAAATAGTACGCGAATTAAAGTCGCAAGGAATTTTCGATCAGTTTCGAAAAGAATGTATTTCTGATGTAGACACTAAACCAGCTTACCAAAATTTGAGGCAACGGGTTGAAAGCAGCGTTTCTGGATTTCTTACAAAGCAAACATGGAATCCTGAAATGAATAAGAATCAAGTACGAGAGATGCTTCGAAAGAATATTCATGAGTAAGTAGATCTAATTTATTGCATATATTTCCCGAGCTTTAAATATTTGAATTCAACATTAGAATACTGATACCAAAACATTTTTAGTATCAGTATTCTAATACTAAATTAACTTGGAACAGTTCACAATTACTCAATCTATACATCTGTAAATCAAACTGTATATTTGCATTGATTTCAAAAATTTGTGTAACTAGTTCAAAATGCTCATCATATTTGTTTTTTGACCAATTTATTTTTTACCAAGTCTTTGAAGTATACTGTTGATACTGTCAGTCGTGCCATGTGATACTCAAAGCAATATGTCAGATTTAAATTTCTTCAAATCTTTCTGAGCTGGAAATACACTAAGATATTGTTTTGGTGATGTTAATGACCTCAAATCATTATTACCCAATATTAGTGTAAAAGAATTGCTCTGTTTATTGATATTGATTAATATTTATGTGTATTATTGTAATATTAGTAGGCAAGTTTTTACTGTTAAAAGCTAATTTTAAAATACTTTGGAAAGAAGGCATAATTTTGTTAATTTATTTACACTGAAGGTTTGTGCAGATCATCGAATATATGCTGTCTCTGATATAGATGTTTCAGAACATATTTCAATTATTTAAAAAAGTAAGTAACACATGTATAACTTCAATTTTTATTGTGTATATTTTTAGATCTGGATTTCTAGAAACAGGAGTTGAAAGAATAGTAGATCAAGTTGTGAATCCAAAAATAACTACAGTATTTCTTACCAAAGTAGAAGATGTTGTATACAAATTCCTAGGGATAGAAAAACCTATCAAGGTAGATTCCAGTGCTACAACTCCTATAAAAGTTAACAGTTTCCATGATTTACTACCTACTGATTTAGAGGCAGTATCACCAGAAATGCCTGAAGACAAAGATGTGGAAATGAAAGAAATCGAAGAAGTAAAAATGGAAGAAGAGTCTCCTACATACGAAAATTTGAATGAGAAAAAGGAGAAGTTTTCTCAAGAAGAAAATTCTGCAGATTCATCACAATCATCAGTAGTATCAGGTAATCAGCCTTTGTTGTCATTCCATGTTGATTATATTTTTTGAGTAGTTGATATATATATATTCTCTGTAGATGGTTTGATTACTTTGATTAGTAGTAGTTATGAAATTTAAAGTGTTTTTCGAATGGAATATGAAAATTAGTTCCTATTATGTTAGGTATATATTATATAATCAAAAATAAATATAATTTGAAACTTTACTTCAAAAGATCTTTCCTTGTATTTATACAATTACATTGAAGTAAATGTCTTATTCTAAAATTGTATAATTTGATCATAATTGACGTAAAAGTATATCACTTCTTAAATGAGAGTAATGTAATGAAGTTTAATATTGTTTTTTAGTTCATTAATAAACTTTGATTTAAATTGTATTTTAATTCCACTGATTTTTTTACAGCAATTAACAGTAATGATTCCAATCACAGCCAAAAACAAGATTCTCTTATGTCTTTGAATAGTTCTGAAAGCAGATTGTCTCTTGTTATCACTGAAAACACTAGCAAAGTGGAAGGAGATGACGTCTTTCTTTCTCATAAATTGGATATTGGAACTGAATATCCAGATCCTGAAAAAGAATTAGAAGATGTGATTGATTCTTGTGAGCAAATTAAAAATCAAAGTGATGCTGTAGTGCAAAAAACTTCAGGAGATATCAATTTGAAATTGAAAGATTCTATGAGTAAAAAAAGAGAAAGACAACATTCGTCTTCAGAAAAATCAAAGTCAAAAAGTGATAAGGATAGGATAAAATCTGATAAACATAAAAAAGATGAAAAAGATCATTGTAAAGAACAGCCAATTGAAAAAGAAAAATATAGGATACCAAGACTCTCAGATAAGAATAAAGCTGACAAACTAGATAAATCAAAAGAAAAGGATAAACATGACAAAGATAAAGATAAAAGATCTGATAAAGACAAAAGATCAACAAAACATTCATCAGAAAGAGATAGATCAAAAAGTGACAGTAGAAGCAGAAAGGATAGTAAAAGTGACAGGAAGGATAAAGAGAAAGATGACAAGAAAGAAAAGAGAGATTCTTCAAAAAATGAAAAATCTAAAGAAGAAAAAAAAAGTTCATCTTATTCTTCCAAACAGAAGGAAAAGAGTTCTTATAAAGAAAAAAATAAAGAAAAGGATAAGGAAACTAAGAAAATGAACGATGAAGGCAAAAATGGTAAGAGTTCTTCAAGTTCAAGCACAAGAAAAGATAGCTCAAGTTCAAAATATAAGAAAGATGAGGACAAATCTAAATCATCCAAAAGGAAAGATGATAAAAATGATAAGGATGACAAGAAAAAAAGGAAAAGTTCCAAGGATGATCATTACAGTTCAAAAGAGAAGAAAAATGGAAGAAGATCTTCAGATCGAGATTCTGATGGCCCTCCAGACAATAAACTGTTGCCCATAAGCCCACTAAAAAACTCTGAGAAATATTCTCAAGCACCAACACAAGATTCTTTCCATTCGAATTCTGAAAATTCCACAGATGAATCAGGAAATAAAGACAGGGTAGAAGACATAAATGAAGGAAATAATGACACTTTACAATTAGAAATGCAGAAATTCAAGTTACCAAAATATGCTTCTAATTTACGAGAAGCAATGAAAATAATGAAAATTAGAAAGCAAATTAAAAAATTTGAAAATACAAATAAGTTAAATTCAGTAAATACAGAGGTGAAACAGTTGTTGAAAGATATTGCAGAAATATCAAAGGATGGAAGAAAGGATAAAGTAGAAGAAACGGAGTACAATCAACAAATCCTTGGAGTGGAAAACGTGAAAGTTAATGATGGTTCTATAAAAAGTTTGTCCCTCAATATAAATGATTTTATTTCATCTTCAAATATAAGTATAGATAAATGGAATGCTCTCGAAGCCAAATACATGGGAGAAATGAGTTATACTGATTATGATTCATATGAAAGTCCATATGGAGATGATGAATTGGAGCAAATATCAAGTGAGAAAAATATTAATTCTGAAACAACTGAGGAAATATTAGAGAATGTGAAAAATGATAAGCTTGAAAACATCAAAGAAAGTATACATGATTCATCTCATAACCAATTAGAAAAATTGAATTCATCTGAAGAAGATGAAAATATGAACAATGAATATGAAGGAACAATTGATAATACTAGAAGTGTAATCGAAAGCAAAATTCAATTTGAAGAAAAAGATCTCAAAAATGGAAGTTCGTTGTCAACAGATGATATGAATGAATTGAGCCCTTCCACACAAACAGTTGTTGAATCGAAGGATTATAAGGAACTGAACTTGTTGGCAGCTCAGTCAAGACAACCTGACCCTATTTTTAGTTCAGAATTAGATGAAATTCATACTCAGTTAGAATGTCAAACAAATAAATTTAATTCATCAAAACCTACTCTGGCTGAAAAGGACAAAGAAACAAATTCAAAAAAAAATTTCATCCAATTTGAGGAATGTCATAGAAGAGCAATTGTACGTCTAGAAAAGAATTCGCTTGCAGAAGAAATGATTCAAAATAAACGAATTGGAAAGATTGTTTATCAAGATTATACGTCTGATAATTTGAACAAAGATACTACCTTGAAGTCTTTAGAGACTGAAAAAGAAAATATTCAAGTTAATAAAATCCAGACACATTCCAATTTGGAAAATGCTGTTAGACCTATGAAAAGTTTTGAGAAGAATCATGATATCAATCAAGATGCTACTAATACAAAAAAAAATGTCTTGGAAGATAGAATGTGTAGTAATACTGACCCAAAAATTTGCGAGCAGGACAATACTGATAGTCGTAATGAAGAAAATTATCAGTCAAAATCTGTAAATGAAGAAGTATTTAATACATCATATCAAAACCATAATAATGAAACATCTCCATCAGATATAAGTATTAATGAAGAACATGAAGAAGATCCTTGTCTAGGATTCGAATCTTCAGATATTGAAAGGAACTTGACCATTTTGAAGTGTTTGATCAAGAGCTTTGAAGATAATATCTGTGAATCTGTTGAGAAAATAAAAAAATTAAAATTTGATAAAGAACAAAACATTTCCCTTCATCCTAAAAAAGTTGAAATAAAAGATGAAAGTGATATTTCGAACAATAATTTGCATAATCTAGGTGAGTTTCAAAGTATTTTGAGAATATATTTCATTTTACGTATAATGTATGTGTATATCAATCAGTTCATTTATATTTGGTATCATTATGTAGACTACTCTTGACGAACTGGAAAAAGTTTAAATTGTTAAAATTTTTGTTCTGCCATTTCTTAATGATATTCATCATAATTGACTTTAAAGAAATGGTACTTTTAAACTGATATTTCAATTAGTTCAGCAATATAACCATGATTTTGTTGAACTGTAATTAATGACAGTGTAACAAGAATATCAAAATTTGATTTGAAATGGTTGTCTTGCTGTTTATATTAATTCAGTTCAACAAACTGAATTTACAGTTGCATTTCTCTTGAATTTTTAATTATTTCACTCTGAGTTCAGTTTGTTATCTAATCTAATTAACTTGTTTTTGATATATTTTTTATTTCAATTGAAATATTGTACTTTTACAGGTTATAAAAGAAAAATGATGGCTAGTGATTCAAATTGTTCAGTTGTTCCAAAGAAATTGAGAACGAATGATTTAGATAACAAAGAAATTACTGGTAAATAAGAAATACAATATAAACTTTCTCGAATAATAGCAGTATTTCAGATATTGCGTTGGAGAGTAAATTCAGTCTTCCATTAAGTCCAGCTGAAAGTGAATATGAGAAAAGAGTAGATACTCGAGTAATTAGCAAAAAAAGTAAAAGAATGCATAAGAGTGTGACTGATCCAACTGGAAAAGTCGAAGAGTGTAATGACAGTTCTACTGCCAGTAAATTCAAATCACCGCCTAAAAAGTCCAGTGGAAAGAAAAGTAGGTTTTTCAGACCATATAGACAAGCATAGGAAATTGAGAGGGTTAAAGTGTCAGTAATTTCAGTATTAGTTATTTTAATTTTTGTTCTGAGAAATTCATGGGTACATTTCTCTTTTTAGGTACTGGGCAAAGGTATTCCAGTGAAGATCTTTATAAACCAAGAATGTTTTTGAGGAGATCTAGAAGTACCAATGATTCTTGATTTATATTTGTTGATAAATGTAAATATATATATTTTTTATATAAAATTAATAAGAGTTTTTTTATGGATAGAAGTTGAAATATTTTTAAAATCAATTTTATACTTAATATAAATAAAAAGAGCCATATTTTGTATTGTCTTTTCATCAGATATATTTAGAACAACTTTATTTCATAACATGATTTATGAGGTTTTCTCTAACGTCAATATTTTTATATACGAAAGGACTGAAATATCAATTTGATATTGATTACAATTTTTCAGTAAGCAATCATAGATATATAAATTAAATCATTAATTTTTTATAGTTCAAAATAATTAATTTTGAACTTTTACCTTGATTGTTTACTGTATGTATGGAAACTCGTAAAATCTTACTAACACATGTACATATATAGGTTGAGTCACTCAGTGAATTTTTTTATTATCTTAATGCTGCCATACATGAAGAGATTTGTTAAGTTTTGTATAATATATTTAAATGGCTCATGATAGAACAAATCTTGGAAAGTTTTAACCGATGTTTCAAAAGACATCCTAACCTTTCATATTACATTTTGGGAATTTTGTATTTATTTTGATATTTCAATAAAACGATTAATGTCGAATATTTCCTAATATCCTCTACTTACTACACTGACCAATAAAATATATTTAGGTATACATAAGATTATATTTACTATTTAAAAAAATATATAAGATACATTTATATATACAAAATGTAGATATATATATATATATATATATATATATATATATATATATATATATATATATATATATATATATATATATATATATATATATATATATATATATATACCTACAGCCAATTTAGGGAGCAAATAGCTCGAAACATGTCACGACTGTTACAAAAAATTGCAGGTTTATACCGCTTCTTTTTCTATATATATATATATATATATATATATATATATATATATATATATATATATATATATATATATATATAAAGAGTATTGTTATCGACCTTACTACGTATTAAATATTGTGAATTCTTTCGGGAAGCTCTTCTTCTATTCTTTCCCACAGACCGCTTCCCGAAAGAATTCACATATATATATATATATATATATATATATATATATATATAATATGCAGTATTATAATAAGTACTAGTTCGAAACGTCCTCATGCGTATTTGTATTAAATTATGAGAAAATTCTAAATACATATATATTATATATATATTTATATATATATATATATATATATATATATATATATATATATATATATATATATATATATATATATATATATATAAATAGAAAATTCGTGACTTGAAAGTAAATTAAACATCTCTGAAAGTAGTGAACGATTTAAACTTAGGTGATTATTATAAATGTTATCGGTACTTTTATAGTTCTTGATGTGTTATATTTTTGTACAACCTTTTTTCTACCTATAGAATGTTACGAGTTTAATAGAAAATGTGATCTTATTAAATTGAATGGAAAGTATAATTTAAATTTGTTTTATGCGTGATAAAAACACTTTAATTAATTCGAGTTTTGAAATTTCTAACTTTGCGGAATATATAAAATTTTTACACCTAACCTTGTAAATCTAATTCTTCTACTTATTTTGCTTTAATTGTTCTTTATAAATTTAATACGCTGTGTCAGTTTTAAATGACACATTGAACTTGTGTTGAGAAGGAAATGAAATATCGATAACCTTTTCAATGATCAGATAAATTTAAATCGTTCACCTCTTTTAAAAATGTTGGTTTTAGCAGGAAGTGAACCGAATGAAAAATTGCTTTATTATCAGTTATGACATAGAACTGCCCTTACCCTTTATAACTATAGTAGCTTATGTAGCTAGAAATATATATATATATATATATATATATAAGTGTGAAGTTTTCTTGGGAATGAGCACAGTTTAAAATTGATGGAATAATTGTTTATTCTACATATGTTTCGGCTCTAGGCCTTTTTCAAGAATATTTTCAACAAATCTTTCGTAAAACGAGTTTTACGAAAGATTTGTGATATTGAAGTCAATTTCCAACTAACATGAACCTGTAATATTCTTGAAAAAGGCCTAGAGCCGAAACATATGTAGAATAAACAATTATTCCATCAATTTTAAACTGTGCTAATTCCCAACAAACCTTCACACTTATGTTATTAAGCAAAGCACAAAAAAACTGAATATATTTATATATATATATATATATATATATATATATATATATATATATATATATATATATATATATATATATATATATATATATATATATATATATAAAGAGTGATTAATTTAGAGGTACTTTTTTTGAATAAAAAAATAATAAAAAATAATTCATTTTATAATCTTTATTATCAAACAAAAGAACCATTCCTTACAATTATTTCTTACGGATAATTTCTTTCAAATGTCCGCGACTACGGTTAACAACGTTCATTCTGTAATTCCAATTTTCAATGACACGTATGAGTATTCCGAGTGGTATTTGGTCAATGACTTGAGTAATATTGTCCTCCAATGCCTCAATTGTAGCCGGCTTATCCATGTACACTTTGGACTTTACATAGCCCCAAAGGAAAAAGTCAAGAGGTGTGATGTCACATGATCTAGCCGCCCAATTCACTGGTCAAAAGCATGAAATGAGCTGTTCGCCGAATCCCTCTCGGTGTAAAGCCATGGTTTCACTGGCTGTATGGCAAATGGCGCCATCTTGTTGGAACCAAATTTCGTCGAGACCACAGGCTTCAATTTCTGGTATCAAAAGTCTGTTATCATGGCGCGATAACGGTCACCATTCACAGTAATGTTCCGGACGGCCTCTGTTTTGAAGAAATATTGACCGATTTCCACCGGCCCATAAACCACACCAAACAGTTGTTTTTTTCTGGGTTTAATGGCAGTTCTTGAACCTCTTCGGGTTGTTTATCACCCCAAATACGGGCATTTTGTTTATTCACGAACCCATTAAGCCAAAAATGGTGAACAATAAGTAGCTCTAAGCGTCCGAAATACATTCCTCGTAGAACGCCCATTTTCGTAAAACAGTTGAACAATTTGTAGACGCTATGCCGGGCTAAATCTTTCCATTATGAATTGTCAAACACTACTGAACAAGAATGTTACTTCAATTGACATGACGCATGCGTAATCTGCAATTAAATCCCCACCACAAAAAGTACCTCTAAATGAATCACCCTATATATTACTTGTTTTACCGCGAACAACACATATGTTGATATCGAAGAAGCATCTGTCGTTTACGCAATATATATTTTAAATACGTTGAAAGTTGGTTTTATTATTTTTAAAATTATTCCAATTTATGAAAACTCAAAATTCTGTAGTCAAATGTTCGTTCAATCAATTCTTTCGATTTAATTTGATCCTTAAATTGGCTGGAACACAACATATGAAAAATATCGCTATATCTAAATAATTTTGAGAAGTAGTTATGTGAAATTTCTTAGAATTACTGTTAAATAAACTTATAGATAATTCTGTTTATTCAGTATCGAATTAAAATGCGCGCATAATATTTTGTATGAGAGTCCCAAAGGTTATCGCAATTTCCCCCAATTCAAAATACGATTCACGTTTGGACTTAAGAAGAAAATAATCAGTTGATGTGCATCGAGGGTTTTATCGATAAATAAAACCAATATAAACCTACTGAACTATCGACAAAGTTCAGTTCGTATTCATCAGTTCTTAAGTAGTGACTAAAATGAAGGGTCTAGTGATATTCTGCTTGGTTGCAGGTTGGTTTTTATAATTTGATTTGAATTTTGATCGAATAAATTATGTGAAATGATAAAGAAAATTATATCCAGAGTCGACGATCCGGATTAATTGTGATCAATTTTTGTAATGCTATTTGATTTGTAAGCAATTTCAATAGTTTGGGTTCAAAATATATATTTCAATAAATATATCTAATGAAAAACAACATATCTTTTTTTATATAATATAATTATATAAAAATATAATTATATTATATAAAATACATAATAGTTTAATACATTTTGTATTAAATAGATTTTCATTTAAGTTTAATATATTTTGTATTAATTAGATTTTCATTTTAATGTAGATACTTATTATATAATTTGTGCATCTGTTTTTTGTGTTGAATTGGATATTTATTTTTTACAGTGAAAATTGTTTCTTTATGAATTTTTCTATCAATTTTATTGGAGGAAATTTTAAAGTTTTATCGAGATAGGTCATTTCTGAACTTTCATTTCAATTTTTTGTTTGAACTATAATGTTATTGCTGACGAAATGTTAAAATAAAATGTGACATTTTATTTTGACTTTGTTGTATCTGTGTAAGACAGTAACATCTAAAAGACTAAATAAATTATTTGCTTCTTTATCTATAAAATAATTGAACTATTGCAATATTTTAGTAATCTTATTTTGGAATGTAATTACAAGACAATCCTCATAATGAAATGATAGAAATATAATCTTTTAAAAGATAGATATATATTTATTGATGCAATTCAAATTGTAACATTCTTAGCATATATGCAAACAGATATAAAATTAGAAAAAACAAAAAGAATGAATTTTTTTGGAAATGAAAAAAAAGTTCATTAATCAATATAACAATCTTTAAATAAATAAATATTTAGTACTTACATATATTTGGACGAATAATTTTTAAATTGAACGTAAAACACAACATTAAAAACAGAACACCTAAATGTAAGCTTACACTAACTGTGTGAATAAAATTTGAAGTTTACATTTTTTACAGTACTTGTTTCCGTAAATTGCGGTAGTGGAGATGATCTCATGAAACATTTCAAGTTAAAATATGTAGAAGCCTACTTACAGCAAAGACAAGCCCTGGATCAGGTTGGCTCGAGATTGGAACAAATATGCCCAGGTTCCAAAACTAAATTAGAGGTAATGAGAACCTTTTACATAAAAAATATGTTATTCAATTTATTGAGGCACATAATAGAACAGGTCAAAAGAACTTTTATGGTTGAAAACACAATAAATATTCGATTGCAGAATAGAAGCAAATTTTCTAAGGTAGAAGGCACTGATCTCACTATCTGCTAGACAAAATAAACAAATAGAATGTACCATTAATACTGACCATCAAATTGTTTGTTCAAAATTAATGAAGAGATTGCTTCACAATGCATTTGAATTTTATTGGAAGATAATGAGGTCCAAGCATAGAACTTTGGTGAACTCTAAGGCTAATATTTTGTTTCTCAAAATATGTGTCTACCATTCTTACCATCATGGTTCACCGAAACCATTTTTCTCTTATAAGCTCAATATAAATTGTATTAATCGCCAAAAAGTAGACATTGATCACAAAAATTGTAGAATTAATTTTGTATTGCATTAGGAGGTTTCACAAATTTGTGGAAATAAATTTCCAATGAAAGTTATATTTTGGCTAGTAAATAACGATTTTTACTATCAACTGTTTTGAAGTCTTCCATAAAAATCGATATCTTGTTATAGATCGTGATTTACAGTACTTATCTTAAGACCAAATGTATAAATATTAGTTTTATATAACACATTATCGTTCTAAATAAAAATTAAATTCGGAATTTCCAAAGATCTATTTACTTTATGTATATATTTATTGCCTTTGACCTTTTGGATTGATGACGACGATATTATTGTTATGTTATCAATTGAATTGCTCATGAATTAAACTTCTTTCTTGGTGTGTTCCACGATGTTTGCAGTGAAACAGAAAAATATTGTTAGATAACATATCGGTATTTCAATAATTCTTTAGATAACCTATTCTCCAGAATAATGGTTCTCATAACATTTCATAGAAACATAGATTGATAATGATCATTTCATAGAATTGATAAATTTAAGAGGTATCTAGTTTATTGATATGACTCTATGGATTTTGTATAAACATACATGATATCAAATATGACATTTATATAGTCTCTTGAGAACAATAGAAAAATGTTCAATAAATGTGCAGTTGTAGCAATACTTACTTACACAATAATGTGGAATGATTTATGACTTATAATTAATACGCTTCATTTGAAATTATGACGAGAACGATATTCGTTTTCTTTTATCGAAATTTCAATAATGAATTATTTAGTCTAAATGGATTGCAAGATTTTTTCATTTGCTTTTGAATACATCTTGTAATTTTTTTTGAAAAATTTTGGTTATACTGCAAAAGCGCAACAAAATATCCTTTCATTTTTCTAATTTTTTGAAAATTGTTTAATTTGCAGACCGCCTTTGATGAAATGAAAACTTGCGCAGACAAAATTGATGAAACAGCAGAAACTTCTTGTTCAATTTTGAAAAATAAAGCTCCTAAATGTATAGAACCAGTCATGAAAGTGCTTAAAGATTGTATGCCCCAGCAAAGCAAAGAAGTTCCACAATTTATGCTCAATTCTCTGTTGAAAGGTGTAGACTATATCTGTAAAACCGATGGTGAACACATTTTTGGTAAGCTATTCATTTGTCAGTTTGGAAAATTAGAACAAAAAGTGTTATTGTTATAGTATTCCGAAATATAACATATATATTGAACATCTTCAGTGGAATTTGGCTTTTTAAATATACAATTGATATTGAATTGTTTCTTCGTATTTAATAAAACTCAACACTCAGTTTTTTCATATTTTTTCTGGAAAATCATTTTAACTGTTTTAGAGCTTGGAAACGTTTGTTTGCACAGACAAAATCCAATGACCTTAACGTGCAAAAGGAAATTAACCATGAGGCTTCAGACCTACCACCGTAATGGGTTAGGAGTTAATGATATTTGCAGGTAATTTGCCGTCATATTTATCAGCATAGCTGCTTTCTGCTACCTTTTATCATTCTTCTTAAAATATTTATGTGAAAAAACGGGATGAACTGCGTGTCAGATTCTACATGAATCCCCGACGTTTCGGCTCTTGTTGCGAAGCGATCTTCAGGAAGTGTGTAAAATTGATAGAAGTATGCGTCATCAATCCACCCACTCGACACAAAAACAATCAAAAGATGATAGAAATTGATTATGAATTTATAAAATTGTGTTTTATTTTCTATTTGTTGTTGAAATGGATTTATACCAACTAACGGTCATCAAGATTCAAGTTAATATTAATGCAGAAATAACGTAAAGCAGATGTTTCCAATATGTTATATCAATCATACATTTATTGATTTGTTAATGAATTTTTTTGTTATATATACGACATATTCATTCACATTCGCAATTGTACTGTAACCTTTCAAAATGTGCAATTTTTCAAAAATTTAAATTAAAATATTTCCAGCTTTATTACAATTGAAGTAATTCTCATATTGTTTGATATAAATAAAGTTAAATATTCATTTAATGTTTACTAGATTTAATAAAAAATGACGTAAATCTATTGCATACGAATTCACAGAAAGTTTCAATTTATCACACCTATGAAAATGATGTGTAATATCGATTTACCTAACAAAATTAGTAACCTAATAATTTACAGATTTAAACAAAATAAAGAATAAAACAAAAATTAGATTGACCCAACATTCAAAAATCAAACAGATTAATTTCTAATTTATAGACTACAAAATCTATGACATATACCAGACAGAAAATTCAATTCAAACAGAAACATTCGTCAGGCAAGCAATTAAATAGTTCTAAATCCCCACCTCTTGAAATTCTAAGAATGACGAGTAGCTTCTATGATTCAATGAAACAAAAAAGCACAGTGCAGCGTTGTTATTTAAATAACATTAGACGCAGACTTTATATTATTATTGCGGAAGAATGCAACACCGTATCAGATCCTGAACTAGTGAACACAATGTAAATTTTGTGACATAGTGTAGGTTTATTCAAATACATTTATTTTAAAAGGAAGGGATAAAATCTTCGAATAAAATTATCGTAATTCATCAATTTCTATACGTTCAATACTAATTGTCAAACAAACGTGCGTAAATCTAGAATTCTTTTTCGAGGTTTTCTTTTTACATTTAACTCAAAAGCAAATTATATTAATTTATTTTCAGCCTTATGAAATACATGCGACCATGTTTGAAGACCCACTTTTCATATTCTTGTGGAAGTGCTGTCACTCAAGAAGCAGTACTTGGATTGTATGACGCATTTTTGTCAAACTGTGTAGCTACAGAAAATGAAATTGCTGAAAATGAGAAGACATCTGGAACTAATTTGTAAGTACATAAATGGATAAACTTAGTCTACCTATATTTTTTCACTTTTTCCATTTTTTTAAAACTGTTCACTTTAAAATGAAGGAATATCAAAAAACCGATAGTAAAAATTATTTCATTCAACATTTTGAACTGTATTCAATTATTTTAAATTGAACTTATATAATTTTTTTTCATTTTCAAAGTGTTAAAAAATATTAAACTCCATTTTTTCGGATTTTCATGATGCCGAAAATTTGTTAGTTCAATCAAATATCAAAATGACATAAATATTTGACAAAATTTTTTTCACTCATTGAAAATAATTTTTACAGGTTGGAAGACTTTTCTTACTGAGGGAAAACTACAGAAGTGATGAATTTACTCATTTCATTGATTCTATTTATAATTTTATATGTTTAATTAAGTATATGTCCACTATATTTCTATATAAATAAAGCTGTATTAGAAAATTAACTTGATTTTTTGACCTTCTTAATTTTGTTATTTTTAGTAGTCTAACTGTACACAAATGTAGAAAACGAAAACAAAACCTTGACTTTCGAGAGTGCATATTGAGTGCGTTCCGAAAATCATCGCACTTGTTGAATGGAAATACAATACAATTGTTTTGTGCATATTAGGAACCTTCAGTGGCATACATCCAAGCAATCAAGTTTTGATGGTTTTCCAAACGCACTCAGAGCCTACCTCCAAAACGAGGCGAACATTCAATCGTGAACTAATCACGTGAGCTCCCTCTATCGAAGAAACGACATAAACTCTCTCGAGCATTGCAGATTGCCGTCTCGTGACAATATCAGTGAGAAAGTAGTTGGAATAAAACCGTAGATAAAATTTTCTATGACTTCATTCATTAATCGAGTTTTCTTGATTTCTATTGACATTTCAGTTTGTCCGAAATTTAATTTGATTGTCACAAATTTTTTAAAGAGTTTTAAAATTTTTTTCGTCATTTTTTCATAATACGTGACTATGTTCCGGAAAGACGTTGTAAGTTGATTTATTAGAATTTACATATTCATTTTCGAACTCATAATTGAAAAAAATACGTTTATAAATATGTATGAATAGTAATTATCTACTATAATAGTTTTACTGAATCTTTTTTCATGGATATTATCAATTGATTTTAGGACGAGGAGGACTTGCGCGCCGAGATTTTCAATTTGAGAAAGAACATTGCACGAGTTTGTAGTGAAAATCAGATACTGAAAGTGAAAATTCGTAAATTACATGATGAAATGATGAACAGGGATAAACAGTTAGACGAATTCCTGAACTCTAAAAGAGTAAATAGAAAAAGCTATATACAACATTACGTGCTATGTAAATTAAAGATTTATTAATCTGGAATATTGGATTTTAGGTGTTCGGAATTACTAAAGATTTGCAAGATAAAGGGGTTTCTGTTTTATTGAATCTGAAGATGAAAAATGAAAAGTTAGAACAAAGTATTTTAGAAAAAGACCTTACTATTAAAAGGCTTCAGAATACGCTACAAACTGCTAAACTCTACAATTCAAACTCGTTTTCGAAAAAATTCGCATCGAAAGGTAATATTAATGTTTGATAATTTGTTTTTCTATAAATTTAACAAATATAAACACCATTACCTGAATGAAATATATAAGCATATCCCTATAATTAAATCCCTAAGTTCAGAAAAATATTCACTACAAAAAACCCTTGATACCTTTAACATATTAACTTATACAGTAAGTTGAGACCTTTTCGAGACCTAACGAAAATTATTGAATTGGCACTAAGTGTCATAGAGACAGGGATAATACAATAAGTTTGTTTTGATTTATGAAGGAAATACTTCTAAAAATTTCAGACGTTTCCATTTATCAAACTGATAAATTCATTGAATAATTTAAAAAATTGGAAAAATATCAATAATTTCTTTGAAATGTAGAAACGACATAGAGAAACTGATTTCATCATATTTAGATAAAATATGATTAAGTTCAGACATACGTTTCAATTTGACAAGGGACAAACGTAGGTCGTGTACCAATAGAATTAGTAAAAATTTCACATAAATAAATGCCGTTTCTACACGTTTCCATTTATCAAACTGATAAATTCATTGAATAATTTAAAAAATTGGAAAAATATCAATAATTTCTTTGAAATGTAGAAACGACATAGAGAAACTGATTTCATCATATTTAGATAAAATATGATTAAGTTCAGACATACGTTTCAATTTGACAAGGGACAAACGTAGGTCGTGTACCAATAGAATTAGTAAAAATTTCACATAAATAAATGCCGTTTCTACTTGAAACTGTTTTAGATTAAGAAATGGAATATAGCTTGCAGCTATTGATGAATGAAAATGAATTCGCTTATGAATTTTTTTGTGTCCATTTCTGTATGCGTTTGTTATATGTATGTTCGTATGTAATTTACTTCATGTTATATGTAACTACGTACAATCAAATCAATCTCACTTTTAATGAAGGGATTCTTTATCTCTGTATCACAAATACAACCTACCTCTTTTATGCTGTTTGTAAACATGAGGCACTTTTAATGTTGTTATTAAAATGAATTTCACATATTTTCAGGTATAGGATGTACGTTGATAACTGATAATAAATTAGAATGTCATAAAAAAGGAAATATTAACACGAAGATTGAATTACGTATGCCAAGTTTTGATATAGACCGCTTGAAAGAAATGGAGGGGAATTTAAAATCCGAAGAGGAACTGACCGTCAACGGTCTGAAGTTGAACTCTTCCAAATCGCGATTGTTATTAGATATGAATTTCGACTTGAACCAGGCCATAGAGCCTTCGTATTACTCTGATTCGAAACACAGACGAACACCGTCGTTTTATTCAGAAGCAAGATACTCAAGGTGAAGTAAAAGCTTTCTTTTATTAAGCAATTTCTTGTCTAATAAAATGTCTATGTCTCAT
The DNA here is from genome assembly GCA_030704895.1 of Henosepilachna vigintioctopunctata. Classification (NCBI taxonomy): domain Eukaryota; kingdom Metazoa; phylum Arthropoda; class Insecta; order Coleoptera; family Coccinellidae; genus Henosepilachna; species Henosepilachna vigintioctopunctata. The sequence continues at coordinate 2,369,563 of JARQZJ010000126.1, forward strand.
TCTTCTACCTTACCTTGATCTATTGCTATCAGTTTCTGTCTAATTTTAGGATTTTTCGCAGTAAATTTCATTCAAAATTCCATTTTATTTGGATTTTCTTTTCGGGAATTGTTTCAACAGAAAACGATTGTCAATAGTTGGTAACCAAAAATGTCTTTGTTCTTCTATCCCTTCTTTATCAGCTTCAAATGACTTTTTTAATAATTTTAATAAGTCTTTCAAAATAATTTTTGTGTTGTGCTAGATCGTTGAATTTAATTTTGATGAGGTACATTTTTAATCTACGGAATAGGGTAGTAGAGCTACTTAGTGAATCAAATTTCATTTAAAATCTGGTTGGTTTTCAGCCAATCGGCTTCCTATCAACTGGGTAGAAGAGATTCGCAATCAAGTTACACCATCGAGAAGCACGAAATGTCCAGAAGTAATTTACACATCGGCATACCTGCCGAAGAAGATGTTCGAAGCGATAATTTCAGATGCGAACAGAAGCAACTGAGGGAAAGAGGACAACTCAGTTCTTCCTTTAGATCGATCGCACGTAGCGTCGAGAGGTTGATGTCACAAGATAGCATAGGTGTATCTATTAATAATAAAATATCAGAAGATAAATCGATGCAGTTTCCAATGGGTGAGAAAGTGCCCCCCTTTTATTAAATATACGGAATTTCGAAATTTTTGTATGATATTTTTGGAGTCATATTTTGCTTCTTTTTTGTTAGAAATAGTGGAAGTATTCTCTCTTACCAACTCTTTTTTATTGGCGAAGGGGTCCAATTGTCAGTACCTTTTTTGCAGCAGCCTTTTGATATCTACTCATGGACATCTGTCTCGGTTTTTTGCACTTAGGCACCAATTTGTGTCTGGTGCCTCTTCGATATCGCCATGAATCTTTTGGCAGGTCGCCTGAAACTTATTTTTTCAGATCGTGGTTTCGATTATATGTTGCGTTATATCTACCTTGTTTCATTTTGTCTGGCGATATGGCCAATCATAGATTACTTTTATATTTGTTAGAAATAGTAGAAGTCTTCAGTCTTAACAAATTTTTTTTATTGCCGAAGGGGTCCAATTGTCAGTACCTTTTTCCGCAGCAGCCTTTTGATATCTATTCATGGACATGTGTCTCGGTTTTTTGCACTTAGGCACCAATTTGTGTATGGTGCCTCTTTGATTTCGCCATGAATCTTTTGGCAGGTCGCCTGAAACTTCTTTTTTCAGATCGTGGTTTCGACTATATGTGCGTTATATTTACCGTGTACCATCGCTTGTCTGGTGATATGGCCAATCATAGATTGCTTTTATTTTTTTCAGAAATAGTACATGTCCTCAGTCTTAACAACTCTTTTTTTATTGCCGATAGGGTCCAATTGTCAGTACCTTTTGCCACCGCATTCTTTTGATATCTACTCATGGACTTGTATCATTTGTCTGGCGATATGGCAAACAGAAGCTCATTTTGCTGATTGATCACTTCTGATCAATCAGCAACATCAAAACTTGTTTCAAAACATCAAAACTTGTCAGAAAAGAGTCTTTTAACTCTGTTTATCGACGAGTTTACTCATTGCGAATGCGACCACGAAAAGTAATGCCAAGGATAAGTCTCATTGAGTGTCGACTTGATCTGAGTTTCTTTGTTGTTCTAATTCATTTTATTCATTCACTTTTTTTATTTACAATATATGCCTCACAGTTTGTATGAACCCAATTAAAATGTATAATGAAATATAAAACGAAATGAAGTTTTTAATATTTATTATTTGGCTTTGGTGTTTGCATTATATTTTTTCAGAACGATCTGATGGTACTCAGAAAACTAACACACCTTTAGATCAACGAAATGCTGAACCAGTGGACTCGCTGATGGATCTTATTCATAACCCCAAATTTAGGAGGGATATAGAAATTTTGAGCATAGATTTCCTCCAACTATACTGAGAGATATGCAGGTGAAATTTATCGATATTTTTAAGGAAAAATTGCAGAGGTCTCTGATTTATTCTACTTTCGAATAAATCTATTGAATATAAATTAAATCATACCAAAGTATGAATATATATAAAAATATATATGAAGAATAAATGATAGAAAAAATATAGAAACATAAAAATTAATAAAAACATGAAGAAAACCAGAGAATTAATTAATATAAACATCTTTCGTCTTTTATAATGCTAAATTTTGAATTATGAAAGTTGATTCAAAATTAGGTAATGTTCTCGTTAAGTTCTTCTTCTTTCTCGTAATCTTATATATTTTAATTTTTCACACTGGATAAACATCTTTAAGACGATTAATTGTCACATTAATGAAGTTTTATTATTTTATCGAATTTTTTTGTATACCTCATAAATGATTTGTAACAGAGAATTTTTTAAGAAGATGAACAGTTGTTGTATATGATGAAAATAAAAATATTATATTATCATTTTTTTTGTGAAACGGAGGTTTCTCTTTAAATTTAGTTCTTTTATATATCAACAAGTTTGTACAATATTGAGAAAAATTCTGAAAACCATACGGTTAATTTTCTTTTCCATCGGTCAACAATGAAGAAATTTTTTTCTTATCTATACTAAGTAATGACGCCTTATTTTCCTGCAGTTGAAAACTCAAAAACAGAAAATGAAATATCTGAAATCAGAATTTTCAAAAAATTCATTTTAATATACTATGCTGTTCGAATTAATTGGGACAAACATTTTTTTTCTTCGTTTGAGTTACTGTAGTAAGTATGTGAGTACCAGGGTGGCCCAAACACCCTCACACCTGCTTGTTTACTACCTGAGGTGACGTGAGGGTTCGACCTTGACCATCATTTACATTCTGACCGGTTTAACCTCGCCAGAAATTCATTTGTGAGCCTATCGGTGCGACAGTTGGTGGTTTAAATTTTGATACGTGCTGTATTGTCTTGTCCAAAGATGGATATCACTCCGAGGAAGCGTTCCAAAATTATCGCGCTTAAGGAACACACATCAATGACTGTAAGAGATATAGCTGAAGCTGTTGGTGTGGGAAAGTCCACCGTTTCGAAAATTTTAAAAACATTTGAAGAAAGTGGCTTATCGTCTCCAAAAAGAAGTGGAAACTGTTTCCGCAAACGCAAAACTACTCCAAGAACAGAAAAAATGTTGATAAGAAATAGCAAAATTAATCCGAGAAAGACAAGCACTGATCTTCGAAAGGATTTAATGGTTTCTGGTGTGGAGGTGAGCACCTCAAATGTGCGAAAACGACTACTGGAGGTTGGCCGTAAGGCAAGAAGACAAAGAAGAAAGCAACTGCTTACCCAGAAAATGATGAAGAAACGTTTGGCATGGGCTGAGAAGTACCGTGCCTGGACTGTGGACGACTGGAAGAAGGTGGTTTTTAGTGATGAGACACATTTGTTTGTTAAAGGGTACAAATCAAGTGTTGTTAGACGAAGTGATGGGGAAACTTTGCGAACTGATCACATCCAGCAAACAGTAAAACTTCCTTCGAAACAAAAGTTTTGGTGTTTTTTCACAACCAATGGCGCTGGACGATTAGCTCCTATAACAGGGATGATGAATTCAGTGAAATATTTTGAAATATTGCGCACAAGGATTGTCCCTTTCATGGAAACGTTTGATGGAACATTTCAGCACGACCTGGCTCCCTGCCACAATTCCAAACAAGTGCAGGCCTTTATACGTGAGAATGAAATAAAAGTACTCGATTGGCCGGAGAATTCACCTGATCTCAATCCCATTCAGAATTTATGGAATATTTTAAAGAAACGACTGGCAAAAATGGATTGCACTACAAAAGAAAAAAATCATTATAAGTGCAATTCAGGTGTGGTTTGATGATGACGAATTGAAGAAAATCTTCGATGCGCTTGTGGAATCGATTCCTAGACGAGTTCAATAAGTTATTTCTCCTTATAAGAGGACATACTTCATATTAGTATGAAGAATTTACGATATTTCGTATGTATTTGAAAGGTAAGATTTTACGAAAACATTGTTTTTTATCCTTTGTCCCTATTAATTCGAACAGCATAGTAGTAATGTTATAATTATTCCATCTTGAAATATTGTCAAAATCTTTGTGAAAGGAATTTCATTTCAATCTAGAAGAACGCGTATTTTAGGTCCAGGATCAATCGGATTTAGAAGCTGCTAGTATCAGCGAAAAGACAGATAAAATGGAAAAAACCGAAATAAACCCGGATCAAAAAGAGTCGCGATCCCCCGAAGGTGATTCGCCCCCTCACGAGGAGATTAAACAGCTCCAAGTTCACCTGATGGACATGATAAGCCAAGTCGATAGCCTGAAGAGTACGATATCCAAAATGAAAGTGGATCAGCAGAAGACCGAACACGACCTGAAATCCAAAGAGTGAGATTTTCGAGTTTGAAAGTTCGCACGTCGAGATTTTAACGGTTTATTTTTACAGCGAAAACATCGATAAATTGGCCAAAGAAATCGAGCAACTGAGGGAATTCAAGTCTTTATCCGTTATGGGTATAAATAAATATTCGAGTACCGCAGTGATGAATATGGAACCCGCCGAAAAGGACACCAACGAATTGAACATTTGCGAAAGTTTGCAGAAGGCAACGGAGTAAGAATCTTCTTTTATGATAATTAAAATCTTTTATTCGTTTTAAATGGCAACAGGGCAGTTCGAAACATCTCAAATTCAACAATTCGAATTATAGGCGGCTTTGGACGGCCTCAAGCAGTATTGTCAAACGTAGCCAAAATCCTGAAATTCAATGACAAAAAATCGTGACATTCAATGATAACTAAAAATCATGAAAAATAGTTTATTACTTTTAATTTTAGTAGACCAGGGAATGATACAAAATATAATATAATAATATTACCAAAACAAAACGAACTATGCTTGTTGAACCACCGCGCTAATTTTCGTGTCCTAATAGCCTAATTTAACTCATATGCGATGTTTTATCGTTAGAAATTTCTCTGAGATCGCAAGATTTACTACCATAATCGTGAAATCGGGTAATCTTAGGAATAATCGTGAGATCTGGCATAGAGCAGACATTGAACATTGAGCAACGTTGCCAGAATGCTCTGATTTTCAGCCCTCTGAGTCCCATAGGAGTTGGAGTTTTTGAGTATTTGCTTAATCAATTAATCAACAAAATGGTTCAGATAATTTAAATTTTGTTTCTAACTGTAATCTTGTGAGAGCTTTTCAATACTTGAGAGTGATTGAAAAGTTACAATTATTTATAAATAAATGAATTGAATTAGCAAAATAATTTTATCGATTTATTTATAACGTTCCTTAAAAATGTTTTCGGTGATATTTAACATTGTATCGAATTTTACAGGACCAACTTGAAGAAAATCGCTGGAAAAATCAAAGACCTGAAAACGTCCAAGTCGAAATCGTCCGTTCAGTCATTGGAAAAATCTTCGAAAACCTCAACGAAACGTCCCAAAATTGAAAAACGGAAGAGCGTCGAAAAAAAAGCTTCGGAAGTAAGTGAAAGTTCAACGAAATTTTTATTCAATATTATCTTTGTTTTGTGTTTTTGTATTGCTTTGTGTAAAAGTAGACGTATTCGCGAAGCTGTTATCAATTTTAAAAATTCCGATCATGCTATCAACATTTTAAAATTATTGATCGTATCTGTGCCGATTTATAATTTTTGTAATATTTAGAAAAACAACTTTAATAAACAAATGTTCAAGTGTAGAGCTTTTTTCGAATACATTGTTAGGGAATACGAGTGCAAAATATTACAAATATACCAAACATAAGTCAAATAACAACATAACATCGAAAACAATATTCAGTTTCAAAAAAATAAATAAATATTTTACGTGTTTTGATTCATCTCCTTCAATTCTCAAATATAAAATTCATTGTTTTTATTTAGTTGTTTCTCAAATAAAAATATGTGAGAGAATTTTTTTTCAAGTAGAAGGGGGGCATAAGAAACCTTTATATATATGGATATTCTGAATTATATGAACTTAAATCTTCTTAGGAGGTACAAATTATTAAGAAAAATTGCTGTCACTTCAATATTTTTTTCAAGTAGAAGGGGGGCATAAGAAACTCTTATTTATATGTATATTTTGAATTATTTGAACTTAAAACTTTTTTGGTGGTACAAATTATAAAGGGAAATTACTATCATTTCAAAGAAGCCCTCTTGATAAAGAAATTGACGTTAAAATTTTCAAATGAAAAAATTTAAAAAAGTGTTTTCTGTATCAATTTCTCAAAATGTTTGTCTTGATGGGACGCTTTTATATCATCATTAAACAATAAAAAATGAAATTAATAAACACGGAACCGAAGAAAAACAGCTGTGAAAAAATCTGAAAAAAGTGAAAAAAAATATATATATATATACCTAGTTAATGAGATTTTCACATTTCATTTGTACGAAGAAACATTTGAAATTTTAACAAACATATAAAAACATACTTCGCAACTAAAATATAGATGTAAAATTATAAATGTATCAAGAAAATCAAATAGCCCCCCCATAATTGAACCCTAAAGTTATTAAATGTGTGTTTTCAACTAATAACTCCACATTTTACCTAGATGAAGGAAATACCACAAAATGTATTTAATAGTTTTTCTTATTATTATTTATTTGACTTATTGAATAAATGGCTAATAAAACTGGCTGATATTGCACAAACCAAATCAAACCACCCTTTTTAGAAAATAAATGAAAAAATTAAGAATAATAATAAATGAGGGTAAAATAATAATAAATGGGGGTAAAATAATAAATAACTTCATCCTAAGACAGCTGTTACGATCTCATTAAATCTAATTGAATTTTTATGTTTTATTTGAGGGGGTTCAAGTTTTCTTTATCGCTCATTGCTATTTCTCTTTCCAGAAGAAAGTGCTGAAACCCTATGACCCGAAAAACGTCTTCGGAATTGGCAGTGGAGATGTAGACGTGCCTTTTTTTAGATTTGGTATGGGTCAATCGTCTCACGTATCAGAAAAAACAACCAAAAACGAATTCGATGAATTAGATTAACAATTTCGTGGATTTTTTTCTAAACATTTTGCTAGTATTGTATTTGTCTAGATGTTCTGTTTTTGTGAATTTTTAGTATTGAGGTGAATTATTAAATCCATATAAATATATGATAAAAACTCTATCAATAATTTTTCAATAAAATCAATTTTTTCAGGAATGAATTATACTTTCAGGGAGATGTTAATTTATTATTATATAATACAGAGAGCACAAATAGACTTAAATCTCAATAGGGTTTGATGAAAGTCTTCATGCAGCGCAAGGTTTGGTGATGGCAGCTTCAAAGAGGTTGCTGAAGCTCTTCTTGGTTACGTCATGTTTGCAGTTCTTGTTTACTTGTCCCAAAAGGCAGTCCTTGTGTTTGACCAATTCACTATAGAAAAAAACCTTGATTACTAAACTCCAAAAATACTTTGGATTTTAAAATGAATTGGAACCAATTGAATTGACTCATTTGGTATCATTTGATTATTTTTTATTATTTCATCTGTTTTTTCTTTTATGATTCAAAAATCTAAAGTATTGAAGTTAAAAGATGAAGAAAATTGTTTTTGTTTTATATTCGAAGAGGAAAAATTTTATTTCATTTCACAACAGTAATGAATTCATTTCGATTACAAAAATGAAGTGTTATTTAGTTGAACTTCTCTAAGTAAATGAAAGTGAATCCAAAGTAAATACTGAATCGAAGCGTTATACGTGTACGCAAATTATCCGTTTCATTGAAGTACTCTTTGGTAAACCACATTTTTTGGTTTTTAGTCTGACATTAACACAAACAAAGCGGATGGTTTCCCAACTCGTGAACACGCAATGTATAACTGCCCTTGTGAAAAACAATGATTTTCTAAATTTATCCCGCAAACACTAAGCGATTGGCCTTGCGACTTGTAATTGTCATTGCGAACGCAAAGCGAACTGGAAATTGCAATCGTTTGAAGTCAAACGGAAGATCAGTCGGAATCATTGGTATTCGAGGAATACATACATTTTCACCTACTCACTTTCCTTTAATAATGGTTGCCTCAATCAAATTCGTCTTTTTACCGAAAGTCGAGTACCGTTGCAAAGTCGCGGTGGATTCAAATTACGCAATATCATAATAACTGTACCAACTTTGAGTTGCAAGTTATGAGGTGGTATTCCTGGTAACTCCAGAGAGTTCAAAAACTCCGTTGGATAATTTACTACATCATCGGGTTTTGTCATGGAATCAACGGATTTGTATGTCACCAAATCGCCAGCAATTTTTGTTTGAATAGTGAAATTCAGTGCGTGTACATCATTATTCTTTGCGGCAAGAATTGCTCGTTGACTTAACCAAGCATAATTCTGATAATTTTCACTAATGCCTGGAAAAACATTTTCAATAAGAGCTAATTGAGTGTCTACAAATCGGCAAAAGTCGTTGGTAAGAGTAATTAATCCAGATGTCGCATCAACTGGGACTTTTCCATTTCCAACAGCTAACAATTGTTTGGAAAATTGTGCAGCACTTTGATCATTTTGAAGTTGAACTCTCATATTAGTGGTTACCGATAATGTTTTTACGTTATTCCATAAACGTGATGCCTTCAGGCAAGCATTCAATTCATCTGCAGGCGTTCCACGGGGAATAACTGACAACGTCTGCCTGAAATCGCCTGCCAACAATATCATCAAGCCGCCAAAGATGTTGTCGGATTTTTTCACAATTTCACAGTGAACACAATACCGGTTTGTCACATGAAATCAAGTGAGCAGAGAACAATGAGTAGCTGTCAAACAATGTATCACGCACCGGCGCCATCTACTTAAAATATTGGTTTGTAGTACATGCTATGTATCAGAGATGGCGGTGTATGTGAAAAATGATTTTCCCGCTTTTCTGTTGCTATAAAACTATATTTTCTTTGCTATAAACCTCACTGAGCCCGTGACCTTTCCAACGAATACAAAACCGTGGAAATAGGTTCGTGCGTTCTGGAGTTATAGCGTCAGGAAGGAAAACCCGACTTATTTTTATATAGTAGATTAACAACTATCTTTAATATCGTACCAGATGACAACTTACCTGCAGACTTCGGTTTTCAAGTTCTTGACGTTTTCGATGTGCTTGAATTTCTCTTCAATTCCAGATACGCAACTTTTCAATTTTTCTACATCAACAGCAGCGCATTTGTTGCTCAATTCTGAAAATAAATATCACAATAGGTAAAAATATTCGATGAAAACATTTTTGTGTTGAAAGTAATAGTGGCGGAGCCTCCCACAGTGGAAACATAACCTCAAATTATTGCATTATATTTCAATGAAGAAATAGGGCAATTTTCGAGAGAAAAATTTTTCATTTTTGATGAAATAGTTGCTCTAGTTGATAAAAAATATGAGAATGATAAATTAATTTTCAACAAGAACCTTACCGATTTCAAATTTGTAAAATTGTTTTCATAAATGACACGGAGGTTTCGTTTTTCACTTGGTGAAACATTATGTTAAAAACTATGAAATTAAAAATTAACACACTTGACTTAAGTTTCACTGAATATATAAAAAGCTCTACATAATGTATACTCGTCGTTGTATACTCTTGATAATGGGTTAACCACCCGAAACATATGTAGAGTTAATTTTTAATTTTATAGTTTTTAAAATTGTTTTCGTTGTATAAGCAGATGATTTTGAATTATTGACTTGAGAGTATATTAAAGAAATATAGTTCATTATTGAAAAACTCTTTAAAATTTTCTTTAGGAGTCGATATATTTCTTACCTACAACGTCTCTAACTTTGGAGTTACAAAGGTATTCACTGGTGGAGACGATTGAGTTGATGATGAGTTTGGGGACGTCGTGGTATTTAGCTTCCAAACATTCCTCGAATACTTTTTCAATTGGTTTAATGCATTTCTTGAATTCAGCGTTCATACTATCACAAATAATGTCGTCAGATTTGGATGCCTTTGCACATTCTAAGGATTTAAGGGCAGCATCCTACAATAGAGAAATATCTGGTCAGAATTTAAACAATAACAAAAAATAAGAAACATAATAACATATCTTTCTAATATTTCTTTTGGTGATTTTTAAACAGTAACTACAAGATTGTGAAGCCTTCATTCTATAGTATTGCTATTATTGTGCTAAGGAGAAGACATCGAAGGAAAGGGTTGAAACTAAAACATGCTTCTTGCTCATTTCTCAATTTCTACGCCCTATGATTGTATTTCGGCGACAGTTTCTCTAAGTGCTATTATTCAGAGATCAAGTCGCTCTGTACATTCATATGCAACCTCATTTTTCTATATGTTTCTAGAAGTTTTACACTCATGGCCTTGAAGTTCACCAGACCTCAAGCCCATTGAGAATCTTTGGAAGTTAAAAGAAATATCTTACGAAATTGTAATGATCAAGCTTTGGTTGATCTAACTTTTAATAAGAGTGTGACAAAGAAACGAAACAATCAAAGAAAGTTGCTTGAAATCCATCGAAAACACGTTTACATTTGTTTTCTATGCACTACACTTCCCTTGATGATACTGAAATGCAACAAAAGTAATTGCTTTGAACAAGGTGGGATAAATTGAAAAAGTGTATAAGTGCAATAAGAAACTATGCTATACATCTAGTTCATTGATTTTCTGAGAGTATTGTTCAATCTAAGGACTTTCAAAATATGATTTCTTCAAATACTATTCCCAGAAAGATATTTTCATGTTTTATTTGTATATATATGAAGAAATAGGTGGGCGTTGACTAATTACTTCACTCTAAGGACTTGAATACACTTCGAGTTTTGATGAGGCCTATTTAGAACAGAACGCCTGATTGTAGTTCGTTCGAGTAGGTCGCCTGACATCTATTTTTCATTATTACTGAATACTGAGCTCGGATTCTTCTTCTTCAGTTTGATAACGACCTCTTAAACGTTTGAAAAGTGTATTTTATTATTTTTCATCATCGAATAGTTTTGTAATATTTTTTGAAATTCGTTGTTTTATATTGAGTGTATAATGTTTATTTTATGTTGAAGTACTTACATAAACTCTAGTTCCGTTGGTTTTGCAGATAGCTACTTCGATTTGATTGCTCACATCCTTCAAACCATCTTTGATGAGATCTTCAATTTCTTCACTTGAATCGCTGTCTTTTCCAGAGTAGGATTTGATTTTATTGACAAGTTCATTCATGTCAATTTTCCTAGAGTAGGAAACTGGAAAAACAGGCAAATGTAGAATATTTCATATAAATAAGCAGAGGAGACACGGCCAAAAGGAAACGTTGTGTATTTTAGAATAAATTTTGAATGTATTGTATGGAATATCATCAAATTATCTTTGATTATTGTCCAAATTGAAGTTTATAGTGCAGTAACAGTAGAAATACTTTCTTTTTCAATAATATAAGTATATATGATATAAAATGTGATATTATGTTCACACAAAAAATATAATGTTTGCTTTATTATTACTTCGTTTTATAAGTTTTATTACTCTTTTAATAAATCTTTTCATAGAAGATGTTGTTTAAGAAAACATATTGGCCTCTTAATTATATTTTGAGAATGATTTCTCGCACAAGCCTTTCTGAAACATTTTTTCAATGCAAGGGATAATCAAAAATATAATAAATGATCCGGAGGTTTCCTTATCTCTTTGTGAAACATTATTTTAAAAACAATAAAATAAAAATTAACACTCTTGACTTAAGTGTCACTGAATATATTGAACTCTACATATGTTTCGGGTGGAATATTGTATACTCTTGATAATGGGTTAACCACCCGAAACATATATAGAGCTTTTGATATTTTCAGTGAAACTTAAGTCAAGTGTGTTAATATTCAATTTATTGTTTTTAAAATATAAAGCTGAATTCCAGAAATTATTCAATAACTCGTCGTATTCTTCGGGGTACCTCCCCATTATCAAGAGTTTGATACAACAGGCAATATCAGCCTTAGATACCTCAATTTTGTTGTATTGTGGTAAGTTTGTAATTCGAAAACAGTGTCTTCATTTACAAGTAGAAAATTTGAATGAAGGAATAAGTTGATTTAATTGAATAGATTGAAATTATTGTAATGGGTGATTTTTTAAGAGTTAAGTTTTTCAGGTTGACGGTACTGGTTGGTAATGGCATCCAAACGTCATCTGTTAAGGTGAAAAGTTCTCAGTATACTCTGCCATTTCATCATGGAGAGACTCACAAACGAGCAACGATTGAAAATTGTTGAAATTTACTATCAAATATCGTGCTATGTGAAAAATGTGTATCGTTAGTTACGACCATATTATGGTCGTCATAATCGACCTGGTGAATCAAAAATTCGTGCTGTTATTGCCAAATTTCGCACCAAGTTTACTTTTTGGACATTAAACCATTGTCTCGCATGCGTACAGTGCGTACTGAAGAGAATATTGCAGCCGTAGCGTACAGTGTTAATGAGGATCGTGAAATGTCAATTCGTTGCCGTTCTCAGCAATTGGGCATGTGTTATTCAACCACATGGAAAATCTTACGTGTTGATTTGGGTTTGAAAGTCTATAAAATTCAACTTCTGCAAGAATTGAAGCCGACTGATCTACCACAACGTCTAATTTTTGGTGAATGGGCCTTAGAACAGATTAATGAAAATCCTCTGTTTTATCGAAAAATTGCGTTGAAGCTCATTTCTGGCCTAACGGATATGTACATAAACAAAACTGTCGCATCTGGAGTGATGAACAGCCACATGCCATACAAGAATTACCGATGCATCCCGAAAAAATGACAGTTTGGTGTGGTTTATGGGCTGGTGGCACCATCGGTCCATTTTTCTTTAAAGACGACCGTGGAAGAAAAGTAACCGTCAAAGGCGAACGATATCAAGCCATGATACGCAACTTTTTTTTTTTACGCAGTTGGCCGAGTTGAACTTGGTTGACATGTGGTTTCATCAAGATGGTGCCACATACCACACAGCTCGTGAAACAATGGTCATGTTGAAGAATGAATTTGGTGAGCAGCTTTTATCTCAAAAAGGCCCTGTGAATTGGCCGCCAAGATCATGCCTCTGGATTATTTCTTGTGGGGTTATGTAGAGTCGTTAGGGTATGTGGACAAGCCGAACACGATTGAAGACTTACAGAATAACATAATACGCGTAATTCGTGGGATACAGGCCGAAATGCTCGAAAAAGTGACGCAAACTTGGACCTTCCGAATGGACCATTTGATATGAAGCCGCGGACAACATTTACATGAAGTTATCTTTAAAATGTAAATGGCAAAGGCCAAGTTATCAATTTCAATAAAATTTTGAATATATGATGCGAACTGAGTGTTTTATTCGAATAAAAAAAACTACCCTTAAAAAATCATCCTTTAGTATAATTTTTAATTTGCTTACTGTAACAATAAGAAATACATTTAAAAACTTTTTGAGGGTTGTGGATCGATTGAAATTTATTGTAATCATCATTGAAATCTTTAAAAAAGGGAAATTGTTACTGATTTTATCGAATGGCAAATTGAATATTTGATTTAAAAAAGAAACTCACCTGCGAAGACAGCTACAAGGACCAACAAGAATTTCATTTTGACGTGCGAGATTCAGATACTCTGCCCGATTACAGGATCGAAGTTTACCTTTTATATTCCCTACAATCAATTGGAAAAAGCGATAAGTATTTAATAAATAATTAATGAAATGGTAAACAGAATTATATGAGATAACCTTTTTACTTTTGACAATATTCTGGAAATTATTCTATCAAGCTACACGAGAAGTAAAGGTTGATAGTTCAACAGTAATTAAATAAAATTATCGTAGCGCATTTTGTTATGAATTTTGTATTTGGTTGAATCTAAAGAAATGAATTTTATTAACCTTAAAAATTCTAAACACTCACCTCTCCCTTATACACAAACATTTTTTTTGTAATAACCTTTATTTGAAGATAAAATGTTCAAAATAAACTTCACCATTTCATATTTTGAAATTATTCCAATGAGAAGACAGATTGATTTTAAAATGATGAATTTTTGGTGATTATCTTTCAATTTATTTTCTTTAAATGGGGTTGTAATTTTATACTCATGTAAAACTAGATATTACAGCGAATTTTTGGAGTTTAGAGTAAATCTAAATAGGATATCAAAAAATTTACTGCAGGAAAATGAATTTGAATAATGTATAAAATGCTGTGGTAAGTATTTAAATTATGAATTCTATGGAAAACTAAGTTTTTCTTCATCATTAACTATGCCATGTGAAACTAGTTTTCTCTGAAATTTACTAAAGTTACATAAGTAACCGAAACGTCGTCTGAAATCAATCTCTGAGTTACTAGCGGTAAGAATTTTTGATTTCTTTATAATTTCATTTCCCTTCTTTCCATTAATTTATTTATTCATTTTGTCATATTGTGTTAATATTTCTTCTCTTCCGTTATTCAATTCATCTTCATCTTATTACTCTTCAATTTTTAACACTATTGGCTTTCGTTCAGGCTTTACATTTCAATGTCTTGTTTGTTGTTAAAACAAACGTTTTCATTTAATATTTTCATTTCTATTTTATTTTTTAACTTAGTTTAGGAAAAACATTATTCCATTGTAAAAGCTAATAGGATTTTATGTATTTCATTGGTGAAATTCGAATTTTTATATTCGTTTTTAGTCGTACCTAACGTTTAATCTTAAAACTAACTAATATTTATATTTGAGGATTTTTCCTATTTGAATATAATGTAATTTGAATTTTATGTGAACAGAGGCTTACCAGAATGTTACAAACACCAGCTGATTGCAGTTGAGAATGTAAAACTAACTCAATTTATCAATATCGTCTAGTCGTTCTTCAACGGATGAGAATGTTTACTTGAGCTATTATTCAATCAAGATTGAATTGAGATCCTCTTTGGTCAATAAAATTCTAATTGAAAGTGAATTGTCCTTGTGCAAATTACTGTACAATGAAAACTTGTCAAAGTTCTACACATAAACGAAAAAATAATATAATAATATACTTATTTAGCAGAATTACTACATCATATTACAAAATACGGTAATAACTATTTAATTGAAAAACTTGAAATAATGAAAAGTAAAATACTGTGAATTATGTAAAGTACCAATATAAATAACATAATATAGTAGAACGACAAAAACGTTATACCTACTTAGCACCTAACTAATATTACATGATGAACAACAATTAGAGTACTAGCAGAAACAAAGCCCAATTGAATTAAAGTGACTTTAAACTGTATTGCATTTGGTCAAGATGAACGTTTTCAAAAGCCTTTTGAATACTTTCAAACTTTCAGGTTTTTATATGTGCAGAAAGTCCATTAAATTCAATTAAACCTTTATACAAAATAGGTTTTAGCTTTTGTGTAGTGTTACATTTTCCAAGGATAAAGTTGTTTTGAATCTCGTATTATGATTATGTACATCTTTAAATAATCGAACTCTATCACTAATGTAGGTTGGTAACATATTTCTTTGCAGTTTAAAAATGAACACTTATACATTAAACAAAGCCCTTTGGCTAACAGATAACATATTTCACACATAAAGCATGGATTTGACAGGTGTATATCTATAACATTTCAATATAAATCTCTCTATATAAAGTTCTATTTTGTATTTTTTCTAATCGACTTATTTGATATTGAGGACAATTAAACAATAAGGAACAACAGAATTGTAAATGAGGAAGTGCAAAGGCTTTATAGAGTGACAATTTTACTCATAGACAAAGACTTGCCGATTCGTGATAAGAATCCTACTTTCTTCGAAAAATTTCTCGTTATATAATCTGCGTGTGCGAAAAAGTTTAAATTCGAAAATTGTACCCAAGTATTTGATATGTTCATCGTGAACAATGGCTTCTCAGTTCACATAAATATATATATTATCAACCTGCACATTTATCATTCGTGAAATCTTGGCGAATATACTTAATTTTGATTTTCCTGCATTCAAACTTAATCTATTATCACACAGTCACACGAATTGTTCATTTCAATGTTCAAATCCGATATCATTTGATGTAAATCTTTCCCCACTATATACAACATCATGTCATCACTAAACAAAGTTATTTTAGATTTAGTCGCTGCCTGTACTATGTCATAAATATATATTCAAAATAGTAACGGACCCAAAACTGTTCCCTCTGGTACATGGTTGTCGGCTACAGGGGACTTGAGGGGTGGTTGCAAAGTTTAATATACTTGTGAAACATAAGGTGTTTGATTTGATAAAATACGAAAATTAGATATATCAATAATATTACCGGTATTTTTTATATTAGTTGTATTAAATATATATGATTGAGATTGAATTCTCGCTTAACTCTTGGTGAAACATAATTGAATATTAAATTAAAATAAACTCTTGACTTAATGTTTCACAATTATATTTAACAACATTAATTAGTCAACATGTTTCAAGCGTGAGCTCACGCTCGAAACATGTTGACTAATTCATGTTGTTAAATATAATCGTGAAACATTAAGCCAAGAGTTTAATCATTGATATTAAATATATATATATATACATATATATATATATATATATATATATATATATATATATATATATATATATATATATATATATATATATATATATATATATATATATATATATATATATATATATATATATATATATATATATATATATATATATATATCCATACTAATATTATAAATGCGAAAGTAACTCTGTCTGTCTGTCTGTCTGTTACTCTTTCACGCCTAAACGGCTGAACGGATTTTGATGAAATTTGGTATGGTGATAGACGATAACCTAGAAATGGTCATAGGCTATAAATAATCACGCCACGGTTCTTAGGGGGTAGGCAGTAGGGAGATAACTAAATTGAGTTAGTGATTTTTAGTCGTTTTTGTTGGGACTTTTGCTCTTTCACGTCTAAACGGCTGAACGGATTTTGATGAAATTTAGTAAGGTAATAGATGGTTACCTAAAAACGGATATAAGATCAAAATGATCACGTCATCGTACTTAGGGAATAGGAAGTAGGTAGAAAACTGAATTGAGTTAGTGATTTTTTTATGGTTTTTGCTGGGAGTTTTGCTCTATCATGCCTAAACGGCTAAACGGATTTTGATGAAATTTAGTTATAGAGAGTAACCTAGAAAAAGATATTGGCTATTAATATTCATTCTATCGTACTTGAGGCATAGGCAGTAGGCAGAAAACTAATTAAGTTAGTGATTTTTAATCGTTTGTTTCAAAAGTTTACCTCACACACGCCTTAACATCTGAACGGATTTTTATAAGACTTGGTTAATTTAAAGATAGGATCCTAGGCACGGACACAGGCTACTTTTTACGGCGGGAAAATACCTCATTCCCGCGGAAATCTAGCGTGATCGTGTCAAGAAGCGCCATAGCTACCGAAATGATTTTGATGTTTTTTTTTAAACTGAGTGTTACTAAGACTTCAAGTTAGTATTTGATCACTTTTCTAACTTAGAGGGTAGTAGGTGCCATAATTTAGGGAATTTATGATGAAATTTTGATGCAACTGTCTTTATTTAACAGTTTTACTTGGATCGAAACTTAGCGACATTCCATCACACTACTTAACTTATAGGGTAGGAAGGTACCAAAATTCAGACTACTTTTCACTTCTGGAAAATATCTCATTCCCACAGGAACCTATACATAGTTACCTATCTACAACATTAAAACTCTGTCTAGAATCACATTACGCCAAAACTATTGATATGATTTGTATACGATTTTTTATTCAACTGACTGTTACATTACATACAGATAAAATCTAATTACCTACACCACAGAATTAATATAGTACTACATAACTAGCTACGCTTTAAACTTGAGGAGGTAATTAGATAGACATTTATACGAACTTTGAGCCCAGTAATCAGTTCAGGATAGGTAATCAGTTCAGTTGATGTGAAGTTGAGGACCGGAACACGATAGTGGGACATTGTTGCAGGGGGACTTACAGCCGGGAGAAAACAAAAAAACTTATGCGGACGAAGTCGCGGGTAAAAGCTATATATATATATATATATATATATATATATATATCAAATATAAAATGTCTCATCAAACATATCATTTGCTGATTGAAGATAATACATTTTGTTCTCTTTATCTTATTCTGGGTGCAATAACATCATAAAAATAAAAATTATCTGAACTTTCGGTTGCGAAATTTTGATTTTAAACAGCACTGCAATATTTTTTTTAACGTGAACTTGATATATAATTGGTGATTACATTACGCTTTTGACCCCAGGTTACTTGTTAAATGAAGTTTAAGTACTTCGTTTTACTATTCAGAAGCAAATTACTGTGAGGAATATTTCAATATGAATAAGTGCCATCTTGTAGATGATTGTTTTAATACAAGTTTGAGATTCTGGTCAATTGATAATAATAAAAATAATAATACTTTATTTTCCTACAGGTAAAATACCCAGTTTCAGGAAATATGCAAAAACTATATTCAGTATTAACACCGAATGATATAGCAAACGTCTGAAAAATGATTATCAATACAAGAATTAATTATAATAAATAATAGACAATAAGAATATAACTATACTTCAAACTTCACTCTACACGAAAAGAGTCCAAGTAAACCCGACTAATGGAAGCAAATGAGTCACTTTTGATATCGCATTTGTCAAACACATCCTCGAATAGCGAACAAATATACGTAATAGGGTATGAGGAAATTAATTTTCGGAGTACCCAATGAAAAAAATTGTCTTGCAAGTGAACATTTCCTAGAAATATGAAAATCAATACAGCGATTAAGGGTAGTACAGTCTATATAAAAGGTTATACAGAAACTTCAGAGACAACAAGTCCCTGCCAACTTCGAGTGATTTAGTAAAAATCACTCTAAATGATTTTTATGGGAATTTTAAATGGGACGCCAAATTTTACATCCGAAATTTGTTTTGCTCTTTACAAGCGCATTAAATAATTGTATAAGTGTTTTTGTATTCGAAAAGTGTCCAGCATTACTCACATTAAACCCTTAAGATTTGAATGCTGTTGAAATTGTTTTATTCATATGAGGTACAAAAGTGAATTTCTGATCGAATATTATACCGAGGCGTCTCGAATTTCGGAGACCCTGGTCAAAACGGTTTCGTTAATTGTGTAGTCAAATTGTATAGGCCTTTTCTTTTTAGTGAATATGACAACGTTACATTCAGTTACATTAATATTGAGTTTATTGGGGTAACACCAATCAGAAACAGCGGTGGGGTAAGATTGTACGATTATGCAGTCCTGATATGTTTCTATTTTGCGATGTATCTTTAAATCATCAGCACGTGAGACTATGAACTGGCAAATAGTCGATTATCATTCACATAGAGAAGAAACAACAGTGGGACTAAATTAGGGCCTTGTGGTAGACCCGAAATGGCTGTATATACATATGATTTATGACCATCAAATTGTACATACCTTGTTTTAATTATTTGAGGATATAATTTTTAATCTGGAAAATGAGTTGAGTGAGAAGTATTACGTATATGAGGGAAATAAAGGAAAATTTTGATGAGATCTAGAAAATATGCCAATGAAATAATTTAGGAATTTTAAGAAACAGATAATAGCATTTTGTTTCAAAATTCGTATCTTAAGTTCAAGGCAAAAAATATGGAATCAAGACCAATGAAATGTATGATGTTGATCATAGTATGGAAATAACTAATCAAATCGAAAACAACATATTGTTATTTCTTTGAATGATGAGAATAACAAAAACAACTAGTTATGGAAGTTTTTAATACTTTATATAACTATTGAAATGAATAATTTCAAAATTTCATAGAATAAACAAAATTGTGTAATATACCACTTTTCACAATACTTACTTTGAAGTTTCATGACATAGTTTTTCCCATTTTTATTATTTGAAATGCATTTTTCATTAACACAGGATCAGGTTGTCTAAATTTCATAATTAATTTAATTAGAAATATTGAGTGAACTTAATATTTCGCCCTTTTTGAGTGAAAAGCTTGAAAAAAATTATATTTCATTATACGTTATCAAAAGTGAAAATACATCAATATTTTATCGTTTTGTATATTCTGTGTTTACAGTTTGTTCATATTTTTGTAAGTCAATCAGTGAAATTAATTACATACTCTTTCACTATCAAGAGGTTATGGTAGATTAGAAAGTGCTCCTTGTTTCACTCAACATTCCAGAAATGAGAAAATTTCAATTAAAATTTTGTATATTAGGAAGATTTAAGATGAGTCTTCTTTTCCTATTTTTATTAGGTAAGTTAAGAAAATATAATTTACTTGCATGCTTTATTATATTACATTGTATGGTTCTTGGAATTTCCATTCCTTTCATTTTATCACAATAACTGATTATTTAGCAATTAAATAATCTCAGTTTTCTTATCTTTCAAATAACTTTGAAGGAATATTATGTCTGCATGATTATTGTCCAAAAAAACATGGAAAATGTTTATGCAATATGTATGTTTTTACTAACACAAACTTATTGAATTTCGAAGGAGTTTAGTTTTAAAGATTTAGTACACTTTTAGGAACATCAATTCTTTTATGTTTATGTTTTGAATTTTTTCAAATTTTGTTTGTGATATTTGGGGTTAACAGTAGAACTATTAACCTATAAAACTGTTTTGAAATCTTGAACTTTTGATTTATAATTTATTGACAACATAGCATGACGCGTTTCGTCGTTAAAAACGACTTCTTCAGATGGTAGCATCTGGAGTGCCCCAAGGTTCTATACTTGGTCCTTTGCTTTTTACAATGTTCATAAATGACATAATCGGTGTCATAGATGTTGTAGGTTTATTGTTCGCTGATGACTTCAAGATTTTTCATTATGTTTCCAGTATCGGTTACTGTGAACGCATGCCAGAAACTTGGTAATATTGTAAATTGGTGTAAATATTGTGAACAAATTAAGTCTTAACATCTCCAAATGTTATGTTATGTCGTTCTCCACAAAATATAATTTGATAAATTTCTACTATGAAATTGGTAATAATATTTTGGGAGGACCTAAAACATTTATTGACCTTGGCGTAACCTTGGATTATCAACTAACTTTTATGCCACATATCAATGCTACAGTATGTACCTGTATTACCTGTAGAGTATATGGTTTCATTATTCCCATTGGTAAGGAATTTAGCAATATATCAAACATTGTATTGTGCTTTCATAAGATCTAAACATGTATAAGTATCAACAGTCTGGAATCCTGGTTATCAGTTACATATTGATCAACTGGGGTCTATTCAACAAAAGTTCCTGAAAATGTTGAGCTTCAGAGTTGATGGAATATATCAACCTATAGTCATACAACATGAAACACTTACAAGTCGACTTAATGTGGACACACTCAGTGCGCGAAGGAAAGGCCATGCAATAATCTTCTTCCATAAAATAATTAACGATGAAATGAAATGTCAGGAATTACTGCAAAAGCTTAACTTTATTGTTCCAAGAGTTTCTTCCAGAAGCGCATTCACGTTCTACCTTCCAGCAGCTAGAACTAATGTTCTAAAATTTTCTCCATTGCACACGATGTGTGAAACATGTAATATTTTGGGAGGCAAGGTGGATATTTTCAACTGTTCTGTTACTGATAATAAAGCAAGTTTCCTTGATACGTATAATCTCTTCTAGAAGAATAATTTATATGTATTCACGTAAATGATTCATATTCACTCATATACTAGTATGTGTGTATAAGTGTAAATATGTGAATGTATATGTATGTGTTTGTTTATAAGTTTGGTCAGCATTTAAGTTTTTTTTATTCCTATAATTATATTTCATTTTATCAGTTGTGATTTCATATCACAAACTCTTTCTTTTAAAACTGAACTTTCAAATTTGAAAGTACAAATTCACACTGTAAAATAGTGTATTTTAAACAAATAAATAAATGTACAGTTAATTTAAGTACGCAATGAAATTATTTTTTAAGTTAGTTAAATGTCAATTACATGAAAGTTTTATTCTTTCAATTCTTATAATTTGCAGTTTCACTTAGCATGATCGAAGCGACGCCACAAGAAGAGAATATTAAAAAAGTTGGACTTCCACAGTTCATTATTATTGAAAATATAATCAATTTGATGGGAAATGCATGTTCACCAAGTAAAAATTTAGAGATAAAGGTAAGTTTGAAGATATCAATATGAGCTATATTTCGTTCTGAATCCCTTGGCTAAACATAAATTTATAATAAAAAAATTTAATAATATCAACCAAAATAATATTGAAACACTTCTACTTATATAAGACTGTAGGTCAAGATGCTCTTTCAGCCCCTCCAAAACAGCCCCCTTCAGCCAGTCTTAGAATATTTAACATTTCATAAAAAGTGATGACTTTTGTGCTTTATTTGGAATTTGTGTTTTTCAGAAGGCTAAACAAGAAGCTATCTCTTGTTTGGGCGATCTACCAGCTTCTAGTACCTATTGTAAATTTCTTTTCAAAGACCTGCATAAGTGTGTAAAGCCTTTGACTGAAATTATTGAGGAATGCAACAAAGGATCTATTTTTGAAGGTTTGCTTAGTGGGTTTGTAGAAACATTCTCTCAGGGAGATTTTATCTGCAAGAGAGATGGGGAACAGATTTTAGGTGAGCTTTTACCATAAATTTACTCATTAGTGATCTACCATTAATAACTATCATATTATGTTAGAGATTAGATTATTTTGGAGAATAAAACACTCCCTTTATGGTATTCTTCAGTTAAATTAGGCACATGAATAATTTATTCATATTATATCATAGATTTTGATCTACATACCAACATGATCTATATTCTGTATTGTTCAGCAGAATGCTCAAATAATCTATTTCTTTCTGTATTAAAAACCTGTATTTTTCAGAATTGCTGAATCCTTGCCTTTTTAGATCTCTAGAATTGAAGGAGCCATGTGTTAATACATTTGTTACTGAAGTACAATCTGTCACAAGAACTAATAAGAAATTAGTAGACGTAACATGTCAGTAAGTATTTTTTTTTACTGAATGAGCAAGAGTCTATGAAGGTCAGACCTTCTTTATTTCACAAAAGTTGGAAGTTTCTCTGTGCATGTCCCCAACACAAGTAAGAAAGACCACCGACTATAGGGTTTGGGTTGTAATTACTTGCGCAGGTAACGGGTAGTAAAGGTGTATAAAATAGTATTTTAAATTCGTTAAAGTATAAAGCTCAATTTTTTATGTTTTCTTTGGGATAACTTTAGAAATCACGTCCTTCATTGCCGGTCACTTATTACAGTTGTTACTCCCTGCCAGACATCCCTAAACTTTAAAAAATTATAATTATATTATCGTTACAGTATAAAAGTGATATAAATTATTTTTGGCATTGAAAAATTTTACAAATTTCAAGAATACTGAAATGTCAAAAGTACAGCTACTTGTAATGAATACTTATAGCGTTCTGGTAACAATTAGAAGGGACGAAAAAGTTCTGGAAATTTTTTAATGAATTTAAAATATTTGAATTGATTTCCCTAAGTTTTGTAACTGATGATATAACAAAATCGAATCTTTTTTTTACCTTTAAAATGTTAGGGCAGTCTACCCCGGCCATTAAGGATTGCCAGACATGATTTTCATCAATAAACAGGTATTGAATATTGAGGAGATGGGTTTTGGTGACTTTTGAAGTGACAGCTCAAATTGGTGACTGCCTCTTTGTCCATGATGTGATTATAACTGTCTTTTGATCTGACAAGCTAGTAAAATTTGCTAATATCTTAATATATAACCTCCCCCAACTAACGGGTGTTTTTTTAGAGGTATAGAACTTTAAGTTGGCATTACTGTTGAACATGGCGATCGATTTAAGAGCTGAGAAGTGATTTATTCTCAGTTTGGTTTGGCAATTTATCATGAATCGACTGACGCCTGAACAACTTATCGTAAATTCGTCGAATGGGCCCAACACGAGATTGCTGTCGTTTCGGATTCTCATAAGCGAATTTTGTTTAGCGATGAAGCACACTTCTGGTTGAATCGCTACGTCAACAAACAAAACTGCCGCATTTGGAGTGAAGATAATGCTCAAGTGTATGTCAAAACACCGTTATATCCAGAAAAACTGAATGTTTGGTGCGCTTTATGGGCTGTTGGAATCATTGGTCCGTACTTCTTCAATAACGATGATGGCCAGAACGTTACAGTCAATAGTGATCGGTATAGAGCCATGATTACTAACTTTTTCATTCCTGAATTGAACAACCATGATGTCCAGAAGCTGTGGTTTCAACAAGACGGCGCAACATGTCACACAGTTCGTGCCACAATATATTTATTGAAAGACACGTTTGGTGACCGCCTAATTTCACGTTTTGGGCCTGTGAATTGACCTCCAAGATCTTGTGATTTAACACCGCTAGACTACTTTCTGTGGGGCTATGTAAAGTCATTGGTCTATGCAGATAAGCCACAAACGCTTGACCATTTGGAAGACAATATTCGCCGTGTATTGCCGATATACGGCCACAAATGTTGAAAAAGCCATCGAAAATTGGTCGTCCAGATTGGACTACATCCGAGCCAGCCGTGGTGGTCATATGCCAGAAATCACATTTCAAATTTAATGCCACAAGATTATCTTTCGAATAAAAAAAGTTCTTGTCAATCGAATGATCTATCGTTGTTTCATTGCAATTTAAAGTTGTATACCTCCTTTACACCCTTTAGCTATAAAAATACTAATATTGATCTCAAATATTTCACTAATAATAATTTGATATTATTTTTACCCACAGGGCTGCAGCTTCGGCAAAGAACTGCCTTTATGACACGATTGAAAATGAATGTTCAAGAAATTCTACCAGAAACGCTTTACTCGAAATGTACGAGGCTTCTATTAAATCTTGCAACTTACCGAAAATTTGAACAAAGTCAAATTTCATGAAAAAATCTCTATATTGCCTCTTAAAGAAGATAAAATTAAATCAATTTCAGGTTATTTTTCATTTTTTTTCTATTTATACGAGTACATATCATATTCTTATTTACGAAACATATCTAGTTGTTAAGTTCACTATTGTTTCAAGCAAAGTGTTTATTTATTGGTTATAAAATATTTTATTTACCTATCCATTGTTATATTTTGTATTATAAAATATGAGAGTTTTTCAAATCTATATAAACATAAATACTGAAGGTATGATAAATCATCATTGAATTTACAAATACTTTTCTCAGAAAGAATGAAAAACTCAAGACGATTACAAATATAATCCATATTTTTTATTTTTATCTCATAGTATTCACCCTACAAAATAACAATATGTTTCGTTTAGATAAATGCATTCTTTCTGTTCAAATTTCATGAAATAATACTCGAATATAACAGCAGAACATTTGAAATATATTTTTTAGTTTTATCTACAAACCCATGAACACAATATTCGAAACATCGGACCAGACAAACAGAAACTATGGATAATATAATTTTTGTTGATTTTTTCATATTTTCAATATGTCAACTGACCAATTGTGTACTTATTATTAAATGCTAATTGTACTTTCGATGGTGTTGTGTTTACAAGGTTTGGTTACTATTGCATCATACAATCCCACAGCTGAAACCAAAGTTACCTTATTTTTGCAGTTATTCTCGAAATCTGCCAAGAAACACGTTTTTGTGTTTTCCAGAGATCTAAAAAAATAGTTATCATTATTGGAAGCAAACATTTTGAAATTGATAGAAACTGAAAATGTTATAATATATTTATACACTTTTGCAAAAGACACATACTTGCAAATATTTGTTTTGATATTTGTAAGGTTGTTTTCCTTGTCAATGTTCACCAATACCTCTCGAAGTTCACTTAAGCATACTTTAGATTTTTCTAAAACTATTTTGTGCAGACAAGGGTGTAGAATTTCTGAAAAAGTGAATGACACAATTTTTTAATGCATTTTCGAAAAATGAACTTTTAGTTCAAAAGTATACATACAATTGAAAATATTAAATAAAAATAATATTAGCTGGTAGTTTGATATAGAAGGTAAATTGTATTATGTATCTAGTTATTCATATCAAATTATCAAAGTAACTAATTAAATAGGTTTTCGTATCTCGAGATTACACATTTTTTGTAAAACTTTTTAAAAAACGGCTCAGAATTTGACAGTTTCTCAGAATACATGTTCAAGAAATTAAATGTAATTCATGATTTTGAAATGCATGCGTATTGGAATTGGACACGTGACCTGAATGACAGATGACAGAAGGACGAAAACACCAATCAACTGTAGGATATAGAAAAATTCAGTTGTTGGATCTACAGTGCACAAAACAGAAATACATGGGCAAAAAAGGCATGTTCTATGTCCTGCAAGTAACGCATAGAAATGTACTTTGATATTGGTGACTTATTCGAAAATCATCGAACACTGAGTTTAATTTTTCGGGCAGTTTATATTTATGAAATAACAGACTCATTCAAAATAACATACAAACAAAATTTCTGAATAATTGATAAAGGAAATGTTGATATTATATTATATATAAATAATTATATTGCTTATAATGAATTTCTACGTTTTTCCAACTCACAAAAGCCTAAACTATTTGAAACAACAACTTCAGAGATAATGCTTTGTTTTCTCTATATACTTACCAACAATTTTCTCAACCTTCGATTTGCATAGATAATCTGCTGTAACATTTACCACATTGACACCAAATTTGGGAATATCGTGGTATTTTGTTTCAACACAGTTTTCCAAGGTATCAACAAAAGGTCCTGTACATTTTTCCAAATTATTTTGAAACAAATTACAGAATGATTCCTTTCCTTTGATGTTTAAGTAGCATCTTTCCATAAATTTCAAATTTTCCTGTTGTTGAAATCAAATAGAAAATTATCAGAAATGATATTCAGTATGAGCTTTTTTTAAAGTGAAAAAATCTTTTTTCAAATTGACTGGAAGATGAAATTTAAAAGAAAATCTTTCAATGGACAATGATAAGTTATCTATAGTTTTAGGTTTTACTAGCAAGCCTTGATATCGTTCGGTCTTGATTTGCCAAAGAAGCTGACGACAAATTTGAACATCAGTCCTACTCTAAGAAGAAGAAGGAAGATTAATTCTGTGTGTGACTTAATAAAATGACTCCAAGGATACCAACTTGGGTGTTTTCCCCCTAAATTTAATGGGACAAAATGTTTGGTAGGTTTTTTTTGGGGGCTTAATATTTTCAGGGGTATTCTTAGGAGTATTTTTAAAATAAGCCAAAATATTTCATACCATAATTTAAATAACTAAAATTAATTTTGATTTTTATCTTGAATAAAAAAATCCATTTCATGATGACAATATTCAATACTATTTCTTAATGTAGGTTAGTTAATGAAAAATTTTATAATAAGTGAATAAATAATTTAATTTTTTTGTAAAATAATACCCTATAAACTATTTCTAATATTCTCATTTCCAAAAATGAAATGAAGAATTTAATAATAATAATAATAAACACTTAAGTGCCTTATAATTGCAAAATAAATCCTTAATATATATTTTTTCTTTGAATTTTATAAACAATTCTAGGGGATTTTAAGGGTTTTTCAACTTGACTACGGGGGGAAAAGATTCCACGAGTTGGTAACCCTGAATGACTTAGTCACAGACATACAATATAGAAGCTCGAGCATTGTAATGCTCCTCATTGAATTCAAGTCTAAATAAAATTTTCGTTTTAAGCAATTTACTTCGAAAAATGTCAACGTATATTTCTAACTAATGAAGCCTTCTTTCGAGATGTTAAATCCTTGGTATCAGGTTGGAGCTCTATACAGTATATAATTGTGTCAATATTCAAAGAGTTATCTCTATTATAATATTCCTATTATATATTGTACGCTTGATTATTGGAATAATTGAAAATTTTATTCACTTATTTTTTTAAGGTTGCATTAAGTTATTTATATGCTATCTCTGATTAATATGACATTGTATTCGTTGTCATCATAAAAAATAGAATGAAAAATCCGAGTGACACTCAAAAAGAGTCAGATCAGAACAGCTGAAAAACTCTGAAAATTGACGATACAATTTAAAATTTTCCGATATCGATTTCCACCACTCAACAAGCAAAACTTGCAAACACAATTTTGTCTTCATTATTGTTTTTTATAACAGATTGACAACCGATAGATTGATTTCGAAGATAAATCATGAACTAACTAACATACAGAAACAGTTTATCTTTCATTTTATGTTCATTTAGTTATGTTCATTTTGTATTAAAATTGTTTAACTTATAATTGAAACTTCTTAAAACTAACGTAAAAATACTCACTTTAAATTCAGTATTCTTATTCCTACAATTTTTTCGCATCATTTGAGAAACAGTTTTGACAAGAGGAATGTCAAATATTTCTTCAAAATCACGCAATGCATATTGACTTGACACCTCGTAGTAAACTGAAAATTAGATTAATTATTTGAAGCAAATTTCATCTTTTGAACCTGTGAGCTTAACTACTACTTATCAAGGTTGGCTGAAACCCTAAATATCATAAATGTTTTTGACATGGCAAGCATATAAAGAAAAGAATCAGACAAAAGTACATGTTGTCAGTTCACTTCTACCACAATACTTCTTAGGGAATTGTTGAAAATATAATAATTCCAAAACTTGGTTAACTTTCTCAAGAAAATCGTATAAACTCTTTTTAATGTATAATAACCCGAAACATATGTCGAATAAATTTTACAATTTTGTGGTATTAAATCACACTCCATAACATCCTTAGCTCATAAGAAAAAAAACCACATCTGGTTGAAATATTGATGAAATGATTTTGAAATACTACTTACTAGTAAGTGAGACGAATATAAAGGCTTGCAATTTCATTATGACCCAAAAGCTTTATGAACAAATCGGATTAATATGTTAATTTTCAGTGAATAAACAGAAAACAATTTGTTATCAAGTTTTTGATTAGGTACAAATACATACAAAAGGTCAACTTATACAACTCTCAATACATCGATCTACAATATTGGTCTATTTTTGAGAGTATGTAATAAACAACTTGAATTATTATTATCCTACCTGCTTTTGTGGATATTGATAATTCACAGACACAGAAATATATCTCTTGAAAGTTTGGTACAAGATTGTTCTGTGAACATTTCTTTTAATCTCTCAATTCTCATTTATAATTTTTTTAGTTGAATGATTAGAAATTTTTGATTTATTCTATTTTATTTTTGAATGATGGTAATGCTTATGGTATGCATAATTAAAATTGTTCAATTATGGATACTTCCTTATAGTAATTTTCTCGGGAATTCAAATCCGATCCAACTACAAAATATCAAACCTCAATTTAAAATCTAATCAAATCTAGTCAATATATTTTGTAACAAATAATTCGTAAGGTCAAATTGTAATGAGCCCTTCGACACCTATTTTATACAGTCTTCCTAAAATATATATAACAGACTGTCCTATGTACACTATCGTCTCTTATAATAATAATAATAATAATAATAATAATAATAATAATAATAATAATAATAATAATAATAATAATAATAATAATAATAATAATAATAATAATAATAATAATAATAATAATAATAATAATAATAATAATAATAATAATAATAATAATAATAATAATAAGTTCATAAGAAACATGTTGACTATACAAATTGTTAAATAAATCGTGAAACATTAAGCCAAGAGTTTAATTTATTTTAATATTCAATTATGTTTCACCAAGAGTTAAGCGAGAATTCAATCTCATTCAATAATAAGTTCTTTATTCTCAACAGGTATAACACCCAATTAGAGAAAATAATAACGATGTTGAATACATAACTAAATAATTAAAAAGAAAAAGATATAACAAAGAGTTTAATTTAATCGAAAAATAGTAACTTATAACTACATTATAGCTTTCAATGAAATATTACAAAGAACTCATTCTAAATCAATTCATTTTAGTCAATTTCCTTTGTTCACATAACTCCTGATAATAAATTCTATGGAGACAAAGTGAATGTCACAATTATTGGCAAGTCTATTGAATGTAGACTCCATAAACCAAATGGGGGATTGTATTAGGGAGTTGGTCCTCGTAGTATCTAGGTGGAATAATTCTGAATTACGAAAATTTTGCCTAGGAACACGAAATTTCGAAGCAGACAAGAGAGGAGAACAATCAACACTATTGTTCAGTTATTTGTACAAAAATTTGAGTGATAAAATTTCTCTCCTGATCTACAATGAGATTTAACTAAATCGACTCAATAATTCGTTATGATTGACTCCTCTCTGTGGATAAACTTTATCGTCCCTCCAAACTAAGAATTTCAAGAACCTTCTCTGAATAGCCTCAAGATGGCATTCATGGCAAGTGTAA